>CAWUFW010005039.1:0-1418469 GCA_963921515.1 Calotriton arnoldi
GAAACCCTCAATGATGTCAGCGCGCTGACGTCATTGATGGGGCGGGGGAGGCAGGGAAGCCCTTCCCCTGCCTCCCCAAAAAAAAAAACCTAACGATCGGATTCCCACGGGGGAGCGCCAGCGCTTCCCTCGTGGGTGGTCTTAAGACGAGCTGGACTCGTCATGAGCACACGAGCACTGTGTGCCATGACGAGTCCAGCTCGTCATACAGCACCGAAGGGGATAAAGGGTCAGAGCAGGATCTCAGCGGCAGACGAGGAGAAGGAACCTCCTGGTCACAGGAACTACACGAGAATTGCGCTCGAG
Source organism: Calotriton arnoldi (assembly GCA_963921515.1). Lineage (NCBI taxonomy): Eukaryota > Metazoa > Chordata > Amphibia > Caudata > Salamandridae > Calotriton > Calotriton arnoldi. The sequence continues at coordinate 307 of CAWUFW010005039.1, forward strand.
AAAATGAAGGATGCAAAGACCTCCATCAAGGATTACAGCTAACTTTTCACGTTGGAAATGGAGAGAAGGCACATCTGCTTAACCACGCTCACGAATTCTGCACACCTGCCCTGCATATTTATCCAAGAAGATGCCACCATTTTGTGCAATACCTCTACTCAACTGGAGTACTGTCTACTGGCTAATCAGTAAGTGTTACCTCGTTGGGTAAATGTATAGTGCCTTTCCTACACTACAGCTGCGTAAAGGACCAGAAGAATTGTCTCCAGTGACCTGTGTGTCTGTAACTTTGCCACCGCGCCGAAAGCGCCGGGGTCCTTTGAGTAAGCTGTCCATCATAGTGGGGAAAGGGCGGGCAGACGTTGCATACCGCTAGTGTATGTGTGGCGGGGCCAAACGAGCGGGGCTTCTAGGCCCGTTCACATGCCTCTTGTTTATAAAGGGTCAGAGCACGATCTCAGCGGCAGACGAGGAGAAGGAACCTCCTGGTCACAGGAACTACACGAGCATTGCGCTCGAGAAAATCAAGGATGCAAAGACCTCCATCAAGGATTACAGCTACCTTTTCAGGGTGTAAATGGAGAGAAGCCACATCTGCCCTGCATATTTATCCACGAAGATGCCACCGTTTTGTGCAATACCTCTACTCAACTGGAGTACTTTCTACTGGCTAATCAGTAAGTGCTACCTCGTTGGGTAAATGTATCGTGCCTTTCCTACACTACAGCTGCGTAAAGGACCAGAAGAATTGTCTCCAGTGACCTGTGTGTCTGTAACTTTGCCACCGCGCCGAAAGCGCCGGGGTCCTTTGAATAAGCTGTCCATCATAGTGGGGAAAGGGCGGGAAGACGTAGCATACCGAGAGTATGTGTGGCGGGGCCAAACGAGCGGGGCTTCTAGGCCCGCTCACATGCCTCTTGTTTATAAAGGGTCAGAGCAGGATCTCACCGGCAGACGAGGAGAGGGAACCTCCTGGTCACAGGAACTACACGAGGATTGCACTCGAGAAAATCAAGGATGCAGAGACCTCCATCGAGGATTACAGCTCACTTTTCAGGGTGGAAATGGAGAGAAGGCACATCTGCTTAACCACGCTCACGAATGTGTGGCGGGGCCAAACGAGCGGGGCTTCTAGGCCCGTTCACATGCCTCTTGTTTATAAAGGGTCAGAGCAGGATCTCACCGGCAGACGAGGAGAGGGAACCTCCTGGTCACAGGAACTACACGAGGATTGCACTCGAGAAAATCAAGGATGCAGAGACCTCCATCGAGGATTACAGCTCACTTTTCAGGGTGGAAATGGAGAGAAGGCACATCTGCTTAACCACGCTCACGAATGTGTGGCGGAGCCAAACGAGCGGGGCTTCTAGGCCCGTTCACATGCCTCTTGTTTATAAAGGGTCAGAGCAGGATCTCACCGGCAGATGAGGAGAGGGAACCTCCTGGTCACAGGAACTACACGAGGATTGCACTCGAGAAAATCAAGGATGCAGAGACCTCCATCGAGGATTACAGCTCACTTTTCAGGGTGGAAATGGAGAGAAGGCACATCTGCTTAACCACGCTCACGAATGTGTGGCGGGGCCAAACGAGCGGGGCTTCTAGGCCCGTTCACATGCCTCTTGTTTATAAAGGGTCAGAGCAGGATCTCACCGGCAGACGAGGAGAGGGAACCTCCTGGTCACAGGAACTACACGAGGATTGCACTCGAGAAAATCAAGGATGCAGAGACCTCCATCGAGGATTACAGCTCACTTTTCAGGGTGGAAATGGAGAGAAGGCACATCTGCTTAACCACGCTCACGAATGTGTGGCGGGGCCAAACGAGCGGGGCTTCTAGGCCCGTTCACATGCCTCTTGTTTATAAAGGGTCAGAGCAGGATCTCACCGGCAGACGAGGAGAGGGAACCTCCTGGTCACAGGAACTACACGAGGATTGCACTCGAGAAAATCAAGGATGCAGAGACCTCCATCGAGGATTACAGCTCACTTTTCAGGGTGGAAATGGAGAGAAGGCACATCTGCTTAACCACGCTCACGAATGTGTGGCGGGGCAGAACGAGCGGGGCTTCTAGGCCCGTTCACATGCCTCTTGTTTATAAAGGGTCAGAGCAGGATCTCACCGGCAGACGAGGAGAGGGAACCTCCTGGTCACAGGAACTACACGAGGATTGCACTCGAGAAAATCAAGGATGCAGAGACCTCCATCGAGGATTACAGCTCACTTTTCAGGGTGGAAATGGAGAGAAGGCACATCTGCTTAACCACGCTCACAAATGTGTGGCGGGGCCAAACGAGCGGGGCTTCTAGGCCCGTTCACATGCCTCTTGTTTATAAAGGGTCAGAGCAGGATCTCACCGGCAGACGAGGAGAGGGAACCTCCTGGTCACAGGAACTACACGAGGATTGCACTCGAGAAAATCAAGGATGCAGAGACCTCCATCGAGGATTACAGCTCACTTTTCAGGGTGGAAATGGAGAGAAGGCACATCTGCTTAACCACGCTCACGAATGTGTGGCAGGGCCAAACGAGCGGGCTTCTAGGCCCGTTCACATGCCTCTTGTTTATAAAGGGTCAGAGCACGATCTCAGCGGCAGACGAGGAGAAGGAACCTCCTGGTCACAGGAACTACACGAGCATTGCGCTCGAGAAAATCAAGGATGCAAAGACCTCCATCAAGGATTAGAGCTACCTTTTCAGGGTGTAAATGGAGAGAAGCCACATCTGCCCTGCATATTTATCCACGAAGATGCCACCATTTTGTGCAATACCTCTACTCAACTGGAGTACTTTCTACTGGCTAATCAGTAAGTGCTACCTCGTTGGGTAAATGTATAGTGCCTTTCCTACACTACAGCTGCGTAAAGGACCAGAAGAATTGTCTCCAGTGACCTGTGTGTCTGTAACTTTGCCACCGCGCCGAAAGCGCCGGGGTCCTTTGAATAAGCTGTCCATCATAGTGGGGAAAGGGCGGGAAGACGTAGCATACCGAGAGTATGTGTGGCGGGGCCAAACGAGCGGGGCTTCTAGGCCCGTTCACATGCCTCTTGTTTATAAAGGGTCAGAGCAGGATCTCACCGGCAGACGAGGAGAGGGAACCTCCTGGTCACAGGAACTACACGAGGATTGCACTCGAGAAAATCAAGGATGCAGAGACCTCCATCGAGGATTACAGCTCACTTTTCAGGGTGGAAATGGAGAGAAGGCACATCTGCTTAACCACGCTCACGAATGTGTGGCGGGGCCAAACGAGCGGGGCTTCTAGGCCCGTTCACATGCCTCTTGTTTATAAAGGGTCAGAGCAGGATCTCACCGGCAGACGAGGAGAGGGAACCTCCTGGTCACAGGAACTACACGAGGATTGCACTCGAGAAAATCAAGGATGCAGAGACCTCCATCGAGGATTACAGCTCACTTTTCAGGGTGGAAATGGAGAGAAGGCACATCTGCTTAACCACGCTCACGAATGTGTGGCGGAGCCAAACGAGCGGGGCTTCTAGGCCCGTTCACATGCCTCTTGTTTATAAAGGGTCAGAGCAGGATCTCACCGGCAGATGAGGAGAGGGAACCTCCTGGTCACAGGAACTACACGAGGATTGCACTCGAGAAAATCAAGGATGCAGAGACCTCCATCGAGGATTACAGCTCACTTTTCAGGGTGGAAATGGAGAGAAGGCACATCTGCTTAACCACGCTCACGAATGTGTGGCGGGGCCAAACGAGCGGGGCTTCTAGGCCCGTTCACATGCCTCTTGTTTATAAAGGGTCAGAGCAGGATCTCACCGGCAGACGAGGAGAGGGAACCTCCTGGTCACAGGAACTACACGAGGATTGCACTCGAGAAAATCAAGGATGCAGAGACCTCCATCGAGGATTACAGCTCACTTTTCAGGGTGGAAATGGAGAGAAGGCACATCTGCTTAACCACGCTCACGAATGTGTGGCGGGGCCAAACGAGCGGGGCTTCTAGGCCCGTTCACATGCTTCTTGTTTATAAAGGGTCAGAGCAGGATCTCACCGGCAGACGAGGAGAGGGAACCTCCTGGTCACAGGAACTACACGAGGATTGCACTCGAGAAAATCAAGGATGCAGAGACCTCCATCGAGGATTACAGCTCACTTTTCAGGGTGGAAATGGAGAGAAGGAACATCTGCTTAACCACGCTCACGAATGTGTGGCGGGCCAAACGAGCGGGGCTTCTAGGCCCGTTCACATGCCTCTTGTTTATAAAGGGTCAGAGCAGGATCTCACCGGCAGACGAGGAGAGGGAACCTCCTGGTCACAGGAACTACACGAGGATTGCACTCGAGAAAATCAAGGATGCAGAGACCTCCATCGAGGATTACAGCTCACTTTTCAGGGTGGAAATGGAGAGAAGGCACATCTGCTTAACCACGCTCACGAATGTGTGGCGGGGCCAAACGAGCGGGGCTTCTAGGCCCGTTCACATGCCTCTTGTTTATAAAGGGTCAGAGCAGGATCTCACCGGCAGACGAGGAGAGGGAACCTCCTGGTCACAGGAACTACACGAGGATTGCACTCGAGAAAATCAAGGATGCAGAGACCTCCATCGAGGATTACAGCTCACTTTTCAGGGTGGAAATGGAGAGAAGGCACATCTGCTTAACCACGCTCACGAATGTGTGGCGGGGCCAAACGAGCGGGGCTTCTAGGCCCGTTCACATGCCTCTTGTTTATAAAGGGTCAGAGCAGGATCTCACCGGCAGACGAGGAGAGGGAACCTCCTGGTCACAGGAACTACACGAGGATTGCACTCGAGAAAATCAAGGATGCAGAGACCTCCATCGAGGATTACAGCTCACTTTTCAGGGTGGAAATGGAGAGAAGGCACATCTGCTTAACCACGCTCACGAATGTGTGGCAGGGCCAAACGAGCGGGGCTTCTAGGCCCGTTCACATGCCTCTTGTTTATAAAGGGTCAGAGCAGGATCTCACCGGCAGACGAGGAGAGGGAACCTCCTGGTCACAGGAACTACACGAGGATTGCACTCGAGAAAATCAAGGATGCAGAGACCTCCATCGAGGATTACAGCTCACTTTTCAGGGTGGAAATGGAGAGAAGGCACATCTGCTTAACCACGCTCACGAATTCTACATGATGATTGCGCTCGAGAAAATCAAGGATGCAGAGACCTCTATCGAGTATTACACCTGCCCTGCATATTTATCCACGAAGATGCCACCGTTTTGTGCCATACCTCTACTCAACTGGAGTACTTTCTACCGGCTAATCAGTAAATGCTACCTCGTTGGGGAATTGTATAGTGCCTTTCCTACACTACAGCTGCATAAAACACCCTCGTGGGCATTCCTGCTGCACAATCACATGATCGTGCAGCAGGAATGCACAAAAGAGGCATTGGGGGAAAGGAATACCCTTTCCTTTCCCTCGATGTCTCTTTTCCAATCAAACCCCCCCTTCCCGAGCCAAAACTCACCTTATTTCCGCGACGCGCTGGAAGCAAATGGCTTCCAGCGCGTCGGGAAGAAAGGGAAACCCTCAATGACGCCAGCGCGCCGCGCGCTGACGTCATTGATGGGGGCGGGGGGAGGCAGGGAAGTCCTTCCCCTGCCTTCCCCCAAAAAACCCGACGATCGGATTCCCACGGGGAGCGCCAGCGCTTCCCCCGTGGTTGGTCTTATGACGAGCTGGACTCGTCATGAGCACACGAGCACTGTGTGCCATGACGAGTCCAGCTCGTCATAAGCACCGAAGGGGTTAATATTAGATAATATTATTGTTGAGACCTGGTCGAAGTTTTTCAGTAATTTTATACCTAAAATCAGAGCAGGTTCTGCCCCGTATTCGTTTTGAATTTGTTTCAGGACATCTGGTATTACTGCAAATGATGGAACACCATGTGTTTTAGTATAGATGGCAGCAAAGGCTGAGCCCCAAGTGGTGCAGTCTTCCAGTTGTGGTGTGATCCCCATTGGTAAACAGATTGTTAGGATTCTGTGTTTCTCATAAGGGCTAGTATTAGGAAATACTGCTTCAATTTGAGTAATTTTTTGAGCTATCCAAAATGGAATTTGCTCACGTTTTGTGGGCATTTTACCCATGACTGCGTATAAAGTCTGTGGAGTAATTTTTAGTGTATTCCCCTGTTGAGGGGTTTGATTTGGAATGGTCAATGGTGGTTGGACTGTGAAAGTCTGCATGACATATTGGACTAATTGTCTGTAAATTTTTATTAACTCTTGTAGTTGAGTAAGTAATTCCTCGTCTGACATTACCTCGATGTCAGGATGAGGTGTGTAGCCGGCTAGAATCGGCCATGTTGCTCCTGGTCTACCTAGTGGACCGAGCCTGGTAATGTTTCTGTGATGTTTTAGGGCGCCTTTAAACCAGAGCTGATGCTCCTGGTATGTTAGTGGAATTTCAATATCCTCGAAAGGGATATATTCCTCTGGTGGTTCATCTTCTTTGTAGAAGTGAAACAGTCTTGTTACTGGATTTGATTCTGGGAATACTATCCATGAATAGAATACCTCTGTCTGAAAGGATTCGTGTGCCTCTATCACGAAAACTGCTCTACCCCCTCTTGGTGGTAGGCCGTGTTTTATAAGTTTTAGAGTGATGGCTCTTCTTAAGTTTGGAGCGATGTGTATAACACCCTCCTCGGTTTCATTTAAACCGGTAAAGTTAAAAGCTGTTACGACTGGTTGAGCCGCAGCTACACCGTTCCCGGTGTCATCGTCCCCGTGTAGGGACATTTGTTTTTTGAAAAATGTAGAACAAGTTTCAAGTAAACAAAAGATAAGGTGCACAATATTTTGGAACACTGTATCCTTCAACGTTGAACAAACCAAAATAGCTAATATATAGGGTTTTTGTCCGATTTAGCTTTGGCGGATATTTAACCCTACCCACTCCAGACGTCTTATGGAGTATGTGAGTAGGGGACTCTGAGAGAAAAACACGACTGAGTTACTCAGTATCTAGCATTAAATTAGTGCCTTACCAAACCGTTGGGCGCCATGTAGTGTAGTTCCTATTTCCCTAATAGGCTCTGCGCATTGGAATAATATACCCTATAGGTTTGACATAGGACTGAGGTCGGTATGTCCCTATCGAGTATATTAAACTTAATTACTTTGTGCCACCTAACTCAGAGGCCACTAGAAACTCCTTGTAAACAAGAAGGGAGTAGTTTCTGGCAACCGCATAAACATGACAACTTTGTTTCCCTTTAGAATCGGAACACTTCTCAGAATCGTGGAAACAATAGATAACAGTTTCACTCAGCTAATCGTGCATGCTTAGTTTCCTCAGAGTTACACAGAAAGAATAGACGGGCGTTTCAATAGATAGAATGTTTTATTGAACAGTCTTGTTTCTCGTGTAAGAGATATGAGCTGTTATGATCACAAGACAGTATGCAAGATATATAATGTACAGCGTGAGCAGTAGAAAGAAATAATACTGCGCTAGCATTATCTTTTAGTATATATTCACGTACATAAATAACATGAGCTAAAAATGCGAGTACTCATACGATGCTTCTCTAAGCTAGTTCTATCCCAATGTACCTAACCTAGTCTAGGTGTAGGGAAAGGTAAGAAGTAGGTGAAGTATTCTCTAGTATGGTATACTAAGAGTATGTTAAGTCTAGGATGCCAAGAGTCCCTCTAGGTTCTAGTCAGCTCCATACCTTGAGAATGAGAGAGGTGGGAATCTCCTGCCGGATCTCAAACTCTAACACCCTGCGAAGGGAGTCAGAACACTGGAAGTTGGATTCTTCTGTGAGCAGGAATGACAGCGTCGTCTCAGTGCGTCAGGCCGGGATACGGGCTCCTCTGAAGTCGAGGTCTCCTCTAACTTGCTTGGGCAAGGGAAGGTATATTTATACCTGGTAGGTGCCTTGGAATGTTAGCATTGACGTGAAGTCGGACAGAGGAAGACATCAGGAATGAACCCTTAAGGTATAGCGGTTCATGCATAATAGATGAGTTCTTGGAGAAATCAATAATCCTGTGCTAGGGGCATCCCAAGAGCTTAAGGTTCTGGTTTCTAAGAACTCGTTGTGACGTTAGGGTGGACGGATGTCGGTGACCATGCCTGTATTTGGAGTGCACGGCTAATGCCTAAATAAGGACTGGGATTCTATGCCTATATAAGGGCAATGCGAATTGTGCCTATATACGGACATGTTTCAGGAAAACCTATATACGGACACCTAAAGCAGAATACAAATTCAAATTTTAAACATATATTTACACCATAGAAGAATTTTTTATTTTAAATACGGATCCAGGTTTTAATGGCTAGTTTTGTTTTTTAATGGTATATGTGTTAGTATTGGTACTGCAGGTTGTGTTTGTGAAGTTTACGGGTACCAAATAGTATTGAGATACTACTGCCATACTTTCACATTTGTAAAAACAGCATTTAATTGGCTTAGAACTCTGTCAATTGTAGAAAATCAGAAGTGTATACCCTTTGTCCCCATTCCTTTTGTTTTCTTCCAAGGAAAAGGTTGTGGTGCTTGGAGGAGCAAATATTGTTTCTTCTGGATGCACCTTGCGACTGTTCAACACGTGCAATGGCTGAAGAACAAGATCCTGGGATTTTGCAGTTGGAAGAGGAATAGATACAGTTGTAGTAGGAAGAAGAAGAGGTCCAGTGGAGTAAGAAGCTCAAGGAGTTGATTGGGTGGAATTTTCTTTCACTACCTACTGGAGGGCAAAAGACCAATGCTAAACTGGTAACTTGTAACCTCTGCAACAAAGTGATTTCCCATGGCAACGTGAAGCAGTACTTACTTGGCACCATTAGAATGAGAAGACACCTGCAGGCAAATGCATTCAACCAGGCTGAGGTGTGCCGAAAGAAGGTGTCAGAAGGAGATTGAAGAGGCTGAAGTAGAAAGATCAGCTGTGGGCATACCTTTAGCTACCTCAACATCCTGTGGAATGTTGTCGAGTGGAGTGCCATTGAGTACAGTGTCGGAGAGTAGCATAGAGCAGAGTGGAGTATTGTGGATTGGAGTATTGTAGAAAAGAGTGGATTAGAGTGAAGTAGAGTGGCATTGAGTGTTGTGGCATAGAGTGGAGTGGCGTAGAGCGGAGTGCATAGAGTGGAATGGCGTATAGCGGAGTGGTGTAGAGAGGAGTGGCATGTCGTAGAATAGTGTGGAGGGACATAGTTTGGAGCAGTGTGTCCAACAGTTGAGTGGAGTGGTGTCTCATGGAGTCACGAGTTGGACAGTGTCTTAGAGTGGAGGGGAGTAGAGTAGAGTTGTGTAGAATGAAGTGGTATGTTGTAGAGTGGAGTGAGGTGTCATAGAGTGGAGTAGGGTGTCAGAGTGGAGTGGCGCTGAGTGGAGTGTCATTGAGTAGAGTGGCATAGAGTGGCACAGAATGGAATACATTGTTGCAAACTGGAGAGGCATAGATTAAAGAAGAGTGCCATAGAGTGGAGTGTCTTCAATTAGAGTATCGAAGAGTAGAGTGGAGGAGAGTGTTGTAGAGTGTAGTGTTGTAGTGTGTATTGTCGTGAAGTGTGGTAGAGTAGAGTAGAATGGCATAGAGTGGAGTAGAGTGTTGTGGAGTGGAGTGGAGTGGTGTAGAGTGGAGTAGAGTGCCATAGAGTGTGGTAGAGTGGGGTGGCATAGAGTGGAGCAGAATGTCATAGAGTACAGTGGAGTAAAGTGACATGGAATGGCATAGAGGGAGTGGCGTAGATTGTCGTACAGTGGATTAGAGTCTCATACAGTTGCATAGAGTGGTAAGTGTGTCGTAGAGTGGTATAGAGTGTAGTAGAGTGTTGTAGAGTGGAGTGTTGTAATTTGAGTGGCGTTTCATTCAGTGGAGTGGAGTAGTATGTTGTAGTGTAGAGTGACATAGAGTTGAGGGGCATATCGTGGAGCTGAGTGTTGTAGAGTGGAGTGGCATAGAGTGGAGTGGCATGTCATACAGTAGAGTGGAGTGGTGTGGAGTGTCATAGAGTGGCATGTAATAGAGTGTCTTAGAGTGAAGGGGTGTAGAGTGGAATGGCTTAGAGTGGAGTGGCATATCGTAAAGTGGAGTGGTTTGTGGTAGAGTGGAGAAGTGTGTCATAGACTGGAGTGGCGTAGAGTGTTGTAGAGTGCAGTGAAGTGTTGTACAGTGGAGTGGCATGTCATAGAGTGGAGTGGCATGCCATAGAGTGGAGTGCATTGTCCTAGAGAGGAGTGGTGTGTCATAGAGTGTCGTAGAGTAGATTAGAGTGGCGTAGAGTGGATGGGGCATATAGTGGAGTAGAGTTTTGTAGAGTTGAGTGGTGTGTCATACAGTAAATGGAGTGGCATGTCATAGAGCAGCGTGTCTTAGAGTGTCTTAGAGTGGTGGGGCATAGAGTGGAGTGATACAGACTGGAGTGGAGTGGCATCTTGTACAGTGGGCTGGCATGTTGTACAGTGGGCCGGAATGTTGTAGAGCTGAGTGGCATAGTAGAGTGAAGTGTCGTGTCGTAGAGTGGAGTGGCATGGCGTGGAGTGTCGTAGAGTGGAGTGTCATAAAGTGGAGAGGGATCTCCTATAGTGGAGTGGCATGTCATACAGTGTCATAGAATGGGGTAGAGTGGCAGGGCATAGAGTCGAGTAGAGTGTTCTAGAGTGAAGTGGTGTGCCATAAAGTGGAGTGGAGTGGCATGTTGCACAGTGTTGTAGAGTGGCTTAGAGTGGAAGGGGATAGAGTGGAATAGAGTGTTGTAGAGTGCAGTAGTGTGTCTCACAGTGGAGTGGCATGTTGTAGAGTGGAGTGGCGTTTTGTACAGTAGAGTGATGTGTTGTACAGTGAAGCGAATTGGCATCTCCTAGAGTGTCTTTTGTAAAATATATATATATTTTTAATTTCAATAGGTTCCACAGTATTTTCTAGATAATTTTGCAAAAGTACTGAGGTACATTGTAAAGTTTTTTAAGAATATATAAATCAATAAAAATAGCACAGCACCCTCTAATGAGCTCGTAGCTGTGGAAAACAAGTTCTTTAGGAACCTGATATCCCTTCCCCTAAGTACACCCCTTCTCCCTCTCAAGCTTGATCTGGGAATTAAGTCCATCAATGATCTCGCAAGGCTCCGCCCATTGTTGTTTTGGCATAGATTGGCCTCCACCCCTGATTTGGCACATTATGCAGCTGCTTTTTGATCTCTAATTTCGACACCGCAAGTAAAACTGGCTGGATTAAACAAGTAAACGCCCTACGGTCTAGTATTGGTTTGCCAACTCAGGCTATTAGCCACCCACCTTCATACTCAAGAAGCCAAGTAAAACTTCTGTATTGGGCTTGGGTCGACGAGAATAACTTTCGGAAAAGCCAACCTGGCAGCCTAACAGATGCTTTCACTGATCTGAAATCCAAGTTGCCACCTAGAAAGCTATTTCGATATCATCAAAGTGCCAGCCGACAGGAAGTTGTACACACAGTTTAGACACGGCAGCTCACCAATTAATACTTTTACCAATTCCTGGCAGAATAACAAACTCCAACCTAAGGGCTGTCCTTCCTGTCCATGTCCACATGAATCTATTGGGCATGTACTTTTTGCCTGTAAAGCATACGTAAAGCCAAGAAGCAAATGGTTAGCTCCTGTGTGCAGACAATTCGGGACCCGAAGCTCTAAAGACTCCCTACGGATATTAAAATCAGATGCTAGACCTCTTTTCGCCTGTGCCACTGCGAAAATTTTAGGCCATTTCTGGGCGATTAGGAGGGCACAGTTAACAGGGTCAACTGGTATGAATTGATAAAAACAGACTGTGCTGACCAATCAAGACTGTACTGACCAATTAATGCTGCTATTTTATACTCATAAATAATTGTTTTTATGGTTGCATTTTATCTATTTTATTCTGTCTATTGTGACTAGTGCTAGTGCCTTGTTCTTAGATTAGGGGCAATCCTTCCTTCTGCTTAATGTGCGGGCTATTAACCCAGGAACTGATTAACACAAATTTTGATGATGCACTTGCACTTTAGCCCCATAATTAACCCTGGGCAAAGCACTACGCTACGCTCGCGTAGTTTGCGAAGTTTGCGCTACTTCGCACAACGTGAATTGCACGTAGCACAGTGCAAACACGCGTAGCGTAGCGTAGTGCAGCGGTCATTTTTTGCTTGCTCGCGGTCCTCAACGTCAAGTTGGCGACCGCGAGCAAGAAAAATGACATCCCGGCGAGACTTTTTCCTCGTTCGCGATCAGCAACATCAAGTTGCCGATCGCGAGCGTGGAAAATAAACCTCCCGGCGAGATTTTCAACGCGGGGAGGTCAGGTTTCTCATTGCGAGTGGTCGCGTATGCTCGCGACCGCTCGCGATGAGAAACTACCAGTTTGCGTTGAGAAAGCTGCCACTCGAGTAAAAATCTACTCGAGCAGCAGTAAAAAACAGCTCGCACTGTGCAAGATGCCGTTTTCAATGATTGCACAGTGCGGACAAGCATCCGGCACTGTGCAATCATTGCGAACAGTGCACTACGCAGTTCGCGTAGTGCTACGCGTAGCTCGCGTAGTGCGAACTGCACTTTGCGTACCTTCGCGTAGCGCTACTTCGCGAACTACGCCCAGGCTTACCCATAATCATGTTAGAGAAACCAAGGTTATGAATTGTGTGGAATTGTTTTATCTATATGATGTCAATGTCATTTTTATTATATCAACTTGAGCGCTTTTATTCTTTATTTGCACACTTGTCTTCCGAAATGCTCTTTTAGTCTAAAATGACACACTCATGATCTGTATGGTTGCTTCTTTTATGGTTTGTCAAACCTAAATAAAGAATTTGAAAGACAATAAAAATACTTTCCCCTAACTCTACAGACTTTCCTAAAGTGCCTCATTTCCTTCTATGCAGAGAAGTAAGATATATTTAACATAAAACATAGAACACATAGAACACATAGAAAGTGTGGCCTAAACAACTGTGTTGTAAATTTTTAGGCAGTCTGTGCTTAAAAGTAAGAGTGATATCATTGCATTCTGTCCAACCTGTATTGTTCTTTAAGTAGATTGTGTAGCATAGTCTCTCTAGTTGTAGGTGTTATTTAATAGTAAGGGGCCGTGTTTATAGCGCACTTTGTGTTATTAACCAATCACATAATGCTTTACTTCTTCATTATGGGCCACATGTACGACCGTTTTTAGCGTTCATTAATGGAGAATCGTGCTGTTTGCGACCGCTAAAACACCTTTTAGCATATACTAACCCTATTTTGTGAGTCAGTCACCTATTACTGACTCGCAAAATAGGGTTTGCGAGTCATTATTAGGAAGCTGCGTGGCAAGTGCGTTCTTTCCTAATAACGAGTTGCAGGGGGATGAACAATTGTATTGCAACCGGAATGCGGTCGCAAAACAATCATAGTTTACCGCCTACTTCGAGTAGGTGGTAAGCCAGTCGCTAATGGGAAGGGATTGTCAGGGGACCCCTTCCCCTTTGTGATTGACAGTGAAAACGTTTTTCAAGTGCAGGCATCCTAAAAAAATGGAACAGTAATGTTTCATTTTTCTTTTTGAAAAGCATCTAGTTTTCCTGTACGGAAAACAAGCTGCATTTAAAAAAAAAAATGTTTTATTTAAAAGCAAACACAGACATGTTGGTCTGCTATCCCCAGCAGGCCAGCATTATTATTATTATTAATTAACACTTCTTAAGCGCATGGCTACCCTGAGGCATCCCAGCGCTAGCGGCAGAAAACCAGGCAAAGAGAAGTGGCTACCAGTTGAGGTTTTGCAATAGCCAGGTTTTGAGACACTTCCGGAAGGTGAGGTGGGATGTCTCCGAGCGCAGATGCAGGGGGAGGGTGTTCCACAGTTTGGCTGCATTGTATGAGAAGGAACAACCCCCACTTCGCATCCTTTGGATTTTGGGGATAGTGGCTAGATTAAGGCTCACAGAACGGAGGAGTTTCCTCGGACGATATGTGGAGATGAGTGACTGGTTGATGAGAGGACCTTTCCCCGTGAGGGTCTTATGGGCAATACATAAGGCTTTGAATGTAATCCTCTCCTCTATGGGCAGCCAGTGTAAGGTCTTTAAACTGGGCATGGCTGACTGCGTTCTAGGCAGACCTGCCAGTAGTCGGGCAGCACAGTTCTGTGCCACCTGTAGCTTCTTTAAGGTGGACTTAGGTGCTCCTAGGTACAGTGAGTTGCAGTAGTCCAGGCGCGAGAGGACTAAGGCCTGGACCATGATTCTCCTGGCCCCCATGGTAAGAAGGGGGAGGACTTTACGCAGCATTCTAAGGATGCTGTGACAGATCCCTGAAACTTCCACTGCTTGCTGGTCGAATTTAAGTGGCTTATCAAGCCACATGCCCAAGCTTTTTATTTTGGGCTTTGGGACCGGGGGGTCCAGGTTCCAGACAGGATGGCCATGACAATTTGAGATCCTTATAGGGTGTGTTACCTAGATACATAATTTCGGTTTTGTCTCCATTGAGTCTGAGACATGAGTGTTGCATCCAGGTGGCTACTTTCTCCAGGCAGGATTCCAGGTCAGATGGAGCATTCGGCGGGTGATTTAGAGATATCACCAGCTGAGTGTCATCAGCATAAGTGACAACTTTAATCCCATATGGCTGGATGACATCCGCCAGTGGCCTCATATACATGTTTAACAGTGTAGGACTCAGGGAAGATAGCTGAGAGGCAAAGGCCTAGAAGTAGATTCTCCTGCGAAGACCTGAAATGTTCTGCCGTTAAGGAAGGATTGGATCCAAGAGATGGCTACCCCTGATACCCCGGCCCTCCTAAGCCTTTCGAGGAGAATGTTAAAGTTGACCATGTCGAAGGCGGCACTGAGGTCAAGGAGAATGATGGCCGCTGTTCCTCCCAGATCGATTATCTTTTTTGCTTCTTCAACCACTGCAAATTCCAACCGACCTTATGAATATTGATGCGGTAGGTCAATTGCAGCCCCATTGGGAATTGCAAAATGTGTCGGAGACACATCAGTACATCAGATTTTGCATATTCCTAATTGCGAGGCACAAAAATGTCGCAATTAGGAAGTCCCAAAATGCTTCAGTCGTACTTGTGGCCCTATAATTCTTATCAATTTTTCCATTAGCTTTCATTCTCCTGTGACCAGAAATGGGTGTTTCAAATGGCTTTCTAATGCTTTTTAGGATTCCTTGCTGCAGACTAGTTTATTTTCATGTCTCAGTTTTTTTTTGTTGATACTATTGTGCTACATTAGAAGCCCAAATTGTATTTAAGTCAATAATTGTCCTCCTGTCAAAATTAAGTTGTTGATATATTCTACTGTCCTAATGGCCAATCATCTAACTCTTTATTGTGTGTTTGTCTGCCTCTGGATTTCGCATTCCTGTATGTGAGTCTATGTGCAAGATGGTTAGAGTTTGGCTTTTTGAGCACAGTTTTGTTTTTTGGGCCAAACAGCATGCCAAGAAAGGAGGTGTTGAGAATTAGGTTTAAAGGGAGCTAAAATAACATGGATTGGTGAAAAAGGGTTGAAATGGAATTAGTTAGCCTCAGCTGCCACTTGGAAAGTTATGAAACAACATCATACCATCATGGCGACCATCATACTTGATGTTCCAAGTGAGAATGTGTAGTCCTTTGCCGCTGTCCATGATGTTTGAATTACCAATAGGAGGGACATTGATGCATTTTAAATGACATTAACTGTGCGTGCAATGAGTTGTATTTAATTGGAGAGCATGGCGACCATCATACTTGATGTTCCAAGTGAGAATGTGTAGTCCTTTGCCGCTGTCCATGATGTTGGAATTACCAATAGGAGGGACATTGATGCATTTTAAATGACATTAACTGTGCGTGCAATGAGTTGAATTTAATTGGAGAGCATTGAAAGAGGCATTATCGCTGAAACGCATCTGTTCAGATTAAAATAGCAATGGACATACCTCGTGAGTGCACCATACTTTTTTGAGCTGTGGATATTTCGTGAGTCCTACCCTCACAACACGGTAGCACCCGCTGAGAGTTCGGCACCTATTTGGTGGGTTTTGGAGCAGAATGTATAAATATATATATTAGATATATATATATATATATTATCTACTGGCGGTCGCCAGTAGATAGTTATAGTTAGGACCTATTTTCCATAGGAAATTCGCAACATTCTATTTGAAATAACGTTGGCGCCGGTTGACGAATCTTCGCGAAAGTTTTCAACTTGTTGGGGCGCTCCGGTCCGCTCCTATCCTGAAAGTCTCGGGGTGATTCATCAAGTGGGGGCCGAGAAAAAAGGGGGGTCCCAAAACGCGTTTTCCCCATGCAATTTTCCATAGGAACTTTAGTCGCAGCTACAGCCCGAACTGCTGAACGGAATTACACCAAATTTGGCAAATAGGTAGCCCTTTGTTCAGTGTCGTGCCTTTTGCTTAAATGGTGTAAATCCGTTCAGTAGTTCCTGAGAAAATCAAAAGTAAAGTCACATATATATCTATGGCCGAGTAGGGTCCGGGTACCCTCCCGATCACGAGCTGCATGCTAATTGGCTGTCAAGTGGCTGTCAACACTCCAAATCAGGAAGTGTTGGCAGCCATTTTGTCCCTCGGTAGAACCAAGGGACAGAAACAAGTGCACAAAGCGCAAAAAGGGGGCAGGGTAGAAACACCCTGACCCCCTAGGTCTGCTCAGGGGGTCCCACAAGGACCCCCTGGGCAGAAAAAAGCATTTTTTTTTTAAAAATCGGCGGGATGCGCTTAGGGTGCGCGTATTCCGCCGTGATTAGAGGCACAGAAACACATTGCCAAACGCAACAAGGGGGCAGGGTAGAAACACCCTGACCCCCTAGGTCTGCTCAGGGGGTCCCACAAGGACCCCCTGGGCAGAAAAAAGCATTTTTTTTTTTAAATCGGCGGGATGCGCTTAGGGTGCGCGGATCCCGCCGTAAAAAAAAAAAAATCGAAGCGCGGTCTCCCGCGCTTCAAGGCTATTTTACCCCCGGGTGGGCCAAGTCCCGGGGGAATGCGGGGTTTAATTTATATTTTATAGGGGGGGCCTCTAAGGCCCCCCAAGCCCCGGGGATCGCCACCCCCCCCGGGCCTTTAAATAAAAAATGGTGCGGGAGGGCTCTCCGCCCTCCCGCAGCGCCGGGGACCGCCACCCCCCGGGGCTTCTTTTTTAAAATTTAAATAACCTGTGTGGGGGGCTCCAGCCCCCCCACATGCCCCGAGGACCGCCACCGCCCCGGGGCACTTAGAAAAGAAATGTGGGGGTCCGTTTCGGAACCCTGAAGCCCCGGGGACCACCACCTCCCCGGGGCTGTGCAATTGAAGGGAGGGGGGCCACGCGGCCCCCCTCCTGGAGCCTGTGGTGGCCCCGGGGACCGCCACCCCCCAGGGCCGGCTCCTGCAGTGTCCCGGGGTGCCTACGCCCGGGACACTGCTGTTTGCAATGGCAGGACGGGAGCCTCGCGGCTCCCGTCCTGTCATTGCAAACTTGCTTTGCTTCATTGAAGCGAGAGCAGGAAACCTGCTCTCGCTTCAATGAAGCAAAGCAGAATTGCTTTTCCATAAGGGAAGCTGCATGTCAGCAGCTCCCCTTATGGAAAAGCAATGCCGGCTCCCGCAGGACGCGGGGAGCCGGCGGGACCGTGCGGGGATTGTGGACCTCCCCTCGGTCCCCAACGAGTGGCCAGGCCCCGGGGGATGGAGTCCCCGGGGCCTTAAATGGCCTGAGGAGGGGGGCCACGCAGCCCCCCTCCAAATATATATATTTTTTTTAAAAGAGGGCATGCCTTGGGGGATGGGGTCCCCGGGGCCAATAGAGGCCCAGGGAAGGGGGGCCACGCGGCCCCCTTCCTGTTTTGTTTAAAAAAAAAAATTTTTTAAATCATCAGGCCCCGGGGGATGGGGTCCCCGGGGCCAAAGGTGGCAAAGGGAAGGGGGGCCACGCAGCCCCCCTCCCATACAAAAAAAATTATTAAAATAAAATAAAAAAGACCGGCAACGTGCCGGAGGCCCCGCCCCCTCTTTGCAGCAGTCTGCAAACGGGCCCCCTGGCGCATTTGCAGATGGGGAACGAATTCCCCTTGAATACTGGGGGTCCCTGGGGGCCAACTAGCCCACCAGGAACCTCCAGTATGCACCAGGGGGCTGCGTTGCAGAGAGGTGTACAGAGGCCACGCCCCTTTTACACCTCTCTGCAACACAGCTCTGTGGCGCTTTTTGGAGGTACCTGGTGGGCTAGTTGGACTCCAGGGACCCTCAGGATTCAAGGGGACTTAATCCCCCAACTTAAAACGCACCACTGGGCGCGTTTGCACAGTGGTGAAGGGAGGGGGCGGGGCTTCAGGTGACATGTGTGCAAACAGGCCCCGTGGCGCGTTTTAAGATGGGGAATTAAATCCTCTTCAATCCTGAGGGTCCCTGGTACCTCCAGTAAGCGCCACGGAGCTGCGTTGCAGAGTGTTGTAAAAAGGGGCGTGGCCTCTGTACACCTCTCTGCAACGCAGCCCCCTGGCGCATACTGGTGGTTCCTGGTGGGCTAGTTGCCCCCTAGGGACCCTCGGGATTGAGGAGGAATTAATTCTCCAACTTAAAACGCGCCACAGGGCGTGTTTGCAGACATGTCACCTCAGGTCCCCCCTTACTTCACCATTGTGCAAATATTCCTCTAAAATCAGCTGAACTACGAATTCCAATTTACTCACCGGTTATCAGGAGAGACCTCAGTGCTGCATCTTTGAGCCCTGTACTGATCCTGAAAAGTAATTTTAACCGTACTTACCAGTAACTTGAATTTCCTTCCATAGGATATCATTGCCTGCTTTTTGCTGAAAAAGTTTCTAAGTGTCGATTTTTGAAACATACAAATATTCCTCTAAAATCAGCAGAACTACGAATTCCGATTTACTCACCTGTTATCAGGAGAGACCTCAGTGCTGCATCTTTGAGCCCAGTACAGATCCTGAAAAGTAATTCTAACCGTACTTACCAGTAACTTGAATTTCCTTCCATAGGCTAACATTGACTGGTTTCACTTGGAAATTCTTCTAAATGTGGAGTTTTGGAACTTTATAATATTCCTCTAAAATCAGCCGAACTACGAATTCCGATTTACTCACCTGTTATCAGGAGAGAACCCAGTGATGCATCTTTTAGCCCAGCACTGACCCTGAAAAGTAATTCTAACCATACTTACCAGTAACTTGTATTTCCTTCCATAGGAATCCATTGTCTGGTTTTCAGCAGAAAAGTTTCTCAGTGTCGATTTTCACAAACTACAAATATTCCTTAAAAATCGCCTGTATGACTTAAACGCATTCTTTCAACTGTTTACAGGAGATGCACCAGTGCTGGATCCAGGTTCCACCACTGAGTAAGAAAAAGTAACGATAACACTACTTACCTGCTAAGTGAATTTCCTCCCATAGGATAACATTGGTGATTCTATGTGAAAAAGTTTCTGTGTCAACTTTTAAAATACAATAATATTCCTTAAAAATCACTACTGTAACCAAAACGCTTTTACTTAACTGTTTACAGGAGATGTCCCAGGACTGAATCTAGGATCCAGTCCTGTGGTTAGAAAAGTAATCCATAAAGTAACTAATTGCATTTAACTAGAAATTCACATTGAGCTCAATGTTGCATTGTGTTTGAAATTGTGTTGCCCATTGCAACAACTGTAACTACTGTACTTAAAAGTCTATTGCCTATTTGCAAAGTATTTAAACTAAAGTAATTCATTCTGAGAAAGTATATTTTGTAATTTTTTATTTTATTTATTTATTTAAAGAGTTTTATATAGCGCTGGCTAGACCCAAAGGTATCAGAGCGCTTTACATAAGGTTCAACAATGTAACAGAAAAAGATCAGCAATTACACATTACGTCAAAAAATAAGCAATACATTAAGAGAGGGGAGAAGGAGAGAGAAAAGTAGTAGAGGGGGAAGGGGAGGTGAGAAAGGGAGGATGAGGGAAGAGACAACAGTAGAGACGAAAGGAAGTCTGTCTAAAGACCGACTGGGTAGGTGACGTCCAAGGAGGGAATCCACGGCCCGTCTCCCCTATAGCTAAACCAGGTAGCTCCATCGGGCATCAGACAAAATAGTTCAGTCTCAAGTGGCGTGGGAAGAAGTTCACAGAAAAACAGGGTGGGGACAAAGGGCAAGGGCAGGAGAGGGCAAAGGTCAGAAGCTGGAAAGAGTAAGAGCGGAGAGGGGTGAGGGGTGGGGGAAGGGAGAGGGGGGAGATAAGGTCAGGAGAGACGCGGGAGAGTTTGTCCAAAGTCCGGCTGGGTAGGTGATGGTCAAGGAGGGAGTCCAAAGTCCATCTCCCCTTTAGCTCGCGAGGTAGCTCCACCGGGCATCAGACAAAAATAGCTAGGTCTCAGCTGTTTAGGGAAGTTAGCAGGGTAAAGGTCCTGGTGGGTGGGTGGGGACAGGGACGGGAGAGGGCTGGTTGAGGTCCTGACGGTGATCAATGATTAAAGAGCAGGGGAGGAAAGAGCTTCGCAGAGGGTCTCACTGAGTCGGCCATCTAGAACTCAGGCAGGGGGTACGAGTCATTGCAAGTTTGGATACAGTCAGTCCCCTTGAATCTCTATGTCCCAGAAGGGAAGTGTTAGGGTGTCCATCTTAAGATCTGGTCGAAAACGCTGGGGCAGAGACAATTAGAGCCATTTGCTATATAAAGATCGTCTTGGAGACAAAAGCGGCCCCACAATGATAGGCATTTTCCAATCAGTGGGCACAGGTACAGCAACGATCGTCCAGCATGCCCAGGTCTCCTCGCGCAGCACCCCAGGAGAGGATGAGACGCTCTGAAAAGTCCTCCTTTCGCCGCCATTTTAGGGTCAGGCACCATCCACAAGGAGATCGTCGGGGCGACTAAAAACAGCCTCAGAATGAAGCGCTCCTCACAGCCAACATCAGCGCAACAGACCAAAATCACCAAGACTTCAGCGACAGTACGGTGATAGCGCGCCCCTCCCCCCGGCACCGGGGGAGATCTCACCTCCGTTAGCAGTCGGTGTAACCACCAGGTGTCTCGCTTGTCATGTGGGCAGTTGGCCGCAGTGAGTAGTCCCCCGATCCAGGGGTGGACCCAGGGAGAGGGAACTAAAAGATGGGCGAACACGGAAGCCGGCAGCCACAAGGAGCAGCTCCCATGGAACTGGGCAATACCTCACAGCTTGGCAGGCGCCATCTTGGCCTCTTCATGTAATGTAATGTATAATGTAATTACAATGTAATTTAAAAAATAAAATATCTAAAAATAAATAGTTTAAAAAAATGTAGTAAATCAGTATCAAAAAAATAAATATAACAATTAATACATTTAAAAATTGTCATTTACAAAACCTTTGAAATTCACTGAAAAAAACCATAGGTTTGAGGCACTTTACAGTTAGGAATTAGCATTTAAAAAACCTTTGAAATTCACTGAAAAAACCATAGGTTTCAGGCACGTTATAGTTAGAAACTAGCATTTAAAAAACCTTTGAAATTCACTGAAAAAACCATAGGTTTCAGGCACGTTATAGTTAGAAATTAGCATTTAAAAAACCTTAGAAATTCACTGAAAAAACCATAGGTTTTAGGGACAGTTATAGTTAGTTGGACATTGCACTCGTACAAAACCCGTGAAATTCCCCCGTTATAGTTAGTTCAGCTAACTATAACTCTTGCCCCATAATGCACTGCTGATAACGTCACATATTACATCACTCATGACATGGTCAGTGACATCACTGATGACATCACTGATGACATCTCAAATGACATCACTGATGACATCATCCAGTGACTGTGTGTTTCTGTAAAGTTTAAATATTTTTAATATATATAGGGAAAGGCGTATTGAAGAATGAGTGGGTGTATAAGTGTCTGTATGGATGATTTAGTAGGTGCGTGACTAACTCTATAAGTGAGTGATTAAACGTATCTTACTGAATGCATGGGTTAGTGACTAAACTGGGTGAATGTCTGTATCCGTCTGTCTGTTGCTGTGTAAGTGGCTGCATGGGTTTGTGAATAGCTACATGAGTGTCTATATGAGTTATTGATTGGTTGTCTGAGTATCTGTATGGGTGCCTGAGTGTTTGTGTGGGTGGGGTGTGTGCGACTCTGTGCATGGATGTGTGAGTGAGTGATTCACTGGGTGGATGGTGTACATGTGTGAGTAACTACATATGTGAAAGGCAGTATATATGTGTGTTGGAGTATATAAATAGCTATAAGCGAGAGTGTGTGATTGTGAGAGTGACTGTATGGATGAGTGTGTGCTTGTATCAGTGATTGTATAAGAGCGTAAGAATGTGCTAGTATTTGTATGAGTAAGTGAGCTGGTGTGTGTATAACTGTATAGGTGAGTAAATGGCAGTGTGTTTAATTATTTGCATGACTGACTAGGTGTGTGAGTACCTCTATGGATGAGTGGCGGTGTTTGAGTGTCTATATAGGAGTATGAGTGCATATGATAGTCCTGTACTGAGTGACCGTAAGTATGAGTGACTGTACGGGTGAGTGAGTGGATGTGTGTGTGTAGACCTAAGAATCAGTGAGTGGGTATGTAGTTATTGGTGTTGGAGTGTCTATGGTTTTGCGAATGGCAGTCTGTAATTTAGAGTGGGTGTATCAAAGGTTATATTAGGGTGTGAGGAGGTGCATCAGATTATCACGTGGATGATGTCATCAGTGATGTCATCAGTGATGTCACTGACCATGTCATGAGTGATGTAATATGTGACATCATCAGCAGTGCATTGCGGGGGCGCGAGTTATAGTTAGCTGAACTAACTATAACGGGGGAATTTCACGGGTTTTGTACGAGTGCAATGTCCAACTAACTATAACTGTCCCTAAAACCTATGGTTTTTTCAGTGAATATATATATATATATATATAATATTTTGACCGTCAATTCTTTTGCTATGATATTTTATATTACAATATTTAAAACATGGAATAACAAAAATTACAGCATGTGAAGAAAACTGCTATACAACTGGAGCTATATTAAACGTAACAACAAGAACAAAACAGAGTGCCACAACTCGGTATTGATGTGAATTGATATAGCTGTAATTCAGCAGTAACTAGAACTCATGCCCTAAAGTAACTATAACTCGCGCACTCCCCAGGCACAGCGTTCTTATGAATGATGTAATTTCAGATGTCATTAGGGATGTTATCAATGTAGCCATTGAACAAGTCAAGAGTGATATAATATGTGAAGATACAAGCAGTGCATTTAGAGAAGGCAAGCTATAGTAACTTTAATAAGCATAAGTTTTTGTTACTTGAAATAATTATTACGGGTGAAGTTCACTGGTTTTGTTAGTTTAAAACACTTATTTTTAACTAACATTTTGACCTAACTATAACATGCCTTTAACCTTTGGTTTTATCGGTGATTTTCTAAGGTTTTCGAATTAACACAAAGTAACAATATAAAGGCTATAATTTTAAGTAAGGCATACCTACTGGCTTTGTCAAAAGGGGAGACGTCCAAAATAAAAAAGTCAGGACTTTTGACTTAATTAGGTGTTCAGCACATAAACATATAAACGCTGACCTATTTACTTTATCAGTAAATCGCCACAGTAACTTACCAATAATTATAATCCAATGTATTCCCAAGTACATGGTCACGATTAATAATAATTACTGTCACAAAAATAGTTTAAATAAAGCATTTTTTTTCCAAAGAACCATAAACATATGTTGAGTCTTTTTTCATACTCTTCATGTCACAAAATGCTGCTTTGGTTTTCTTCAGTTGGGTGCCACACTCAATAACTGTAGCAATGTTTGGGGCCCATGGCCCCCATGGATTCGCTGTCCCCCTGACAGCACCCAACCAGGGTGTAGCAGGAGCAGTCTTTTTTTTAAGTGGGTGTCCAGTTCCACCTGTGGCATTGACAACCTTAAGCACCCTTGGTGCCGAGGGGGAGGCCTATGGCCCCCATGGCCCCGCCAGCTTCCCATCCAGCCCCCATCCAGGGTGCTGGTGAGAGCCCATTTGACTAGTTTGTTCCTGCCCTCCTATGAGGAACTTTCCTTTTGCTCTGACCGGATGAGAGCACTGTCTGGGATCAGCTTTTCTTTCTACTCCCGCCAGCGGGATCAATCTACAGTGTCCCATCGAATGTGTTCCCTGAGACATCATAAGTCACTGGGGCCTAGAGGATGGGGTTCACTGGGCCATTCATTGGCTCAGGGACATCACGCCCTGTCCCCATAAAAAAAAAAACATTGGCCCCAGGGGATGTACTCCCTGAGTCCTTACAATTGCTCGGGGAGGGGTGCTGCATGCCCCCTCCCTATAAAAAACATATTGGCCCTGGGGGATGTGGTCCCCAAGGCATTCCAATGGCTTTAAGAGTGGGGCTGCATGCCCACTGCCCATAAAGTCAGCCCCATGGATGAGGTCCCCGGGGCCATATAATGGCTCAAGGAGAGGGGTTGTACGCCCCCTCCCCACAAAAATAAAATCTGCCTCTGGTATAGGGTCTTCAAAGCCTTCAAATGGCTCTGGTAATCATAATCTAAAGAATGAGCCACCCCCCTGAGCCCTGGCCTACCCCGGGGGGCTTTTATTTAAAAAGGGCAGGAGCCCACCACTTTTTCTTTTCGTTGAGTGCATATCCATGGCTCCTATGCGGATCTGCAGTAAAAACAATTTTTCAAGTATGTTTTTGGACCCAGAGGGGGTCACTCTTGAACCCCCACCACTTTCCAGGCCGAGGATTCAGGGTATCCCTACCCTGCCCACCTCTATTATGTTCCTAATTTGTTTCTCTGGACAGGGGACTGAGTCCCTGAGCCCTAACATGGCTGCTGTAACATATTTGTTGATGTTGCGGCAGCCAATCAGATCAAATCTTTTGATCTGTCAGGTCCGCGGATCCTCAGCGGCCTGAAATATACATATATTTTGAAACTTAATTTCTCAAAAGCTACTTAAAATATTTACACCACTTGTGTTCTGTGCGCAGATCTAGCTTTCCAACAAACTTGATGTAATTCCGTCCAGTTGTTTTAGCTGTAGCTGTAGCTGTGTCTAATTGTCCTATAGGAAACTGCATGAGGAAAGAAATTTTTGGGCTGTCCCTTTTTCTCGTCTTCCACATGATGGATCACCCCGAACCTTTTCACGAAGGAGCTAAGATTTGTAATGATTTATCAAACGGCGCAAAAGTTGTTAGCCCACAAATTCCATTTCCTATGGAAACGTGGTCCTAACTATAACTACCTACTGATAACCTCCACTGGGTAATCTATCTATCTATCTATCTATCTATCTATCTATCTATCTATCTATCTATCTATCTATCTGTCTATCTATCTATCTGTCTGTCTGTCTGTCTGTCTATCTTCAAGGAACGTAGCGGTGGAGTTAAGAATAGTTGATCTATACTTCAAATACGTATTTACCTCTATGATGTTTTGGTTGTTGAAATGTTTTCTGCAACATTCTTGTGACAGGAAACTTGCCTAGTTGATATTCTGACTACAACCATGGAAATACATATGTATCCTTGGTAATGAGTATTAATTCTGCACTTAATTTTCGGAAGCCATACTACACAATACATTGTAATCAGGGGCTATTAACAGCAAAGATAACAAAGATAACATGAAACATTAATTGAAAAAGAATGAACCAGCACAATTATCATGCAAATTACGGGCATGTATCGTACATTGCTAATGCAGCGGATGGATGTGCGATGCACTGTTTATCTGAGTATAATCATTTACAAAGAGAATATTAGGTGAAGGGAGCGGTCAAACACACACACAGATACTCACACACGCGCATGAGCACACATAGAGAGTCCTAAGTTTCCAAGTCCAAAAACAGGCCTTGTGAGCATGGATGGTAAAAATACAATACAGTGCACATTGTACATTGATATACCCTCTCAATGTCAGAATGCCCAAGTCTCTATAACCTTAACATTATTTACTTTGTCCTCATTTTCCATATATTTTTTACTGTACTCTTTGAAATCAGCTATCAAACCTGCTTGACAGTATGTGCATTTACAATTTCTTCACCCAGCCAGTGTCAGCACAAATAAACGACATCTTGGTGCGTATTTCATTAAGGTAGGATGTCATCATTTATTCTGTCACCAAGTCATGTTTCTTGTTAAGCCTAATGTAGCAATCAGTAAATAGTTTATTAATCTCAGACTGAGAATGTAATACTCCTACTTGCACCATATCCCCATGGCTCAGAGGTGCATATTTACAATGAAATGGCACAGCACGGCGCCACGAGCAATTTTGCTGCACCGAGCTGCGCCATTTCAAAAACGCTGGGATGAGCCGTATTTACAGGAATATAAAGCACCCCTCTGCTCTCCCTTGCGCCGGCACTAAAAACACTGCCATGCGCCAACACAGGCCCCATGATGTAAGGGTGCCTGCGTTGCGGGGATTATTGTGTTTGTGCAGGAAGGAACACCTTCCTGCACAAAAACAATCATTAATGGCGTTTTGCTCCTTCCATAGAAAGCATATTTGAAGGAACAAAGGTCCCTTGCTCGCAAAATAACACAAAATAGTTACATAGAGGTACATTGACAACTATGTAGGGTGTCCAAATGGAAAATCAAGATATTTATTTAGTTAAAAATTAACAAAGCATTAATAAAGTGGGAGAACAAACACAAGAGAAGATAAAAAAAACTTCCAAACGCAGGCATTACTCCATGTGACTAAAATGAAAACATAATGGTCATGTCACATATATTTTTAAGTGTTGGCACAATACGCCCTGGTAGTGACGCATGTTGTCACCATGTCACCCGTGCATGGCGTGATCGGATGGATAAATGATGCAGGAAATAGGGTCTCAATCATCCTTTTTTTTCTCTCTCTTTTCCTTTTCCTCCCTCATTTCTTTTCTTGTGTTCTTTTTTTATGTCTAGCAGTCATTTATTTTCTCTCAGGCATAATTTCTTATGTCCTAATGATGATCCTTACATCCTCTTAGGGAATCGAAGCATTGTCGACTACAGTACCATGACTCGAATTGTTGATATGTAATTGTTCATATGCGCATAGGTACCTAAGAATATATGTGGCATGACCATTATGTTTTCATTTTAGTCACATGGAGTAATGCCTGAGTTTGGAAGTTTTTTAACTTCTCTTGTTCTTGTCCTCCCACTTTATAAATTTGTTGCTCATTTTTAACCAATTAAGCATCTTGATTTTCCATTTGGACATTCCACACAGACCTCAATGTACCTCTTTGTATCTTTTTTGTGTTATTTCACGAGTAAGGGATTTTTGTTCCTTTAAAAATACTTATACCCTTGGTCCCTTAATACCCTTGGGTTTCCCTTGTCCTTGAAAATATGCACACATAGAAAGAGCAAAAAATGAGGAGAAATAAAAATATTTTTCCTTGTTGCGCCACTTTAACACCTCCACTTGAAAGGTGTTAGTTTTTGCCGCTGCCTGCTGAGGCAGTGTCAAAAAGCCATGGGTGTTGTGTGGGACACCCACAGCAACACCCATGACATGCCCCTTTAACGCAGAATACTGCGTGAAAGACGGTCATATTTACAAGGCCATGTAAAGCCACACAAAGTGGCTTTGTGTGGCCTTGTAAATATGGGCCAGTACATAGCGCCACCGGAGCGTCGAAAAGAGTGACGCTCCATTGGAACTAGGGGCTTGTAAATATGCCCCATAGCGAGCAAGCAGGCAAACGAATATAAAACTTGTTTGTTGTTTCCTTCTTTCTTTGTTTTTTTCTTGTCATTGTTTTAACTTTTGATCTTCCATTCTAACTTTCGTATCTACTTTTTCCATGTGTTTTTCTCCATTTATGCCTTACTTTCTACTGTACTTCGTTTCTTCCTTATTTCCTTCATTGGTTCCATCATCCTTTTTTTCTCTTTATCATTTTCCTCTCTTTATTCAATACTTCTCTCCTCCTTTCCCTAGTCATCTTACCTCTTTACTTCTCTCCATAATTTGTCTTTTCATCTGTCTTTCTTTCCATCATCCTTCTTTCCTTTTTCATGTTTCTTTCCGTCATTGTTTCCTGCTGCTCATCTTTTTGCCTTCATTTTTCTGTCCTTTCTTCCTTTATTCTCTCAATACATTATCTTTCTTTCTTCCTCAGCATCCATCACTCTTTCTGCCCTTTTCCCATACTGCCATCTCCCCATCTTTACTTCCATCCATCCTTCTCCACATTCATCCATCATACGTTTCTCTCCATTTCTTCCTCCCTTTCTTTTAGTGTTCTCTTAGTCCATTTTCCACTCCCAATCGCAGCTTCATCATCTTATTCACTTGCAGTGGTATTAACAAGCTTCTGTTTTGATGCCAACGTTTCCAATAATAGACAAAGTAGCGAAAAACATCAATTTAAAGGGTTTGGGTAGCACACACCTTCCCAGTCCTCCCACTTCCCACTTAAGCTGCTAAAGTGTGTGTGTGTGGGGAGGGGTCATGACGCAATTGTTTGGCAGCATCTGTTAGGCAGTCGCCAAATGCCCATTGTTCTAAAAGGGCTTCAATAAAAACAAGGGAGATACCCTTCAAGTCCAATCAGGGACAGGGAAAGTTCAAACAAAATTACCAAGCGGGTCCCTACTAGATACTATGTACCACAATAAAGTTTTTCTAAGTACCAAAAAATATATATTGTACTGGTGTTTAAAAGAATAACATAAAAACAATATAATTATATCATCACAATGAGTCAGAACCAACATGCAAAAAATACAATCAAAATGTATAAATAACTAAAATTCACATGAACATATATCAATAAATAT
The DNA here is from genome assembly GCA_963921515.1 of Calotriton arnoldi. Lineage (NCBI taxonomy): Eukaryota > Metazoa > Chordata > Amphibia > Caudata > Salamandridae > Calotriton > Calotriton arnoldi. The sequence continues at coordinate 29,070 of CAWUFW010005039.1, forward strand.
TTATTAACATTGTTATACACAATACACTTTCATAAAAAGCTTAAAAAAACATTTCATTGCTATATATAATCATTCTGAAAACAGAAATGTAAATGACTTGAAAACAAAGTTGTCGACGCTGCGTTTCGGTGAGTGAATGTATAGACACCTTCCTCAGGACAGTTTTCTAAAAAGTGTTAAAAACAGGACTAGAGTGCAATACTTCTAGACCTTTATATGACACAATTAGTGAAAGTGAGGGAATAAGGATGATCACCTCGTCAAAGTACCTTGCGATAATGAATTAAGTCGGTATATGTATGTACATTGATGCCACCGTGTATTTATCATGCACTGGAATCCCCAAATGCAGAAATTTGAAAAGAACTGGAACCAATCACAAGGTAAGGGGTACGTCGTGATAACGATCCCCAAGATCGACAAAAGTGCCACTAAATTCAATCAATGTCTAGGGCAACAGTTGTTCAGGCATATATGCAGCCGTAGTGATAAGTACCTTATCGGGAAAATCCGGCCTCCTTGCAAACAATGTACAGCTTCCGGGTCACATCCGTTTCCAATAATAGACAAAGTAGCGAAAAACAACAATTTAAAGGGTTTGGGTAGCACACACCTTCCCAGTCCTCCCACTTCCCACTTAAGCTGCTAAAGTGTGTGTGTGGGGAGGGGTCATGACGCAATTGTTTGGCAGCATCTGTTAGGCAGTCGCCAAATGCCCATTGTTCTAAAAGGGCTTCAGCCACACATACCCCACCCCAACCACCCCCTACCCCCATGCCCCCCAGAATCATATGCCATAGCCTAAGCTGCTGTAGGTTCAGAAGTCAAGTATACAGAATGATCCAGGTTCTGCTGGCTGGGTTTGAGTTGAGGCCTCAAAGTCAGTCTCGTTCATAGTTTTTCCCGACCTAAAACAATATACAGGTTGGATAGGCTTTATTGTTCATTTACTTTATGGGCCCCTGCACTCCCTACTCTCCCATCCTAATCAGTCCACTTGAAAGGAGAGCCAACAATTTAACAGGGAGAGCAGAGCCAAGTGCCTGATTTGTCCCTAAAACCCTGTGCATGAGCTGAGCCCTGAAAATATTTGGCATATAAATCATGCAACAAACTTCAGGTAAAAATATAACAAAGTGTATTCAAAATTCGAAAATGTGTATTTTTTACATGCAGAAGCATTCCACTTTAGCGCATCTTATTTATTAAAAGTCATAGGGATAGTTTTTAAACATGAACTTAGAAGCATTCTAACTCCCCCTCCCCACCCCCATGATTATAATGCCACTAGTGAATTTAGAAGCAAGTCAGTTGTCATGTGTACCTGATTGGGCCTGATTCACAAAGTTGGGCTTACACTTTGTGTAAGTTTACTTTTATTTTAGTATTCACAAACTACAAGTTTAATTTTACTAATAGGAATTTTCCGACAGAAGGGACTCCACACTGATGGCAGAAACTCTGCACATAAAAAGATAGGCCTGTCCTATCTTTTTATGTGGGGAGTTCTTTGCCCCAACTGTGGAGTCTACACAGTCGTAAAGTTACTATTGGTAAAAACTCGAAGTTTGTGAATAGAACAAAATAGTAAACTTATGCAGAAGGTTAAGTTTACCTTCATGAATCAGACTGTATATTCCAAGAGTCATATTACAAATGCAGCACCCTTAAAGTCTAGTAAATCAAACACAAGGTTTTGTACAGCACACTCCTGAAGTCGTGCATTTGAAAGTGCTCTCATATGTATAGCTGGGGAACCACCGAGTGCTGAGTATGTGTGGTCAAGCTTCAACAGATGAGTCTTCTGAAAGAGGCAGATATCACTGCCCTGTGCTTTCAGCAAGCACAGAATTGCCAACCTCAAATTCGGGGAGTTTAAACCCACTACTTTTAGGCTAGTTATCGTCAGCATCTATGAGTGTGTCCTGATGCAGATGGGAATATCCGTGTTAGGGTACAGCAGCTAAACTTAGTGAATGCACCTTGATGTAATTTACCCATTGGTGAGCAATCCCTCTGCAGAGATGTAAACCTCACCCCCCTCCCCCACAGTCACCGTAGTAACTCCAAAGAGCCTAACTATCCTTAAGTCATTTCCTCTCCAACTTCCTCCCATTCCTCTGTTGGGAATGAATCTCACCCCAGTGTGTAGCCCTATGACTTTACTCTCTTCCCTTTGCCTCCATCCCTCGTACCCTTTCGTAGATCTCTCACGGGTCCATCATGCTTTTACGGGTGTGGTGTTATCTGTCTCCACTGCTTCCAGCAGTCCTCTTCTAGCTCTGAGACTTTACCTGCAACTTAGGATTTTTGCTGGTCACCTTCACTGTGCAGGTTGTCAATTATCTCCTTTCGCACTCTGGCTGTGTCATCTTTTGAGAGGCACATGACTGTCATGGATCTTGACGCCTTTCTCCACCTATCTTCTAGTGGTCTGAAGGGCAGTTTCGGACCTCCCTTCTTCAGCCGTGCCTGGTGTCGTTTTATCTGCTCCCTCCATTCATAGGAGTTTCTTTGCCAAACAAGGCTCCTGTAAACTGGTAAAAACCTTATCCCAATCCAAAGAAATCAAAGAAACAATAAACTATTTTTTTTAATATTTTTATTTTTACTCACCACCACCTCAGCAAAATCTCTACCAGCAATCTCAAAATCCCATTGCAGTGAGTCGTACATTTGCCCACATTGTGGGTCACACGGTGGCACATTCACCAATCCCTTATCACTTTGTGCTACTATGCATTGCTCTATTTATTTTCTGGGCCAGTGAATGTCTATGAAGAGCTGTCGCGAATTACTCACAGAGATTGGAGTCCCAAGTGGTACTGATGCTTAGTCAGTTCAGCCCTATAAATTAACAAATCCATCTACATTTAAGAGGCAGTAGCCTCCATATTTTGCTATGCTGTGAAATGCTCTGATCAAACTGTTGGGGTCACATCATCTGAACAATAGAGGTTAGATGCCTTTAGTTTAGCAGTCACCTCTCTTCATCCATTGGCCTGTTGCTGTGTCATTCATATTTTGTTTCCACCACAGTATACAGCATGGGGCATTCAGGCAGCCTTCTTAAGCCACTGTCTAACTTCACTTTAAGTGACTGTTTTTTGTTCTCCCACAATGTGCACATCCACAGACAAGATAGTTCTGTTCAGTGCCAGTGTTTTTGTTTTTACTTTATAATTACTTTATTACTGCCTTTGTGTTTAGAGCCTGATGTGATAGTAGGACGCTTTTCTGCCAGATGTCAGAACACATTCCAACTATCAGTTTGTGTCTACTGCCAATACTGTTGTAAATTCCTTTTGCAGGGTCCGTTGTTTGTCTGACTGCTGGTATTTCACAAAATAACAGATTGCCCCATTTGAAACTGTTCTGTATTAAATTATCCTCTTTTTATTATGCACACACAAATTCATAAGCTGACAATTCTTCAGAATACATTTATTCTTGGCTCAGGTTCCCCAATGGTTCTTTGATAAACTGCCCAGGTCGGAAACTGTCCTTTAATGTGTTTAATTTGCAACACTTATTTCCTTTTCTTTCAGTTTCTTTTGTTTCTTCAGAATACATGTATTCTTGGCTCAGGTTTCCCAATGGTTCTTTAATAAACTTTGCCCAGGTCGAAAACTGTCCTTTAATATGTTTAATTTGCAACACTTATTTCCTTTCAGTTTCTTTTGTTCACTTTGTTTGTTTGTTTGTTTCTTTCCTTTCATTCTTTCCTTTTTACTTTCTTCTTTCCTGCTTGCATTCTTTCCTTCCTTTCTTATTTCATGTTTTCTTCTTTCTTTCCTTCTTTCGTTCCTTTCCTTACTTTTTTCTTTCTTCTTTCCTGCTTGTATTTCTTCTTTCTTTCATTTACTTTTTCTTCTTTCATTTACTTTTTCTTCTTTCTTTTACTTTTTTCTTCTTGCTTGCCTTCCTTCTTTCTTGCATTCTTGCCTTCTTTCCTACCTTCTTTCTTTTTGTTCTTTCATTCTTTCTTTCTTTTCTCTTTTTTCTTTTTTCATTTTTTATATTTTCTTTCTTTCTTTCTTTCTTTCATTTTTTATATTTTCTTTTTTTCTTTCTTTCTTTAAGGCAAGAGGCTGGCAGACGACTAGCTTTTTTAGCTCTTCGTTAGCCAAGACCTTTTGTTTTTACTAACGTTATGCATATTACATACTTACTTCCAGGGGTTTTCAACCACACATCATCCATTCGTCTGTGGTCTATGGGCAATGCATCGGCCCTCTTCAGCAACTGGTTCACTCCACTTAAAACTATGGCGCCTGCCTTTCAGAAGGAGCACATCCTCACACAAAGTAGTTCCCTTCAGTGCCAGGGAGTACTATGTTAATGTGTGCTTTTTTGAGACCTACACATTGTTTTGCCTTTAAACAATTTTTTTTAGATTGATGATGGCCCAGCAGTTTCACAAACAATTCTAGTTTTGCAAAAACCATGACAAGACAAAACTAGAAATTGACAAAAGGCTGGCCGCCAATTCCAGTCCTATTGGCTTTGCCAATGCTTGTTTCAACAAGTGAGCATAAATGAAGGCACAGGCCCTCATTCAACATGCTCTTCGATGTTGGTTAGGGAGCAAAATTAGATTTTTGCCCAAGAAGCACATTACAAGTTGCCCACAAATTTCGCACAGACCCAGTGGTTTCCCCACATACGTTTTGCCACGTATTACCTGTAGAAAACTGTCTATGGGGAAAACACATTATTCTGAGTTTTGTAGCTCTAAATAGGGGAAAGCTCATGTTATTGCTGTGTTAGCCCTTATTCTGACCTGGTGAATAATTGACAGGTAGTATTGCACTAGAGAAAGACTGAACAACTGATAGAGCGAAATGTTCTTGTGAATTGTAGGGGTGCATCATAATCACTGATAGACCGCATCTATGTGTATTCAGACATATATTCGTTTATATTCCATTGTATACTCATGTGTGTTTAGTAAAGAATGAATAGTTCACTGAGACAAAGTGAACTCAGCAGTATAATGGTGTTAGGATAATGATGTAATGTAATGCTTTTGAATTGTGTGAACATAATGCTTAGAGGAATTAATTCGTGTATGAAATGTAATTGCAGTAGTTTAAACGTGCACCATATTAAAGTTGCACATGTAATTCATTGGTTGCATAATGAATCGTAATGAATATGCTTATAGGGAAAAGTAAGATGTGTGTTTAAAAGTTATATGTAAGGGCCTGACTACATATATGCTTAAGGAAGGCCTGGTATATTCTTATGTTAGCTTATAAGGTAGGCCGAAAAGGGTTTCTCTTGGAAAGGCTCTCTGGGCACAAACGGTAGATTTAATTAGCACAGTAGAAGGTTTCTGTTGAACGTATCTTTTGTTGCAGGTGCAAGGACACATGTCTCGTTAGTAAAGACTAACTCTTTGTTTTCAAAAGTTAGAAAGATGGGAGGCATGGTACGGGGAGTGCAATGGAATTTAGGGATGATACTTTCAGCGGAGAAGGCGCCTGGGACTCAAGGTCAACGAAACCGTCCAGGATGAAGTCACCGTTTCAATGGAAAAGCACAAGAAAGAAGACCTGGCCAAGAGGGCGTAAACAAGGCGTGTACCTTTGTAGTATGGTTTTGTATTAGGGATAGTGCCCTGAGGGAGGAGGCCAGAGAAGCGGTAGGGGAGACCAGAGAGAAGGACAGAGCTGAGCTTAGGCATATGGTGATTGCACTTCTTAGGAAGTCTTCACAGCTGACACCTTTTATTCTTTCTTGCCTGGGAAAATCGTTATGCAGGGATGTCACTTAGCGTTAGTGTAGGGACAGCAATTGATTTTAAGCTTGTTTAGGCCCATGAAGAGCAACTTAGAAATAGGAGCAATCATATTCTGGTTGGTCCTCCTAGAACTGTGTATTCTTCTTATCCTGAGTCGGATGAGACTCCTGCGTAGATTATTATTTGTATTAGTGCCCATCTATTTTTTTAACCTCGTGTTGAGGTGCCTGCACGTTCAGTTATTTTTGGCGATAATAAATTCTCAAACTTGAATTCGGAGTCAGTGGTCCTTTCAGACAAAATGAATGCTGATATCTAACCTGATGAGATTCTCTCCTTTACACTATTCAACAGGTAAAAAGATCTTGGCGGCCAGAAGGTTCTTATAGATAATTAGATAAGAATCGGCGTTATCAGTTGGTAGCAGAGTAGGATGGTTACCTTTGATGGTAAGGGGAGATCTAGAGCAAGATAGGAGATTAAGTTGCCCCATAGAGCCCGAGTGACGCAGATCCAGAGAACCGCGAGAGACGGATGTCGGAGGTCGTGGAAAACTGACGGAGAGTGACGGTGCGGCGGAAGTAGCAGTTCGTAGTAGAGTGAGTATGAAAAGAGTGATGTTTGGTAGATTGCGGTGTTATATTGTTGTGTGATGTCTTGCGGAGTTGAAACGAAAGTTGTGTGATTGAGAAACGGACCGTGAGCGCGCGCGGGACCGGGAGATTTATTGTGGTGTAGAATACACCCAGAGTTGAGAACGTTGACCAGAGTTGTGGGGGTCACGAGACGTCATTGACAGACCCACAGAAGATAGGGACATATGTGTGAGTGTGTGAATAACCAACGCAGGTCGTAGGTTATCGTGTGCAGAACATCGAGTGATTGAATCCTATCGAGTGTATTAGAGGCGATTGTCCGGTCGTTCGTGGACAGACGGTTGCCAGATTGAGGTCAACAAGCTCAAGAGACTGATCGGTCATTGGTAAGACTGACGGTCAGAGAGGTAATTGTTCGGTAGGACGGACATTATTTCAGAGTATAATTGGGACGAATGCGAGTGAGAACAAGAGAATTAGAAAGGAGGGGAACTGCTGCGAGCGGAGGAAAAGTGACGTCAGACAAGAGCCGCGCTGCGATAGGCCGGTTGGTGTGAACCGCGCTGGGATTGGAGGATTGCAATCAGGAAGTAAAAGCGGACATTTTGAGTACGAATAACAAAGTTGATTCATCATGAAATGTTTTAAAGCTTTAAGGGAACTTTGTAGAGGTGATAGACATGTGGTTGTTCGGGAGGGAGAGGAAGCTCCTCCCGAGGATACACCAGCACATTATATGGCAAAGAATGTAGGATTGCATACCATAATTTGGCTTGAGAATTGGCATAAAATGACAGAAGCAGAAGGAGAATTGTCGTTCCCTCGATATGGTACTTTCAGGTTAGAGGTGCTGTACCAGCTCAAGAGTGTAATGGCTTCATTACGACCACTACCTAGACCAACACAGTTTGAGGCACTACATGCGTGGGTAAGGGCAGCGTATGATAGGAAGAAGGACAGATGCCAAGAAAGGGTAAAGAAATCGGTCAGGGCATTTCAAGATGCAAAATGGGATGCCTTGGAGAAAAGGTGGAGAGCAGATACGATCGACGGAGATAAGTTGTACCCATTGTTAATACAAAATGGGAAGATAACAAGAGTCGATGAGGACGACAGTGATATAGATGACAGTCTGTTGGATAGGATGTTGGCGGAGAGGCCACCACCATTTAATCCAGATTCAGAAGAGGGAAAGACAACCCCAGCAGTGGCAATAGTTGATGAGAGTCAGAACCAGACTAGCATGAGAGTAGTGGGAAGAATTTCCACAGGAACGGAGGGGGCTACGGCGTCTATGATAACACAGCCTCCTGGGGGGAACACAAGATTACCGGACTCCTTGACAGTACCGGTTACCATTGGCCCTATAGTACCGGTATATGACCCAGACCGAGTGAGAGAAGGGAGCTCCGTGCCGATGAGAAGGGAAGAAGGAAACAGTGAGAGTGGGAATGGGTTTGGAGTAAGGGTGGTTCATTTCCCAAGACCAATAGACACAAGTACGCCGTTACCGGCTACTGCGGACTCTTCATGTGGGCGAGAAGAGGAGAGACCGGAAAGACCAAGGTCTTTACGGGAATCTAAGTCAGCTTTGAGGGAGTGGACACCAACAGTAACGAACCAAGAGGATAGGATGCAAAGAGATAGGGCACAAAATGTCTCGGAAGACAGACCAGGTTCCAGGAATATGGAAGGGAATAGGTCACAAGGACAGAATAGTGACTGTGATGAGCAGGACGGTTCAGGTTGTCGAGATGTACTGAGGAGTGCAGTACAGGCAAGGTTGCTAGATGTAGTGAGGCTGAAAGCAGAGGTAGACGAAATGATTAGTGGGGGTCTGCCTCTGGAAAGGATAGAAATCTATGGATCAGATGAGCTGCTGTTTGTAGCAAAAGATGTGACTCGAAAAGCTAGAATGGCACATGATAGATTGAGGGATTTGGCCAAAAGATATGAGGTGGACCTGAATAAAACTAAAGCGTTACAGGGACCACACAGATTGCATTACAGTGATCAGGAGTTGGAGGAGAAAAGAATCACAGGGTTAAAGACGCACACCAGAGACCTGATCATAGGAATGAGAATATGGATCTTGTTGGACAAATGGGAAGAAAGGTGGTCCAAAAAGAAACCAGTAAAGAGAGCAGAAGGGGAAACGCCGCCGCCTGGAGGGGGGCGACGGGTGTAGGAAATTTTCCTTTACGAGAAGTACAGAATGGAGGGTACGTGCATGTGCCGTGGAATAGAGGTGATTTGGCTGCATTTACAAATGATTTTCCTCGGCTGAGGGAAAAACCGGTGGAGTGGTACAAACAGGTTGAGCGGTTTGTGAAAATTTCAAAAGTATTGTGGATTGATTTGAACACTTTGTTTGACATAGTGGTACCAGGAGATTTGTGGACAGCATGTAAAGTCGCTATTGAGTGGCCGACTTCGGAACCGAAAAGAGAGGCGGTTACAAATGGTCCATCACCTGATGTCATGAAAAAGTATGAGCAGGTGATTACGTGGTTGAAGTCGAAGATTTCACCGCAGGATATAGATTGGGTTAAGATAGATCGGACTGTACAGGAACCCAAGGAAACGGTGCATGAGTATTACGAAAGACTTCTGCAAGTTTTTAAACAGTATAGTGGGTTGGATGTTTTGGACCCTAAGGATATGGGACAGTTTGTCTCAAAGTTTGTAACAGGTCTGAGAGGGGAAATCAGCCTCATGATACAGCACCATTTGATCTGCTGGCAGAACAAGCCACTAGATGAAATTTTGCGGTACGCGAGGTACTGTAGTGATGAGGTGGATTCAAAACATCGAAAGCTAAAAGACAAATTGATGCTTGTCCAGATGCAGACAGCACAGAATCAGCCTAGTGGAGGGACCTTGGGGAGAAAGCAAGGAAATTTCCAGGGAAACCAGAATGGGCAGGTACAGGGAAAGGGAAAACCAGTAGACCCCAAGACAGGAGTGGACGTGGCCACACTAAAGAAGACCACTGCGTGTCATCTTTGTCGCCAGGTCGGACATTGGAAATGCGAGTGTCCTTTGAACCCAGCTAATCAGGTACAGGAAGAGGAAGAGGGGGCTCAGGCACCCGCGCAAGAGGTGGTTAACACAATAACGAGACCTAGAACGATGAAAGGGGGGGTTTACAATTCTCAAGCTCAGATTCCCCAAGCTCCAAGGTTTTCACAAGGAGCACGAACATATCAACAGATGCCCCTGTTCGAACGATATGCTGAGGATAGCTTAGACCCTTTATCCTGACGGTGCCTGAGAGGGAGGAAGACTGCACACTTGGAGCGGTCTTGGAGGTAGACCAGAGAGGACCTTTTGTAGAGGCAGAGATTGAGGGCAATCCTGCAACACTTTTGGTTGATACTGGAGCTACCCGGTCTACTGTAAGATCTGCAGTGGTCCCTAACCTACCCCTCTCGGGACAATCAATCCAGGTTGTCGGAGTAGCGAACAAGAAGATGAGCAGCCCATTGACAGAACCGATCTTAGTAAAGATAGGTACTTTCCAAACTAGACATCAGTTTGTAGTATGTGACACGAGTCCAGTTTGTCTTTTGGGAAGAGATCTGTTGTGCAAATTGAACTGCACGATTTATTGTACACCACGAGGAGTGGAGGTCCAGACGAGAGATGATGATGCTGACTTTAAGATGGCCAATCAGCATCTGTGTATAGATCTGTACCCAATGGTGACTGTGGAAGAACTTCCACATGATCTGAGAGACGCAGTGTCGCCTGTGGTGTGGGATTTCGCAGGAGACGAAATAGGTTTAATCAGAGGGGTTGAACCAGTGCGGATTGAGGTGAAACAGAATGTTGATTTCCCTAGAACACCTCAATACAATTTATCGATAGAAACGATTGCAGGAATAAAACCTGTGATCGAGACTTTCATTGAGAAGGGTATTTTGAAGGAGATCAGAGGTAGTCCCTGTAATTCACCCATAATGGGACTACAGAAACCGAGCGGGAAATACAGGATCGTGCAAGACCTGCGAAAGGTCAACATGATAGTTGTCCCTTGTTGTCCAGTGGTACCGAATCCTTCAGTAATACTGTTCCAGATCCCATGTGAAGCCGAGTGGTTTACGGTTATCGATTTGTGTCAAGCTTTCTTTTCGATACCGCTCCACGAGGAAAGCCAATTTCTTTTTGCGTTCAGGCTAGAGAATCGCGTGTTAACATGGTGTCGTATCCCTCAAGGGTATACGGAAAGTCCATCGATCTTTAACCAGATCCTGAAGAAGAACCTTGAAAGTCTTGTGTTGCCGCAGAACTCAGTTCTCGTGCAGTACATAGATGACTTGCTCATTGCCTCAGAAACAGAAGATGCTTGCAGAATTGACACAGTAGCCTTGTTGAACCACTTAGCAGAGAATGGACATAAGGTGTCCCCGAACAAGCTGCAGTACTGTTTGAATGAGGTACAGTACTTGGGACACAGATTAGAAAAAGGCAAGAGGAAGGTGTCACCAGATCGAATTGAGGCAATAATGAGCATGGCGGTACCCACTACACAGAGGGAAGTTAGGATGTTCCTGGGAATGGTTGGCTATTGTCGACAGTGGATTCCTAGTTTCTCCTTGAGAGCAAAGCCTCTGCAGAGGCTTACACACAAGGATGTGAGTGATCCGGTACCATGGGACGAGGAGTGCTTGATGTCATTCCTGCAGTTGAGAGATGATTTGTGCAGGGCTCCCGCACTGGGAATGCCTGATTACAACAAGGCCTTTTCATTGTTTTGTTACGAGAGAGGAGGATGTGCATTAGCAGTGTTAGCTCAGAACCATGGAGGTGTCCGTAGACCAGTTGCTTATTTTTCAGCTACTTTAGATCCAGTAGCTTCTGCGTTGCCCGGATGTCTAAGATCCGTTGCTGCAACAGGTGTCAGCATTGAAAGATGTGAAAGCATTGTAATGGGACATCCATTGACTGTACATGTGCCACATTCGGTTGAGTTATTAATGACCAGGACCAAGACCCAGCACCTAACGAACAATAGGTTAACGAGGTACGAGCAAGTCATACTTGCCGCAGAGAATGTGACTCTGAAAAGGTGCTCCATCTTGAACCCTGCGACATTGATGCCTATACCGAACACAGATGATGAAGATTGTGAGGACCATGATTGTCTCGATGTGACCGAACTTTGCACCAAACCGAGACCTGACATTGTCGATGAGCCATTGGCCGACCCAGATGAAATTTTCTTTGTCGATGGTTCATGCTTAAGAGACAGTGTGGGGCAATTGAGAGCAGCGTTTGCTGTATGTACTATTTCAGGAGTGGTCGACGCCGCTTGCCTAGAAGGAGTACGCTCCGTGCAGGTAGCTGAGATCATTGCCTTGACCCGTGCCTGTTTGGCCGCTGATCGAATTCGAATCACGATTTACACAGACAGCCAATACGGCTTTGGCGTGGTGCATGACTTCGGGCAGTTATGGTCTCAGAGGGGATTTTTGACATCATCTGGCTCACCCATTCGTAATGGAGAATATGTAAGACAATTGTTAGAAGCATTACAGCATCCGAAAGAAATTGCTGTTGTAAAGTGTTCAGCCCATGGGAAGGGGGAGGACTTTGTATCCTTGGGTAATAACTACGCAGATGAGGTAGCCCGCTTCTGCGCAGAACAAGGATGCATATACACAGGCAGGGAGATAGAAGAGAGCCAAGAGGGAACCGATCTCAGCATAATGTTGACCATGGCAGACACTTGGGAAGAGCTTAAGAGATTGCAAGATGAAGTCTCAACCAAGGAAAGAGAGGGCTGGATCAAAGCTGGGTGTGAGAAAGGAGACGTGGATGTGTGGGTATCAAACGATGGGAGAGCTGTGTTGCCGGAAGAATTGTTAAGTCCGATGGCTAGATTGATACATGGACAGGCACACCTGGGTAGAGACGCAATGATGAGGGTGTTCAGACAGACGTGGTATAACCCACGGTTCCGAGCAATGGCTGAGACGGTATGTCAGAGGTGTGTTACATGTCAACAGATGAATGCTGGAAAGAAAACTGTAGTTACACTGAGTCATATTGGAAGGTCAGGAGGGCCCTTCAATAGACTACAGCTGGATTTCGTGGAGATGCCTAGGTGCAATGGCTTGAGGTACATTCTAGTGATAGTATGTATATTCTCACGGTGGGTGGAGGCTTACCCCACACGCAGGTGTGACACTCTGACAGTGGCTAAATTATTGTTGAGGGAGCTTATCCCTAGATTCGGGATCCCGACCTCTTTGGAATCAGATAGAGGTGGGCACTTCCATAGCGAAATCATGAAGTTACTTTGTGCAGCATTGAACATTGACCAGAGACTCCACTGTAGCTACAGACCAGAGGCTTCTGGGATGGTGGAACAAGTTAATGGAACTTTGAAAGCCCGGATGGCAAAAATGTGTTCTTCAACATCCCTGAAATGGCCCGACGCCTTGCCACTGGTGCTCATGAGCATGCGAAGTGTCCCAGACAGAAGGACCGGGTTGTCTCCCCATGAAATAATAATGGGGAGGGCAATGAGACTGCCAGCAGTACCAACTACAGCCTTGATAAACATCACTGATGATTTGATTCTCGATTATTGTAAAGGACTCTCTGATGTGGTCCGTTCTGTATCCCAGCAGGTGCAAGCAGCTGTGGTTCCAGCCTCGAGTGATCTGTGCCACGACTTGTGTCCCGGTGACTGGGTGCTCGTCCGGAAGCACGTGAGGAAGAGTTGCTTGGATGCCCGTTGGCGTGGCCCGTATCAGGTGATACTTATCACGAACACAGCAGTAAAGTGTGGAGGATTGCCGAACTGGGTGCATGCTTCCCATACCCGCAGAGTTCCAGCACCCTTGGAAGAAACAGCTCCTCTCGTAAATGAAAACCCAGCTGACGTGGTAGGGCCACATGAGAGGACAAGTCAAGCTGTAAGGGTCGCTGACACAGCTGGTGGTGCACTAGAGCAAGCTGGAGGGGGTTTCCACAGTTCGAACCCTGATTCAGGCACTGAAGAAAGAGAAGGTGCAGTGGGCGGAGAAGAGTCAAATGCAGCAGAAAGAGGAAGTAGTGCACTGGGCATAGAAGGAGAAGGCAGACGAACGAACAGGAGTGCTGAAAGTTGGCCTGAAAGACAGAGGCGACTGAACCTGAGGTTAGCACCTGAGAGAGACCTTGCTCCAGTGTCCGAAGTATCTGAAACCGAAGCAAGCGACGAAGACCAAGCACAAGACAGTCGGCGAAGGTCCAAAAGAACAGGAGTGCCTTGTCGCAGATACTCTACCCCTGAGTGGACTTACACTGTGTTTGATGCAGGGGGTGGTGAATACAGGGAGACTGAAGTCAGTGGAAGTGTTCAGTCGGAGCCCGAAACTGGTGGTGAAGGTGGTGCTACGGATGCCAGGGTTCGAGATAGACGGAACACTGACACTCACGATTCCGAATCCCCCACTTCTGAGTGAAGTCCGAAAATTGCTTCTGCATCGGGTCGAATTCCCGCCATTCGGAGCTGAGCCGTTGTCACACGAAGTGCTGCTTTTGCGTCTTGAACTTTTGTATCACGTTCTGGTCGTGCTTAATGAGGATCTCATTATGGATCAGTAATGAACTGTAAATAAAAGTCTAAAAGAAGAAGATAACCTAGGTCCAAGTGGAAGAAGAATAAACTTAGGGACTTTCCACAAGAAGAGGAACGAACACTAGGGAAGTCTTTTTCTGGACTGTGTAAATAAGTTGTGATCGAAAAGGGAAAGCCCGGAGATTTCATGGTTGCTCGAGCTGGTTAAGCAAGTCATAAATAAAGGACAGAGACTTTTCTGAGTTCTTTGCGATAACCAAGACTTTTTGAGAACTTTCGAAATCATGGAGCCGGGAAATCCCAATCGTAGAGCAAAATGGATTATAGGCATTCTTATAAGTAGTGTGATAATTTCTATAATCATAGTAGTTGTAGTCTCATATACTGGTTCGCATGAGCCGGAAGTAGAGGCAGTGACAGGGACACCCACACCTATCACACCTAGTCAGAAGGGGGTAGACAGGGCAGCTGATAGAGCTATGATATTAGAAGAAAGTCGTAGATTACATGTTGATTTGTCCAAGGGTGATTTTAAGCTTAATGCATATGCTAAGTTGTTGTATGAGTATGTTGACGTGATGGATGCGAAAGATTGTTATGTGTGTATGCAGTTGCCTACTTCAGTGGATGAGGGCATTAGGTATCATCATCTTCCACTGACTTATGGTATTTCATGTAGTCTTTTGCTTAGTCTGTTTTATGAGAGAGAGCAGTTCGAGTATTTCTTTTCCAATTTCGACGCAGTGCTTCCTGAAGTCCCAGCTTACAAGCATTTGAATAAGTATGATTATTACAAAACCGAGGACAGACTGAGAAAGTACTTCATACCGAGTTTGGAATTGGATACAGCATTCGCACACAGGCACAATCTGACTTGTTTGATGTCGGATGTAGAGAGAAAGTTTGTAGATCAGGTTGAGGATAGGTATAGAAAGCTGACTGAATCCCGAGATTTAGGGCATCACAGGACAGATTGGACGGAGGAAGAACGGTTGCACAAGACCAGGGGAAGCTATGGTCCTATAGCGTTAGATAAGGAGCAGAGGGGTAAGTTGTGTATAAGGCGTTATCAGACTTACTACGAAAAGGTTCCAGTGGGACAGAGTACTTGTGATCACGTTTTCACCATGGCAGATGAGGCAAAAGATTTTCTCCAAGGTCCTGTACAAGTGATACCTACGGTGTATTACGTATGTGGGAAGAATGCTTATGTGAGGTTGCCTGCAAATTGGTATGGAACATGTTATTTGTCAATAATATTTCCAAAGATTTACCATACAGAAGACTTAAATCTTCTGGAGGGTGGAGAGCATTCAAGAACGAGAAGAGCTGCAAGTGCAGGAATCGTTGTGGGGGATATCTTTGGAGCTATGATACCTAGT
The DNA here is from genome assembly GCA_963921515.1 of Calotriton arnoldi. Taxonomy (NCBI): domain Eukaryota; kingdom Metazoa; phylum Chordata; class Amphibia; order Caudata; family Salamandridae; genus Calotriton; species Calotriton arnoldi. The sequence goes on from CAWUFW010005039.1 coordinate 44,367, forward strand.
CTAGGAGTAGTCTTGAATGATGTGAAGATCCGGAGGTTAGCGACGGTGGTGGATGAATTTTCGATGAACACAGCAAAATCGTTGGTATTGGTGGAAGGAGAGATGTTGTCGATAAGGGGAATGGTTTTGCAGAATCGCCTTGCTTTAGATGTCCTATTGGCAAAAGAGGGCGGAGTCTGTAAAATGCTGAAGGTTCAAGAGTGCTGCACTTATATACCAGACCGGAGCAAGGATCTGGAGAAATATATAAGTAACATCACTATGATCCACACAAAGATAGCGGATTTGACCGAGGAAGGGGCCTGGGAAAAGGTCGGAAAGGGTTTTGGTCAAGTGGGAGGTTGGTTTGCAAACCTAGGAAAGGGATTCCTTGGGTACTTCCTGAGACCACTCCTTATCTTGGTGGTTTGTGTGGCTGGCTTGTGGATTCTGATCAAGGCTTACAAATGGTATCGAGCAGGCAGAGTCAAGAGAGCTTTGAGGGAAAATGACATGAGATTGGCAAGACTGCAGGACAATCAGTATAAAAGGCTCAAGAGCATGGAGAACTTCAGATCAGGGAAGATGGGAACAAGTTCTGTTTAGGTCGGTTCCTTCTCCGAGGGAGTAGAATGAGATATGATGACAGGAGTCATCAAAGGGGGAACTGATAGAGCGAAATGTTCTTGTGAATTGTAGGGGTGCATCATAATCACTGATAGACCGCATCTATGTGTATTCAGACATATATTCGTTTATATTCCATTGTATACTCATGTGTGTTTAGTAAAGAATGAATAGTTCACTGAGACAAAGTGAACTCAGCAGTATAATGGTGTTAGGATAATGATGTAATGTAATGCTTTTGAATTGTGTGAACATAATGCTTAGAGGAATTAATTCGTGTATGAAATGTAATTGCAGTAGTTTAAACGTGCACCATATTAAAGTTGCACATGTAATTCATTGGTTGCATAATGAATCGTAATGAATATGCTTATAGGGAAAAGTAAGATGTGTGTTTAAAAGTTATATGTAAGGGCCTGACTACATATATGCTTAAGGAAGGCCTGGTATATTCTTATGCTAGCTTATAAGGTAGGCCGAAAAGGGTTTCTCTTGGAAAGGCTCTCTGGGCACAAACGGTAGATTTAATTAGCACAGTAGAAGGTTTCTGTTGAACGTATCTTTTGTTGCAGGTGCAAGGACACATGTCTCGTTAGTAAAGACTAACTCTTTGTTTTCAAAAGTTAGAAAGATGGGAGGCATGGTACGGGGAGTGCAATGGAATTTAGGGATGATACTTTCAGCGGAGAAGGCGCCTGGGACTCAAGGTCAACGAAACCGTCCAGGATGAAGTCACCGTTTCAATGGAAAAGCACAAGAAAGAAGACCTGGCCAAGAGGGCGTAAACAAGGCGTGTACCTTTGTAGTATGGTTTTGTATTAGGGATAGTGCCCTGAGGGAGGAGGCCAGAGAAGCGGTAGGGGAGACCAGAGAGAAGGACAGAGCTGAGCTTAGGTATATGGTGATTGCACTTCTTAGGAAGTCTTCACAGCTGACACCTTTTATTCTTTCTTGCCTGGGAAAATCGTTATGCAGGGATGTCACTTAGCGTTAGTGTAGGGACAGCAATTGATTTTAAGCTTGTTTAGGCCCATGAAGAGCAACTTAGAAATAGGAGCAATCATATTCTGGTTGGTCCTCCTAGAACTGTGTATTCTTCTTATCCTGAGTCGGATGAGACTCCTGCGTAGATTATTATTTGTATTAGTGCCCATCTATTTTTTTAACCTCGTGTTGAGGTGCCTGCACGTTCAGTTATTTTTGGCGATAATAAATTCTCAAACTTGAATTCGGAGTCAGTGGTCCTTTCAGACAAAATGAATGCTGATATCTAACCTGATGAGATTCTCTCCTTTACACTATTCAACAGGTAAAAAGATCTTGGCGGCCAGAAGGTTCTTATAGATAATTAGATAAGAATCGGCGTTATCACAACCTGAGGTTTAGGTATTACACCAGGCTGTTGTTCCTCTAAGTGTTAACATGCATATTGTAATGAGCGCGTATATTCTTTTTAAAAACAATACCACTGACTGGACATTGACTGAACATTGACTTTTATTTATTTGATAAGTTGCTCATACATTGTCATCAAACTTCACACTATACTCACTGTTGTACCACAGCAACCATTTGATAGTCAGTAAAACTCAAGTAATCTTGACTATCACTGAAATATTCGTTTTCAGAATCCTGAGACAATCAAGAGAGCATGCATGTTCACATTTGAAAACCTAAAACTAGCAGTATCTGGGGGGGGGGGAGTCTGACAGGCACCTAAGAAGGGGAAAGAAGGACGATTTTACAGGTCAGGAGTAGTGGTACATGATGAGAAAAGTTATTTATTACATACAGATTTTACCAGGTTTTCCCTGGCGAACTGTACATGTGGGAACACCGGAAGCGCGGGGTTACTGCACAGCCTGTAATTCTGATTTGTACTGAAACTCCTTTTTCCACCTAAATGGGAATAATAAATTCACTCATAATGAAGTCCGTAGACAACCAGGAGATAAAACAAGGCTGTTGGCACATTATCTCAGAGTTGAGCTATGAGTCAGGCATATAGACTTTGCGGAAAATTCTAGAAATAATGTAATAACCTTTTACAATTGTAGGCAATGTGTAATAACGAACACACTAAACTATAGAGCAGTTCTCATTTTTTAATAGTTTCTCACAGCAAGTTTAGTACTGAAAGAGTGCTAATATTTTTGACTAATTTCCAAGAGCTATGAATGCATCCAACGCTAACTTATGGGTTGTAAAAGGGAGTAACTACCGGAACTTTTTCCATGGCTAATTGTGGTTTGTGACAGTGTTTTGATATTAACAGCCATATTTAAGCATGTTATAATAACCAAGGTATTCTTGCAGAGGTGGTGTGCTATTCTCAGAGTCCTTAAAAGAGAAGTATTGGGCCACAATCACCTACAATTCTTATAGAAATGTGGATATGTCTACCCTTACTGGTCATTTTATGGATTTTAAACCACTTCCATGCTTGGAGCAGTTCTGGGATTTAATAACTAAACCCTTGGATCGGAAGTTATATTTCCAGTTTAAAGTAGGCACACTCCCAATCAGGTCCTATACTGCAAAATGGTCTAAGGAGGGTGATAGTGCCTGCCCCTCCTGTTTGGCTCAGGCAGAGACATTAGCCCATTTGTTGTTTACCTGCCCTGCGTATGATAGGCCACGCAGAGCATGGTTGGCACCTATCTGCAGGACACTGGGGACTAGAATGAGCGCTGATGCACAACGAATCCTGCGCACGAACACCTTAGCCCCAATTGTCATTGCAGTGGCAAAGTTCCTGGGTTGGTGTTGGATTATTAGAGTGAAGGCACTACAAGCACCTTGAAAGGTTTATCCGATTTACTTTTAAAGGGTTGGAATTACATCATTTAATATGAAATGCTTTTTATCCACAAGTTAATTACATTTTTAGGTTTTAAAGCTTTAACTGTATTTAACTGTTTGTGTTTTGGTATCGTTTAGGACATTTTCCTAGTGTCCCTATTTGCCCTAATTGCTTAACTTCGACGTCACGCTTTTTAATCGTATATATGTAAACTAATGTATTTTATGTGGTTTTAATGGGCCTGTATTTTTATGGAGTTTTATGTGCTGTATGTATTGTGCTTTTATGACTTGTCGTCGAATAAAGCTTTATGGATTTGATACTAAAATAACCAAGTTATTCTTGCAGAGGTGGTGTGCTATTCTCAGACCCTCCATCTTTAAGGTGAAGAACAACTGAGCCTCACCTTTGAGCTATTGCCTAATCAATAGCTCTACAGAGCCCAAAATGTAACCGATATGCTCAAGGGTGCCTAGAGACCTAAAAACCAATACATAACATTGCCTTTGCCCTAAGCAGTCTGGGCCATATTTATCATGTAGCTGTGTCGCTTTTGCACCACGCAACAGGGTGCAAGCGTGACGCAACTACTAAATGCGATTTATTAAGCACTGCAAGGCCACCTTGCGTGGTGTGATAAATCCAAAGTAACGCAATGCAGCGCACATCGCTGCATTGCATTATTATGCCCCAGAGCGGCATTCCATGGGTGTTGCGTGGGTGTCCACATAACACCCATGGATTTTGATGCATTCCCAGATTTAGCAAATGTTTATGACTCCACGTTTTTTCCTCTTTCTATGTGTGCTGGATTCCGCAGCACACATAGAAAGAAGAAAATGCCTCAGGGGATTGTTTTTGTGAAGGAAGGTGTCCCTTCCTTCCTGCTTACAATGCAGACACACTTGCATCATGGTGCAAGAGTGCCTGCCTTGGAGCACTGGGAAAAGGCATAAATGCGCCATATTATTCTAAATACGGCACATTCCTGCCCGTTCCCTGTAACGCAGCGCAGCAAGGTGACTTGCTGGGCTGCGTGACTTTTTGATAAATAGGCCTGAGCACCTGAACGATACATTGTACATTTCCTAGACAGTTGACCTAGTGTTAACCTGGTTTCAGTGATAAACACACTTTTACCTTATGTTTTTACTAAATGTCAGTAAAGAAGTTATTTTGTTATATAAATAGTATCTTGTTTAATTTTTCCTTTTTGGCACATTAAAATATTTTGTTTCATCCTCATTTCACAACTCACCTCTCTATAGAGCAGAGTCTTGGTCTTCGTTTTGAACCCTTGCGCATCTTTTCAGCTGGACTTCTGAGAGATCCAGATGAAGCTGTTTCTTCAGTCTTGTTCTTGACATCACAACAGTCATAAGGGTACTACTGTGTTAACCCCTTCGATGCTCATGACGAGCTGAGCTCGTCACGACCACGCCCGCGATCGGAATGTCCAGCACCTGAGCGGAATTCCGATCGCGGCGAAGATGTTGAAATGTAAGGAGATGAAAAATACTTCGAAGCAGACAAAGAGGGAGTAAGCATGAACTCACCACTAACCCTACTTTGTAATATAGAGGCAAGACCTGTCCAGCAGAAGGCTCAATGTTCTTCTGATGTGAGGAGCATCTAAGGGGGTATGCAGCAGTAGCGGCTAGTGCTGTGGAAGAGGGGCAGGGGGGACAAAATAAAAAAAGTATTAAAAAAAAAACTTACCTGCAGCTGCCCGCGTTGCGCTCTTCTGCTTCCCTTCTCGCAAGCACAGGCTCCCAGACTCCACTGCGGCCAATCCTGACACTGCTCTCATTTCATGAGAGCAGCGTCAGGATTGGCCTGAGCGCTGAGGATTTGCACTCCCAGTCAGACTGGGAGCCTGTGCCTGCTCTCTCCAACCCGGCACCGCAGCTCGGGTTGGAGAGAGCTTCAGTGTTTATGATGGTTTGGCTGGCCTGAGACGGCCAGCCAAACGGCCATGCACACTGATCACAGTGCACTACCACTCCTCCTGTGCCCGTCGACCCCTATGGCACCCCCAAAGACTCGGCAGGAAAGGAAAAATAAAACAAAAATAAAATGTGTTTATTATCATTTTAGTTTTCCTTTCCTGCCATTTTGAGGCATCTGGCAGGTTGGGTAACGCTCCTCCGCCATAGTGGAGGAACCACGGCTGGTATGCAGTGCCAAAGAGTGATGGACCAGGATGTTGATTTATCAATTGGGCCAATAAGGCTTTTGTTCTTACCATTCTAAAAAGACCGCAACTCTGCAGGTGGCTGATGCCACTTAAAGGGCTATTGATGGTGGGAACACTTGCCTGCTCGTGCTCTTGGCATCTTTTAAAACATTGGTTCACGTGACACTCCTGTTCATTCTTTCATCACGAATGGACATTTCAGGGTTGTGCACATTTTGTGAAGTTGGTAGGAATCAACTTTATGGACGTTTTTTTAAGGCAATTTCACCAATTTCACAAAGCTGGCAAAGTTTTAAAAATGTAAGGGCAGATTTACGTTAAACTAACGCAGCACGGTGCAGCAAGTCATTTTGCTGCGCCGCGCTGCGTTAGTCTGGAAAGCACAGGGATGCAACATATTTACAAGAATATGTCGCATCTCTGTGCTTCCCCCTGCGCTGGCGCACAAACTGCTGCCATGCGCCGGCGCAGGCACCCTTGCACCATGGTGCAAGGATGCCTGCGTCGTGGGGAGATTGTTTTTGTGCAGGAAGGGGCACGTTCCTGCACAAAAACAATCACTACAGGCATTTTCCTCTTCCAATGCGTGCTGTAGAATGCAGCACGCATTGAAAGAGGAAAACGAGGAGAAATGAAAACATTTCTCCTCGTTGCTGCTCGCTACGCCACCTCTAGGGTGGCGTAGCATAATGACGCATCTCCAGAGTTACGATTTCACGTAATTCTGGAGTTGAGTCCTGTTCCATGAGTGTTGCGTGGGAACACCCACTGCAACACCCATGGAACGCCCCTTCACCGCAAAGTGCTGCGTGTGAAGGGACCGTATTTACAAGGAGAGGAAAAGTCACACAGGGTGGCTTTTCCTCTCCTTGTAAATATGGAGGAGCCCCTGCGCCACCAGTACTCACGAAAAGTGACGTACTGGTGGCGCAGAAGCTTGTAAATCTGCCCCGTAGAGTTTAAAAATGCAGATACACTGGCCTTAGAGGAACATTTTCCTTCCAAGCTCACTGTTACCAGTTATGAAAATTCTCTATAAAAATACCTCTCTAGCTGGAAATGCTGTCATAGGTAAAATTGTGCAATGCTCATGAACTACACAACTTCACCATGCTGCCATTTTTATCATTTTAAGCACATTTTAAAATGTGTTTATTATTATTATTATTATTATTATTATATTACAAGATGCAGTAAATGAAACTAAGGAGGTTATGTGAAAAGGGAACACACAAGAAATAAGGGTACACAATGAAAAAGAAAGACAATTATGAATTGCCGGGCACAAATGTTTATCCATGTTGTGCTGAGACCATGTGTACGATTTGTACTGAATGTTCCAAGGTTTTGCTTCAATAACATCTCTTAAGTATTGTAATTTGAGTCAGATCCTAGCTGGACTCTGCTAATAGGACAGAAATTATTGTTCTTACCGAGGAGGTTTGCTGAAAGAAATAATTCTGCTAGGATGGCTGAATTGCTGCCTTGAAAGCACATCAGCTTGTAAGTGAACATTACTATCTAGGCCATGAATGAGAAGCTGAGTACTCCTTGACATTAAAGTTGTCTGCAAGGCTTTTTTTAATGCCTATGCTTTCAGGAGAATACCTTGTTAGAAGAATATGTAACAAATCCTCAAAATGTAGTAGCCTATCACAGATATCCATACAATTACCAAATAAGCTACAGTTTATTATTGTGAAGTACAGTAGTTGTTTACATATTCAAGGTATTCTCAGCCACTGACAATGGAAAACTGAGGGCCTAATTTATATGTTGTTGGAAAGTGTACTCTGTCGCAATGGCAACAGAGTACCCTTCCCACCAACATAACAGTCCGCCTGCCCAATTTAAATGCAGGTGGACCTTTCGAACGACAGAGACTACTCCATCTCAGCCACGGTTACAACCCTGCGATGGTCGGACAGTGTAAGGGTCATAAGAGGTTGATCTGTATGTACACTCGGCTAATTTAGATGGGAGGATATACAGGTCAGTTTTCACTGCTCGTCACCGCCAAGAAAATCCTGGCAGTAAGTGGCAGTGAAAACTACCAATTGCCCCCCTCGCCATGGGAGTTAACTCCCATGGCGAGGGAGGCATTGTTTTTTTTTTATTTTCGAAAACAAAATAAAAAAACTTGAAAGTTTGACTTATGGCTTCGTCTTGTTGATGGAGCAGTCCATGAAACTTTCGATGCATTTCCAGGAACTACTATGACGGTGGTTCCTGGAACTGATAGCGATGTCTGCTGGCTCGACAGACATGCCTAAATTCAGCTGGCGAAGGTCCCTCAGCATAGCTGTCATAAACTACTCTGCCATTCTGATGGGTAATGCTCTGTCCATCTGTATATATATATAAATCGAGCAGGGGTGAGCGTAACTGGTGCAATTTTCTCTAGCATAACTACTCATAATTATCACAAAATTACTCTTTATTATGCATAATTATGTGAGGAGTGTTATCCAGCATCTAGGGCTATTTTCGTGGTGTAAAATGCACCCTTAAATCTAAAGTGGACCCGAGGATGCATTTTGCACTAAGAAAATAGAACTAAATGCTACCAGACAAAAACAACAGCATCCAGCAGCTGCTTGCTCGCTCTTAGTTTGTTGGTCCTGTGCTCCTGCGGTAGGATTTGTGCCCCAAATTAGTCTTAATTACTCAAGCTGGAGTAATCACATCATTTTGTTAATTTCGCATCACAAGAGTAATGTGTAATTACTGAGATTACTCTGGCATAATTAAAATTTCACCCAGGCCTAAAATGGAGCTCCTAGTCATGAACAGCATGATAAAGCCCCCTGCTGAGACTGAAGTGCCCTGGAGGGCAGATTCTTCTGTAAATGAAATGCACTTTCACTGCCAGAAGGTCCTCAAATGAAGGCCAGTGTTGAGATTACAAGGCATTAGCAGATCGCCACAACCTAACAGTCCTCTTGCGTTCTTATACAGATACCATACATGATGGGCACTATGCAATGTACCGAACACTTGGGAACCTGAGAGGTGTAGTTCTGTAAGTGCCAAAGATACTGTGACAAGATATCACAATTTTGTAGGCATGTATCATTGCACGGCTCCCCTATTGAGCATATTCAGTTAAACTCACAGTACATATATAGGTATAATTTAATGTTACCACATTTTCCACAGTGTAGTATTTAAATAGATACTGCTAGAGTGGGTCTGCCTCGTTCGTTGCTGCAAAACCCAAAAAGTACTTTGATTGTGTGTTAGAACTTAGGGCCTGGTTTAGAGTTTGATGGATGGTTTACAGTATTGAATCTCCTGTTCACCTTTTTAGAAGTGCCATAGTATATAATGCACCTGTAATAATGCAAGTTTGTGAAAGATTAACACATCTGCCATACTCTAAAACAGGTCTATAGGATATTTTGACCTCCATCTGCCAGATTTAGAGTTGTCCCACAGGTTAATGGACAACTCCCCTCACTGAAGGAACCACTTTCATGGTAGGAATTGCCTATGTAAGAAAAGTTTTTTTTTTTATAACATATTTTATTGCGTCAAGTGGCAAATACAATGCAGGGCTCTGTAACCCAGAGGCCGCCTGCTACAGTTTAAGTACAAAACATTATGCATTGACATTTAATATACATATTTTTCAGAAAAAAAAGAAAGGGGAAATAATAATACAAAACCAATAAAACACCCCCCCTGCACTGTTGTATACTACATCACAAACCTCGCTTCGAATCCTGCCACATCAATGACAATTCCCGCTCAGACATTGTCCCCTGTACCACAGTCCCGCCCACTTCTCCCAGCCCAGTGACATCTGCAGCGGAAATAGGCTCCAGAGCAAGGCCTCTATAATCCGCCCAACGCTTCCAGATCTTAAAATGCTTTTGCGGACACCCCCGTGCTTTAAAGATAGGAGTCTCCAGACCCATGTTAAAATCAAGGCCATTCTTCCATGCTGACAAGGAGGGCGGGGCCTCCGCCTTCCACTTTCGTGCAATATCACGTTTGGCTAGTGTAAATCCCAAGAGCATTAGGTGACGCTTATAGATATTTCCCCCCACACCCTCCATGACATGTAACAGCACTAATTTAGGCGAGAAGGGGAGCTCCCATCCCAGAACCTCCGCCAGACAGGCCAAAACCCCCCACCAGAACCTCGCAAGCACTATACACTGCCAAACCGTATGAAATAGAGTGTCCTCCTCCTGACCACATCTCAGGCAAATCGGGGACGCCACTAGGCCCGCCTTGCACAACCTGACTCTAGTATAATATACTCGATGTAAATAGTTAAACTGGATTAGCCGAAGTCGCATTGCGATCGCCGCCTCCCGAGGGGAGGCCTGCGCCTCCGTCTAGTCGTCACTCTCCAGAGGGCCAACGTCCTCCTCCCACGCCCCCTTAAGCCTATCCAATGTAGTAGGGCTGTTCGGCACAAGAGATTGATAGATTTTAGAGATTTTGTGATCTTGTAAATCTCCCATAAACAGTTTACCTTCAATGGGACTAAAATCAGGGAGGGACTCCAATCCCGTTACACTGGGGAGTAGGGCATGTCTGAACTGAAGGTATTTATAAAATTGGGTCTTTGGCATTTGATAAGCGTGTTGGAGATCTTGAAAAGATTTCAGGACCGTGCCCCGCATCACATCCCCTAGGGTAGAGATCCCTATATTGTCCCAACCCCAGAAGCCCTCAAGAGCAGCTAGTTGTGGCAATCTCCCGTTTGACCAAAGTGGAGTCTCCTTTCTCAATCTGCCCCACCACCCCAATCTCCGAAGAGCCTGATTCCACACTTGGAATACTACCTTGGTAGCTGAGGGGAGGGAACTGCGTACCGGCGCCGAGTATAGAATAGTATGCAAAGTATTGGACCCCATGCATCTCCTCTCCACCACATACGCGGGGTCAGACCTGTCTCCATACCACCAGTCATTTAAGATCAGTAAATGCTATGCCATATAGTAGGATTGGACATTCGAGGTGGCCAGCCCTCCACTGTAAGTTGATTGAAAACATGTCCGCAATGCCACTCTAGGTGCCTTTCCCGCCCACAGAAATTGCCCTAAAGCCGAGTTGACTTGGCGAAACCACGAGGGGGGGACGGGGAAGGGGTAATTCTGCAGCTGGTAGAGCAGCCGTGGCAGCGATACCATCTTGAAGATGGCCGACCGACCCGATATGGAAAGGGGCATATGAGACCAGGCTTTCAGCTCTTAACGCACTTGCGCCCAGACCGGCATCACATTATGTTCCCAGGACACCCCCGGCACGTCTGCCAGGAAGACTCCCAGGTACTTCACTCCCACCGTAGTCACCTGCACCGCCGAGGCCCAAGTGCCCAGTTCCACCCGTGGCCCCAGAGCCCACAAAGTGGATTTACTGGGATTCATAAACAACCCCGACGATTCCCCAACGATTTGCATGATACGGAGCAGCCTTGGCCCTGTTGTGTTCACTTCTGTCAAGAAAAATAGGACCTCATCGGCCTATAATGCGATGCGGTCCGACAGTCCCTGGGCCCATTCAAAGCCTGCCACTTGCGCATCCATCCGTACCCATGCCGCCAAGGGCTGCATTGCTAGAGCGAACAGAAATGGCGACAGGGGGCAGCTCTGCCGGGTACCCCGTCCAATGGAGAAAGTGAAGGAGGTAGACCCCGCGATGCGGACAGAGGCCGTGAGGTCTGTATATAGCAATTTTAAATAGGACCGGAAGCGTGGACCCAAATTCAGTCGGTCTAGCAGAGTAAACAGATATGTCCAGCTAAGGGAATCAAACACCCGATCCATGTCTGCCAACATAAGTGCCACCGGTACGTCCAGCCCCCGAATATTGGCAATGGCAATATGTGCTCGACGAATATTATGCTGCGTTGCCCTCTGAGGCATAAAGCCGGCCTGATCTGGGTGGACTAGGGAGGCAATATGGGACTGGAGGCGGTTGGCCAATGCCTTCGCCAAGATCTTAGCCTCTATATTCAGCAATGAGATAGGGCGATAGGATGCATGCTGGTCAGGGGGTCGGCCCGGCTTGTGAAATACTACCACCTCGGCATGCCTCCAGTCCCGCAGGAGGCAACCGCGTTCCCGTGCCTCCTCAACCACCCGAAGAAGATGGGGTCCCAACTTCGTAGAATATTTCTATGTAAGAAAAGTTTGACGGATAGTACCGTCAACCATGATGGCTGGCTGTCAAACTTTTCAAACGTTTTTTGGTTTTCAAAAACAAACTAGTAAACTGGGAGTTTGTTTTTGAAAAATAAAAGCTAAGGGCCTGTACACACTGGGATTTTATTCCCAGGGAGTGGTGTAATTCATTTGGGTTTTGTTTTTTTCTAATCCCTTACCACAAGTTTCTATCTGGCAGTGACCGACAGGAAAAAAAAAGCCTTTACACAGTCCATGCTAAATAAGTTAGACGGTGTAAACAGCTCAGTAAGAACAAAATAAAGAATAAAAATACACTGGCTTGCAACTCTGTACTCTAAGGTCAGTGGCAGAATGCACATCCTCCATCTCCAAGCATTCATACTGGTTAATGGTAAGTAGCAATACCATCCATTCCAAGCACCCATTGAGACTATTCTAAAGAAAATAGTAACCCACAAGATGGTAACAGTCAAAAAGCAGTGAGTGCATGTAGAATGTGAGCACGAGCATGCAACCATCTATGAATCCTGAAACAATAAGGATATTAAACTAACAAATAGGGGTCAAAATCACATGATCAGATATAACAATTAAACATGAGGTTCAAATAGGAAACACTAAGTGAAGCTGAGGATCACAAGACCTCCTTTCCCTTCACAGCATGCTGCTTTAAGACCCACCCCACCCCACACCCACCAGATATTTAGGGGCATATTTACAAGGAGCTTGCGCTGCCGTGGCATCACTTTTTTTGGATGCAGCGGCAGCACACTCCTTGCTCCATATTTATTTATTTTTAAATATCTTTTTATTAATTTGAGGCAGTGAATAAAATAACGTCACACCACTATTGTGCACATTATAGCAATAAGGCATTACATCAAAGCACAGTACAGTTCTCAGACATATTAAACTTTAATAAAAGATCATACCACGTTTATCCCCTCAGAGGCCCGTCTTTTCTTCCTCCTCATAGACCAGGGACTGCAACGTTCTAATAGTGAGGGCAGTGCATGGACTCCCACTGTATACATTCCGTTTGTTCCACACCCTTTCCCACTTCCATGGGCATCCTCTACTCACATATACTGTTTTCTTTGCTACCATACACCAATCCATGTCCCTCTTCTAGTCCAGGAGGGTTGGTGTAGCTTCCGCTCCCCCAATGGCAAGCTATGTTACGCTTCGCAATCATCAGGCCTAAGGTTACCCAGGTCTGATCAGCTCGTCCCAGATCCATGGCTTTTCAAACATTGAGTAGACACCGTTTGGCCAAAAGTAATAGGTTCTCCCCACAGATCCCCGTCATACAGTATACCACTGAGTCCCAATAGGATTTAATTTTTGGGCAGGTTCACAGAATGTGGTAAAATGTCCCCTCTTGCCTACAATGTCTGCGGCAAAGTGGCTCTGCCCTCTTGCCCATTTTTACCATTGTGGTGCAGGAGATGTAAGCCCTATGTAGTATTTTGACCTGGATCAGCCGGAAACTTGTCCTGATGGCCGCCTCCTTGGGAGATGATAGGGCTTCTGGCCAGTAGTCTTCGTGTAAGTCTGTTATGTCTCTTTCCCAATGTTCCCGTAGACGTGAAAGAGTAACAGGGGAATTGTTAATAAGTTATATGTTCTTCTAGAATCTATTTTCTAATGGTGACACCTCTGGTAGGGCCTCCCCACAGGGCAGCGCCGCCTGTAGGGCATGAGGAATCTGCTAATAACCATGAGAGTACAATCAGGTCCCATTTGTGAAATGCCTTTCTCGTGCCCATTGCACCCAGAAGCTTGGAGTCCCACAAGGGCGTCGCTTGAGTAATTTTATTTCTCCACCTCAGCTTGGTGACAGTCGAGTGCCAAAGTTGGACCGTCAGTACCGTCTGTCCCTCCAGGATGAGGTGGTGTGGATTGGTGTAGAGTGCTCAGAGATTCCTCCTTGGTTAGAGAACCAGCTGGTCCATTTGGTAAGTAGGTTCAGTTAGCGGTTGATGAACCCATTGGTTAATAGTTGTCAACTGTGCCGCTCTATAATATGTTTGGATATCGGGCAAGGTAATCCCTCCCTCACACCAACCATATGTCAATTTACTAAAAGCAATTTGTGGGGAACCTCCAACCCATTGGAGAGTCTTGATATTACCTTCTATAGTTTTGAAGTATTTATTGGGTACAGGGAATGGCGTATTCTGTAATATATAGAGAAATCACGGTAGTGCCATCATTTTAAATAATGCCGCTCTCCCCAGCAAGGAGAGGGGAGTGACAGCCAGTGTTCAACATTGCTCTTAAGTCGGGTCAGGGGGCTCTGTAGATTATGAACATGGAAGAGATCCAGGCTGGTGGTAACAAAGATTCCGAGATAAAGGAACCCATCCACCACTATTCGCACACCACAATTGTCTGGTAGTTGTGGTGCTGGTCCATGAAGGATAAACACCACCGATTTGGACCAATTCATTGTATATCCAGAGTATCTACCAAAGTTAGTAAAGATGTTCAGTATTCTGGGAATAGAGGACTGAGGAGCCACATACAGAAGAATATCATCGGCATACAGTGATATTCTGTCTTCCTAGTCCTCCGTTCAGCAGAGGCCTCCAATCAGCGGATCTCCTCAGATCCAGGCTGCCAATCGCTCGAGTATTAAAGCGAATATGAAGGGCGATAAGGGGTAGCCCTGTGTGGAGCCTCATTGTAGGGGAAAGACTCGGGACACCGTACCATTAACCACTACCTGCGCTAGAGGGTCAGTGTATAGGAGTCGAAGCAAGGACAAAAATTGTGTCCCAAAGCCCATATGTTTAAGCACAGCAAAGATATACAGCCACTCAATCATTTTAAAGGCCATGCGCGCATGGAGGACAAGACCACTGCATCCTCCTGGATTCCATGTGTGCGTCCTAAAACTCCATGGAGATGTCTCAAGTTAAGAGCAATGCTGCAACCCGGCATAAATCCAGACTGGTCTGGGTGAAACAATCTGGAGATGAGCGGGATGAGCCTAAGTGCTAAAAGTTTGGTGAAGATCTTCGCTTCCGCATTTAGCAATGAGATAGGCCGATAGGAGGTTCACTGCTCCACGGCGTTTCCTTCTTTGTGGATAGCAACTATGGAGGCAAGCCTCTGATCTCTGGGAAGCCTACCCTGCTGCCTGCTCTCTTCGAACATCTTCAACAGATGTGGCATCGTAGAGGATGCTGTGACTTTGTATAGTTCTATTGGCAGACCATTGGGTCCCAATGGCTTGCCTGAATTTATAGCTCTAATTGCTGTGCCACTTCATCTTCTGTACGTTCGCTATGTAAAAGCTGTACTTCTTCAGGTGTAAGGGATGGGAGCGGTCGGCCTGGCAGAAGCTCAAGAGAGTCCTCCTCAGTGGACGCAGACTCTGCAGAATAAATGCGTGAATAATAGGTAGCAAAGGTGTAGCGAACTCTTGGGTGTCTCGAAAATGCTCCCCATCATTCAAGCATATACTCGTGACCCACCGATTTGCCCTCTCACGTTTATCAAGCCATGTGAGGAGTTTCCCTGCCTTTTCCCCTATCTCATACATCCAGTGCTGTGTCGTCCTAGTCGCAGCCTTGGCCGACTCCGTCATCTGGTCCCTGTATTCCTGTTGTTTGAGGCTTGATGTGTGTGGTGTGTCCTCGTTATCATCTCTCACCAGTTGAGCCTCTAGATCTAAAATGTTGTGCTTCAGTGCCTCTACAGCTGCCCTCTTCTCCTGCCTGTGCCCTACTATTAACGAGAGGGCTTGTCCCCTGACCACCGTCTTATAGGCCTCCCAAACTGTCACTGACGAAGTAACCAAGTGTTCGTTCTCCTGAAAGTATTGGTCTGAGGTTTTAACAAGTCCCTCCCTGATCTATGGTACCCTGATATACATGGTTTTTATGGCGATTGGTCTGTTGGAGCATGGAATGCCTACGCTTTATCATGCCCATATTAGGGAATGATCAGAAATTCCTCTATCCAAGTGTCCCATGTCTTTAAAGTTTGAAAGGTGCACTGTCTATGATATTAGGAAATCAATTCTCGAGAGACTTCTGTGTGCCCCGAGTGAAAGGTGTATTCCTGTGTGTTAGGATTGAGGGTTCTCCAAATATCAATCAGGCCAAACACGGAGAGGAACTCCGCCAACCGGGTCTGCGAGGGGAGTGGCCGCCTTGGTGGCAAACGGTCTCTATTATCACACAGTGCCATATAAAAATCTCCTGCCAACAAGAGCCTCCCCATCGGGAATTCGAGCATCTGGGCTCCCAAGTCAGGCAGAGTCACATCCCGCAGAGTCGGGGGATATACACCAAGAGGATGTTGATTGTCTCCCCTTCCCATTACAAGAGAGGGCCGCATATCTACCCAGTTTGTCTGACCATATCTTGTCGACAGTGAGGGGGAACCGTTTCTTGAGGAGTATCCCCGTGCCCCTGGAACCAGATGCATAACCGGCATGCACTCCCATTTTTTATCCCCAACAGTCTAGGGCTTTGCAAGTATTGCCCTTAAGATGGGTCTCCTGCAATAGGATAATGTCAGGGGAATGCCTTTTAATAAATTGGAGTACTATTCTGTGTTTAATCTTATCCCCCAGACCGTTTAAATTCCATGTCATTAATCGAATTTCACGAATGGACTGTCCTGTCATAGTGATAATATTGACTTATACCTTGTCCCCCCAACTCAGCAGGCTGAAGTTGCGAGAGTAATATTGACCATGGTAAGTAGAGTAAAGTGCTGAATAACAATTGCCTGTCTTGTGTCATAACACATAAGTACTCCACATGCTGGCATCTGGCTCATTCCTAACCACCACTGCCAGAGTGGCAGGAATATCTCAGCCATCCTTTTCCGCATTCCTCCCCTCCATCGTCAATGCCATCATAAGCCTAACACACCAGTACCTAATGTTCCCCAACACACAGCAGAAACAACGTGAAAACAAGCAGGGCTTCTATGCCATTGCTGGATTTACACATGTGTTGGGGCAATGTACTGCACTTATGTGCAACTGGTGCCTCCTGCTGCTACATCCAACCTGTACCGCAATTGGAAGCACACATATTTAATCAACATGCAGGGTATAGTGGACCATCTGGAGATGTTCATCAGTGTGCTGGCAAAGTACCCTGAGAGTGATCAGGATTCATGCATCTTCAGACATTCCATCATAAACGTGTGCTTCCAGAATGGGACATTTGGGAATGTCCTATTGGTTGGTAAGTACATCTGAAGCACATGAACGACCTCATGATAATAAAATATGTTGGATAAAATAGCCATATTTGTGTTGGTTGAATGATATACATCGCAGGTGTGGGTCTCATACTTGCACCATACTACATGGCAGATGTGATATACAAATCTGCAAGTCACACATGTCAAGACCTGCTAAGCCACTGTGGGCCTCACGTACAAGAGGCCTGAACTGCTGGAGCTTCAATTTCCATGACGCTCTGGTGGAGCAGGTCTCCCAGTCATATCTATGAGACAACGCAAAGTCACCCTGCGTCCCTTTGCATGGCCTCATAGATATGGAGTAAGTCAAGGCAGTGCAAAGTGCTGTGTTGTCTTACTCTACATCAAGGATGTGTTCCATGGGCCTTGCAGTAGCTTTTCCCAAGCATCATAAATGGGTTTTGACACATTCCCATATTTCCAAGTATATGTACACCTGGAAATGTGTCAAAACTATGTGCCTCCCCAGGGGATGCATAACAAGGCCAAATATTTTTATTTCTCCTCGTTCAAAACCTATTCCTAAGTGTGCTGCATTCACATAGAGGAAAAAGCCTCCATTGATTGTCTTTTTGCAGGAAGGTGTCCATTACTGCATAAAAACCATTGAGACAACAACACAGACACACCTGCACCAGATGCAAGGGTGCCTGTGTTGGCGCTAGGCAACAATATGTGATCTTGCGCATGCAGAAGGAACCTGCATGTCATTAATAAGGCACGTTTCTGCTCTTTCCTTTTGACGCACGGCATCGCAGCAAAGTGACTTCCTGTGCTGTTCTGCAGCAACAACTCGTAAATGAGGCCCTGTGTGTGTCCCAAAATGGTGCCCAGATCCTCAGCAATGTAACACTATGGAAAATGCTGTGTTGTAACACCGTGTTGAAGAAAGGGCCTCCATTTCTGTTGTCTGTGTGTCCAGAGGTAACTCCAATGGTCATGAGGCTTGTCATGTATCCAATACCTCTGAAACTGAGATATGTTACAAATAATTGGTCCTCTCCAGGTCATGTGTACCATGAAAGTTTACATTAGTCATCATATACACACTTGCCATCCTATGTGCGGTCTATTTTGTGCCACACAGACTTACTCCATCAGTACTCCAAGGGTTCAGTTTGTGAAGCAAGGTAGACCCTCATGCACAAAGGACATCTCACATTCACCATTTTGCTAATGTGCCTTTCCTGGTGCAATGCTACCCATTGTCTGCCAGTGTGGGCAGCAAACACAGGACTCTACATTATGTTGAAAAATATGTCCTACACTGCACTCAATCAGTGAGGCAGTGCAGTGTTGATAGTTTACCAGTTGCACTGTACAGTGCAAGACTCCCACATATCACTCCCCTTGTGTTCTGTCAACATAGTGGACGCAGTGCCATGTGTAGACTATCATGTTCCACATTGACATGCACTCACTAATTTCTCCATGGCAGTAGCTAAGGAGCAATAGTGACTGCTACTGTCACTTCCAAATATGTGTGAATGAAGGGCACAACATCATCTGCACTGGCTAAATTGTGAAAAAGCAGGCATGTTGTAGGTCAGAAATGCCAATAGTAGTCCCAAAACAACACAATAGAGAAGTATGAGAGAAGTGTCAACTCAATGGCTAACAGACTCTTCATACCAGTAAAGATTCACCATGTTCATGGCATTGTCACTCAAAAGTATTACAAATAGTAAGTGTATCACACAGGTCAGTATCCTTGTATGTGTAGTACCGTGCCAGTCATACCAAAAATGAAAGTGCGTGTATGCCAAACAATGTCAGTGCACTTCCCATACTGGTTAAAATGTATATAAGTCATTCCGGGCATATAACAGAATGCACTTGGATGTGGGCTCATCAACAATCATGACCATTGACTGATTGTCACCCTCTTTTCTTTTCAGCTGATCAAGGATATGGTCTGCAGCCATGGGTCATGACTACCCCATACGTACAGCCCCAGATGGAGGCCCGGCGAAGTTACAACCATGCACTTTGCAGGACCTGGTCCATAGTGAAGAGGACTTTTGGAGTCCTTAAATCACGCTTTCACTGTCTCAACATGTTTGGGGAAGATTGCTCTATTCCCCCCCCCATGGTATGTAAGATCAAAATTGTGTGCTGCATTTTGCACAGCATTTGTGTACAGACCAATGTTCCATGGGGCAAGGGAAATAAGGACCATGGAGGCCTGGAGGATGATGATGAGGGAGATGAGCACCAAATTCACAATGTACATACAATTGTTGGGACACGGCAGAGACCAAATAGTATAGAATTATTTTGCAGATGCATGAGGCACATCAATGGACACAAATATATGGACTTCATGAAAACAGTGTCCTAAAATTCAAATACATTTATGAACACTACCATTGCATAAGCAATCTTACTTCATATTCAGTGTAAACATCTAAACACTCACATCACACATGATATCAATTGGCCCATAATAACGTCAAGTAACCCCTTAATATAGCAGCCTATTGTGATGTATGCCAATAGCAAACATATACCTCCTTGGAATAAATCTGACTTATATTGGCTACCCAAGCTGGCGTCGTGATCATCCAAATATAGGCAAAGATTTGATGCAAACACTAATGTGCATTGGCACTGTGCATGTACCACACATATTCTTCCAGAACCAAGCCCATACAGCAGATGTGTGTGTTCCACGACATGTTATCGTGGTTGTTGGTTATCATTCTATGGTAACTGTTGGATTGCACATATCAAAATGTGTCATATATGTCTAGCCACATCCATTACACATCTAGACAGTCAATATGTCCCCCTGGATGCCACATACACTATAGACTGGCTGAACCAGCCAGTGTATGTCAATCCCTGGATGGGTAATGCATCCATAACTAGCCCTGGGCGGAGCTGGCGCAGTGCCTCTACGCGTAGCTCCACGGAGTTTGGAAAAATCTCTGTGGAGCTATGCGTAGCTCCTCCCCGCTCCCTCCCCGCTCCCAAATGCTTTAAAAAGGTATAAAGAAGGCACTTACCTGTTTTTCTGCCGCCTCCCGTGCCTCGACGCTCTCCTTCCTGTTCCTCTTGCGTCCTCAACGTCCTTCTTAAAAAAAAAAAACACTACGTTGTAAGGCTTCCGCGTGCACATTCGCAATCAAAAGACGTACAGCGTAGTGTTTTTTTTTTGAGGATGCGAGAGGAGCAGGAAGGAGAGCGGCGAGGCACGGGAGGCTGCAGACATGCAGGTAAGTGCCTTATTTATACCTTTTTAAAGCATTTGGGGGGGAGTGGCTAACTCCGCTCCGCCATGGAGGCGGAGTTTTGCCTACCTCCGCGTTCGACATGGGGCGCGGAGTAGGAAAATCTCCGCAAACTCCGCTGGCGGAGCGGAGTTACCCGCCCAGGGTTATCCATAACACATCCTAGGACAGCAATGGAGACAGATATAGGCCTATGTACCGCAGGCTGATGTCACTGGTGGCTCACTACTTTGGGATCTCAGGTGACACAAGCCTGTCAACCATATTTATGAGGCCTCGGAAAAATCACCCTGTGTGGCTCATCATGGCCTCGTAGCTATGGAGTAAATCAAGGTACCTTAATAGGCCAGTTTGGTGACCTCTGTGCCATGGGGGCATTGCAGGGATATTGCAGGGGCACTCACTGCACCCGCCAGCAAGGGGATCTCTAATCGCCTTTAAAGGTGCAGGCGGGTTGCCACATGCACAGTAAAACATGGAGCGGCTTTAAAGCAGCCGTTCCATTTTACAGATAAATGCACTGCCCCCAGGCCAGTATAAGTTGCTGACTGCCCTAGTGGCAGCGCATTCAACGTAATAGGTTGCACTTTCTATGCGCGCAGCACACTCTTGTAAGTCGCGCTGGGTGCAAACAGAGAAAATGTGCACTATGCGTAATAGGGCCCCAGTAATGCAACAAGTTACACATAAGCGCACTGTCAACATACACATGCATTACATCCCAAGTCTCCAAGTATGTCAGCCAAGAAAATATGAGCTAGAAAAGTGACCCCTGGGAGTGTTTACCTGCATTGCACCAAGAAATACACTGTACTACGCTCAAAGGGCTGGTTGCCTCAATCAAAAAGGTACACATTGGTAACCCTGGGCGTAGTGGGTGTAGGGGGGCTATGCAGAGGGCCACGGAGGTACGAACAAACTCCATGGCCCGCGTGGCCCTCCGCGTAGCCCCGCTGCGCCACCCGCCTCCACCCCCCCTATATATTAACAATTAATTTTATTACTTACAAATAAATTAAAACCCACTTACCTGTACTGCGGCGTCCCCGGACTGCCCTCCTCCTCTTCGTCACCATTTCTTCTAATCCAATCAAAAAATGCACATGCGCGGGCGCCCGCACATGCGCATTTCTCACAAGAAATGCGCATGCGCGACTGGCGCGTATGCTCAGTTTTCGCTTGGATTAGAAGAAATGGTGACGAAGAGGAGGAGGGCAGCCCGGGGAGGCCGCAGTACAGGTAAGTGGGTTTTAATTGATTTTTAAGTAATAAAATTCATTGTTAATATAGGGGGGGTGGAGGCGGGGGCTGGCCAAGTCCGCTACGCTGCAGAGTGTGCGGAGATTTGCCTTCTCCGCGTTCTACGCGGAACGCGGAGAAGGCAAATCTCCGCACATTCCGCGGGCGGAGCGGAGGTCTCAGCCCGGGCCTACACATTGGTCCGTAGCATTAGGGATTGCACCGAGACTGTTGTTCGTAAGCCAGCCATCAACGTCAAAGCCTCAGAAACAATGTGTTGTGCATTGCCGTGTGTTGTGTGTAACTTGTGCATTGGCTAGTTACCTAGCAATGTGTCAGAAATAAACTAATGTTTAGTAGGAAACCTGACAATATAGTAGTAAACGTGACACTATAGTAGTAAAATTGACACTATAATAGTATCAATCAATCAAATCAAGCTTTATTCGATTTTTGGATCAAAAATCATAAAAGCATACAATTTTATAAAAACAAATGACACATTGCAACACAGTATTAAAATTAGTTCATTGGACAACCCCATTTAAAAAAAAAAAGCTAAAAATCAGTTCTCACTGAATCATGACAATTTACAGTGAATAATTAAAAGTTTGGATAGTTTTCCTACACTTAATTGTACTTTTAAAAAAATAAAGCAATATCTCTTGAGAAGCATTCATTTTCTAAAATCTGCAGTGCAAAGAAAGCTAGACGACATTTTTTCAGACCCCACAATTTTAAAATCGGTTTAATCCACCTCCTCCTTTGTGCAATATAAAACTTACAGAATAGTACTACATGCATTGTGGATTGCTGAGACGCCTCATCACACGGACATTTACTTAAAGTTTTAGACCAGTCATTTAAGGTTGGAAAACTTACCAAACGATGGAAAGTGCTCAGTCTAAAACGAGTCAAAACAAGTCTGTCGAACCCACTTGGTGTATTAATTAAATATGGCTGAATACCGAAGGTACTTAAAAGCATTTGATGTGATTGCACCGTGGGTCGCAAAGCCTCCCTGGCAAATCTAATTGCCTCCAGATGCCCCATACAACATTTTTTAAAAGCCTTTCTGGAGATGGAGCCCATAGAAAGGGGGTCGTCGTAGTAATCTGGTTGTCCCATATCATTCATGAAGTCTTTTATATATTTTAGCCATCAAATCTCTAGTGCATATTCTAATTTAAGGCTGTCTCTTATGACTTCACGATTAAATGCTGTATTAGCTGTGGTCCAAATCCGATGCCAAAGAAGGATCGGTTGTGCTTTTATTATGTCTGATATATATGGTACTCCTAGTTCTGCATGGCAGATATCAGGCATTTGTTAAGCGCGACTACTCACCCGTAAGGGTCTCAAGGCGCTGGGGGGGGGGGTGCAGGTTCCAGTCCATCAAGGAGGGGGTCTGTCGAAGAGCCAGGTTTTGAGGTTTCTTGCGAAGATGGGAAGCGATGTTGTCTGTCGGAGGAGGAGCGGAAGGGCGTTCCAGGCTCTGGCCGCGAGAAAGGAGAAGGAGCGGCCTCCCGATCTGGTCTTTCTGGTGCGGGGGACCATGGCGTAGGAGAGCTGGGCTGATCGTAGGGTCCTTTGGGGTGCGTGGAAATTGAGTCAGCTATTCAGGTATGCTGGTTCGGTGTTGTGGAGGGCCTTGTGTGCGTGGGTGAGCATCTTGAAGGTGACTCTGGCCTCGATGGGGAGCCAGTGGAGGGTGCGCCGGTGCTGGGAGATGTGGCAGTGTCTTGGCAGGTTGAGGACCAGTCTTGCGGTGGCGTTCTGGATGTTCTGTAGCTTGCGGGTGAGGTTTTTGTTTATTCCGGCGTAGAGTGCGTTGCCGTAGTCGAGTCTGCTGGTGACCAGGGCGTGAGTGACGGTCTTTCTGTGTTCGAGGGGGATCGATTTGAAGGTCTTACGTAGGAGGCGGAGGGAGTGGAAGCAGGAAGACGAGACGGAGTTGATCTGGCGGTCCATTTTGAGCTCGGAGTCCAGGATGATTCCCAGGTTGCGTGCGTGGTCCGTGGGGGTGGGCGGGTTTCCGGGGGCGGGGGGCCACCAGGTGTTGTTCCAGGCATTGGGGTTTGGGCCCATGATGAGTACTTCTGTCTTGTTGGTGTTTAGTTGTAGGCAGCTGTTTTTCATCCATTTGGCAACGGCTTCCATGCCTTCTCCAAAGTTGTGTCTGGCGGTATTGGGTTTGTTGGATAGGGAGAGGATGAGTTGGGTGTTGTCTGCGTATGGCACGATGTTGAGTCCGTAGGTTCTGATGATGGGGGCGAGTGGAGCCATGTAGACGTTGAAGAGCGTAGGGCTGAGGGAGGACCCCTGAGGGACTCCGCAGGTGGTTGGTGTAGGGTCCGAGAGGAAAGGGGGGAGTCTGACCCGCTGCGTTCTGCCAGAGAGGAAGGAGCGGATCCATTCGAGGGCCTTGTCCTGGATCCCTGCGTTGAGGAGTCTGCGTATTAGGGTGCGGTGAGAGACTGTGTCGAACGCTGCTGAGAGGTCGAGGAGGATGAGGGCTACTGTTTCTCCTTTGTCCAGTAGGGTGCGGATGTCATCTGTTGCAGCGAAGGGGGCGGTTTCCGTACTGTGGTTTTTTCTGAAGCCGGATTGGGAGGAGTTGAGATATAGGTTGAAGTGCTACATGGAACCGCCAACAAAAATCTTAAGAAAGCATTCTCGACCTTCTGGATAATATTTACATCACAGTAGCCCCATATTCCAGCGCCATATGTAGCCGTACTGACGCATTTCGCACGATAAATATGGAGCAACTCGACTGGGGGTCTTTTTCCTAATTTCCTTGAAAAGTTAACCAAGGCTGTTGTTGCTCGCATAAAATGTCGTTTTCTAGTCTTGACAGCCTGGCTCCAAGATCCCTTATAATCAAATAAGATTCCTAGATAGGGGTATGTAGTGGTGATTTCTACCTTTTTACTATTGATGTAGATATCTCTGCTCTTCACATTGCCTTTCCCACATCTCATTATGAAGGTTTTGGTGGTATTCACTTTCAGGCCTAAGTTTTTCATGTATTCGTTATAATTATCGAGTGCCCGTTGTAGTCCCAGTGGTGTACGGGCCATTATTACAGCGTCGTCCACGTAGAGAAGGGCGGGTAGGAGGCGACTAAATATCTGTGGTAATTCGCTGCACTTCTCAACCGATGATTGCTCCAGACCATTGGTATATAGAGTAAATAAAAAAGGTGCCAGGACGCAGCCCTGCCTAACCCCCTTCTCCACATTGAAGGATGCTGTACACTCTCCTTTAGACCCAAACCGGACCCGGGCCGTCGCGTTGCTATACAGCTGCCTTAGAAAGTGAATTAGTGATACCTCCACCCCCATACTAGCTAGACTATTCCATAATTTCTCATGGATAACACAATCGAAGGCGGCCGTGAGGTCTACGAAAGCCAAGTACAATCTTTCCCTTCTTGACCTAGTATATTTTCCCATTAGAATATTGAGGTTGAGACCTTGTTCTAATGTGCCCAATCCCTCCCGAAATCCAAACTGCAGATCTGATAAAACATTATTGTCCTCCGCCCATTCTTGAAGTCGATTAAGCACTATGCGCCCTGCCACCTTAACCAAGGAATCGAGCAGCGATATGGGACGGTAGCAAACTGGATTCTGCCTATCGCCTTTTTTAAATATAGGTACCACGATAGATTCTGACCAGGTTTTTATTAATCCAGTTGCACAGCAAGCTGCTAGCACTTGCGTTAGAAGTGGGCCCCATAGATCGGTGTTAAATTTAGAAAGATCTATGGGTACCCCGTCAGGACCAGGGGCCTTATCTCCCTTACTGGCGTTTATTGCTCGGAGTACCTCCTCCAGGGTGAAGGTTAAAGCTATAGGGTAGTTTGCTGATGGCATTGACACATGTGGAGCAGAACTAACATCCATGCCATCCTCCACCACTGCCTGCCTATACATACTTGAAAAATACTCCACCCATTGTCCTTCCTCTATGGCGATCTCTATAGTTGGGATATCATTAACTGTTAAAAAGGGGGCTTTCACCACATGCCAGAAGGCTATGCTGTTTTTATTCTTACTAGCCTCATGTAAGTCGGCCCATGCTTTATCTTTTAGTTCTCTTTTACGTAATTTCAAAGCATGATTATATTCCTTCCTGCACTCCCTGATTTCAGTTCTATCCCTTTTAGTTTTGTGTACGGCGTGTTTTAGATTCGAATAAGCTTTCGTACATTTATGGTCAAACCACCCCTGATTCTTCCCATGTGCTTTGGATTCAACCTTTAGGGGCATATTTACGTTCCCTGGCGCATACCTGCATATCAGCAGGGATGCGCCAGGGAAAATGCGTCACGCAAGTTTACCCTTGCGCCACGTCCGATGCGCCGCATTTACAATGCGGCGCATCGTGGCGCAAGGATAAGCAGATGCGTGACGCATCTGCCGGCGGAAGGTTGGCGCAGTGCTGAAGTTGTGTCGCAAGCGCGACGCAACTCCAGCACTGTTCCAACCTTCCCTATCTCTAACATGGTGCGTCATCCTTACGCCTGCTTGAAGCAGGCGTAAGGATTTGACGCACCAGCTGCCGGAAAAGTGACTGCGTGAAATCTTGTAGATTTCACTACGTCACTTTTCCGAGGCGTTCCTGCGCCGGAACGCCCCCTGCGCCGGTAGCGCCCACATGAAACCTGACGCAGGTTTCATGTGGCGCAGGGGTTTACTACGTGACGCATCTCCCTAGATGCGTCACGTTGTAAATATAGCGCAACCCGGCGCATGGTTTGCGTCGCCGCTGCATCACATGCGTGACGCAACGGCGGCGCAAAAGTGGCGCAAGGGGCTTGTAAATATGCCCCAGAGTGTGTTTCTAATTACCTCCGTAATCTGTGCATACGACACCGAGATACCCTTGTGTGTCGTGGACTCATCTAGACAATTTTCAAAAGATTTGTAGCTAATCTCAACAACTTGCTTGGTAAACTCAATAGGCTCTACCTTATCCCATCTCAGGGAGTATCCATTTAGTTTATCCAAAACAATATCCTGAGTCGCGTGTACCATTTTTCTCTGGGGATTTCGCACCTTAGTAGGTATAGATATAATCACACTCAGGGGAAAATGGTCGCTCGTGGCATTCTCATGCGTTTTGTAGTCTAGGAGTCAAGTCGAGTATCTATTGGGGGTGATTATAAAGTCTATAATAGTGCTCAAACCTCTCCCATTAAAAGTCTGAGTAAAAGGGATTGGTGGGGAACATAATAGGTTGGCAAAGTCCAAATCAAAGGCGAATAACATCTCATTTAAAAGATCCCCATATGATGAGTGAGGAAAATGGGGTAGGGTACAATAGTTGTCATCAAATAAACCACAGGTTACATCTTTGTTTGATGAGCAAAAGGCAGTGTTAAAATCCCCTCCCCAAACAATGAAAACATCCTCTGCATTATCGTTCTGTATTTCGTGTAAATCATTCACTATAATAGTAAACAGGACATGAGTAGGAAAGGTGACACTCTAGTAGGAAAGGTGGCACATTTGTAGGAAATGTGAAGCTTATGCAAGAAAAGTCCCGCTTTACCTGAAAGTGTGACGCATGAATAGGGAAGGTGATACTCTAGTAGGAAAGGTGATGCATTTTTTGGAATTGTGACGCTTTTGTAGTAAAAGTCCCGCTTTACCTGAAAACGTAGCGCTTGAGTACAAAAGGTGACACCCTAGAAGGAAAGGTGACGCATTTGTAGGAAAAGTTACACTTTTGTAGGAAAAGTCCCGCTTTACCTGAAAACATGACGCTTGAGTAGGAAAGGTGACACTCTAGTAGGAAAGTTGACAGATTTGTTGGAAACATGACGCTTCAGTGGAAACAGTGTCAGACGGAAGCAATGCATCAACGCAAAAGTATTGAAAACTCTGCTTTGGGTATTGTCATGTGTTGTGAATAACTCGCACCTTGGCTATTTCCGTAGCGAAGCATCTGAAAAAAATGACGCTTTAGTAGGAAATGTGACACATAGGTTGGAAACGTGACACATCCACCCAGGAAATTATGCAATGGCTCAGCCATGCTGCAAGTCAGAAAGTGTGAAGTTCCTTTCACTTTCACTTACAGTCTTTTTGTTTGTACTGGCTGGTGGAGGTGTTTGTTGTTTGTGGGAAAGTTTGGTGCTGTTTCTTGGTCTTGTTAATGTATGTGTTGTCCCTGTTGGGTCCCCAAACTGTCACTTTTGTTTTGTCATTGGAATTTGTGGTGTTTTGTGTAGTGTATTGTTGGGTGCTTGTCCAAATAGGGGTTAATAGTTATAGGGATAGGGGAAAGGATAGTGTTTCTCTTGTTGGGTTTAGGGTGGCTTTTGGGGTTAGGGACATGTCGGGCAGGGGCAGGATCAAGAACCTGATGGAGGAGGAGTTTGGGGCCTGCTGTCACTGATATACAGGTACCTGTCCAACATGATTGGCAGTGGAGGGCGGGACAGCCAGGGATATCCAACCCATGAGAAGCGTTAGCGTTGGAAGAAGGTGCGCTTTCAGCTATCTCATCTCTTCAATGTCCAGCAGAGCGTCCACCAACTCAAGCACTGGTGCACTGATGTCATCAGCAGGGACCAAGAGCTCCTGGACCACCTGGGGATTGAAGCTGATGGGGCTACCAGTGAGTCCCTATATACCATGAGCTTGTAGTTGTGTGCCTGTCGCACAATACGTGAGGCCTCATTTACAAAGAATTGGCGTAGGGCAGTGCCACAATTCCTTTTGCTGTGCTGCCCTATGCCAATTTCAAAGGGCAGGAATGCAACGTATTTACAAGATAAGTGCTTTCCTGTCCTTTCAGCCAGCGCTGGCGCACAATTTGCAGCTGAGCGCCAATGCAGGTACCCTTGCACCATGGTGCAAGGGTGTCTGTGTTGTTGGCATGATTGTTTTTGTGCAGGAAGGGGCACCTTCCTGCACCAAAACAATCAAGAGAGGCATTTTCCTCATTCCATGTGTGCTGCAGAATGCAGCTGCTCTAGGAAGGCGTAGGTTTTTAGCAGATTCACCGGTAGAACCTACAACAGTCAGGTAATTAACTGCATCTGTCCCGGGCTATGAGCCATAGGTACATACGCCAATCCAACCGCTCAACTTGAGCGTGGATGCAGGGTGCGTATGTCCGTCAGACTCCTGTCCGGGACAGATGCGGTTAATTACCTGACTGTTGTAGGTTCTACCGGTGAATCTGCTGAACTACAGGATCACTGGTTCAATATTACACATCGTCGTTTATTTCAATTATTTCTCATTTTTCACTATTGTGTTCACTCACGTATAGCAGTAGCTGGTAAGAGATCCTGATGAAGGCCGCAACACTTATATAGGTCTAGAGGCCGAAACATGTTGATCGCTTCATAGTGTATCTGCCTCTAATGTTGGCAGTTACACTACCCATTATCTATTTTTAATCCTGGTATGAGGTAGCATAATAAACCTTGTCTGGCTAACCTCGTAACTGGTTTTAACCACTATTTTCCTTAGCACTGCACTCCCTACACCACACATCATGCTCACATAGGGTTTTAGTATAACCCACTTCTTGAAAACATCCCTGAGCTCCTCCCTCACAGCGAGGGGGTTGTAGCCCACGTCACGACTAGGCTTGTGATGCGAGGAGGTATCCCTATGATGAAGCATGATATCTCTGGTGTGTGAGGGAAACCGTCCTTAAAAGGGATCCCCCTCCCTCCCCAGCATGGTTGGCTCAATCCACACGCTGGTTTGACCTGACTTTGGACCCGAGGGCTTCTTTTGTGACAGATACTAATAGGATTGGTGAGTTTGCCCCCGCTGGCCCTTAAATCTCCTCGTAGCCCTCTTGAGTGAATTCACCCAAAGGAATTATCAGGGGCTAATTAATCAAACAGCCTGGAACTACGGGCATGCGTGCAATCACGGGAGCCATGGAAAGAATTACGGCATGTTTGTACGGCTCCCGTGATGCACAGACCCTTCACTCCCTGTCTGCAGAACCTGGCGACTAGTAGATTCCAGCCAGGTCCATACCTGTTCAGTGGTGTCACAGAATCACGTGCTACCATCTGAGACCACTCGCAGCCTTGCCAGGAAGAGGAGGGAGTATTTGATGCTCATCTCTCTGAGGCATCGCTTAACAACTAGAAACGATCCCCTATGCCTCTGCACCCCCGTGGCGTAGTCAGGGAAAAAAAGTACTGTGGTGTTACCCACTTTCACCTCCCCCAGCTTGTGTACCTCCCTCAGGACAGCATCACGATCCCTGTAGAAGGCAGAAGAAAAAGGGTCTAGGACTTGTCCCTTGTGGTGGACAGCTCGTCAGCACTCAATGGACCCTCTGCACAACAAAGAATGGGGGGAGTGCGCCTGCTGGCAGTTGGTCACACAACCATGTCTCAGATATGCCACTGAAACAGCTCCTTCTGCTCCCTCAGGCAGACCCACCACCCGCACATGGTTCTGTCGAGAGCGGCCCTCCTCATCCTCTGCTCTTCTTTCTAGTGACTTCACATGTGCCATTAGCTGCCGTACCTCCAACGCTGGGTTCCGGGTAATAAGGTGGACTTTGGCCAGTTCTTGCTCAATGTCATGTACCTTGTCAGTCAGTTTGCGTTAATCTGCGTGCTCCTGGGTGAAGTCCACTGTGATTTTGTCGATGCGGCCCTCAATGGAAGCACGCGTTTATTCACGGGAGGCCTCTATTTTCTCCAGAGCTGCAAGTACAGAGTCTAGTTTGGAGTCCAGGGTGTCCGCTGTCACCTGCCCCGGTGGCCAGCGACTCCCAGACACTCGGGCCACCGACACAGAGGAGCGGCCAGGTGTTGACACCGCCCCCTTGTGCAGGCAGTCCATCCTTGGGCCAGACACCCAGGCACTATGTATGACATGAGGTGCAGTGCAGTGTGGCCAGCCGGCCCCTCTCCTCCAGTCAAGTGTGTGCTACCCTGGAATCTTTGTTCAGGTGGCACCGAGGGAAATATCAATCAATTAATCAGGGACTTATATAGCATGGCTACTCACCTGTGAGCGTCTCGAGGTGCTGGGGAACGGGGCTGCTGGTTGGGCTGGGTGGAGGATCATTCAGAGAGCCAGGTCTTCAGGACCTTCCTGAATTGGGTCAGCGACGTGGTTTGTCTGAGGTGCAGGGGCAGGGTGTTCCAGGTCTTGGCGGTGAGGTAGGAGAATGGCTTTCCTCCTGTTCTGGTCTTGTAGATCCTGGGGACGGGGCGAGGGCGAGTTGGCAGGATCAGAGTTGTCTGGCGGGTATGTGGAATGTGAGGCGGTGGTTCAGGTATGTTGGTCCTTCGTCGTGTAGAGCTTTGTAGGCGTAAGTGAGGAGTTTGAAAGTGACTCTCTTGTTGACTTGGAGCTAGTGGAGTTGTTGGAGGTATTGTGTGATGTGGCTGTGGCAGGGGATGTCAAGGACCAGTCTGGCTGCAGCGTTTTGAACGTTCTGTAGTTTCTTGAGCTGTTTCTAGGTGACGCTGGTGTACAGTGCATTGCCGTAGTTGAGTCTGCTGGTGATGAGTGCATGGATGACCGTCTTTCTGGATTCTGTTGAGATCCTTCTGAATGTCTTTCGAAGCAGGCGGAGCATATGGAAGCAGGCTGAGGAAACTGTGTTGATTTGGCAGTTCATAGTGAGTGATGAGTCCAGTATGATGCTGAGGTTGGGGGAGATCCCAGAGTGGCTGGCCACCAGGAGTCGTACCAGGCTGAAGGAGTGGGTTCCAGGATGAGTAATTTGGTCTTGTCTGAGTTGAGCTTGAGGCAGCAGTCCTTCATCCAGGTAGCAACGACCTTCATTCCACTGTGGAAGTTGGTTCTGGCGGTTGTGGGTTCATTGGTGAGGGAGAGGATCAGCTGGGTGTCGTTGGCGTAGGAGACAATGTTGAGTCTGTGACTTCTGAAGATGGCTGCAAGTGGGGGCCATGTAGATATTTAAGAGGGTGCTGTTCAGGTAGGAACCCTGGGGTACTCCACAGCTGATCTCTGTGGGTTCTTAGAGGAACGGCTGTAGTCTGACTCGCGGGGTCTGGCCGGTGAGGAAGGAGTGGATCCAGTCCAAAACTTTGTTGCGGATGCCGGCATTGTGGAGTCTTGTGATTAGGGTGCAGTGGGAGACGGTGCCAAAGGAATCTGAGAGATCTACTATGCTGATGGCTGCGGTCTCGCCCCGTCGAGGTGGGAGCGGATTTCGTTTGTGGCGGCGAGGAGTGCAGTCTCTGTGCTGTGGTTGCTTCGGAAGCTGGATTGAGAGGTGTCCAGGACATGGTTCACTTTGATGAACTCGGAGAGTTGGGCGTTGATGGCCTTCTCTATGACCTTAACTGGGAAGGGGAGGAGTGAGATCGGTCTGAAGTTCTTGAGGTCTGTCGGGTCTGAGGATGGCTTCTTCAGCAGAGGGTTTATCTTGGCATGTTTCGAGCCGACGGGGAAGGGGGAGGTTTCGATGGAGCAGTTGATGGTGCGGCAAAGCTGGGGGGTGATGGCGGGCAGCTGCTCTGTGGAAGATGTGGTATGGGCAGGTATCCATCGGGACACCTGAGTGGATGCTCTTCATGGTCTTGAGAGTGTGTCTGTTGTGAGCGGGGTTCGACAGAGCACGGTCTGTTGGGGTACG
The DNA here is from genome assembly GCA_963921515.1 of Calotriton arnoldi. Taxonomy (NCBI): domain Eukaryota; kingdom Metazoa; phylum Chordata; class Amphibia; order Caudata; family Salamandridae; genus Calotriton; species Calotriton arnoldi. The sequence goes on from CAWUFW010005039.1 coordinate 76,434, forward strand.
GCTTGGTTGTGTACGATGGTGGTGGGCGTGGTGCCCGGAATTCGGGTGTCGAAGCTGTCGTAGATCTTCCAAATCTTGTGGTGGAAGAAGGTGCAAAGTTTGTTGCAAAGGTCTTGGGAGGGGGCACTTCTGTGGTCTCGCTGTTGGGCCTGGCAAACTCCTTGATGATGGCAAAGAGTTCCTTGCTGTTGTGTGTGTTGGTGTTGATTCTGCCTTGGAGGCCATTTTCCTAGTGGTTTTTTGTAGGAGGTGGTATGCTTTGACGGCGGATTTGAAGGTTGCTTGAGTTTCCGGGGTTTTGTTGTGCCTCCATCTCTTCTCGAGACATTTGCAGGTGTGTCTGGGCTTGTGGAGGGCGGAAGTGAACCAGCTGGCCTTCTTGGAGTGTTGTTTGCCTGGTCTTTTCTTGAGGAGTGCCAGGGTGTTGGCGCAGTTGGAGATCCATCAGTGGAGGTTGGCGCTGCGGTGTTGGTGTCCGTGGGTGTTGGTGGAGTGGTGGTGCTGAGGGAGTTGATGAGAAGTTCTTCGATGGCCTTGATTCAGCTACGATGGAGGGGGCAATGATGGTGGTGGTGTACGGTGGGCATGGTGAAGGCGCAATGTACGCAATGATGGTTGGTCCAGAAGAGTTCGATGGTGTGGCTGTAGTTGACGTTCCGCTGGCGGAGAAGATGGGGGTCGAGCTCGTGCCCAGTTATGTGGGTCAGTGCAGTGGCTAGCTGCTTGGGTCAGATGTTGGTGAGGTTCTGCAGCAGGGAGGTGGTGTTCTGGTCACTGGGGTTGTCCAGGTGGGAGTTGAGGTCTCTGAGTAGGATGTAGTCGGTGGATGCGAGAGCCTGGGGTGCGATGAGGTCTACGATGGCATCGGAGAAGGGGTGTCAGGGGCTGGGGGGCCTGTAGACAAGGATGCAGCGGAGGGTGTTGTTGGGGTTGGTCCGGATCTGGAAGTGGAGGTGTTCCTTGGTCGCTGTTGGGTCATTAGAGTGCGTGGTCATTCGTAGGGTGCTTTTGTGGACAATGGCAATGCCTTCTCCTGGGCGGTCGGGGTAGTCCTTGCGGGTGATTTTGTAGATGGCGATGTCCGGTCCGGAGCAGAGGTTGGTCCAGGTTTCCGTGAAGAAAGTGATGTCTTGAGAGGTAGTGTCGAGAAGGTCCCAGATTCCTGTGGCGTGTTTGTGGAGGGATCACACGTTGAGGAGGATGCAGTTGAGCCGGTCGTGTGCGCTGTTGGTCGGCTGGGTGGCAAGAGGAGCTGGTGTGTTGGTGTGGCAGAAGGTGCGGTTGCAGTTTCAGCAGGCGAAGGGTCCAAGGGTATTCGTTGGTGATGTTAGAAGGCAGGCAGGTTGGTGTCCAGGGTTGGTGGCGAGGAGGATGCTGGCGTCGTAGCGGTGGAGTGTCCGAGAGGCAGGTACCCTGGCTCTGGGCGTAGTCCAGGCACGGACGGGTGCAGATAGGCTTGCCTTTGGCACACCAACAGTGCACCGCTCAGATGCAGGCCCAGCGAGGCCTCTAGGCCCCGGGGCCTGTCCGCGCTTCCAGGCACCGGCCACCATGGTGTCGAAAGGATGGCGCAATACAAAGTGCTGTACTTGGTCCTGGCTGCTCCATTCTGCATTCTGGTGTTTTTATTTTATTTTATTTCCTTAGAGGTGTATTTGTAGGCTTTTTTGCCTCTAGAGGCTGAAAAGTGACGTTGGGCTGAGCAACGTGAATTTTTGCCGCTAATTGTCCAGCAGGCACTTTTTTCACTCTAGTGTCAAGATTTTTATTGCAGTGATGCTAGAGTTAGCGGCAATTTTCGCCAACGCTACCTGATCCTAACACCATGTAACGACCTATTGTAAATATGTCGCTAACATGGCGAGGGATTTGGGCGATAGTCAGCGGTAAAGAAATTCTTGTAAATATGCCCCTAAGTTCTAGAAGCTTTAAAGATGCTGCTGAGTGGTGGCAATAAGGGATTTAGGGCCACATGTATGTACCATTTTTAAGGTCGCAAACAGCCCGATTGGCAGAGACAGGCCGTTTGCGACCAGAGAAAAGGCTTTCCCAATATACCAAACCCTATTTTACAATTCGGTAACCTATTACCGAATTGCAAAATGGGTTAGCCATTCGGCATTAGGAAGGGGAATGTTTATGGTGTCCCTTTCTAATACTAAATCTCATCGGTATGTAGAAATGTTTTGTGACCAAAATGCGGTCGCAAAACATGCGCATTTTACCACCTACTTCAAGTAGGTGGTAACCCATTTGCAAATTGCACAGAAACTCGCAATTAGATAATCGCTATTACAAATATTGATACATGTGGCCCTTACTGCTTAGTATTGGTCTCCAGGTCTTGGCATAAACTTTCCCTTCAGAATTTTGCTGGCACATGCTACATCATCACGCAGGACCACATCACATGAAGGATGTTGTACCCCAATGGGCTCTTCTCTGTCATCCCTTTCCAGTTGCAATACAAGTGTGACACTGTCAGACACAGCAGAGTATGTGTATTAGTTAGGCAACCTTGCAGAACACATATCCATTCTGACCTCCTTGCTATGCAATGTCTCCCCATTCAAACACAGTGACAGTTCAACCTACTCAGACAGCACATACAATGCACTGCACAACTAACGGGCTCACCAGGGCCGCACTTCATCTTTGGTTTCAATGCTCATGGTCCTTTGGTTTTACTTCCATTGTGGTAACCCTGATCCATTCAGATTTAAGACATGGCGTGAGATCAAGTAGTACCTACCATGGCAACTGGCACCTGTGTGGTCTCACCCCAAACGTCAGGACAGCTGTGTGCTATGTATTATCATGCCAGATAATGTACACATGGCTCTTGGCATGTTCCTATGTGTTGTTACTTCACATGCCCCGCACCTAACCCCCCTCTGATTTGAACTGTTTCTCCTCTAATGTGCCCATGCCATTAGTTTGCTTTACAGTGCAGATTTGTGTGCATGGGCCAAGTAACACACAGGGGCCTCATGGTGCATGGTGGCCTGCATTGTCACCTTCAGGTTGTGTAGAGTTCAAGTGTCCATGCATGATGTGTTGTGACAGTCCATGGGGCATATTTACATGCAGCTGGCGCCACTGGTGCATCACTTTTTGTGACACACCAGCGGACCAGACTGCAGACACATATCTACAAGGCCGCACAAAGCCACTCTGCATGGCTTTTCATGGCCTTGTAGATATGGAGTAAGGCAAGGCAGTGCAAGTCAGTGCGTTGCCTTACTCTGCATCAGAGGTGCGTACCATGGGCACTGCTGTTGGTTTTCCTATGCAACACCCACGGATTTTGATGCATTTGCAGATTCACAAGGAAAACCTGGGAATGCATCAAAAGCCTACGCCTCCCCAGGGGTGGGGTAAAGGTTGTTTTTGTGAAGGAAGGTGCCCCTTCCTGCACAAATACAACCTGAATTCAAAGCAGGCACCCGTGCACCATCATGCCTGGGTGCCTGCGTTGACGCTAGGCAGCCATTTGTGTGCCAGCACAGTGTAAGAAAACAGGAATGCCCTATTTCTCATAGATACGGCGCACTCCTGCCCTTTTCTTTCGACACAGGGCTGCGCAGCAAATTGACGTGCAGCACTGCCCTACGTTAAATTGTAGCTGTTAGATTTGGGGGTCTCTAGTTGGCAGAGGTAGGTACCGTTGTCCAAATAGGGGCCCTTGAGTCTAGTCAGGGAAAGTAGGTACACTCCTGAAATAACCCCTGCTCACCCTCTTGGTAGCTTGGCACGAGCAGACAGGCTTAGTTCAGAGGCAGTGTGTAAAGCATTTGTGAACACATACAGTAATCAAGTGACAACACTACAAATGGACACCACACAGGTTATATATTTATAAAAATAGGTATACTTTATATAGATTTATCACAAGACCATAAACGACAAAACTAATCCACAATACTGTCAAGAATGCTTAGTTCTGATCAAAAAGGCTTAATTCAAGGTTCTGTGCGAGTCGGTAGCCTTCTCCGGCTACGGCGATGTAAAGAACAAACAGAGTCTATCAAATCCAGCTGACCGCGTCGATACGGGCCAACACAGCGTAGACGGACTCGGTCACAGTACCTTTTACTTGAAGCGGCAGGCACGGGCGTGCGAGCCGGATGGCTGTTCGTCGCGGTTGCGTTGCAAAATGGAAGCGTTGCAGGACGCGTTGTCCCTCGATGCGGTGCAGGCAGCGGCTCGTTGACGTCGTCGAGACGGAGTCGGTGAGACCAAGGCCGTGCGTTGCAGGGCGAGACGGTGCTTCGATGCGGTGCTGGCAGGTTACGGTGCGGCGACGGAGCCGGATTCGGGAGCTGGCGTCGATCAGTCCGGACAGCGGTGCGAGTCGGGCGGTGCGTCGCGAAGCGTGCGAGGCGGTGCCCAACTCCGGTGCGGTCACAGGACTCGAACTCAGCAACAGTGACCGTGTCGGTCGGACCAGATGGATTCGGTGTAGCGAGGCGTTGCAAGGTGCGGGGCTCACAGGTTACGGTGCAGGCGGCGGCTCGTTGACGGAGTCGGTGAGACCAAGGCCGTGCGTTGCAAGATGCAGGCGTTGCAAGATGCGGTGCCAACAGGACACCGAGCCGGTCGGGAGAGTCGGTCACAGCTCCCTACCTCTGTAGCCACTGAAACAGAGTTTCCAGCAGCAATTCACAAAGGGGGTGAAGTCCAATGGTCCTGGGACTCTGATCAGGGGGCAAGCTCTCTTCCAAGCCCTTGGAGATCCTTCACAAGTTGATGAAAGTCACAGCAAAGCAAAAGTTCCTTTCTCCTTTCTTTGGCAGTCAGGCAAACCACTGCAGGCCAATCCCCCAAGCAGCACTTCAGGCTTAGGGTTAGTCTCTCCTCAGTTTCTTCTTGGTTCCGCTCCTCAGCAAAGGTTTCTTCTTGTTCCCAAAAGTGATCTAATTTTCCTGGGGTCTGGGTGCCCCTCTTATACCCTGATTCTCTTTGTTCTCTGGAGGCAGAGAGGCCTTTGCCTAGCTTAAACCAGTTCTGTGCAGCTTTGGAGTACTCTGTGTACATGACTCCTTTTTTCCTTTCAGAATGTGGGGCAGGGTACTCAGACGCCCGGCAGGGGGTGGAGCCAGCATTGTGGCAGGCAGGCAAAGCCCTATTCAGACCCAGATGCGACTCCTCCCTCCACTCTGGATGCAGATCTCTCTATTCAGCCCTGGGCTGCCTCACCCTGTCTCCTGTGGCCACCCCCAGCCCCTGTCAGGCACAAACCAGACACACAATACACAAGCTGGCAGAGGCAGGCTGGATAGTTAGGCAAGAAAATACCCACTTTCTAAAAGTGGTATTTTTAAACACAGAATGTTAAAACCAACTTCACTAAAAGATGTATTTTATCATTCTGAGTTCAGGCATACTAAACTCGAATTTCTACCTAGTTCCCTGAGTCAGTTTAGGATTATAAGATGATATAATAAACTGCCCATTCTGGCCTATGGGGAACAGGTAGCCTTGCAATAGTGAAAAACGAAAATGGCTGTAATTCACTATTAGGACATGCCACACACACCAGGCATGTCCCACCTTATACTTACAATGCACCCTGCCCGTAGGCCTACCATAGGGGTGTCTGATATGAAGAAAAGGGAAGGTTTGGGGACTGGTAGGTGGGTGCACTTACCAAGTCGACATGGCAGTCACAGACTGCACACAGGCTCTGCAATGGCAGGCCTGAGACACACTTTACAAGCTACTTCTGTGGGTGGCACAACCAGTGCTGCAAGCCCACCAGTAGCATTTGATTTACAAGCCCCGGGCACACTCAGTGCACTGTACTAGGGTCTGACAGTAATTCAAATAAGCCAAACATAGAGTCACTAATTCACATCACAATTTACAATAGGGAGCACTTGCACTTTGGCACTGATTAGCAGTGGCAAAGTGCCCATGAGCATCTAGTCCAGCAAAAACATATCGACAACAGTGGAGGCATTATGAAAAAATGGAAGGGAGACCCATGCCAAGGATGCCAGGTCTAACACGTGTCCCCTCCAGCTGAAATGTGGGGAGAACTATCCTACCCCTAGGGAGTTCTCATCACTAAGGCGGAAAATCTGGACAGACCATCAGCATTGGCGTGTTCTGTACCAGGGCGGTGTTCCACCGTAAAGTCCATCCCCTGTAGGGAAATGGACCACCTCAACAGCTTTGGATTCTCACCCCTCTTCTGCATCAACCATCTGAGGGGCCTGTGGTCTGTCTGAACCCGGAAGTGAGTCCCAAACAGGTATGGTCTCAGCTTCTTCAGTGCCCAGACCACAGCAAATGCCTTACGCTCAATAGCACTCCATCTCTGTTCCTGGGGAAGTAACCTCCTACTGATGAAGGCTACAGGTTGGTCTAGGCCCTCCTCATTGATCTGTGATAGAACAGCCCCTACACCATGCTCTGAAGCATCCGTCTGAACAATGAACTCATTGGAGAAGTTGGGTGCCTGGAGCAAAGGCGCTGTGCACATGGCAGTCTTCAAGGTGTCAAAAGCTTTTTGACAGGCGTCAGTCCAAATCACTTTCCTGGGCTGCTTCTTGGAAGTCAGCTCTGTCAAGGGGGCAACAATGCTGCCATACCCCTTGACAAATCTCCTGTAATACCCGGTGAGTCCTAGGAAGGCTCTCACCTCTGTCTGGGTCTTGGGGGGCTCCCAAGCCAGAATGGTATCAATTTTCGGTTGGAGGCGCGCCACCTGGACGCTCCCAACCTGGTGTCCCAAGTACACCACAGAACCCTGCCCAATCTGGCACTTACTTGCCTTGATTGTGAGGCCTGCCCTCCGCAGCGCCATCAACACTTCCCAGAGGTGGCGCAGATGTTCTTCCCAACTGGCACTGAACACTGCGATGTCATCCAGGTAGGCGGCACTGAAATCCTCCAGTCCAACCAACACCTGGTTGACCAACCTCTGAAAGGTGGCAGGGGCATTCTTCATCCCAAAGGGCATCACCCGGAACTGGTAGTGCCCATCTGGTGTGGAGAATGCTGACCTCTCTTTTGCCCCATCAGTCAAGGCGATCTGCCAGTACCCAGACGTTAAGTCAAACGTGCTGAGGTACCGCGCAGCCCCTAACCGATCTATGAGCTCATCAGCTCTGGGGATGGGGTGGGCGTCACGGAATTGAGTCCCCTGTAGTCCACACAGAACCGGAGTTCTGGTGTGGCACCAGGTGCGGCAGCCTTTGGAACCAAGACCACTGGGCTGGCCCAAGGGCTGTTAGAGGACTCAATCACCCCTAGCGCAAACATCTTGGAGACCTCCTCCTTGATGAAGGCTCTGACCCTGTCAGTCACCCTGTAAGCCTTGTGCTTCACAGGAAGACTGTCCCCAGTGTCCACATCATGGACACACCAATGAGTGACACTGGGAACCAGGGAGAACAGGTGAGGGAACTGTCCCAACAACTGGCGACAGTCTCCCTGCTGCTCAGGTGTGAGGGAGGTAGAGAGGTTTACTCCCTCCACTGATCTATCTTGCTCTCGGGCGGACAGGAGGTCAGGAAGAGGCTCGGTCTCCTCCTCCATCCCATCATCGGTAGCTAAGAGCATGCCCTCTTGGGACCTCTCCAAGTGGGGCTTTAGGCGGTTCACATGCAGGACCCGCCAGGGGTTCCTGGGAGACTGCAAGTCCACCAAGTAGGTAACTGGACTCTTGCGCTCCACCACCGTGAAAGGGCCGGTCCACCTGTCCTGGAGCGCACAAGGCTCCACAGGGGCCATGACCCACACTTTCTGACCAGGCTGAAGCTCGACCAGAGTGGCATTCTGGTCGTACCACCGCTTCATCTCCTCCTGGCTGGCTTCCAGATTTGCCTCAGCAAGCTCTCTGAAACGCCTAGTCTGGTTCCTGAAGGCCAGCATGTAACTGTATACATCCTGGGGAGGTTTCCTGGGAGATTGCTCCCAGCCTTCCTTGACCAAACTCAGAGGTCCTCGCACCGGGTGTCCATAGAGGAGCTCAAAGGGGCTGAACCCTAGAGACTTCTGTGGCACCTCCCGGTATGCAAACAACAGGCAAGGTAAGAGGACGTCCCATTTACACCTCATGGGTTCTTCCAGACCCATAATCATGCTCCTTGAGGGTCCGGTTGAATCGCTCAACCAGCCCATTTCCTTGAGGGTGGTAAGGAGTGGTGAACTTGTAAGTTACACCGCACTCCTGCCACAGGGACTTCATGTACTTGGACACGAAGTTGGTACCTCTGTCAGACACCACCTCTTGAGGGAATCCCACACATGAGAAAATTCCCATCAGGGCCCGTCTCACCACGGGGGCCGTCACTGTCCTCAGAGGGATGGCTTCAGGGTACCGGGTGGCATGGTCCACCAAGACCAGGATGAACCTGTTGCCCATGGCTGTCTTGGGGTCCAGTGGCCCCACAATGTCAATACCCACCCGTTCAAAGGGGGTACTGACCACAGGGAATGGCTGGAGAGGAGCCTTGTGCTTCCTCCCACTCTTTCCACTTGCCTGGCAAGTCTGACATGTCCTGCAGTGAGTGGCGGCACTCCTGCGCATCTGGGGCCAATAGAAATGGGTGACAAGCCTGTCAAAGGTCTTGTCCTGCCCCAGATGGCCTGCTAACGGTACATCATGAGCCAACCCCAGTAGGAAGGCTCTGAAGCGCTGGGGTACCACCAGCACACGGGCAGACCCAGGCTCAGCAACCTTAGGCTCTGAATACAGGAGACCATTCTCCCAGTAAATCCAATGTGATCCAGACTGATCACCTGCTGCCTGGTCTGCGGCCTGTTGCCTCAGACCCACGAGAGAAGGGCATGTGTTCTGCTCCTCGCAGAACTCATCCCTGGAGGGTCCTCCTTCTTGCTGCCAATGGGTCAGCTCAGCTAGGTCCCCCAGTTCAGCTACCTGTTCCCCTGTAGGCTCCAGGGCATCCCCCTCAGGGTCTGCCTCCTCCTGGACCGTGGGAACTTCGGGGGCCGGTTTCCCGCGCCCCCTGCCTCCTCTCTCTCCGGCAGACACCTGGGCCTCCCTCTCAGGCCCCAGGTCCTCTTGAACACCTTTAGCTGCCATTGACCGGGTGGTCACACATGCCCAATCAGGCAAGCCCAACATTTCTAAATGCGCACTCCGCTCCACCTTAGCCCAAGGTGAGCTCTCCAAATCGTTCCCTAACAAACAGTCAACAGGCATGGCCGGCCTCACAGCTACTTGAAGAGTACCCAAGACCCCCCCCCCACTCAAAGGGAACCTGAGCCACCTTGCAGTGACTCTCTGTGTTGTCAGCGGCAACAACCGGATAGAATGCATCAGGGACAACCTGCTCTTTAGACACCAGGTGACACTTGACAGCTGTCACACTGGCTCCTGTGTCTCTCAGAGCCTCCACCCTATGGCCATTGATGGTTACCCACTGCCTGTATTTTTTAGTGTTATCAGGCAGCTGGGTCCTAGGGACCATCTCAGAGTCTCCTAATGAGACAAGGGAAAACACTGTGGGATCCCCCCCACCTTGGGCACCCAACTCCTCCCCCAGGGCTACACTAGCCAACTGCCGGGGGACTGCACCAGAGGGTGCTGGTTTTCCAAAAAAAGGGCAACGAGGATCATTTGCCTTGTGGCCAGGGGCGCCACACTTGTAACACACCAGTGGTCCCTGGTGAACAGGGGGGCCTGTCAGGGCCACTGGCTTCTTCTCAGGGGGAGGCTGGGAACCTTTCCCTTAGTTCCCTTGGGGTCTACTTTGGGGCCCTTTCTGGAACTCCCTCTGTTTACCCTTGTCCCCCCCCACTCTTCTGCTGGGGACCCTGCCCACCCTTGGCGGAGTCTCCCACGTGACCCTTGTGGACCCGGGTACTCACCCAGCGGTCCGCCTCCTCAGCAAGCTTTCTGGGGTTAGTCAGCCTGCTATCAATCAGGTGCTGGCGTAGCTCAGGAAAACAATTACTTGACAAGTGCTCCCATGCAATCAAATCAAAGAGCGCCTCAAAATCATTCACTTTGCTACCCTTCACCCAACCATCCAATGCTCTGCAAAAAAAGTCACGTATTCAACCCAGGTACTGCCTTCAATCTTCTTACAGTTCCTGAACCTCTGCCTATAAAGCTCAGGGGTCAAACCATACCTAGTCATTAAAGCATCCTTCATGTGGCTGTATGAATTATAGACTTCAGAGGGCAAATCCAACAAGGTATCCCGCCCCTCACTAAGGAACCGCCCCCACAACCCCGCTCCCCAATCCTTCTCAGGGACCCGGTGGGAAGACATGGCTACCTCATAGGCTTTGAACCACTGCCCAATGTCATCATTTTTAAAAAACTCCTTCACCACATCTTTGGGAATATACACCCTAGCTTCAACAGGCACAGGCGGTACACTGCCACCAGAGGGAGTAATCTCTAAGCTTTTGGCCTTCAATTCCAACTCCCTCAAAACTTTCTCATGTTCAAACTGCATTTTCTTTTCCTCTAGGGCTAATTTCCTAGTTTGCATTTCAAATTCTAACTGCCCATTTAGCTTGAGCTTGGTCAGCTCCATTTCGTGCATCCTACTCTCTTTCCTGTCCTCCAACTCTTCTGGAGACAGACCTCTGGCAGAAACACTGCTACCTACTGGGGAAGGTGGTCTTCCAGCCCCTAGACCCAATTGCCCCTCCAGCTGCCCTTCTGCATTCTCAGCCCCCTCCACAGGGGCACTCCTGGATTCGACCCAGGCCCTCAGCGCCTTTTGGAGGTCCTCCTTCCTGGAGAGCCCGGTCATGGACACTTTAAACTTTTTGCAGAAATGCTTGAGCTGCTTGAGGGTGTAGCATTCTAGCCTCTCCTCTTCCCAATCACACTCAACAGAGGCTACTGATGCTGGTTTCTCCATGGTGATTAAACTTGGCAGTTGCAAAAATAGAAAATCCCAGAAAAAATGCTATCAAAGAGTATGTGGTTGCGTTTTGGTCTGCACTCACTAAGTACTGTTCACCAATTACTGTACATGAGTCACAAATGCAAGTCCAGAATCCTCACCGCTGACCACCAATGTTAGATTTGGGGTCTCTAGTTGGCAGAGGTAGGTACCTTTGTCCAAATAGGGGCCCTTGAGTCTAGTCAGGAAAGTAGGTACACTCCTGAAATAACCCCTGCTCACCCTCTTGGTAGCTTGGCACGAGCAGACAGGCTTAGTTCAGAGGCAGTGTGTAAAGCATTTGTGAACACATACAGTAATCAAGTGACAACACTACAAATGGACACCACACAGGTTATATATTTATAAAAATAGGTATACTTTATATAGATTTATCACAAGACCATAAACGACAAAACTAATCCACAATACTGTCAAGAATGCTTAGTTCTGATCAAAAAGGCTTAATTCAAGGTTCTGTGCGAGTCGGTAGCCTTCTCCGGCTACTGCGATGTAAAGAACAAACAGAGTTTATCAAATCCAGCTGACCGCGTCGATACGGGCCAACACAGCGTAGACGAACTCGGTCACAGTACCTTTTACTTGAAGCGGCAGGCACGGGCGTGCGAGCCGGATGGCTGTTCGTCGCGGTTGCGTTGCAAAATGGAAGCGTTGCAGGACGCGTTGTCCCTCGATGCGGTGCAGGCAGCGGCTCGTTGACGTCATCGAGACGGAGTCGGTGAGACCAAGGCCGTGCGTTGCAGGGCGAGACGGTGCTTCGATGCGGTGCTGGCAGGTTACGGTGCGGCGACGGAGCCGGATTCGGGAGCTGGCGTCGATCAGTCCGGACAGCGGTGCGAGTCGGGCGGTGCGTCGCGAAGCATGCGAGGCGGTGCCCAACTCCGGTGCGGTCACAGGACTCGAACTCAGCAACAGTGACCGTGTCGGTCGGACGAGATGGATTCGGTGTAGCGAGGCGTTGCAAGGTGCGGGGCTCACAGGTTACAGTGCAGGCGGCGGCTCGTTGACGGAGTCGGTGAGACCAAGGCCGTGCGTTGCAAGATGCAGGCGTTGCTCGATGCGGTGCCAACAGGACACCGAGCCGGTCGGGAGAGTCGGTCACAGCTCCCTACCTCTGTAGCCACTGAAACAGAGTTTCCAGCAGCAATTCACAAAGGGGGTGAAGTCCAATGGTCCTGGGACTTCGATCAGGGGGCAAGCTCTCTTCCAAGCCCTTGGAGATCCTTCACAAGTTGATGAAAGTCACAGCAAAGCAAAAGTTCCTTTCTCCTTTCTTTGGCAGTCAGGCAAACCACTGCAGGCCAATCCCCCAAGCAGCACTTCAGGCTTAGGGATAGTCTCTCCTCAGTTTCTTCTTGGTTCCGCTCCTCAGCAAAGGTTTCTTCTTGTTCCCAAAAGTGATCTAATTTTCCTGGGGTCTGAGTGCCCCTCTTATACCCTGATTCTCTTTGTTCTCTGGAGGCAGAGAGGCCTTTGCCTAGCTTAAACCAGTTCTGTGCAGCTTTGGAGCACTCTGTGTACATGACTCCTTTTTTTCCTTTCAGAATGTGGGGCAGGGTACTCAGACGCCCGGCAGGGGGTGGAGCCAGCATTGTGGCAGGCAGGCACAGCCCTATTCAGACCCAGATGCGACTCCTCCCTCCACTCTGGATGCAGATCTCTCTATTCATCCCTGGGCTGCCTCAACCTGTCTCCTGTGGCCACCCCCAGCCCCTGTCACGCACAAACCAGACACACAATACACAAGCTGGCAGAGGCAGGCTGGATAGTTAGGCAAGAAAATACCCACTTTCTAAAAGTGGTATTTTCAAACACAGAATGTTAAAACCAACTTCACTAAAAGATGTATTTTATCATTCTGAGTTCAGGCATACTAAACTCGAATTTCTACCTAGTTCCCTGAGTCAGTTTAGGATTATAAGATGTTATAATCAAACTGCCCATTCTGGCCTATGGGGAACAGGTAGCCTTGCAATAGTGAAAAACGAAAATGGCTGTAATTCACTATGAGGACATGCCACACACACCAGGCATGTCCCACCTTATCCTTACAATGCACCCTGCCCGTAGGCCTACCATAGGGGTGTCTGATATGAAGAAAAGGGAAGGTTTGGGGACTGGTAGGTGGGTGCACTTACCAAGTCGACATGGCAGTCACAGACTGCACACAGGCTCTGCAATGGCAGGCCTGAGACACACTTTACAAGCTACTTCTGTGGGTGGCACAACCAGGGCTACAAGCCCACCAGCAGCAATTGATTTACAAGCCCCGGGCACACTCAGTGCACTGTACTAGGGTCTGACAGTAATTCAAATAAGCCAAACATGGAGTCACTAATTCACATCACAATTTACAATAGGGAGCACTTGCACTTTGGCACTGATTAGCAGTGGCAAAGTGCCCATGAGCATCTAGTCCAGCAAAAACATGTCGACAACAGTGGAGGCATTATGAAAAAAATGGAAGGGAGACCCATGCCAAGGATGCCAGGTCTAACAGTAGCATATAAGCCCCTCATTTGTAAATTCAACTACATGTGCCACTATACAAAGATAGACCGGTACTGATGCTGCACTTCACACATGGAATGGAGAAACATTCCATGACCTTTTTCCCTACATTGCCCCTTGTTAATATTTATCCTGCGGCTGCGGTTGTCCCTCATGTTCTGCTCTGTCATATCCTGGTACTCCAGACACCAACTTGTCTAGGATGACAGCTGCCACCCGCCCCTCCAAGGCATCCAGATCCTCCTGGGGAGCTGGGCTCCCTCCTCCGGTCTGCATTGCTGCCTTCAGGTTATTGGCCAGTTTCTCCTTCGTCCGGCGCTTATAATCATGCCAGCACTTTTTTTACCCGGTGACAGTCCTCTTCGCTTGCCCCACACTGTCGATTTTCTCCACAATGGACTGCCAAATGCCTCTTTCCTCCCTAGTGGCAATTTGGAGGTGACAAACAGCTGATGCTGGTGCTCTATCACCTCCGTGATCAAGATGCCATTCTCCTCCTCATTGAAGTTGGACTTCCTCTTCCCCTGGGAGTCTGCCTGGACATCCTGGCTGGTGTTGGGGTTGTTGTCCTTGCTTCTGCTGCATGCTCACTGCTCCATGGCTGCCTTCTGTAATGTGTGCAATTTTTCCCTGATGCATCAGTTATTAAACTTTTTTTGACGCATTCCGCACTCAAAAGTGACATAGGGCCGATTTGCGTCACTTTACGTCCCGTAAGTCAGCCCTGCGTTACTTTTGTAGTAAAAGCGTTAGATTTCATTACGGCATGGCACACATGGATACGTCATTTTTTTAAACACACAGGATCCTTATTCCATGATGTGCCATGTTGTAAACACAACGCATCCATGGAATAGGATTCTGTCATACCGAAGCACAAGTTGTTTTGACGCATCACTGACGCAACGCAGCGATGCATCACTTCTTGTAAAAATGCCCCTCTGAATCTAAGCAACACCATTGTGGGTGTTGCACACTGTTCACACCCTGTGACACAAAGTAACGCAATTGAACTTAGAATAACATAAACCTCTAGAAAAGGGGTGCTAGTAAAAGGATAGGTATACTTCTCAGTTCTTTCGAGTCTCATAAAAATATATTACGAACTCCCTCGTTACACTGGGTAAATTGCAAACATGCACTATTAGCACATACAGCCTGATACGAGAGGAAGCATGAAGGAATGTCAATAAACATTGATGTAGCAATTCAGGTGTATGAAATGTATTATAATTTGGGAGAAGACCACCCTCTAGGTCATTATGGACACGGTCTTCTCCTGAATTTTTCACCTATAAATCATTGCTTTCAGGTGTGGTACTCTATTTACTTCAATAGAAGCAAAACAAAACCACACCCAGAGTGCGATAGGGTATCACACAAACATCCTGGTCTGGAAACTGTGCTTGTGATGGCCTCGAGAATGTAGTCACCCTAATCAGAAATGATCTCTCTTTATGGCAGAGAGTACTGCCAGGGAAATCTGAGCCTAATTTAAGTTGTGGAAACCGCTCAGTTAGGGATCATGCAATAATACTGAAAGTTTACTTGTGGTTCTAAAGTGAGACAATATTCATAAAATGCAAACGACGGATTGCTAATGACGAAATGCGCTTATTTAGTCAAAAGTTCGTGTTACCATTTTTAAAAAAAACTGTACATGAAATGAGAGATGCATTAACTCTTATAAATGAGTTGCAAAAGTATGGTTAGTAGGTTGCACTACTTTTCTATGGAAAAATGGCTGACATGTTTAATAAAATTAAAATCCGCAATTTAATAAACCTTAAAAAATGCATGAGGATATTTTCGTTGTTTTTGCATCCGTTAGAGCAGGTAATTGGAAGAGCTACAGAAAAGTTGACTCACTTTTTCGATGACAATTTCTTCGCATCATTTTAATTTCATCACCCACAAATTATTTATTAATTTCACATAAGAAGAGCTGACTCGCTATTGATTCTAAACTCCTTGATATAACATTAAATAAGATTTTAATGACTTTATTGTGACAATTTTTACTCGCGTTCTTTAGCAATTATGCTATGGTTTGTAAATAATTAACAAGTTCCTTTTAGGAACAATTCTTTATTGAAGTTCTGCACAGAAAATACTCATTTATACAAAAATGTCAACTGTCTCAATATCATTTGGTAGTCCATACAGAACTGTTATTAGAAGTAAGTGAAAGTAGCAAGACTCGTTGTAACAATGTAGTGGGCAAATTTCTTTCTTAGCTATATACACCAAATTTAAAAAAAAGATTATGCAACATTCAGTGACGATAAAAAATGGTAGGGCGCGAAGGCGCGCAACTCACCATAAATTTGGGAGCATGACCACTGCGGCACTCCTCTTAGCTTTCCACAAGCAGGAAGGATAAGGAAGGACTTCTTCCTGGAACATATCTCCAACCAATCCTTGAGCTGCGCTCATGATGTGAAAGCAGCTCCGGGATTGGTGGGAGTAGGCTCACCCAGTGCTAATTTTGAGGCTGGGGGCCTGTGCCAGCAATCCCCAGGCTGTTTCACAGCCTTTGGATTGCTGGGTCTACAATGCACATGTCGGGCTGGCCGTTGCAAATCTGACATGCGCACTGTAGACCAGAGCAGTCATCCTGTATTTGCAGGATTCTGCCCCTCCCCCACCCTCGCGCTGGACACAGCACGAGCCGGTGTGGTGGCAGATAAATAAAATGGTATTGACATGCTGTTAGAAATGGGATCTCTAGTTGGCAAGGGCTTGCACCTTTGTCCAAGTAGGGACCCTTCTTCCTATTCAGGGTAAGGGTGTTACACTCGTGAAGTAACCCCTGCTCACCCTCGTGGTAGCTTGGCACGAGCAGTCAGGCTTAATTCAGAGGCAGTGTGTAAAGCATTTGCACATAACCAACAGTAATACAGTGTAAGCACTACAAACGGACACCACACCAGTTTAGAAAAATAACCAATATTTTATATACTCAAGACAAGACCAATTACGACGAAAAATCCACAATACTATACTTTAAAAATGAATGCTTGATACGGTAACTTCTTCTTTGCAGGAATAGTCCAAAAACAAAGTTCGTACGAGTCGGTAGCTCCGTCCGAGCCTACCGTGATGCTGAAAACCCCAGAGTCTAACAGTTCCAGCCGATCGCGTCGATACGGGCCAGCAGAGTCATGAACAGACTCGGTTACAGTACCTTTCTCGTTGTGGCTGGTACGGAGTGTACGAGCCGGTCGGCGTTCGTCGCGGTTGCGGTGCAAGACGGAGCGATGCAAGGTGCGGTGTCCCTCGATGCGGTGCAGGCAGCAGCTCGGTGAGCGTCGTGCAGACGGAGTCGGTGAGTCCAAGGCGTGCGATGCAGGGTGAGACGATGCTCGATGCGGTGCTGACAGGTTGCGATGCAGGCGACCAAGCCGGAGTGCGGGAGCTGGCGTCGGACAGCGGTGCGAGTCGGAACGGTGCGTCGCAGACGTGCGAGCGGTGCCCCAAATGCGGTGCGGTCACGAATCTTGAGCCAGTTGCAGCGACCGCGTCGGTCGGGTCCGGCTGGTTCAGTGAAGCGATGCGATGCGAAGCGAACTGCGGTGCCCACAGGTCACGGTGCAAGCAGCGGCTCGGTGTTGGCGGCGTCGGACGTCGCCCACGGTGAGACCAGGGTTGCGATGCGAAGCGGGGCGATGCGGTCTGCGGTGCAAACAGGTCACCGGCCAGGGATGGATTCGGTTGACGGAGTCGGTTGCGGTTCCCTTCCTCTGTGGCAACTGAAACAGCGTTCCAGAAGCGGTACCCAGAGGCTTGTGAAGTCTTTGTAGTCCCTGAGACTTCTTAACAGGAGGCCAGCTCGGTTTCAGGCCCTTGGAGATACTCAGCACAAGTTTGTAGAAAGTTCAGTCCAGTCCTTTCACTGCCCAAGGCAGAAGCAGCAGCTGCAGGCCAACCCAACAAAGCAACAACACAGCAAAGGGGCAGTACTCCTCCTGGCAGCTCTTCCAGCTCTTCGTCTTGGCAGGTTCCTTGATTCCAACGAGATCTAAATTCATGGGGTCAGGGCCCCAATATTTATATCCCAAATTCCTTTGTTCACTGAAGGCAGAGAGGCCTTTGCCTAGTCCAAACCAGTTCTGGAGCACTTTGTTGACAAGTCTCCGTCCCTTCTTTCAGTGAGTAGGCCAGGGACATCAGACGCACCACAGGAGGTGGAGCCAGCATTGTGGAGGGAAGGCACTGTCCTATTCAGGGCCCAGGTGCGACCCCTCCCACCCATCTACATGTAGATCTTGCTATTCAGCCCTGTGCTGACTCACCCTGTCTCCTGGCATCCCCCAGCCCCTGTCACTCACATTCCAGACAAGGAATACACAACCTCGCAGAGGCAGGCTTGGATGGTTAGACAAGAAAATACCCACTTTCTAAAAGTGGTATTTTCAAACACAGAATGTTAAAACCAACTTCACTAAAAGCTGCATTTTATCATTCTGAGTCCAGGCATACTAAACTCGAATTTCTACCATGTTCCCGGGGTCAGTTAGGATTATAAGCTGTAATAATCAAAACTGCCCGTTCGGGCCTAGGGGGAACAGGTAGCCTTGCAATAGTGAAAAACGAACTAGGCTGTAATTCACTATCAGGACATGCCGCACACACCCGGGCATGTCCTACCTTTCGCATACAACGCACCCTGCCCACAGGGGTACCTTGGGCCTACCTTAGAGGTGACTAACATGCAGCAAAGGGAAGGTTTAGGGACTTGCAAGTGTGTGCACTTGCCAAGTCGACATGGCAGCCCCAGGCTGCGCACAGGCTCTGCGTTGGCAGGCCCGAGTTACACTTTACGGGCTGTTTGCGTGGGTGGCACAATCCAGTGCTGCAGCCCACCAACAGCATTTGGTCTATAGGCCCTGGCACTCGCAGTGCACTTTACAAGGGACTGACACATAAACCAAATAGGCCAATCATGGAAACACCAATCCATAACACATTTTATACAGGAGCACTTGCACTTTCCCACTGGACCGCAGTGAGGAAAGTGCGCAGAATCATTACACCAGCAAAAACAGAGTCAAAACCGGGAGGTCAGAAAGCAAAAAGTCAGGGGAAACACGCCAAAAGATGCCAAGTCTAACACATGCCATTTTATTTATTTGTGTTAGCCTGCTGCACACGCAGCAGGTGGGGCGACGCTCCTCTGCTCCTGAGGAGGAGCTGCCCTGGCAACATTAGATTTTGTAAGCAAAATGCACTTAGGCGGTGTCTCGCATGAAAACTGATCAAAAGGCTCGCTTAATTAAGTCATACGAGATATGGGCCGGAGAGACATCCAAGGAGAAAATGGTTCACAACCACGTTTCCACAGCTCTAGCAAGACATATGGTGAACTCGTCTTCCATAGGAGAAAAATTATGCGATAAATTGTAATTTCCAAAAGTACAAGTTATGCTATATATATAAAACCATATATTTGGGAATGACCTATGCTTACACAATACACATTGTGATAGAGCCTAACCACCACACCATACCTGGCATTTGAGTCAATGCTGTCCCATGTATTGGCAAACAGGTATTGTAGCAGTGAATCTAGTGGCATATACCTATGATGTAGGTTTATAAAAACGCTTGGCCCTACCCCTCTCCTTTGACGGGCACCTAGCTTGAAGCTGAGGTCCAGCTATCCGTATTCTTTTCTTTTTTTTTAAGTAACACTTCTAGTTGGACACTGACTTTTTTGGATAGTAATAATATGTTTCACACTGTCTTTGGTTACATCCTACATACTATCTCCTACGAGTACACCTGACTGCTCAGGCATGATGACCGCTGGAGAGTCAAGGACGGTATGGATTTCTGACTACCCATTCCAGCAACAGCAGAGTAAACACGCAGCCTCACTTTTGAACTGCCTGTATGTTCTCTACAAACATGAAGATATATTGAAAAACCCCATATGTGGCACTTAGGGTCGGGTTTTAGGAGGGAAGTAGTTTTTGTTGTGTTACTGCAGTTTGGTGAAATGGCTGTGTTCATTCAGGGTCAATAGCGGAGAGGATGTAGCCTAACGGCTAGAGCGGTCGACCTCGAAGCTGGGGAACCGGGTTCGAGACTCAGCAGGGACGCTCAACATCCTGTGATTCTGGGCAAACCACTTACGGCCAGATGTAGGTAATTCTGAAATACCGATTCCTTAATAGCGAATTTTACCGAATCGCTATTAAGAACTCGGTATTTCAGATGTACGTAAAAAATCAGTAAAAATTACCGAATCGGTAATAATCTGTAAAATTTTACCAAATCGGTAATAATCGGTAAAATTTTACCGAATAGGTAATAATCGGTAAAAATTACCGAATCGGAATGAATCGGTAAAAATATTTACAGATTCCTTAATACCGATTCGGTAATTAGCGAATCGGTAATTTAGAAAACGGTAATTGTCGAATCAGCCAATCCTGTGCTTCCTCATTACCCCACAACCAGGAAGTGGCCACACCCATGCAGCTGCACTGAACCTGAAGCTGTTTGAGAGGCAGGGAGCACAGCAAACAAGCCAGGAGCAACTATACAAACATTTTGCTGACAACACTGAGCAAAAATGGCCAATCAGGAGAGGGAGAAGGAGGCAGCTGAACGCAGGAGGAAACATAAGTTCAGTGTGAGGGAGCTGGAGGTCCTTATTGAGGAAGTCACAAAGGACCATGACAAACTGTTTGGGAAACAGTCTCTGCACGTGCCTGAATCCCAGAAGAGGCAGATATGGCTGGTCATCCAGGACAAGATCAATGCCATTGGAGTAACCCAGCGCTCCATTGAGGACCTCAAAAAACGCTGGTATGACCTGAGGAAGCGTGCAAAGGAGAGGCTGGCAGAGAGAAAGAAGCAAGCCAACCTGACAGGTGGAGGGAGAAACACAGCACCTGCGCCAACTGCCCTGGATCTCCTGGTCGAGTCCACCCTCCAGCCGGAGAGTGTGAGTGGCATTGGGGATGCAGACAGCTCAGCCAGAGCTGGCAACAAACAAGGTAAGATGCATGCACTGCATGCTGTGCCCCCCACTCCCTAACCCCAATCCCCAATGAGGCATTGTGAATCCCACTCCAGTACATGTTTTACTAAAAACCAGCAATGCATTATGGGAGATGTAGTCAGAAGTAACACATGTCAGAACAGTCAGTCCACTGAACCCAAAGGCATGTGACACACATCAGCAATTAGCAAGCAGAGGACAGTCAGTTTGATTGGCAGGCATGACATTTATTATTACGCAAATGCTGCCAGACAAGTGAGCAAATGTACATTCTTTCTCCACAGGCGAGCCATCCCGCAGGGCTGCAGAGGGGAGCACAGGAAAGGCACCCAGGAGAGAGAGGACACAGGAGGAGGAGGAGGTCCTGTCGCCTGCAGGGCACACCACCCCACCACCACCACCACCACCATCACCACCACCACCACCACCATCGCCACCATCACCACCATCACCACCATCACCGAGAGCCAGGAGGCATGCAGTGGCCAGCCTACGGCAGATGGAGGTGTCCGAGGAGGACAGCATGGGAGGGCAACAGTCCACGGTTGCTGAGGATGCCAACGGTGCAGGCTCACAGTCCCCCACCGAGCGCCCCCACACAGGTGCCAGATGCCGCAGGGCAAGGGCAGCCAGTCCAGCTTCACAGGGCGAGGGTCAGAGTGTGTTTGCCGGTCTTGAGGGGAACATGCTCAAGGTGCAGCGCCTGCAAGGCAAAGCAATAAGGTCAGTCCAGCGGCAGATGGTACGGATGAATGGGCACATGCTGCGAATTGAGAAGGGCATCAGTAGCATGAACAATACTGTGGCTGAGGGTATGAGGGACATGTCCGAGGCAGTGAGGCTGCTGTGCAGCAAATTGGATGAGGACCGTTTGGCCAGGCGCAGAGAGAGGCAAAAACCCGACAGCTACACCAAGGCAGTGAACCGCCTCGCCACTGCCACCTCTCTGCTCTGCAGGCGCTCGGTGGCCATGCAGGAGGAGATGGCCCACTGCAGCCGTGACGTGGCAAGGGGGCTGGTCACAGTGACCAGTGCACTAGAAGTGCTACAGACAAACCAGGTTGCCACTACAGGTGATGGGGGGATAGTGAAGAGGCTACTAGCCGCAGTAGCATCACACCCCCTATAACGGAGTCCAGGAGGCGCAGCGAACGTCACAGCGCTGCCACAGGACAGACTGGCAGTGAGGACAGTGTGCACAAGGAACGCAGCAGTGCTGCACGTGGGCGCAGGAAGTAATGCCAGCCTTCACATGTTTTACCGATATGGGTGATGCAACCATTTTTGGTTTTGTAACCTGCATTAAAATTTGGCCTGGCATGTGAAGCCCCTCATGTTGTGGTGGTGTGCTATGGCAATTGAACACCATCACTGGCTGTGTCTCCTTACTTACTCAGAAATAGTTGCGTGTTATCTCTGCCCGTCTATGTCTCCCATCTGGTGCTGCTGCCACACCTGCTGCGCTGTGCTCTGGCTGTGGACAGTCCTCATCCTCGTCCTCAGAGTCAGTTAGTTCCACTGCTGTTCCTTTCTTTGTGGGAAGGTTATGCAACATGGCACATGTTGCTATTATTTTACAGCAGATGATGGGGCGGTACTGACGTGCACCTCCACTTTTGTGGAGGCAGCGGAACCTGCTTTTTAAGAGTCCGAAGGTGCGCTCCACAACGTTGCGCGTGCTTCTATGTGCCACATTGTATCTTCTCTCACTTGGTGTGGATGGGTTGAGGTGTGGAGTCAGGATGAATGCCCGCACGGCATATGCACTGTCACCTAAGTGAGAAACGAAGTGCCATTAATATGGGTCACCAACACATTCATCCAAGGTATACATCAGGGTATACATCAGGGTGTGTCACATTGATTACCTAGCAGGTATCCTTCTCCAAATTCACCCCCAACCAGACGTGTGTAGATCCCACTGTTCCTGAATATGTAGGTGTCATGGGTACTCCCTGGGAATTTGGCCACAATGTCAGTGATGATGTGGTCCGCATCGTATATCACCTGCACGTTGATGGAATGTGTAGATTTGCGGTTCCGGTATATATACTCTGTGGCTGCAGGTGGGCAGATTGGTATGTGTGTACCATCAATGCACCCTATTACATGTGGGAACTGTGCCTTTTGGTAAAAATCCAGCTTTGTCTTCTGCAGTTCCGCCTGTGTGCTGGGGAAGCGTATGTAGTGATGCATTCTTTGCATCATGGCATCCAAGAAGGAGTTGAAGAAACGGGACAGGCAACTCTGTGACACACCACCTGCCACAGCTATCACCCCCTGGTAACTTCCTGATGCAAGTAGGTGCAGGCTACAGAGCACCTGAACATGTGTTGGTATTGCGTGCGCCCTTGGTGTCTGATGCTCCAGGAGTGGGTGCAGGTCCCGTATCAGGTCTAGGATGGTTTGGGAGTGTAGCCTGTACCTCTCATGGATTTCAATCTCAGTCAGTTGGAAGAGTGTAACGCGCAGTCTATACACGCGCTCCTCCCGTCTCCAGATCCTCAGTCCTGCTGCTTGCAAACGTAGCCGCCTTGCAATTACATAGAGGGCCGCCATTGTGTTCACACTGTTGCATTTTGGGGCTGTTTAAATGCAGTGCACCTGATTACCACCTGCTTTGAGTCAGTGGTAATTAGCGACTCCTAAATACCGATTTTTGGTACATCGGATTTGCGATTATTTAAGGATTTCTTATTTACCGAATCGGTATTTAGGGGTTTCGGTGTCTGTTAATCGCTAATTAAGGAATCGGTAACTGGTTTCCCTTATTTTTACCGATTCCTTATTTTCGATGGCGTTCGGTGTTTCCTACATTGAACATGGCTGAATACCGGTCGGTAACGCTGAAATTCTCCGAATTTCGGCTTTACCGACCGGTATTTAGCCACCTACATCTGGCCCTTAATCTCCCCGTGCCTAACAAAAATGAATGTGTCCATCTGTAACGAAACTGGTGCTGGCGCAAAGCGCTCTGATACCCGATGTCTCGGGTCTAGTTCGCACTATATAAAACTAAAAAAAAAAAATACCGTCCCTAGAGTGTTTAGGGCATTGTTAGATTGAGCCTTTATGAAACAAGATGGACATGAACCAAGAGGGGAACTAAATTATCTTATTTTGATGTTTTCACATTGTGGCTCTTTAGAGCTACTGTGGGATTTTTACATTGGTATGGACAAGAGAATAGGCCATAGGGTATGGAGTTAGTGTAAGGTTTGCATAAACTTGCTCTACCAAACAGCGTGACAACTGCTGTGCTTTCTTGGCGTGCTCCACACTATATTAAGGACAGCGTAGTGATTTTTTAAATCTGAATTGCAGCTTTGTAGCTCGGGACAGCCAAGGCTAGGTATCGCAAGAGGCAATACCAAGGTCATAGCATGGGAAACCACAAACAGCTGCTGGAGGCTTTGAAGACCTATCTACAGTAGAGAGTCTGCTCTTCAGGGCAAGGGTCCTGGAATGCTCTGTCATGGAAAAACAGCCAAGCGATGGGACTCTGCTGGCTGTCAAGAAGCTACTGCTTGCAAAGATGGTATTGACAGGCTCTGGGAGCTCCAAGGTGGAGGTGGAGAGTGCAGGGAGAATGAAAGGGCGTCAGTGAGTGAAGATCGAGATGTTGTGGTCAATGCTTGAAGCACCCTATGGAGCCATAGGGAGAGGAGCCGAATACGGTCACGCAATGGGAAATGAGCACAGGCTTCTAAATGTGATATGCACAGGGAATCTTCCGGTTAACGAGTAGCTGTTTCTAACAAGAGACTGTCATCCAGACTTGTGGGCTCCAGAGAACGGGGATAGGAGACAGGCAGGGAGCGATCGAACACCATCCACCAGCTTTCATTTCTACTGGAGTAGGAGAGAACCCCACAGTACACCCCAGCAGCTCTCCAGCTGTCCATGCTGTTCAGTGTGTCCCTAAATAGCTCTCAGCATAAATACCTCTTCACAGGAGAGAAAGTTCCAGACCTCCTTTTGGAAGACTAACCTTGCAGCGACTGCTTACCCTGGAGGCAGCGCTAAGAGTCATCCCTCCACAGCCCCACCACCTTCTTCATCAAATTCAAAACAAAGGGAAAAGAGTCTCCCTCCATGCCCTGAAAAACCTACTTAGGTAAAAGATGGCAGCCACTTGTCATATACCACCAACCCTGTATCGTTACTGTAGGATTTCAGACACTCTGTGCCCGGCCTGCTCAAGTAAAAGGCATCCACCAAGAGCATCCTACCGTATGCACATGGAGAGGTGACTAGAACCACCCTCTGTTCAGCCTGCTCTGGTATCCGTGGCATTCTTAAGTGGACACCATCCGCTGTATCTAAGTATAAGTGCACCTATGCTACGGCCAAACAGCTCCCCAGGTCATGAGTTACAGCTCAGTACCTGAACGTTGGACAAGTATCCTTATCTCCTCAATCTACAGTTCTAGAATTTATTGATTCACATTTGTTAACCAAGAAACTCAGCTGGTGGGAAGCCTAAAATTATTGAAGACTGCTATAATACCCAAAGTAGCTCGTCTGTACTTCAGTATGTTGATTGAATCAGGCATTGCTTTCGACTGTGGTTATCTGAATCAAAGAATTGCATGCAATTCATTGATGTGTATATTGGCTCCAAGATTGTTACTTGAGTGTGTACCTCTTACCCAGCCTCCTATGAATGTCAGTGCTGAGTACATCACCTCCAAGTTCGTTACCATGCTTACACCTTGGTATTTTGAAGATCAGCACTAAATGCCGAGTCGTAGTTTACATGTTCTTCAGGGCCCCAATTAGAGGCTCAGAGCTGTAAATTGCACAGTAAATAGTCCAGGATCCCGAAAACAGCTCAGAGCCAGTAACCCAATGGAAAATGCACTTCAGAAAGCTGGACAGTTGCACCAGTTCCTGAATAACGTTCAGCACCTCAGACAGCAGCTCTCAGTAACGAATCCTCTCACATCTAGCTCAGAATCCTGGTCAGCAGCTCGGAGTCAATAATCCTGTTGTTATTAGTTCTGGACACTGGACAGGAAATGCCACTTCTACTAGGGTGGCTGAGAGGAGAATCTAGATTTTATTAAAGACGCGCCAGCTAGTAAAATACAGTTATGGAATTAAGGATAAGTGGCAGTGAATAACGGGGATGTTCTTAACCGAGTGGTTCTGCAAGTGACATCAAATAGACAAAAAGAGCAAAGCTCAAGTTGTCTATGATATCATTCAGAACCCTGAGGTTAAAGGTCCCTTGGACCAACCAGATCATCTGTTTTCAACAGCTATGCAGGGGTTGAGGTGTCATGGGGAGTCATATGCAACATTCGTCTAAGCTTCCTCAGCTCTATGACCCCCCTCCAACTAAGGGCTCTATTACGATGGTGGGCGGACAAAGTCCGCCCGCCACCGCAACGGCCAAAGGGACCGCTCGCTATAGGTGCGGCGGTCCCGCACCTGCAATTATGATGCCACTGTGGCGGTGGCATCCCCTAGTCCCAGCATTGTGGCGGGCGGTGCTCACAGCACCGCCGGCCACAATGCTGGGAATGCACGTTGTGCATTGACATGCACAAGGTGACAGGCACTGCGCGGTTCCTGCCACTTTGTCCATGCCAATGCAGGGGGGTACCATAGGTACCCCCCATGTGCACCCCCACCCCCCCAACATCCTGGGGGCCCTCTACGGGCCCCCAACAGCGAAGACCACATGCCTTTCCATGGCGGCAACGCCGCCATGGAAGGGCTGCTTTCCGCCATCATCATAATATGGATGGCAGTGTCTTGCAGACACCGCCACCATATTATGCATGTTTTCCGCCCGGTCGACGAGTCGACCGGTGGAAAAGCGGCGGACGGTCTTTCCGTCCACCGCGGATCCCCCAGCCATCATAATATGGCAGGGGGTCTTTCTGGTGTGGATGGCGGCGGTTCGCCCCGGCCGGGCCGGCGGTGGCTACCGCCGGCCCGGCGGGGGCGAACCGCCCGCCATCCTAATGGGCCCCTAAGTTCTGCCCATCATGCTCTTTTTCTGACCCCCTCCCCTCCTCAATCCTGCTATCCTCCACCAGAAGAATTTACCAGCCCCTCCCCACCGAATTCGATACCCAAAGCGGACTATCATCCATCCAGCCCTCCTGCTTAAATATATAAAAATATGACCTTATCTTTAGCCTCCTACCTCCACCAGACTCTGTGGCTTCCCTATCCCTCCCCGCCTGAAGCTGTACTCTGTGTTCTCCATCTAAGCAGAGAGCCAGCGAAGCACTCACAGGCTCCCTGAGAGCATTGTCAGCATTGGCTGGTATTCCTTTATGATAGACCAACAGTGGGAAACAACTTTTGTATATCACTGTTACCACGTAATACCAATGAATAATCACATTTAAATTCTGTTACTCACAATACTGGTTCTCAGTGAGAATAATGCATGTCATGTAGAATTATAAATGAGTAACAGTGAACACCAGGAATGGCTTTCAACTCGGAGTTCTGAGTGAGATCATAGACAACTCAAGCATCACTTTTGTTGTCTACTTGATGTCACTCAGAGCCCTCGTGAGAAAATCCCTTTTGGTCACTGATATCCATCTTCAATTTCATGTCATATCTGGTACTCCCACAAAAAAGTACTTGCTTTCAACAGTTATGCAGGTGTAAAGGAGTCATGGGGGAGCCACAAAACACGGCCTCACCTGCCTCAGTCCCCTGCCCCGTGTAACACCTGATGTCCTGCCCTCCAACCCCACCATCCTGTGCCCACAAACCCGCTCTAAAAAAGAATATCTGGCATCCAGTCACTCTCTTACACCACCCTCCACATTACCCCACCCTCCACAAATAAAATACAAAAAATACGCCTGCTTTCTTGCCTCTCACCTACAACACCCTCTCTTCAATCTACGCTCCCTGACCCAAATATTTAAAAATTAAATCTGCTCTCCTGCTACGTACTCCTCACCACACTCTGTGCATTCACTGCCCTCATCCAACCAAAGCTGTGCTCTCTGCTCTACATCAGAGAACAAGTACTGTGCTGACAGGCTTTCGCAGAGCCTTGATGAAATTGACATTATGCCCGAAATGAAGTGTCATTGTGTTCCATTTGTAGGGGGGGGTTGTACTTGGCTCGTGCCTTGCACACCTTCTGGGTGTAGGACACGCAGCCTGCACGTCTCGTGCACATTAGAGATCCTAGAATGTGGGGAAGATTGGCATTGGGAGTGGACGGTTGGTTGGATCGGCAGTTGACCCTGGACGGCCAAGAGAGGGGTCTGCTCGTACCTGTGTCTTCAAATAAACCTTCTCCTCTCCCACTACCAACGTCTCTGGTGAATTATTCACAAAAATGTTGGCGACGATCTTGGCCGGTGTTGTCACTCGTCGAAGGAACGGTAGAAGCAGCATTGAAGGAACGAGGAGTGCCACAGTGGGACACAGCGGCAGCATTATTTAGGAGCGGAGGAGTTGAACCCACTTCACAATAGGGTGCTAAAGGTTAAAATTCGCAGAAGGGAGTCTCCAAACGGATTCTTTAGTGTAGGCTCCTTTTCCTGCATGAGTAAAAGCAACTGTTCTAAAAGGTTTGTGCAAAGCAAGCCTTTCATATAGTCAACACATGTCCAAACCATAAAATGATCATAGGCATTCGTCAGGACTGGTCCCAGTCCTTCCTTCTTTCTGTGGAAGTCCTATCCTAAATAGTTATGGGACATGAACAATTAAGGAGGAACGAGGGGAGTAATGGCAACTGAAATTAGTGGTGCAAAGCAGGACACTTAACCTGGTAAGAACAGAATTGCAAATTATTTTGCCTGGTTTCCAGATACATCTCATCTCATATATTCCCTATGGCATTGCACGTGGTCCATCACCTTGTACTGATTCAGATCTAATCAGTTTTATGGAGTTAGGTCAGTGCTGGGTGTTGTCTATACTCATGCAAAATGGGTGTTCTATTAGTGCACACCCCACACCTTTTTCCGGCAGACACTGTCTGGAAATACCGCTCGGGTCTTATCAGACATAAAGGGATAGTTTACCACCTAGCAGGACTGTGACTCTCACTGCTTTGCAGTGGAAAATTAGGTTTGTAATATCAAAATAGCTGTCAGATTAGTCAAAGTCAGTCATCTTTGAGAGCTCTGTCAGTGTTCCTTTATCATGTAACAGCAGTGGGAAACAACTTTTGTTTGTCATTATAGCTACTTCTCAGCAGTGAATAGTTAGATTTAGAATCTGCTATTTATGCTAGGGGCTTTCAGTGACAGCCAAACATATTTATTTGCTACTACACAAAGCACTTTAACGAAATTCGCAAAACCTTTCACAACATTAGAACTATGGGGCACTTGCATCAAGCATTTTACCGGTCGCAAACGGGCCGATTCTCAGAAATGCTATTTCCGATGCATCAAGCCCATAAGGCATTCGCAATTAAGGAAATCGCAATCCTTGCGAGTTCCATAATTGCGAATGCAGTTAGGGAATCGCAAATTGCGATTCCCTAACTGCGATGCATCATGCATTCGCAAATTGCGTTTTCGCAATTTGGAATTGCAAATTACCATCAACTTCAAGTTGATGGTAATTTGCAATTTCTTAAAAAATGCATGAAATTGCATTTTCTAAGTGCCATGTGGCACACACATATGCCCTTAAGGCATATGTGTGCGCTACATGTGCACACATGCCAATTTTGGGGGTGCCGCAGGGTGGCCTTTTGGCCCCCTAGCACCCTTCAAATTGCATTCGCAATTTGCGAGTACCTATTTGGTACTCGCAAATTGTGAATGACTTCCTATTCATTCCTATGGGCCTTTAGGCCCATAGGAATGAATGGAAAGGTATTCCTTAATAGCGAGTCGCAAATTGCGAGTCTCTATTAAGGAATTTGTAGGAATCGCAATATTTTTTGCGATTCCTACATGCACAAGGAATTGCGATTCCTAAATAGCGATTCCCTAAAACCGCTATTTAGGAAACGCAATTCCATTCTTTGATGCATGTGGCCCTAAGTACATTGTATCTGGTGACACACCAGCTCTGCTGGTCAACATTCTCCCTCTTTTGCTGCAACAAAAAATAAATATACTAGAACACAATGAAACCAACCATACCTCTATTCTCTCCTCTTCTCCTCTGTTAAAACATTTTATTTATGTTCTTTCCTGTTATCTAACAGTTTCCCTTTACCTACTGCTCCACTAAAATTCCCTTTTCCATCATCTCCCATGCTTCGTCTAAACTTACAAAAGCCTGTCCTGTGTATCTTTAAAAAATATATAGATTCTCCTGTCAGTTAACCTTGGAAAATCTATATTATATGCACGACCAAAGGCTACCGCTATGCATGCAAAAAATCAATTAAGAATGATCTTCCCATGTACTCTATAGACCTTAAATAATGCTTTTAAAAAACTCCCACATTTGACCTATCAGTTGTTTTCAATATCACCTCAATCCTTTCCCCATTTCAAAAATCTTGCTAAACATGGCTCTTCCCACAGTATGAGACCAAAATCTTCTCATATCAGCTACAGATTCCTGCATGAGTGCCTGCACCCACAATTGCTGCCAAGGTAACCTTATAATGTGGCTTCACAAAAGAAATAGACAACAGTGTCTCACCATTAGATCTAAACTTGAAAACAGTACTATCATTCTCATGCAAGCAACTCACCATACATATGTGTGTGAGAAATCTTGAAACAAGGATAAAGATGCTTTCACTTATAGTCTTTGTTCTGCAACAAATCTCAAGCAATACTCTATGAGGACCCCAAATCCTGATATCCACCACCAGAACACGCATATCCGAAACTTTTTTAACCAATATCGAAATGAAAAAAGTTATCATTTTTCAACTTAACTTCCTCATGGACAGAAACTTGTTACTTTGCAACCCTTGTAAGAGCTGGAACACTAATCCTACAGAACATGTTGAATTATATTTTGCTCTCTGTAGCCTTTTAAGTTTCATACCAAAAAAACACTTCAGTCAACAGATATTACCTTCATGCCAAGAATGACTTGCCACATACACAACACCACAGCAGATTTGTAACAATTCACTGTCCTGTAACTTAATCTCATTTAAATAACTAAATATGCACCAACATATCCAAAACTTACAAGCACTTGTTCCTGGAGCTCAGAACTGCTTGAGCAACTCATCAGCCTCCCTCAAACTGCACAATTCTCCAAACAGGAAGCTTCAGGAATCCACTGTTGACCATCAGGAGCTCCTTCTCTTCTGCTCCACTGACTATCTCCCACCAATCTTCAGCTGTTTTAATCTGGCACCCCTCCATTGATAGTTTGCATCTGACTCTAAAACAAGCCTGGGCCTGTTCCAAAAATCACCGTGCCATTCCATGTCTCAAAATTTTTCATCCACCAAACGAACTCTTTTTTAAGCTTCATCTGTCAAATAACCTTGTCTCCCTAGCATAAGCCCTTTTGTTAGGCCTCGTTAGTGAGGCCACAGAGCAAACACAAACTACTGGACCTCAGCTGTAGGGGCTGGGGACATTTGCCTGTGATGCCCTGTGGTCAGTCCTACTAAACAAACTGGGCCAAGTGCAACGCCTTCAGTCACAGGCTTCTCAAAGAGGTAGTGAGGGGTGTGTAAACTCAGAACTCAAAAAACACCCTTCAATGCAATAACTGAATGGCCAACACAGTTCGTTACTTAGATAATAAAAGTGCCTCAATACACACACTTTAAAAGGAATACAGCACAGATAATAACAACAAGTACAATGACTACATCAGTGCTTGGTCTACTGCACTTTGGGACATAATTCACTCAATTTTCCCTCTTTCTGGGTGTCCATCCTGTAATGAATTTAGGCAGGTCCCCTTGTAGGTTAGAGCTTTGACTGGTATGAATCAAGGACCTAGTGATGATAACCCACTTCAGTAATGACTCGGTTCAGTTCAGCACAGTCCTCTTCCAACAGTCCTGCCACAACACAGGTCTCTGTGTCCTTTTGCCAGCTGGCAGGAAACCGGCAGTATGCACCTCTGATCTCTCCCACTTTTGGGAAGAGATAGGGGCAGGCTGCAGTAGAGTGGGGCAATGGAAGCTACCATCTGGAGTCTGTTGGTGAATGTGGGTATTTATGCATTGGTGTGGCCCTCAGTCCATCACAAGCATAATTCTTGGTTGTGATGTGATCAGCTGCGATTGGCATACTTGCAAGGTAAGTCATCAATCTGCAAATCCTGCTTGGAATCCCTTGGAGAAAATGTACACAACCTCCAAGGGTTTGTAGAGCGATCTCTGCATTTTTCCTTAGCCTGGTAAACCCACAGCACCAGTGTTAGGCAGTTTCTAGCACTCTGTGGATAGTCACAACTGCTGCAGGGTTGTCAAGCTCCTTCCCTCTCTCAGCATGCTGACTTTCAGGCACTTCGGGTCACAGATACAGCTCCTCAGCAAGACAAGACTCCAGGTGATACCCCCCCTCCTCTGGGAATCAGCCTATCAGTGGACAATCTCTGGTTGCACAGTCATCCTCAGAGGACTCTGCAGAGCACTCCCTTCCTTGGTAAAAAAAAACTTGGTTCTGGAACAATGAGTGGGTTTGTGGCTCCCACTTTTAAAAAGTCAAAGCAGATTGTGGATTTTCTGTCTGCACTTTCAGAACTCTTTAGGGGGGATTCTTCTTTCAAGTGTCCTCTCTAGCCTGCTCTCCAGACACAGACTTTGTGTAGAGTGATGTGTCTCACAAAAGAGTAGTCTCCAGACTGGAGAACGCGCAACAAAAGCACAAAGAGGCATGAGCTTACTGCACCTAGCTTATCAACAGCCACACTGACCAGTGATCAGGGTAGAGACACAAGTCACATCTCATCTATAGGATCCTTCTCAATCTGAGAAACCGAAACCCTTCACGCTCAATATCTACCGAATGGCAGTGCTTTGAGAAGAATAATCAGCACCTTCTCTCAGCAAAAGGACCTAACTTTTCTTGTCTTCCCTGTTCTCACTTCTGGGTCTAGGTAGCCTCTCTCCAACTTCAGGAATGTCAGCAATGCATTTTCTATGGCTGAGAAAACAGCATCAACTCTATATTGAGCCAGGTATAGGCAAAAGGCTTCCAAAATGGAACCCACAGCCCTCCGTATTCTGATCACCTCATCCACATAATGCATGTCCCACACAGGAAACAAACACAGTCATGCACAAAATACACTTGGGATGTTATCTTGGTTAGCACATAGCAGTGGAACTTTACGCAATTGTGTTAGAAGGAATCTACTGTAGTGACACAGATAAAAAGATCTCGTCACAACTATTAATTTTCAAAACCTGTATGTTGCCACCACCGCTCTACATGCTAAACCTACAAGAGGGATAGAAGTAAACTGCCAGCCAAATTAGGGCACACTTGGTACATCTCTCCAGGGAATTGGACCTCACTCACGTCAAGGGATGGGCCTTGGCCTCTACTTACACACTAAATCAGAGTAAGGTTCTGGCTAAAGTCAAAATCCAGCATACTAGATACTCACAATCAGGCAAGCTGACACCTCTGTCTCCTCATCATCTTCAGCACTTTCTGAATAATCATAAAAAGTGTGAATGAGTAAGTCATTCTCACTATCCAATTCTGTTGGAATTCATCCATCTGTAGTGCTCCTGAATTCGACCTCCAACCACACTAATCCCTCAACTAATTTGTTAGTCTGGGTGCAAACAGATACTCATCCAGAGCTCCTCAATAATATTTGATCTTTTTGAAATACTCTCCACTGACCCTTGTTCCTTTAATTCTGATGCTTCTTTCTCTTTGTTGGAAGAATTCTGTGGCTCTTTGGTAATCTTGGCCAGTAGCTTATCCGCTCCTACTGCCTCTAACAATAACACTGACACCCTCAAACCCCCTCCTTAGAGATTTGAGCTTTATCTAAACCAGTAAATGAATGAACATATTCCCCTACAGTCTGTACAAGAAAGACCTTCTGCAAAAAGAAACACAATTGTTTCTCCTCCAGTCTCCTTATTTTCCATGTCACCTAACTACGACTTATGTACATAGGCAATGATTTGTTCCTTTCTCAAACCAAATATGCATTGACATCCCCTAAGAAACAAAACCCCTTTTACTCCAATCTCTCACAGTATGTTTCCACCCTATCTGAAATTCATGTCAAAGGGCCTAACATAGCAAATAGAATGTCTTTGCATTGCTAAAGGGACCTCTCCCTACTTTCTCTTCCGAGACTTTACAGACACCTGATTCATTCAGAATTTAAATTTGAAGTAAAACATTTGTTTTATTTATAATGGGTTTCAAACAATCAAGCATTCACCCTTCACAATGCTTCTGGTTTGTCTATCCAATGGCTTACAAATCCACTCTTTAGTGTATGAGCTTACATGACCATAGGCCACCAGTTGCCAATCCTGGAGCACCTTAAGGTACTTGGACTAACCATATCATTGCCTTGTGGATCTCTTAAAACATTGATAGTCATAACCAATCCATTATGCCTTTGTAGAAGTGTTTTTTGGAATCTGTATTTTGTGCAATAAATAATAGTGAGTATTAGAACTTTTTATGTTGACGCAAATGATGAGTTAATATGGTAACAGTTTAAATGAGTTTAATATGAGGTATAGAAATGTGTTTATTAGCATAAATTAATTGTGCTGCATTTATATGAAAACTCTATTGTGAATAAAATGGATGCTGATTCTGTCATTCACTACTGTATTCCCCCCCTGCCCTTATGTCTCTCTGCACATCTTCTCTCAATAACAAGCTCGGTGGTAGCAAAGGCAGCTGGTGTAATGTTTTCTCACTGTTATGAATACAAGGCTTTCAATTATACTTCTAGTGTACTTGATATGTTGTAACTTCCAAGGTCTTTCCACTATAGTTCCATTGGATAAACAAGTACTATTCATTAGTGTTAACTGATATTTTTAAATGTTTCATACTGTGTACGAACATCTTTGGGTAGCAGTGGCATGGAAGACGTAGGGTGCTTCTTAGAATAGGATAGTGCTTATGCGTTAAGGAATTGACATTATTTCTTCTGATTTGTTAAAAACTTGTTCTGGTCATGCCATGATGAAATTGCTGTGCTAGCTAATTTGTTATACTGAAGTTCTGCATAAAAAAGTTTGATTTTTTTAGCTTTCCTGATACTAAAAGGGCTGCTGTCTCACCCTTTTCTGATTTGTTTGTTCATTTGGGATTTTAAATTATTTTTAATTTTTGACTACTGTGCAATAACTCTGCATTTGAGCCTTTATGATACTTATTCTTCACCACTTGATTTTGAGATTTTTGTAATAAAACCCTTTAACTTTTCCTTCTGATCTGGAACTCAATTGTTGAATGTCCCCACTTACCTATTTTGATACTCTGCTAAACTGATGTAAGAGATGGTGCCTTTTTTGCACAATTATTTTCCTTGGGAGAACCGTATGAGGTAAAATGTTGGTATTTTTTAATTTTGAGGTGTCCTAAAATGTTGGGGTACAGTTTTTTCTCCCACACTTTCCTGATCCAAATCCATTTTATTTAACTTATGTATGAACTCATCATGATCCACATCTGTTTCACACCCTTCCAAGTCATTAGGATGACTCTTGTCCTCATCAGCCAAATGCTGAAAGACCGTTGTGTCACCATGGACACCTATTCTTTGTGTGCTTCATAGCACACCATTTTCTTTTACTGTGGTGCTTCAACCAATCTCTTGAACCCCTCAATAACATAAGAATTTGCTACCTTATGTTAGACGTTTGCTGTTTCTCATTTACCTTCCCATTTTAGGCTTTATCTCCTCTTTATTATCCTCATCTGATAAAGACCAGTATGCCTCTTCAGATGCAAGCTATTATCTTCACTTAGTATTAGACTTCTTCACAGCCTCCTTGATAGGATCACAGAACTCCCTCTGAACTAATCCTCTAATAATGTCCTCCTGCACACTTTGGTTAGTAATCATATCAATGGGCCCTGTTCTACAATCTTTTCCTAACCAATCCTCTTATCTACTACAGAAAACAAAACCTGTGCGCAATATATCCTTGGGGCAACCGTACTGTCAACTGTTCATAAATTTCCCCAGGCGTACACAACACCACACATGCATGTTCCTCAGCATTGTAGCAATAGTTTCCAAAGTGTATTCACCAAACAAAAACTGAATTCCAAATGTTGCAGTGCTTCTGTCCTAAGGGAGCACAACCTAAACCTTTTATTATGGGCACAAACCCAATCCAATATGACTGTCTAAGTCTCGCCTTGCCTTTGTTAATCCATTTCTTTCAAAGTACCTTATGACGGAACCCAAACAATTCCTTTAATATAAAAAATAGGATTTACATTCTCTAACTTTATAGAATTAACCACTGAAACACTGCCAATCTAACTTTCATAGCCTGCGTCTATAAAGCCTTAATTTATGGCTTGTTTAAAACCTCCACAAATTTGAAGCAACAATCAACACAAATCAGTTACTGTTGCCATAAATACTATGGAATTATTCATACCTCAGAATATGTAATGAAATAACTAAATGTAAAGAAATGTAATTCATCGCCCATACTGGAAGAAAAAATGTAGATGCTTATCTTGTGAGGAGCAGCTTCAAAACAGAAGAAATCTTGGCACATAGTGACATGGCAGAGAACCTGAAAAAAACGAACTGTGATGTCCAAAAGATAGGAAATAGGCAAGTCTCACTTCTACTTTATGCAGAGAACTCAGTGAGGAGACAAGATCTCTGGAAAAAAGTAAACAAACTCATAACCTTCACAGTGAGTTTATTGTGCAAACAATGGTAGAAAAAAGAGCGACATAGGCAGCAACCATCAGTGAATAGGTAAGCTATCTAACAGACACACTTCCGAAACCAACAAACATCGATCACGTTCCAGTATTCAGCATTCACCTACATCATATTCTGTCACCACATTCTACAATCCACATTGAGCTATCTTAAAAGTAAACGCCACATTCACTCCTTCTGGTGTGCATGTCTTGTGATCTTCAGTTGTCATCAGAAGACTACTGTGTAGAAAATGACCTCAATATAAACATGACCATTGATGGTGTGTGACCATTTAATCCACCAGGCAAGGTGAAGAAATCTCATTTTGAAGGGGCAATTTAAAAACATCAGGTGTTTCCCTCACGTGTAAGTTACCATTACTACCCCCATTTACATGGATCACCTACATACTAGAGGACGCTAATAGAGGAGGGAAAGCAACATGTGAGGCAATATTGAAAAATATAAACAGAGCAAGGATCCTAAGAGACAAAGTGGAACGCACATTACTTTGTGAGGATGAACTGTATAGACTAGGGGCTAGATGTACTAAACACTTTTACAGTTGCAATCCCTGCAATTTGGGAAATAACAGGGTTTGCAATAGCAAAAGAGCCATTTCTAATGTTTTGTGACTTGTAAAATGGGTTTTGTGACCCCCCTATAGAATCTCAGTTTGAGAGGAGCATAAATTAGTCATTCCATCCAAATTGTTGTGATGCAGTAATTATGCATCAATGGTTTGTAAACCATTGACCAGTTACTGGCTTCCAAGTTGGAATGGTATCTAACTCGCATAGGGGAAGGGGATCACTTTGGTTCTCTTTCTTTTTGGGAATCAGGATGGAAGCCTGATGTTATCAAAATGGAAAAATATGTTTTTTTAAAGGAGCAGCCTTCCTTTAAGGAATACAGGCTGCTTAAAAAAAAAATCCATTTTGGAAAGGCCACCATTCCTGACTTTCCAGCCAATTGCATTGAATGTCAACTGGGAGGTCACAAATTGAGGCCTGCCTAATGAATATTAATTTGGTGGGTTGTTCTAGGACCCCATAAGATTGTTATTTTGTGAACCGATCTATTAGTACATAGGTCAGTTCGCAAAATCAGATTCCATTAGCAAAAGGTTGCTGCACAATTTACTGCCACTTTTTGTGAATGGAATGTGCTTATACCAAATACCAGCTGGGATGGGAGAGTGGGTCTGCAGAAAATTCTGGAAATCTATTCCCAGACATCATAGGCAGCCCAAAGTGCTCTTCCTGAAGCCCACTATGGCACTATGGATCCAAATTGCCATCATAATTAAATAGTGATGTGATACACAGCTAAAAGGAGGTCAGCAGCAAAAAACTGCCTAGAAGATGAATGCTGACACAAATTGGTTCTGGATAACTACTCATATTTGTAAAAGAAAAGAATTATGAAGAAATTCTCAAATTAGGTAATTCCAGGGATCTCTCACGTCAACATAAAAGGGCAAAATATAATCTCAACAATTTTTTTTTGAATCAGATATACATAACATTGGAAGAAATAGCCTAGCTTGAAAAGACAGAGAGATTACGGCATATTACCCTCTTCCCATGTGCAACTGCACATCCCGGAAATAAAAAAACTAGGAGGAAAAACGATTATTCTGCCTGGCAAGTTTTAAAGTACTCGACCTAAACGATTACAGAAGCGGATGGGATTTAGCAGAAACTATCCAAAAATATTTTTTCACAATGTTCCCTCTTTTTGCTAGTTGTGCAGAGGACTGAGTAGAAAAGTTCGGTACAGGATCACCAAGTGCTCAGGAATCAGAGGCTACTAAGAAATGACAACATTTCAGCTAAATCTACTAGATATCTGAAACTCGACTTAAAGGAGAGAACAAAAGTGCATCAGCCAAAGGCAAAAAAGTGCATCAGCCAAAGGCAAAAAAGTGCATCAGCTAAAGGCAAATATGAACTAAAATAATAAGCAACATTTTAAAGTCTAGCTGTAATAACAGCCCCGGAACAAGTTGGTTCCAGGTTTGTACCTCCTGCAGGCGAAGAATGTCCAGGAGGAGAGCCCAGTCGCATCTAGTAAATGCACCGACATTCATTTAAAAACACTGATTACTGCCTCATCAATCCTTTAACAATCACAGTACCTTCTCCCACACCGCTGGTGATAGGCGGCGGCTCACTGTGAGATCACAGGTGTCTGCGGGCAATTCGAATGGGACAGGAAGCAAAAGGCTTGCACACAATATTCGAACAACGTGGGAAAAATATCTACTTTTCCCTTCATTTTCTCTTTGAGTCATCACCACGTCCTTTCTCGCCTTCTCTCAAATACTAATGTCACTCAAACAAACGCCTTTCTTCCTATGAAAACACAAGTTGTTTATCCGGTTATCCGTTTTCCTACACCTCTAATGGTCTAATTCCTTTCGGTTCTTTTTAAATAAGTTTTGTATGCATAGCTGAAGTGCCTGGGTGAAACACATCAGATCTGCTGTGTTCCAGTGGATCTTCTAATTTCGATGGGGCCATTAACTCCCTCTACTGGCCTATCAGGATTAACCAGAAACTCATAATGAGCTCCATAGGGCTCAATCCTGTT
This sequence comes from Calotriton arnoldi, assembly GCA_963921515.1. Lineage (NCBI taxonomy): Eukaryota > Metazoa > Chordata > Amphibia > Caudata > Salamandridae > Calotriton > Calotriton arnoldi. The sequence continues at coordinate 115,230 of CAWUFW010005039.1, forward strand.
ATAACCTGTTCAGAACTCTGGACAGCAGCCCGGTGCAGTTATCATCTCTTGCATATATCTCAGCCAGAGTCATTTTAAGGATTTTGGAGGGCCTCCGGGTACAAAACATATTAGAGGGCCCCTTGTACGGAACAAATTTGAATTTAATTACCCATTTCAAGCCCACATGACGTAAAACAATACTAAATTATATGTTAAATTTGAACAAGGTCAACAAAAACATTTGAATTATGTCTTTCCCGGGACCCAAAAATCCTTAGGATGAGAGAAGGAGTTAGTGGTAACAGGAGGCAGACAGGTTTAGAGAGAGAAGTAGAATATACAGAGGTCAAATAGAAATTTGTGGGGCATATTATCAAGGGCTCGATCGCCGCTTTAGCGGGACTTTTCCCGCTAAAGCGGCGATAATACAGACGCCCTATTAGCAAGCTGTCGCTAACTGCTGTTAGCGACAGCTTTAGGCGATAGCGACCGGGTTGGGTGCCGCTTTGCATGCCAGCGATATTTATCGCTAATGGCATGCAAAGTAGGCGTTCCCAACCTAAAAGCGACTGGAAACAGTCGCTAAGGTCGCTATCGTCTATTAGCGAGGCAGGGGAGGTGATTAACGAACCAGCGCTAAACACGTTTAGCGCTGGTTTGTTAACGCCTGGTCTCACCCTGACTTAGCCATGTAATCCAATGGGAGGTGGATTACATGGCTAAATCCCCTCGCCCTATCGCCAAGCTAACACTGGTCACAGTGTGAATATCGCTTGTTTTCAAGCGATATTCACACTGTTCTCCAGGGTTTCTATCGCTTTGGAGATAAGCGTTGCTGATAGCACGCTATCTCCGCGATAGAAACCTGCGATAGCCGGCGATAATTATCCTAGCGCTAACTGCGCTTAGCGATAATTATCGCCGGTTATTGCTAATAGGCCCCTTAGTTTCCCAGGGGACCCCTTGGAAGGTGCGGGCGGGGCTGGGCAATTACCCATTTTGCTCATGCCTTAAAACGTCTCTGATCTCAGCGCCTTGTACACCTTCCACAAGCTTCATACTCACCCATGCATAGTAATTATCGGTTTGTGTTACTGTACTCGTTTTTTTAACTTAGAATTTTTTATATGATATTGAAACCAAAAGTAAGAAACTTGATATCCTACTAGTGCTTATCACATTTTTATTTTGTATCATGGCCCGTTTAAATTTTGCTCCTTGCTGATTAAAAAATACATTTAAAATACTGGACTGTGGTGAGTTATGCCCTGAGCGGCTCCTGGAATCCCGTTAACTAGTCCAGCATTTTACACCCAGGTCAAGGTCTGTATGGCAAGTCCTTAGTTTTGGCTGGTATGGGAATTGCTTCTTGAAGCACTGCTGTAAGTATTTATGGCGCTCACCTGAGTAATAAAAGACTGTTTGATTTTTATTCGTGTTGAGGATGAAAAGTCCCCCTGCATGGCTCTGGAGAGCATGTACCCCTGCTTAAAGTACCGCATAGTTGGCCTATGGTTATTTTTGATTATCAACATCATCACATGGAACAATCATGTGTGTACACTGACCGTCCGCTTAGAAATGGATTAAGACCCAGAGTGAGGCTCTGTGGTCTGGAAGGACACGCAATGAGCAACTCTCCTTTGTTGGAGCATGACTACTGCCAGCTCGGAGGCTGCAGAGGACTGACAGTGGTGGTGGAGACTGATAATACTTGCAGGATAGATTTTTTTATCTGTTGTCACACTGGGAGTGTTACCGACTGACTTCTCCTATATAAAATGGTCACCCATTCCTCTGTGACTGGATCCTTCATGTCATCCATGTGGTACATGAATGTCGCATGTATCTGTAGCCGGGGGAACATGAAGCTTGTGTGCTGTGTGTGGAGTAATCCTATTTGGAGCTCCTATGTATGGTTGGCACATAAGATGAAGTTTGGAGGGATCCTGTCAAACAGCAGTGTGAAATGCTGGGCTCCTCTATGGCAATCCTGGGCCTTCGAAATGGGCCAAATTCTAGGGTGTGTAGAATAGGAGACATATGGCTCCTTTGAGTACAGGCACAGTCCTTGCTAGCACCTCCTACACCATTCTTCTCTAGAGGTGCTATTCCCATCAGCCTGTGAGGCTGCTGAGTGAGGAAGTCTCCCCCTCATTTATGCCTTTGTCTTGGTCTCCTTTGAAGGTAGCTCCCAGCCCCAACCCTCCTTCCTTCTGACCCAAGAGGACAAAGGTTTTGGCTCAAATGGTCTGGGAAGAATAAGCAAAAAGACAGTAGCTGCCTGAGACCAGTCCCAGAGCTTTGCCAGTGAAAACTCTGTTTCCAAACTGAGTATGGCTATGGGGCAGGAACCTCAGTCAATTTGCCACAATTTCTCATTGACCAGTGCTAGGGATCCCACAGCACTGAGACCAAGCAAGACTTCTGAGCTCCAGAGTTGCTGTCAATGTCTGTCCACTCCTCTTGTCTGCTTCAGGAACAAGAGCCAGAAAGTTCTGCCTCCTGATTGGAAGAGAGAGTTGCACTGCAAGCATTTTGAGTAAAGGAGCCCACTGATTTTTGAGGATGGGTGCCCTCTTGTACCCTTGCATCAAGGAAAAGTGGCCTTGAAGAGGAAAACCATGGGGAGCTGTGGAGGAAGAACTTAATTTGGTCTGCAGTAGCCAAGGGAAACACTAAACTGCCTGGCCATGTGGTGAGGCCTTGTGAACTTGATTCCCCTTCAGTGTGCTGCAGAACGAGGAAACTTGCTCCGTGAATCTGACCTCGCATGTGGATACTGGGAGCTTCCCCCCTGACCATCCCACAGAGAACTGAGAAAGGTGAGATTATAAAAATATATCAGACGACAAAACGTCTTTGATGGATTGGCGCTAACAAGAATCACGACTGTAGTTGTTAGCTGTGGCCTCTGGCGAAAATGTAAAGTGGTGGGGCAAGCAAACTGGCACTGAGAGACACCAGCAATGCCCAGCAGGCGTAAGACTGACGCAGACACATTTCAAATGAGACTTGCCCATGTGAAATGACCCCTTGCTGAAGTTGCGTCACTTTTGTGACACACCCCAGCAATGCGTCATTTTTGTCCCTACAGATACGTCAGAAAAACTGACGCATCTGTAACTCCTTGCAACATGATTCGTCATACTGTAAATATGATGAATAATTGGTGTCACAAGGAGGGCGCAATGAAAAGTGACGCATCGCTGTTTCCACGCAGCGATGCGTCACTTTTCATAAATGAGGCCCAAAGTTTACTACTAGCCACGATGACTGAGAGCTCTGGACTTGAGGCTGGAGGCAGTGCGAGGTTCTCACACAGTCCATCAGTGGGTCAAACAGGTGCCGACCCGAACAGAATAAAATAAAACGCATGCTATAAACAGTAACTAAATGCATGTTATTAACGTTTTAAAGTTAAAACGTTTATCTTTAAAAGGTTAATGTAATGCATGTCATTGATTTAGTTACTGTTTATATTGTTTATATATGTTACAAAAAAAATGCCAAATGTACTTAACCACTACTTGCTCGTCCTCCCGTTCTAGTGTTCTTCTCCAGTCGTCTGGGGCACTAGAGCTAACTCCCCTAACTAATCCAAACGCTGCTCTCATACTTTTAACCAACATCAGAGAATCACCAGTATTGGCTGGCGCGGGCTGGCTCAAGCACTCTTTCAGGCGCTGGGTACCTATGCCTTCTCTCCACCCGGCTGTCTAAGACAGCTCAGGTTGGAGAGGTTTAAAGTGCGTATGTCAGGCTGGCTGTCGCAAGACAACCGAAAGTGACATGAGCACTTTATACTCCTGTAGCCAGCCCACACTCCTCCCTGCCGCCAATCTGCACCAATGGTCCCGGCCCACCCTCACATTCAGCTCGGGCTGACAGAGGAAAAAATAAATGGTAATAAAGTCATTTTATTTTTCACTTTTGCTGGAGCGGGGGCGGGGCAACGCTCCTCTGCCCATATGGAGAAGCCGCCGCTGGTTGTAGTTTTATCTCAAAACAACAAAGTGCCATCGGCAGCTTGTTGCTGTAAAGGGTCCCAACCACATCTGGTGTTTTTATATTCATCCCCAATATCACTGCTGCAACCCAGGACGGCTCTTCATTTGTGTTTGGGTGCTGGGCTTGAACTTTGGTCCTAAGGAAGATCCACAAGAAAAGTCCCCTCCTCTCCAGCAGGAGTGAGCGGAGTGTGCTCTCGCCCTACTACTGCCCACACAGCGCCGTCATCCTAGATTCAGAGACATGCAACTGTGCACGACGGCAGGGAATGAAGATATCAACTGATTCTCAAGGCGGGGACAAAGTCTGGGCGGGCTCTTTCCATGGTGCATGCACAGACTCACACCAGTGGAAGGGGCGCAACCCCAATCTTCAGCCGATGGAGGCGGGTAAATCTTGCTATTAACTTCTTAATGTTACAGTGTATAATTGTGACATTGAGGGGATAGTACCAACAGGCACTGGGCCAATTGTGACTGTAACCTCAAAACAGCCAAACCATACTCAGGAGATACGATCAGCCATTCCATACTCAGGAAACTATCCTTTCACGAAATGTATATTTCTCAGAGAGATTTTGCCCAGGTATATGTGATTATTACCCTCTACATTTCTTGTGTAGTACTTGGATATGTGTCATGGTTATAGCACACTCCCTTTTCAAATTAAAAGCACTGGCTGGACAAAGAGCTATTTGTTCGCTATTATTTGCTTGATTGAGTTCGCAGTCTCTACCCAACACCACGTCCCTGAGTAAGCTGTGTGCCAATCTACCGTGCTACCCTGAGGGTCAAGTGTTTAAGGGGTGTATTCAGAGCTCAGCTTTGGACTCAAAAGTTAGGTACGGCCCAGCACCCTGGTGGAAAAATATTCACATTGTCACAGTTTGAGCCCAGTAACATGATTTATCTTGGATGCCCAAAAACGTTCCAACTAAGTGTGCGACCTGTTATGTTATATATTACAACAAGAGATCGAGAAATCACTCGAAAAATGTGCCCCCAAACTCAATAGCAAACCGGCTACCAATCCCCGATCTGAAAGGTGGTATACACCTGAATTAAAATTAAAGAAAAGAAAATGCCGAACCTTGGAGCATAAATGGAGACTTTCAAAAGACAGCATAGATAGACAAAACTACCTAGCCGAACTGAAAAACTACCACGACGCCCTAAAGAATGCCAAAACAAACTATTACACAAGAAAGATTGAAGATAATGGTAGCTAATCCAAAGAACTCTACAAAGTTATCCGCGAACTTTGCAAACCTACCAGCCTGACGCAAACCATGGCTCCCACGATGGAGAACTGTGAGTTAATCAATCATTTCTTTACTGACAAAGTGACAAAAATCTACGCATCCTTTGACAATCCCCCTGAAGACGATAATATTGACTGGGAAAATCTCATCCCTCTGCACAAACCCATCTCGACACTCTGACTCCTTTCTCAGAGGAACAGGTAGCCAAAGCTATGACTGAGGTCAAGGCAGGATCTCCACTCGATCCCTGCCCGCACTTTGTTTTCACAAGACTAGTGTCAGTTTTATGTCCCCACATCACTAAAATCCTCAACCAATCCCTGGTGCAAGCCTCATTTCCAGATATATGGAAGAAAACAGTGGTCTTTCCCCTTCTAAAGAAAGCAGGCCTCGGAATTTATGATCCAGCTAATTATCGCCCAATTTCTCAACTACCATATTTATCCAAAGTTCTGGAGCGTTTAGTCAATAAACAACTTACCACCTTCCTCGAATTCAATAGCTTACTCGATCCCTCATAGACTGGCTTTAGGGCCAATAATAGCACCGAGGCCACCTTACTAGCTGTATCCGACAACATCAGATCACTAGTCGACCAAGGTAGAGCCATAGCACTGATCCTTTTGGACCTTACTGCGGCTTTCCACACCATATCCCATACTAACCTACTTCAAATCCTGCACAAAAAAGGGATCTGCTCTAAAGCTCTGTCATGGTTCGCTTCTTTTCTGAAGGATCGACCCAAACAATTCAAATGGGATCCTGTGCCTCCACCGCAAAGAGCATTAAATATGGAGTACCACAAGGAGCTACCTTAAGCCCCACCCTCTTTAATGCATACGTCTCATCCCTGGCGGACATCAGCAGGAAATGGGGTTTTGACATCTGCTCATACGCCGACGGCACGCAATTGGTGATCCCCCTGGTAAATAGGCTGACCAATACCGATACTAAGAACAACCTAATAAACTGTCTCACTGAACTTGCAGGCTGGATGTATGGGCACTGCCTAAAATTAAACGCCGGGAAGTCTGAAATCCTGCTTTTTGGGGGTGCCCATGCAATTTGGGACAATAGTTGGTGGCCCCAGGCATTAGGCACCGCCCCAGAACCAAAGCGAGCTGCAAAAAACTTGGGCATCTTTTTCGATGATACCCTATGTATGCAGGATCAAGTACGCACATTGTGCGGAAAAGCCTTCGCCACATTGAAACTGTTTAGACGACTTTTTCCCTGGATCCCCCCAAATTGCAGCAAAACGGTGACACAGGCCCTGTTTCTGAGCAGGCTGGACTACGGCAACGCCCTTTATGTTGGCATGGCCGACTACCTTTTCTCTCGACTCCAGGTGGTCCAGAACGCCGCTGCTAAACTAATTTGCAATAAAAATAAATACAGTTCAGCATCTCATTGTTTGAAGGAATTACACTAGCTGCCAGTGCGTCAAAGAGCCAGTTTCAAGCTCCTTTGCTTTGCGCATAGAACCCTGCATAAAAAAGGACCACACATTTTGCGAGATAAACTACAATTCTACGTTACTTTGCGGAACTTGAGATAGCGTCACCAAGCTTACGCCTCAGTCAAACGCACGTCCAAGGCCAGGATGGGCGACTGATCCTTCTCCAAATCAGCTGCGGTCCTTTGGAACAACCTCCCTCTTGATCTCCGCCTGACAGACGACTATCTGCTGTTCAAAAAAAAACTGAAAACCACCCTGTTCCCTAGATACTGATCCTACCAAAGATCAACCTGCACTGCATTGCATTCTGTCCTAGCGCCGTGATGTCCCCCGGGATGAATGTTGCGCTCTATAAATACTCTAAAATACAAATACAAATTATCAAAATTATGCACAAGCACGTAGGCCCCTGGGACTGGTATGTAGGTAAGAGCAATTACAACAGGAATGCAAGTCTCCTAGGGCCTCATTTATGGCATTTTGGCGGAGGGCAGCTCAGCAAGGCACCTTGCTGCGCAGCCCTACACCAAAGTGAAAGCTCAGGAATTCACCGTATTTAAGCAATAAGGCGCATTCCTGTCCTTTCTGCCTTCACTGATGCCATTTTGGTGAACTAACGCCAATGTAGGCGTCCTTGCAGACAGAATTGTTTTGTGCAAATGCAGCCCACATGGGAAGAGGAAAAAACAAGGAGAAATTAACATATTTCTCTTGGTTATGCCTCACCTCAGGAGGCATATGGATTTGACGCTTCCCCAGGTTTATATCACTATGTAAATCTGGGGCAGTGTCAAATTCCATGGGTGCTGCATGGGCAAACCCACTGCAACGCCCATGGAACGCCTCCAGAGTGCAGAGTAAGGCGACGCAGCACTTTTCACTGCATCGCTAACACATCTTTTATGAGTACACTAAAAGCCATGCAGTATGGCTTTGCGTGGCTTCATAAATCTTAATGAGAGCCCTGCGTCATGCATGTACCACTTTACATGGTGCAAAAGTGACGCAGGGCTCTCATAAATAAGCCCCGAAGTGCACAAGCACATAAATGACAGCATATGAGAGAAAAAGTTGGAAAATGGCAGAAAGAGTTAAAGGCTCGCTGCACTGCTCACATTTACAGTTACCTACCCATCATGATTTTGAATCCTGTCAAAAGCCAATAGATTGGGCCTTTCATTCACAAGACAGCTGAATATTAATTGGTTACTAGCAGCACCAGCTATTAGCAGTGGTGATAACTGTGCGATAAACCACAATATAAAGATTTAAAAAAACAGATTACTGTTAAAGTACCATGAACATGAGGCAGGTCCCTCTGGTGCAGGATCTAAGGCAGGGATACTCAAAGTGCAGCCGGGGTCACATGAGGCCCTCCTGACCTTTAATTGCACCCCCCTGGTGAACAACAGCACTGGGCTGCTGTTTACTTGACATAGTACAAATATTCAGGAAACTGTCAAGCGGTCAAGCATATATTTACACGTTAACTAAAGTAATGTTAAAGAAGCAAAGAATGTATCCTGCACAACGTCTATATCGGAACACCTTCATTTTTAAAGACATCTTGCACTAAACATGTAAGACTATGATAAACCTTCTTCAAAAGCAGTAGCGGCTGGCAGGGAACGGCGGTGGATGGGCATGGGATTGCGGGGGGCAAAAAAAATAATAATAAAAAAAAACAACCACTTACCTTTTCGCCGGCTGCCACCTCTCCTCCGTCTTGTTCAGTTTCCTTTTTCCTGCTGTCCCGGCAGCAGGAAGCACCCGTCTCCTAGGCTCCCCTGAGCCAATCACAATGCTGCAATGCAGCGTTGTGATTGGTCTGAGTGCCGTGGTTCGGCGCTCAGAAGGGACAGGGAGGCTTTCCATGTTCCTCACCAGGCTGTGTAATGCAGCCTGGTGGGTAACATGCAAAGTGCGCATGACTGTTTGGTCGGCCCAAGAGGGCCGGCCAAACAGTCTTGTGCACTTAGGGAGTGTGCAAACCACTCCTACCCCTGTCCAATTAGCCCTGCCCTGCACAGGGTCAAGACTGATTTGCATATGGCTGGGTCCAAACTGGGGTGGCGTAGTGGGTAAAAGAACAATGGATTTAACCCAGATCTTTTGACTGGGGAGAATGTTTGCATTGTCAGCATTCCGTCCATCATTTGTTTGCTGTAACACTTTTCGCCCTAAGTGGGATGGGTATGCCCAGACGTGGGTCCTTTGCTCACTGTGCCACTGGATTCAAGCTAGCCTGGCTGAAGAAGGGTGACATACCCTGAAACTGGTCCCAGGATGCTTGTTTCCGGTCCAGGGAGGACCTGGCCTGGCAGTTCGGTCTGGACTGGTCCCAGGGGGCACAGGGTCAAGACTGATTTGCATATGGCTGGGTCCAAACTGGGGTGGCGTAGTGGGCAAAAGAATGATGGATTTAATCCAGATCTTTTGACTGGGGGAGAATGTTTGCATTGTCAGCATTCCGTCCATCATTTGTTTGCTGTAACACTTTTCTGCTCTAACCCAGCACTGCAGCTGCAAAAAATAAAATGATAATAACGTTAATATCATTTTATTTTTGCTGTTCTGCTCTGAGAGCAGTGGGGCGATGCTCCTCTGTCTTAGCGGAGGAGCCGCCCATGTTCAAAAGTCAAGAAAGAAGCAGAAGTGTTTCTACTTAATACATCAGATTATATTATTGCATTACAAGGCATGTATTAGAAGTGATAATTTTCAAACATAAACTAAGGAACATTCATTCAGCTCCTTCCTAGAGTCAACGATGCCATTTGTGACACAAGAGGCATTTGTCAGGTGAACCATCTGTGTGCCCTAGGTTGTTATTAAAATTGGAAAAACATTACAGTTTAAGAAAACAAACATAAGAGAAGGTTTTGTAGAGCACACATATCGAACTGATATATTCCAAGATGCTCTCATTTGTGGTAATGAGAAAAGGGTGGCAAAGTGAAATAAAACAATTGCCTAGCATCACACGATTTGGTCAAGTGGGGAAGCTGTGCCTCATTCCAGGTTGCGCCACTAGATGGGTATATCTTCCCCTCTCACGTTTTACATTGAAAATTAATGATTTGTCTTTAATTCTTGGGGCATGAGGTTAGAGCATGGGTGGCTGATAGGAGCAAAGTGAAAGCTCTGTTTGTTGTTCACACTATGTACATGGGGGCAGATTTACAACCCCCCTACACCACCAGTACGTCACTTTTTGTGACGTACTGGAGGCGCATTTCACTTCTCCATATTTACAAGGAGAGGAAAAGCCACCCTGCGTGACTTTTCCTCTCCTTGTAAATATGGCCCCTTCACACGCAGCACTTTGCGTGGAAGGGGCATTCCATAGGTGTTGCTGTGGGTGTTCCCACGCAACACCCATGGAATGAGACACATTTCCAGATTTACGAGGAATCGTAAATTTGGAAATGCGTGTCAATGCTACGCGTCCCCAGGGGAGGCGTAGCAAGGCGCAACCAGGAGAAATGTTTTCATTTCTCCTCGTTTTTTCCTCTTTCAAAGCGTACTGCATTCTACAGCACGCATTGAAAGAGGAAAATGCCTGTAATGATTGTTTTTGTGCAGGAAGGTGCCCCTTCCTGCACAAAAACAATCTCCCCACGACGCAGGCATCCTTGCACCATGGTGCAAGGGTGCCTGCGCCAGCGCATGGCTGCAGTTTGTGCGCCAGCGCAGGGGAGAGCACAGGAATGCGACATATTGTAAATATGTCGCATTCCTGTGCTTCGGAAGTGCCGCAGCGTGGCGCAGCCAAAGGGCTTGCGTTGCCGCGCTGCGGCACTTCCTTGTAGATCTGCCCCATGGTTCGCTTCCCCCTACGCCTCCCTTACACCACACCGACCCTCACCCTGCTGGCATCAATGCAACCCACAGACCATACTTTTTGTCCCCTGGGGAAATGTTTGCGAGTACTGGTGGTCAAAGGAATTACCCTATTGAGAGAATCCGAAATCCCAGTCGAATGTCACTTTTCCTTCTTGAATTGCATCGTTGGGCCAGGCTTTGCAGAGAGTTGCTCCATGCACATCAAAGGTGCAGATTCGGAATAGAGAGACAGCGCCCTCTTGTGACTTGAGGATGATCTGTGGGTAGCGGTACTCTCCCTAGAAGACTCCCCCACTGTGAAAGTGGGCCCGCGCGGGACCTGAAGGCCCCAGGGTTTCGGCAAGAAAAACACATATGTATACATTCAAAGCACCACTCCTGTTTTTCCACTAACAAGCTCTCGACACATCCTTTGGGACTTAGCATATAAAACACCCACTATGACTAATTACGATGCCTCAAGCTAAATGTGTGTATGTGTACCTTTTATATATACACACAAAGAGCCCCGCAGAGCAGTTCTGAGATCTGAATCCCATCTTTTATTTATTTATTCAGTTATTTTTGTGCGGCTCCCACATGCCCCCTTACGCATGCTTCACACCACAAAATGTCAGCAAAAGACAGGCTACGACGTCCCACAGGGTTGCAAACTGTGATAATTGCTTCTTGATTAGAGGAAGACAACAATTCCCTGCGGAGCGTGGCCCTGCAAGGAATGGGAGGGGCCCATCATCGTAGAGGGGGAGGGGGTCCCATTACTAACTGGCTGTTCCTGAAATGTTTAATTAAAAAGGTGCCGAGAAGTGTGTTTGCTTTCGCCAATGACTCCACACACGCATTAAATTCATAGCACGGCTGCTTCTTCTCAAATACATGTCAACACCTCGCCCTCATCGTTCTGTATACTGCCATTGCTGCTTTGTGACACGTTCCAGTGGAATTGTTACTGCTTCTGATTAAATAAATAGAAAGAAGGGAGGCTGAACAGGGTCCTGGTGTGAGAATCCAATGTGATCTATAGTTCCAGATCACAAATATGGGCCTGAATTCTGATATGCGTGGCAACTGCAGGGACATCTTAAGGATTTTGGGGGCCCTGGGCCAAACATCTCTGAATTTACGATCCAATTGCAGCTTTTTCATGACCTTGTTGGCCAGGTCACTGACGAGCCACATCCCTACAAATTCTAAATGTGTTTCCATCTAATATTCAGGGATAGCGATTGTCTTTTCAATATTGTAATATAGCAGCAGATCGCTAATATTATTGCAAATAATCTTTGCGACCCACTGCCATTTCTCAAAATGTGAGGTCCCGTTTTGATCTTTTTTATGGTTGTTGCATGGTATTGAAAAAGATACACAACATTTTGCTACAAAATGTAACGAACCTCCACACATTACCTATAGTAAAAAAAATGAAAATGGTTTTTAAAACAATCTGGGGGCCGATTCTGATGCGTGTTGGAAAAGCTTCCCGACCGAATCGGTTGGGAAATGGTGTCCGACCCACTCGGATCGGGAAAGTCCGACCGGCGGAGTAGGATGCATCCGGATGCTTCCAGATACGATTTGGTTGAACTCCCATTGACTTCAATGGGAACATTTGTTCCTAACCGCATCAGAATTGGGCCCTCGGTCGGGAAGACACGTTCCCGATCCGATTTGGAAGGAGCAAATGCTGTTAGGAGGCCTTCCTAACCGCATCAGAATCAGGCCCCTGTGTTTAAAAATCATTCACAGTCATCAGGGCAGGACTGTGTGGAGAACAGAGCCAGATCTATCAGGGGGCTTTCTGAAAGGCTGGGGCCCTGGGCCAGAGCCCACTTTGCCCATGCCTTAAAACGTCTCTTGGCAACTGCAATTAGTTCGCAGATCAGAATTCCGAGTTTCTCTGCCACACCAAACACCCTGCAGTTTCCCCCGTGTAAATTCCAGCAAGCCACACCTGAAATTTACTGGGTAAATGTGGGGTAAATTCCGACACATGTGGAATTTGGTGCAGAATGCATGCAGTTTCCATTTTTTTTTTTTTTTTTTTTGTGTGGAGAACACATGGAATAAGAGGTATTTCACAGACATGGTAAATAACACATCCCAGTGTAATGGGATTTATCGAGTGCAGCAAACACCCGACCCTATGCCTGGGCATTCCTAATCAGTCTGTTTCTTTAAAGTCAAAATACGTAGGGGCATATTCTCAAGAACGTGTGATAACCATCGCAAAAGTAACTTAACGCAACCTTCAACATCGCAGTCAATCGCGGGAAATTTACGCAGTGTTAACCAAGTATTCACAACACGGCGGTACCATGCGATAGTCCCCAGATAACGCGTCAACTGACCGCGTTAAAATCAACGCCACGCTGCAAAAATGCAAAACACTAACGCAAAAAAAGCTGCGATGAGGCCAATCGCGATCAGCGAAACCCAGCTACAGGCCTGCAATCCACACGCGTCAGGCGGGAACAATCACCATAAAAGTAGGAAAAAAACAGACAAACAAATGCCAAACAACAGCGAAGCACAATGGACGTTGCCGGAGCAAGTACGGAGGAGAACCAGAACCCCACAAGCCCCCGGAGGACCATCCTGGGACTTCGGGGTCAGGGAAGGGCAAGGACAAGAAGAAGAGGAAGACGAAGTTCAGTCCGCAGGAAAACAGGATCCTGATAACGGAGGTGACAGAACACCATCAACAACTGTTCGTCACCTCCACTGTGTCATTGGGAACAAAAAATGGACTGTGGCAGTCCATCGTGGACAAGGTGAATGCAGTCGGAGTGCTGAAGAGGACAATGGACGAGGTCAAGAGGCGCTGGAATGATGTCAAGCGCAAAACCAAGCTGAAACTCACCAACAACCTGAAGGAAGCAATGCAGACTGGAGGTGGGAGCCCAGCGCCACAGGAGGAGCTGGACGACATGGAGGAAATGGTGTCCACAGTCATCAGTGGGGAGACGGTGGCAGGAGTTGGGGGCCCGGACACTGCTCAACAGGACCCGACACAACAGCAACTGGGTGAGTAACGACCAGGGCCTGGGGGGACGGGGGAGATGGACACAATGGCACACATGCACAATTAAGTTGAGCACATATGCGGACAAACCATGCCCCAGACCACCAACTCCCACCAAGAGACCAATGTACCCAAGTATGCAACATGTCAACACTGTACAAGCACAGAAGTCAAAGGCACACCTCATGAAAGGGATAAGGGGCAGCAAAATCTGAGCTGCAGGGGCGACTCCCCCAAAATGCAGCACACACATCAAATGCAGAGCACATCTACATTGACAACGATGTGACACAATCCGCAAAACACCTACAACAGAACACAGGACACAACTGGTGCCGCTTGGGTGCAGACACTTGCCAATCACATTTGGCATTGCAGGGAAATGTGCGTTGATAATGTACAAGTACAAACACACACACGTCTGTTGTCGAAATGTCCACTGTCCCCCATCAAATAGGCAGCTCCTCCCAAACAGCCACAATGTACCCAGTCATGCTGTCTGTATGTAAACATGTACAATGCGACAACATACATGTGGACACATTGTTAAACTGCATCTCCCCTTCACATTGCAGAGGGAGATTCAACACCTCCTGCAGAGCAGCCCGACCCTCTCTTCTCTGGAGAAGAAGAGGACCACCACAGCTTCGACTCTGACGCCCTCCAACTGCTCGTGGACAGCCTACGCAGCCCACTTCCAGGAGCTGGGCAGCCCAGCTGCTACGAGGAGACCCCACCCCCTGCACAGACCACACAGCAGGCAGCACCCACCACCACTGCTGCCTCCCAGGACCTCCACGGAGAACACATGGCCTTCCAACGCCGTGTTTTGGGGTGCCAGGAGAATCTGGCAGAACAGGTGCGGGTGGGCTTCACCGAATGGCAGACAAACTAGATGCCATACATGGGTGTCTAAGTCCCATCAGGGACCACTCACGGTCCCTAACGGACACCCACAGTCCGCTCCATGCTCTCCAACGGACCATGGCTGACATCGCTGGAGCCCTGACTCAGAGAATAGTACAACTGTCCAGTCCGAGTGGCTCTAGCGATGTCACACGGGAGTTGGGAAACATGCGGAGGTTAATGGAGACCATGGAGTGGGCGAATGCGGAACGAGCGGCTGCCACGGCTGCACACCAGCGAGAGGTAGCTGGGTTCCTCAATGACCTCAGGACCATCCTCATGGCATTGCTGCCACAAGGCCTGGCGCGGATGCATGCTGCTGCCACCACTCCATCCACATCTCCGCCCCCTGAAGTGTCAGTGCCACACAGTGCGGCAGATCTTCCACCACTGGCCACTGATGTGTCACTGCCACACAGTGCTAGAGACAGAACACCACCACCCACACGTGAGGCACATGAAACAGCAGAGAACGAAGATGCGGATGATTCTGCCCTCGTGGAAGAAGGACGCAGCAGCATGCATCTCATCCATCTCATCCATAGGTCCGGCTTCAGCTTGGTACTGCCCTCTGCATCATCACCTTCCACTGTCCCCCGATGCACTCTGCGACACTCACCTTGGACCTCGACATGGACTGCCATATGCTGTTTTATCGCCATTGAGACAGCAATCAGACTGCGGACTGAACTCTTCCTCTTCCTTTGGACTTGTCATTCCCTGAAGGACCCTGGCTGGCCCTCCACGGGACAACATCGTCATGTGGGGTTTGCATGGCCCTGTACTGCTCCAGATGCAACACTCCACTGAATGTGCATTAAACATTCATATTCACACAGATGTGTCATGTCTATGGTCTTTCAAGTGTGGAAGTATGGATGAATGTAGGCTCACTGGACTCCTCTTACGTCCATGTGGCTCATGTCGTAGAACAGGGGTCACAGGGTGACACATTGCCCAATGCGGTCCGGCTGGCACTGACACAACAACAGGGACACACGCATGAGTTACTTTCTTGTCCAGCCCAGTACGGAACCACGCCCAGGGCCCCGGGGTCATTTACAAACCCTTACGCTGGGCTGGCATACACCAGGCCAGCCCACTCTGCTTACGCTCACGGGGGGGACGGCAACGCTACATGTCCCATGTCTTTCCTGTAGTGATCTGCTGCTCACAGGTCTAGTTGTCAGCATGCCACAGCCACTCCCTCATGGCTGGTTTACACCCACACCACACCCATCCAGCACACGCGTCACAGGACATGTGACCCTGCCAATAAAAAGAGCCGGGCTCACGTGCTCGATGCCATTTCCACTCTCTATCTGGGTGCATCCGTGTGGTGTTAATGTAGGCATGAGGGCCTCGGGCCCTGCAACATCACATTCCCCAGAACCGGAGGTGACATGATGGCATCCGCAACACGATACCCAATCATACAGGGTCCATGACTCTGGGACACAGACTTGGTGGCACCGGATACATTGCGGCCGGCACAGGCACACCGCCACGGGACGGTGACTTTGGGTGCACTGAGGTAGGGGCACCTTAAGTGCTGAGCGGGTGTGCAGCCTGCGATGATGTCCCGTCCCAGCCGTCCAGACTGCTCAGGATTTGTGTGCCCTGCTGGACCGCAGTGTAGGCCAGAGCCAGCGGGCAGCGCGGGCCTACCACCACTTGGCGTCGCATCCCGGGTCACAGAGTTAGTGGCACCTCAAGGGCTGAGCGGGTGTGCAGCCTGTGATGATGCCGGGTGCACTGGTATGTCCTCTGCCATGGCAAAATCAAGACCCAGAATCATATGGGAGACCTGGTGGCCTGCGGAGCGGGGCTGCATGATGTGGAGGGTGCAATGTCCGCGGGCCCCGGGCATGTGGCTTGCAGTGGCACGTGGTGGGCCCTCATTGCTACACGCCAAGGGCGGAAGGTGAGCAGTGAGGCCTGGGTGCGCAGGGGCGGGCATGCACCGCTGGGCAGCGGGAGGGGCTGGGGTACATCTGCCTGGGTGCGCAGGGGCGGACAGGCGATGATGTCTTGTGCAATTGTATGTGCTTTGCCATTCATGTATCTGGACTCTGTTTCAGATGACGGATCTGTTTCAGATGTGTGACCTGGTGAACTGCACTACATACAGGCACGTGGTTGGAGACACACCTGTGGCAGCAGGTGGGCAGTGTGGCCTGGGTGCGCATTGTCGGCACTCTCTCTCCCTGTCCATCTCTTCTGTTATCTGTGTCTCGCTCCCCCTATCTGTCCGTCTTTCTCTCTGTCCCCCTCTCTGTCCGTCTTTCTCTCGCTCCCCCTCTCTGTCCGTCTTTCTCTCGGTCCCCCTCTCTGTCCGTCTTTCTCTCGCTCCCCCCTCTGTCCGTCTTTCTCTTGCACCCCCTCTCTGTCCGTCTTTCTCTCGCTCCCTCTCTTTCTCTCTCTCTCTCCTTCGCTCTCTCTCTGTCCTATGATGTGCGCAAGACACACCTTCTCATCATGATTTTTGTCTTGCAGGCTGTGACCTACCGATTGTCCCGAGGGGAGCCGCCATGTGTCTTCATTTCTGTTCTGTGTTTCTTTGAATACATTTTCATTTGTTACATCGAAGGTGAATGTGTGATGCTCATTTTTGTGACGACACATGCATGCCACCAAATGTGATTGTGCGACATCAGGCGGATTATTTGGTACATGATTCTGTGTAGTTGATGTGGCATGTCTTTGGCTGGGGGGCCCGGGGAGGGGGGTCCTGGGGGTGGTGGCGGTGGGTGTTGTGGCCCTGTTGGGGCTCTGAGCTGCTTGATCAGTGGCTCCATGGCATCTGTTGCCCTTCAGGTGTGGCTCTGGGCTGGGCTCCATTTTGTGGTGCAGGCTGTGGTCCGACTTTGCACCAGGTCAGAGCAGGTGTTAATTTCCTGCTGCTAACGCGCCTTATCGCCTGTTTTGTGGTCTTATCGCCGATCTGGCTGGTCGTTGAGAATGTTGCGGAGTGGTGTTTTTGTGGCTTTTTGCACGGGAACGCCTACTCTGCATCTCATTAGCGATAGTTGCGGGGGTCATCTGTGGCGATCTTTTTTGCGGCTGCTATCGCGGGTAAACTGGTGTTATGGGCTCTTAACACCAGCTTGTGAATGGTGCGATAAATTTATCGCCACTTTGGCTGCGATAAAGTGCTGCTAACTCGGCGATAAGTCCTTGAGAATATGCCCCGTAGTTGGGGAATTTAGTAAGTAAAGAGGACTAAGGAGTTAGTAAATCTCTAATTCCTTTTTTTTTTAATATATTTTTAATTTTAATAGGAGATGGAAAATTCCAATGTGTAAATCATCCAATCACAACAAATAATCAGGATTTTAAATATCACATAGAAAAAGAATCAGAGTAATATCACATCAGTATTAACCAGTCAATATTAGTATCACAATAAAATACAGATACTAAAACATTTCGCAACAATAAACTTTATAGCAGCTAAGCCTCGACCTTGTCAGCTGCTCTAGCCTGTCAATGAAATACACAAGTCTTAAAATGCACCTGGGCAACCCCAACAATAAAGAACACATCGTGCCTGCTGGAGAACTTGCCACCGTCGGCCTCAAACAACAGGTCACCTCCCCAACCCACTCAGCGGGACACACGCTCCACCCGATCTTCTCCGTCAGTGACAACATCACCTTCAGCCACACCACCAAGCTGCTTTGGACTGACCACCACTGCGTCCATTTTTCCTTCATCAAACCCACTGTACTCCCATGGCTTTAAGTGGGCCGGGTCTCACCGGTGCTGAGCACCAGCAGTTTTTTAAAGGGGACCTCGAAACGGGTCTCTATCGGGCTCTGTTTTGTGCCCTGGCACAGGCAGTCCGTTTTCTTTCCGGACTGCAATGACAGCAGGCACATCGATGTGCGCGTGCTCACACTGCTCACTTCTCAATAGTGGAGAAGTTACGGCATGACATCATGCCAGGTGAGCGTTGGACGGGAAGGGAAATCCTTTAAAGAGAGTCATTTCCTCTCTGGATTTCCCTTCTCTTTTTGAAACGCAGGAGCAGCAACATCGTCGTGGTGTCACCAAGGCTTTAAGTAGAAGCGTTTTCAATATTATATACAAGCCATAGTTTCTGCTTATTTCTCTTATGCAACTAACAACCATAGAAAAAGCCAATAGTCCTGGCTTGTTGTAGGTATGATGTTACTTGTTGTATCATATCTGGATCCAATGACAGAAACAGCAAAATACAAGTAGGGTGGCACACAATGCTAAGCACAGATTTTTAGCTTACGTGTCTTTAAGCCATGCCCTTAATTACAACGGCCACGCCCCTTTGAGAGACCCCCCCAGTTTTTCATCCCACTTAAAGCTCTGCGTACACCACCACGCTCACTGCTACCCTCTCAGAAGTTAAAACAAGGTCACCGAAGAACAGCTGACCAGCTCTCTCAGCAAAACCCCACCTCCTACTTCCGCGGACACCAATACCTCAGCATACAACTTCCACCAATGGATCTCCAACTGCGCCGATACTCTGGCTCCCCTCAAGAAAGTGCCAGGCAAGTGACACCCCAAAAAAGCCAGCTGGTTTCCCACCCTTCATGAGTCCAAACACACCTGTAGACGGTTCAAGAAGAGATGGAGGAACAGCAAGACCCCGGAAGACCACTCAGCCTTCAAAACCGCTGTCACCGCACACCACCACCTTATTAGAACAACAAAGAAAGCGGCCCTACAAGAAAGGATCAACACCAACGCGCTCAGTAGAAAGGAACATTTCGCCGCGGTCAAGGAATTCGCCAAACCCAACACAGAGACAGCAGACATCATAGCCTCCCAAGACCTCTGCAACAACTTCAGAACCTTCTTCCACCCCAAGATTAAGGAGATCTACAACAGCCTTAACAGCCTCAACATCCAAGACCCTCTTACACCACTCGCAACCTCCGCACCCAGTGACACCGGACCTAAGCAGACCCTCACTGCTGACGATACCCTCAAGATCATGAAGAGCATCCACTCCGGAGCATCCTAGGACCCCTGCCCGCAGCACATCTACAACTAAGCCGGCACCTCCATGGCCCCGAAGTCTGCTGCACCATCTACTGCTCCATCAACTCTGTCACCTGCCCGGAAGTCTGGAAGCACGCATGGATCAACCCCTTGCTGAAGAAACCCTCCACAGACCCAGAGGACCTCAAGAACTTCAGACCCATCTCTCGGCTCCCCTACCCAGCCAAGGTCATAGAGAAGCCATCAACGCTCAACTTTGCGAGTTAATCGAGGCGAACCACATCCTGGACCTCTCCCAATCTGGCTTCCAAAGCAACCACAGCACAGAGACCACCCTCCTCGCCGCCACAGACGACGTCCACACCCTCCTCGACTGAGGTGAAACTGCAGCCCTCATCCTCCTGGACCTCTCGGCTGCCTTCAACACCATCTCCCACCACACCCTATGCACAAAACTCCACGATGCTGGCATCTGCGACAAAGCCCTGGAATGGATCCGCTCCTTCCTCACCGGCCGAACACAGAGAGTCAGACTACCACTACCACTCTGAACCTACAGAGATCAGCTGCGGAGTGCCACAGGGCTCCTCCCTGAGCCCCACTCTCATCAACATCTAGATGTCCCCGCTCGCAGCCATCGTCAGGAACCACGAACTCAACATCATCTCATACACCGATGACACCCAGCTGATGCTCTCACTCACCAATGAACCCACAGTCGCCAAGAACTTCCACGACGGGATGAAGGCTGTCGCCACCTGGATGAAGGAGAGCTGCCTCAAGCTATACTCATAGAAGACCGAAGTCCTCATCCTGGGCTCCACCCCCTCTGCCTGGGATGACTCCTGGTGGCCCGCAGATTTTGGGTCTCCCCTTACACCCACAGACCATGCACGAAACCTCGGCATCATTCTGGAATCCTCGCTCACCATGAACCGCCAGATCAACGCCATCTCATCATCCTGAATCCACACGCTACGCCTGCTCCGAAAGATCTTCAAGTGGATCCCCACCGAGTCCATAAAAACGGTCACCCACACAGTCATCAGCAGCAGACTCAACTATGGCAACACACTATGCTGGCATCACCCAGAAACTCCTCAAGAAACTGCAGAACATTCAGAATGCCTCTGCTAGACTCATCCTCAATATCCCCCTCCGCAGCCACATCACTGGCCACCTGAGAGACCTCCACTGGCTCCCAGTCAACAAAAGAATCAACTTCAAGCTCCTCACACATGCCTACAAAGCCCTACATATTGCGGGACCTGCGTACCTTAACCACCGTCTCGCATTCCACGCACCTACCAGAGACCTCTGCTCCGTCCAACTGGCCCTGGTCGCCATCCCACCTATCTGCAAGACCGTGGCAGGAGGAAGATTCTTCTCCTACCTTGCAGCAAGGACCTGGAACACCCTGCCTCTCCATCTCAGACAATCACCGTCACTGTCTCAATTCAGGAAGGACCTCAAGACCTGATTCTTCGACTGAACCACAGTGCCTTTCTACAGATCAGCAGTCTCCCCCACCAGCGCCTTGAGACCCTTACGGGTGAGTAGTCACGCTTTACAACTCACCTGATTGATTGATTGATTGATTGAATATCCTCCAATACGCCAAAAGTTAGAAGAGGATCTCAACAGCGGTACAATGTTAAAATGTATTATTTGCAATCCATTGTGAGAGAAGGTCCCAAATAAGTTCACCTCATTTTTGGCATTTCGCCCTTTCCTTAAGTAAAGAGTTATTCCATAAGATAGCATGATAAATAATGATGCAGCCATTGCTAACACTTCTGTGGGTTCTAGTCAAGTCATGCTGCAGCTATGCACAAGCGGCCAACCATAATAGCAACAAAAGTGAAGGAATAGTTCCAGTATCGTCAACCTAACCAAATATAATCTTTTATGGCTTAACTCTTGCTTTAGTAATTGCACTAATATATTAAAAATCCATAACCAATAGTTCTGCAATGCTCAGCAAAGAGCAAATGTGTACGATGTGGCGGATTCACAAAGGCCTCTATACTTGTGGCGGATGTCCCGCCACGAGTGCGGGACCTACGCCACGAGTGCGGAGTCCCTTTGTGAATCGGTCTCTCAGTGTCTACTTGCTTGCAGCTTAAGCTTACACACTCAAGATTCTCTTCAAAATGAAAAAGTCTTCCACCCTTTTGCTCTACTTCCCCTTATACATGGTTATCTTGACATATGTCGCTAGTTGATATTGTGGAGTTGGTATATGTGGCGGTTGACATTATTGAACTTGATTTTACTACATACAGCAGGATAGAGAGGAGCCTTGTGGAACAACCGATGTGACCCCTCTATGCAGATGAGCAGGTGGACCCGATTTTTATCTATTTCCTTCCATTTGCGAGAAATGAGCAGATCCCATGGAGGGCTGCCGCTCCTGTTAATTTCTCCCTGTATTAAAGGAATATGTTGAAGTCCTATGCATCATATTTTGACAGCAGGTCGAGCAGCAAGCAGAATGGGACATTGAGAATAGCCCATGTAAAAGGAAACAAAGATCAATTGCTTCTTATCCCACATGGTGGCCTCAGTCCCTCTAGATGAGAAGAACCAAGATTAATGATGGCAGCAGGTTAAGTGCATTTTCAAACGCTCTCAAGTCTGCCAGCTCTTTGGGATCCGCCATAGCTTTCTTTCACAATAAGGCAATTGAAGCATGTTTTAATACACCAGTTACACAGCCCTATTTGAGGCATTTATTATACACTTTTAGGATGGATGTCCTCTTCAAGGATACCATATGGTTCTTGAGAAGTGAATAAGGGCATGGTTCTGCTGTCAGGTTGGGTACTTTTGTTTTCCCTCCAGCCTAGAAGATTTGAGTTATAGCCAATTCTTCAAAGATGGATATTGATTCATTTAACATGGGAGAGGACATGGGAATGAATGGCATATCTTGTGGTTGGTCAGGATGGTATCATACTTTTTGATCTTGCACTTGACAAAAGTGAGCATACCTTTGTAATATTTGGCAGAGAGTTCCTTTGAAGTTGGAATCATATTACAAAGAAGTATCTTCCACTGCCATTTAGAAAATCCATGGAATATGTCAGGGTTGGAAGGAGAGTAGGATAGCTCCTTATATTTTCATATAAACACAGACACACAAACACATAGATGTGAGCATGCATGCATGCACACACACATATATACTGTGAGAAATTGGGTGGTTGCTTAAATGGGGGCTGGGGGTGTGATCCCTGTCCAAACAACAGCCACAATCCCTGTCAGGGTCAACCACAAAAGTCACTAAATTAACCTGTGCCCTATGGTAGCTTGGCACAAAAGCAGTCAGGCTAAACTTAGAGGCAATGTATAAATGATTTTTGCAGCACACAAACAGTAATAATGTGAAAGCAAAACACAAGAAAAATCCCACACCAAGTTATAAAAATATAGTAAACTTTAATACATGACAAAAATCCAATCAGTGGTACCGGAGCTATGAATTGGTAAAAAATAGAGGCTAAATGATCAAAGCGCCAACAGTGGACATCTAGCCACATGAGACCAGGTCAAAGTCGAAAAATATGGCCATCTCAATGGAGTGTGAGTTGGATACAAAAAGTGAATTGGGCCCGGTTAGCGCTTACCTTCGGACTTATTTGAAGAAAAATGCTCTGAGAAGGTAAAGTTCAGGGGGCAAGGCTGCAGGTCGTGTCCGAGGAGGGAGTGTCATTGTCTGGGAGCCACTGGACGCGCAGTAAAGATTTCTACGTTCTGACTAAAATCTACTTTGGGACGAGGCTGGAGGCTGCAGCCGACAAGAGTTCCACAAGGTCAGATACCCCTATGGTGAAACACTGCTGAACAGGATTTGCTGTTGCAAAGAACAATGTAGCGGGAGATGCCACAAAGTCAGGCCGACTGGCAATGCACACTGGGTGGATAAACGAGCAGGTTGGTCCCAGTCTTCGCTTTGTTCTCAGAGCAGTTTTTAGCTAACAATTTTCTAAATCCAAAATTGTGGATTTTGGCCATCTGGGCACCTTTAGCAACACCACCAATGGTCCAGGACCACCACGTGGGGGGTGAGGACTCATTCAGGCTGGGTCCAGGTGTGGGCTGACAATGGTTGGAGTATTTCTGTCCTGAGGCTCTGATCAGGATCCCATCCAACTAGCCCTTTTAGTCACTCTGGTAGTCCTGTGTTCAAGTGATGAAACCGGGCTCGAGCAGCATGGCAGGTCTCTGAGGGTTTAAGAGATGCTCCAGGCAGCAAAACAGTCTTGTGGAGTACACAGCAGCAGCCAAGCAGCAGGCAATCCTTTGAGAGTCCTTCTGCAGGTCCAGAAAGTGACCTGGAGAGTGCGTCTGAGGATCCTATTTTTATACCTGGTGCCTTCTTTGAAGTAGAGTTTCTAGTGTATTCCCTTTGAAGTGCTTGTAGTTTAGTGACTCCCCTACCCTGGCTCCAAGCTGGCTGCATGAACAATGCAAAGGTGACAAGTTCTTTGTATGAAGACAAATAGAGCCTATTCAGCTGCAAGTGGGGCTGTGCCCAGCTCATCCCCCGATCCTACCAGTTGATAGCCTCTCCAGGCACACCTAATCCCTCTATTGTGTGGTTTTCTGGGAGGAATAAACAAAGTCCAACTGCCAACTACACCTATGACCTAGGAAAGGCTGCAGTCACCAAATAGGGCAGGAAAATGCCAACTTTTGAAAAGTAATCACAAAAGGGCATAGGCCCTAATTGGACCGGGGTCAGGTAGGGCCGTTTTTAAAGTACAAACACAAAAAAGTACCTGGCCCCGTTTTGCTTTATGCTCTTCAATTTAGCGAGCTACAAACAGACAACCACTGTATCTATTTGAATGGACTATTTATTTATCCATTTCAATTTGATTTGTTTTCTCAGACAAAATTTTATCAAAAATTCAATGTACAGAAAAGAAAATACTTCAATTTCAAATGACAAACATCAAAATATATCTCATTAACCATAAAACATATTCTTGTGGACACAAATCACATTAATACAAACATTAAATCACCAATCACATTCACTCAATCACATCATCCACCCTACACCTGAACCTAATCTGTCACACGTCAAACACTTGCTTTAACACACATGGGGAAATATTCTTCAATACGACTGGGGGATACAACTCATCACAATCCCTCTCAAAGTACACAAATTAATTCGTATTTTTAATTCCTCCGTGGACAATTAGCCAACGCGTTTCGAGACCCAGGCTACAGCTGCTGGGACTCTCCTCAGGGCTGCCTCTTAGTGGATATCAACTTTTTCTGTGGGGAAATAATGCAGAAGCACAACATCAGAACCCCATCTCCTGTTAGCCACTCCGACTCGACTGTGTTAAAAAATTACATAACTGATTACCTGGGAAACGGCCTTGTTTTCCGAATCGACTGTGATTTAAAAGCGATCAGGACTCACTTCCAAATAAACTTTATCGAAGCTGTTCATCACCCACGCTTAGCACCGGAAATACAGCCGCACCTTAGTTGCTGGAAAATAATTCCAATAAATACTCAAGATATCTCCTGAAGTAATATATGTACATTGAATTTTTGATAACATTTTGTCCGGGAAAACAAATCAAATTGAAATGGATAAATAAATAGTCCATTCAAATAGATACAGTGGTTGTCTGTTTGTAGCTCGCTAAATTGAAGAGCATATGGCAAAACGGGGCCAGGTACTTTTTTGTGTTTGAACTTTTGAAAAGTGGCATTTTCAAAATTAGAACTTAAAATCCGACTTTACCATTGAAGAGGATTTTTAATTACAATTTCTCAGTTTCCAAACACAAAATTCTTACCTGTTCCCAATAAAAAATTAGCAATTACTAAATGTAGTAAGGTCACCCAGTGTTATCCTATAGGAGAGGTAGGCCTCAAAGTAGTGAAAAACAAATGTAGGAGTTTTGCACTACCAGGACATGTAAAACTTAAAAGTGCATGTTCACCTTTTAATTACAATGCACCCTGCCCAATGAGCTACCTAGGGCCTACCTTAAGGGTGGCTTATATGCAATAAAAGGGGAGTTTAAGGCTTGGCAAGGGGATTATATTGCCTAATCAAAAATGGCAGTTTAAAACTGCATTCAGGGTGCAATGGCAGGTCTGGGATATGTTTTATGGGGCTATTTAAGTGGGTGGCACAATAAGTGCTGCAGGCACACTAGAAGCATTTAATTTACAGGCCCGGGGTATATGGTAGACCACTCTACAATGGACTTAGAAGTAAATTAAATATACCAATCAGGTGTAAGCCAATTTTACCATGTTTAAGGGGGAGAGCACATGCACATTAGCACTGGTTAGCAGTGGTAAAGTGCACCAAGTCCTAGAGCCAATATAAACGAATTCCCGCAAAAATAGGAGGGGTGAAGGCAAAATGTTTGGGGTGACCCTGCAGAGATGGCCAAGTCCTACATCTACACCTTGCATTTCCCTTTTATTAACAAATAAATAAACAAAGCAAACTATTAGTTACAAACACATTGTTAGAAATGGGGGTCTCTAGTTGGCAGAGGTATGTACCTTTGTCCAAGTAGGGACCCTTGCTTCTAGTCAGGGTATTGGGAAACACACTTTAGATAACCCCTGCTCACCCCCTTGATAGCTTGGCATGAGCAGACAGGCTTATCCCAAAGGTAATGTGTAAAGTATTTGTACTCAAAACACACAGTAACACAGTAAAACATCACAAATGGACACCACACCAGTTTAGAAGAACAAAGTACCTTTATATACGCCAAACAAGACCAAAATGACAAAAATCCAACGTACAACTATCAAAATATCCCTTTAGAACAGTTTAATGCAAAAATAGAACTTGTAGAAACAAAATAGCTCCACCTGGGGCTATTAAGATATTGTGACAGGCATAAATCCAAAGTACGGCGATGGCCGCGAGGTGCGCGGCGTTGGGCACGGGGTCACACGGACCCCCAAACAACAGTACTGTGGAAAAAAAAGTCTATGGACACTGCACGGCGTCGTGGAGGTGAGGCGTCGGTGCCGAGGTCAAGGCTGGTCCCCTGGTTGCCACAGGGAGACGAGACATCGTGTCCGCGAGGAGGCGATGTGTCGAGTCCAGGACAGGGGAAGTCGGTGGCATCAGCGGTGCGGTGTCAGTTCCGTTGAGGCGATGCGAAGTCAAAGAGTTTGTGAAGTCACCCTCGTCGGATATTGAGGTGCTGGAGCTGGCGGGGATTGTTACAGCAAAAGTCACAATCGATACTCATAGGTTTCACCTTTTTTCACTTGGGACACTCCGCACTGAAAATCTATAACAAATGTGAATTTTCATATATAAAACAGCTTGCTTCTCTACACACTCTGTGTTACATGTCCTTTTTTCTCTGACATTTATGTACCCCCATTTAACTGCGATTGCGCTGATATATGTATTGTAATATCAACCATTAAGTGCCCACAGAGTCCTCTCTGATGCAGCATGACCACAGGGGGTGGAGACAGCATTGTGAAAAGGAGACACTGCCTATTTAGGTGCAAGCGAAACTCCTCCCACCACTCTAAATGCAGCCAAGGTCAGTTAAGCTCAGCTATGAGTCACCCAGGAAAGGCAGGACACACCTCAACCCCCCTTTGGCTATCTACAGTGAATACACATCCCCAGCCCCTGTCACTCCAAAAACCAGACATTTCAGACACGTCTTCCCTGGACCGGAAACAAGCATCCTGGAACCGATTTCATGGTAACACCCCTCATCAGCCAGGCTAGCTTGAATCCAGTGAAAAGTGAGCAAGGGACCCTTGTCTGGGCATACCCTGCCAACTTAGGGCGAACAAAGCAAACACAAGGAGATGATGGACGGAGTGCTGAAACATTTCAGACACTCACCCCCAGTCACAGATCTGGGTTGAATCCATCATCATTCTTTAGCTCACTTCGCCACCGCAGTTCAGACACAGCTATATGCAAATCAGTATTGACCCTGTGCCTCATGAAAACAGTCCAGCCCAAACTGCCAAGCCACGTCTGCCCTGGACTGGAAACAAACAGGGTCCCGTGCTCTCCATGCCACTGGAGTCAAGCTATCCTGGCTGATGAGGGGTGAAACCCCGAAACCGGTCCTAGGATGCTTGTTTCCAGTCCAGGGAGGACCTGGCCTAGCAGTTCAGGCTGGACTGTTCCCATTGGGCGCAGGGTCAAGACTGATTTGCATATGGCTGGGTTCAAACTGGAATGGCATGGGGAGCAAAAAAACGATGGATTTAGGCCCATATCTCTGTACTGGGGTGAATGTATGACATTGTTCTGCATTCTGTCCAATTGTTCTTTTTGCATTTGTCACCCCGAGTGGGACGGGTATGCCCAGACGCGGGTCCCGTGCTCTCCATGCCACTGGAGTCAAGCTATCAAGGCTGATGAGGGGTGAAACCCCAAAACCGGTCCTAGGATGCTTGTTTCCAGCCCAGGGAAGACCTGGCCTGGCAGTTCAGGCTGGACTGTTCCCATTGGGTGCAGGGTCAAGATTGATTTGCATATGGCTGGGTTCAAAATGGAATGGCATGGGGAGCAGAAAAACAATGGATTTAGGTCCAGATCTCTGTACTGGGGTGACTGTATGACATT
This sequence comes from Calotriton arnoldi, assembly GCA_963921515.1. NCBI lineage: Eukaryota > Metazoa > Chordata > Amphibia > Caudata > Salamandridae > Calotriton > Calotriton arnoldi. The sequence continues at coordinate 143,317 of CAWUFW010005039.1, forward strand.
GTTCTGTATTCTGTCCATCAATTGTTCTTTTCACACCACTGGGTGACACCTGGGGTTAGGGAGAACAGAGTGACAAACTGCCCCAGCAGTTGGTGACAGGCCCTCTGCTTTTCAGGGGCGAGGGGGAGATTCACACCGTCCACTGACCCATCATGTTCCTTAGAAGACAGGAGGTCAGGGAGAGTCTCAGTCTCCTCTTCCATTCCATCATCTATGGCTAGGCGCATAGTCACTTCAGTTCTCTTAAAGTGAGGCTTGAGGCGGTTCACGTGTAGGACCCAAAAAGGGTTCCTGGGAGACTGCAAGTCCACCAGATAGGTGACTTCACTCTTGAGCTCCACCACCTCAAATGCCCAGTCCACTTGTCCTAGAAAGCACAAGGCCCTACTGGGGCCATGACCCACACTTTCTGAACAGGCTAAAATTCGATCTGAGTGGCATTCTGATTGTACCAGCGTTTCATCTCCTCCTGGCTGGCCTCTAGATTCGCCTGAGTGAGTTGTCTGAAGAGCTTAGTCTGGTTCCTCAAGGCCAGCATGTAGCTAAATACATCCTGGGGAGGTTTACTGGGAGCTTTCACCCAGCCTTCTTTGACCAGACTCAGAGGTCCTCTTACAGGATGCCCATACAGGAGTTCAAAGGGACTGAACCCTAAGGACTTCTATGGTACTTCTCTGTAAGCAAAAAGTAGGCATGGTAAGAGGATGTCCCACTTACGCCTTATGGGTTCTACAAGACCCTTAATCATGCACTTGAGGGTCTGCTGGAATCTCTCAACCAACCCATTACCTTGGGGGTTGTAAGGAGTGGTGAACTTATAGGTAACACCACACTCCTGCCACAATGACGTCATATACTTACATATGAAGTTTGTACCCCGGTCGGATACCAACTCTCTGGGGAACCCCACACAGGAAAAGATCCCCATCAATGCCCGGCTCTCCACACGGGCCATCGTGGTCCTAAGACGGATAGCTTCGGGGTACCGGGCAGCATGGTCCACCAAGACCAGGATGAACATGTTGCCCATGGCTGTCTTGGGGTCCAGTGGCCCCACAATGTCAATACCAATCCTCTCAAAGGGGGTGCTGCTACAGGAAAAGGTTGGAGAGGAGCCTTACACTTCCTCCCACTCTTACCACTTGCCTGGCAAGTCTGGCAAGACCTACAATGAGCATCAGAGTGTCTCCACATTAGGGGTCAAAATAAGTGAGTGACAAGCCTTTCAAAGGCCTTATCCTGCCCCAAATGTCCTGCCAAGGGCACATCATGAGACAGACCCAGTAGGAAGGCTCAGAAGCGCTTGGGTACCACCAGCACACGGGCTGATCCAGGCTCAGCAACCTTAGGCTTGCTATACAGGAGACCATTCTCCCAGTAAATCCAATGTGATCCAGACTGATCACCTGCTGCCTGGTTTGCAGCCTGTTGCCACAAACCAACAAGAGAAGGGCATTCCTGCTACTCCTTGCAGAATTCCTCCCTAGTGCAGCCAATGGGTCAGCTCAGGCAGGTCCCTCAGTTCAGCCACTTGCTCCCCTGTAGGTTCCAGGGCATCCCCCTCGAAGTCTGCCTCCTCCTGGACTGTGGAACTTCTGGGGTGGGTTCCCGTGCCCCCTTTCCTCTTTCTGGCAGGTACCTGGGCCACTCTTTCAGGCTCCAGGTCCTCTTGATCATCCTTACCTGCTGCCATTGACCGAGTGGTCACACACGCCCACTCAGGGAGACTCAACATCTCCAGATGAGACCTTTGTTCCACTTTCTCCCAAGCGGAACTCTCCAGATCGTTGCCAAGCAGACGGTCAACAGGCCTTGCTGGCCTCACAACTACTCTCAAGGTACCTGAGACCCCACCATTCAAAGGAAACCCATGCCACTTTGCAAAGGCACTCAGAGTTGTCAGCTGCAACTACCGGGTGAAGTACGTTGGGGATCACCTGCTCTTCAAACACCAGCCGACAACTGACAGCTGTCACACTGGCTCTGGTGTCTCTCAGAGCTTCTACCCTTTGGCCAATGACGGTCACCCACTGCCCGTATTTCTTAGTGTTTGCGGGCAGGCGGGACCTCTGGACCATCTCACTGTCCCCTAGTGAGACAAGGGTCAACTCAGCTGGCTCCCACCCTTCCTGTGGATCAAACTCCTCCCCCAAAACTACACTGGCCAATCCATGGGACGGTTCACCAGTGGGTGTGGTTGTAGACTTGGGACACTTAGGATCCCCAATGAAGTGACCCACCTGTTCACAGGCAAAGCATTTGTGGGGACTCTTCTCTGCAGGCTTCCCTGTAGAGACCCATGCTTTCTTACCACCGGGGGGCTGGGAACCTTTCTCCTTGGGAACTAGATTGGGGACCTTTCTGGAACTCCTTCTGTTGTCCTTGTCCCCCCACTCTTCTGCTGGGGACCCTGTCCACCCTTGGTTGAGTCTCTCACATACCCCTTGTGGACCCTGGTGCTGACCTAGCAGTCCGCCTCCACAGCAAGCTTCCTGGGGTCAGTCAGCTTACTGTCAATCAAGTGCTGGCGTAGCTCTGGAAAACCATTATCAGACAAGTGCTCCCATGCCATCAAATCATAGAGCCCCTGAAAATCAGTTACCTGGCTACCCTTCACCCAACCATCCAGTGCTCTGCAAAATGAAGTAGCATACTCAACCCAAGTGTGTGATTCAAGTTTCTTACAGGCCCTGAACTTCTGTCTATAAAGATCTGGGGTCAACCCATACCTTCTGACCAAGGCCTCCTTCTTAGGAGTATAAATCACGTTATCCTCCTCAGGTAAACCTAGCAAGGTGTCCCTCCCCTCTGCAGTGTAGCGGCTCCACAACCCCGCTCCCCAATCTCTCTCCGGGACTCTTTGGGACCTCATTGCTACCTCATACCCCTTGAACCACTGACCAATGTCATTTCCTATCACAAAATCTTTGATCACCTCATTAGGAATATGCACCTTTCCTTCCACATGCACTGAAGACAAGCTGCCACCATTGGAACTGGTCTCCACACTCTTTGTTTTTGTGTCCAGCTCCTTCAAACTTCTCTCATGCTCAAAGAGCATCTTCTTTTCCTCCATGGCAAGTTTCTGCCTCTCTAACTCCAATTTCTTTTCCTCCAAGTCACTCTTTTTCCCTAGCCTGAGCTTAGCAAGCTCTAACTCATGCACCCTACTTCTTTGTCTGTCTTCCAGCTCCTCTGCTGGGGACAAACCCTTTGAAGATACACTGCTGACCTCCCTTGAGAGCACCCTCGCCCCATTCAGGACAAATAGCTCATTCTGCTGCCCAGCTACATCCTCTGCCCCACCATAGGCTCCTCAGTATGCCCACTGGCATTCCTAGATTCCAAACAGGCCCTCAGCGCCTTTTGGTATTCTTCCTTTCTGGTGAGAGTTCTCTCTGAGATTTTAAATTTCTTGCAGATTGATTTCAATTGTGGCACAGTGTAAATCTTCACTCTATCTTCTTCAAAATCATTATCTACAGATGCAATTGGAGCTGGTTTAGACATTATGAAATTGGAAGTTCACAAGTTGTAGAAAAATCCAAAAGAAAAGTTCAACAAATAGTATGTGGTTGCGTAATGGTCTGCACTATACTAGTTGTGTACACCAATCACTGTATGTTAGGCACAAATGCAAGTCCTAATTCTCACTGCTGACCACCAATGTTAGAAATGGGGGGCTCTAGTTGGCAATGGTTTGCACCTTTGTCCAAGTAGGGACCCTTGCTTCTAGTCAGGGTAAGGGAGTTACGTCCTCAGACAACTTCTGCTCACCCCCTTGGTAGCTTGGCACACGCAGTCAGGCTTATCTCAGAGGCAGTGTGTAAAGCATTTGTTCACACATACAGTAACACAGTGAAAACACTACAAATGGACAACACACCAGTTTAGAAAATAGGAAATCTCTATCTAAACCGAACAAGACCAAAACAACAAAAATCCACCATACATATGTCAAGATATCATAAAAAATAGGTTATTCACAAAATAAGGCTTGTAGCAACAAATAGCTCCACCTGGGGCTATCAGAACGTTGTGACAGATGAAAATCCCAAAGTACTGCGCCGACCGCATCGTGCCCAGGCCAGGCACGGAGTCACACAGACCCCCAAGAACAGCACCCTGGCAAACAATGAAAACAAAGATGATGCACGGCCTCGGGAAGGTGATGCGTCATTGGCGCAGAGTGGCATCGGTTCCTTACGACCGTAGGAGAGGTGAGGCGTCAGTTCCGTACGACCACAGGGGAGGTGAGGCATCAATTCCTTACTGCGAGGCAGGGGAGGTAAGGAGTCAATTCCTTACTGTTGCCGGGGAGGTGATGCGTCGGTTCCTTACTACCACAGGGGAGGTGAGGCGTCCGTCAGTTCCTTATGACACAGGGGAGGTGAGGCATCGATTCCTTACTGCGAGGCTGGGGAGGTAAGGAGTCGATTCCTTACTGTTGCGGGAGAGGTGCAGTGTCTGTTCTTTACTGTTGCTGGGGAAGTGATGTCGCATTGGCGGCGAGGCGTCGGTTCCTTACGACGGTTTGGGGTCGATAGATTCGGGAGGTCACCCACGTCAGGTTTCGGCTCCTTGATGATGAGGCACCGGCATTGGGGAAGTCGGGGCTGCGGTGCGAGTCGGTTTGTCATGAGTGTCACAAGCGGTGCCCTCAGCTCTGGTGCAGGCATCGGCATTGGTGACAGTGTCAAAGTCGAGACGGTGCGGCGGCAGGCAGCGGGGCTGCAGTGCAAGTCGGGGCAGTGCACCGTGAACTTCATGAGCGGTGCGGACGGCTTGGTTGCAGGTCAAGGCATCACTTGGCAGCGGCGGTTTTGCTTTTTCCCTCTGTGGCAGTTGAAACAGCAGTTACAGGTGCAGGAGCACAGAGGAAGTGAAGTGTTTGTGTCCCTGAGACTTCAGAACAGGAGGCAAGCTCTACACCAAGTACTTGGAGATCTTCTTCAAGCAGGATACACAGCACAGTTCAGTCTTTGTCCTCTCCTTGGCATAAGCAGCCTCTGCAGGCCAACCCAGCAAAGCATCCACACAGCAGTGGGGCTACTCCTCGTTACACAGGAGTCCACATGCTGGTCAGTGGGCTGCAGGTGAAGTCTTTGTGTCCCTGAGACTTCAGAACAGGAGGCCAGCACACACACGCCCTTGGTGATTCTTCCTCAAGCAGGTTCACAGCAAAGTTCCAGCCTTTGTCCTCTCCTTAGCAGAAGCAGCAACCACAGGACAACCCATCAAAACACATCCAGCAAAGGGACAGTACTCCTCCTTACAGCTCTCCAGCTCTTCTCCTTAGCAGAGGTTCCTCTTGAGTTCAGAACTATTCTAAAGTACTGGGGTCTGGGCCCCAATATTTATACATATTTTCCTTTCTTCTCTTGTGCCAAAAGTCTCTCAGCTCACTCCAAACCAGTTCTGTACCCTTTGGTCCAGCTTCTTGGCAGGAGGTGGAGACAGCATTGTGCACATAAAACAGGGCTTATTCAGGTGCAAGGAAAACTCTTCCCGCTACTCTAAATGCAACCCAGGTCTATTCAGCCCAGGTCTGAGTCACCAAGGAAAGGCAGGACACACCTCAACCCCCCTCCTCCACCATGGCTGTCTACAATGAATGCACAGCCCCAGCCCCTGTCACTCCAAAACCAGACAGTCAATACACAACTCAGCAGAGGCACATAGGATGGCTAAGCAAAAAAATGCCTACTTTCTAAAAGTGGCATTTTCAAACCCACAATCTAAACTCCATCTTTCTATCTTGTACCCATGGGAAGTTATAATTGTAAGATATTACAAAGTATCTACCATGCTATCCTATAGGACAGATAGCCTTTCAATAGTGAAAAACAAAATACACAGTATTTCACTATCAGGACATGTCACACACCCAGTTCATGTCCTACCTTTCACATACACTGCACCCTGCCCAGGGGGGTACCTTGGGCACCTTAGGGGGGACTCACATGTAAGAAAAGGGAAGGTTAGGGCCTGGCAAGTGGGTGCACTTCAGGCCGACATGGCAGTTTAAACTGTGTGCAGACACTGCAGTGGCAGGTCCCAGAACCCTTTGAAAGGCTGCTCGTGTGGGTGGTACGATCACTGCTGCAGGCCCACTAGCAAAAGGAACAATTGATGGATGGAATGCTGAACAATGCAAACATTCACCCCCAGTCACAAGGATCTGGGTTTAACCCATCGTTCTTTTGCTCACCACGCCACCCCAGTTTGGACCCAGCCATATTCAAATCAGTCATGACCCTATGCCACATGAGAACAGTCCAGCCCGAACTGTCAAGCCAGGTCCTCCCTGGACCGCAAACAAGTATCCTGGGACTGGTTTCAGGGCATCACGCCTCATCCGCCAGGCTATCTTATATCCAGTGGCGCAGTGAGCACGGGACCCATGTCTGGGCATACCCTTTCCACTTAGGGCGACAAATGCAAAAGGAACAATTGATGGACGGAATGCTGAACAATGCAAACATTCACCCCCAATGTCACAAGGATCTGGGTTTAATCCTTCATTCTTTTGCTCCCCACGCCACCCCAGTTTGGACCCAGCCATATGCAAATCAGTCTTGACCCTGTGAGGTTTTTGCAGGTGGAATGGATAAAAGACTTCAGTGGACAGGTGTAAAAAATGTAGGGTTGCTGGTTTAATCTTGCTGTAGAACTACATGCCACCACCATCAAACAGGTGGCTACCTGTGACAGAAGCAGCATGGGAAAGTTTGTGGGAAATGACAGCGGTCCCTGTGGTATGCAACTGTGGTTCCAAGGACTGGTAGATATATTGCTAAGTAACGTAGTTGGAATTGTTTGAGCTCTCTTTATATAAGTAGGTTTAAAGGCCAGGCAGTGCAGCGGTGAGCAGGGCCATGCCAGAGATGTTCAGGTAGATGTCATCTGATTGAGGCATGAGTCAGTGCCAAACATTCTCCCTGGTGGCAAATGAATCATGTGGCCAGTGTTGTAGGATGTGCTACTGAGCTGGTAGTACTCTGTAAGGTATACATTGTTATGAAGATGCTTGAAATGATCGTGCGTGAATTTGAGGTAACATTTTTAAAATAACACATTTTTGACTAGGGGTGCAGGGTATCCCTACCTCCTATATGTTTTCACATTTTTCAGGACAGAGGACTGAGTCCTCGAGTTCTAAAATGACTGCCATCACATCTTTGTTGATGTAGTGTCTGAAAATCAGATCTTATATCACAATCTGTTGGCTCCAAGGATCCTCTGTGGTGTGAAATATCTATGCATTTTGGGCCTTAATTTCTCAAAAACTACTGAACGGATTTACAACAAATCACAAAAATCACACTTCATGGGCCAAGATCTAGCTTTCTGCCAAACGTGGTGAAGTTTCATTCAGCAGCTTTTGCGGTATCGCTGTTCAATTTTCCTATAGAAAAATATGAATGGGGTAACACATTTTGAGAGCCCCCTTTTTTCTCAGCCCCGCTTGACCGATAACCCCGAACCTTTCCAGGAAGGTACTGAGGTGGGTAAGACTTTTCTGGAAAGTTTAGTGGAGATTCGCCAAATGGCGCCACAGTTATAAGCAAACCAAACTTGATCTGACTATGGTACAGCTGATCATCGCTCTCAAGTTGTCCCCACTGCATGTGTGCTTTTTAAAAAAGAAAGTTAAGCACACAGAAATGCCAACAGAACATGTTTGATGTCTGTTTTATTTTTCTTATAGTTTACATGTACCATATCTATATTTTATAAGCACTCGATTTCATAAAAGCTTTATAAAAACAAAAAATAAACATGCAGAAATGTCAACACTATAATCTCGATTTCTGTTTTACTTTGTATAAATTACATATATGTTTTCTACATAAAATATGTAATTTAGTTTAAAAATGACTCATAGTAACAGCATTTTTAAACCTGACCTTTTCGATAATCACTTATTTAAATTGCTTTTACAGATACATAAAAAATAAGTAGCACCTCATTTAAGAACTAATAGTTTACTGGCACGCTCTTGCTTCCTGCTGATGTTCAGTGAATGAGTGTTATTTTGATAAATTAATCAAGTAGTCATGTCTAGAGTTACATGTCGTGTAGAAAGCATGTTTGACCTTTTCGTGGCAGCATTTTGCAGCTTCAGTGGATTTTTCAAACTTCCTGAAAGCTATTGCCAAACAGGCTGTCAGAGATCCTTTTAGGGCTACTGGGAAAGCAGGTGTTGCAGTGCCACAACCATTGCGGCTGAAGCCTTTTACCCGTACTGTCCCCACAGGGCCGCTCCAACGCTAAGACGTAGGAGGGTTGTACCGCTAAGTGTAAAAAGAAAAAGAATATTATAATACCGCAATGTAAATAGCGTTATGTTGTTATCATTTTCTTCTTCTGTAAGGTGCGAGCCAGGTTTGGGCGGGCTGGGCTTTTCACAGGGAGATGGAGGAGGGGTGGTTGCTGCACCATAAGTGCACATGAGGCACTGAGCATGTTCTCCGCTGGATGTATTGTACAGCCTGGGTGGAGAACATGTACAGCCTCCCAGTCCCCGTCTGAGCGCCTAACCACAGTGCTCAGACCAATCACAACACTGCTGTTATGGTGACAGCAGCGTCGTGATTGGCTTAGGGAAGCCTGGGAGTTGCCGGGAGCCAGGAGAATAGCGAGGACGGAGAAGAGGCTGTGGCTGGTGACCGGTGATGACAAGGTAAGTCTCCTTTTTTTCTAAAACCCCCCTCCCCACCCCTGCCCCCCCTGCCACTATTCCCTACCAGCCACCACTGGTCCCCAGGGGCGTAGCTTGGTCGTTAAGATTAAGGGGGGTGTGAGCTTCAGGTTTTCCAACAACCATGCTGGCACATCATGTTAAAATACATTATAAGAGAAGCAGTGGAGAAGGAGAGTTTAAGGCGTAGAAGAAAGGGAGCGGAGTGCAGATTGTAAGGGGTACTGAAAACACAATATTTTGTAAAATTAACAACATTTTTAAGACCTCCATATAACAGAGATGACAGAGTGTGTGAATGCGTTTTTGTCTGTGTGTATATATGTAAAAATCCCAGTTGAAATCTGACAGACTACTTACCACACCCGACCGAAAACACCTGTACCCAACTATTTACTACAGTACAGATTTATTAGGGGGTGTAACACCCCAAACAACCCCCATAAAGCTATGCCCCGGCTATCCCAGGGTATGATCTATTGTGGCACAACAAATTGAACACTATGGGGCAGATTTACAAGCCCCTTGCGCCGCCGGTGCATCACGTTGCGTGACGCACCGGTGGCGCAGCCTGCTAAGTGATATTTACAAAAACAGGTAAAGTCACCCTGCGTGACTTAACCTGTGCTTGTAAATATCGCCCCTGTTCACGCAACACTTTGCGTGTTAGGGGCATGATAGGGTGTTGCTGTGGGTGTTCCCACGCAACACCCATGTCCACTGATGCATTTCCAGATTTACGAGAAATCGTAACACTGGAAATGCGTCAGAATGCTACGCCACCCTAGGGGTGGCGTAGCGAGGTGCAATGAGGAGAAATGTTTTAATTTCTCCTCGTTTTTCTCCTCTTTCAATGCGTGCTGCATTCTACAGCACACATTGGAAGAGGAAATCACCTCAATTGATTGTTTTTGTGCAGGAAGGTGCCCCTTCCTGCACAAAAACAATCTCTCCACGACGCAGGCATCCTTGCGGTGCCTGCGCCGGCGCATGGCAGCAGTTTATGCGCCAGTGCAGGGGCAAGCACAGAGATGCGACATATTGTTGTAAACATGTTGCATCCCTGTGCTTCGAAACTAACGAAGCGCGGCGCAGCAAAATGACTTGCGGCACCGCGCTGCGTTAGTTTCTTGTAGATCTGCCCCTAAGTATTCCCTTTCAGCACTTGATTGACTCTCAAGGTAGTGGGGCAAGCTGTCCAAGGCTTCTCTGGGAGGTAGTGTGAGGGACAGTCTCAGCACTCAACAGATACTAAAAGCATGCAATAATAATTATTCAGTCCAGTGTTTATCTTTTATAAAACAGAAGTACTTTATCATTCCAAATCAATATACTACATAACGACTAAGCCCTACAAAAATAGTTACTTTCTATTACTCTTATAACAGTTATTAGAGGGAAAATAGACAAACATGTAACAGGCTTAGAGTAATCTCACAGACGCATTCTCTATGTGATAAGCAGACTTCAGTTGGTGGCCTGTAGGTCAGCCCATCAAAGCCGAAAGAAACCCAATGATTGATGAGCCCAAGTTCAAGGGTGAAGGAGCTACCTTAGCATAGAAGCAGTGGCGTACCCAGCTTGAGGTAGTCACTCTGTAGTGCAAGTGCAATGACCCCGCCATCCTCTGATGTTAGGTGAGATTTCTAATAAGACTGGTCATTATTCATAGCTGGTGATCTGTGCAAGTGGTGAGGTGTAATACTTGCCCCAAATTCCTGCGAGTGAAGTGAACAAGACTGACTTCTTCTTGGAGGGTTGGGAGTGTCTCCCCATCAGAGACATTTTGGAAATAATTTGATTCAAATAATGTATTTTATAATATAACTTGCACATAAATTTGCACAAAAGCCATTGTTGTGCAAAGCCAATGAAACCTGATGCTCCCCAGGAGATGACTCTATTTTTCCACAATGTGCAAGTTGTGTCCCACGTATTTCAAAAAGGTACCTCACAGTGTCATGGCCAGCATCTTGCCATATGAATGTCCCCTAAGCTAAGAATTACATAAAATATGACCACCTATAATTTTGCCATTGAGCCAATTCATGTACCATGGGTGACCCAAAAATTAGCTCTTGTATGTCATGGTCAACGTTTCATAATATTTTCCTGCTCTTCCTTCTACAATATGCCAAGGTTGTCCTCCTTAATGTCAGTAATTATCTCCAACATGCCAGCACCTGCACCTTTCCACAGGTGTGCCATATGCCTAGAATTACCTCCAGTGTGTCAACACCAGCATTATGCTATGAGTCCACCTTAGGCCAAGAATTAACCTCAATATGCCAGCATTTTGCCACTTGCATAGTTACTCGTATTCAGTCACGCGCAAGCTCTCTCTCGACCCACGTGCATGCGCGCACACACACACACACACACATTCATACACCCTTAACGAATACATATATATTTAAAAAATCTTAATTTTATGTTACCTTTACATGGCCACCTTCTTGGTCCTCGATCCGGCTCCTTCTTTCTTTAGCTCAATTGGTTTACATTTCCAATTCTCAGGCATCAAACACGCAGGGAGACTAGCGGATCAAGGTCTTATTGTATCACACACACTGTTAATCACACTGTAAGTGTGGCTCTGAGCCTTTTCACTGGTTAAAGCACTGAAAGGTAATGCTCAGTTATAGAGCTGTGAGGCCAGCTTGAAGGCCCACCTCTTCTCAGACAAAACACTATATGTCAGTGGTCCTCATGCACAGACTGTGCTTCACATTGTGAATAAGGTCTCCTAGCCAGCCAAGTCATGAACAGGTTGTGCATGTTTTTTTCCCTACAAGTATGAGTCTGAAGCTGTGGCATACTGATTCTAGGTTGGAGTGCTACCCCAAGCTATTGCCAGTTGTTAGATTTATTGCAAGCAGTCTCCCATCACCTTTTGTGTCTTTCATATACCGCCTTAAGTAGTATGGGTATACCCAGCTATGGGCTCCATGCTCACTGTGTCACTGAAACCAAGCTGTACCTGGCTGATGAGCCCATAACTAGGGTGAAACCGGTCCTGGGTTGCTTGTGTTCCAGTTTAGGAAAGACCTGGCCTGCCAGTTTGGGCTGGACTGTTCCCATGAGGAGCAGGGTCAGGACTGATTTGCATATGGCTGGGTCCAAACTGAGGTGGCTTGGTGAGCAAAAGAGCAATTGGTTGGAGTGCTACCCGAGCTATTGCCAGTGGTCAGATTTACTGCAAGCAGCCTCTCATCACCTTTTGTGTGTTTCATGTATTGATTGTGCTGTGCAGCCTCCACCCAGTCATGCGCTGCCAGTAACACCCATCTCTCTGAGTGCACCTCCAGACTGCATGCTTGTCATCTGTGTGTGTGGGGTGGGGGAGAAATTTCAGCCACTACATAGTCCCAGCAGGCTGTCGTAGTGCAAGTAAGAAGTTCAGGGGTTCAAGTTGTTGGCTTGGGAGTGATGTGAGACACATCTCCCTGACTGATGAGCTCAGCCTTTCCCACCACCACAGATGGCAGCTCAGTGCTACTACATACACCACCTGTATGTGGACCAGGCTTCGGGGTCCGGTAGCATTCGGCAGTGGCATGATTACAAGCCAGGGTAGAAAGTGGCAGAGAGGGAAAAAAGGGAGAGCTGGTTGGTCAAGGAAAGTGGTCAGTAGATTTCTGACAGAGCAATGGAAACAAACTGAGGGGGACTTTGAATTTCAGAGAGACTGATTGGACAAGAACTGTGACTACACTATTCTCTTTCTTCAGCATGGAGAGTCAGGTGCTGGTACACAGGCAGCCTGGATGACTCTCGTGTTGTTACTGTGAACATGGCAAACCCAAAGTCTTAGGGCTTATTTACAAGCCCCTTGCGCCGCCTGTGCGTCACTTTAAATTTAATATGGGAAAAAGTGACATACCAGTGGCGCAAGGGGCTTGTAAAAAAGCCCCTAAGTACTTTGTAGTTGGGAAAGGATGAGACATGCTCTTCCCACTGTGTGCACACAGGTTCTGAGTCTGGGAGAGGAGCAAGGGCTGATGCTGTTTAGTGCTGAGGCTGGTGGAGAGGTCACCAGCTGTCAGCACACCCTGTACCTGGGGTGATGGAAGGACTGCCGTTTATGTGGGTTTGTGCTGCAATGATAGGCAGGCATGTTCCTAAATTGCTTCCTACAGTGACACATCTGGCATTCCCACTTGTCCCACTACTTCAGCCATATTTGCATCTGCAGCACCATTCCCACAACCAACAGCAAGGAGTCAAGGCACATAACTCCTACATTTTGCTTGGCGGTATAAACCTAGCTCCTCAGGTCTTATACATACAGATCAGATTGGATATTGTCTCACACATAATTCATGGCCTCCCCTTGCTCCTTGCCAAGAGCAGTGCAGTTTGCCCCAGCCCAGTTTGCCCCATTTCCATCTGAAGACTAGAAGTTCCATCTTTAAGACAAACAGAGATTCTGTGGCAGGACCGGAGGCTCAGATTATGCTTCTCAATCTTTACTACTCATTAACAGCAGCCAATAAAAAACTGTAAAACACAATAAACACTACATGTCCCATGAGGCTTTGAACCACGCCTCTTCCATTAACCAATCCGAGCAGTTCATAGTCTAACAAAATAGCGAGGCACCATCTTACTGCCTCTTTCTTTGCTGCTCCGCAGTCAAGATAAGTGCCTCATATTCTCAAATTGCTGCCCCAAAATGACGACGAATACGACCCCGCAAATGAGCACGTAGGTCAAGGTCCTCCTCTTACCAGACACCTGTTGGAGTCTATTCCTCCTCTCCCCCAGGAAACGCTCCTGACCTTGATTTCCTCTGTGAAAAGTGGCTCGCCTAGGGACCCCGCACCTATGAATGTCCTGGAAAAGGTAGCACCCATAATTGCCCCTACCATCGCGGACGTGATCAATGCACTGGCGTAGCAAGGGGGGGGCGGAGGGGGCCCCGGGCAGCACGAGTTTTGGGGGCGGCGGCGGCAGCAAAAATCATCGCCAGCACCCCCCCCCTCAGCGCGGCGGCAAAAAGGTAGGGACCGCCACGGGCGGCAGAGTGCCTAGCTACGCCACTGGATCAATGCCTCACTAACCACAGGAGTAGTCCCTCCTAACTGGAATGGGGCAATGGTTAAGACACTTCTGAAGAATCCTAATCTGGATCCAGCGGATCTAGGCAACTACCGCCCCATCTCCCTTCTCCCGGGGATTGCCAAAATCGCGGAAAAATATGTCAACCACACTATCTCAAACTTTCTGGAATCCCTTAGTTTGCTACATCCCTCCCAGACAGGATTTCGCCCACGACAAAGTACGGAAACTGCTCTGCTAGCGGTGGTAGAAGAAAGCAGAAAGATCCTGGACTCAGGAGGGTCAGCAGCCATCATACTCCTTGACCTGAGTGCAGCATTTGATACGGTGAACCACCGCGTCCTGATTCACCATCTCAGAAACATAGGAGTAGCTGCAACAGCACTGCAATGGCTGCGCTCCTTTCTGGAAGGACGTTCCTTCCAGATCTTTGAAGGAAACATGAGCTCCAAACCCTGGCCTCTGTTGTGTGGTGTCCCTCAAGGCTCATCGCTGAGCCCAACTCTTTTTAATGTATATATGGCCCCTCTAGCGACAATCGTGGCCCCTTTCGGGATCCATATGGTGACCTACGCCGACGACACTCAATTGGTCGTGGCGCTCAACCAAGCTACACAGCAGCCTAAGGCCCTGAATGCATGCCTAACGGAAGTCTCTAAGTGGATGGGGGCGTCCCACCTGAAGCTCAATGGGGAAAAGACTGAGATCATGATCATGGGCAACCCTTCAAATGTGACACTAGGGACCATGTGGCCAGCATGCATGGGCCCAGTCCCGGCCCCCAAGACCGAAATAAAGAGTCTAGGCATCTGGTTAGACCAGAACCTGACATTCAAGGCGCAAGCAAGGAAGACGGTTGCCACCTGCTTTGGCCTGCTTAGAATGGCCAGAAAAGTGCTTCCTCTTCTTCCTCCCCAAGCCAAGAAAATCCTAGTCCAATCGCTGATACTCTCAAGGATAGACTATGGAAATGCACTTTATCTGGGGGCCCTGATCGCAGTAATCACTAAACTGCAAACGGTCCAAAACTGCGCGGCAAGACTACTGTTGGGAATGTCAAGGCGCCTTTCAGCTAAACCCGCTCTTTGCTCCCTTCACTGGCTGCCAGTGAAAGAAAGAGTTAGCTTTAAGGCCCTCTGCATCGTCCACAAGTCCGTGCAGGGGAACGTGCCACCATTAATCTCGACCATGATCCGCCCCTACAAAGCGAGTAGGAAACTCCGCTCGGACGAACTTCACTTAGTTGAAACCCCAAGAATTAAGAGGGCCAGAAGCGGTGGCCGACTTTTTTCCCTTAACGCAGCAAAACTTTGGAACGCACTGCCGCTACATCTCCGCAGGGAACCCAGCCACCTTGTTTTCCGAAAACAACTGAAAACATTTCTGTTTCCCTAATCTCTCCGTCTCTGATTACTAGTCATGCCCAGCGCTGGGAGGCCTCCGGGTAGCCATGCGCTTTACAAATGTCCTTTCATTCATTCATTCATTCATTCATTCATTCTTTTGTATACCATTAAGGCTTTTCATACATATGTTTTATTCGATTTTCATTGCTAGTAATTAATTATTCATACCGATTGTATTACTGCGATGTAGCGCTCGCTCAGCGTGACTCGTGTGATACGGTTTATTTCCAGATTCAACAGCGCGTGTTGCGCTGTTCTCTACTTGCATTGTATCTGTGTTTATGCCCGTAAATTAGGTTATTTTTATTGCTTTGGCCCAAGCGGCCGTGCCGCTGCGGTGAGTGCTACTCACGCTACTGTTAGGTAGTGGCTCCTCCCTGGGAGCGAGGCCTCGTAAGGGAGCCCATTTGGGCTGCTCGCACGTTCCTCTTGGGAGCCTGCACGCGTCAAGGCACGCGGCTGCAGACTTCCCAACACTCTGGACGACACCTCTCCCCGGGCTCAAATAATAGAGGGATTGCAGCCTTGGCAGTGTTGTGCCGGTACCAGGACTTATTGAACAGGTTTTTTCTGGGCAATTTTCTCTGCAGTCAGATCGATAATTCTAAAGGCTGCTGTATTAACAGCCTCAGTTTTTGGAAACTTTTTTCACTGACTAATAAGGCAGGAGGGGCTCTCTGCTCCCCACAAGTCCTAATATTACAGTGTTTTTGGTACCTTTCAGCCGCGCTGCCCCAGCATCTTGCTCCCTTCTGACGCCTTGTTTCCCAAGCTGGTCAGGGCTGTAGAATTGGCTTCCTACTGGGGATTTTTGAGAGGAACATATTATATTCTTTAAGATGTCGGACTGTGAAGTCTAAGAACAAGAACTAGCTGCATATGGGCCTGCTGAAGATGAAGACTATTACTATGATGAAAATATGGAGACCCTCATTGATAAAACTTTAGATAAAAAGTTAGACAAGGCTCTATCCTCCACCCTCCTGCCTATCTCTCTCCTCCTTGACCAATTGGTAGGTACTACCCCGAGTACCCCGCCTGGTAACCCCTCCTCTACCCCTCCCCCCTACCCTCTGAGCCCCAAGGTTCCTACTGGCCCCATGTTAAAATCTATACCAAGGTTACACAAAAAGCCAAGTATCACGACTACAATGTCGATCCGCTGGCCCCTTCGGCACCGCCTTTCCCCTCTAATCCCCCTCCTCATACCGATACAGACACTGATACAGACTCCTCACAGGAAATACGCCAGCGCAAACGCGCTAAGAAACGCAAACATTCTCTTTCCCTCGTTAATCCATCTCCCTTCACTTTTGACCCTTCTATTATAGTCCATCCTAGATCTTCCGACTGGTCCCTGGCCCCGGCGGTGGCGGACTATATGCAGACGAATCTGCGTAAGAGCTTCGTTAAGGAAGTTAGATCCCGTCTTGGATCTGAATGCCCCCATCCAGACCTTCTGAACAAAACAGCCCGGACTGCAGAAATAGACACCTCTATGCAAACCTTTCTCAAGAAGTACCGGAAATATCCCAAGAAAGGTATAGATAGAGCTCTGAGAGCCTGCCAGGATAAATTACTCGATGTCTCTGGTCCCCTGGCAAAGATACTGGAATTAGCTCTGCAAGCACAAGAAACGGGTGCAGCTATCCACCCTGAAGTCCTAGCTGGATGGACTCAAATAGCTATTTGCCTCCTTGGCAATGCGAACGGCGCACTTTCTTCCAGAAGACGCAAATTGGTCCTATTGAGGATTGGACCGCAGCTGGCAGAACTGGCCTCAGCCGAGCTGGCCCATTAGCTGAGGATCAACTCTTTGGCGAGCGGTTTGTAAAGGATATCGCAAAATTCGTGGACAAATATCAGTCCTCCTTCAAAAGAGTATTCCATCCCCTCTCTGGTAGGGTCGGTTATGGCAGAGGACACTCGACCAGCCGCTACAACCAGCAAGGTTCTCATCGTGGTTTCATCCCCAAACGCAGAGGCTATACCCAAGAGCCAGATCATGCCGGATTTCACCCCACTAGATCACAAGGTTTCCGCGGCCGCTACAATAGAGGGATCAATAGAGGCTTCAGAAACAATGACGCCAAATCTTCAGGTAACAATTCCTCTTTTTCTCCCTTCGATTCCCTTGGGGGGCAGACTGATGCATTTTGTACACAATTGGGCAAAGATCACCTCAGATGCATGGGTCATGAACACTGTTCAGGGGTATCAAATAGAATTAGTCTGTGTCCCTATCCAATAAGCTCCTCCTCCTCCTCTCCATTTTTCCCTACAAGAGCAGTCTTTTATAGACTCCGAACTAATAGAACTTTTGGCAAAGCAGGCCATTGCTATAGGAACCTTCATGCCGGAAGGCTTTTGCAGCAATGTCTTCTTGGTGCAAAAGAAAGGAGGAGGACAGAGATTAGTGTTAAATCTCAGAGATTTTAACCCCTTTGTAATCTACAGACATTTCAAGATGGAAGGTATCCATTTTTTAAGATATCTGTAGTTAGAAAACGATTGGATGGTGCGCTTAGACCTAAAAGATGCCTATCTGACAGTTCCAATTTTTCCTCCGCACCAACGATACCTCCAGTTTCAATGGAAAGGACAGTGGTTCCGATACCAATCCCTCCCCTTCGGCCTCTCATCAGCTCCCTGGGTGTTCACCAAGTTGTTGAAACCAGTGGTGACTCGCCTTCGGGAGATGGGAGTTTGCATGATTGTCTACCTAGACGACATGCTTCTGTTGGCACAAGATTAGAAACAGTTGTGTACACATCTACAGTGGACTATGTCTCTGCTACAAGAACTGGGTTTTGTCATAAATCTCAAAAAATCTACGATGACCCCCTCCCAGCAGGTGGATTTCTTGGGCTTTCAGATCAACTCAGTGACAGCGCAATTGCTCCTCCCTCCATCCAAGATCAAATCCATCAAAAGGGAAATCCGTACGACATTGTCGAGACAGATGGTTTCTTTGAGGTCCCTGGCGAGGATTGTGGGCCTGCTGGCATCCTCGATCCAGGCGATTTTCCCTGGCCCTCTCCATTGCAGAGCGTTGCAACGCCTCAAGATTCATTATCTTCAACAAAAACTCAGTTACGATCACTTGATTGCTCTGTCACCAGAAGCTCAAGAATAACTGCAATGGTGGTTAACAGATATGGAGGCTTGGAATGGAAAGGCCATTATCGGAGCATCTCCCGATGTAGTTATCGAATCAGACGCCAGTCGCTGGGGCTGGGGCGCAAGATGTGGAGACTTCGCTACAGGTGGCCGCTGGTCAGCAGAAGAACTGAAATTGCACATCAATTGTCTAGAGTTGTTGGCGGGTTCGTTTGCCATCAAATCGATCTCCCCAGTAAAGAGCAATTGTTGTACCCTTCTCCGAATGGACAATGTGACAGCGGTGAGGTACATAAATCGCCTAGGAGGGACAAGGTCTCGTCTGTTAGCCAACATTGCTCAAGAGTTCTGGCATTTCTGCCTAGCACAGAAGATCACGATAATGGCGGAATACATCCCCGGAAAAGACAACCTAGTGGCAGAGTGGAACTCCAGGTTCCTGACAGACTTCAGTGACTGGAAGCTCCATCCTGCTTTGTTTCAAGAGATCATGGATATTCGAGGCCCATGTCGGATGGACCTGTTTGCCTCCCGTCTCAACACCCAACTTCCCCGCTTCTACAGCTGGAGACTGGACCCAATGGCAATGGGAATGGATGCTTTTCTTTATCAATGGGGACCTCAGAGGAACTACGCTTTTCCTTCCTTTGCATTGATCCCGAGAGTGGTGGCTCAGGTCCGCCGTCAGTCAGCATCTTTGGTGTTAGTCACACCGCTGTGGAAGACACAATTGTGGTTTCAGATTCTCTTGGAGTTGTCAGTGGATCTGCCCATTCAACTTCCTGTTTTTCCGCAACTACTCCCGGACCCAGTGGGCTCCCCTCATCCATTAGTCCTTCAAGAGCAACTGGTACTCATGGTTTGGGCGCTCTCAGGAGGCATGAATGAATTGAAGGCCTTTCATCGGCAGCTGCCGAGTTTATACAACAGGCTTGGGCTCCTTCCACCCGTAAAAGATATTCTGTGGCATGGAAACACTGGATGGGTTGGTGCCTTCAATGACAGGTGGATCCCGTGGGATCAGATTTGAAAGACATTTTAAACTTTTAGTCAGAATGTGCAGAATCAGGATTATGCTACAGATCAGTTAACAATTTGAGATCTGCTTTGTTTGCTGGACATGACCATATAGATGGAAAACCGGTTGGGATCCATCCGAAGGTATGCAAGTTAATGAAAGGTATAAGGGTCGCTCGTCCACCGAGACCCAGATACAATACGTTATGGGATGTGTCTAAAGTGCTTGCATTATTGGAATCTTGGCCTGACAATAAAGAGTTATCATTAAAGCAAATATCGGCTAAACTCACCATGCTCTTATGTCTTATTTCTTGTCGTAGAGTTTCTGATGTACATGCGTTAGATCTAGCAGGGAGAGTATTCTCTCCCCAGGGTGTATCATTCATTATATCTAAAAGAACTAAAACAATGTCTCGTTCTGTTGATTATCCTGCTTTTCCTCATAATGATAAATTGTGTGTGCTGAAATGTTTAAAAAGTTATGAAGAACGAACTTTATCTCACAGAACCGATCCTTTAGGTCCGTTGTTATTGTCAATTCAGAAACCTTTCCGCCCAGTATCGATGGCCACCTTGGTCTGTTGGGTCAGATGGGTTATGGCTGAGGCTGGTATAGATGTATCTGTTTATGGCGCTCATTCAGCACGAGGCGTTATGGCCTCTAAAGGCCTTTATCATGGGATCCAGATTAGAAGATATTCTTAAAGCAGCGGATTGGTCATCCGATTCAATGTTTTTTGTTTTTTTTATTATAAACCAATTGTACATGTTTCTTCTGTGGTTGTTGGTCAGCTTTAAACCAGCATAATCTGAGCCTCCGGTCTTGCCATAGAATACAACATTTTCCAGCATTGGCGACAAGAATTTTAGATTCTATTAAGGACATGGAGGCGAGGATTATCCCACCCGTTGAGACAGGTAAGAGTTGTATTACAACTGTCATGATGTCATATGTTGTATTGCAACATGTTTATTCCCTCCCTCGAATACTAAACTTCTTTAGTTCTATGGTTTTCAAACTTGTTTCTGATTTCAGGAACGGATTCCAAACAGAACTGAATATGGAATATCTTCTGGCTACAAGGTCTACGCTGATTATGGATAAGTTGTCTCTTTCGAGACCTGGTATTTGGAGTTGCCCACTGTTGAGATCTGAAACTGTATCCTGTTTTTGATTGCACTAAGGAAAAGACTGCTTGTTGCAAAGAAAGAGGCAGTAAGATGGTGCCTTCCTATTTTGTAAGACTCGGAACTGCTCGGATTGGTTAACGGAAGAGGCGTGGTTCAAAGCCTCATGGGACATGCAGTGTTTATTGTGTTTTACTGTTTTTTCATTGGCTGCTGTTAATGAGTAGTAAAGATTGAGAAGCATAATCCTCACCTCCGTGTTTTTAATAGAATCTAAAATTCTTGTTGCGAATGCTGGAAAATGTTGTACTGTGCTGAACACCACCCACTGAGCTTCAGAGCCGCACAGGCAAAACACAAACACTCACACATACACCCCCCCCGCCCCGGCACAGAATGTTCAGCAACTGTGCAGACTTCCCTTACATACAGAGTACCGTTCTAATCCAGGCAACAGCGGTGCACGATTCCCCATCATGAGGATTGCTAGTACCTTTAGGGCCCATGTCTAGCATAGTGCGGCACAATCAGTAGGCCATCTTAGTGGTAGTGTGTTCACCCCTGATGGCTATTTCTGAAATGATGCATCGGGTGTTAGATTCCACCTCTCGCACACAGCGTCCAATTCTGGAGCATTCCTCTGGCTAATTGTGTCCAGGGTTGGAGGCCTCATCTTGAGTGCTATGCTCAGTTCTGGAAAAACCTGCTCCAAAACTTACATGTATAAATAATTAGAGTACAGGGTCATTGAGGGGTAGCAGGAGTCCAGGGATATAGGAGGACTACAAATGACATGAAGCCTTGCATTGAAAACTCTGAAATTCTTCCTGTTTTAAACCCTGTTATTACAGAAACATAACCCCTCCATTGTACCATTTGTCGTACAGCAGGAAGTACTTACACCAGTTACTGATCTTGGTGCAGATGCAGTGTAAAGTGACCCTTCAGAAGAAACTGTTGTTTCTAAGCTTGATGATAGCCCTAAAGGCTTTGGTAAGAGTTGGAAGTATTCACTAAGGTAAGATATATAGAACATGTACAGTGAGGGCAAATCGTAAAGCAGATCCCTAACACACAACAGCCTGAATCTATAAACATTAACAGGTAAACATCGGTTAGGAGGGGCAAGATGAAGTAGGAAGAGGGTGAGGTTGAAGTTCAGGTGACGCAAGATTGAAGTGAGGTTTAGGTTGAGGTGAGTTTTAGGTTGAGGTGATGCTGAATTGAGGTGAGTTTGTCTTGATATGAGTTTGAAGTGTGTTTAGGTAAAGGCCATTGTTCCTCGAGGTGAGTTTGAGTTGAAGTGAAATAGAGCTAAGATTGTTGTTTAAATAATGTTCAAGTGAGGTGATGAAATGGGAACTAAAATGAGCACAGGAAAATACGAGATACCTGTTCCATGCTGCACTGCGAGGTCACTTCTCTATAGAACAGTTTTGTGGATTGCCCTCCAAAATGACTTCACAAAATGTAGGGTGAAATAGTGAATTGCACAGTAACTTTGCATATATATCACTTATCAAGCCACGGGTCCTATTTACAAAGGTAAATTTCCACTTGCAGATTTACACATGTGTAAATTTCCTCTTGCATTCAAGTGTAAATCTACACTTTTGCACTATTCACCATTTGCAAGTGTAGATTTAGATCTACATGTCTTCACACTCTGAAACCACGGAGTGGAGACATCTAAGACTAAATTTACAAGTATAAAGTTACTACTAGTAACTTTTCAGATGTAGGTGGAGAGCTCTGCCATTATAGGCTTCTCAGAGGACTGACTGTAAGGACCTCTCTCCGGAAAAGCTCCTGGAGAAATTGCTACAATCCCTTCTGTCCCCTGGGAGCACTCTCCACCTGTTTCATCCTGAAGCGGGCATACACGGCTCCAGCGCGCCACCTGCCGCCCTGGGCCCCTTCTCGGCCAATAAGTGCAAAACTCCTCAAGTGCCATCATAGGGAAGCTATCCTCCACTATACTCTGAGTCAGACGTGATGCGCCCATTGTCTAAGTTCATGACAGTGTTGGGGCTTACGAACTCATGGAAGGTGCTTGACCCAGGGGGTCTTGAATATACCTTTTATTTGGGGGCTTATAATTCCTTCTCATTACTGGATTATTTCCTGATCCACAGCTCTGACATCCATAGAGTATCCAGTGTACAGATCTCAGTGCGTGGGCTCTCTGATCATTCCCCCGTGGACCTTCAGTGGTGTATGGGTCCTAGGGGGCATATTTGCAACAGGCAGCGATAATTATCGCTGACCTTGTATACCGCATTTTTTCTATCGCTGGAATATTTCGCCAGGCTAGCGTTGTATTAACAACGCTTAGCGCCATGGCGATGTATATTCCAGCGATAGCGCTCTTTTCCATGGAACATCGCTGGTTTTCCAGCGATGTTCCATGTAAAACGACGATATACTTGATGATACGACCCTGTGGTCGTATCACATGAATCCACCTCCCATGTTAAGTATGCCTTAGTCAGGAATTTAACAGACGTTAAATTCCTGCGTTAAAGCATACTTAACGCAATTAAAATAATCGCTTCCCGCATTGTAAATATCGCGAAGCTGCCTTTGCGATATTTACCCATGTTGTTTCCACAGACACGCCTACTTTGCATCTCATTAGCGATGCGAAGTTAGGCGTGCTGGAAGCGGGAGCAAAATCAGCAAAACACGCGATAGCGTGTCTTTGCTGATAAGGCGATATAATTATCGCCGCTTTTCGGCCGAAAACGGCCGCAAAAGCCGCGATAATTTTTTATCGCCGCATTGTTAATATTCCCCTGTATTCGCTAGAAGCATGAGTCAACCTCTATTAATGGGGCAATAAAGCGAGCAGAGCGCTACATTGGCTGTGCTCGAATACTGGGAAATGTAAACCCAAAGCCATCATTGAGATGGAAGGCAGTGACACTATTTCGGGGGATATGGCCATAGCTCAATAATTTGCATCCTGCTATGCAAAAATGTATTTTGCTGTGGCTCTTCTGAAGGAAGGGAGATTAAATAGCTTTATTAAGTATTTACCAATCAAGGGTTTGAATCCTTTGGAGAAGGAATCTCTAGAGGGCCTTATTATGGCAGAGGAGCTTCAAGAGGCCGTGGGGCAGCTCTGAGCCCGGAAAGCACTGGGTGCGTATATGTTCCCGGCTGAATTTTAATAATTGCAGGCACCCGTACTGGTACCCCACATGCCATCTTTGCTACGAGAGGTGGAGCGGTGGGGAGTTCTACCTATAGGCCTCTGGTTGGTGAAGATTGTGGTCGTCCATAAACTGGGAGGGCAACCTGAGAATTGCTTGTCCTACCATCCAATATCTTTGTTGAATACTGAAGTGAAAGTGTTCGGCAAGGAACTGGGCAACTGCTTATTATCGGTCATTGGCTCGTTAGTGATGAGAGACTAATCTGACTTTATGCCAAAACGGGTGACCAGACACAACGTTTGGAGAGGTCATAATGCACTTGCCTTGGCAGTGTGGCTCCAGGGTCCATTGGTGATACTTTTGGCGGACACGAAAAGGCTCAGTGGGATGGGAATACCTCTTTTTAGTACTAGATAGGATCAACTTTGGCCCACTGTTCCGTGGTTACGTTAAACACTTGTAGACAGATTTACTAGTACCAGCCAGGATTGGTAGGGTTATCTCTGAGACCTTCAAAATACAGCTAGACACCAGACAAGGGTATCTGTATCCACTCTCCCCGCTTCTGTTCCATTGGCTTTCGAGCCTCTGGCACAAAGGATCAGGGTCAATGCCCTGGTCACATGATTTATGGGACACTGCGGCTAGATGAGATCCCATTATATGCGGATATTGTGCTGGCCTTTTTAAGCGGTTTGCGGTGGTCCGGCTCCTGCCTGCAGCAGATTTTTTAAACGTTTGGCGCCTTTTCAGGTTTTAACCTAAAAGAGGACAAGTCCTCTGTATTTCTCATTGGCATCCAGCCCCGGGGCCTTAATTAGGGTTGAGGGGTCCAGCAAGAAGAGGGAGGGTTTCAATACCTCTATGTTACTCCACAAACAAAGGGCTTGGCATACAATATTCAGCATCTTGTTGAAAATCTTGTGTCAGATGCGGAGATCTGGTCGGCACTTCCTCTATCTCTTTTTGGCTGTTCAGCGATATCTAAGATGGTCTCCTTACCTCACATGCTTACTGGGTACAGAACTTATATACTACCAAAGAGGTTTTTTGTTAGAATCAATGGGGTCCTAGGGAGCTTACTGTGCCAGGGAAGAGTATCCAGAATTGCTATGCTCCAATGTTACAAATCTACTTACGATGGAGGCATCACCATGGCAGACTTAGGGCCAGATGTACGACCGTTTTTTGCGGCCGCAGAGGGGTTTCAGACCCCTTTGCGACCGCAAAAAACGAGTTGGCCATGTACTATTCCTATTTTGCGAGTCGCAAATTATTTGTGACTCGTAAAATAGGAATAGCGAGTCGCTATTAGAAAGGGGCGTTCCGAGGGCGTCCCTTCCTAATAGCGAGTCTTCCAGCTATGTATGACTCTTTTGCGACCGTAATTGCGGTTGCAAAACAGTCGCAGTTTACCACCCTTCTCAGAAGGGTGGTAAAGCACTAGCAAATGGGAAGGGGACCCCTTCCCCTTTGTGAATGCAGGGAAAAATATTTTTTAAGGGCAGGCAGTGGTCCCAGGGACCACTACCTGCCCTTAAAAAATGAAACAAAAACGTTTCAATTCTTCTTTTTTAAATGCATCCCGTTTTCCTGTAAGGAAAACGGGCTGCATTTAAAAAAAAAACTGCTTTATTGAAAAGCAGTCCCAGACATGGTGGTCTGCTGACCCCAGCAGGCCACCATCCCTGTGAGGCTGGCCATTCCCAATGGGGTCGCAAATTGCGAGCGGCTCATGAATATTGATGAGCCTCGCATTTTGCGACCCCATTGGGAATCGCTAACAGTGTCTCTGAAACTGTTGTACATTGGATTTAGCGCCTCGCAATTTGCGACTCGCAAATTGCGAGCCGCAAAATCCAATGGTCGTACATCTGGCCCATAGACTCTTACTACAAAGCGTCCCACCTTCTTATTCATAATGAGAGGTGGTATTATGCTGATCGTGATCCGACTTTCTCCTCTGAAAGGCGGGCAATTCAGGGAGTACAGATGTTGCACCTCCTACACAGAGGGTCGACTTCATTGACCCTCCCACCGGCCATGGTGGTGGTAAGACCTCGCAAGATATCCCACTTTTGCTGGGGTGCAAAGGCAAAATTGACTAGGGGACGAATATATGATGTTACTTAGCAAACCATTACTTTGCAAGTTTTTACTACGATGTTTTTTACATCGCAAATACCATTACTAGGCAAGATTTAACTGCGCATGCTTTTAGTTCGCAAATACATTTAAAAGTACTAAATATGCATTTACTTCGCAGTATATTACTAAGTATACAACTTCTATGCATTTTTTACTCTTTTACCCTTACCCTCATACACTACATTACCCTACACTACCCAAACAGCACTACACTACCCTAAAACACTACCCTACACTACACAAACACCACAACACTACCCTAAACCCAAATACACTACTCTACACTACATAAACACAACCCTAAAACCTAAAAGACAACCCCTGCACCACAACACTACCCTAAACCCAAATACAATACTCTACACTACATAAACACAACCCTACAACCTAAAAGACAACCCCCTGCACGACCACTACCCTAAACCCAAATACACTACTCTACACTACATAAACACAACCCTAAAACCTAAAAGACAACCCCCTGCACCACAACACTACCCTAAACCCAAATACACTACTCTACACTACATAAACACAACCCTAAAACCTAAAAGACAACCCCCTGCACGACCCCAAAAACTACACTGCTCCACTTACCTCTCTCTCCTCGTGGTCCCTCGCTTCACCGTGCTTCCTCTCTTCTCCTGCTTCAGGCGTCGTTAGAGCTGCACGTCGTTGTTTGGAAACGGAAGCGCCTCCTTTTCCAAACATCGATGTGAATAGTCAGCAAAGTAATTGACTTTGCTAAGTAACGGTATATTGCTAAGTAACGGTATATGCGAAGTAGAAGCATGCGAACTTAAAGCATGCGAAGTAAAAGATTCTGCTAAGTAAAAAATGCGTAGTAATGGTAAGTCGCAGTAGTGGCCGCGAAGTAATGGTAGATTACCCTAGGGGACGCCTTCTGGGTGGGGACCCAACTTCCACAGGTTGCTCGTCTTACAGGATTTCGCCAGTGGGATATGATCAGGATATTCACACTGGGAGACGTGATGCAGGAGATAACTTTCTCTATGGGTTTCCCCAGAGGAAGCCTGCTTAATATCTAAAGAGGTGATAAAAGAAAGGTTAAGGGAGTATTTATGGAGAGAGGAACTTGTGAGCTGCAAGCCAGGCAGCCTGACTGATAGATTCTTAGATGAGAAAAATATTTCTTATTACTCAAATTCAGGATTTTTACCCAAGCAACTGTGTCTAAAATTTAGATATTGGACTTTGCCAATCCTTACCTTCACTGCGACTTGGGGAAGCACAAGTACTTTATGCACTTTATGTCCATCATGCATACTGGAGCCTGAAACGGTGCACCATCTTTTCTTTTTCTGCGGGGCGTATATAGCGCCTCACAAGAAATGGTTAAAACCTATGTGCCAGTGGCTAGGTTGCAGAACTTACGATACTGCACTTAGAATCTTGAGCTCTGATACTAGAGAGTTGATTGTCATCGGCGTATCTACATTCCTATATGCAGCTTGGCTAATACGCAAACATTGATCAGAAGAGCTGTAAGCTACCCAACAAGTAGCAACTAGCCTGCAGCCGCCTTATTACCAAGTTTCATTGCTTTTGGGGACTCATTCTCTTATTAGTGGTATTCCACATTGGAACGTACCAGGTGCAGCACCTAATCTAGATTAGCCTTTAAACGTTCACATTTTCTAGATATTTTACACATTTTATTTTATTGATTTTAGTATTTTATTACAGATTTTACTGATTCTATTTTAATTAATTATTGATTGATTTCATCTTTTAAATGCTGCCTATTCACTATACCATGAAGGTTTGTCTTGTTATTTATAGTTGTGAAATTCCTGAGATTTTCTGTATGTTTTACTTGTTTTAGCTGTTTTATGGCTCGAGTATCCGAAATAAATGATTGATGATGACTTTGAAGTCCTTTGCCATGCTACAGATGGAATTTGACCTGCATCATAGTTAAGTTTTTAGGTACCTCCAATTGCATCATGCATTTACGCCCAGTGTGGGAGACTTATCGGAATTCTTTGCTTACAGCTCCCTTGAGATCAAACTACTGGGAGATGACCTCAGAGACTATAAAATCTCGCAAATTTATAAGTCATTGCTGATTAATCCACTGGATGCGTTCCAGCAGCTGCGAGAAGCTTGGGTGGCAGACCGGGGGCCTCTCACGGAGGATGACTGGAAGGAGGCCCTGGCTTCTCCACTGGAAGCGGTGGTAGCAGCAGAGTTTCGCCTTATTCAGTTACATTAGCTTCAATGTACATACTTCAGGAGACACAGGCTCGCAAAGCAAGGTGGTGGCGTCTTCGTGTTGCCTGCGTTGTCACTGACTTCCTAGATACACTTGTACACAGATTTGCTAGTACCAGTTAGGATCAGGAGGGTCACCTCTTTAAATACAGCGAGGCACCAGACAAGGGTGTCCGCTCTCCCCACTTCTGTTTGCATTGGCTATTGAGCCTCTGGCACAAAGGGTCAGGTTCGATGCCCAGGTTACAGGATTTGAGTGGGCACAGGGAGTGGAAGATAAAATCACATTATATGCGGATGATGGACATGCAGGGTATTGTCCCCCTTCTAGGAGAGGATGCTTTGCACCATGGGTGATGTTCCAGGCAGGTATCTCCCCGGAGACCCCAAAATGGCCTCCTTGCCCATCCAGATTTACATAGACAGCAATAGATATAAAATGGTGCTGTTGTGGATAGCTCTCCTGGTTGCCAACAGGAACATTAGTCACCATTAGAAAAATGACCCCCGCCCCCATTGGAGGGTTGAAGTAAGGGCCTGGACCACTTCATGAGTATGGAAAGACCAATTTATGTGTCCAGGATTTGCCCACACAAACATTTGAAAATATGGGGAGATTGGGCCCGATACCGAAGGATCCTGTTGGAACCAAGCAGGACCCAGCCATGGAATATAGAAGAAGATATCTAAACTTTTCCGATTGTCAGTCACTGGACTTTGGACTGCAAAATGGATGGGGGGAGGCGGGAAGCGCAGATGGATGACATGTACTGATGGGATAGTGTATTGTAGATTGATTGGGAAGGGGAATGTGTCGTCCTCGTTACTGTATGAGTAAATCTCAATAAACTGTTTCAGAAAAAGAGTATATAGTATAAGATATAAATGCATAATAACTTAATCATTAACATAGAGCTAATAAAATAAAATGTTAAAGAACATTAACTCATTAAATTAAATGTGTAGGTGTGGCTAAGATGGTGGTGGAATGAGAGCTCCTTCCTGTAGTTGCAATTCCTGAATCAACCATAGTGCCATCTCCCGCCTGTCAACAAGAAGAAAAGCAGCAGCCAGACCGATGACAACTCACAAAGGTCCCGGCTCACAGTTTTGAGGTGCATGACAATTCTTTTGGATTCAGGGCAAAAGTTCTGATGAGTCAGGAGAACAAGATGGTGGCTCTGCGCTTCTGAGAGCAGCCAAGCCAACTCTCATAGAATTAATGGCAAGTATCATTTCCTGTATTCTGAAAAGCATTATGTCAGAAGATCAACTTTTCAGACACTTTGTCATACTCAGACAGCACTAGCGACTTTGAATCCACAACAAGTAACTTCTAAGTACATCAAGGAGGTTTTTCAGGGTGAGGTCAAGGGAGAGGACAGGGAAAGAGATGGTAGAATACAAACCAAGGAAATGGCGAAACAAGAACACGAAGACAGATTTACAGGTGGGGGAACAAGAAGTAATGCTATTTTATAACTTTTCACTAAGTACATTAGACACTCACAAATTGAACCTTTTGAAAGAAGGGATGTCATTTGTACAGAATTTGGGCCTCATTTACAAGCCCCTTGCGCCGCTGCTGCATCACATTTGTTTTAATTCGCAGCAGCGGCGCAGTCAATGCCCCCACACTGCTCCTTATCTACAAACTGACGCATTGTATCCAATCCGTCAGTTTGTAGAGCCCTGTGTCACATTATACCTGCACCAAGTATAATGTATGCAGGGTAGGCGTTCCCAAGCAAAAAAGCCACGTAGAACTGGTGCAGTGAAATTTACAACATTTAATTGCGTCACTCTACGACTTCAGCGTGTCAAAATCCTTACGCTTGTTCAGGCGTAAGGAATGACGCAGGACTTTTAAAATGGGACTCGCCTATGTGTTCTGACGCACTGCTGCAGTTACATCAGTTTTACGACCAACTCCAGCAATGCATCACTTTTGCACCAACTGATGTGTCCGAATTTTTGACGCATCTGTTAATCCTTGCGCCATGGAGCCCTGTACTGTAAATACAGCGCATCCATGGTGTCACAAGGACATTTGGCGCAGGTGCAAGGAAACTGATGCATCGATGTCAATGCGTCAGTTTCTTGTAAATGAGACTCTTTGGGCCTCATTTATGATGCCCCTTGTGCCATCGAAACAACACTTTTTGTGACGTTCCGTGGCGCAGGAGACGAGGCAGCACTAAGCCACTTTTTTTGGCTTAATGCTGCCTCGTAAATATTGTTCCCTTTAACACAGTTTTCTGCATTAAAGGGGCGTGCAATGGGTGTTGCTGGGGGCGTTCCCAGCAAACATCCATGGCTTTTTTACACTACCCCAGATTTATGAGAAATCGTAACTCTGAGGCAGCGCCACAAACTTACGCCTCCCCAGGGAAGGCGTAAGGGAGGCACAACGAGGAGAAATATCTTTATTTCTCCTAGTTTTTCATTATTCTATGTGTGCTGCATTCTGCAGCGCACATAGAAAGAGGAAAAAACCTCTTGTGATTGTTTTTATGCAGGAAGGCGTCCCTTCCTGCAAAACAAGAATCATCCCTGCAACGCAGGCACCCTTGCACCATGGTGGTGCAGAGGTGCCTGCAGTGGCGCTCGGCAGCCCATTGTGCACTGGCGCAAGGGAAAAGGACAGGTATGCGCTGTATCTAATAGATACGGTACATTCTTGCCCTTTTCTTTTGTCATAGGGCAGAACAGCAGGAAGGCGTGCGGCGCTGCTCTACGTAAAAACCTCATAAATGAGACCCTTTGCGTCCTGATTTTTACCAGGACTGAAGTTCCGCAAACATAAAGCTACACTGGATTAAAGAAGCCATCTACCTTCTACCCACCTACCAAGACTAGCCCTATTGAATTGTTGACTTTTGAAAAATGATTGAAAGAGAAATGGACAGGATTGAACAGAAAAACAAATATGTCAAAAGTAATCTCCTCAAGGAGGAACAACAAGCATAATTTCGATATAAAACTTATCAGAAAGAACTGGAACATGGTCTCTGGATTAGAATATTTTCAAGATCCATCACATTTTGCCCTCAAAAGAAATCGCAATATAAGAGAAAATCGAATTCACTTAAACACAACAAGAAACCCACAGACTAGTGATACTAGAAGCATTTTGGGACTTCCCTGGACAAAGGGCATCATAAATGGGATAATTGCTACATGCCCTCGCGCAATTAAAGGGGAAGAATTTCAGCATAACAATGTGACAATCAAACACATAGAATTTACGAACTGCAATGCTAACACATGTAGTGTACTGCGTTATTTGCCCTTGTGGGAAAGGCTATATTGGTAAAACTAATTAGAAAGTTAAAAATAAATTGGAAAATAAAAATCTAGGATTCGATGCAAAAAACATTGCATGCAACTATGGGGGCACACTTTCTACAAGCAAACCATATAGCAATGGACTTACTTTGACGTATCTCAGACTCAACTGTTGATAATTCTCTGCTTAGATTAGAAGCCTAGTTGACTCTTCGCCATAAGACTACAGAAAAACCCTGAGCACACTTAGAAGGGCGACCTTCCAGCTCTCCTGATACTCCCCAGGACATCCTGACTCGTGTACATCACTTCAAGCAGAAAAAGGACATTATGGCGGGCGATCTGCTGGTTGTGCTAAGACCTGTCACCCACTACATTACAAAATCAACGCCCACATAGACAAGCAACCATTTACCTGAGAAAAAGAAATAAAATATGCGTCTGTGCCACCCCTTGAAGAATGAGGGCAGCTAAGGTGAATCGCGCTTCCGCCCCTTGGTATACGGAAGCTCTAAGGAAAAATAAAAGTGCATGTAAACGCTTAGAGAGAATATGGCGAGCTAATTATACGGCCTACGATAAATCTGTTTTTAAAGTAGCCCTAAGAGACCAATACCGGAAAGTTCGCCAGGGCAAGAAACTTTTCTTCTCTACGAAAATCGACCAGGCCGGCAATAAAAGTAGAGAACTTTATAACATTGTCAAAAATTTCTCATCGCCCGCTGCTATTAGATGCCCGTTTGCACCAACTAGTGAATGGACAAATATGATGGCCTCTTTTTTCCATGATAAAATTAGGAAAATACAGGACTCTTTTGAAATGCAGCCACTGGCTCATTCTGCTGAGCTTGATTCTTCCAGTGTTGCTGTAAGCTCGGACTTCTCCCTCATGCAGTTTCCTGCTATTTCCATGGACCAATCTTTAATTCTTATGAAGTCCTTGAAGTCAGGCTCCCCTGCCGACCCCTGTCCTGCCAAGGTGTTATCGGCAATTGCAGAGGTGATTAATCCTACGGTGAATCAGATTTTAAACAATGCCTTGCGAGAGGGATATATGCCTCCTTGCTGGAAACACGCCAAAATTCTCCCACTTTTAAAAAAACCTACGGTCGACCCTGAGGTACCTGGTAACTACCGCCCTATATCCCTGCTACCTTTTTTCTCCAAGGTTTTGGAGAAATATGTTAACTCCATTATCACTGACTATATTGAGACCAATCACCTTTTGCACCCAAGTCAGTCAGGTTTCAGGGCAAACTTTAGCACTGAATCGGCCCTTTTAGAAGTGGCGGAAACTATAAAAACCACGCTAGATAGGGGTGGCAATGCAGTCTTGGTACTTTTGGATCTTTCCGCGGCTTTTGACACCGTGCCCCACAAAAGATTGGTGCAAAGATTGGTGGAGGGTGGTGTCGGTGGCTTAGCCCTGAGCTGGATCAAGTCATTTCTCAGTGACCGCCTCCAAACTATATGGTCCCCCCCTTTCTCTGCTGATATCTCTCCCATGAATGTTGGAGTCCCGTAGGGCTCTATTTTGAGCCCTACTCTGTTCAATCTTTATATGGCCCCTATCGCCCTTCTTGCTGAACAACACGGGGCTAAGATCGTATCATATGCAGACGATACGCAGTTGTTGTTCACTTGCGAGAAGGGTGTTGAGTTTGATGGTCATGCAATAAACTCATGTCTCTCAGCAGTTTTTTTGTGGCTGAAGGACAACCAAATGAAATGTAATCCTGATAAGTCTGAGATTATCTTTTTTGGCCCTCGACCATGTGAGACCTGGTATGAAAGGTGGCCGCAGGATTTGACCCCCCCCCAGGTCGTCTGTGTCCCTGGTTAAGAACCTCAGAGTCAGACTGGATGCCATGCTCTCTATGAAATCCCAGATCCAATCTGTAGCCGGGACTTGTTTTGGGATCTTAAGAATGGTGAAGAATTTTCTTCCCCTGCTTTCTGTTTCTCACAGAAAGACCATTGTTCAAGCTCTGGTAATCTCGAGATTCGATTTTGTCAACTCTTTGTACTTGGGACTTCCCAGTTATCTAATTGCCCGCTTGCAGGTGATTCAAAACACGGCGGCCAGGGCCATCTTCTTGGCTGGCCCTAGAACTCATTCGTCACCTCTTTTGACGTCCCTGCATTGGCTCCCTGTTCAAAAAAGAATCCATTTTAAAGCGCTGATTTTGGTTTTTAAAGCTTTTAATCAGATTGGAGCTCCTTATCTCAGACAAAGATTTCCTCATTATACTCCCCAACGTACTCTGAGGTCCTCTACTCAACTATTGATTCCTGTTCCTAAAGTTTCACTTGCCCGGGTCGGAGGTCGATCTTTTCAAGTGGTCACCTCCCACCTATGGAACAGCCTTCCTTTGGCCCTCAGACAGGTTCAGGACCTACTCACTTTCAGAAAAAAACTTAAGACGTGGCTTTTCCAACTTTAATCTGTTTTGCCGGTTTTGCTTTGTAGTTCTCTTCTCTGCGACTGTTTATGTGGTTTTTGCTTAGCGCCGGGACACTCCTGGGAGAAGCCGTGCGCTTTATAAATACCAAATTAACATAACATAACATAACATGTGTACACCACCTGAGTTGCACCGTATTCTCGTCATCAATGAGATCCACCCACATCCACCAAGGGTGAAAGAGAACACAAAAGCCGAAAGCAAGGGATATGAAGCAAGATATCCAGCTGCGGCCCGTGCAGGTAAAAGCGGTGGGGCCGGGTGGGGGATTTCGACAGACGGCGATGAGGGAAAATTCATTAATTATTTAATTTTCCCTCGTGGTCGTCTGTCGAATCCTCCCAACCCGGCCCCACCGCTCTTACCTGCACGGCCGTGGCTGAAGATATCCTCGAGAAGGAATCCTCATAGACCCTCTTCAGAAGAAATCCTTCGTGATAGGAGAGCTGTAATTAACAACCTACAAGTGGATGAGACAGCAGGTGTGATTTTAGTCTTTCAACTGAAGTGGACTGGGATCTTCCTAAAAATTTAACTACCAACAGACTGAAGGCGCCTATTCAAAAGTCCGCAAACAGCTGGAGGGGTGGGAGGGGTGATCCAGCGGGTTACTAGGAACAAGCATTCATACACAAAATACTCACTTGGGCCCATACATTCATACTACGCTAGCAATTTCCGCTGGTGGGTCAGTTGTACTCTTTATCAAAATCCCTGCTACCAATTACTTTTCTGATTGAAGAGTAATGACTTACCAATGGACCCTTTGCTAATTGGGAAGTTTAAAATGAGTGACATTCAATACAATTCATAATTCCTGAAATAATCACTGAGTCAGGAAGTTTTAAAAATGTTTATCTAAAGATTTAGCAGAGTAAAATACAGAACCACATGATACTTAAATCGTATATCAAGGATGAAGCATAATAATCAATTATTGATCAATGACGGTCCCTCAGAAAAGGAGAAGATAGAAACAGCAGCACAACTAAGGTTTGCATTTATATTTACCTAAAAGTGCGAGAACCAAACCCCTTGGCCAAGGAGTTGGAAAGGTAGGACCCAGGAAGGATGAAGAGCAAAGACCTCCTCCAGGTTCAGGACAGGACCAGTGACCTCTCTATCAACGACGCCTGTGTCGTTCCCCTCTCTGGTACTTCGCTTCTCCTCGATTTCTCCCGTGTCTTGCTTCTAAGGTACTCCGCCGCCCCCACCTCAGGACCTCTCTGGACAGCGGTTCAGTCTGCAATCGATCAGCTTGTACGTCTGGAGCTTATGCCTAATGTCTGTTCTCTGAGCTCCTCTGCATCATCTCTGCTCTCTTCTGCCTCTTCTGCCTCTCTTCTGAATGAATTCTGAATCTTCTGGCTAACAATTAACTAATTCTATATCTATTATACCCTTCTACGCCCATGTACCTCCCCTTAATGTTGCAGAATTATGGGTCCACTACTTCTGATTGGACGGGGACAGGGGGTTGATCCTCACACCATATTGATTTAATTCATTTTCTTAAAGCCCATTGTTTTAAAATACCGCCCATCACAATTAATACATTTGCTTTATTTCCCACCCTTCTCACGACAAGTTTAATACATTGTTTATATAAATTGTTTCTTTTCGGTAGGGACATCGTGGGTACAATAGTGTTGGCCATCAGGTCATGGCCTTGGATGACGTCCAGGTTGACTTCATTCGCTCTTCTGGGCAGCCACTCAGGGCGCATGCGCAGAACCATTGTCTCTCGAGTTTTCAGTTCACCAACCCCAGGCCCAATTTACGAACTAATAAAAGTCAAAGAAGAAAATATTAAAATCACAAATAAATTGTTTCACTGTATACCCACTCTTTCTACTCTATTCCCAATTATTTATAAATTCTATCCCACATTAATAGCGTTAGGATACCACAGTTTATTTGCAACATATGAGCAAGCTGTAGCACATGAAGACATTAAGCAGCCATTTTAATACACACTGCGCAGAAGCAAGAGTTTCCCTCCAAGCAAAGAAAGACGTCACACCATGTGATATGGTTGAGACATGCGCAATAGGGTTCCCGCGCTTTAGCGGCCATTTTTAGAATAGACAAGCGTTACTTGTTAGTTTAAACACATAGGCAAGCTTCCTTTCTACTTATGTTCGTGTGTGTATTTATTAGTACGAACATCACAAAGATTAATAAATTAATACTGTGAGAAGATTGCCTCCGAGCAAGTCTCATTTGTGAGTCCTTGCTCCATCAATCCCCTCTCTGATGGCGTTTCTGAGCCATCAAATACTACCCACAACCAGATGCCAACTTTTAGCATAAAATTGTCTCAGTTTCATTTTTACACTTTCTATTTTTCACATCTCCTTTCAGTTTCTTGTATAATTCACTTCTTAAATCTTCTAGTTCGATGTCATCAAACTTTCGCTTCTTTCCTTTTCCTGTCACATTATACGATTCATTCTTTCTACAACCTTTGCATCATATTATTATAGACAGAACTATTATTCCTATCCCTGCTAAGGGTACTAATATTTGACCTATAAGTCCTTTCCCTACATTAGCAAACCAGGTACCAATCGACCTAATACTATTGGTCAATCTTTCCCATACACTATCAACTTCCAGTGGTTTTAGTTCCTTCTCAAGTTTAGTTATATTCTGTATATACTTTCCAATTTCTGCACTTTTATCAGGTATGTAAGTGCAACAGTGTTTCGTCTTCAATAATTTACAGACTCCGCCCTCTTTCGCTAATAGTATATCAAGAGCAAGTCGATTTTGCATAACCATAGAACTAATCGCAACCATTTCCGCATTAATCATTAGAAATCCTCCAGCAGTGTCAGTTGATAAACGATCAACCACTATTGATAATTTACATATCTTCCTTGAGTTCAGAATTATTCCCACTGAAGGTATTAATGCACCAAATATATCACCTATAATTTCAGAAAAACTAGCTCTTTTACTATGTGTTAATTCACTAGTATTTTCATTGCTCCCAGTGTTCCTTTTTACATGGTATATTTTTGGAAATACTATTCCAAAATAACAACTTCCATACCACCGTGCAGGAAGCCTAAAGTAAGCCTTATTCCCACACACATAATAGATTCCAGGAAAAACTGAATCCGTTCCTCCTTTTAATCCCCAACCTCCAAGAATTAAGAAATTGTGTTCACATTCACTGGTACCGATGAAAATATTGTTATAATCAGTCTTTAACCTATGTAGACAAATTTTCCCTGTCTTCTCAAAATCCAGAGCCATAGCAGCTTGAGCCCTGCCAGGTGTATAACTACCCTCTTTCTCAGCCCAAGGTGGCAGATGAGCCTTATGCTCAGAAGCTTTCTTCTGGAAATCTTGTCTTCTACTCTCCACTAAATTCAAAAATATCTTTTCTTCTTCATGTAATGAACATGTTAGATTGCTTCTATGTGCATGTGTTATGTCTATTGATTTCATTGTTAAGAAAAATTCTCCCATAAACTGTGCATCTTTACTACTAAGCACTGGATTCATATTCTTTCGAATCGGAACTTCAGAAAATATCACATCTATATTTGAATAATAATACTGAAGTCTCCCTGTTCTATAAAATAAACTAGTCAATACACTACATGATATGCCATAAGTTAATGGTAAGTGATGATACGTTAACCCTTCTGCTACTGATTCAGGCAATTTCATACAGACATAACAATTACTAACTTCCATGGTATCTACATATTGAAACAATAATTTTGTGAAAACATTCAGACTAGTGTCATTATCTGTTATTTCATGATGAAATTCTGGTTCATCTTCTTCCTTTAGTTCTACTCTATTACTTTTCAAGTTATCTGTCCTTTCCTTCGTTTCGTTGTTAATCTTTTTATCTATTATCATAAAGTAAGGAATTGCTACGATCACAACTAACCATACTATAAGCACCACTACCAGATTACATATGCATATAGCACAGCATCTTTTACAACCTTTCTGTTTTGGTCTCCCAGTAACTCTATCGTCAGGCATTTTTGACAAGGAAGATTTCTCTTCTTATTGTGATTTAAAGTCTCTTTACGTTATCAAGGTGGTCTTATTTCTTTCTCATAAGTCAATTCCGCACTTGTCCCTTCGTCAGCACTTTCGCTTGACTCTGAGCTCTCATAGTCTTCAAGAATGATATAAGTCCAATCGGGACCTTTAAATTTGTTGTTTACAAGTTTCAGTCTTTTGCTTTTCCGTCTTTCAATTCCACTTGTTTGTCCCGTTAGGCTTGTCACTTCATTTACTTGTTCTGGGTCTTCACTTCTGGTTGTTATGTGGTATTTTACTCTTTTAATTACACTAGGCCAACGATCACCTTTTCTGACCTTCTTTGTTTGCATTGTCTCTTCACTTCTTAATTCTTCCTCAGAAATTCTTTTATTTTCCAGTTGTGGCACAATTTCGTTTTCTTCTATTTCAGTTTCTTCTACTTGCTCTTTCTCAGGTCTTATTGCTTTCTCTTCAGCTGCTCCACTGTGAGTTTCCAGTATTTGACCTTGTTCAGGATTTACGTCTTCATGGTTGTGATCCTCGTGATCTTCTTCTTGAGTGTATTTTCCTAAATCTAACTGGTTCTGATCAGGGCTTATTGCACTTTGTACTTCTGCAGCCTGACCGCGTTCTTCTAGACCTGTCTGTCCCTGCTCAAAATCTGTTGGTTCGTTGTTGATTTGAGCCCAATTTCCTCTCCCTATCTGATCCTGCTCAGGTTCTCTTATTGTTTCTTCTTCCTCTTCCTGAGCTGCTTCTTCTTCACCTATCTGATCTTCTTCAATTTCTTCTAAATTTGCTTGACTTCTTGTTCTGTTGTAGACTTCAGGTATTTCCACCACCGGTATCCAGTCCTGACTTGTGCTCGGTTGTTCTTCTTCAGCTTCCCTTGAATCTCGGACCTGGGATTCTTCAGCTGGGCAACCTTCAGCTTCCTCAGTTATCGATGCTGTCTGAGGATTTTCTTCTTCAGGGTCTGTTACTCTTTTGGTGTGGCTTACATGGATCCAATTAGGATATCCTGCACATTTCACTGCTGTGTTCGTAACTAGTATAACCTGACGAGGTTCTTCCCACCTGGGTGATAGACACGTTTCTCTGTTGTGATGCTTCACAACCACCCAGTCACCAGGAATCAGATCATGTTCTTGTTCAGGCTGCCTGGAAACTGCGTCTTCCCCAACCTGGTGAGAGACAGAACGCACTAGGTCAGCCAATCCTTTGCAATAATCCAGAACCATATCATCAGTTATATTCAGCAGTTTATTTGTAGGAACATGTGCTTGTCTCATTGCTCTTCCCATGATTATTTCGTGCGGACTCAATCCGGTATTTCTATTAGGAATGCTTCTGAGTCCCATCAAAACAAGTGGCAATGCATCCGGCCAATCTAACGATGTTGATGCACACATTTTTGCCAGTCTGGATTTTATTGTGCCGTTCATTTGATCAACCACTCCAGAAGCCTCTGGACGATATGCACAGTGCAATTTTTGCTCAATTTGGAATGCTTCACAGATTATTCTAATCACATCACTGTTGAAGTGCCTTCCTCCATCTGATTCCAAAGTTACTGGAAAACCAAATCTAGGAATGAGTTCTCGTAGCAACAACTTTGCGACTGTAATACTGTCATTCCTCCTAGTAGGGTAAGCCTCCACCCACTTTGAAAACAGACACACTATGACGAGTACATATTTCAGTCCTCTACATGGTGGTAGCTGAATGAAATCTAGCTGCAATCTCACAAATGGACCCTCTGCCTTTCCGATCTTCCCAAACCCAATTACTGATTTCCTTCCTGGATTATGCAGTTGGCAAGTTAGACATCTCTGGCAAAGACTCTCTGCTACAGCCTTAAACCTTGGATTGTACCAATTTTGTCTGAAGAGCCTAATCATTGCATCTCTCCCTACATGGGTGTCTCCATGATACATTCTGGCCATTTGTGAAATCAAACAGTCGGGCATGACTGGTCTGCCATCGGCATAAATCCATACATCGTCGTCTGACCTTTGAGAACATCCCATTTTAATCCATGCATTTCTTTCACTCTCATCAGCATCGTCTTGTAATCTTTTCACATCATTCCATGTTTCAGGAGGTGCATACAGCATAAGTTGGCAGCTGATTCCCATTCTTTCAACCCTTTTATTAACTGATAACCTGTTTTTGGCACAGTGTGGGGCCACCAAATCTGCATATCTGTTACCGACTACCACCCAGTCATCTCCTGACTGGTGTGCGGCACATTTCACCACAACCAATTCTTTTGGTGATTGTATTGCTTCCATTAGTTCTTTTACGAACTGTCCATTTTTAATGGGGGATCCTGAAGAAGTCA
The DNA here is from genome assembly GCA_963921515.1 of Calotriton arnoldi. Taxonomy (NCBI): domain Eukaryota; kingdom Metazoa; phylum Chordata; class Amphibia; order Caudata; family Salamandridae; genus Calotriton; species Calotriton arnoldi. The sequence continues at coordinate 183,411 of CAWUFW010005039.1, forward strand.
TGAAATCCCTTTGCATCCATAATTGGCCAAAATCATGCACAACCCCGTAACCATATTGGCTATCTGTAAATATAGTTACTTTCTGGTTCCTCCCAATTTTGCAGGCTTTTATCAAAGAAATTAATTCAGCTACTTGTGCAGATTTTACTCCTGGTAAATAGGATGCTTCGACTATTCCAGTTAATTCACATACTGCATATGTTGCAGTTAGTTTACCATCTTCATGACTTTGGCATGAACCATCAACAAACAGCTCCCTGTCTGGTTTCCTAAGGGGTAGTTCTTGTATGTCAGGACGAGGTTTTGTGCACAACTCTGTGACTTGTAAACAATCATGTTCCTCTTCATCATCTTTAACTTCCTCATGATATGGGTCTGGTAGTAAGGTAGCAGGATTTACTATTGTGCACCTTACAATAGTCCCATTTTCAGCACCTAGTATTATTCTTTCATATTTAGTCAGCCGACTAGGAGTAAGATGCTGAGTTCGGGTTCTTGTCAACAGAATCACAACTGAATGTGGAACAAACACTTTGACAGGATGTCCCATTACAATTGATTCACTTTGCTCAATGCTCAAACATGTAGCCGCTACTGCTTTTAAGCAGCCTGGCAATGCGGCTGCCACTGGGTCCAATGTAGCAGAAAAATATGCTATAGGACGTCTGTCCAAACCATGTCTCTGGGTTAGGACTGAAAGTGCGCAATTTTCTCTTTCATGGCAGAATAATGCAAATTTTCTTTTATAATCAGGCATGCCTAGTGCAGGTGCTGCACACAAAGCGTTTCTCAATTTTACAAAAGCTCCTACGCTCTCATCATCCCACTCAACTGGGTCCTTTGCCTTCTTTTTTGTCATTTGGATTAATGGCTTGGCTAGCAGAGAAAACCCTAGTATCCATTGTCGACAATAACCCACTATTCCAAGGAACATTCTCACTTCTCGTTGGGATACGGGCATTTGCATTTTCTTGATTAATTTTACTCTTTCAGAGGTTATCCTTCTTTTTCCCCTCTCGATTTGGTGTCCTAGATACTTAACTGCTGTTGTACAAAACTGCAACTTTTCAGGTGAAACTTTATGCCCTTCTTCAGCTAAATGATTTAATAATGCAATGGAGTCAACAACACAGTCCTCTCTGGTGTTAGATGCCACCAGTAAATCATCTATATATTGTACTAAGACTGAGCTTCCTGGCATCACTAGTTTCTCTAGACACTTTTTCAATATGTGATTAAAGATAGAAGGACTTTCCGTGTACCCCTGAGGAACACGATTCCATACATAGACTTTGTTCTCAAATTTAAATGAAAAAAGTTACTGACTATCTGGGTGCAATGGTATTGAAAAGAATGCTTGACATAAATCAATCACGGTAAACCATCCTGCACTCCAAGGAATTTGGTATAGAATCACTGCAGGATTTGGCACTATAGGACAACAAGGTTCAACTATTTTATTTATTTTTCGCAGGTCTTGCACAATCCTATATTTTCCACTAGGTTTCTTTAAACCCATTATTGGTGAGTTACAAGGGCTACTCATTACTTCTTTTAGTATGCCTTGTTTTACCATTCTGTCAATTTCTTCAATAACTCCTGCTTTTACTTCTGTACTCATTTTGTACTGTCTAGCATTTGGGAAAATTGCACCTTCCTTTACAGTAATTTTAACTGGGTCTATTTTGGCCATAAGTCCTACTTCCTTTCCCGTGAAATCCCATACTATGGAATTTACTGTAGTTTTTAACTCTTCTGGCAACTCATCTTTTGTTATCAAAGAGAACATCTCATCTACTTCTGTACCTTGCTTTGCAATCATAAATTTATATACATGGTCTTCATCCGGGGTCTGAACTGCCACACAATCCGGTGTGCAGAAAATTGTGCAGTTCATTTTACACAACAAATCTCGGCCCAATAAATTCACTGGACTGGAATCACACACTACAAATTGATGCATTTCTCTAAAATTTCCAATTTTTACTTCCATTGGTTCGGTAAGAGGTGTTCTAATCTTTTGATTAGCTACACCCACAACTTGGATAGCTTCTCCAGAGAGAGGAAGGTCTGGGATGTCTGCTGTTCTCACAGTAGACCTGGTAGCACCAGTGTCCAAAAGGAAAGTAATATCATTACCTTTCACATTCCCTTCAACATATGGACCTGACTGATCTACCGGTAAGGATGCACCAAGTACGCACTCCTTCTCCCCCTCTCCTAGTCTCCGTCATTGACTATATGGACAGAAGTCGTCCTGTAAAAGAAATTGTGAGGTTATATAATCATTCTTACCACTTCCTCCTTGATATCCGACGTCTGTACCGTGCTTTGCTCTGCTTACGTTACCCTGTATAGGTGCAGGTGGCAACTGACTCTGAGGATTTACACCCTGCTGTGAGTCATTCTGCGTCTGTGGATTTAAATTTTGATTTGGGCCATTATTATTCCGCATCTTTTTACATTCATCCTTCCAATGCCCCAATTTTCCGCACCCGTGACAAGGAAACTTCTTTTAGCCTCTTCTCTGCTCATTTGTCCTCTCACTTTTCCTCCATTCCCAGTGTCACCATTCGTTCCAGAATCTTTTCCCTGATTATCACTTGGATTATCCAAATTAATTCCCTGTCGCTCAGCCATTTTTACCTGAGCCCACATCACTTTCTCTTGAAGTTTCTTGTGCCTATCCTCAATGTCATCTCCACAATATTTCGCATATTTCAAAATCTCGTCAATCGGTTTCCCTTGCCAGCACAACATGTGCTGCTTAATCATCTGACAAATCTCTGGTTTTAATCCATAAACAAATCGGTAAACAAATTGACTCATGTTTTTATCTCCAATATCTTCAAATCCACTATACTGCTTGAATACTTGCAATAAACGTTCGTAATAGGCATGTACCGATTCACTGGCTTCTTGGGTAGTTCTGTCTATTTTCACCCAATCTGTTTCTTTTGGTGGTATTTTCCCTTTCAGGTAAGTTATTACCTGCTGATATTTTTTCATTACATCACTCGATGGGGCACCTGTTTTTGGATCTCTAGGATACTCTTCGCTTGGCCAATCAACTGTGATTTTACAATCTGTCCATAAATCGGCAGGTACCACTATGTCGATCAAACCATCCAAGTCCTTCAACAATACCTTTGACACCTTCACAAACCTCTCAACCTGCTTGTACCATTCTATTGGCTTTTCTCTCAGCTTTGGAAAGTCATTCGTAAATGACAAAATATCCTGTCGGCTCCATGGGACATGTACATATCCTCCTCCTGGAACTTCTCGCATCGGGTACATTTGGTCTGCTTTCCCTGTTTCCTTCATTAAATATTCAGAAGTGGTTCTACTGTACCATGCCTCTTCCTTTTTCTTTGCCCATCTAGTTTTCCATTTATCCAATTCTCCCCATTTCTGTAATACTGACATTAATTCTTTTATTTGTAGTTTTCGGCCTGAGGCATTCATTTTTCTAAATCTTTGTCAGAGAAGTCTGCTCTATAGGGTTTCTGTAACACCTTTGACTTCCCTATTTCAATTCCCATCTGCAAAGCCAAATCTGATAATTTTTCATGAAATATTTTTACATTTCTTGTGATGCTTCTGCATACAAATAATAACTCTTCTTCATCGTAAGTATTTAGACGATCTACTCCTACATTTCCTGCTATCATTTCTTCTAACTCGACCTTTAATTTGTAAATGTCCATAATCTTTGGAGGTGAACTCTGTTTGTCTGATCCTTGTGCCCACCTTTCTAAATCTTCTGGCGTAACTACTGTGGCACTTTTGGTTCCTGATGAGGTTACTATGTTTACATCTTTGGAGCAACCAGGTGTTACTCTTCTAGGAGTGGTATTTACAGAACCTCGGATAGGTAAATCCATTAAGGATATCATACTTTCACAATCACTGAATTGATCATCAATTATTACAGGATCTGGTTTTGGGATTTCTACAGATGTGGGCATTGCTAACGGTTTCGGATAACTTACTTTCTCACCATATAAGGGAACCACTGGACCAATTGTTACAGGTATGGTCAGCGAATCAGGGTGGACACTCAACTGTGTTACTTTCTGTATTAATTCTGCTCTGTTTTTATCTATTGCTTCCTTTTCTTTATCATGAAGTACCCTACTAACTGGGGGATTATACAATACTTGCGGTACCAATGGTGTCTTTAGCAGTGGTGCACTTGGGGTGCATCCACTTGTCCCTTCCTGATATGGTGGCGGGTTCTTTAATATTTCTTCCATAAATTCATCTTCTGAATCTCCAAATCTAGTCAAGTGTTTTGTCTTTTCAGTGCATTTATTCCCTGACGATTCTTCTGCCATTAATATTGGATATAAACCCTCTGTAAGCATTGCTCTTCTCCACTGTTTCATCTGACCGTCCCTTGACTCGTTTTGGTATCTGGGGAAAAATCCCCTATAACCCCTATTACTCCTGGATCGGTCACGTTCGAATGCCTCGGTTTCCCACTCTTCTAAGGCTTCGTATTGAGTTAATCTTGGTCTGGGTTCTAAGTCATTCATCCTCAATCTAAAATTTTGAAGAATTCTCCCATTGAAAGTACCATTTTCGGGGAATGCTAATATTCCATCATTTTTGGTATATTCCATCCAATTTTCTATCCATACGCAAGTATGATAACCTCTCTCCATCATCATAAATGAAGCGGGCGTTTTAGCTGGTGGAATGATAATTCCTTCTCTAGTTTTGATTGGTTTATCCTTTTTAAAATAATTCTTAATCTTTTGTAGGAATGACATTTTCCTCTTTTCTCCGTACATTTTTGGCAAATCTCGGTGTATAAAATTATATTCTGCAAACCCTAGGAATCTCCTGTCTGGACGAGTTCCTATTAAAGTCGGATCACTTTTTAACATACAATCTCCACTATCCACTAGGATTTCGGCTTCTATGGTAACAACCAATCAACTTCCAGCTAACACTTGTCTCTGAATCAATCCTAGCGCGGCCTTTTAGTGACGTCTTTTCTGCCAACCCCTCCTTTACAATCTGTGCTTCTCTGTCCCTCGCTGTTTCAACCAATCCCAGCGCGGTACCTGTGACGTCAGTACTACTCCTGACTACTGACCCCTCCTTTACAAGAGTCTTTCTACGCCCGCGGTTTCAACCAATCCCAGCGCGGCGTTTTGTGACGTCAGCTTCTTCTCCGGTAGCTGACCCTCCCTTTACAAAATCGTACGCAAAATTTTATTTTCTCTACGCTTCTTATTAAAATTCAGTAACAACATAAAACATTCGCTATAGTGCCAGTTTCTCTAAAATTGGAAAAGATAGTTTCTCTCACACTTAGTAAAACCTTTCCGTTTACTATACATACACTACGAGTAAAACCCTTCCGTTTACTCTTCACACAAGCTTCAGAAATACCTGCTACTTCTTTAATGTTACCCTTTCTAGGTGATATAACATCAAATTTTCACCAGCATATTCCTTTGCTGTCACTCACACGCATAGAGTCCCTAACAAGTACTGATAGCCCTACTTAACTTTTCAGTACTATTTCTGCCTGACAGATAACCTCACTGCAGTATGGCTTCCACTTACCATCCGCTATTCTTTCCCGGGGATTCTGGACAACATAAAACAATCTTTAAAAACACACGGATGTTAGTTCATAAAAATAAAATTCTCATTACCCAATTAACAAAGTGCGACCATCCTCTGATAACCAGAAAACTGATCCAGCGGGTTACTAGCAACAAGGATTCATACACAAAATACTCACTTGGGCCCATACATTCATACTACGCTAGCAATTTCCGCTGGTGGGTCAGTTGTACTCTTTATCAAAATCCCTGCTACCAATTACTTTTCTGATTGAAGAGTAATGACTTACCAATGGACCCTTTGCTAATTGGGAAGTTTAAAATGAGTGACATTCAATACAATTCATAATTCCTGAAATAATCACTGAGTCAGGAAGTTTTAAAAATGTTTATCTAAAGATTTAGCAGAGTAAAATACAGAACCACATGATACTTAAATCGTATATCAAGGATGAAGCATAATAATCAATTATTGATCAATGACGGTCCCTCAGAAAAGGAGAAGATAGAAACAGCAGCGCAACTAAGGTTTGCATTTATATTTACCTAAAAGTGCGAGAACCAAACCCCTTGGCCAAGGAGTTGGAAAGGTAGGACCCAGGAAGGATGAAGAGCAAAGACCTCCTCCAGGTTCAGGACAGGACCGGTGACCTCTCTATCAACGACGCCTGTGTCGTTCCCCTCTCTGGTACTTCGCTTCTCCTCGATTTCTCCTGTGTCTTGCTTCTAAGGTACTCCGCCGCCCCCACCTCAGGACCTCTCTGGACAGCGGTTCAGTCTGCAATCGATCAGCTTGTACGTCTGGAGCTTATGCCTAATGTCTGTTCTCTGAGCTCCTCTGCATCATCTCTGCTCTCTTCTGCCTCTTCTGCCTCTCTTCTGAATGAATTCTGAATCTTCTGGCTAACAATTAACTAATTCTATATCTATTATACCCTTCTACACCCATGTATCTCCCCTTAATGTTGCAGAATTATGGGTCCACTACTTCTGATTGGACGGGGACAGGGGTTGATCCTCACACCATATTGATTTAATTCATTTTCTTAAAGCCCATTGTTTTAAAATACCGCCCATCACAATTAATACATTTGCTTTATTTCCCACCCGTCTCACGACAAGTTTAATACATTGTTTATATAAATTGTTTCTTTTCGGTAGGGACATCGTGGGTACAATAGTGTTGGCCATCAGGTCATGGCCTTGGACGACGTCCAGGTTGACTTCATTCGCTCTTCTGGGCAGCCACTCAGGGCGCATGCACAGAACCATTGTCTCTCGAGTTTTCAGTTCACCAACCCCAGGCCCAATTTACGAACTAATAAAAGGCAAAGAAGAAAATATTAAAATCACAAATAAATTGTTTCACTGTATTCCCACTCTTTCTACTCTATTCCCAATTATTTATAAATTCTATCCCACATTAATAGCGTTAGGATACCACAGTTTATTTGCAACATATGAGCAAGCTGTAGCACATGAAGACATTAAGCAGCCATTTTAATACACACTGCGCAGAAGCAAGAGTTTCCCTCCAAGCAAAGAAAGACGTCACACCATGTGATATGGTTGAGACATGCGCAATAGGGTTCCCGCGCTTTAGCGGCCATTTTTAGAATAGACAAGCGTTACTTGTTAGTTTAAACACATAGGCAAGCTTCCTTTCTACTTATGTTCGTGTGTGTATTTATTAGTACGAACATCACAAAGATTAATAAATTAATACTGTGAGAAGATTGCCTCCGAGCAAGTCTCATTTGTGAGTCCTTGCTCCATCAATCCCCTCTCTGATGGCGTTTCTGAGCCATCAAATACTACCCACAACCAGATGCCAACTTTTAGCATAAAATTGTCTCAGTTTCATTTTTACACTTTCTATTTTTCACATCTCCTTTCAGTTTCTTGTATAATTCACTTCTTAAATCTTCTAGTTCGATGTCATCAAACTTTCGCTTCTTTCCTTTTCCTGTCACATTATACGATTCATTCTTTCTACAACATTTGCACCATATTATTATAGACAGTACTATTATTCCTATCCCTGCTAAGGGTACTAATATTTGACCTATAAGTCCTTTCCCTACATTAGCAAACCAGGTACCAATCGACCTAATACTATTGGTCAATCTTTCCCATACACTATCAACTTCCAGTGGTTTTAGTTCCTTCTCAAGTTTAGTTATATTCTGTATATACGTTCCAATTTCTGCACTTTTATCAGGTATGTAAGTGCAACAGTGTTTCGTCTTCAATAATTTACAGACTCCGCCCTCTTTCGCTAATAGTATATCAAGAGCAAGTCGATTTTGCATAACCATAGATCTAATCGCAACCATTTCCGCATTAATCATTAGAAATCCTCCAGCAGTGTCAGTTGATAAACGATCAACCACTGTCGATAATTTACATATCTTCCTTGAGTTCAGAATTATTCCCACTGAAGGTATTAATGCACCAAATATATCACCTACAATTTCAGAAAAACTAGCTCTTTTAATATGTGTTAATTCACTAGTATTTTCATTGCTCCCAGTGTTCCTTTTACATGGTATATTTTTGGAAATACTATTCCAAAATAACAACTTCCATACCACCGTGCAGGAAGCCTAAAGTAAGCCTTATTCCCACACACATAATAGATTCCAGGAAAAACTGAATCCGTTCCTCCTTTTAATCCCCAACCTCCAAGAATTAAGAAATTGTGTTCACATTCACTGGTACCGATGAAAATATTGTTATAATCAGTCTTTAACCTATGTAGACAAATTTTCCCTGTCTTCTCAAAATCCAGAGCCATAGCAGCTTGAGCCCTGCCAGGTGTATAACTACCCTCTTTCTCAGCCCAAGGTGGCAGATGAGCCTTATGCTCAGAAGCTTTCTTCTGGAAGTCTTGTCTTCTACTCTCCACTAAATTCAAAAATATCTTTTCTTCTTCATGTAATGAACATGTTAGATTGCTTCTATGTGCATGTGTTATGTCTATTGATTTCATTGTTAAGAAAAATTCTCCCATAAACTGTGCATCTTTACTACTAAGCACTGGATTCATATTCTTTCGAATCGGAACTTCAGAAAATATCACATCTATATTTGAATAATAATACTGAAGTCTCCCTGTTCTATAAAATAAACTAGTCAATACACTACATGATATACCATAAGTTAATGGTAAGTGATGATACGTTAACCCTTCTGCTACTGATTCAGGCAATTTCATACAGACATAACAATTACTAACTTCCATGGTATCTACATATTGAAACAATAATTTTGTGAAAACATTCAGACTAGTGTCATTAACTGTTATTTCATGATGAAATTCTGGTTCATCTTCTGCCTTTAGTTCTACTCTATTACTTTTCAAGTTATCTGTCCTTTCCTTCGTTTCGTTGTTAATCTTTTTATCTATTATCATAAAGTAAGGAATTGCTACGATCACAACTAACCATACTATAAGCACCACTACCAGATTACATATGCATATAGCACAGCATCTTTTACAACCTTTCTGTTTTGGTCTCCCAGTAACTCTATCGTCAGGCATTTTTGACAAGGAAGATTTCTCTTCTTATTGTGATTTAAAGTCTCTTTACGTTATCAAGGTGGTCTTATTTCTTTCTCATAAGTCAATTCTTCACTTGACTCTGAGCTCTCGTAGTCTTCAAGAATGATATAAGTCCAATCGGGTCCTTTAAATTTGTTGTTTACAAGTTTCAGTCTTTTGCTTTTCCGTCTTTCAATTCCACTTGTTTGTCCCGTTAGGCTTGTCACTTCATTTACTTGTTCTGGGTCTTCACTTCTGGTTGTTATGTGGTATTTTACTCTTTTAATTACACTAGGCCAACGATCACCTTTTCTGACCTTCTTTGTTTGCACTGTCTCTTCACTTCTTAATTCTTCTTCAGAAATTCTTTTATTTTCCAGTTGTGGCACAATTTCGTTTTCTTCTATTTCAGTTTCTTCTACTTGCTCTTTCTCAGGTCTTATTGCTTTCTCTTCAGCTGCTCCACTGTGAGTTTCCAGTATTTGACCTTGTTCAGGATTTACGTCTTCATGGTTGTGATCCTCGTGATCTTCTTCTTGAGTGTATTTTCCTAAATCTAACTGGTTCTGATCAGGGCTTATTGCACTTTGTACTTCTGCAGCCTGACCGCGTTCTTCTAGACCTGTCTGTCCCTGCTCAAAATCTGTTGGTTCGTTGTTGATTTGGGCTCAATTTCCTCTCCCTCTCTGATCCTGCTCAGGTTCTCTTATTGTTTCTTCTTCCTCTTCCTGAGCTGCTTCTTCTTCACCTATCTGATCTTCTTCAATTTCTTCTAAATTTGCTTGACTTCTTGTTCTGTTGTAGTCTTCAGGTATTTCCACCACCGGTATCCAGTCCTGACTTGTGCTCGGTTGTTCTTCTTCAGCTTCCCTTGAATCTCGGACCTGGGATTCTTCAGCTGGGCAACCTTCAGCTTCCTCAGTTATCGATGCTGTCTGAGGATTTTCTTCTTCAGGGTCTGTTACTCTTTTGGTGTGGCTTACATGGATCCAATTAGGATATCCTGCACATTTCACTGCTGTGTTTGTAACTAGTATGACCTGACGAGGTTCTTCCCACCTGGGTGATAGACATGTTTCTCTGGTGTGATGCTTCACAACCACCCAGACACCAGGAATCAGATCATGTTCTTGTTCAGGCTGCCTGGAAACTGCGTCTTTCCCAACCTGGTGAGAGACAGAACGCACTAGGTCAGCCAATCCTTTGCAATAATCCAGAACCATATCATCAGTTATATTTAGCTGTTTATTTGTAGGAACATGTGCTTGTCTCATTGCTCTTCCCATGATTATTTCGTGCGGACTCAATCCGGTATTTCTATTAGGAATGCTTCTGAGTCCCATCAAAACAAGTGGCAATGCATCCGGCCAATCTAACGATGTTGATGCACACATTTTTGCCAGTCTGGATTTTATTGTGCCGTTCATTTGTTCAACCACTCCAGAAGCCTCTGGACGATATGCACAGTGCAATTTTAGCTCAATTTGGAATGCTTCACAGATTATTCTAATCACATCACTGTTGAAGTGCCTTCCTCCATCTGATTCCAAAGTTACTGGAAAACCAAATCTAGGAATGAGTTCTCGTAGCAACAACTTTGCGACTGTAATACTGTCATTCCTCCTAGTAGGGTAAGCCTCCACCCACTTTGAAAACAGACACACTATGACGAGTACATATTTCAGTCCTCTACATGGTGGTAGCTGAATGAAATCTAGCTGCAATCTCACAAATGGACCCTCTGCCTTTCCGATCTTCCCAAACCCAATTACTGTTTTTCTTCCTGGATTATGCATTTGGCAAGTTAGACATCTCTGGCAAAGACTCTCTGCTACAGCCTTAAACCTTGGATTGTACCAATTTTGTCTGAAGAGCCTAATCATTGCATCTCTCCCTACATGGGTGTCTCCATGATACATTCTGGTCATTTGTGAAATCAAACAGTCGGGCATGACTGGTCTGCCATCGGCATAAATCCATACATCGTCGTCTGACCTTTGAGAACATCCCATTTTAATCCATGCATTTCTTTCACTCTCATCAGCATCGTCTTGTAATCTTTTCACATCATTCCATGTTTCAGGAGGTGCATACAGCATAAGTTGGCAGCTGATTCCCATTCTTTCAACCCTTTTATTAACTGATAACCTGTTTTTGGCACAGTGTTGGGCCACCAAATCTGCATATCTGTTACCGATTACCACCCAGTCATCTCCTGACTGGTGTGCAGCACATTTCACCACAGCCAATTCTTTTGGTGATTGTATTGCTTCCAATAGTTCTTTTACGAACTGTCCATTTTTAATGGGGGATCCTGAAGAAGTCATGAAATCCCTTTGCATCCATAATTGGCCAAAATCATGCACAACCCCGTAACCATATTGGCTATCTGTAAATATAGTTACTTCTGGTTCCTCCCAATTTTGCAGGCTTTTATCAAAGAAATTAATTCAGCTACTTGTGCAGATTTTACTCCTGGTAAATAGGATGCTTCGACTATTCCAGTTAATTCACATACTGCATATGTTGCAGTTAGTTTACCATCTTCATGCCTTTGGCATGAACCATCAACAAACAGCTCCCTGTCTGGTTTCCTAAGGGGTAGTTCTTGTATGTCAGGACGAGGTTTTGTGCACAACTCTGTGACTTGTAAACAATCATGTTCCTCTTCATCATCTTTAACTTCCTCATGATATGGGTCTGGTAGTAAGGTAGCAGGATTTACTATTGTGCACCTTACAATAGTCCCATTTTCAGCACCTAGTATTATTCTTTCATATTTAGTCAGCCGACTAGGAGTAAGATGCTGAGTTCGGGTTCTTGTCAACAGAATCACAACTGAATGTGGAACAAACACTTTGACAGGATGTCCCATTACAATTGATTCACTTTGCTCAATGCTCAAACATGTAGCCGCTACTGCTTTTAAGCAGCCTGGCAATGCGGCTGCCACTGGGTCCAATGTAGCAGAAAAATATGCTATAGGACGTCTGTCCAAACCATGTCTCTGGGTTAGGACTGAAAGTGCGCAATTTTCTCTTTCATGGCAAAATAATGCATATTTTCTTTTATAATCAGGCATGCCTAGTGCAGGTGCTGCACACAAAGCGTTTCTCAATTTTACAAAAGCTCCTACGCTCTCATCATCCCACTCAACTGGGTCCTTTGCCTTCTTTTTTGTCATTTGGATTAATGGCTTGGCTAGCAGAGAAAACCCTAGTATCCATTGTCGACAATAACCCACTATTCCAAGGAACATTCTCACTTCTCGTTGGGATACGGGCATTTGCATTTTCTTGATTAATTTTACTCTTTCAGAGGTTATCCTTCTTTTTCCCCTCTCGATTTGGTGTCCTAGATACTTAACTGCTGTTGTACAAAACTGCAACTTTTCAGGTGAAACTTTATGCCCTTCTTCAGCTAAATGATTTAATAATGCAATGGAGTCAACAACACAGTCCTCTCTGGTGTTAGATGCCACCAGTAAATCATCTATATAGTGTACTAAGACTGAGCTTCCTGGCATCACTAGTTTCTCTAGACACTTTTTCAATATCTGATTAAAGATAGAAGGACTTTCCGTGTACCCCTGAGGAACACGATTCCATACATAGACTTTGTTCTCAAATTTAAATGAAAAAAGTTACTGACTATCTGGGTGCAATGGTATTGAAAAGAATGCTTGACATAAATCAATCACGGTAAACCATCCTGCACTCCAAGGAATTTGGTATAGAATCACTGCAGGATTTGGCACTATAGGACAACAAGGTTCAACTATTTTATTTATTTTTCGCAGGTCTTGCACAATCCTATATTTTCCACTAGGTTTCTTTAAACCCATTATTGGTGAGTTACAAGGGCTACTCATTACTTCTTTTAGTATGCCTTGTTTTACCATTCTGTCAATTTCTTCAATAACTCCTGCTTTTACTTCTGCACTCATTTTGTACTGTCTAGTATTTGGGAAAATTGCACCTTCCTTTACAGTAATTTTAACTGGGTCTATTTTGGCCATAAGTCCTACTTCCTTTCCCGTGAAATCCCATACTATGGAATTTACTGTAGTTTTTAACTCTTCTGGCAACTCATCTTTTGTTATCAAAGAGAACATCTCATCTACTTCTGTACCTTGCTTTGCAATCATAAATTTATATACATGGTCTTCATCCGGGGTCTGAACTGCCACACGATCCGGTGTGCAGAAAATTGTGCAGTTCATTTTACACAACAAATCTCGGCCCAATAAATTCACTGGACTGGAATCACACACTACAAATTGATGCATTTCTCTAAAATTTCCAATTTTTACTTCCATTGGTTCGGTAAGAGGTGTTCTAATCTTTTGATTAGCTACACCCACAACTTGGATAGCTTCTCCAGAGAGAGGAAGGTCTGGGATGTCTGCTGTTCTCACAGTAGACCTGGTAGCACCAGTGTCCAAAAGGAAAGTAATATCATTACCTTTCACATTCCCTTCAACATATGGACCTGACTGATCTACCGGTAAGGATGCACCAAGTACGCACTCCTTCTCCCCTCTCCTAGGCACCGTCATTGACTATATGGACAGAAGTCGTCCTGTAAAAGAAATTGTGAGGTTATATAATCATTCTTACCACTTCCTCCTTGATATCCGACGTCTGTACCGTGCTTTGCTCTGCTTACGTTACCCTGTATAGGTGCAGGTGGCAACTGACTCTGAGGATTTACACCCTGCTGTGAGTCATTCTGCGTCTGTGGATTTAAATTTTGATTTGGGCCATTATTATTCCGCATCTTTTTACATTCATCCTTCCAATGCCCCAATTTTCCGCACCCGTGACAAGGAAACTTCTTTTAGCCTCTTCTCTGCTCATTCGTCCTCTCACTTTTCCTCCATTCCCAGTGTCACCATTCGTTCCAGAATCTTTTCCCTGATTATCACTTGGATTATCCAAATTAATTCCCTGTCGCTCAGCCATTTTTACCTGAGCCCACATCACTTTCTCTTGCAGTTTCTTGTGCCTATCCTCAATGTCATCTCCACAATATTTCGCATATTTCAAAATCTCGTCAATCGGTTTCCCTTGCCAGCACAACATGTGCTGCTTAATCATCTGACAAATCTCTGGTTTTAATCCATAAACAAATCGGTAAACAAATTGACTCATGTTTTTATCTCCAATATCTTCAAATCCACTATACTGCTTGAATACTTGCAATAAACGTTCGTAATAGGCATGTACCGATTCACTGGCTTCTTGGGTAGTTCTGTCTATTTTCACCCAATCTGTTTCTTTTGGTGGTATTTTCCCTTTCAGGTAAGTTATTACCTGCTGATATTTTTTCATTACATCACTCGATGGGGCACCTGTTTTTGGATCTCTAGGATACTCTTCGCTTGGCCAATCAACTGTGATTTTACAATCTGTCCATAAATCGGCAGGTACCACTATGTCGAACAAACCATCCAAGTCCTTCAACAATACCTTTGACACCTTCACAAACCTCTCAACCTGCTTGTACCATTCTATTGGCTTTTCTCTCAACTTTGGAAAGTCATTCGTAAATGACAAAATATCCTGTCGGCTCCATGGGACATGTACATATCCTCCTCCTGGAACTTCTCGCATCGGGTACATTTGGTCTGCTTTCCCTGTTTCCTTCATTACATATTCAGAAGTGGTTCTACTGTACTGTGCCTCTTCCTTTTTCTTTGCCCATCTAGTTTTCCATTTATCCAATTCTCCCCATTTCTGTAATACTGACATTAATTCTTTTATTTGTAGTTTTCGGCCTGAGGCATTCATTTTTTCTAAATCTTTGTCAGAGAAGTCTGCTCTATAGGGTTTCTGTAACACCTTTGACTTCCCTATTTCAATTCCCATCTGCAAAGCCAAATCTGATAATTTTTCATGAAATATTTTTACATTTCTTGTGATGCTTCTGCATACAAATAATAACTCTTCTTCATCGTAAGTATTTAGACGATCTACTCCTACATTTCCTGCTATCATTTCTTCTAACTCGACCTTTAATTTGTAAATGTCCATAATCTTTGGAGGTGAACTCTGTTTGTCTGATCCTTGTGCCCACCTTTCTAAATCTTCTGGCGTAACTACTGTGGCACTTTTGGTTCCTGATGAGGTTACTATGTTTACATCTTTGGAGCAACCAGGTGTTACTCTTCTAGGAGTGGTATTTACAGAACCTCGGATAGGTAAATCCATTAAGGATATCATACTTTCACAATCACTGAATTGATCATCAATTATTACAGGATCTGGTTTTGGGATTTCTACAGATGTGGGCATTGCTAACGGTTTCGGATAACTTACTTTCTCACCATATAAGGGAACCACTGGACCAATTGTTACAGGTATGGTCAGCGAATCAGGGTGGACACTCAACTGTGTTACTTTCTGTATTAATTCTGCTCTGTTTTTATCTATTGCTTCCTTTTCTTTATCATGAAGTACCCTACTAACTGGGGATTATACAATACTTGCGGTACCAATGGTGTCTTTAGCAGTGGTGCACTTGGGGTGCATCCACTTGTCCCTTCCTGATATGGTGGCGGGTTCTTTAATATTTCTTCCATAAATTCATCTTCTGAATCTCCAAATCTAGTCAAGTGTTTTGTCTTTTCAGTGCATTTATTCCCTGACGATTCTTCTGCCATTAATATTGGATATAAACCCTCTGTAAGCATTGCTCTTCTCCACTGTTTCATCTGACCGTCCCTTGACTCGTTTTGGTATCTGGGGAAAAATCCCCTATAACCCCTATTACTCCTGGATCGGTCACGTTCGAATGCCTCGGTTTCCCACTCTTCTAAGGCTTCGTATTTAGTTAATCTTGGTCTGGGTTCTAAGTCATTCATCCTCAATCTCAAATTTTGAAGAATTCTCCCATTGAAAGTACCATTTTTGGGGAATGCTAATATTCCATCATTTTTGGTATATTCCATCCAATTTTCTATCCATACGCAAGTATGATAACCTCTCTCCATCATCATAAATGAAGCGGGCGTTTTAGCTGGTGGAATGATAATTCCTTCTCTAGTTTTGATTGGTTTATCCTTTTTAAAATAATTCTTAATCTTTTGTAGGAATGACATTTTCCTCTTTTCTCCGTACATTTTTGGCAAATCTCGGTGTATAAAATTATATTCTGCAAACCCTAGGAATCTCCTGTCTGGACGAGTTCCTATTAAAGTCGGATCACTTTTTAACATACAATCAACTTCCAGCTAACACTTGTCTCTGAATCAATCCTAGCGCGGCCTTTTAGTGACGTCTTTTCTGCCAACCCCTCCTTTACAATCAGCGCTTCTCTGTCCCTCGCTGTTTCAACCAATCCCAGCGCGGTACCTGTGACGTCAGTACTACTCCTGACTATTGACCCCTCCTTTACAAGAGTCTTTCTACGCCCGCGGTTTCAACCAATCCCAGCGCGGCGTTTTGTGACGTCAGCTTCTTCTCCGGTAGCTGACCCTCCCTTTACAAAATCGTACGCAAAACTTTATTTTCTCTACGCTTCTTATTAAAATTCAGTAACAACATAAAACATTCACTATAGTGCCAGTTTCTCTAAAATTGGAAAAGATAGTTTCTCTCACACTTAGTAAAACCTTTCCGTTTACTATACATACACTACGAGTAAAACCCTTCCGTTTACTCTTCACACAAGCTTCAGAAATACCTGCTACTTCTTTAATGTTACCCTTTCTAGGTGATATAACATCAAATTTTCACCAGCATATTCCTTTGCTGTCACTCACACGCATAGAGTCCCTAACAAGTACTGATAGCCCTACTTAACTTTTCAGTACTATTTCTGCCTGACAGATAACCTCACTGCAGTATGGCTTCCACTTACCATTCGCTATTCTTTCCCCGGGGATTCTGGACAACATAAAACAAACTTTAAAAACACACGGATGTTAGTTCATAAAAATAAAATTCTCATTACCCAATTAACAAAGTGCAACCATCCTCTGATAACCAGAAAACTGATCCAGCGGGTTACTAGCAACAAGGATTCATACACAAAATACTCACTTGGGCCCATACATTCATACTACACTAGCAATTTCCGCTGGTGGGTCAGTTGTACTCTTTATCAAAATCCCTGCTACCAATTACTTTTCTGATTGAAGAGTAATGACTTACCAATGGACCCTTTGCTAATTGGGAAGTTTAAAATACAATTCATAATTCCTGAAATAATCACTGAGTCAGGAAGTTTTAAAAATGTTTATCTAAAGATTTAGCAGAGTAAAATACAGAACCACATGATACTTAAATCGTATATCAAGGATGAAGCATATTAATCAATTATTGATCAATGACGGTCCCTCAGAAAAGGAGAAGATAGAAACAGCAGCACACCTAAGGTTTGCATTTATATTTACCTAAAAGTGCGAGAACCAAACCCCTTGGCCAAGGAGTTGGAAAGGTAGGACCCAGGAAGGATGAAGAGCAAAGACCTCCTCCAGGTTCAGGACAGGACCGGTGACCTCTCTATCAACAACGCCTGTGTCGTTCCCCTCTCTGGTACTTCGCTTCTCCTCGATTTCTCCTGTGTCTTGCTTCTAAGGTACTCCGCCGCCCCCACCTCAGGACCTCTCTGGACAGCGGTTCAGTCTGCAATCGATCAGCTTGTACGTCTGGAGCTTATGCCTAATGTCTGTTCTCTGAGCTCCTCTGCATCATCTCTGCTCTCTTCTGGCTCTTCTGCCTCTCTTCTGAATGAATTCTGAATCTTCTGGCTAACAATTAACTAATTCTATATCTATTATACCCTTCTACACCCATGTATCTCCCCTTAATGTTGCAGAATTATGGGTCCACTACTTCTGATTGGACGGGGACAGGGGGTTGATCCTCACACCATATTGATTTAATTCATTTTCTTAAAGCCCATTGTTTTAAAATACCGCCCATCACAATTAATACATTTGCTTTATTTCCCACCCGTCTCACGACAAGTTTAATACATTGTTTATATAAATTGTTTCTTTTCGGTAGGGACATCGTGGGTACAATAGTGTTGGCCATCAGGTCATGGCTTTGGACGACGTCCAGGTTGACTTCATTCGCTCTTCTGGGCAGCCACTCAGGGCGCATGCGCAGAACCATTGTCTCTCGAGTTTTTAGTTCACCAACCCCAGGCCCAATTTACGTACTAATAAAAGTCAAAGAAGAAAATATTAAAATCACAAATAAATTGTTTCACTGTATACCCACTCTTTCTACTCTATTCCCAATTATTTATAAATTCTATCCCGCATTAATAGCGTTAGGATACCACAGTTTATTTGCAACATATGAGCAAGCTGTAGCACATGAAGACATTAAGCAGCCATTTTAATACACACTGCGCAGAAGCAAGCTTCCCTCCAAGCAAAGAAAGACGTCACACCATGTGATATGGTTGAGACATGCGCAATAGGGTTCCCGCACTTTAGCGGCCATTTTTAGAATAGACAAGCGTTACTTGTTAGTTTAAACACATAGGTAAGCTTCCTTTCTACTTATGTTCGTGTGTGTATTTATTAGTACGAACATCACAAAGATTAATAAATTAATACTGTGAGAAGATTGCCTCCGAGCAAGTCTCATTTGTGAGTCCTTGCTCCATCAGGGGGATAAGTCGATGTATCACTCTTCAGCATCTCAGGGTCGAGGCGGAGCAATGGTCCTTATGGCAAGTTCAAACATGAAAGTAACTTTTCCAGTCCCGTTAGATTACCTCTGTAGACAACCATTTGAAAGCACAATACCCAGTTGGGCGGGGAGTTGCACAAGTTGTTTTGAGTTGGAGGTGTAATGTTAGGAGCCCCCAGAGCATCAATTCACCCACATACATGAGATATTGGACCTTGTTAGCCCCCCACGGACAAAATGGCCAAGCGCAGTAAAGATCTGAGCTCTCCTCCCTGGGGGCAAATATGACTAAGATAACAAGGGGCATATTTATGAAATTAGTTGTGCAGGGCAGCACAGCAAGTCGCCTTGCTGCGCTGCCCTGTGTCACTTGGAAAGGGCAGGAATGCATTGTATTTATACAACGCAACACTTTCCTGTCCTTTCCCCTTGCGCTGTCTCAGTTTTGGCAGGCTAACACTAACACAGGCACTCTTGCACCATGGTGCACAGGTGCCTCAGTTGAATGCAGGATGGTTTTTGTGCAGGAAGGGGCACATTCCTGCACAAAAACAATCCTGAGAGGCGTTTTCCTCTTTCTATGTGGGCTGCAGAATGCAGCACATATAGAAAGAGGAAAAACAAGGAGAAATAAAGATATTTCTCCCCGTTATGCCTAACTTGGGGAGGATTATGATTTTGGTGCATTCTCAGGTTTACAAGTCTTGTAAATCTGGGAATGTGTAAAAAGCCATGGTAGTTCAGTGGGAACACCCACTGCAATGCCCATGGAACGCCTCCCTTGCTCAGAGTAAGGCAAAACAGTAACTTTGTTACATTGCTTTACTCCAGATTTTTTCAGCCATTCGAAGCGACGCAAAGCGGCTTTGCATGGCTTTATAAATCTGACTTAGGGGCTTGCGGCACTCATGTACCACTATGCGTGGTGCAAACGTCATGCAAGCCTCTCATAGATATGTCCCTAAGTTTGAATGTAAAGCGTGTTAACACCCCAGCTGAGTGCCGTCCGCCTCTTAATATGCTTAGATTCTAAATGTGAAATTTGCCTCTTGCATGAGAACCACCTCCTCAAAACCGACGGAGGGCACTTGAGAACCAGATGGTTCCCTAGGTGGCACATTTCTTCTGGCCCCAAAAGAAAGGTGGTGCGGCTAGCCTACTGGCTAACAAGTTCAAGGTAATAGTCAAAAACACAATTTCTGAAATCGCCAGGAGGTTCATATGGGAGTCCTTGAATGGTCACATACCATAGCAACGAATTATGATCCCAATGAGAATCAGGAAAGGTTCATCAGAGAGGCCATATTAAAGTTCATGACCTCTCTAGATAGGGAAGTCCTTATAGAGGATTGTCTTAACATCATGCTAGATACAATGTTGGATAGATCAGTGCAGCACATGAGTCATACAGGTGCACTATCTAGCAGTGGGATGGAGTGACTAAATAATCTGGACCTGATAGATATCTTGTGCTCGCTCTCTTCTAGAAATTACGCTTTCTCCTAAGCGTCACAACAGACACATGCCAGGTTAGATTACTTCCTAGGCACCCCACATTCTAGCAACAGAAGAACCAGCTGCTGGCCAATCTTAATATATGCAGCCAGGCACTGGGTTTCAAAATAAATATTCATAAATCCCATATATTGAACATAACCTGATAGAAACTCAAGGCACACCACAAAAGCTCTTTACGCTAATGTGGAGCAAACAACATATACAATACCTAGGGATTAGGATCTGTCTCTCAACTGACAAAGCAACCACCCAGAACTATTCCAGCCCACTAACCCCTGTCCGAAAAGATCTACAGCTGTGGCAAGTGGGTGAGAATGCAACAATCAAAATGGCCCCCGAGCCCAAATTCTAATATGTGATCCAAACCCTTCCTTTGCAACCCCACCAAAGATGGTAGACAAACTACAGAATTTATTGGAAAATTTCCCCGGTCAAGGTAAAAGCCCTGCATGGCCAAAAACACCCTTACCTACTGGAGGAGGAGTCTGATCTGAGAAACCCCAGCCTTGCTCATTACTATTCCAGTCCAAATCAGATATACAGTGGAATAGAATAGGATTCAATTTGAGAAGCACTGGTGCTTCATAGATGAACACTTTGCAGGATGCACATTTGGAAGGTCACCATTGACTTTCTCCAGGGCCACCCTGAATTTTGGGGATGGGGTAGCTACCTAGAACGGTTGCACCTCTATGCCATCCCCCCCGCTGACCCTTGTCATTGGTAACCCTGACATCTCCACTGCCTTGTGAGGCAATGCCTAATTGGAATGGCAAAAATCAAACTGTAAAAGGATAGAGGATTTCAACAATTCTGAGGGATTACAGACTTTCGGATAAATTAAGAATATATATGGAGTCTCTTAGAAAGAATGAGATGTATGCATATAAGAAACTATGGGGCATATTCTCAAGAACGTGCGATAAACATCGCCAAAATAGGTTAACGCAAGTTTACATATCGCCGTCTATCATGGGAAAATAACCCCGTGCTAACGTGGCATTCACAACACGGCGGTAACATGCGATAGTACCCCAATAACGCGGCAAATGTCCGCGATAACACTACCGGAACGGCGATGAAAATCCAAACCCGAACGCGAAAAAAGTTGCAATGGGCCCAACCGCGATAAAAAATCCAGCGAGAAGCAGCGCGAGGCCTGCAAGTCCCACAAGTCAGGCTGCAAAAAGCACAATAAAAGCGGCAACACAAAACAAAAACAAAACACAAACAACTGCGAAGCACCATGGAGGTAGCCGGAGCAAGCACAGAGGACAACCAGAACCCCACAAGCCCCACGGAGGACCAGCCTGGGACCTCGGGGTCAGGGAAGGGCAAGGAGAAGAAGAAGAGGAAGACGCGGCTCAGTCTGCAGGAAAACAGGATCCTGATCACGGAGGTGATAGAACACCATCAACAACTGTACGTCACCTCCACTGTGTCATTGGCAACAAAAAATACAATATGGCAGTCCATCCTAGACAAGGCGAATGCAGTCAGAGCGCTGAGGAGGACAATGGACGAGCTCAAGAGGCGCTGGAATGATGTGAAGCGCAAGACCAAGCAGAAACTCGCAGACAACCAGAAGGCAGCAATGCAGACTTGAGGTGGGAGACCAGCGCCACAGGAGGGGCTGGATGAGATGGAGGAAATGGTGACCACAGTCATCAGTGTAGAGACGGTGGCAGGAGTTGGGGGACCAGACACTGCTCAACATGACCCGACACAACAGCAACAGGGTGAGTAACCACCAGGGACTGGGGGGACGGGGGGAGATGGGCACAATAGCACACATGCACAATTAAGTAGAGCACATCTGCGGACAAACCATGGCCAAGAGTCACAACACCAACCAAGAGCCCAAGTTACCCAAGTCTGCAACATCACAGCACTGCATAAGCACAGAAGTGAAAGCCACACCGCCTGAAAGGATAAGGACCAGCCAAATCAGTGCTGAAGGGGCAACTCACCTACAATGCAGCACACTCACATAAGATCCAGAGCACCGCAACATTTACAACAATGTTGAACAAACAGCAACACCAGCACAACAGAACAGAGGACACAACTGCTGCCGCTTGTGTGTGGAAAATGGCCATTCGCATGTGGCATAACTGGAAACTGTGAGATGATGATGTACTAGTACAATCCCACATCCCTGATGGTGTAGTAATGCATGTATGGCCGTGACCCAGATAGGCAGTGAGACACACATTGTCATACAAATCAACACTCATCACAGTTGAACACAAGTGAAGGTGCGTAGACTTTATCAGCATATGCATGGCAGTACGGGCAAGATTAGTGACACAACATGCAGACCAATGCAGCAGTATGTCAGAACGGTAAACAGCCAAAATATCGAGTTTTTTATTTTGACCTACATTTATATCGAGTTGCAAATATCGTAGGGACAGAATATCGACATCAAGAATATCGGTGACCAGAATATCGACCTGAAGGTAAGAAATATTGTTTTTGTAAATATCGAAGTTAGTAATATCGATAGCAAAAATATCGATGTTAATAATATCGATATTTATGTTAGTGTTATGTATTTTAGTATGTATTTTATATGTATGTGTTCTACATGTTTTGTTATGTTTTGTATTTTTTTTAAATATATGTATTAATTGTTTAGAAGTTAGTAATTTTTTTTAAAGTAAATTTTGCGTTTTAGTACCGTATCGGGTTGTGGGTTTATAGGGGAATAGGGTGGGAAGTAATTTAATTATAGTAAATTAAATCATAATTTTTAGAAATTATTAATTATTTTTAATTAATTTTTGCATTTTAGTTCTGTAGCGGGTTGTGGGTTTATAGGGGAATAGGGTGGGAAGTAATTTATTTGTAATTAAGTAATTATTAATTTTTATTTATTGGTATTGATAATTAATTTATTGTTAATTAATTATTAATTGTTAATTAATTTTTATTAATTGATTAATTGCTAATTATATTAATTGTGTTCATTTTTATTGGAGCGGGTTGTGGGCTTATAGGGGAATAGGGTGGGAAGTAAATTAATTAGAATAAATTAATTAATAATTTTTAATTTTTGATATTGATAATTAATTTATTGTTTATTAATTGGTAATTAATTTTTATTACTTTATTAATTGATAAATATATTAATTGTGTTAATCTAGTTTAGGAGCGGGTTGTCTGTTTATAGGGGAATAGGGTGGGAAGAAATTTATTATAATTAAGTAATTATTTATTAATATGTATTGGTATTGATAATTAATTTATTGTTAATTAATTATTAATTGGCAATTAATTTTTATTAATTATTCATTTTTGGGTATTGGTAGTTAATTTATTGTTTATTAAATATTATTTGGTAATTCATTTATATTAATTGATTAATTGATAATTATATTAATTGCATTAAATTGGGTTGTGTGTTTATTGGGGAATAGGGTGGGAAGTAATTTAATGTTATTAAAGTAATTTTTAATTTTAATTTATTGGTATTTATAATTAATTTATTAATAAATTATTATTTAATTTAAAAAATGTATTTAATTGATAAGTATGTTATTTTTAACCGCTACGCTATCCAACACTTTCCCTACTGTTGCACTCTTTGGAGTGGAAATAGTAATTTTTACCCCTACGCTATCCAACACTTTCCCTACTGTTGCACTCTCTGGAGTTGGAATAGCAATTTTTACCCCTACTCTATCCAACACTTTTCCGACTGTTGCACTCACTGGAGTGGGAATAGTACTTTTAACCCTTTCGCTATCCAACACTTTCCCTACTGTTGCACTCTCTGGAGTGGGAATAGTAATTTTTACCCCTACTCTATCCAACACTTTCCCTACTGTTGCACTCACTGGAGTGGGAATAGTACTTTTAACCCTTTCGCTATCCAACACTTTCCCGACTTCATCGAACAGGACGGCGAGGCTAACCATTAGCAGGTCCGGACAGATGTGCTGCGTCCACCCCCTTTCACCAATTAGCACTACAGCCCAATAGGGGAGCGGCTCAATTTGCTCACTGCACACGAGGAGTTCTGCAATCTCCCAGGTCCAGCTGCCAGCATGTATGCCAAGTATCCAGGCATCCAATAGACGGGTGTCACGGTGACACTCATGGTCGTGGGCCAACAGGGGGCGCACACACATGTCGAAATCCAGTTCGGCTACCGTCCTGTTGGATAGGCAGACATCCATGGGCCACTCGAATATGCACGAGCGACAATGCAACACTGGCTGCACGCAGGTGATGTTGGCAAGGCGGAAGCTCAGCCGGTAACTGATCCGCAGCACTACCAATGGCAGTGCCCCCAGTAAATGCAGCATATGTGCACGGTACAGTTCCACCTGACAGGGGTTGTGCAAGTTCTGTGATGGTCTGCCATTGCGTTAGTGGCTCGGGTTGAAGCGGCACTGTTCTGACCTGTGCCAGTTCTGTGGATGAAATGCCACAGCTCGCAGCAATGAGTTGTTTTAGTGTGCAGCGGTTGTACGCCTGGGTTAATGTGGGAGTAAGTGTGAAGGCCATTCCATGCAAGAAAACTTCGAGCCAGGACTTCTGTGTGTGGGGTGTGTATACGTTGGTCTCTCGTCGGGCTGTGCGTAGTGTGGGAGTCGTCATCAGCTGCTATAGTATCTTTCAGGGGGTGCCGGGCACATGTAATTCCGAGGTCGGAGGTGCAGATGTGCTTCCGCCTGATAGCACAGACAAAGGAGCATTCATCCCTAATGTTAGTTTCTCATCTGCTTGCATTCAGGTACTGTGAAGTGGCTTGTTGGGGGTGGGGTGGAATGTGTGCGACTTTGGGATTGGTGTTTGACATGTCTTGAATGTGGCAAATGAGCGGCATCACTGTGTGTTACGTTGCCTCACAGCTGCTCCTCCCTCCCCCCAAGCCTATTTACTTGTGTGCGCTGCCCGGTTGCATCACTGGCTCTCCTACGGCACACCATTGTCATGCCTGTTTGCGCATGTCCACAAGCCTGACAACGACCCTGTGATGTTGGCCGTTGGAGGTGGGTGGCCACGTGAGTGTAGGCCTGTGGGAAGGATAGGGCGGACACAGACGTAGAGTTCATGCCTGGCTGAACTCGCGCTGCGGTTAAGGCTAGGCATTAGGCTCATGCTGCAGCAATACAGATACACACAACACTTGGCATGTATGAGCCAAGACCCCGAGCGGTCTTGCGCTCCTTCATTTCCCCGTTCGTGCGAGCCCGCCCTCCGGGTGCATGCTACATTGCAACATTGTCGATTGCGGACTGGGTGGCGCCGACACTACAACAGAGACACACTCATTAGTTACTTCCTTGTCCAGGCCAGAATTGAACCACGCCCAGAGCCCCGGGCAAATCCTTCACACCCCTATGCTGGCTTGGCGTACGCCGGCCCAGCCCACTCCGCTTACACTTACAGGGGGGGACGGCACAGCTACATGTCCAGGGTCTTCCCCACTGCCTGAGGTGGCATGGTTGCGTCCGCTGTCCACAGCACAATGTAATGTGGTAGGGCCCTGGCCCATCATGCATAAATATTGACCACACCGTCACACTTAGATAGATAGTGGAACTGGCTACGGGCATGTGCATCCGGCCCCTTTTTATTACCAAGGTCACATGTCCAGTGACGCCTGTGCTGGATGGGTGTGGGGTGGGTATAAGCCAGCCCTCGGGGAGTGGTTGGTGCTGGCAACAACTAGAACAGTGATCATCGGATCACACACACATATTCAATCATAAAGGGTCCATGACTTGCAGTGCACTGACATAGGGGCACCAGAGCTAAGCGTGCTCTTGTGAAGGAATTGTTAATGATTTGGTCCCTTCGGGATATTCCTGCTGCAGCTGCAGTGGGGTGTGGTACACCTGCCTCATCTTCATCATCATCGTCCCAGGTCTTCCCCACTGCCTGAGGTGACATTGTTGCGTCCGCTGTCCACAGCACAAAACTCAATCATGAAGGGTCCATGTGTTGTGGTGCACTGAGTTAGTGGCACCTGAAGAGCTGAACAGGGTATCAAGCTGATGATGGCATCCAAGACAGGTGTGAGCAACTTAGATGGGCTGGCTGTGACACTCCTCCAACTCTGGCAGTTGTTGGTTGGAGGTGGTCCCAGCGATGATGGCGTGTCCTTGCATGTCAGGATTGGATTTGGTTGTGAGCCCTGCTGATCGCAGTGTAGGCCAGAGGCAGTGGTCAGAAAGGGCACACAGCCACGTGACGATGACTTGTGGTGCACTGAGTTAGTGGCACCTGGAGCGCTCGGCAGGTGCGCGGCCTGCGCTGATGCGTCGTCAGGGCGGCCCACCCTGGTAGCAATGTCTGTGGCCCACATCCACGTGTCGTCGGCTTGTGTTGCACAGGGTCAGTGGCACCTGGAGCGCTCAGCAGGTGCACAGCCAACGATGATGTGTCGTTTGACTAGGGGGACCTGCTGACCGCAGTGTAGGCCGGAGGCAGCGGTCAGCAAGGGCCCACATCCACGTGTCGTCGGCTTGTGTTGCACAGGGTCAGGGGCACCTGGAGCGCTCAGCAGGTGCACAGCCAACGACGATGCGCCGTCTGTGCGGGCTGCACTGGGTGCAATGTTTTTCGCCTACCGAATTCTGCCTCAATATTGCCACGTGTCGTCGGCTTGTGTTGCACAGGGTCAGTGGCACCTGGAGCACTCAGCAGGTGCACAGCCAACAATGATGCGTCGTTTGACTTGGGGGACCAGCTGACCGCAGTGTAGGCTGGAGGCAGTGGTCAGCGAGGGCCCACATGCACGTGGCGATGACTTGTGGTGCACTGAGTTAGTGGCACCTGGAGTGCTCAGCGGGTGTGCAGCCGACGATGATGCGTCATCCGGGCGGGCCGCACTGGGGGCAATGTCTGTTGACTGGTGGTTTCCTCCATTAACAGAAATGTGGCACGATTTGAATTGTGGGACCTGCTGACCGCAGTGTAGGACTCAGGCAGTGTCCGGCACACACATGACTCCGTGTTGCTGTGCCGCTGGATGCGCTGGGGGCCTGTGTCGCGGAGTCTGGAGTTCACGGCGGCGGACTCGTGGCAGGGTGAGGTGCGCCGCCCTGGCAGATGCTTTGCCCATCACGGAAGAGAACCACGCCCAGGGCCCCGGCCTTTTTATCAGCACTCCTACGCTGGAGTGGCGTACTGTAGTGGTCTTGCCCACGTGTACAGTAGACAAAGTAGACGTAGCCGAGTTGTAGTTGATGTAGTTTATTAAGTCCTCAAGTAGAGTAGATATAGAGCTACAGCAAGCCCCACCAGGAGCATCCTCCTAGCTGCTCAGCCCATCTCTCCAACTGACCACACTCACACCAGGCACCCAAGCATTCCACTCACACTAACATTCTAACCGGAACACTCACACTGGCTGAGCAGCTAGGTACAGGGAACACAATGACATGACCTGAGGATACCACATATCCTATCCCTTTTATACTGAACAATAAAAAGAACCAAACTAAAATAAAAAAACAACTATACACAATAATGTACACATGAAGTAAACCATCCATTAACCCAGGGATGCGAGGAATGACATCACGAGAGGGAAAACGGAAGCACGAAGAAAGAAAGAAGAATGGGAAAATAGAAATGCACATGCACTATACCCATCCTCTTCCTTTCATAGTAATTAAATAAAAAGTAAATAGCGTAATAAGAGCTCACATACACAACAAGTGAGCAAGACATGTAACAAGAGTAAAGGGAAAAACGTACCCCAGGACTCCACACAATGGATGGACGACACCCAAAGAGGTACTCCTCAACTAAGGAGACCGTGGCAAAAACGCCACCCCTCATGTAAGGGATGGGACTAACCCATACTTAGAAGTGTAAAAACAAATTTTGCATGGGACTGACACCCAAATGTAACATGTAACGTTGCATGGGACTAACACCCAAGAACTTGTGCAGCAAGAAAGCAGCACAGTGTGACAAACGCACACAATACGTCGACACAACAGAACGACGCAAAAGCACTGAGTGAAGCGCACGGCGACTTATACACCAAAAACACAACATGAGGTAACGATGCATGGGACTGACACCCAAATGTAACATGTAACGTTGCATGGGACTAACACCCAAGAACTTGTGCAGCAAGAAAGCAGCACAGTGTGACAAACGCACACAATATGTCGACACAACAGAACGACGCAAAAGCACTGAGTGAAGCGCGGGGCGACTTATACACCAAAAACACAACATGACGTTCAAACGTGTAACTGGGACTGACAACCAAACACACACATCCAGAAGAAAGGATGTACATCCAACTCACTGTAAGGAATGACATAAGCCCAAGAACATGGAGCGTAACAACTAGTGATGTCCAACATGGTACAGGGACCAATGACTTGGAAATGGGACTAACAACCATACCACATGTAACAAAGGTAAACACCCCTTAAACAATGACAAAAACGTGGAAAAGAGACATGGGACTGTAACCCACTCCCATCCCTTAAGCAGGGATTACCCAAAACCATCCCTTAAGCAGGGATACAATGTCAGAAAATAACATGAGAGATCTAATGCCAACATAACACGTACATGTGAGATGCAAATCAACAATGTTGGCATACAGCATTCACAACTCACTGTAAATTCAAGTCTCTTTTTCCTGTAAAAGAAGACAAATTTGCATGAAATCTTTTAGACATGCTCCACCAACTTGTATTAAAAATAAAAAAAATACATCAATGGTGTGCCTGTCGCCGCGATCTTGTGGGACATGCGGTCCAAATAACCAAAGAGCACTTGAAAAGAAAGCTATCGCACACGAAACTTGAGCAAGAATGATACAATGCTGCAGAGGAGACTCCCAACGAATACTGAAGAGCAGAACATATTAAGGAATACAAACTCGCCACAGGATATGGCAGCAAAGTTCAGTGTCCAGAGTCTGAGCCAGAGTATTCAAACTCACCACAGCGCGTCGAAACTGTCCAACGTTGCGCTTACTAGTAAAGCGTTGCAGCGTAGGCCATCGTTTTGGACTAGAATAAGCTTTATTTTTCAAACCTCCATGCGTAGCGAAGCAATCCTTAAATTGGGGCTTCAAAATCCATGTGGAACAGAACCATGAGGGGAGAAAAGCGGTAAGTACGCCTCGACGCTCGTGATCTTCTCCAAATAAAAAAACTTTATTGTAAAGCAATGCGTGGTTGACAAAAGGATGAGGTAAAACCCACTGCAGTCCTTAACAGCATGCATAGAGTGGCTGGAGGCTCCAGCCACAAGATGGCGGCACGCACAGGAGACGCATGCCGAGTGGCTCACGGCGCGCTCCTGCTGCAAAAACGTCCATAGGCAGCTTTGATGACAAGCAAGGATTAAGACGTCATGAATGGCTCTTGAACGGCTCCGCGCGACACCATGGACAAGGTAAGGTGCGCGAGCCGATTTTGATTTTAAAATCACTGCGTAACTGTTTCTTCCTACTGGCCTCTAAGTATTGAACTGAAAAATACTTTTACAACAATATAAACTGTATATTTCTCACCATGACGATCCACTTTTGATGCAGGCAGAGAGACCAGACCATTTCAAGTCGCGTTCATCCGTTATAAATGCCATAAATCAAGGAGAACCTGCACCACAAAAGTAAACAGTCAAAATTTAAGCTTCCCAAATCCTGCACTGACACAGAGGCACGTAGAGTAGAGTTCACCATCCAGAACCAACGCATAGGCAAGACTTTTGTTTGTAAGTCATACATGTGCAGCTTGTATTTAAACAGCATGCCGTTATTCAAAGACACTTCATTGCGCACTCAAGACACATACGTTAGCAGCCACAGATTACCTTGCTTTATGAGGCACTGTAGACATTTGTTATGACACTGTAGACGTTTGTTGTGGCATGTAATCTTCTGCAAGATGTAGACAGCCTTTCTTAACATATTTTAAGATGTTGTAGAAGCGGAGATCAAGGCACAGCACGCCTGGGCTGGGCTGTCCGGTGTATTGGACACTTGTGGGGAAACGAGGCGTGCTTGACCGGTTTCTTTTCCTTGTGTTACTTGATTCTTGTTGCTCTTCATCGTTAAATGTAGTAGGTCCTTTCCTACACGTAGTCCTGCAGTACTCCACATCTTTTGTTGGCATCCAACTACCTTTAGTGCGTGAGATGAGCTCCAGATCGTCGCCATAAATGTGTAGTGGTCTTGCCCACGTGTACAGTAGACAAAGTAGACGTAGCCGAGTTGTAGTTGATGTACTTTATTAAGTCCTCAAGTAGAGTAGATATAGAGCTACAGCAAGCCCCACCAGGAGCAGCCTCCTAGCTGCTCAGCCCATCTCTCCAACTGACCACACTCACACCAGGCACCCAAGCATTCCACTCACACTAACATTCTAACCGGAACACTCACACTGGCTGAGCAGCTAGGTACAGGGAACACAATGACATGACCTGAGGATACCACACGTACGCCGGCCCAGCCCACTGCACTTACAGGGGGGGACGGCACAGCTACATGTCCATGGTTACGTCCACTGTCCACAAAACTACACACACCAGCAGTATATGTCCACATGGACATGTCTGTGCTCTGCATTCTGTGGTCTGTCCAGCACATCACCGCCACACTTGGCATTGGGGACATTCTTCTTCATGGGTGAGATGCCTCCTTCACACATACTTGGTTCCCACCTCTCCCCACATTCTGCAATTGTGTGGCTGAGGGGTCATGCCGTTTTCGGACGGTCCGCTGTCTTGTCCTACGCTGCCTCAGTGGTAGTCCGGGGGGGGTCTGGAGGGGGGGGTGTCCTGGGGGTGGTGGCGGTGGGTGTTGTGGCCCTCTTGGGTCTCCGAGCTGCATGATCAGTGTCTCCATGGCATCTGTTGGTCTTCAGATGTGGCTCTGGGCTGGGCTCACTTTTTACTGCAGTTGGTCGTCCTGCTTAACACCAGTAAAAGGCAGGTGTTAAATCCCTGCTGCTAACGCGCCTTATCGCCTGTTCTTGGTTCGCATTGCAGATCTGACTGGTCGTTGTGAATATCTCGAAGTGGTGTTTTCGTGTGTTTTTGCACGGGAATGCCTACTCTGCATATCATTAGCGTTAGTTGTCGCAATCATCCGTGGCGATGTTTTTTGCGCCAGCTATCGCTGGAAAACTGGCGATATCGGCAGTTTGCACCAGTTTGAGAATAGGGCGATAAATCTATCGCCACTTTTGCAGCGCTAAAGTGCCGATAAATCGGCGATGAGTCTTTGAGAATATGCCCCTATAACTTGCACTCCAGCCATGCACAGTGTTGTTATCAATTATATAATTTCAGTTGCTGCAGTAGTGTTATCAATGATGTCATAAATGATGCAATATCTGAGATATTTAGAAGTGCATGGCGAGGGCACGACTTATAGTTACTTTAGCAAGAAGAACAATTGATGGACGGAATGCTGAACAATGTCAAACACTCACCCCAGTCAGAAATTTGGGCCTAAATCGATCATTTTTTCTCTCACCATACCATTCCAGTTGGGACCCAGCCATATGCAAAACAGTCTTCTCCCTGCACCCCATGGGAACAGGCAGCCCGAACTGCCATGCCAGGTCCTCCCCGGACCGGAAATAAGCATCCTAGGACCGTTTTGGGTTATCACCCCTCAACAGCCAGGATAGATTGAATCCAGTGACATGACGAGCACGGGACGCATGTCTGGGCATACCCGTCCCACTTGGGGTGACAAACGCATAAAGAATAATTGATGGATGGAATGCTGAACAATGTCAATCACTCACCCCCAGTCAGATATATGGGCTTAAATCCATAATTTATTTGCTCACCACTCCATTCCAGTTTGTACCCAACCATATGCAAATCAGCCTTGACCCTACTCCCCATGGGAACAGTCCCGCCCAAACTGGCTGGGTCCAAACTACTTTGGCGTGGTGAGCAAAAAAATGATGGATTTAGGCCCAGATCTCTGACTGGGAGTGAGCATTCCATCCATCAATGCATTTATAGTTACTTTAGGGCACAAATTATAGTTACTTAATAGCTATAACTGTTGAATTTCAGTGTCTTTGTTAATTTAAAATAGTATGTTTTAACTGACATTTTCACCTAATTATACCATCCATTAACCTTTGTTTTTTTCAGTGAACATCTAAGGTTTTTTTTAATGTAAAGTAACATGATATTGTAATTCCTAACTATAATGTCACTTTAAGCTTTGGTTTTTCAATGAATTTTTATGTACACCCCAAAACTTTCCAGAAAGGAGCTAAGGTGGATGAGACTTTTATTTGGAAAGGTTTGTGTAGATTCGTCAAAATGCTTTTCATTCATCTTTTCATACAGAAACGTGGTCCTAACTATATCTACCCAGATGCGACTACCATTGGGTATACATATATATCTATATATACATATATATAGATATCACCTTTCCACTTCCTCGGGTGAGCCAGGACACAACAGCAGCGGTGCACGCCAGGGTCCGAGGCAGCCCCGACTGAATTCCAACTCACTGCGCAAACACTTGCACGCGCACACTCCTTCCGCAAAGTAAGGCACAATAGTGCTTGGGAACAGCTGTGACAGACTATTATGCTCCCTTTTTTTAGATGGAGAAGCAATGCTGACTCTACATTGTTAGGAAGACGTCCTCCTTAATGTTGTACCATTGAGACTATGAAAAATAGAAACAGACAATTGAGATTATGAATAATATGAATTAGAACTGGCTTTAATATGTCTTGCAAAGTTGTAGAAGTATATTTTATTGTTCCATTTGCCACTAACTTGGTACTCAAGCCCACTAGGGGAGAATTGTTGGAGGAAATTGTTATGCATTGATATATACCAAACTACAGATGACACGATATTCAAGCCCACTTGGGCAGAGATGTTGGATGAGGATGTTATTAGTGTTATTATTACCCACTTGGGCATTAGCAGTATATACATTGTATATATTGTAGATATATTGTGAGGATGAATTAGGAAACCTAGTCCAGGTGTATCACAGGCATAATATTGGAAGTTATTGGGGCATTAAAAAAGACAATATATATGCAGCATATATATATATATTTTTTTTCATATTTTTGCATATTTTCTGATATCTTTTCAGATATTCAGATGTGAGGTTTATTGCATTAAATCAGCTATTCGGCCTCAGATTAATAATTAATAATGAATTTTTTAATTAATTATTCTGTAATTTTTCGTTAGTACAAGTGCTATAATAGTAAAGAAGAATGAGGAGTCGATTAAGTATGGACTGCTTTCTCCACTTGTATTGAGATGATGAAGATTCTTGTGATGTTAAAATTGTAAAAAAAAAATAGCGGTTGATAGAGAGTGCATAAATTGTGTGAGGGAAGAAGGGCATGTCTTATTTGAGGCAGAAGAATTTCAGTTTTTGTTATTTGCAGATTACAATTCTGTTCTGGTTATTTTGGATTAGAACTGCTTAAATGTATGGAGTGTTGTATAAATAATATGACCTAGGTAACGGAAACAGACTGTTTTTAAATCGATTCCAAACTTTCGTACTTTGACGATTTATCAAATAAGAATGAAGTACTTTTGGTCGTTATTATTATAATTGTTGAAATTGTCAAAACACATGCCATCAGGAAATGAAATCGTTATGCCTAACCTAGAACAGTATATATTTTAGGTTCAAATCGCGATTAGAAGATGGCTGATTCCTTAACAAATGAGAAGTGCTGCACACTGTTTTGTTGTCCACTTTTTATGTTTCCCACTTTTCACGTTGTACTTAACTTTGAAAGTATATGTAATCATTGAAAAAATGCGTTAAACTTACCCGTGATCAAGGCGTTTTACGCCGAAACGCGTTGGGTTTTCCGGCTTGGTACCGTGAATTAAACTGTTCCCAAGCACTCTGGAATTGTGCCTTACTTTGCGGAAGGAGTGTGCGCGTGCAAGTATTTGCGCGGTGAGTTGGAATATATATAGATATATATATATATTCAAGACCAACTTCGGTACACCAGCTTGCCGTACCAAAGAACGACACTGCAGTCCAGGCATCAGGTATATCTTAATTTATTTTACTTTCATCCGGGCTATGACGAATTTCGGCTGGATCCCCTGCCTTGATCACATACAGAGCCAGAGTATACCATTCATTTTAAATGCACAGTTACCATCACATGGCAACATAAACATAGACAACATACTATGCAGAGTCATAAGGTTCAATTTGTACATATTTCTCAAAACTTTCATACAGAGAATTATTACAATTTACTTTTTGTTATTTTTGTTTGTTTTTATGTTTTTACAATTTTTCTTTTTTATTCTCTTTTTGTACAATCGACTTACTTTCTTCACTATTTGAATGAACTTTATTGTACCATAGACACAAGCCCTTTTGAATATAAGTCTCCCTTAAACTTACTGCATAGTGCACAGCCTGGCGTATTTTGACTCAATGTTTCCGGATCCCTTTACTGAAAAATACTCTCTGTAATTCATATGTTGCAGCATATTTGGACTCAATATGGGTACACAGCCTGTCAGGCTTATAACTTGCCGTTAGTTTAAAACATCAAAGTTGCAAGTGCTACATATTCCACTTTTCATTTCTAGAAAGACAAGTGCTCATGTTGCATAGTAAACAGTTCGACTTGAAAATTTAAAGTGCAAATTTCATACAACAAAATTATAAAGTGCAAGTGCTGTCGAATCCAAAAGATGTAAAATTAAAATAGCAATTCTTATGCTGCATATATACAAACTTACTCTTTTATCTACATAAGTCTGTCTTAACAAATTCATACCTTGAATGGATTTTATAACAGAAGGGGATACAAGGACACTTTTTACATATATATTCCACCCTCACATATCATACCTTCATATTTCTGATTTTTGCCATAAAAAAGAGTGCTAGTGCTTAAGTGCCAATTGTTGGTTTAAAGTGACAATGCATTTCGGAGCACTGGTTTCCAGTATAGCAGCATCAATTTACCATCGGTAGATACCCAATTTGTCTATGTGCACAATTGCATCACCAAATTCCGAGGCCAATGAAGTGCACGTCCTCCAGTGCACGCTCTTCTACATTATTTGCAAAGTAATATTTCAATATTTCAATGCATTCCTCATCACTATCCTCCCAATAGCAGCAATGGTTACCATTGGTAGTTACCTACTTGGAAAAAGTGCAAAAGTGCAATTTCAGCTTAAAGTTCATGTGCTCTAGTGCAAAGTCTCCTAACTCTGTCTACAAGCAGATCTTAAAACTCATACTATTAAGGTTTTGATATCAGCTATAGGGGCTCATATATGACAGAATATGCTTTCTTACTACACCAGATTCTTAAATATAGTCAGAACCGGGAATTTTCTCTTAAAATATCCACAGTAGGGCTTGCTCTTCCATCACATTAGTGCTAACATGTGTCTATATATACTACATGCAATCTTAAAAAAGCCATAAAAAGTGAACCATGAACAGAATCTTCATCATTACTTTCTCTAATTAATTTTCTTATGCGCCTCCGAGGCGCGGAGGAAGGGTCAAAGTTACTGTACTGAACTATGGTATTTATTCCAGATGTACATATAAGTCCTCATCACTGTTCAGACCATTGGGGGTCTTACAGTCAAACATTAGTATATAGCGGGACTCCAATTTTCATAAACTGCCCTCACGGTTACCTCCTCTCCTTTTCTTGGGGATGGAGTCTACCACATAGTAGGTTAGGTCCTCCACCTTACCTCCATGAATCTCATTAATATGACGAGCAACTGGATAGGACTGATCCTTATTCTTCACTGCCCTGAGATGCTGGAGTATCCTGATATGGGCCATATGGATTGTGCTGCCCACATATACCAAGGGGGCACGTACATTGGAGCACGTATACCACATGGTCGCTTTTACAATTGAAAAACCGAGGAATCTTCCAAGGTTTATTTATTAGGGGCAGCTGTACTTCTTTTTTATTTACACCATGCGTACATGCCTTGCACTTAAGGCATTTATTAAAACCAGGATTAGCTTTTAACCAGCTTTCAGATTCAATTATCTCAGGGCTGCTGTTCACCAATTGCTCTCTCATTGATTTTGCTCTCCTATATGAGACCAGGGGTTTGCGCGAGACCAAGCTGTTTAGAATAGGATCTCCTCTAACCAGGTGCCAATGCCTATTCATGCAGTCTCTCACCCTTGCATGATAGGCATTGTACCCGGTTATCATCCTTATATCCTGTTTGGAGTCACCAGTGTTTTTCTTTTTTTCTCTTTTTTTGTCAAATAG
This sequence comes from Calotriton arnoldi, assembly GCA_963921515.1. Taxonomy (NCBI): domain Eukaryota; kingdom Metazoa; phylum Chordata; class Amphibia; order Caudata; family Salamandridae; genus Calotriton; species Calotriton arnoldi. Next base: position 219,967 of record CAWUFW010005039.1, read on the forward strand.
GATTTCTTGTCTTGACAATTTGTCTACCTTTTCTACTGATTGTTTCAGTACTGTCTGACTGTACGCCCTCTCCAAGAATCTTTCTGTCAAATCTGTTTGAGCTTGTAACAACGAGCCTGTTTCACTACAGTTCCTCTTCATTCTAAGCTGTTCAGCGTATGGGATGCTCTGTTTCAATTTCTGAGGGTGGAAGCTACTGCAGTGAAGAACAGAATTTCCCGCTGTGGGTTTTCTAAAAGTACGGGTATGTAGGCCACCATTACTGATAAAAACTTCCAAATCTAGAAAATGCACAGAAGAGTCACTAATAGAACATGTGAAAGTCAAATTCAGAGTGTTGTCATTGAGGGCTGTTAAAAACACATTAGCACTCTCTATTGACCCCTCCATACAATGAACAAGTCATCGATGAACCTACACCAGACCTTGATGTTCTCATTCCATTCTTTCTTGAATACCTCCCTGAGCACCTGCTCCTCCCACCAGCCCATGTGAAGATTCGCATAGATGGGGGGAAGCAGGTGCCCATGGCCGTCCCCCTAAGTTGTTTATAGGTATCATTACCAAACAAGAACAGATTGTTTACCAAACACCATTCTGCCATTTGTACAAGCATTTCTGAGTGTTGATATAATTGTAACGGTCTGCTGCCTAGAAAATGTCTGAGAGCTTTTAGTCAATCTTTGTGTGCTATGCTCATGTATAGCGAGGCTACATCAAGAGTTATTAGCAGATCTTTCTCTTCCCACTGTAGATTGTGTAGTTTCCTCATAAAGTCCCCAGTGTCTTGGATATAAGACGGCAGGGCTTTTACAAAATCTTGCAGGAAGTGGTCCAAATAGCTAGATGATGTTTCAAAGAGGCTTCCAATGGCCGATATTATTGGCCTACCTGGAGGGGATATTAAGTCTTTGTGAACTTTAGGTATTAGATACAGTATTGGAGTCACCGGGTTGTTCACTTTTAAGTACTGATATTCAGCATCCAAAATGAGTCCCATACCTCTCCATCTAGCCAGCTCCTTGTGGTATTTAGTTTTTACCTCTAGTAGATTACTATGTGGAACTCGCTGGTAGCATTTTGTGTCTCTTAGTTGGAGCCTCGCTTCATCAATGTATTTACCCAGTGGCCATAGGACTACATTGACCCCTTTGTCGGATTGTCTTATTACAATGTCCGTCCTTGATTTGATTTTTTCCATGATTTTTGCATAGTTCCTTTCTTCCTCTTTTGTGTTTCTATTGTAATTCTTACTTGACTCTTTGGCTAATTCTTTGAAATCCTTGATCACACGATCAGAAAATAGATCGATGGAGTCTTTGGAAAGGATTGGTGTAAAAGTTGATTTCTTTTTGAAGTCAGTGATGCTTGTTCCATAAATGTCCAAGTCAAATTTATCAGCGGTTTCTTTACAAGATAATTCCAAGCCTGGAATCTCCTTACTTTTCTCCAACTCATCCAGATTCCTGAGAAGGTTCAGATCATACACCACTAGGTTACCTGTTGTCCCGAGCTCTAAACCTTCCAATCCCTGATTATTTCTGGTTGGTTGATTTCTGAAATGCTTCCTTAGTTTTAGTTTTCTAACAAATTTAAAGTAATCAATACGGGTCTGCGCATAATTCAAGTTGGTCTGTCTGCAGAATGATAAACCCAGTGATAGAGTATTCATCTCAGTCTCGGATAGGATTAAGTCGGATAGGTTGATCGCAGTGATAGATGCTGTCTTCATTTGTTCCGCTTGTTGTCCCTTGTTTTGGACCCTGACCGCAGCTCCATACCTTCTTCTTCTTCTCTTTTGTTTCTTCTGAACCCCCGGCCCCTTCCCACTCTTGGTGGTCTTTGTCTGGCATTGATGTTCTGGTCCAGACCTAAAAAACGCATTTCTTCGATTACGGTTGAGGGTTTGTCCAGATTGCCCATTTTTCTCCCACCTTCATCGAGGTCTGTATCAACCTCTGAGCTCCAGTCTGAGCTTGTCTCTGCTACCCTCCTTTTTTCTTTGTTTTTACTTGCTGGGGCTGGGCTACTGAACAATTCTTGTCGGCGCAGGGTGTCAAACCGTTTAGCAAACGTATAGATTTGTCCCCTCTGCTAATCAAGGCGGTCCCTGGTAAATTTAGTTGCCTTTCTTTCTTTCATTGTTTTCTCATATTTACTTAGTTTGACTTCTAGATCCTTTTCAAACTTTTCAATTGCTTCAGGATTTGTCAAGTGACCTAATTCATGTTGAAGACGTTTGATTTCCTCTAAGATCTTTTCTCTATCCTTTTTGGCAAATTTAACCAGGATCCGCATCATATTGTTGGAGGACTCGGCGCTATTATTGGCCCACTCCTGCAACATTTCTGGGTCCAAATTCTCAAAAGTAGGGGCAATCAGGATCCTTAGACCTCGAGGGACTCTTCCAACCTCCAGATACTTGCCCAGCGATCGGATTTCCCACCATTTGGAAATCTCTGTGCGCCTGAGTTTTTCTAATTTGCGCATAATTGATTGTGCATCATTTCCTTGTGTACCACTTCCTGCTCCTGTATCTGTATTTGAACCACTTGTTCCTGGTCTCTCCTCATCGAAAACGGCTACCACCGCTTCCTCTCGTAGTTTTACCCACTCCTCCATTGCCGGTGTACGGTACTGTGAAAATGAGCCTGTCGCTTTAAATGGCTGCTCCTCACTGTCTGACAGCGCGTTAGGTGTCAGACACAAGCCCTTCGTATAATTTCTTTTTCCTTTAAGATAAATGCCCGGACTTGCCCCCTCGGACGCACTCCGCATCCACGGGCACCTTTCCCCCTTCACTTCTCGTGTCTGCCATCTCGCTGGACTGTGCGGACGCTTACCTGCTTCCCGGCGTCCTCCGACGCTCCGTACGCGGCAGCGCTCCCGCCCACGTCTTCGCGAGTCCTGCAGCCTCGGTTGTCTTCTGGGGGGGGGCTCCACACGTCGTGCTATACACCAAAGTCCAAAAGATGCCAAGTCACCGTGGGGCTCCAAACAAGGGCGTGTCGTCAAAGCCGCACTCGGCGCAGCGGCTCAAACACCCAAGACCAACTTCGGTACACCAGCTTGCCGTACCAAAGAACAACTCTGCAGTCCAGGCATCAGGTATATCTTAAATTATTTTACTTTCATCCGGGCTATGACACGTATATATATATCAACAAATCATAAACGTACATAAAAACAAAGATACAAATATAACAAAGGGACGGTCCATCCAGATAAGCAAATGGTACCTCATAACTTCTCATACATATGAATGAAACACCCCTGCTAAAAACCAAGAGGCATAAAAACAGATAGTAGGTGAGTCACAAATTTGAAAATACACTAAGACAGGTCTAACTTGTGTGAAATTTATAGCCAAAAACAACGGCCTAATATACTTAAAACATAATCTGGAGAATATAGGGCATATAAAAACAACATGCTAGGTATCAAACAGGGCAGAAAGGTCACAAATGCACAGCAGAGGGTTGGAAGGCTTGTGCCAGCCTACTAGTAGCTGTGGAAATAAGTTCAGACGAAAATAAGTCAAGAGTCATCTGCGATGAGCTGGCATATCAAGCAGCAAGTATGATTCAGTGACGTTTGGAGACTTAATCATAAAATAGGGCATAAGGGAACTTTTAAACATCGCACTCATCAACCTTTTTTCTGAGCTTTGCATAAAAAGGCTCGCTTGACCCAAATGATGTCGGCTTTTGTATCTGAGAACAACTCAGGTTTACCTAGGTTGCTCAAGTTGCGTTTAATGTAGTTTAACCAAGGAATGTGGAGTCCACTGTACAGGCCAGGCAGTTTCCTAAGATCCTTCTATTTAACTCGAAATCCTCTTTGATCCAAAGTGAAAGCCATAATATTAAAGGGCTGGCTTAAATGTAATCAGAAATATAGCCAACCCCCAGTTCCTCATGTACAATCTCCGTAGGGAAACTTTGGGGAACCTCAGGACGTTTCTCAGGAATTTATTTTCCACCATCTGAATTAAATGACATTCATTGCGTCCCCCAAATCTCACAACCAAAGCTCTCTGTCAGAATATATTTAGCTTTGTAGAGGTCAATGGCTGATCTAATATGGGGCCGGCTGAGCCGCCTAGAGAAATCCTCAATGCTATGTGATACTCTGTTAAGGGACTGTGCCTGGCCGTTAGGCAGAAATTGCCAGTTCAATTTAGTATCCAGTAATAAGCCCAGATAACAGACTTGATCAGCCCTGTCAATTTGATGACCTTTGATCAAATAGATTTTAGATTTTGTTTTAGCCAGACTGAGGATCATAGAATAAGATTTGGAAAAAAGGTTTTTCAGGCCCAGGGTGTCCATAAATCAAATAAACAGGTCTAGCAAAAGTTGAAGGCCATTGGCAGTGCGCGCTATAAGGACAGTATCGTCAGGATATAGCAAGGCCAGTACATATCTGTCATCCACCTTAGGGACATCCTTACATCGTTCCACTAGGAAGCACTCAAGCTGATTTATATAAAAAAAAAAAAGCATCAGTACTTCGATCTGCTGACCGTGTCAAAGGCTGTGCTGAGGTCCATGAAGGTCAAGTGAATGGAGCCCTTCTTAACTGTGGTATACTTGTTAATTAGTAAATGAAGGTTACGGTTTTGTTCAATCGTCTCCTGTCCTGGTCTAAAACCACATTGAATGTCTGTCAGTATGTAATGCTCCTCTGCCCACTCTTTCAGTCGATTCAACAGGATACGGTAAATGATTTTAACTTCCGCATCTACTTGTGAGATTGGCCTATAGCAGGCTGGATCGGCTCAATTTTCTTTTTTATATACCGGGACAATTACCGATCTTTGCCATGAAGAGGGGATATGACTATGACTATGAGCTACCGCATTCAGATGTTGGGTGATAATAGGGGCCCACAGATCCTCATGGGCTTTGTAGAGATCTCCAGGGACTCCATCCAGGCCAGGAACTTTCCCAGATGGCAAAACCTGAATAGCGTCTTTAACTTCCTCCAAGTTAAAGACTAGCACCTCCGTCCTGCTGGATGAAAAGGGGAGTGGGACACTTTCCTCTTTATATATACACTCAAATGGCATATGCAGGCTTGGGAGGGAATAGTTAAGACCAGTTTAGGCTGGGCGTCTGTATGAAATAAGGGCCAGTTCACAACCCTCCGGAACGCTGAGCTGTCCCTGAGCGAACAAGCAGCTGTTATGTCCTCCCAGGCCTTTCTTTTCAGGGCATCTTTGTGTTCCTTACACGCGGCTGAGAACACATGCCTAGCCTCCCTTACTGCTACTATACATCTCGGTTTTTGATGGAGGGCCACCAGCAGGGCCCTTTGGGAATTAGAACATTTCTTATCAAACCACTTAGGTCCTTAGTTAATGGGCACACGCCTCTTTCTAGCCATCTGGATATCTGATCCAATACGCTTAAATAAATCCAGAATTGCATAATCAGAACTCTCTAACTATAAGCAAATTTCAAAGTTTGTGTAGCAAGATGTTGCCAGGTTCTTTAAGAAATCATCAGGAATTATCTTGGCCCAGCTTAGCCTACGGCCTTGCTCCTTTAGTGTAAGTGGCTCCTTGTACAACTAGGACTTCTTGTCGGCTAACGTGTCCACTCTAAACTCAGCACATAACGGGTTATGATCATTGCAAGCAGTCCACATTGTTTTAAATTCAATAAGAGAACCAAATAGACTGGCTGACACAATAATATAGTCAATCTTAGAGCAAATACCTCTACGCTTGAAGGTAGGGACTAGGCCATCAAAAAAGAACTCCTCCCTAGATAACAATTTAATAAGGTTAAATTCAGATATTACATTGTTTAGGAACTCCCACCTGCCGGGAGCGACTATAATGCACCTGGTCAGAAGCAGGAAGAGAAGCTTGGTTCTCCACAGTTGGACTGCATAACATGCAAGTGTGCAAATTAAAATCTCCCAGGATTAAAATTGGTATGGGTTTAAATGAGGACAATGAGTAAACCTCTAAAAAGTTTCCTAAATCAATGGAAGGGGTGTCAATTGACGAGGCAGAGTTGTAAACATTTATAGCTAACAACTTAATATTGTTGCCAAAAGTAAAAAGCACATATAGAATGTTGGATAAGTCCATGAGAACAGTCTTGATATTGCACCCTAGACCCAATTTAACAAAGGTCAGGAGGCCCCCCCTTCGGTCTACTGTGAATCAAGGGCACAGCATTCACGGAAAAGGTTGCGTAGATGTCCATACCCAAGTCTCCTTTAATATCCTAAGTCTCTCGTAGGCAGATGATTCCCTAGGATTGCAGTATTATCATCTCTCGGTCATCATTCAAAATATGGCTCACCCCGGCAACATTCCTGCCCAGAATTGAAAGTGACCTCCTGGGTGATGGACAAACCTTTCTCCTCCCCAAGGAAGATTCTGAACTGGCTGTATGTCAATCTTGCTCATCTAACTGTGCTAAGGGTGCAAATCTATTACTTAGCTGAAGATCATTGCTGAGTACTGTATGTGAAAGAGTGGGGCGCCCGTCATTCAAGGAATGACTAAATAGCACCTCGGGAGGGAGCCTAGTGCACTGCGGGGTATAAATGAAACCTGAGAGATAAAGTAAAATATCAGTCCTCATAGTCAAATTTGGTCTTGCGGTAAACAGAATCTGTTCCACTAACCTGGGGGGTTCAAAAATTGACACAGTACACAATACACAGTCTCCTACACAAGACTTAGAGGTGTCCCCGATCTAGCCAACCATGCGCACCATAATGAATCCATAATACAAGGAAGAAGCTGAGAGGCTTAACCGTTTAGAGAGCCAATGAGTCACCTTGTTTTTAATCTGACTAAAGCTATCTTCCATGCCTCATCTTATAGGTGGTACATTAGCCAATATAGGAAAATAGGGTTTTGAGTCTGGGGTAATTACATCGCAGTCTTCGAGGGAGTTGGACAATTAATGTTAGAAGATTAGACCTGGGCCGGGGTACTATAAGAGATATGGGAGTGAACTCCCCTGCTCTTCAAAGAGTCACTGGGGGCGACATGGGGACTAATAGGCAAACTATTTTGCAAGTTATTCTCTTTTGCCGGTAAATTGTTAGAGGGACAGGCACCTTCCAAAATGCGCTGTAAGGGGGCACCTTCACAACTATCCTGGACAGCTGGAGCTAAATGGGCTTTATAAATTGCAGTATGGAGTGACCTGAGGTTAAGAGCCTAGGAAGGAATGCAGGAAGGTATACTCAAAGTGCGCAATCTATGATCCAGATTCTCTCTACAGCACTGACTACATTATCCAGCCCTCTCTCCATTTTTCAAAGCCTGTCCTCCTAACCAATCAAATGGACCTCAAGGGACTCAACAACCCCCAAAGTTTTCAAGACAATATCTTGTAAGGAGGTTGAAGTGCCATCAGGGCCCGCAGGGACAGCTTCCATGACCAAAGGCTTCTTAGATCTCCTACTAGAGATAGTACAGGTAAGTTTTTCTCATCAAGGGTAGCTGGATCGTGGAGGTAGGTGTTTTAGACTAAGTTCCAATGGGCACAACCTGGACAACGGTCCGAGCATTACCAGATGAGGTGCAAGACTGCAGGTTTGACTCTGACGGAGGCAACCTATCCGTGGATCTGTTAAAATTGGTCTGGGCCAAAACCTCTCCTCTCAGGGGCTCAATGCCTGGGGTCTTTCTGAGTATAGTTGCCGGGAGAAAGGCCAATTGGTCTTCCACCTGTGTAATTTCCTCCGATAAAGCCCCCGCAGTGGTATTTAAAAAAGCGAGGATATTGTTATGAGTTCTTGGCCTTTTATCATTGGTGTTCACCAGGTCCCCCTTTTTCTTCCCCATCCTTAGTCAACAGACAGGGAGCAGCAGAAGGTATAAAAAATGTTCACTACGCCTTACTGAGGAATAAGAACAACAACAACAAAAAAATACAAAAATAAGAATGTCACTCAATCCACGAGGCTGATGTTAGAGGGGTGGCCAAGCCCAGCCTCGTCCGGCCACTGTGGGAAGAACACAGGCACTTTATGCACATCCTTGGAGCCTCCAGGTGGGGGCAGTTGCTGGTGATTACAGTCCATCCAGGCATGAATACTAGTGGGACTGAAAAACATAAGGCCATGGGGACCCCAGGGCCTAATGGACGCAATGAGGCTCAGGACGGGGGGCCTCTTGGACCCCTCCCCTTTAAAAAAACTAAGGCCCTGTGGGGGGTTGCCATTGCGTATAGTAATAAAATATTACTATATGTTAAAAATACCCTAGAAATTCACTGAAAAAAACAAAGGCTAATGTAGCATTATAATTAGGTGTGATTAAAAGATCTGTTTTTGTTTTAAAAAATGGACATATTCACTGAAAAAAATAATGGTTTAACTATTGTTATAGTTAGGTGAATTTATCAGTGGCAACATTAATGTTTTAAACTAAAAAAGAAAACACAAAAATTCACTGGTTATACTTAGCAGACTTAACCATAATTGTGCCCACGTGTCCCAGGCCTGACCGTATCCTCAGGATCGAACCGATGCTCTTAGGGGTCCACCTCTCAACAGCCCCAAGTCTGGATAATAAGCATACACAGACTAAAGGGTGGTTAAGCGGGGGAAGGGAAGGATGGGGACAGCAGGGAGGGAGACCTGTAGTAAGACACAAAGAAGAGAAATGATTATTATGGGAACCTCACCCCTTTCTCTCTTTCTTAACTTCCCTTGGTACCCATACATCCACTAACCTGTAAAGAAAATTAAAGATTGCCGGCTAACAGGGGTGTTGAGCTTGTAACCTCTAATCCATACAGTGTGCTGGAAAACACAAAGGTTCATATGAGCAAACCTATTCTTCCATATGATATATAAATATCTCATGCACAAAGGTTTATACCTGGGATTGCGAGGTAAACACCAACGCTCATTATGACCCTTTGTCAATGACACCCCTGTGGAGGACAAAAGAAAACAGCGAAAGCAAAATATATGAGTAGCTGTAATCGTCACTTTAGGACAAAACAATAAATACAGCGTGATGAACGCTGAATCGCATTCAATACAAGTGCACCAAGGATTTCCAATAGATGCAGGTACCACTCTGGACATGAAGAGTTACGTCACTCTCACGAGAGGAAGCATCTCACTTAGATAACTGGTGATAGGGCAACCCCTAATCCGTAATGTATCAGACAGTAATTCCCTCGCATGAACTCTGTGTGCATGATACAGAGAAGAGTTCGCCAACGCAGGGAAATGTAGAACAGTACACCCAAGTACCGCAACAAAGTATTTAGGCCAAATGAAGGTGAGCAAGGTACTTTTCCCTCGCAAGAGCTCCGGCAGGATATGGTAAGAGCTCTTCCAACGTAGGGAAAGGTAAACTACAGCACACTCCAATCTCAAAGATCCAACTCGGAAGAGATTGGCATCAAGGATATAACCAGGACTTCAACATGGGTAAAAATGGAAAAGTGGTGCCAACGGCACCCTTACCCGACCCAGAACAACATGTTTAACGGCCAGCAAAGATCCAGGAACCAGCGGAATAATCGGCAACGTCTTGCCCCGCATCCTCGCTACTTCACTGCTTCCGCATCACGTGAAGCACTGCGTCCGACGTCAGACGTCGCGCTAGGACCGCTGGGAATTGAAGTAATTCTTGAGCCTCAGCGCTTGCCTGCGCGAACGAAGCTGCCGTGTCCCCTGACAGTACATCCCCCTCCCGGAGAGCACAGGCAGGTGCATGGCTTGTTGGGGTGTCGTCTGTAAAAAGCAGCAACCAGTCTAGGAGCATGCACCGAAGATTCAGGCTCCCAGGAGTTCTCATCAGCATCATACCCCATCCATGCAATCAAATACCAGAGTTTGTTACGACAGATCTTGGAATCAAGGATTCTAGCGACTTCATACTCCTCATCCTGATCAACCCATACTGGTGCTGGTCTAGCACGCGCAGGACCGTAAGCTGGTTTCAACAAGGAGACGTGGAACACAGGGTGAATTCTCATATGAGAGGGTAGAGCTATTTTCACTGCCACCGGGTTAATAAGTCTCACTACCCTGTAGGGGCCTATATACCGGGGAGTGAACACGCTATATCTCTTGAATCGGATATTACGTGTCGATAGCCACACTAAGTCTCCTTTCCTGTAAGTGGGCCCTGGTCTGCGATGTTTATCAGCCTGTCTTTTATACAACGCCTTAGCATGAATCAAATGTTTCTTTGTGTGTTGCAGGACTTTTTGTATCTGCACTATTCTTTCCTGTACTTCTGGAATACGTTCACACCTGCCTGGCGCACTGAATGGTATAAAACGAGGGTGATAACCGTAGGTGCTATAGAAAGGAGAGTGTCTGGTAGAACTGTGTTGGGCATTGTTATATGCAATTTCAGCTAACCATAACCACTCCACCCAGGTGTCTGTATTATAGTCAACATAACTACGTAAGTACTGTTTCAATGTCCGGTTTAGTCTTTCTGTCTGCCCGTCAGTCTGGGGGTGAAAGCTAGTTGACAAGGCTGACGAGATATGTAACGCTGAACACCAAACCTTCCAGAATTTGGCTGTAAACTGGGTTCCACGGTCTGACACAATGACCTTAGGCAAGCTATGCAATCTCACTACGTGTTCCATCAAAAGTTTGGCCAGATGTCCTGCTGTAGGAATTGTTTTGCAGGCCCAAAAATGCCCCATCTTTGTTAAAAAGTCAATGATGACCAGAATCACGGTATGCCCTTTATCTGATGGAAGCCCAACTATGAAATCCAACGAAAATCTTTCCCATGGAACATCCGGAGTGGGTAGAGGTTGCAATAGCCCTTGTGGTTTTCCTGGTATGGTCTTGGTTTGAGCGCACACAATGCAAGCTTTTATCCATTCAGGAATGTCTTTTCTGAGAGAAGGCCACCAGAACTGACGCAAGATTTTTTCACAGGTTTTCTCCTTGCCATGATGACCAGCACTAGGATCTGTGTGGCACCATTGAAAGACTGTTTGTCTCAATTTAAAAGTGGGAACAAGAACCTGAGTCCCTTTCATGACAACACCTTGTTTCTTTGTCCATTCCGGATGGTGTTTCAACCAATCCTTCCATTGAAAGGTCTGGAGTCCTTTCCCAACTTCTCGTAGGAACTGGTCAATATGCACTACTCCGATAACCTTTTGAGGATCAAGGATAGTTCTTTCTGGGTTGGTCCAGGGTACTACTGTGGACTCTTGTCTGGACAAAGCATCAGCTTTTTTGTTCAGTCTTCCAGGACGGAATGTTACTATGAAGTTGTATTCTTCAAAAAACGTCATCCACCTTAGTAAGCGAGGAGTAAGTTGGCGAGCGGTCTTTAGAAATTGGAGATTACGGTGATCCGTATATACTGTGACAGTATGTTGTGCTCCTAACAGCCAATGCCTCCATTCCCCAAATGCTTCTTTGATTGCAAGCAATTCTTTTTCTGTTATGGTGTAATTTTGTTCTGCTCTGTTTAGTTTCTTTGACATAAAAGCAACCGGATGCATTTGTCCTGTGGTGGTATCTCGCTGGGAAAGCACTGCTCCAATCGCCACATCGGAGGCATCCGCTTCCAGTATAAAAGGCAAGATGGGATTGGCGTGCGTTAAAATGGGAGCAGTAATGAACGCTTCTTTTAGTACATCAAATGCCTTCTGGGCTTCCTGTGTCCACTGAAACGGTACCTTCTTCTTAGTCAGGCGAGTAAGTGGTGCTGCTTTGTTGGAAAATTGGGATATAAAACGCCTATAGAAGTTTGCGAATTCCATAAAACACTGTATATCTTTGACATTCTTTGGACAAGGCCATTCAGTAATAGCTCTCACCTTGCGCTCCGCCATTTCCTGTCCTGAAGGAGTGAGCATTACACCCCAAAACTCTACTGTGGAGACATGGAACTCACATTTGCTGATCTTGCAAAAAAGATGGTGTTCCCTCAAAGCCTGTAGTATTAAACTCACATGTCTCACATGATCTTCTTCTTGTGTAGAGTAAATCAAGATGTCGTCGATGTACACTACGACTATCCGGTCCAGGTATTCCCTTAAGACATCATTTAGGAAGAATTGGAACGCCGCAGGCGCATTGCATAGGCCGAAAGGCATGACTAGGTACTCATATAGCCCATACCTAGTTTTGAATGCAGTCTTCCATTCGTCTCCCTGACGCATTCTTACCAGATGGTATGCTCCGCGAAGATCCAATTTCGTGAATATCACTGCTCTCTTCACCTGCTCCAATAGTACAGAAATCAGCGGGAGTGGATACTGGTTACGTATGGTGATGGCATTTAAGGCACGAAAGTCAATGCATGTCCTTAACTCTCCGTTCGCTTTAGGTATGAAAAAGAGAGGGGAAGCCGCAGGAGAACTGGATGGACGGATAAACCCCAAAGCCAAGTACTTATCCAAATACTGGCGCAGATGTTTGTTTTCAGGCTCGGTTAAGGCATAAACCCTGCCACAAGGTACCACTGAACCCGGCTTCAAATCGATCCTACAATCGTAGGGCCTGTGGGGAGGCAGTACTTCCGCCATCTGGTCATCGAAGACATCTTCAAACGGTTGATAGCATGAAGGCAATTCAACCCCTTCTCTGCAGCGGTGGCAATGTGAAGATGAGTTTCTTCAAAGGGAGCAAGCGGTTTAGAGAGTTTCCAACAATGTTCCTTACAATATTCAGAAGTCATGCTCAAAGTTTTCTGATTCCAGTCAATATCGGGGTTGTGAGCGGAGAGCCAAGGCAACCCCAATATCACACCATATAATGGGGCTTGAATGATGTTAAAAGATAAGAGTTCTTGATGTCCTTTTATGCATTCCACAATACACGGTTCGGTGGCCTGGCATATGGGACCAGATTCCAGTTGTTTGCCATCCACTGCAAATACCACCTCCGGTATAGTTTTGGAGACAAGTTGGACCCCTAATCTGTGGGCTTCTGTAGTATCCATGAAACAACCTGTAGCTCCAGAATCCACCATGGTTTGTGTGGTACAGGGTTCTTGGTTGATATACACTATTATAGGTATAAAGAAATGTTCCTTAATGACAACAGGTTCTTTCTTTAGGGAAGGGATGCACAATACACTCGAAGACTCCCCTTCTATACGTCTCGAGCTCTTCAGTTTTCCGTCAAAGACTTTGGATTATTCACCATAGATGTTCCCAGGCGTGCACGACTGAACTTGGGTTTTATTGGGCACTCCCTCAGATAATGGCCCTTTTTCCCACAATATAAACACAATCCGTTTTTTCTCCTATGATCTCTTTCATCCACCGTCAATGAGGCTCTCACCGTTCCGATTTCCATGGGTTCCGGGGTGGACCCTCCAGGTTCCAGGGACCTTGTTCTTTCAAAACGAGGGGGGTATCTCTCTTTTTTCTTGCCTTCCCCTCTGCGTTCCCTCAATCTATGATCCAACCGCATGGTCAATTCGATTAACGCAGAACACGTCTGAGGTTGGGGATCCACTTGTGCAATCACATCCTTTAAATCTTCTCAAAGGCCCTGATAAAAAATAGCTGACTGTTTGCTTTCAGGCCATTGTGTTTCTGCTACCAACCTTCGGAAGGTGTTCAAATATCCTAATAGGTCTTTGTTCCCTTGCTTCAGTTCCAGTAATTCCCTATCAGCTGAAAAGGTGTCTGCCCTGCGGTCAAAAGTCTTCTCGAACTCCTCCCTAAAACCGACCCAATCATGTAACATCGTATCATCTCGTCTGACAAAAGGACTGCCCATTGAGCTGCATCACCAGCTAAGTAGGAAATGAGAAAAGACACTCTTGCCTGATTAGTTGAAAACAACTTAGGCTTGCAATTGAAGTGCAGTAGAATCTGAGTTAAAAACACCTGAACCTTATGTATGTCTCCCGTGAATTTTTCTGGTGGGGCAAGAGGCATAAGTGTGGGGATTTCCACTACCATAGAACTAGTTGTGGGTTGTGTAGAATTGCCAAAGTCAAACGGATTCCGCTGCATTCTATCTACCCTTGCTTGTAAAGCAGCGGTTTCGTTACGTGAAGCCGAAAGCTCTACCTGTACTAAGGCAAGGGCCGCCATAACGTCCTCTAACGTGGCCATACCAGAATCAGCTCGACCGGGAGGATAAAGCTATTCGTGGGCCGATTATTCTGTCCCAGGCCTGACCGTATCCTCAGGATCGAACCGATGCTCTTAGGGGTCCACCTCTCAACAGCCCCAAGTCTGGATAATAAGCATACACAGACTAAAGGGTGGTTAAGCGGGGGAAGTGAAGGATGGGGACAGCAGGGAGGGAGACCTGTAGTAAGACACAAAGAAGAGAAATGATTATTATGGGAACCTCACCCCTTTCTCTCTTTCTTAACTTCCCTTGGTACCCATACTTCCACTATCCTGTAAATTAAAGATTGCCGGCTAACAGGGGTGTTGAGCTTGTAACCTCTAATCCATACAGTATGCTGGAAAACACAAAGGTTCATATGAGCAAACCTATTCTTCCATATGATATATAAATATCTCATGCACAAAGGTTTATACCTGGGATTGCGAGGTAAACACCGACGCTCATTATGACCCTTTGTCAATGACACCCCTGTGGAGTACAAAAGAAAACAGCGAAAGCAAAATATATGAGTAGCTGTAATCGTCACTTTAGGACAGAACAATAAATACAGCGTGATGAACGCTGAATCGCATTCAATACAAGTGCACCAAGGATTTCCAATAGATGCAGGTACCACTCTGGACATGAAGCGTTACGTCACTCTCACGAGAGGAAGCCCCTCACTTAGATAACTGGTGGTAGGGCAACCCCTAATCTGTAATGTATCAGACAGTAATTCCCTCGCATGAACTCTGTGTGCATGATACAGAGAAGAGTTCGCCAACGCAGGGAAATATAGAACAGTACACCCAAGTACCTCAACAAAGTATTTAGGCCAAATGAAGGTGAGCAAGGTACTTTTCCCTCGCAAGAGCTCCGGCAGGATATGGTAAGAGCTCTTCCAACGTAGGGAAAGGTAAACTACAGCACACTCCAATCTCAAAGATCCAACTCGGAAGAGATTGGCATCAAGGATATAACCAGGACTTCAACAAGGGTAAAAATGGAACAAGCGGTGCCAACGGCACCCTTACCCGACCCAGAACAACATGTTTAACGGCCAGCAAAGATCCAGGAACCAGCGGAATAATCGGCATCGTCTTGCCCCGCATCCTCGCTACTTCACTGCTTCCGCGTCACGTGAAGCGCTGCGTCCGACGTCCGACGTCAGACGTCGCGCTAGGACCGCTGGGAATTGAAGTCATTCTCGAGCCTCAGCGCTTGCCTGCGCGAACGAAGCTGCCGTGTCCCCTGACACCACGTCATGCACTGCTTATAACCTCACATATTACATCACTCATGACATGTTCTATGACATCATTTATGACATCAGTGATGACACCTCAAATGACATCTTTGATGACAGCACTGATGACATCATCCAAGCTTCGTTTTTGCATATATTGCTCTATAAATAAGTATGGCATTAGAGGTCAGAAAGTAAGTACAAAATAGCTCAGAAGAATATGAGGTATCATTAATGCCATCACAGTTACAACTCCCATTGGTGTACAAATCATGGGTTATGTGCAACATTGACCCTATACCATGCACTTCACGGGTAGCGTAGTTCACATTAACAATCAACCACAGATATATGGGAAACCCTCATTGCATGCAGTGTTCAATCTATACAGAACTGCCAAGTTCCATAAAATACTGAACGTCTGTTCCAAAACAAATGCTCTACTACGGACAGCTTTCATCTGCATAAAGCCCTTGACAGTCACCAAACCTGCATTGAGAAATGAAGTTGATATGAGTAGAGAAGTGGGTACTGTAAACAGTATTCACTCTATGGAGAGAGTTTACTCTGTACCACACTGTTTGTAAACAGTGAAATTCTCATGAGAACTACTCTACTATTAAAAAGTATCTACTAAGAACAGTGTACACTCTATGCAACACTTCGCAATGTACAATATATATTTAAAATAAGCAACATCTGAAAGTGCTAAAGCTTATACTAGTGGCAGCAGTGGCATAGCAAAGGGGGAAGCGGGGGGCGTACCACCCTGGGCACTCAAGCTGTAGGGGCGGCGGCCTCCCCCCCGCTCATACCTGCGGCCGCCACAGGGCGGTACACGCGCAGGAATCGCCAGCCCCCTTGCTCTTATCCGGGCCATCTCAGGAATCCGCCCCCACCCACTCTTTCATGGCTGTCGTCGGCAGCAAAGGCCCCGTGGCCGCCATGGGAAGCCAACGGTCAAGCACAGGTACATAGCTTAATACCTGGTGCACACAGTCTCCTACGTTACGTAGAAATGTTCATGTTGAGACGATTCTGTCAAATAACTCAATGCTGCTTACAATACTTAGTATGTTGTATGTAAAATCTTTGCCGTGCTGCAAACATTTTCTACAGAGCAAAAAAACTTGTGTGGAACATGCTGAACACAAGTTTTAACTGTCACCTGCACACATGGTTACTCTTCAATGCAAACATTTATAACGTGTTCAATACCTGTACACAGTCCTGGTTTATTCGGAGCGCATGCATTTTGTAAACATTTACACCCATTACTGGGACAAAGACCGTACAAAATTAGATAAAGAAGTACAATAATAGTTACGCACCACTGTGTAAACTATAAATCAAACTAACACACTCATTGGATGATGTCATCAGTAATGTCATCAATGATGTAATTTGAGTTTTTCAGGGAAGCCACAAAAAGTCCTCAAAGAAGCTGGGACCAGGATCGGCACCGGTGCGCGTTGGGGTTGAGGAACCGTAACACTTTACGGACCACTTATAATCATTTCACACAGCACACGGGACATGCACTCACCTCCAAGAAAAGTCTTAATCCGTTATTAGTTCATGAAGTTTAATATACTCAAATGCCAAACAACCTAGCGCGTTTCATCATATACCACGCCTTGCTCACGGGTGGGAAGGTTTGTTCCCAGCATACATTTAAAGTGCAGTGAATTACAACAAAAATAAAGAATGGACATCATCAGATACTTAGCATTAAGCTGCTAAACATACAACCATTTTAGCACGTGTCTTTTGTATCGACATAAGAGGATATTTAGAGCTGTCTAACCATGAAAGTGCCTCCAAGAGTGATTCTTTGCTATTGCAAATCATCACTACTCAACGTGAAACATAAAAGTATGCCCCCCAATTTGTACAATACTTTACAAATCCAAATGATTTCTGGCAAAAGACATTACATTCATGTGCTATACAGTGCACTGAAATTTGACCATTTTAACCTCTTCCGTGCTCATGACGGCCCCCGGCCGTCATGAGTCACGGTGGGCGTGTGCTCACGACGCACGGGGCCGTCCGAGCCACGCCCGCGATCGGAATGTCCAGCACCTGGGCGGAATTCCGGCCGCAGCGAAGCGGTTTTTACATATTATTATGCATAAATAGATCACCAGGGAAAGGCTTCCTTAGAAATTGCTTAGCTTCTATATGTGAAAGCATATGACAGCATAGTACATTACTCATGGTTTTTAACAAAAGCCATTTTCTCACTGTCATGAATAAATAGTATGATAATAAAGAGGAATGGCAGCATGTGAACAATAATGATCAAAACAATGGCATGATAGCAACCAGGAAAAGATATATATATCTATAAGACTTTGAAAAAGGCTGGGACCAGCCGAAACGCGTCAGGACGGATATCGCCTTATGACTGAATAAATAAACAAATTTCTGCTTACCGGGAGTGCCCACATCTGCTCTTTTCGTAGGGGCTGTTAGGAATATACATATATATATATATTATCTACTGGCGGTCGCCAGTAGATAGTTATAGTTAGGACCTATTATCCATAGGAAATTCGTAACATTCTTTTCCCAATAACTTTGGCGTCGGTTGACGAATCTTCGCAAAATTTTCAAAACTTATGGCCTGCTCCGGTCCGCTCCTATCTTGAAAGTTTCGGGGTGATTCGGCAAGCGGAGGCCGAGCAAAAAGGGGGGTCCCAAAACGTGTTTTCTCCATGTTAATTCCCATAGGAAACTTTAGCCACGGCTACAGCCCGAACTGCTGAACGGAATTACACCAAATTTGGCAAAAAGGTAGTGCTTGGTTGAGAAAGCGCCCTTTTTTTTAAATGGTGTAAATCCGTTTAGTAATTCCAGAGAAATTAAAAAAATAAGAGTCAAAAAATCAATTTCCCTTAGGAAACTTTATGCAAGGCTACAGCCGAAACTACTGAACGGATTTACCCCAAATTTGGTAAAAAGGTACTGCTTGGCTCAGAAAGTGACCTTCTTAAAAATGGTGTAAATCCGTTCAGTAGTTGCTGAGAAAATCAAAAATAAAAGTTTCGATATTTAGAGGCACGGAGGCTCCGCGGACCTTCCCGATCACGAGCTACATTATAATTGGCTGTCAACACTCCAAACCAGGAAGTGTTGGCAACCATCTTGTGCCTCGACCGAGGCACAAGAAAAGAGAAAAAGAAATGCGCAAAACAAGAAAAGGGGGCAGGGTAGAAACACCCTGACCCCCTAGGCCTGCTCAGGGGGTCCCACAAGGACCCCCAGGGCCCAAAAAAGCATTTTTTGTAAAAAAATCGGTAAATTTAATAGCGGGGTCCCAGGGAGGCCCCCGCAGCCCCGGGGACCACCACCCCCCGGGCCTTATCTAAATATTTGCGGTGGGCTCACGGCCCCCCCGCAGCCCCGGGGACCGCCACCCCCGCGGCTTGTATTTTAAATGGGTGGGGGGCCTCCATGGCCCCCAAGCCCCAGGGACCGCCACCCCCGGGGCTTTCTTTACATATTTGCGGGGGCACATGGCCCCCACGCAGCCCGGGGACCGCCACCCCCGGGGCTTGTTTTTTTTTTTTTAAACTACCTGTGTGGGGGCTTGAGCCCCCACATGCCCGGGGACCGCCACCTCCCGGGGCACTAACTATGCAGGTTTGGGGGTCTGTTACGGACCCCCGAGCCTCGAGGACCACCATCTCCCGGGGCTGTGCAGATGTTGGGAGGGGGGCGCGCGGCCCCCTCCTGGAGCCCGTGATGGCCCTGGGGACCGCCACCCCCAGGGCCGGCTCCTGCAGTGTCCCGGGGTGCCCACCCCCGGGACACTGCTGTTTGCAATGACAGGGCGGGAGCCTCGTGGCTCCCGCCCTGTCATTGCAAACTGCTTGCTTCATTGAAGCGAGAGCAGGAAACCTGCTCTCGCTTCAATGAAGCTAAGCAGATTTGCTTTCCACACGGGGAGCTGCATGTCAGCAGCTCCCCATGTGGAAAAGCAATGCCGGCTCCCGAAGGACGCGGAGAGCCGGCGGGACCGTGGGGGCATTGGGGCTCCCCCCACGGTCCCCAACGAGAGGCCAGGCCCCGGGGGATGGGGTCTCCGGGGCCCGAAGTGGCCATGGAGGGGGGCCACGCAGCCCCCCTCCCCCATTATAATTTTTTTTAAATACACGGAAAGGCCGGCCCCCGGGGATGGGGTCCCCGGGGCCATAAATGGCCTGAGGAGGGGGGCCACGCAGCCCCCCTCCAATAATTTTATTTTTTTCAAAAACTGGCCATGCCCCGGGGGATGGGGTCCCCGGGGCCGAATATGGCCTCGGGAGGGGGGCCACGCGGCCCCCTTCCAATTTTTTTAAATAAAAAAAAAAATAGGGGTCAGGCCCTGGGGGATGGGGTCCCCAGGGCCAATAAAATAGGAAAGGAAGGGGGGCCACACAGCCCCCCTTCTTAAAAATTTTTTTTTTTTAAAAAGACCGGCATCGCGCCGGAGGCCCCGCCCCTCCCTGCAGCACTCTGCAAACGCGCCCCCTGGCACGTTGTAAGATGGGGAACTAATTCCCCTTGAATACTGGGGGTCCCTGGGTGCCAACTAGCCCACCAGGAACCTCCAGTATGCGCCAGGGAGCTGCATTGCAGAGAGGTGTTCAGAGGCCACGCCCCTTTTTACACCTCTCTGCAATGCAGCTCTGTGGCGCTTACTGGAGGTACCTCGTGGGCTAGTTGGACCCCAGGGACCCTCAGGATTCAAGGGGACTTTATCCCCCAACTTAAAACGCGCCACGGGGCATGTTTGCACAGTGGTGAAGGGAGGGGGCGGGGCCTGAGGTGACATGTGTGCAAACACACCCTGTGGCGCGTTTTAAGTTGGGGAATTAATACCCCTTCAATCCTGAGGGCCCCTGGGGGCCAACTAGGCCACCAGGTACCTCCAGTAAGCGCCACAGGCCTGCGTTGCAGAGAGGTGGTCCAGGCCACGCCCCTTTTTACACCTCTCTGCAACGCAGCTCTGTGGCGCTTACTGGAGGTACCTAGTGGGCTAGTTGGACCCCAGGGACTCTCACGATTCAAGGGGACTTAATCTCCCAACTTAAAACGGCCACAGGGAGTGATTGCACACATGTCACCTCAGGCCCCCTCCCTTCACCACTGTGCAAACGCGCCCCGTGGCGCGTTTTAAGATGTAGTTTTAATCCCCCTGCCCTATTATGTACTAGGGCCTTACAGAGGAGGTCATGCTAATCACAGGGGTACCCCAACGCATAGTGTTCCCTAGTGTATGTAGGTGTTTTCACTGTATTCTAAGTGTCTTTTAGCATAGCACTGGCTCTAGGCCTAGTTACTCAGAGTCAGTTGCCACCAGTACCCGTCTGAAAAAGTTGTGGGCACAGGATGATTTTGCAACAAGGCCTATTTCTGCTCCTCTGTTGGTTCTTTCTGCACATGTCTTGCTTCTTCCTGCACTTTTCTTCGTCTTTGTGGACTTCTGTTGCTTCTTTATGCATTTCTTTTGCTTCTTTCTGTGCGTTTTTTCTTCTTTCTTCACATGTCCTACCTCTGTAGGCATAGTTAGAAACTAGCATTTAAAAAACCTTTGAAATTCACTTAAAAACCATAGGTTTCAGGCACGTTATAGTTAGAAATTAGCATTTAAAAACCTTTGAAATTCACTGAAAGAACCATAGGTTTCAGACACGTTATAGTTAGAAATTAGCATTTAAAAAACCTTTGAAATTCACTGAAAAAACCATAGGTTTTAGGGAAAGTTATAGTTAGTTGGACATTTCACTCGTACAAAACCCGTGAAATTCCCCTGTTATAGTTAGTTCAGCTAACTATAACTCGCGCCCCCGCAATGCACTGCTGATGACGTCACATATTACATCACTCATGACATGGTCAGTGACATCACTGATGACATCACTGATGACATCTCAAATGACATCACTCATGACATCACTGATGACATCATCCAGTGCCTGTGTGTTTCTGTAAAGTTTAAATATGTTTAATATATATAGGGAAAGCGTATTGAAGAATGAGTGGGTGTATAAGTGTCTGAATGGATGATTTAGTAGGTGCGTGACTGAGTCTATAAGTGAGTGATTAAATGTATCTTAGTGAATGCATGGGTTAGTGACTAAACTGTGTGAATGTCTGTATCCGTCTGTCTGTTGGTGTGTAAGCGGCTGCATGGGTTTGTGAGTAGCTACATAAGTGTCTATATGAGTTATTGATTGGTTGTCTGAGTATCTGTATGGGTGCCTGAGTGTTTGTGTGGGTGGGGTGTGTGTGACTCTGTGCATAGATATGTGAGTGGGTGATTCACTGGGTGCATGGTTTCAAGAGTGCATCTGTGATGTACTGTATGGGTGGGTGAGTGTGTGTATGGGTGTGTTAGTGAGTGAATGTATATCTCAGTGGTACATGTGTGAGTAACTATATATGTGAAAGGCAGTATATATGTGTGTTAGAGTATTTAAATGGCTATAAGTGAGATTGTGAGAGTGGCTGTATGGATGAGTGTGTGCTTGTATCAGTGATTGTATAAGAGCATAAGAATGTGCTAGTATTTGTATGAGTAAGTGAGCTGGTGTGTGTATAACTGTATAGGTGAGTAAATGGGAGTGTGATTAATTATTTGCATGACTGACTAGGTGTGTGAGTACCTCTATGGATGAGTGGCGGTGTGTGAGTGTCTATATAGGTGTATGAGTACATATGATAGTCCTGTACTGAGTGACCGTAAGTATGAGTGACTGTACGGGTGAGTGAGTGGATGTGTGTGTAGACCTAAGAATCAGTGAGTGGGTATGTAGTTAGTGGTGTTGGAGTGTCTATGGTTTTGAGAATGGCAGTCTGTAATTTAGAGTGGGTGTATCAAAAGTTATATTAGGGTGTGAGAAGATGCATGAAATTATCACATGGATGATGTCATCAGTGATGTCATCAGTGATGTCATTTGAGATGTCATCAGTGATGTCATCAGTGATGTCACTGACCATGTCATGAGTGATGTAATATGTGATGTCATCAGCAGTGCATTGCGGGGCGCGAGTTATAGTTAGCTGAACTAACTATAACGTAGGAATTTCACTGGTTTTGTACGAGTGAAATGTCCAACTAACTATAACTTTCCCTAAAACCTATGGTTTTTTCAGTGAATTTCAAAGGTTTTCTAAATGCTAATTTCTAACTATAACGTGCCTGAAACCTATGGTTTTTTCAGTGAATATATATATATATATAAATATATATATATATATATATATATATATATATATATATATATATATATATATATATATATATATATACCCGCAGGGA
This sequence comes from Calotriton arnoldi, assembly GCA_963921515.1. Classification (NCBI taxonomy): domain Eukaryota; kingdom Metazoa; phylum Chordata; class Amphibia; order Caudata; family Salamandridae; genus Calotriton; species Calotriton arnoldi. The sequence goes on from CAWUFW010005039.1 coordinate 242,588, forward strand.
CGAAAAAGTGAGTGACGACTTGAGAGCGTGGGCGGCACTGCTTGCGGTTCTTACGCCACCAGATGAGTTGCGCCCGTAGAGCGTGGGAGGCGGGTACAACTCTGGGACAAACAGCAGGGTCACACCACACCAAGAGTATCTGGGCGGGTAGAAGGCACGTGTTCCGTATTCGTATATGTAGGCACAAGAACGGAGAATGTGGGCGCTGGAGTATTCCCCTTCAATACAAGTAATCTGGAGTCACTTGCAAAGCGTTAGTTTAATGAGCCCACGGTGGGGTGGGGAGGGGTGGGAGAACTTGGGGGGGAATACTAAATGATGTATACATCCGTATGGTTGAGATAATAGTTTGATGTTTTGAATGTAACGCATACAATGATACTACTTATTTGAAATGCCAATAAAAATATATCTAAAAAAAAAATATATATATATATATATATATCCCCGGGGCTATGCTGATTATATGCAGGGGGCACGCAGCCCCCCAGCAGCCCCGGGGGTCCTCCACCTCCCCAGGGCTTTAATAATTAAACACGGGGGGCACTCGGCCCCCCCGCAGCCCCGCGGACTGCCACCTCCCCGGGGCTCTGATTTTTAAACAAAAATGTGTGGGGGGGCTCGAGCCCCCCCACATGGCCCCAGGGACCACCACCTCCCCGGGGCACACTTCATTTACATACGGGGGTCCGTTGCAGACCCCCGGCCCCAGGGACCACCACCTCCCCGGGGATGTGCAAATGATGGGAGGGGGCCATGTGGCCCCACTCCTGGAGCCCTCGATGGCCCTGGGGACCGCCATCCTCCAGGGCCGGCTCCAGCAATGTCCCAGGGTGCCCACCCCCGGGACATTACAGTTTGCAATGACAGGGCGGGAGCAAAGCAGTATTGCGTTTGGACAAGGGGAGCTGCATGTTAGCAGCTCCCCTTGCCCAAAAGCAATGCCGGCTCCCGCAGGAGGTGGGGAGCCGGCAGGGACCGTGGGGGCATTGGGGCTCCCCCCACGGTCCCCATCAAAGAGGCCAGGCCCCGGGGGATGGGGGCCAAAAGTGGACCTTTTGTATTTTTTAAATAAATAAGGCCATCCCCCGGGGCCAAAACTGGCCTCAGGAGGGGGGCCACGCAGCCCCCGCCTTAAAAATATTTCTTTTAAAGTTAAAAAAATATGTGGCAATGCCCCGGAGGATGGGTCCCCGGGGCCGAAATCGGACTTGGGAGGGGGGCCCCATGGCCCCTTCCCTTTTTAAAAAATAAAAAAAAAGGAAAAAAATGCTCAGGCCCTGGGGGATGGGGTCCCCAGGGCCCAAAAATAATAAAGGGAAGGGGGCCACACAGCCCCCTTCCAAAAAGCAAATTTCAAAAAGCCGGTGTCTCGCGGGAGGCCTCGCCCTCTCCCTGTACCACTGCGCAAACGCGCCTCCTGGCGCGTTCTAAGTTGGGGGATTAAATCCCCTTGAATCCTGAGTGTCCCTGGGGGACAACTAGCCCACCAGGTCCCTTCAGTAAGCCCCACACAGTGGGATTGCTGAGAGGTGGTCCGAGGCCACGCCCCTTTTTACACCACTCTGCAAACGCACCTCTTGGCGCACTGCTGGTGGGGTGATGAGGTCCTCTTGTGTCCTGAGCAGCAGAGTGGTGTAAAAAGGGGGCGTGGCCTCAGATCACTCTCAGCAATCCAGTTGTGTGGGGCTTACTGGGGGTACCTGGTGGGCTAGTTGGCGCCCACGGACCCTCAGGATTCAAGGGGACTTAATTTCCCAACCCAGAACACGCCAGGAGGCGCGTTTGCAGAGTGGTGGAGAAAGGGGGTATGGCCTGTGTCCACCTGTCAGCTATCCCACTATCTGGGGCATACTGGAGGTATCAGGTAGGGTAGTTGGCCTCTAAGGACCCCCAGTAGCGAAGGGGACTTTAATCCCCATCCAAGAGCGCACCAGGAAGTGCGTTTGCAGAGTGGTGGGGAAAAGGGGCATGGCCTACTATAAGAACTTAGCAATCCTGCTGTGTGGGACTTACTGGAGGCAATAGGCGGGGTAGTTGGCCCCCAAGGTTGACCTTAGGGGCTAACTACCCCTCCTGTTACCTCCAGTAAATCCCACACTGTGGGATTGCTAAGAGGTCTTCGGAGGCCACGCTCACCTTTCTCCACCACTCTGCAAAAGTGCCTCCTGGCACAGTACTGGTTGGGGGATGAAGTCCACTTTACTTCTGAGGGACTTTGGTGGTCAAGTAGCCCTCCTGGTACCTCCTGTAAGTCCTACGCAGCGGAATTCCTGAGCGCTGGTTGGAGGCCCAGCCCCCTTTTTCCACCATTCTGCAAACGCGACTACCAGTTAAAGAAGCATTTGTAATGTAATGTCTCGCATTTGCAAGAGTTAGAGCTATTAGCATTGTAAATCTAAAAGTGTTTTATTAATGTTTCTTGGAGTGGAGTGGATGTAGGTTGTGTGTAGTGGAATTATGTGGTATGTTGTGCAGTGAAATTATGTGGATAGAAAGTATGTGGTATTTAGTGTATAGGAATTATGTAGAGTGGGATTATCTGTTATGGAGAGTAATTATGTGGTATGGTAGTCTGTGTTGTGGAGTGGTAACCTCAGGTTTAGTCTTCCTCGTTTCCATAGAAGCTAAACTATGAACTCAATGAGACAAAAAAGAAGGAATCACTGAGGAGCACTTCTGGACCTAGTCAGAGGTATGAGCAGGCCCACTGGAATTATGTGACTGTTTGGCTGCACCAACTTTTGCACAATTATACATTTTCCGCATTAGCCACATAATTTATCATCTGCTGCCTAATCTGCAGATTTGAACAAAAAAAGCCTTGTTTCCAGTTCAAACTGATCAAACGTTACCAAAAATGCAGCAACAAGTGTTACAGCGTGGTGGAAGGTCCTTTTAAACCTAGAATGGTCACCTGTTACTTATTGCTAAATGTGGGTGTTAAATTGGTACTAATGGTGTGCAAGCCACTCTTGCTTCTTTCTGCGCCTCTCTTGCCTCTTTCTGCATTTCTGTTGCTTCTTTCTGCACCTTTCTTTCTTTTCCTGCCCTTCTTTTGCCTCTTTCTGCACATCTCTTCTACTTTCTGCACCTCTTTGCCTCTTTCTGCACCACTGTTGCCTCTTTCTGCACCTCACTTGCATCTGTGTGCACCCCTCTTGCCTCTTTCTGCACCTCTCTTGCCTCATTCTACACCCCTCTTCCTTCTGTCTGCACTCCTCCTGCCTCTTTCTGCACCTCTGTTCCTTCTTTCTTCACTTCTTTTGTTTCTTTCTGCACCTCTGTTGCTTCTTTCTGCACCCCTCTTGCCTCTTTCTCCACCCCTCTTCCCCCTTTCTGCATGTCTGTTGCTTCTTTCTGCACTTCTCTTGCCTCTTTCTCCTCCCCTCTTCCCTCTTTCTGTATCTCTGTTGCTTCTTTCTGCACTTATCTTTCGTCTTTCTGTACCTCTCTTGCTTCTTTCTGCACCCCTTGTGCCTCTTTCTGCACCCCTCTTCTCTTTCTGCACTCCTCTTGCCTCTTTCTGCACCTCTGTTCTGTCTTTCTGCACTTCTTTTGTTACTTTCTGCACCTCTCTGGCTTCTTTCTGCACCCCTCTTGCCTCTTTCTCCATCCCTCTTCCCTCTTTCTGCACCTCTGTTGCTTCTTTCTGCACCTCTCTTGCTTCTTTCTGCAACCCTCGTGCCTCTTTCTGCACCCCTCTTCCCTCTTTTTGTACCCCTCTTGGCTCTTTCTGCACCGCTGTTGCATCTTTCTGCATGACTCTTGCTTCTTTCTGCACCTCTCTTGCTTCTTTCTGCACCACTTGTGCTTCTTTCTGCTCCCCTCTTCCCTCTTTCTGCACCCCTCTTGCCTCTTTCTGCACCCCTGTTCCTTCTTTCTGGTCTTCTTTTGTTTCTTTCTGCACCCCTCTTGCTTCTTTCTGCACCCCTCTCGCCACTTTCTCCACCCCTGTTCCCCCTTTTGCATCTCTGTTGCTTCTTTTTGCACTTCTCTTGCCTCTTTTTCCACCCCTCATCCCTCTTTCTGCACCTCTGTTGCTTCTTTCTGCACTTCTCTTGCTTCTTTATGCACATCTGTCCATTCTTTCTGCAAGCCTTGTGCCTCTTTCTGCTCTACTCTTCCCTCTTTCTGCTCCCCTCTTGTCTCTTTCTGCACCTCTGTTGCTTCTTTCTGCACCCCTCTTGCCTCTTTCTCCACCCCTCTTCCCCCTTTCTGCATGTCTGTTGCTTCTTTCTGCACTTCTCTTGCCTCTTTCTCCTCCCCTCTTCCCTCTTTCTGTATCTCTGTTGCTTCTTTCTGCACTTATCTTTCGTCTTTCTGTACCTCTCTTGCTTCTTTCTGCACCCCTTGTGCCTCTTTCTGCACCCCTCTTCTCTTTCTCCATCCCTCTTCCCTCTTTCTGCACCTCTGTTGCTTCTTTCTGCACCTCTCTTGCTTCTTTCTGCAACCCTCGTGCCTCTTTCTGCACCCCTCTTCCCTCTTTTTGTACCCCTCTTGGCTCTTTCTGCACCGCTGTTGCATCTTTCTGCATGACTCTTGCTTCTTTCTGCACCTCTCTTGCTTCTTTCTGCACCACTTGTGCTTCTTTCTGCTCCCCTCTTCCCTCTTTCTGCACCCCTCTTGCCTCTTTCTGCACCCCTGTTCCTTCTTTCTGGTCTTCTTTTGTTTCTTTCTGCACCCCTCTTGCTTCTTTCTGCACCCCTCTCGCCACTTTCTCCACCCCTGTTCCCCCTTTTTGCATCTCTGTTGCTTCTTTTTGCACTTCTCTTGCCTCTTTTTCCACCCCTCATCCCTCTTTCTGCACCTCTGTTGCTTCTTTCTGCACTTCTCTTGCTTCTTTATGCACATCTGTCCATTCTTTCTGCAAGCCTTGTGCCTCTTTCTGCTCTACTCTTCCCTCTTTCTGCTCCCCTCTTGTCTCTTTCTGCACCTCTGTTGCTTCTTTCTGCACTTCTTTTGTTTCTTTCTGCACCTTTCTTGCTTCTTTCTGCACCCCTCATGCCTCTTTCTGCACCCCTCTTCCCTCTTTCTGCACTCCTCTTGACTCTTTCTGCACCTCTGTTCATTCTTTCTGTACTTCTTTTGTTTCTTTCTGCACCTCTCGTGCTTCTTTCTGCACCTCTCTTGCTTTTTTCTGTACCCCTCTTGCCTCTTTCTGTACCCCTCTTCCCTCTTTCTGCACCTCTCTTGCCTGTCTGCACACCTGTTCCCTCTTTCTGCACCCCTTTCGCCTGTTTCTGCAACTCTCTTGCCTCTTTCAGCAGTTCTCTTCCCTCCTTCTGTACCTCACTTGCCTCTTTCTGCACTTCTCTTGCTCTTTCTGTACCCATTGCACCTCTTTCAGCACCTCTGTTGCTTCTTTCTGCACCTCTCTTCCTTCTTTCTGCACCCCTCCTGCCTCTTCCTGTACCTCTCTTGCGTCTTTGTGCACCTGTCTTCCCTTTTTCTGCACCCCTCTTGCCTCTTTTTGCACCTCTGTTGGTTCTTTCTGCACTGCTCTTGCTTCTTTATGCACCTCACTGCCTCTTTCTGCACTTCTCTTGCTTCTTTCTACACCTCTGTTGCTTCTTTCAGCAATTCTCTTGCCTCTTTCTGCACGTCTCTTCCTACTTTCTACACCCCTCCAGCCTCTATCTGTACCTTTCTTGCCTCGTTGTGTACCTCTCCTACCTCTTTCTGCACCCCTCTTGCCTCTTTTTGCACCTCTGTTGGTTCACTCTGCACTGCTCTTGCCTCTTTCTGCACTTCACTTGCTTCTTTCTGCACCTCTCTTGCCGCTTTCGGCACCTCTGTTGCTTCTTTCTGCACTTCTCTTGCCTCTTTCTGCACCTCTGACTTAGAGGTAGTTTTACTCCCCCTGCCCTATTATGTACTAGGGCCTTACAGGGGAGGTCATGCCAATCACAGGGGTACCCCAACCCATAGTGTACCCTAGTGTATGTAGGTGTTTTCACTGTATTCTAAGTGTCTTTCAGCATTGCACTGGCTCCGGGCCTGGTTAGTCAGAGTCAGTTACCACCAGTACCAGTCAGCAAAAAGTTGGGGGCACAGGATGACTTTGCAACAAGGCCTCTTTCTGCACCTCTGTTGGTTCTTTCTGTATATCTTTTGCTTCTTTCTGCACCTTTCTTCGTCTTTCTGGACTTCTGTTGCCTCTTTCTGCATTTCTCTTGCTTCTTTCTGCGGCTTTATTCCTCTTTCTGCACATGTCCTACCTCTGTACGCATTGTTGGAAATTTGCATTTAAAAAACCTTTGAAATTCATTGAAAAAAACCACAGGTTTCAGAGACGTTATAGTTAGAAATTAGCATTTAAAAAACCTTAGAAATTCACTGAAAAAACCACAGGTTTCAGGGACGTTATAGTTAGTTGGACATTTCACTCGTACAAAACTAGAGAAATGTGGCCGTTATAGTTAGTTGAGCTAACTATAACACGCGTCCCCGCAATGCACTGCTGATGACGTCACATATTACATCATTCATGACATGGTCAGTGACATCACTGATGACATCACTGATGACATCTCAAATGACATCACTGATGACATCCCTGATGACATCATCCATGTGACAATCTGATGCACCTCCTCACACCCTAATATAACCATTGATACACCCACTCTTAAATACAGATTACCATTTTCGAAACCATAGATACACCAATACCAATTACTACATACCCACTCACTGATTCCTAAGGCTACACACACATCCACTCACTCACCCATACAGTCACTCATACATGCAGTCACTCATCAATACAGCTACTATCATATGTACTCATACACCTATACAGACACTCACACACCGCCACTCATCCATAGAGTTACTCACACACCTAGTCAGTCATGCAAAGAATCAATCACACTCCCATTTACTCACCTATACAGTTATACACACACCACCTCACTTATTCATACATATACTAACACATACTTACTCTCTTATACAATCACTGATACTAGCACATACTCATCCATACAGCCACTCTCACAATCACTTACTCTCACATATAGCAGTTTATATACTCCAACACTTGCATATACTGCCTTTCACATATGCAGTTACTCACACATGTACCACTGAAACATCCATTCACTCACCAACACACCCATACACACACTCACCCACCCATACAGCCCTTCACAGATGCACTCTTGAACCCATACACCCAGTAAATCACCCACTCACACATCCATGCGGGGAGTTATACCCCCCACCCACCCACACAGACATTCAGGCACCCATACAGATACTCAGACAACCAATCAATAACCCATATAGACACTCATGTAGCTACTCACCAACCCATGCAGCCGCTTACACACCAACTGACAGACTGATACAGACATTCGTACAGTTTAGTCACTAACCCATGCATTCAGTAAGACACGTTGTGGAATTCAAGAAAGTAGGTAGACTGAGATATAGTTTTATCCAAAGGGTAGATTTATTCTTTAGTTCAGTCAAGACAGGAACACTTGAGGATAAGGAAGTTGTTGTAGTATTGAAAGTAGTATCAGAAGAATCAGCCCCACCAGGAGCAGCATCCCTGCTGCTCAGCCCACATACAGCAACTGACAATTCAACTCAAACATACACACAGGGAACATTCTGTGACATCACTTAGACTGGCTGAGCAGCAGAGTACAGAACACAGAGAAAGGACTAGATAGAGAAGAGAGCAGGATACCACACACGTTTAATTACTCACTTATACAGTCAGTCACGCACCTACTAAATCATCCATTCAGACACTTATACACCCACTCATTCTTCAATACACCTTGGCATATATATATAAAACATATTTAAACTCTGCAGAAACACACACTCACTGGATGATGTCATCAGTGATGTCATCAGTGATGTCATTTGAGATGTCATCAGTGATGTCATCGGTGATGTCACTGACCATGTCATGAATGATGTAATATGTGACATCATCAGCAGTGCATTGCGGGGGCGCAAGTTTTAGTTAGCTCAACTAACTATAACGGCCGAATTTCTCTGGATTTGTACGAGTGAAATGTCCAACTAACTATAACATCCCTGAAACCTGTGGTTTTTTCAGGGAATATATATATATATATCGCAGAAACACCTTTTTCTTCCGCGGTTCGATTCCAAGGAACCAGAAAACAGGAACGAACTCCTCTTATTTTGTGCAAAATAGTTTTTTATTGCTCTGTGCGCTGCGCCACCATGACGCGTTTCGGCTTGTGCAGGCCTTGATCACATGACGCGCCTACAAGGCTATCCCAAATTTAAAGTGCTAGTGCATACCATAGACATAGAAAACATACTTCCACCTAAAAATAGCGTTATATGGCATAAAATCATCAAAATCACAATGTGAAAAGCTGATACCATTGTAATAATGTCACATGTGTGCAATTATAAAATATCTGTACACATACGTTTTGCAAACTGAATATAAATATAATAAATATTCAATATTCAATATTTAAAAAAACATTTGTTGTTAAATGTTCATTGCCCTTACATTGTTCTCAATCCTTAAGTAATTGATAATCACATGGAATGTCCATACACCAAAATTACTGTATAATACATTAGTATAAATTTAAGACATAAAGGAGAGTTTTGTTTCCAATGTGGATTGCACTAAATCACATCGTGTTTGACATATATTGCCCCAATGGGCTTATATACTGTTTGTTATGCCACATATAAATTACTAAGATGTTCTACAAACCGTGTACAAAATCTAAAATGTGTACCTAGTGAAACTGCTTTTACTCCAACAAGTTACCGTAAAAGTTATATAAAGTGCTAGTGACTATGATTACATACAGTTAAAAATAAAGAACCAATAACATATGGTACTTTATGCTAATCCTTTTTGCTGGGAAAGCAAAAATACCAGGTTTGAGATAGCAGCGTGTTTAACCAAATTTGTGGGCCTAAATGCAAATGATTACTAACTGTTCACAGATCAGCCTTTAAAAAAAAGGAAAGTTGATTCATTTACAACCAGGTGTACAGATCCTCAGTGGTGTTAAGCCCATGGGGGCTCTTACTATCTAGTTCTAATATGTATCTAGTTTCGAGTTTCCTCAACATTGCCTCCCTATCTCCACCCCGTCTGAGCGGTGGTACCGAATCTATGGCAAAATATTTAAGATGTTGCAGGTTATTGCCATGCATTTCACTGAAATGGCGAGCTACTGGGTAACTTGGGTCGGAATTAGTTATAGCCCTCAAGTGCTGGAGGATTCTCTTGTGGACCTGCAGCTTCGTGCTTCCCACGTACTGCAGTCCACAAGAGCACTCCAGCACATAGATGGCGAATTCCGTTTTGCAGGTAATCAGTTTACTTATTGTTTTGGGCTTATCTCCAAATGGCACTTTGAACGATGTTTTATTAACGCCATGTTTGCACGCTTTACATGACAAGCAACTCACAAAACCTTTTTGACCTACAAGCCAGCTTGTACCTGTTCTCATCTGAGGGCTACTGTTTACTAAAAGGTCGCTTGTGGACATGGCTTTTCTGTATGTTACAGTAGGTACCGCAGGTAAGGTGTCCCCCACGAATGGATCACTAAGGACTAGATGCCAGTTCATTTTTACAATTCGCATCATATAGTCCTTCTGTTTGTTGTACGTGAGAATTAGTCTGGGATTGCTGTCCCTGGGTTGTGTATTTTTGCTCTGACTGGCTCTGCTGTTGGATGGTTTGAAAAGTAAATCTTTTCTGCAAAGCTTACTTGTGCGTTGGATAGCCTGATCTACAAGCCTCTCTCTAGGAAGCGTATCTTACTCGCTTCTTGTGCCTCTGCTAGATCTTCTGTGTTGCTGCATATGCAGCGAATTCTGAGCATTTCCCCATAGGGGATACTATTTGTAGTATGCCTGGGATGGAAACTTGAGGAATGTAGAATCGTATTGCCCGCAGTAGGTTTTCGATACAGTTTCGTTGACAAGTGGTCACCTGCTACATAAATTTCAACATCCAAAAAACAAATTTTCTCATTACTGAGATTACTTGTAAAGTGCAGATTTAGATTGTTGATGTTAATTTTGTTAACAAAATCTTCAGCACTTACTCTTGTCCCCTGCCAAATAACGAATAAATCATCAATAAATCTTGTCCACTTGACAACATGTTCTGACATCACATCTGCATAATCATTATTCAGTATGACTTCCTCCCAATACCCCATGTGGAGGCAAGCATAACTGGGCGAAAAGCTCGCCCCCATCGCTACCCCTCTCACTTGTTGGTAGATCTGTTGGTGAAATAGGAAGAAGTTATTGTCCAGGCAGAACTGTATCAGGCTGGTGAGCATTTTGTTATGTTGATAATATTCGATTGATCTCGTGCCCAAAAAATGCTCCACCGCTTTAATTCCGTCCTTGTGATGTATGGACGTGTAAAGATTTGACACATCCAATGTCATTAGCCAATACCCTTGTTGCCACTTTACATTGTAGATTTGTTTTAAAAAGACGGTTGTGTCCTGGACATAAGATGGAAGTGTCCTTACGTGACTCTGTAGAAAAGAATCTACATACAATTAAATGTTCTCGAGCAGGCTTTGTTTTGCCGATATTATGGGCCTGCCCGGAGGGTTCTTCATATCTTTATGCACCTTCGGTATGAAATAAATTACCGGAGATATGGGATGATCGTTTTTCATAAATCGGTACTCTTCCTGATTTATGAGTCCCGCACTTTTCCAGGCCAAAAGTTGGCTATATAGTGCATTTTGAGCTGCCAGTAAAATTTGTTTATTACCCAATCTATAGCAGTTGTGGTCTCCAAGTTGTGACATGGCTTCCTTCAAGTACTGTTGTTTGGGCCAGATCATGACTAACCCTAGGCATAGTTCGCGTAGTAGCGCTACGTGTAGCTACGCGAAGTGCACTTCGCACTACGCGAGCTACGCGTAGCATTACGCAAACTGCGTAGTGCGGTAGGAAATGCTGTTCGCAATGATTGCACAGTGCCGGATGTTTGTCCGCACTGTGCAATCATTGCAAACGGCATCTTGCACAGTGCAAGCGGTCGTTTTCTGCCGCTCGAGTAGATTTGTACTCGAGCGGCAGTTTTCTCAACGCGGACTGGTAGTTTCTCATCGCGAGCGGTCGCGAGCATATGTGACCACTCGCAATGAGAAACCTGACCTCCCCGCGTTGAGAATCTCGCCGGGAGGTTTATTTTCCACGCTCGCGATCGGCAACTTGATGTTGCTGATCGCGAACGAGGAAAAAGTCTCGCCGGGATGTCATTTTGCTCGCTCGCGGTCGCCAACTTGACGTTGAGGACCGCGAGCAAGCAAAAAATGACCGCTACGCTACACGTTTTTGCACTGTGCTACGTGCAATTCGCGTAGCGCGTAGTTGTGCAAACTATGCAAACTACGCGAGCGTAGTGTAGTTTTCCGCCCAGGCCTAATCACGACGTTGCCGCCCTTATCTGAATTGCGGATTACCAGTGTGTCATTATCACGCAATTTCTTGATCAGTTGATGATATTTGTACTGATTCCCATTGTATTTCTTCTTACTGGCTGATGTTTGATAATATAGCTTCTTGATATCTAATGTTATTATTTCATTGAAGATATCTATGGAATCTCTTGGCATGATTGGCACAAATTTTGATTTAGGCTTGAACCCTGTTGCGCTTGTGGCATTTGTTTTGACTCTCTGTTGTTCCATCATTTGTTGTGTAGACTGTGATGTCAGTGGCAGAGGTTCTGGATTTTGTAGATCTTGTAAGTCACCCAGCAGGCTTACATCCGACGCCGTTAACACCGTAACATTGCTTGGTGTTTTTACACTTGTTGTTGATATACTGGCTCGGTTAAGTTGTTGAAGATGGAAATTTTTAATTTTAATTTCCGGATGAACTTGTAAATATCTGCCCTGGTCTGAGGGTAATTGAAATTGCTTTCTGGACTGTATGAAAGTCCCAGTGCCAATAGCTGTTGTTCGGCAGTGTCTAGGTTGATGTTAGATAGGTTAACTATGGTGTTATTGGATGATGAACTATGATTTACTTTCGTTGCCAGCCCTTTTTCGCTGGTTTCTTGTTGTAGCGCTTTTTGGTGTTGGCGCCTCCTTCGCTTTCTTTCCCGGCGTCTTCTGTTGTGCCTTTGTTTGTTTTGTTGTTTAAGTTCCCTCGGGCACAGCGTTTGGCGCCTTTCCTCTCTTAAAAAATTCAACTCATCTGCGAGTGAATGTTTCTGTTTACGTTGCTCAGGACCTCCCATTGCTCCTTGATTTAGCTCAACATCTGAGCCACTATCAATTGCCGAACTGAGATCCGATAGAGATGATGCCGCCTGAGTATCCCGGCTGGGACCTGCTGTCACCTCTCTTGGTCGATTAAATCTTACTCCCTTGTGGGAGGCTTTTACCGCATCATATTTCCGGGCAAACGTAAAAATGTGACCGTTGGTATAATCGTCCTTGTCTCGCTGGAATTTAAATGTTTTGCGCTTCTTTATTATGTCCTCTTCTTTTTTTAGTCTGGCAATCATATCTTCTCTCAATTTTGTCATACTTTCACCACGTTTGAGCGCTGCTATTTGCTGATTAAATAGATCTATTTGTTTTTGTAACTCGATCCTATCGATGTTGGCATATTTGATTAAAGTTTCCACTAGATTGCGGGATGCTGCCAGGTTGATTTCACCCCATTCCCGTAACATATCCGGGTTAGGATTCTCGTAACTCGGCACAAGTAAGATGCGGAGACCCCGAGGAATCCTTCTGACAACAAGATATTTAGTGAGGGACCTGTGCTCACACCACTTAGCTTGTTCCACCTTCATCGCCTTTTCCAATTTTTTATATAAATCTTTAATATTTGTGGGATTTATGGTTGTTTCTTCGATGTTGCCCCGATTTGTTATATACATATATATATTCACTCAAAAAACCATAGGTTTCAGGCATGTTATAGTTAGAAATTAGCATTTAAAAAACCTTAGAAATTCACTGAAAAAACCACAGGTTTCAGGGACGTTATAGTTAGTTGGACATTTCACTCGTACAAAACCAGTGAAATTCGGCCGTTATAGTTAGTTCAGCTTTCGCGCCCCCGCAATGCACTGCTGATGACGTCACATATTACATCACTCATGACATGGTCAGTGACATCACTGATGACATCACTGATGACATCTCAAATGACATCACTGATGACATCACCCAGTGACTGTGTGTTTCTGTAAAGTTTAAATATGTCTAATATATATAGACCAAGGTGTATTGAAGAATGAGTGGGTGTATGAGTGTCTGAATGAATGATTTAGTAGGTGCGTGACTGACTCTATAAGTGAGTGATTAAACGTATCTTACTGAATGCATGGGTTAGTGACTAAACTGTGTGAATGTCTGTATCAGTCTGTTGGTGTGTAAGCAGCTGCATGGGTTGGTGAATAGCTACATGAGTGTCTATATGGGTTATTGATTGGTTGTCTGAGTATCTGTGTGACTCTGTGCATAGATGTGTGAGTGGGTGAATTACTGGGTGTATGGATTCAAGAGTGCATCTGTGTTGGACTGTATGGGTGGGTGAGTGTGTGTATGGGTGTGTTGGTGAGTGAATGGATGTCTCAGTGGTACATGTGTGAGTAACTACATATGTGAAAGGCAGTATATGAGAGTGTTGGAGTATATAAATGACTATATGTGAGAGTGAGTGATTGTGAGAGGGGCTGTATGGATGAGTGTGTGCTTGTATCAGTGATTGTATAACAGCATAAGTACGTGTTAGTATCTGTATGAGTAAGTGAGGTGGTGTGTATAACTGTATAGGTGAGTAAATGGGAGTGTGACTAATTCTTTGCATGATTGACTAGGTGTGTGAGTAACTCTATGGATGAGTGACAGTGTGTGAGTGACTATATAGGTGTATGAGTGCATATGATAGTCCTGTACTGATGAGTGACCGAAAGTATGAGTGACTGTATGGGTGAGTGAGTGGATGGGTGTGTAGACCTAAGAATCAGTGAGTGAGTATGTAGTTATTGGTGTTGGAGTGTGTTAGAACTGGGGGTCTCTAGTTGGCAGAGGTAGGTACCTTTGTCCAAATAGGGACCCTTGCTTCTAGTCAGGGTAAGGGGTACACTCCTGAAATAACCCCTGCTCACCCCCTTGGTAGCTTGGCACGAGCAGACAGGCTTAGATCAGAGGCAGTGTGTAAAGTATTTGTGAACACATACAGTAATCCAGTGACAACACTACAAATGGACACCACACAGGTTCTATTATAAAAATAAGTATCTTTTATAGAGATTTACCACAAGACCATAAACGACAACAATAAACCACAATACTGTACTTTAAAGATGGTAGAATTAGCTTGAGTCTCTTAAAATGGAAATGCGACACTTTGAGTTCAATGTACCTTAAGATGCGAAACGCAGGGCAACGAAAAGTGTTGCAGGGAAGGTGATGCGGTAGTCCCTTACACGCAAGGACGGTGATGCGTTGAAGATCTGGTGCAAAGAAACAAAGTGGCGTCTTCTTGATGTTGCGACAACAAAGGGGTGATGCGTGCACGCCCGACGGCCGTGCGGCGATTTCGATGAATCTTCGGAGCCGCGACAGGCCCTGCGACACGCTTCCCTGGCGATGCGACGGCGTCTGATGCGAGGTCGACAATCTTCTCCTGGGATGCGGGGCGCCTCGCGTTGCGATGCGTCGGCGTCTGATGCGAGGTCGATGCTCTGCCCCGGGGATGCGACGGCGTCTGATGCGACGGCGACACTTTTCTCTGGTGCTGCGAGGCGCCTCGAAGGATGCTAGGGTGTCAGCGGCGCGCTTCTTCGGGGATGCGCCGGCGTCTGCTGCGACGTCGACACTCTTCTCCGGCGATGCGATAAACAGCGGCTGCGGCGACACGCTTCTCCATCTTGAGTCGCGCTTCCAGCTCCCAGCGACACGCAAGTGTGTCAGAAGGTCCAAATTCCCAGCAAGGGAATACAGGGGAGCTGGTGGGTGAAGTCTGTTGTCCCTGAGACTTCAGCAGGAGGCAAGCTCTGAAATCAAGCCCTTGGAGATCCTTCACAAGTTGATGAAAGTACACACACAGTTCCCTTCTCCTTTTGTTGGCAGTCAGGCAACCACAGCAGGCAGATCCCTCTAGCTTAGGGATAGTCTTCTCCTCAGTTTCTTCTTGGTTCCGCTCCTCAGCAAAGGTTTCTTCTTGTTTCCCAAAAGTGATCTAATTTCCTAGGGGTCTGGGTCCCCTTTTTATACACCTTTTCTCTTTGTTCTCTGAAGGCAGAGAGGCCTTTGCCTAGTCCAAAACCAGTTCTGGTCAGTCCTGGAGCACTTTGTTTACAGGACTCCTTCTTTCCTTTCAGAATGTGGGGCAGAGTGCTCAGCCGCCCAGCAGGAGGTGGAGCCAGCATTGTGGAAGGCAGGCACAGCCCTATTCAGACCCAGGTGCAACTCCTCCCTCCACTCTGGATGCAGATCTCCCTATTCAGCCCTGTGCTGACTCACCCTGTCTCCTGGAGCCACCCCCAGCCCCTGTCACTCAAACTCCCAGACAAGGAATACACAACCTAGCAGAGGCAGGCTTGGATAGTTAGGCAAGAAAATACCTACTTTCTAAAAGTGGTATTTTCAAACACAGAATGTTAAAACCAACTTCACTAAAAGATGTATTTTATCATTCTGAGTTCAGGCATACTAAATTCGTTTTTCTACCATGTTCCCTGGGTCAGTTAGGATTATAAGGTGTAATAATCAAACTGCCCATTCCGGCCTATGGGGAACAGGTAGCCTTGCAATAGTGAAAAACGAAAATGGCTGTAATTCACTATTAGGACATGCCACTCACACCAGGGCATGTCCTACCTTATACTTACAATGCACCCTGCCCTAGGGCCTACTTTAGGGGTGACTAACATGCAGTAAAGGGAAGGTTTAGGGACTGGTAAGTGGGTGCACTCACCAAGTCGACATGGCAGCCCTAGGCTGCACACAGGCTCTGCAATGGCAGGCCTGAGACACACTTTACAAGCTGCTTCTGTGGGTGGCACAACCAGTGCTGCAAGCCCACCAGCAGCATTGGATTTACAAGCCCTGGGCACACTCAGTGCACTGTACTAGGGACTGACAAGTAAACCAAACATCCAATCATGGAGTCACTAATACATAACACAATTTATCATAGGGAGCACTTGCACTGTGGCACTGAATAGCAGTGGCACAGTGCCCAAAGCATCTAAACCAGCAAAAACAGATCAATAACATTGGAGGCATCATCAAAAAAAAAGGAAGGGAGACCCACGCCAAGGATGCCAGGTCTAACACGTGTCCCCTCCAGCTGAAATGTGGGGAGAACTATCCTACCTCTAGGGAGTCTTCTTCACTAAGGCGGAAAAATCTGGACAGACCATCAGCATTGGCTTGTTCTGTACCAGGGCGGTGTTCCACCGTGAAGTCCATCCCCTGTAGGGAAATGGACCACCTCAACAGCTTTGGATTCTCACCCCTCATCTGCATCAACCATCTGAGGGGCCTGTGGTCTATCTGAACCCGGAAGTGAGTCCCAAACAGGTATGGTCTCAGCTTCTTCAGAGCCCAGACCACAGCAAATGCCTCACGCTCAATAGCACTCTACCTCTGTTCCTGTGGAAGTAACCTCCTGCTAAGGAAGGCTACAGGTTGGTCTAG
Source organism: Calotriton arnoldi (assembly GCA_963921515.1). Classification (NCBI taxonomy): domain Eukaryota; kingdom Metazoa; phylum Chordata; class Amphibia; order Caudata; family Salamandridae; genus Calotriton; species Calotriton arnoldi. The sequence continues at coordinate 259,267 of CAWUFW010005039.1, forward strand.
GCCCTCCTCATTCATCTGTGACAAAACAGCCTCCACACCATGCTCTGAAGCGTCTGTCTGAACGATAAACTCTTTGGAGAAGTTGGGGGCCAGGAGCACGGGCGCCGTGCACATGGCTGTCTTCAAGGTGTCAAAAGCTTGTTGACAGGTGTCAGTCCAAATCACTCTCTTGGGCTGCTTCCTGGAAGTCAGCTCTGTCAAGGGTGCAACCATGCTGCCATACCCCTTGACAAATCTCCTGTAATACCCGGTGAGTCCTAGGAAGGTTCTCACTGCTGTCTGGGTCTTGGGGGGCTCCCAAGCCAGAATGGTATCTATCTTGGGCTGTAGGGCCGCCACCTGGCCGCTCCCAACCTGGTGTCCCAAGTACACCACGGAACCCTGCCCGATCTGGCACTTACTCGCCTTGATCGTGAGGCCTGCCCTCCGCAGCGCCATCAACACTTCCCAGAGGTGGCGCAGATGTTCTTCACAACTGGCGCTGAACACTGCGATGTCATCCAGGTAGGCGGCACTGAACTCTTCCAGTCCAACCAACACCTGGTTGACCAACCTCTGAAAGGTGGCAGGGGCATTCTTCATCCCAAAGGGCATCACCCGGAATTGGTAGTACCCATCTGGTGTGGAGAATGCTGACCTCTCCTTTGCCCCATCGGTCAAGGCGATCTGCCAGTACCCAGACGTTAGGTCAAACGTACTGAGGTACCGGGCAGCCCCTAACCGATCTATGAGCTCATCAGCTCTGGGGATGGGGTGTGCGTCAGTCCTGATGACGGAATTGAGTCCTCGGTAGTCCACACAGAACCGGAGTTCGGGTGTGGCACCAGGCGCGGCAGCCTTTGGGACCAAGACCACTGGGCTGGCCCAAGGGCTGTGAGAGGACTCAATTACCCCCAATGCAAACATCTTGGAGACCTCCTCCTTGATGCAAGCTCTCACCCTGTCAGTCACCCTGTAAGCCTTGTGCTTGACAGGAAGACTGTCGCCAGTGTCCACATCATGGACGCATCAGTCAGTGACACTAGGAACCAGGAAGAACAGGTCAGGAAACTGCCCCAACAGTTGGCGACAGTCACCTTGCTGCTCAGATGTCAGGGAGGTAGAGAGGTTCACACCCTCCACTGATCCATCTTGCTCTTGGGCTGACAGGAGGTCAGGAAGAGGCTCGGTCTCCTCCTCCATCCCAGCATCTGTAGCTAAGAGCATGCCCACTTGGGACCTCTCCAAGTGGGGTTTCAGGCGGTTGACGTGCAGGACCCGCAAGGGGTTCCTGGGAGACCGCATGTCCACCAAGTAGGTAACAGGACCTTTGCGCTCCACAACCTCAAAGGGTCCGGTCCACTTATCCTGGAGCGCACAGGGCTCCACTGGGGCCATGACCCACACTTTCTGACCAGGTTGAAGCTCAACCAGAGTGGCATTCTGGTCATACCACCGCTTCATTTCCTCCTGGCTGGCTTCCAGATTTGCCTCAGCAAGTTGCCTGAAATGCCTAGTTTAGTTCCTGAAGGCCAGCATGTAGCTATATACATACTGGGGAGGTTTCCTGGGAGATTGCTCCCAGCCTTCCTTGACCAAACTCAGAGGTCCTCTCACTGGGTGACCATACAGAAGCTCAAAGGGGCTGAACCCTAGAGACTTCTGTGGTTCCTCACGGTATGCAAAAAGAAGGCAAGGCACGAGGACGTCCCACTTACGCCTCATGGGTTCTTCCAGACCCATAATCATGCCCTTCAGGGTCCGGTTGAATCTCTCAACCAACCCATTTCCTTGGGGGTGGTAAGGAGTGGTGAACTTGTACGTTACACCACACTCCTGCCACAGGGACTTCATATACTTGGATATAAAGTTAGTAACTCTGTCAGACACCACCTCTTGAGGGAACCCCACACGGGAGAAAATTCCCATCAGTGCCCGTCCCACCATGGGGGCCGTCACTGTCCTCAAAGGGATGGCTTCAGGGTACCGGGTGGCATGGTCCACCAAGACCAGGATGAACCTGCTGCCCATGGCTGTCTTGGGGTCCAGTGGCCCCACAATGTCAATACCCACCCGTTCAAAGGGGGTGCTGACTACAGGGAATGGCTGGAGAGGAGCCTTCTGCTTCCTCCCACTCTTTCCACTTGCCTGGCAAGTCTGACAGGTCCTGCAGTGAGTTGCGGCACTCCTGCGCATCTGAGGCCACAAGAAATGGGTGACAAGCCTTTCAAAGGTCTTGTCCTGCCCCAGATGTCCTGCTAAAGGCACATCATGAGCCAAACCCAGTAGGAAGGCTCTGAAGCGCTGGGGTACCACCAGCACACGGGCTGACCCAGGCTCAGCAACCTTAGGCTCGCTATACAGGAGACCATTCTCCCAGTAGATCCAATGTGATCCAGAATGATCACCTGCTGCCTGGTCTGTGGCCTGTTGCCTCAGACCCACGAGAGAAGGGCACTTGTTCTGCTCCTCGCAGAACTCCTCCCTGGAGGGTCCTCCATCTTGCTGTCAATGGGTCAGCTCAGGCAGGTCCCCCAGTTCAGCTACCTGTTCCCCTTTAGGCTCCAGGGCATCCCCCTCAGGGTCTGCCTCCTCCTGGACCATGGGAACTTCAGGGGCCGGTTTCATGCGCCCCCTGCCTCTTCTCTCTCCGGCAGGCACCTGGGCCTCCCTCTCAGGCTCCAGGTCCTCTTGAACACCTCTGGCTGCCATGGACCGGGTGGTCCACACGCCCAGTCAGGCAAGCCCAACATCTCCAAATGAGCACTCCGCTCCACCTTAGCCCAAGGGGAGCTCTCCAAATCGTTCCCTAACAAACAGTCAACAGGCATGGCTGGCCTCACAGCTACTTGAAGAGTACCAGAGACCCCCCCCACTCAAAGGGAACCTGAGCCACCTTGCAGTGGCTCTCTGTGTTGTCAGCGGCAACAACTGGGTAGAATGCATCAGGGACCACCTGCTCCTTAGACACCAGGTGACACTTGACAGCTGTCACACTGGCTCCTGTGTCTCTCAGAGCCTCCACCCTATGCCAATTGATGGTCACCCACTGCCTGTACTTCTTAGTGTTCTCAGGCAGTTGGGTCCTAGGGACCATCTCAGAGTCTCCTAATGAGACAAGGGACAATACTACAGGATCCCGCCCACCTTGGGCACCCATCTCCTCCCCCAGGGCTACACTAGCCAACTGCTGGGGGACTGCACCAGGTGGTGCTGGCTTTCCAAACAAAGGGCAATGGGGATCATTGGCCATGTGGCTTAGGGCGCCACACTTGTAGCACACCAGGGGTCCCCTATGAACAGGTGGACCTGTCGGGGCCCCGTGCTTATTCTCAGGGGGAGGCTGGGAACCTTTCCCTTGGTTCCCTTGGGGTTTACTTTGGGGCCCTCTCTGAAACTCCCTCTGTTTACCCTTGTCCCCCCCACTCCTCTGCTGGGGACCCCTTGGCGGAGTCTCCCACGTGACCCTTGTGGACCCGGGTGCTCACCCAGCGGTCCGCCTCCTCAGCAAGCTGCCTAGGGTTAGTCAGCCTACTGTCAATCAGGTGCTGGCGTAGCTCAGGAAAACAATTACTGGACAAGTGCTCCCATGCAATCAAATCAAAGAGCGCCTGAAAATCATTTTCTTTGCTACCCTTTACCCAACCATCCAAGGCTCTGCAAAAAAAGGTCACATACTCAACCCAGGTACTGCCTTCAATCTTCTTACAGTTCCTGAACCTCTGCCTACAGAGTTCAGGAGTCAACCCATACCTGGTCATCAATGCATTCTTCATGTGGCTGTAGGAATTATAGACTTCAGAGGGCAAGTCCAACAAGGTATCCCGCCCCTCACTAAGGAACCGACCCCACAACCCCGCTCCCCAATCCTTCTCAGGGACCCGGTGGGAAGTCATGGCTACCTCATAGGCCTTGAACCATTGCCCAATATCATCATTCTTAAAAAACTCCTTAACCACATCCTTAGGAATATACACCCTAGCCTCAACAGGCACTGACGCTGTGCTGCCACCAGAGGGAGTGATCTCTAACTTCTTGGCTCTGAACTCCATCTCCCTCAAACTTTTTTCATGCTCATGATCCATTCTTTTCTCTTCTAAGGCCAACTTTCTAGATTGCAATTCAAATTCCAACTGCCCTTTGAACTTGAGCTTGGTCAGCTCCATCTCATGCAGCCTACTCTTTTCTCTGTCCTCCAGCTCTTCTGGGGACAGACCTCGGGCAGAAACACTGCTACCTATGGGGGAAGATGCTCTCCTCTCCCCTGGACCCACTGGCCCATCCAGCTGCTCATCTGCATTCTCAGCCCCCTCCTCATTCTCAGGGGTATTCCTTGCTTCCACCCAGGCCCTCAGCCCCTTTTGGAAATCATCCTTCTTGGTGATTCCGGTCATAGAAACTTTGAACCTCCTGCAGAAGTGCTTGAGCTGGTTAACGGTGTAGCATTCCAGTTTCTCCTCTTCCCAATCATTATCAACTGATACTATGGATGCTGCTGTATCCATGGTGATTTAACTTGGCAGTTTTTAGCAAGAATAGAAAGTCCCAGAAAAGAATATCTACCAAAAGTATGTGGTTGCGTTTTGGTCTGCACTCACTAGGTAGTGTTCACCAATCACTGTACATGAGTCACAAATGCAAGTCCAGAATCCCCACCGCTGACCACCAATGTTAGAACTGGGGGTCTCTAGTTGGCAGAGGTAGGTACCTTTGTCCAAATAGGGACCCTTGCTTCTAGTCAGGGTAAGGGGGTACACTCCTGAAATAACCCCTGCTCACCCCCTTGGTAGCTTGGCACGAGCAGACAGGCTTAGTTCAGAGGCAGTGTGTAAAGCATTTGTGAACACATACAGCAATCCAGTGACAACACTACAAATGGACACCACACAGGTTGTATTATAAAAATAAGTATCTTTTATATAGATTTACCACAAGACCATAAACCACAACAATAAACCACAATACTGTACTTTAAAGATGGTAGAATTAGCTTGAGTCTCTTAAAATGGAAATGCGACACTTTGAGTTCAATGTACCATAAGATGCGTAACGCAGGGCAACGAAAAGTGTTGCAGGGAAGGTGATGCGGTAGTCCCTTACACGCAAGGACGGTGATGCGTTGAAGATCTGGTGCAAAGAAACAAAGTGGCGTCTTCTTGATGTTGTGACAACGAAGGGGTGATGGGTGCACGCCTGACGGCCGTGCGGCGATTTCGATGAATCTTTGGAGCCGCAACAGGCCCTGCGACACGCTTCCATGGCGATGGGACGGCATCTGATGCGAGGTCGACGATCTTCTCCTGGGATGCGGGGCGCCTCGTGTTGCGATGCGTCGGCTTCTGATGCGAGGCCGATGCTGTGCCCCGGGGATGCGACGGCATCTGATGCGACGGCGACACTTTTCTCCGGTGCTGCGAGGCGCTTCGAAGGATGCGTGGGTGTCAGCGGCGCGCTTCTTCGGGGATGCGCCGGCGTCTGCTGCGACGTCGACACTCTTCTCCGGCGATGCAAGAAACAGCGGCTGCGGCGACACGCTTCTTCGTCTTGAGTCGCGCTTCCAGCTCCCAGCGACACGCAAGTGTGTCAGAAGGTCCAAATTCCCAGCAAGGGAATACAGGGGAGCTGGTGGGTGAAGTCTGTTGTCCCTGAGACTTCAGCAGGAGGCAAGCTCTGAAATCAAGCCCTTGGAGATCCTTCACAAGTTGATGAAAGTACACACACAGTTCCCTTCTCCTTTCTTTGGCAGTCAGGCAACCACTGCAGGCAGATCCCTCTAGCTTAGGGATAGTCTTCTCCTCAGTTTCTTCTTGGTTCCGCTCCTCAGCAAAGGTTTCTTCTTGTTTCCCAAAAGTGATCTAATTTCCTAGGGGTCTGGGTCCCCTTTTCATACACCTTTTCTCTTTGTTCTCTGAAGGCAGAGAGGCCTTTGCCTAGTCCAAAACCAGTTCTGGTCAGTCCTGGAGCACTTTGTTTACAGGACTCCTTCTTTCCTTTCAGAATGTGGGGCAGAGTGCTCAGCCACCCAGCAGGAGGTGGAGCCAGCATTGTGGAAGGCAGGCACAGCCCTATTCAGACCCAGGTGCAACTCCTCCCTCCACTCTGGATGCAGATCGCTCTCTTCAGCCCTGTGCTGACTCACCCTGTCTCCTGGAGCCACCCCCAGTCTCTGTCACTCAAACTCCCAGACAAGGAGTACACAACCTAGCAGAGGCAGGCTTGGATAGTTAGGCAAGAAAATACCTACTTTCTAAAAGTGGTATTTTCAAACACAGAATGTTAAAACCAACTTCACTAAAATATGTATTTTATCATTCTGAGTTCAGGCATACTAAATTCGTTTTTCTACCATGTTCCCTGGGTCAGTTAGGATTATAAGGTGTAATAATCAAACTGCCCATTCTGGCCTATGGGGAACAGGTAGCCTTGCAATAGTGAAAAACGAAAATGGCTGTAATTCACTATTAGGACATGCCACTCACACCAGGGCATGTCCTACATTATACTTACAATGCACCCTGCCCTAGGGCCTACTTTAGGGGTGACTAACATGCAGTAAAGGGAAGGTTTAGGGACTGGTAAGTGGGTGCACTCACCAAGTCGACATGGCAGCCCTAGGCTGCACACAGGCTCTTCAATGGCAGGCCTGAGACACACTTTACAAGCTGCTTCTGTGGGTGGCACAACCAGTGCTGCAAGCCCACCAGCAGCATTGGATTTACAAGCCCTGGGCACACTCAGTGCACTGTACTAGGGACTGACAAGTAAACCAATCATCCAATCATGGAGTCACTAATACATAACACAATTTATCATAGGGAGCACTTGCACTGTGGCACTGAATAGCAGTGGCACAGTGTCCAAAGCATCTAAACCAGCAAAAACAGATCAATAACATTGGAGGCATCATCAAAAAAAAAGGAAGGGAGACCCACGCCAAGGATGCCAGGTCTAACAGAGTGTCTATGGTTTTGAGAATGGCAGTCTGTAATTTAGAGTGGGTGTATCAAAGGTTATATTAGGGTGTTAGAAGATGCATCAAATTATCACGTGGATAATGTCATCAGTGATGTCATCAGTGATATCATTTGAGATGTCATCAGTGATGTCATCAGTGATGTCACTGACCATGTCATGAGTGATGTAATATGTGACGTCATCAGCAGTGCATTGCGGGGGCGCGAGTTATAGTTAGCTGAACTAACTATAACGGCCGAATTTCACTGGTTTTGTACGAGTGAAATGTCCAACTAACTATAACGTCCCTGAAACCTGTGGTTTTTTCAGTGAATTTCTATGGTTTTTTAAATGCTAATTTCTAACTATAACGTGCCTGAAACCTATGGTTTTTTCAGTGAATTTCAAAGGTTTTTTTAATGCTAATTTCTAACTATCTCGTCCCTAAAACCTATGGTTTTTTCAGTGAATTTCAAAGGTTTTTTAAATGCTAATTTCTAACTATAACGTCCCTAAAACCTATGGTTTTTTCAGTGAATTTCAAAGGTTTTTTAAATGCTAATTTCTAACTATAACGTCCCTATTAAGTCCCCTTGAATCCTGAGGGTCCCTGGGGGCCAACTAGCCCACCAGGTACCTCCAGTAAGTGCCACAGAGCTGCGTTGCAGAGAGGTGTTCCGAGGCCATGCCCCTTTTTACACCACGCTGCAAACGCGGATTCTGGCACACTGCTCCTCGGAGGATGAAGTCCACTTGTGTCCTGAGGTCCTCAGGACACAAGAGGACCTCATCGCCCCACCAGCATTGCACCAGTAGCCGCATTTGCAGAGTGGTGTAAAAAGGGGCGTGTCCTCGGACCACCTCTCTGCAACACAGCTCTGTGGCGCTTACAGGAGGTACTTGGTGGGCTAGTTGGCCCCCAGGGACCCTCAGGATTGAAGGGGACTTAATCCCCCAATTTACAACGTGCCAGGGGGTGGTTGGCACACTTGTTATATCAGGCCCCACTGCCTCCCTGCACCACTGTGCAAACGCGCCCCCTGGCACGTTGTAACTTGGGGGATTAAGTCCCCTTGAATCCTGAGGGTCCCTGGGGCCAACTAGCCCACCAGGTACTTTCAGTTTGCGCCACAGAGCTGCGTTGCAGAGAGGTGGTCCGAGGCCATGCCCCTTTTTACACCCCGCTGCAACGCAGCTCTGTGGCGCTTACTGGAGGTACCTGGTTGGCTAGTTGGCCCCCAGGGACCCTTAGGATTCAAGGGGACTTAATCCCCCAACTTACAATGCACCAGGGGGTGCGTTTGCACAGTGGTGCAGGGAGGGGGTGGGGCCTGATATAACAAGTGTGCAAACACGCCCCCTGGCGCGTTGTAAATTGGGGGATTAAGTCCACTTCAATCCTGAGGGTCCCTGGGGCCAACTAGCCCACCAGGTACCTCCAGTTTGTGCCACAGAGCTGCGTTGCAGAGAGGTGGTCCGAGGCCACACCCCTTTTTACACCACTCTGCAATGCAGCTCTGTGGCGCTTACTGGAGGTACCTGGTGGGCTAGTTGGCCCCCAGGGACCCTTAGGATTCAAGGAGACTTAATCCCCCAACTTACAACGCGCCAGGGGGGCCCGTTTGCACAGTGGCGCGTTGTAGTTTGGGGGATTAAGTCCCCTTGAATCCTAAGGGTCCCTGGGGGCCAACTAGCCCACCAGGTACCTCCAGTTTGCACCACAGAGCTGTGTTGCAGAGTGGTGTAAAAAGTGGCATGGCCTCAGACCACCTCTCTGCAACGCAGCTCTGTGGCGCAAACTGGCGGTACCTGGTGGGCTAGTTGGCCCCCAGGGACCCTCAGTATTCAAGGGGAATTAATTCCCCAACTAACAACGCACCAGGGGGTGCGTTGGCAGTGTGGTGGAGAAAGGGGGCATGGCCTCCGGCTAGATGCTGACTTTTTAAAATATTTTTCTTTACAAGGGGGGCTGTGTGGCCCCCCATCTTTTACATTTATGGGGCCCTGGGGACCCCATCCCCCAAGGCCTGCCCCTTTTTATTCATTTTTAAAAAAAAAAAATTGGGAGGGGGGCATTGTGGCCCCCCTCCCGAGGCCAATTTCGCCCCGGGGACCCCATCCCCCGGGGCATGGCCAGTCATTTTTAAAAAAAATGTTTATTTAATTCTTTGGAGGGGGGCCGCGTGGCCCCCCTTCATCATGCCAATTATGGCCCCGGGGACCCCATCCCCCGGGGCCGGCCTTACCTTTTTAAAAAAAAAAATTCACAGGGAAGGGGGGCTGTGTGGCCCCCCTCCCGGGCCACTTCTGGCCCGGGGACCCCATCCCCCAGGGCCTGGCCGCTCCGTTGGGGACCGTGGAGGGAGCCCCAATGCCCCCACGGTCCCGCCGGCTCCCCTCCTCCTGCGGGAGCCGACATTGCTTTTGAGCAAGGGGAGCTGCTAATACACCTCCCCGGGGCTGCGGGAGGGCCGTGTGCCCTCCCGCATATAATTTACATAGCCCCGGGGAGGTGGTGGTCCCCGGGGCTACGGGGGCCCCCGCGGGCCCCCGCGATATAATTTTGGCATTCCCCCAGGACCTGGCCCACCCGGGGGCTCATTTTAAATGAAGCGCGGAATTCCGCGCTTCATTTTCTTTTATTTTCTCGGCCGGATTTGCGATCCCAGCGTGAATTCGCCCGTTTCTTCTTTTTTTAAATGCTTTTTTTGGCCCTGGGGGTCCTTGTGGGACCCCCTGAGCAGGCCTAGGGGGTCAGGGTGTTTGTACCCTGCCCCCTTTTCTTGTTTTTTAACCTCTGTTTCACTGTTTTCTTGTGACTCGGTTCTATTGCCGTACTAAAAACCCTAATGAGTCAGGGTGAAAGACGTATCTGTATCCGTTATAATAAATTTGCACAATATAAAGATAATAGTGAGTAAATAAATCCCAAGTGGGTTGGTCCACACGTAAAGAAAGCGAAGAGTAGCCCAATGCTGCCCAAGTGGGCATATCAGCCAATCATGCACAGCTGCTGAAAACATTTCCTCGCTGTTATACTCTTGCTATACTCTTGCTATCACCACACAGATACATCTAGTAGTTCTTTCTCCTGATGTTTATATTCCCGATTTGACTATAAAACAGGAATATCTTCATACTGCTATCATATTAATGCTGTCTCACCACCTACAAAAAGAGGATAGAAAAGAGTAGAAAATCAGATGGTATGGCCTATTCATTACTTAATGTTGCGCACAGACAAAAGTGGACAGTGCAATTGTGATAGGTCAAACAATGACAATGCAGTTAAAATGTTAAAAATATTTTCGGATACAGATAGCATCTAGCAACCACCTCTAGTCATCAATCAGCATAAAAGCATACAAAAATGGAAGAGAACGCCAGAAGAGAGGATTCATAATCAGTTCATCTGTAAAGTGGAACAATTTCTGTTTCTTCACAGTACCCAGCTAGTAAATCTCAATCACCCAGAAACCAGGACAATTCCTCCTCAGAGTTCAAACCTCGTGGAATTTTGGTGTCTAGCCCCAAGATATATTTTGATTCTAACTGGCGAAGCCGGCGAATCCTATCCCCACCCCGAATATTGGCAGGGACTTGATCAATAACAAAAAGGCGAATCAAATTACGATTACTTTTGTGGGAATCTTCAAAGTGGCGTGCCACTGGGTACCCCTTGTCTTTATTTTGAATTGCCCGCATATGCTCTAACACACGTTTCTTTGCAGGAAACATTGTGCTGCCTACATACTGCTTAGAGCATGGGCACTTTAATACATACACGCAGAAGTCAGAGTGACATGTCAAATGCTTTTCTATATGTCTTTCAGTGTTTGTTATTGGATACAGAACCTTTTTGACATTGGAACTAAATTTGCACGCTTTGCATGACATGCAGGTAAAGAAGCCTTGAATACCTGAGTGTAATGTCATTAGTACAAAGTATATCGTTAAGAGAGTTAGCTTTTCTAAATGAGATGTTCGGAGAGTCTTTCAACACTCCCTCCAAAGTAGGCTCAGTTTTCAAGATTTTCCAGTGCTTTTTAAGAAATTTTTTTAATTCATGTGAACCAGAGTTATAAGTGGTTACATATCTAATGATGTTATCATCCCCTTTACTGGCACTATTTTTAGGGGCTAACAACTCAATCCTTTCAAGATTAGCAGCTTTCTCTTGTGCAACCCTGATAGACCTAGCCGTGTAGCCTCTGTTAAGGAATCTAGTAGTCATGCATTCACATTCCTTGACAAAATCTATATCCGAGCTGCAGTTCCTCCGAGCCCGGAGGAACTCACCATATGGTATGCTTTGAATAAGCACCTTAGAGTGTCCACTCTCTGCATGCAAAAGGGTGTTACCTGCAGTTTTCTTACGAAAAAGTCTAGATGTAACTTGACCATTCACCACCTCTATCTGCAAATCCAAAAATTCAATGCAAGTGTTGCTCATGTTCCCTTCAAATCTGAGATTAACCTAATTTCTATTGGTTTGGCAAGAAGATTTTTTACTGATAACTTTGGATGTCTGCAGCCTGTATACATCCATTAAGCATGTTGATGGTATCCAGGCATGCAAACATTTTTTTAAATCACGTTCCATTTCTTTCTTGCAACACAACGAAATGATTTTGCTGATGATCAAGTTTTGTCTGTAAAATAATTTTTTTTATCTTTAATGAGACTTTTTACAGACAGAAACAGGGGACATCGAGGGGCACCTGCTTTGCTCCCAGTTATGCCAACCTCTTTATGGGGTGGTGGGAGCAGCAGGTGCCCAAGGCCTACAAACAATATAACGACCACATCATATTGTGGTTACGTTATATTGATGATCTTTTTATCATTTGGCGAGGCAGTCAGGAACAAGCTACTGATTTTGTTTCATTTCTCAATAGAAATGAGGTTAATCTCAGATTTGAAGGGAACATGAGCAACACTTGCATTGAATTTTTGGATTTGCAGATAGAGGTGGTGAATGGTCAAGTTACATCTAGACTTTTTCGTAAGAAAACTGCAGGTAACACCCTTTTGCATGCAGAGAGTGGACACTCGAAGGTGCTTATTCAAAGCATACCATATGGTGAGTTCCTCCGGGCTTGGAGGAACTGCAGCTCGGATATAGATTTTGTCAAGGAATGTGAATGCATGACTACTAGATTCCTTAACAGAGGCTACACGGCTAGGTCTATCAGGGTTGCACAAGAGAAAGCTGCTAATCTTGAAAGGATTGAGTTGTTAGCCCCTAAAAATAGTGCCAGTAAAGGGGATGATAACATCATTAGATATGTAACCACTTATAACTCTGGTTCACATGAATTAAAAAATGTCTTAAAAAGCACTGGAAAATCTTGAAAACTGAGCCTACTTTGGAGGGAGTGTTGAAAGACTCTCCAAACATCTCATTTAGAAAAGCTAACTCTCTTAAGGATAGAATTTGTACTAATGAAATTACACTCACAAAGCCTATCAGTTCAGGTATTCAAGGCTTCTTTACCTGCATGTCGTGCAAAGCGTGCAAATTTAGTTCCAATGTCAAAAAGGTTCTGTATCCAATAACAAACACTGAAAGACATATAGAAAAGCATTTGACGTGTCTCTCTGACTTCTGCATGTATGTATTAAAGTGCCCATGCTCTAAGCAGTATGTAGGCAGCACAATGTTTCCTGCAAAGAAACGTGTGTTAGAGCATATGCGGGCAATTCAAAATAAAGACAAGGGGTACCCAGTGGCACGCCACTTTGAAAATTCCCACAAAAGTAATCGTAATTTGATTCAATTTTTTGTTATTGCTCAAGTCCCTGCCAATATTCGGGGTGGGGATAGGATTCGCCGGCTTCGCCAGTTAGAATCGAAATATATCTTGGAGCTAGACACCAAAATTCCACGAGGTTTGAACTCTGAGGAGGAATTGTCCTGGTTTCTGGGTGATTGAGATTTACTAGCTGGGTACTGTGAAGAAACAGAAATTGTTCCACTTTACAGATGAGCTGATTATGAATCCTCTCTTCTGGTGTTCTCTTCCATTTTTGTATGCTTTTATGCTGATTGATGTCTAGAGGTGGTTGCTAGATGCTATCTGTATCCGAAAATATTTTTAACATTTTAGCTGCACTGTCATTGTTTGACCTATCACAATTGCACTGTCCACTTTTGTCTGTGCGCAACACTAAGTAATGAATAGGCCATACCATCTGATTTTCTACTCTTTTCTTTCCTCTTTTTGTAGGTGGTGAGACAGCATTAATATGATAGCAGTATGAAGATATTCCTGTTTTATAGTCAAATCGGGAATATAAACATCAGGAGAAAGAACTACTAGATGTATCTGTGTGGTGATAGCAAGAGTATAGCAAGAGTATAACAGCGAGGAAATGTTTTCAGCAGCTGTGTATGATTGGCTGATATGCCCACTTGGGCGGTATAGGGCTACTCTTCGCTTTCTTTACGTGTGGACCAACCCACTTGGGATTTATTTACTCACTATTATCTTTATATTGTGTAAATTTATTATAACGGATACAGATACGTCTTTCACCCTGACTCATTAGGGTTTTTAGTACGGCAATATATGGAGTACTATTTATAGGTTTTGATATTGGTCTCACTTCATAGTGTCTATTATTCAGCCATTTGGCTGTTTAGATCTGTATACAGTCTCATACCGCCGAGTACATGCCACAACAATGGTAGGAAAGAAATTGTAACAAAATTATTATCACATTAAGATTGGGAATGATGTCATTAATTGCAAGAACTGTCTAAACCTTCTAATTGATAAAGCAAAATAGAAGGTGTATTGTGTTTGCATAACTATGGGAAATTAATAAGGTGTTTAGATTTATGAAATTCACCCACAGTATTAGTAATTTCTCGGATGAGGATACTAGGTTGAAGAAATTGAGATATGCCGATTTTTTTAAGGCAAACAAGACTTTATCATTATGAACGTTGATGATTATTAGGTTTTTAGCAATATCAATATGCCTGAAAACCCACTACAAAATGGCCGACCTTTAACAAACATTGATGTTACGTTTTCACTTGTTGTCCACTGTTTATGTTGATCATCAACTCACGTTGTACGTAAATTTGTTTGTATATGTATGCAGAAAAAAGTAATGAATTTACCCGTGAGCAAGGCGTGTTGACACCGAAACGCGTTGGGTTTTTTCCGGCTTGGCACCGCAAATAAAAACCATGCCCAAGGACTTTTGAATCTGTGCTTTATTTTGGCGGAAGGAGTGCACGTGTACAATTTTGTACGTGGGGATTTGTATATTATATATATATATATATATATATATATATATATATATATATATATATATATCCAGCCCAAGTGGGCACAATCCATGAATCCATGACTCTCTAGTCACTTATCATGTATAAATATTCAAGTAGTGACTGGACACTACCTTCCAGGACTGTATCTTCTTACCAACATAAATCATAGACTATGCTCAGTGATCTGAAGTGGTCTGTAAAATATATATATCTATATATAGATATGCATATGAATATTTTTAAGTCAAATTAATTTTATTTATTGAACATTATTTCCTATTGGGTTTTATTTTAAGTCCCATCTTCCATAATTCTCTATGGGAATTTATTGTAGTACCTGTGAATTTCAATGGTCTCACTCATTTGTATGTGGGTGTTTATAGTAGCCAGCCACTTCCTAAACCACCACTTTTTCATAAATTCCTCCCATTTTCTAGTTAATAATCCCTATTTGATCACCACTCCTCTGGTCTCTCCCACATTTACTACTTAGGGATCGATTACGATGCCGTCCGGAAAGGCTCCGAATGGGATTCGGATTCGGCAAATCCGATTCGGAACCTATGTTTCCAACCGAATCGGACACCTTTCCAGACGACTGATTACGATGCAAGGAAACCGTTCGGACTGTCCGAATCGGTTCCAAATGGCATTCGGACAGACCGAGTCGTTCGGAGCCGAGTCGTACAACTCTATGGACACAGTCTCCAAACGAGCGATTACGATGACCGATTCGGACAGCCGTTCCGATTTGGTTTGCCCGACACAAAACAGCTGTCAGAATCTGAATTCGGGGGCCCGAAGCAGGCCCCCCTTCACCCTGAGGTCTCCGGTTGGGACCCATGGGGGAACCCATGGGACCCCCCTGTTAAACCATGCACAGTGTGGCAGGCACCATGGGGTGCCCATCACAGGGTGCATGGGTTTTCCCCAACCACCCTTTTTTTCAAGGGGAGCCTGTGTTCTCGTTCGGAACACAGGCTCCCATTGAAGTCAATGGGAATCCAACCAAACGATGTTGGGACGCATCGTATTGGTCGGTCGGACTCGCAGAACCCGATTCATTCGGAAACGATTCCGAAACCGATTCGGTCGGAAGAGTTTCCTAACGAGATCGTAATCGACCCCTTAGTTGGTAAACTTACATATGCGAATATCTCCCCATAGATAAGATAGGGGAGGCGGAGGCGCAGATTCTACTCGTAGGTTTGTGAACTGGGTTTGCAGTAAGTAAGCAGTACTTCTGTAGTACTAGTTTACATACTACAAAATGCAGTTTGTGAATCGGGCCCATGGGTTTTAAAGGCTCTTGGAAGGGCAACTTGTGAAATTTTTTAAAAATAGTTAATGGTTTACCACAAAACTAAGAGTGATATTTCTCAGTACTACTAAAAAAACTTGCACCTACAAATCACTAGTTGCCCAGAAGGCAACTTTTTGGGTTCTCAAGAACACCTCTTTCATACATCTGCCCCCTGGAAATAATTTTCCATCTTTGAATAGATTGTCAAGATAGAATGCCAATCACTGGTCTCTTAGGTGAAAATAGTTCATCAAAATGTTGAGTCATCTAAAATAATACCATCGGAATTGGTGCAATTATTTGCCAGGTTACCGCCAAAATGTATCTGTGGGTGTGAGGACAGTATTCCAGGGTGTTTCTAATATGTCTGCCATTCATTGTGTAAGGAATGAGTCTCTGGGGTGCTTCTCAAGAGTGCCAGAGCTGTCGCAAATATGCCAGGATGTCACACCTGCTAACTGATGGTCTAAGACGCGAGAATTCCTCATGTCCCAGGTGGTTGCTCGCTGCAATAGGAGGCAGCCTAGACAGCTGTGGCTGTTGACAGTGACTGCTGGACCCTGAAATGTAAGTTCAGAGGAGGGTTAAGAGAACATTCCTGTACATAATAGTGCATGAGAGTATGAGCACATGGAAGTGTGTGCATTTAAGCATTTGGGGGGGATATTTGGGATGGAAGGTAGAGGCATGACCAGTGACATGGGGGCTCACCATGACCTATTGGTGCCCATATAGCTCATACCAAATGAGGGCATTCTTGACAACATTATAGCTATGCCCATTCTTGACAATAAGGCCCTTGTTCTACATTGGGGGAAAAAAATTGGGATATTCACCACAAACTGTAAATACCATTACCTCAGGGCTAGGTATTTCCCATGTGTAGCAAATATCTCCTATTGAGAAGTTTCAGTTTTAAAATGAGGTTTAACATGCACTATCGGAATTCAGTACAACGAATACTGCATTTTTTGCCTTTTTCACATGACTTTTCACCAGATAAATTGCAGCAGGTACATTCTGCTGGAGTTTATCAGGGGAAAGCTGTGAGGGTGTGATAATTATCACACAACTCATAATTTTGAACCCTGGGTAAACTTTTGAATTAAGCCCTTAACTTGTGATGAGGGTCTTACTGGCCATTATTGGTGAAATGTCTGTGGCCAATTCCTGAAATATTATGGACACTACTGTCAATATTTTTCCAATGTTTGGTATTATGATGGCTTGAACCTTATACGTTATTAGAATTCTTAATGAAATTGTGACAACCCTTGGAATTATAAGAGGACCACCCTTGACATATTTTGCCAATTACAGACACCATTCTGGCTGCCCTTGGTGGAATAATCGACCAGGCCATATTCGACAATATTCTTGAGACGCTGCCTATCTAGGCATAATGATGGTGTTAGACTTGTCAGCCTTAGGGTGGTCTTGCCCCAAACCTTTTGAGTTACTCCTCCATTTTTGCTGATCACATTTATGCTGGCCTTAGGACTCTGTGCACTTTACCACTGCTAACCAGTACTGAAATGCGTGTGCTCACTCCCTAAGACATGGTAACATTGGCTTACATCCAATTGGCACATTTAATTTACTTGTAAGTCCCCAGTACATTGGTTCTACTTGTATCCAGGGCCTGTAAATTAAATGCCACAATTGGGCCTGCAAAATGGTTAAAGGGATTGCCCGAATAACCCTATGTGAACCTGGGCATCTATATTTCACATGGAAAATTGGTTTTGCAACTTCAGTTTGGACCAAATCCAGCCCTGCTAGACACTTTGTGGGCCTATGTATGGCCTTAGGGTGCTCCGTAAACAATCCGCAAATATAAAATGCTTTCACAATTTTGGGAATTCCATATTATAGAACTGGTCAATGTGTTTCGGCCCCCTTACTCTGGGCCTCTTCAGGACAGTGCACAGGGATTTGTATAATTAATAGAATCCATTGAATCCACATTGTCTCTGTTAGAGACACGCCTGCTTTGGCATCACGCTGTTCCCAGGGCTAATGAGAATGAATCTCCGAAGCAACACAGCACCGTGAATAAGAGGCAAAGAATGGAGAATCATTCTCGTTAGCCCTGAGAACAGCGTGATGCCGAAGCAGGCATGTCTCTAGCAGAGACAATGAGGATTCGGTGGATTTTATGAATTATACTTTATACATTCTTTCTAGGCTCGGCCTGACTGCTTTGTGACAAGCTACCAGAGGGTTTAACACAGGTTTTTTTGTGTTTTACCCTGCCAATAATTGTGGTTACTGCTTCAGTAGGGTTTCACAACCCATCAACCAGGAACCTAATTTCCTACAGGTGGCTATCCATTGCATAATGCTGGCACCTCCACAATAGTGTTCATCCATCACTTATTGCGGCCATTTCTAGAATACATCTCTCACAATTTTGGTGAAGACGGTGAACACCTTTGGTGTTTGATGATAAATAAACATAAAATGCAGAATATGTACCTGTGGGAAAGTAGTAAATTTTTGCGCTTGGTGAAAATGACACGCGGATGATTGGCCAACAAACATGTATTTATTTAAAGTGAAAACCTGGCACGTCAGGATAAATGTACTGTTTTTACATGAACAAGACAAACCTTTTTTCTGTCAGATGTGAACATTATATCCAAAATAAAAATGTCGTGCTTAATGGTAAAATGTCTAGATTTTTAAGAAGCTGGCAAACTGACTGTTCGGGAAAAATGATTGTATTTGATAAATATACTTGAAGCTGTTTCTTAAGGGAAATTCACACAGAGGTTGAAAGTTTTATTCTGTTTCATTGCTTGGTACCAGAGGGCAATTACTGATATGGTTATTTCACGGCTTGTGCGAAGGTATTTCAGCAGCTATATTTATAGCTTTCTATGATGTTATCCCTGCCTCTGTCTGAAGTCTGAGCGTGTAAAATTGGCATACACTGTCTGCTCTGTGCGATTGAATAATAGCATGTCTCTATGAGCCTGTAGGATATGTCTAGCTCTGCGGTCTATGGCCTGTGATTTTGAGATTTGGAAAAGGCAGAGACGTTTTAAGGCATAGGAAAAGTTGGCTCTGGCCCAGGGCCCCAGCTTTCCAGGGGGCCCCCTTATAGGGTCAGCTCGGTTCTGCAGAGAGTCTTGCCCTGAATACCTTGAATACTTTTTAAACAGATTTTTTTAAATACCGTTTCCCTTTTATTTTTTTAATGTGGGTGATGTGTGAGAGTCTATTACAGACATTTTGCAGAGAAATGTTGTGTTTATGTTTCATAGAACAGCCATAAAAAAGTTTATTTTAGATCACAATCGGATCTCACATATGAGAAATGGGAGCGGGTCACAAAGATTATTTACAGTAATATTACTGAGCTGCTGCTGTGGTGCAATATTGAAAACACAGGTCACTATCCCTTAATATTAGATGTAAACACAGTCCTGGCCAAAGAGGGCATAGAAGAGCTAAATTCAAATCTGTTCCGAACAGGGGCCCCCAAAATACATTTGGCCCAGGGCCCCCAAAATCCTTAAGATGTCCCTGGGATAAGATCTAATTTTTCCACCCTTTTCCTTCCAAGTACATTCTCTGTCATAACAGATGGCTGAGAATCTACTTGGAAGGGGCAGGATGGAAAAATATGTTACAAAAAATGCCACATAAGCTGTGTGCTTTATGCCACTAATCTCGCCTTGCAGATGTGTCAAAGTTTGGGAACCTTCAGTCATCGGCCAGAGCCTTACTTCGGAAAAATAATAGGCTATGTGACATTGCATAATCAGAACTTTACAGTGTTTAGAATATTTATAGCTCTTTGGTCACTTTTAATGCAATTGTGTTGTAAATTCATTGTTTTATCACATTTTTCGACCTATTTTGGAGAGGCTAACCTCCAAAATCCCAGGGACTGTAAAACTTTGTGTACACCACAACAATGAAGGAATATTTCATAACTCAAAACCTTGAATTTGTTGCCATTTTAAGAAAAAATGTGTTGTAAAATGACCATTTGAGCTAGAGTGATTCTCCTTAACCCCTGTAAAGATGTCTGGCTTACTCACCTTGTCCCTCAGATTAATTCATAGCATTTAATTAAACCCATCAGTTTCAAAGTTGAGCGGCCACTGGCGATTGCTCAGGCAATGCAGTTATGAGTTATCCATTAGAGCATACATACTGACTCAGTGCTTGTATTTAAAGCTTGCAGTGGAATGACAGCAACCACAATGCCATTCTATGTGAAGAATTCATTGTATTGTGGGCCTCCTAGGCACATTGCTATACCTGTTTTTTCATTGCTCGTGCATGTCAGCACATGTTATGATCACATTTGACAGTTTCCACAATGGCCAATATGAAAAATCATACTTATGGTTAAGTATGAAACTTCCTTCAGGTTGTAAATAAATCCAATCCCTGGTTTGACAGTTGGCTATACAGTGTGCTTTGAAAGCATCATGTGTTGCATTCTGACAAAAAGTCCCTTGAGGAGAACATCCAATCCAATGCTTGTCTCTCATCCCACATCCACGGGTAAATATGTCTCTAGATTTTGTTCAATTTTGATCAATGTTACTCGCCCAACATGCTCTGCAAAGAATGATTGTTCACATATCTTGCACACAAATCTCAAAACAGGGCAAAGAAAATGAATTGCGTGACCTAAAATTGTATTATATTTCCTCTTCTTTCCAGATGTAAATCCCTCCAACCTTCTGTTAGGTTGCTGCATTACTGGGGGCCTACCACCCCAAAACATATCCTCCTGGCTACAGGTCTACAGAAATACTTGTTGCCAGTTTGGGGAGGCTATCCCTCAACCTTCACCTTGTGTCATGGTTTAGCATGGGCGATCCAAAATGGATTCCACATGCCTCACAGACACACACTTGCATTCAACGTTGATTCTCATTACCAGTCACCATATATTCTCCCCATGCACACGCCACACACTAAGGGATGTCAGTGCAGACTATGGTACCTCATGGAAGTGTAAATGTACCCGAGTGAAGCCAGTAAGCATCACACTCCCCAAGGACAGGAAAAAGCCTTGTCCTGCACAAAGATCAAAAAAATGGTGTGCTGCTCCATAAATCCCAGGACAGGGACTGTAGTCTGACCCCTATGAAGAGATGCTTTGTACACCCCTGCAGACCACTGAGCCATATTTTGGGTATTCACACAGCCTAGCCCTCAGTGCATGTGCATTATTGTATTCACCACTGGGCACAAAATAACAGGATACCAGTGAAAACTACAGTTGAGTTACTCAGGGCAGAAAAGGAACGCACACCTGTAAAACCATGCAGTGGACATTACCATCCGAACATAGGCTTATTTAATTGCTGTGTTTGCTGTACTTTTTCCATTTGTCCTAAACTGGCATTGTTTGGTTTCCATTTTGGATTTTTTTCTCCCGACTGCAATAACATCTTTGCACTTTTCTCTCTCTGGCTCTCTCTCTCATACACACATTTTAAGACATGGATAAAGTGGGCAGTTGCCCAGGTTGCCATCTTTCAAGGATTCCCTCTTACGTATTTGAGACATTCCCATCTGACCATAATAATAACCAGCCAGCTTTCAGTTTTAAACAGCAACATTGTCATTTGCTGTCACTCTACCCCTTGAAAATGTTCATTGCCTACTACACTTGGAAGAGGGTTCCCTTTCACTCTGTGAAGTGATTATTATACCCATGCGCTGTTGAATGTTATTTGCATAAACTTCTCATGTAGTCCAGACCATGGTTCAATTGTTACCCTTGCTACATTTGTAACTTATGTCAACCTGGCAGGGATGCTCAGTATGTTGAAATGCTTGCTGCTAAACATACAATGATCAAAAACAACAAGGTGATGGATGAAATGCTTGAATTAATCTCAGCCACTGGCAATCGCTCAGGTCACATCCCAATCCATACTTTTTCACCCATCATGCTGCCTTAGTTTGGACCCAGCCATATGCAAATTAGTCTTCACACCATTCCTCGTGTGAATAGTCCAGCCCGACTGCGAGGCCAGGTCCTCCTTGACCCGGAACATATGCAACTCAGGACCGGTTTTGCCCTTATTATGGACTCTTCAGCTGGGTATAGCTTGGTTCCAGTGGCACAGTGAGCCCAGGACTCATGTTTGGGCATACACGACGCACTTAGTGCATCAACAAACACAACAACGTGATAGATGAACTGCTTGAGTTAATCTCAACCACTGGCAATCGTTCGGGCCACATCCCAATCCATCATTTTTTACCCACCCTGTCAGTGGAACCAAGATGTACCTGGCTGATGAGCCCATAACTAGGGTGAAACTGGCCCTGGGTTGCTTGTGTCCAGTTCAGGGAGGACCTGGTTTGGCAGTTCAGGCTGCACAGTTCCGATTGGAGCAGGGTCAAGCCTGATTTGCATATAGCAGGGTCCAAACTGAGGTGGCATGTGCGCAAAATAACGATGGACTGGGATGCGACCCTGAGTAATTACCAGTGGATGAGATTAATTCAAGCATTCCATCGATCCTTTTTTTGGTATACTTCAAACATACAATGATTAGCAGGTCACAAGTTTGAATCCTGGGAAGAATATCTCAGCCCTCCAACCATCCCAGTGTCAGTATATTAAATAACTTTAACATGGGTAATAGCAGTGCTTTAAATTGGCTGGTACTGCCCGGTACGTAATAGAGAGACTTAATACTTTTAATTGGAGAGTACCTGCACTTCTCAGAAACAAGCAGGTACTCTGCTACAGAGTACCTGCACTTCTATTTGTCCATTTCAAGCTCTGGGTAATAGTACCATCTGTTATTTACAGCACTTAGAAATGATAGAAGTGGTACATTGAAAGAGGTTGATATTAAACAGCCTGCAAGCTGTTCCACTATTATTATGTACACTGACATGATGTGTGTTAAACAACACTAAAATATCTTGGTAAAAATCCAGTCTCACACCTTTCAGGGAGTGAGACGGGCTAGTCAGCAAAAAGGAGGGGCTTGGTTTTAGACACATTTCATTATTTTGTTTGTATTGCACTTCAAAACAAGTGGCAACATCACAAAATCTAGTTTGAAAGTATTCAAGAACAGCATTAACACTATGGTGTGTCCTGTGAGCAGACTGCTCCCAATTAATTTGTATAGCCTCCTAATCTCTTATTTCACCCTATGTCTTCAAAAATCCTTGGAATGGCCCTGCTGTCTTTCTGTATCTTACCATTCTCTATTGTTATCTCCAGCAATATTCTCTATTTGTCTTGTTTCTATCTCTGTGCACCTCTTTCACTGCCTCCCTCTTTGCTTTCGCTATTCCTCTATCTCTTTGTCTCCTCTCTGCCGTTGTCCCTATCATTCTCTTACTATTATTATTATTATTATTATAATAATTTTATAAAGCGCACAGCTACTCTAAAATGGTTTTCCGGCACTGAGCACAGATAGGACGTTCAGATTGACAGTTTAAAACAGACAGGTCTTTAGGTCCCTGCAGAATGCGAGTAGTGAGGTGCAATTTCTCTGAGACACAGGGAGGGAGTTCCACCATTTCGGACTCAGGAATGTGATGGAGTGCCCTCCCATGCGAGCCAAGATAATCCTAGGCTTGGTGCAAAAGGCCTGGTTCAGTGATCTCAGCACACGTGTGAATTGATAAGGCAGCACCAGATCCTGGATATATGACAGATCTGCTCTGGCTTTCTACATAAAGCACAGAGCTTTGAATTGTACACGCTTAGTAACCATAAGCCAAAGAAGCTCACGCAAAAGGTGTGAAACCGAGGTGTATTTCGGGAGCCGAAACAGAAGTCTATCAGCTGAATTCTGGACAATCTGTAGACGTTGGATTGTAGCCTTAACTATTCATAAATACGGAATATTGCAGTATTCCAATCTAGATAGGATTAGAGCTTGGATCACAGTCCTTTGGGTTCATTGGGGAATCATCCAGATGATCTTTTTCACCCACTTGAGCATAACAAAACAGGTGGAGGTGACCCTAACCTCCTAAGGCTTCATGGAGAGATTCTCATCCAAGAAAATCCAAGATTTTTAACCTTGGGGGACAGGTTGGGGAGAGCCCCTAGCAATTCTGGCCAATGTTGTGGGCCCCTAGAGTTGAGGATTCTTACCAAGGATCATGACTTCTGTCTTCTCACCATTGAGCTTGAGCAAGTTATTATTCATCCATAAGGAGAGCCGACTCAAGCTCAGGTTAAGGGGGGCTGTTCCATGACCCTGTGTGGATGACAGCGAAAAGATGATTTGAGTGCCATCTGCATAAGAAGTTAGGGCCAGGCCACAACTCTCCACTACATCTGCCAGTGGGTAAACATAGATATTAAACAGCATTGGCCTTAAAGCTGAGTCCTGGGGGACTCCAGAAGTTAAGGCCCACAACTCCGACCTGACGTCAGACGAGAGCACCTGAAATGTCCGATCCTTTAAGAATGACATTATCCGAGCCAAAGCTGTTCCTTCAAGGCCCAGTGTCACCAATCTTTTGATGAGGATGGAATGGGACACAGTATCAAAGGCTGCACTAAGATCTAATAGAATAAGCGCAGCTGTTCCACTCTCATCTAGGAGTCGTCTAAGATGCCTTTGACTCCTAGAAGGGTGGATTCAGTACTGTGCCCAGCCCTGAAGCCCGGCTGCAAAGGATGCAAAACGTTTTGGGCCTCCACGAAAGGTGTGAGTAGTGCGTTCACATGCTTCTCCAAGAATTTGGAGAAAATAGGCAACAGAGAAATTGGTTGGAAATTTGACCAATTGGTGGGATCAGGGTCAGGTTTATTCAAGAGCGGATGATTTGCACGCCCCCATGCAAATGAGGGAACGTCCTCTCATAATAACGCTGGTGCTCTATGCGCACCAGCGCTATCTGTATTACAAAAGGGGCTGCACAAGCATTTGTGGCCCCTTCTGTATCAACAAAGTGTCCCAGGGACGCCCAAAGTGGGCTCAAGCACTTGTTGCTCCCCCAGGGTTCTTGTGAAATGCAGCCCCTGGTATCTAAAGTTCAAAGATATATCTCAGAAATATTTTAAACATCGCAAGTTAGAAACAGAGAGCCAATCCCTGTTCACTGATTCTGGCTAGTGCTTCCAGCATTTCATGAATTATTTTGATGAGATGGCAACGTACATGCATTAGCTTGAGACACAACAGGCAGATTTAGCTAAACTTTGTGCTGGTGCAAAGTCAGATAAAGTGATGCAAAGCGTCACAATGTCTTGACAAAGAATTTACCATAACGCAGATAGCGATTTGCATTGATTTGCATCAAGGCAGGTTTGATGGTTTGGTGTTCCAATGCTACCACTCATGGATTTTGATACAAAGATTTTCAGACCTGGCTTTGCATCACAAAATAATGCCTCCTTTAGAGAGGCGTTGAGTAGGAGAAATATTTTTTTTTTAAAGATTTCACACATTCAGTGCCATTACAAAGGTAACTTACACTTGTGAGTCATTTTCCTGTACACAAATTGGAGTGTAAAGTTACTCAAAAGGGTAGAGTTACACCAGTGCACCCCTAAAAAAAGGGGTGGAGCCAAATTTACGAGTATAAGTTACTATTCACAAAAAAAGAAACACAAAGTCCAGCTTGACACATGGTCAACCACTGATTCGGCAACAGCTTCCCAAAAAGAAAATAAAGGGGACAGTTACTTAAAATAAAACCCATTAGGAAATAATGGTTAATTAATTTAAATTACTTAAAATAGTTAAAAATATAAATCAATATAATTTAGTGTTAAAGAATATAAAAATAAAACATTTATTATTTAATTAAAAAATGTTTTAACAACCTAGGGGTAGATTTACGAGCCCTCTGCGCCACCAGTACGTCACTTTTCGTGACGTACTGGTGGCGCAGGGGCTGCTCCATATTTACAAGGAGAGGAAAAGCCACCCTGCCTGACTTTTCCTCTCCTTGTAAATACGGCCCCTTCACACGCAGCACTTTGCGGTGAAGGGGCGTTCCATGGGTGTTGCTGTGGGTGTTCCCACGCAACACTCATGGAACAAGACACATCTCCAGAATTACGAGAAATCGTAACTCTGGAGATGCGTCTGAAGCTACGCCACCCTAGAGGTGGCGTAGCGAGGCGCACCGAGGAGAAATGTTTTCATTTCTCCTCGTTTTCCTCTTTCAATGCGTGCTGCATTCTGCAGCACGCATTGAAAGAGGAAAATGGTTGTAGTGATTGTTTTTGTGCAGGAAGGTTCCCCTTCCTGCACAAAAACAATCTCCCCAGCACGCAGGCATCCTTGCACCATGGTGCAAGGGTGCCTGCGCCGGCGCATGGCTGCAGTTTGTGCGCCAGCGCAGGGGGAAGCACAAGGATGCAACATATTCTTGTAAATACGTCGCATCCCTGTGCTTCAAAACTAACGCAGCGCGGCGCAGCAAAATGACTTGCTGTACCCCGCTGCGTTTGTTCAACGTAAATCTGCCCCCAAGTCTTTTTTCTAAGCGAGGCTTATAAATGTACTGCATGATAACAAATGGATTTTAGCAACTTCATGCCACAGAGGGCAGGCCCTGAAAAGGTGGAAGACTTAACGTCCCCTCATCCCTTAGAAGAGCCCACTCCAGTGCGTCAAACTCCCATGACGCAATCAGTGACACCCTAAAAAGTAAAATGCTGTGTAAATGCCCAATGCGCACTATAGCAACACTACTTGATAGAGCAGAATATAACCAACATACCCAGATCCATTAAGGAGGGGATAGCATAAATAATATGGATGGACAGCTCATGTGAAATGACATAAATTAGCAAAGTAGATGCGCCTTTGAAATGTGCTTTTGACACAGTGTCCGTAATGACTTGTGGAGAAGTGTGGCTCAATGGTTAGAGCGGCAGACCCTGATGCAGAGATCTGGCCCGGGACCAGGGTTCAATTCCCGCCTCGGCGGGTCTTGGGCTCAATTTCCTCGGACCTGATAATTCTCGCCTCGGTGCCTATTCTAATCATGGGTCCCACTCTGCAACTCTGGGCAATAGCTTGCTTAATCTCCACAACGGCCCCAACAGCGCTGGGATGCCTGGCTTCACCCTGGGGGTGCCCAGGAGTGGACATTTCACAGGGAAAAGCCAGGAAGGGTTCCACAGCGGTATGCGTACAGCGCCTGGACACCCCTTTGGGGGTATGGGTGCGCTTTACAAGTACAAATTTCATTTCATTCCAGTCTCTAATATTTGACGCTTTTGTGTCAATTTTTTTATTGTCCAATCTCGATCCTTTACATTTTTATATATATTCTTTTCCTTCATTTTCTTTTAAATTATTTTTCTAGTACAAAAGTATCTGTATTAAGCAAAGGTCAGCGGATTGAATGCAAGTACGAAAATCTGGCATGAAACTATGTACCACTCATATATGTAACGGAAATTAACGTGAAAAGATGGGGTTTTTGAGTGCCAAATAGTCTTTTGCAGTATTCAAATTCAGGAAACTTTGCAGAAGTGCTCCATCTTGAGGCATTCAACTAAGAGTGACTCCACTAAGAGTAATCATATTCTAGAGGAAAGTGACATATATTGACACCAATATTGACAACAGAATCAAAATGCAGCACTAACCATTGAAAATCCGAGAACATAACAATTTGCTCTTTTTATTTGAGTTTTTGACATGTATGCTTCAAAATAAGGGAGTCAATTAGGGTATTATGACAGGGGCACGCATGGCTAGACCACGCATGCCTCTACAACGCCGTCCTAACCACAAATGCGTCTAAACCACTAATTTCTTTACCATGCATGTCTTTACCATGCAATTTTGTGCAAAAGGCATGATTGGTAAAGGGATATGCGTGGTAAACATTACCACTACCCCGACCCCCCACCCCGCCCTAAGCCCTAAAATCCTATCCCCATTACCTCGCCCCCCGCCCTGAGGCCTAAAACCTACCACGCCATTCCCTTATAACTCCCCCTTCCCTGCACCGAGGTCTAAAGCCCTGCCCCCTACCAAAAACTACCCCTACTCCAGCCCCCCACCCTGAGTCCTAAAACTTATCCTGCGCTGTCCTTAAACTACCCCTACCCCTTCCACTGCCCTGAGGCCTAAAACCCTGTCCCCAATAACTAAACTTCCTCGACCCCCCTGCACTGAGCACTGCCCCCTGCCCTGAAAAATGCCCTTCCCTCCTGCCCTGAGCCCTAAAACCTGACCCCCTGCCCTAAAACCTACCCTCGACCCCAGCCCCCCACTCTGAGCCTTAAAATCGGCCCCCTACCCTTAAACCCCCAAACCCAGCTTCTGTCCCAGCCCAACTTACCTCACCACGTCCTGGTCCTTCCTGCAGTGATCTTTCTGGTTCCCTTATTCCTCCCCCCTGCTTAGACAGCTAGAACGCCGACTGCCTTACCCACACATATGCGTGGTTAAGGCATATGCACGATTAAGGCAAGCATTGTTCAGCTTGCAGTCAAATGACACGCATGCTGAAGGTCGTGTTGTAAAGGCTGTTTCCCATCAGTTAGGGTTTGGTGGAGAGTAGAACTATCATGAGATGGTAGTTCATCCACCCTGCCAAACCTGCGGTTCCTCACCATTTTTAGTGTTGGGGGAAGCACCAAGTTTCCACCAGCAGAACCTCAGCTGGCTCTCCTGGCTCAGACATTTGACCTGGTGGCCCATCTGCCATTGAACCAGGGGTCGTAGTGATGGTCGCCCTTCCCCTCTTTTCAGAGTAGGACTACGTTCACTAGGTTTCCCATCACTAGATTTCGTAATCCTGTATTACAATCAGTGGTTGCAGTGAAGGATTAAGAAATCCTGGCCTGCAGGCAGGAATCTCATATGTCAGGCAGTCGGCCAACAGGGAATCAGAGGCCACAACTTTTACTGCTCTGGCTAGTGGGAGGGTCGGCTAATTGTACATCAGGGTCTAAATGACTCTATACATTGTGTTTAAACACCAAAGGTAGAATTAGAAGAGAGGTAAAAGTAATGGGAACTAAGCTGTGCTACTTTTTACCACTGATACTTTTTTCAACCATTTTCATAGTTCTGATACTTTTCTCTTTACAGTAAACCAAACTCGTTTGATTTTATTTTTTAAGTTTTTATTAATGTTTTAACACATCACAATAACAACATATTTAATCGATGCAAATAAAATAGTAACATAATCCATGTTTACTCTTAACATTAAATATTATGTAAGATACTGATAAAAGATAATTTCTGATTAAATGCAAACTAGTAATTTTAATTTAAGATAAAGATTTAGGATAAATAGATTAAAATGAAACAATACATGTAATCTTAATGTATGATAAGTCAACGGTAAAATAAACTATCAAGAATGTTGACTCAAATATGCATATTCTTTAAAATGATAATAGAATTCAGTCATCCAAATAACAGAACGTATCTGTTGTGAGCATCAGCAATAGAAGAAGAGAGATGGCTGGTTGGCTGGTTGCACAATGCTTTTATTGAACTCTAGAATATTATAGAGTTCTGTGTTCGTTAAAGGCGCTGCTGGTTGTGGCAATGAAGCAGATTCTATTATAAGCCTCCATGTCTTTAATAAAATCCAATATTTTCTGCCCAAACAGTTTATAAAAAGTCTACATTTTCAGACTCCTGCCCAGGCAAAATTAGATTTTGTCATTCAGGCACACCTTCTCCATTGGCAACAAAGGCATTTCAAGTACCCTCATTGTTAGAAATTGCGTTGTTGGTTGACTGGGGTGTGAGCCCTGGTGAAGCAACGGCCACAATCCCTGGAAGGGCAAATCACTGAATTAACCTGTGCTTAACCCTGAGTAGCTTGGAACAAAAAGCAGTCAGGCTTAACTTAGAGGCAATGTGTAAAATGTTTATGCAGCACACAAACAGCAATAAAGTGAAAACACAACACAAAAAAACTCCCACACTGATTTAGAAAAATGGAGTACATTTTAATAATTATTTGACACCAAAATGACAAAAATCCAATCAGTAGTACCGGAGTTAAGAATTTTAAAAGCTTTTAGTAAAAACTAGTGCCTAAAAGATCAGAGTGCCAACCGCAGACATCTAGTCATGCGTCAAAGTCAGAAAATATTGTCAACCATGATGGTGTGAGGGTTGGACACAAGAAGTGGATTGGACCTGGTTGATGCTTACCTTCGGACTTAGAAGAATTTTCAAGAGAAAATGTTCTAAGAAGTTAAAAGTTCAGCGGGCACGGCTGCAGGCGGTGTCTGAGGAGGGAGCATCATCATCAAAGAGCCGCTGGACGAAGTTGATATGAAGATTTCTACGTTCGGACTTAGTCACTTTTATAACTGTAGAGTGGGATGAGGTAGGAGACTGTAGGTGAAAACAGCTCCAGGATGTCGGATACCGCTTTGGCAAAGGGCACCTAAAGAGGAATTGTTGCCGCAGAGCAGAACGGTAGTGGGAGCAGCCTCAAAGTCAGGCCAACCGGCAATGCACCTTAGGTGGGTCAACAAGCAGGTTGGTCCCGGTCTTCCCTCAGTTCTCAGAGCAGTTTTTAGCCAAAAGTTTTCCAACTCCCAAGTTTTGGATTTTGGCTATCTGGGCACCTTTAGCACCACAACCAAGGGTCCAGGACTAGAGGGACACCACTTGGGGGTTCAGGACTCACTTAGGCTGGATCCAGGTGCAGGTTCAATATGCTTGGAGCCTGTTATGCCCCTGTGGCTCTGAACAGGAGGCCAGCAAACTAGCCCTTGGAGTCACACTGGTAGTCCTAGGTTCAGGTGAAGATGCAGGGCTCAAACAACAGGGCTGGCCTTTGAGGGTTCAAATGCAAAAACAACAAGGTGATTGATGTAATACTCAAATTAATCTCAGCCACTGTCAATCGCTAGGGCCGTATTACAATCCATTGTTTTTTGCCCACCATGCCAACTCAGTACGGAACCAGCCATATGCAAATCAGTCTTGACCCTGCTCTCATGGGAACAGCCGAGCCCGAACTGCCAAGCCAGGTCCTGCCTGAACTGGAACACTAGCAACCTAGGACCGGTCTTGCCCCAATTAGGGCTCTTCAGCCAGATATAGCTTGGTTCTAGTGGCACAGTGAGCCGAGACCCACATCTGGACATACCCGGCACACTTAGGGTGTCAAATGCAAAAACAGCAAGGTAATGAATGTAATGCTCGAATTAATCTCAGACAACTGGCAATCGATCAGAGCTGCATCACAATCCATTGTTTTATGAGCACCATACCACCTCAGTTTGGCCCTGCTATATGCAAATCAGTCTTGATCCTGCTCCTCCGATTGGAGCTTGGTCGAGACTGATTTGCATATAGCTGGGTCCAACCTAATGTGACATGGTGTGCAAAATAACAATGGATTGGGATGCGGCCCTGAGCAATTACCAGTGGCTCAGATGAGTTCAAGCATTCCATCCACAATTTTATTGTATACTCTCAGGGTTCAAGGCAGGCCCCAGGCTGTAAAGCAGTTCGTCCAGGTGCAGCAAAGCTGTCTTGTGGAGTACACAGCAGGTCACTGCAGCAGGCAGTCCTCTGAGAGTACTTCTGCAGGTCCAAGAAGTAAACTCAAGAGTGGGTCTGAGGGCCCTATGTTTATAACTAGTGTCTCCTTTGAAGTTGGGAGAAGTTTCCAGAGGTTTCTCTTTGAAGTGCTTGAAACTTCCTGAATCCCCTTCCCTGGCTCCAAGCTGGCTACAGAGACAGTCTGAAGGTGACAAGCCCTTTGTGTGAAGGCAGAGCACAGCCTATTTAGTTGCAAGTGGGGCTGTGCCCAGCTCCGCTACCCCATCCTGCCAGCAGATGCACCATTCAGGCACACCTAATCCCTCTATTGTGTGACTGTCTGGGAAGAATTCACAAAGTCTAACTGTCACCTACATGCAGTCATGTAACCTAGGGGAGGCTGCAGGCACAAAAGGGCTAAGACCAAAAAAATGAAAACTTTTTAAAAGTGTCACTTTCAAAATCTAATTTAAAATCCCTCTTATTAAGTGCAATAAGGCAACCCAATGTTATCCTATAGGACAGATAGGCCTCATAGCATTGAAAAACTAATGTAGAAGTTTTTTACTCCCGGGATACGGAAAACTTAAAAGTATCTTTTAATTGCAATGAGCCCTGCCCTATGGGCTGACTAGGGTTTACTGAGGGGTGTCTTATATGCAATAAAAGGGGAGTTTACGGCTTGACAAGGGGATTATGTTATTACGTCAAATTGGCTGTTTAAAACTGCATCCAGGCCAAAATGGCAGACCTGGGACATATTTTAAGGTGCTACATAAGTGGATGGCACAATATGTGCTGCAGACCCACTAGTAGCATTTAATTTACACGCCCTGGGTATATGGTATACTAATCTACAAGGGACTTATAAATAAGTTAAATATGGGAATCAGGTGTAAACCAATGCAACCATGTTTAGGGGTGTGAGCACAAGCACTGTAGCACTGGTTAGCAATGGCAAAGTGCACAAAGTCCAAAGGCCATCAAAAATGTATTTAGCAAAAAAATGGAGGAAACAGGCAAAATGTTTGGGGAAGACCACCCTAAGGTTGACAGGTTTAACACTCATGTGCTCTTTTGTGGTGGCATCATAAGGCATTGGTCTTCTGTAGACTTGAAGCAGTATGTCAAGCCATGGTGGGAGTACACTATAACTAGAACAGGATAAAATGGATTCTGTTGTGATTCCGAATGACTGACTATCTTATTCACATAATTACATGCAATTTTGAGGAAATTCATCGTAATTAAGTGAAATGCAAATATGCCACTAAACTGTATATTTTAGTGTGAAATGTACCTTCAGGTTTTGGATACGTTGAAACATTTTGCATTAAAAATAGCACCAAAAAGACAGTTGCTGCGGCCAACAGTCATTCTCAATGTTACCGCATTTCTCCATTATAATTTTGATGTGACTGCCACGTAATTAGATGGCATGGCATAGTTTCAGGGAATTGACATAACAAGCACAACGGGAAATTGCTGACGTTGCAAAATTGCGGTGCGTAGTTTAAATTTTGCCAGGGCCTAATTCTCGCCAGAGAGAAGAGAACATTTTTTTACGGAGTTTATATAGCGCAAACTTGACTCGAAGGTATCAGGTATCACAGCGCTTTACACGAGCACCAGTTGCGTTACATGAGGACACATTCATTTTTGTTAGGCACAGGGAGATTAAGTGATTTGCCCAGAATCACAGGATTCTTGCCGAGACCCAAAGCCGGTTCCCCAGATTTGAGGTCGACTGCCCTAGCCGTTAGGCCACATCCTGGCTCGCCTACTTTCTAAGGGCGAAACTGATGCTCGAAGGGTTAAGCAGCATACACAGCTGTTATGTGGTTCCTGTTCCAAGACTTTCGATCCAGCCCCTTCCACCAGAGGCTTAGAGGGCATTGAGTGCAAATTCTTCACTATACCCAGTACACATTTCGATCTTTCTACTTAAGTGATGGCAGCCACAGCAATGCAGCTCTGATGTATCTGCAGTCAGTGCCCTGTGTGTTAACTCCTCCTTGTCCCTAATTACACCATCAGTTAGCTGTCTGCAGCTCCAATTGACTCCTCATCTATTCACGCCTCGCTCAATAAGCTACAGATGTTTTCTCATTGGCCATGACAGGAATTTCATCTCCTTCACCCTCTGTGATTTGAATGAGCAGGTGCAGAGACTCTGAGGGCTTGCGCTTCTGTTTTTGGAGGGTCGGGAAGCAGCACTTTTCCACAGTATTGTGGGATCTTGTAAAATAGCACTTCTCAGGAGGACTACATTCAATTTAATGAGACAGTAAGCACACTTCTCAGCAGGGTGGAAATATTTGTGCTGGAATAGCATGAGCGTTTGCCAAAAGAAACAGTTGCAGTACCTTGAGACAGAAAGCATGATTTACATCAAAAGTTAGAATTGTGCTCTTTTATGCTCACTCCTATGTCTAGAGTAAATTACTCCTTTGTTTTTAATTTTAATTCTCAGAGAATTCCAGGTGTACCTTTCCAGGATGGGGTACTCAAATGCATAGGTATGTGCACTTGATTAAATGCAGCTGTGAACATTTACCCTTGCGTAAATGTAACACCCACGCACTTGATCTTGTTAACGTTTATTTTATTTCCCCATGCAGAACATAATTTTCTAGACATTCCATCAATTTTGAGGATACTCCCTTCCCATTGAAACCTTGGATAGTGACATACCCCTGCACTTCACAGGAGTAAATATCCAACGGTATTAGAGTGTAAATGTCCACAAACTTGCATTTTTGAGAGAGTTCATCTGGTTAGGCAAGCAGTCGTATCTTGGATCGACCCAAACCATCCATTTAAGGCAGATTTTACATTTTGTGAATAGCATACACTGGAAATAGAACCTATTTGTCCCTAAATTCACCTTACGTGTGCAAATACCAGTGTGAATCCGGGCCCAGAATTCCTGCACTTATATGTGTTAATTTTTCAAGCGTAAGGTTCTTCTCTAGGTAGTATGAAGGTAAGGGCTGTCCCTAGGCCACAGGAGTAATTGAGGTTAGGGTGTAAATGTCCCCTTAGGTGTCTGCACAATTCAGAACTTGGTGGTGTGTGGGTTAACTGTACCTTCCCCTAGAAACAGGCGAGCAGATTGCTTGCGTGGACAGGACATGGCTGTCAGTGTGCACAGAACAGGTGTGTGAATGGCCAGATGAATGGAGCGGTATGCCTGAGGTCTGCTTGCCTCAGAATCAGTGCTCATTTTGCAAAACAATTAGGGGCTTATTTACAAGCCCCTTGCGCCACCCGTACGTCACTTTTCCCATGTTAAAAATGACACAAAAGTGGCGCAAGGGGCTTGTAAATAAGCCCCTTAGTGCTTGTGCCCAAAGCGCTGCCCAGGGGCCCGTGACCGACACTATTTAAAGTCAGTGCTCCGAATTCAAAGGCTGCGTAGTCCTGACTACACTTCATGCCTCTTTAATTCACTGCCAGACACTACATACCCTTTTTTCTCTCTCTTGCATGTTCCTGTATTTTCTCCCTTAGTAACGCTTTTTTTTTCATCTTTGTCCCCCTCCTTCTTTCTCGTTTGTGTGTTTTTCCCTGTCTTGCCCTCGGAAAATGTCTCATGAGGAAAAATAAGTGGCGGTCCCCAAAAATGAGTGCCAGTGGCCCCCAATGGTAACCACCAGCTCAAACTAAGCTCTGGTCAGAATCAGGACAGTCCACAGGTGTAGCGGTAGAGTAGCAATTGATTGCCGCAGGCATAGTCTGGGCAGCTGTTCAGGCCCAGACTGCTGTGCCCCTTTATCCCACATTACAGCAGTAAGAAAATACAGAAGTTATGCAGAGATCAGTCATTTTTTTTTATTACCCTGATATAACACAGGGCTTACACCAGCTGCAGGCTTGCACTTAAACTTGTAGTTAGCTCTGAGTCCTACAGTCAATTGACCCATTGATATTTCGCACCTTCTCCTTATCCTCTTTCCTCCTGTTCCACCAGCTTATGTTGCTCTCTGTTATTTAGGGTGCAACAACCTGATACAGCCTGCCGAAGATAAAGTGCTTTCAACTCCAGAAGAAGACCAGTAAGGGGGTAGATATTCTTGGTCATCATTGTAGTACCACTATCTTAGTTGTTGGGGTTGGACATGGGGCAGTGCACTGACTACGTCTCAGGGGGTGCTGGTGGTCTGCAGGGCATTCGACTTAGACAGGGTTCTAGTAAATGAGTTTTGGTGGCTGTTGGAAATGGCCCTTTTTACAGGGTTATCCCCAAACTTTTTCCTATTTTTTTTCCTGACCTGTGTCTGTTGGCTATAGTACTCTGGGCACTTTACCACTGCTGATCAGTGCATATGCTCTCTGTGTAAATTGTTTTTGTGATTGGTTATCCATGATTGGCGTATTTGATTTACCAGTAGGTCCCTAGTAAAGTGCACTGAGTGTGCCAGGGCTGGTAAATCGAATGCTACTAGTGGGCCTGCAACACTGATTGTGCCTCCCACATGAGTAGCCCTGAACAGATGTCTCAGGCCTGCCACCGCGGTGCCTGTGCGCAGTTTGTTAACTGCCATGTCGACTTAGCAAGTGCACCCACTTGCCAGGCCCTACCCTTCCCTTCTCTTACACATTGGACACCCCTATGGTAGGCCCAAGGTACCCCCCATGGCAGGGTGCAGTGTATGTGAAAGGTAGGACATGTACTGGTGTGTGTAACATGTCCTGATAGTGAAATACTGCCAATTTCGTTTTTCACTATTGAAAGGCTATCTTGCCCCATAGGACAGAATGGGGAATGCTTTTTTACATTTTACAAGCATATCTTCCCATAGGGATAAGATAGAAAAATGGAGTTTGGTATCCCTGAACTCAGGATTTAATAACACATCTTTTAGTAAAGATGGTTTTTAAATTGTGTGTTTGAAAATACCACTTTTAGAAAGTGGCTATTTTCTTGTTCAACCATCCTGTGTGCCTCTGCCTGTTTGTGGATTGACTGTCTGGCTTTGGAGTGACAGGGGCTGGGGAGGTGCAGTGGCTCCAGGAGTCTGCATGAGTCAGCACTAGGCTGAATAGGCCTGATCTGCATTTGGAGTGGTGGGAGGAGTAGCACCTGTACCTGAATAGGGCTGTGCCTGCCTTCCACAATGCTGACTCTGCCCCCCTGTGGTGTGTCTGGAACCAAGGCTCACACTGACAATGGATGTTGTTGTGCACTTGCAGAGTGCCCCCCAGAACTGGTTTGAACTGGGCTCAGAGCCCCTTGCACAAAGAGAACAAAGACATTTTGGGCTATAAGTATCAGACCCAAAACCCCAGACTTTTAGATCATTCCTGGAATTCAAGAGGAACCTTTGCCGTTTATGTGGAGGGACGTGGCTCCTCCCCCTGATCCTTTACTTCCGGCATTGTATTTAAACAGCATGCTTGCACAGCCGCACAGCGGATGCGCGCAGCAGGCGCGCTGCTGGCGCACCGCTGGCGCGCCAAGGGAAAGCCCGTCTGCGCCCGTCCGTGCCAGTACGTCGCCAGGAGCCAGAAACTCTGCCGGTTTGCAGGCTGATATCGCGCCTAGGCTCACCTATATGTCCTCTCAACTTTTTCAGGTGAGACATGATTTGCCATCATGTCTGCATGCTCATACGATTGCTAATCTGGAAGGTCCTTTTGCCTGTTCACATTGTCTTTTTACTTGCAGTGATATCACGCCGGGCATACAAGGCAACAATGCTATTAGGGAAAACTTGACAGGGAGGGGTGGGAAGGCTAATAGTCTTGCTAGGCCCCACTCTTCAAATCAGGTTTGTTCCTGGAAGGGGTTTCTGGCAAATGTACGTTCGCTATCTAAACATGCCACTGAACTCTGGGATCTGGTGAGCTCGGAATCCCCAGATCTTGGCTTTATAACAGAAACATGGCTCAAACCCACCTCCTTGCCTGATATTGCCCTCGCCCTCCCAGAGTACTACCGGATCCTTAGGCTGGACAGAGTAGGGAAAGTGGGTGGCGGGGTTGCCATAATACATAGAGAGGCGCTGAAAGTTACAGTGTTTGATTCCATCCTAGATAATACGATGGAAATGTGCATATTTAAAATCGAGCTGACACCCCAGGAAACTTTAAAGGATGCTGTTGTCTATCGCCCGCCCGGACCACTAAAAGACTTTAACCTAAAAATTATGGAGAAAATTGGCCCTTACATAATTACATCCAAGCACTTCCTGTTACTTGGAGATTTTAATGGCCATAGTGAAGAAAAGGAGAATATAGAGGCTGCAAGCTTTTTAGCTGACATGGCCACTTTAGGCTTAAATAAGATCAATTCTGGGCCCACACATTCAGCCGGCCATACTCTGGATATTATACTCTCCACATCCTCTCATATTGTTGCTGATCCTGCTTGCCCATTGATGTGGTCAGATCATTTTATGATTCCATTTAGGATCCACAGCAGCATTAGACCCCTAATGGCTGGACGCCCCTCGAGTGGTCTTCAAAGGCGCTGGCACAGAGTCACATCCGAATCTTTTAGTAAAATATATGTACCCCCTGTTTTTAATGAGCATATGGACGGCACCATGAAACTTAGGGTTTTCAATGAGACCATGAGTGATGTGATAGACAGGTTGGCTCCCATGACACATCAATTCAACAACTCTAGGAAAAAAAATGTAGAATGGTACACTGATGACCTTCGCAGTGAAAAATCTAGATGCAAACACCTAGAAAAATCCTGGCGTAAATCCCAGCTGGAAACAGAAAAATTTAAATTCAAACTGGCCCTCACTACTTAGCATAAGAATCTAAAAAGGGCACGTAAAGACCATATTATAACTAAACTTAATCAGGCAGGAAATTCGTCAAAGGATCTTTACAAAATTCTTAACTCCTTTACCAATCCCACAGTATGCGCACAGCTGGTCACCCCCTCTCAGGGACTGTGTGATAATATAGCCGTATACTTTGACGATAAAATCAACCTGATTTATAAACAATTCCCTCAAAACGCTTGCCAAATCTGAATTAGTACCGCCAGTAGGCTCAGGTGAAGGTCTGAAACAGTTTAAGAATATTGAGGTCTCGCAAGTGGAAGCCATGCTAAAAAAGGCGAAATCCGGATCTCCTTTGGACATTATGCCCGCCCACAAATTTGCTCTCCTCGCCCCTCTCTTGGCCGCCCCTATTGCTGAGATATTGAACACGCCGTTAAGTGAAGGCAGTGTGCCTTTAGATTGGAAGGCCGCCCAACTGCTACCTATCAAGAAGAAAGATCAGGTGCCTGCCGAAGTGCTCTCCAACTACCGTCCCATTTCGCTCCTTCCGCTTATGAGCAAAATGGCGGAGAGCCATGTTAACACGCAATTAATGGACTATTTTAAGGCCAACGGCATCCTTGATCCTTCACAGTCTGGGTTTAGATCCAACTATTCCACTGAGACAACTCTCATCGGGGTAACAGATTATATTAAAATGGCCTTGGATGATAACAAAGGAGTGATGTTGGTCTTGTTGGATCTAACAGCAGCCTTTGACACGGTCTCTCATCAGAAACTGATATTTCGACTGAGAGAGGCCGGTCTGCAGGGGCTGGCTCTCGATTGGCTTGTCAGCTTTTTAGATCAGCGCACGCAAACCGCCAATCTGGGCCCTTTTCGATCTTACACTGTGAAGCTTAGTAAGGGGGTGCCCCAGGGCTCTTGTCTGAGCCCGACCTTGTTTAACATCTATGTGGCCCCCCTTGCTAAAGTCATCCGAGAGTACGGCTTTACGCCGTTCTCCTACGCAGACGATACACAATTACTCCTATCCGTTGATAAGGAAATGGAGTTAGTCGATCAGCGTTTTGCAAAAGGCATGTCAGCCATAGCAGATTGGATGACGGAACACTTTTTACAGCTAAATGCGGCCAGAACAGAAATCCTGCTGTTTGGTGCTGCACTAACTTCCTGGTCCCCTGTGCGGTGGCCGACAGTGTTAGGCCCCGCCCCCTCTCCAACCTCGGTGGCAAAAAATCTAGGGGTCCGGCTGGATGTACGGTTATCGATGAAAGATCAAATCATGACCACTGCCGGGACTTGCTTTCATACCTTGAGCCTTTTGCGCAGAGTGTTCATGTGGCTGCCCCTCACTGTACGTAGAACCCTAATTCAGGCTTTGATTATAGGTCGCCTGTACTATTGTAATGCTTTATTGGCGTCCGCGAACGAGTCTTCTCTTAGCAGATTGCAGATCGTCCAGAATGTGGCCGAACACCTAGCTCTTAATAATCCACCCCGCACCTCCCCTGGGCCATTACTGAAATTTCTCCATTGGCTTCCTATCCGCCAGAGAATAAAGCTTAAGCTCTGTTGCTTTGCTCACAGAGCGGTTTATGGCACAAGCCCGAGCTATATGGCGGATAAGTTCAAAGTGTACTGCCCGAACCGGTGTCTCAGATCGGAAGGCAAAGGGTTGCTGGTGGTCCCTCGTTTTAAGAAAATACGATCTGGAGGCAAAACTGTTGCCTAGCTGGCCCCAAAATATTGGAATTCTTTGCCGGAGGATTTACGTAAATGTCCTAGTCTTGCTCGATTCAGAAAACTCCTGAAGACGGAATTATTCAAGGCTTGAGATATTGGAGTCTGTGCCTGTCTGACCTGTTTTCTATGTTAGCGCGGAGATACCCCTTCGGGGGTGATTCCTGCGCTCTATAAATTCCCTACATACATACATACATACATACAAGGAGAAGAGCTGGAGAGACTGAGGAGAAGTACTGCCCTTGCTGTGTGTCTGGGGTTGGCCTGCAGTTGCTGTTTCTGCCAAGGAAAGGAGAAGGACTTTGCTGTGTGCTGTGTCACCTGCTTGAAGGAGATCTCCAAGGGTCTTAAGTGAGCTGGCCTCCTGTTCTGAAGTCTCAGGGACACAAAGACTTCACCCCCCAGCTCCCCTGAACTCTGCTGCTGTGAGTTCTAGCCTGCCAAGAGGTGCCTGTGCCAGTTTTGGGCCTCTGGAGGTTGTTGCTGCTGTTTGGGAGCTGGAAGAAAGAAGAAACTCAAAGAACTACAGAAACCGACGCATCGAGGGATCGCAGCTGAAGAGGACCGACGCAGCACCGCTCAACGCCACTGCATCGATCGCCGACGCATCCCGGATTTCTACGCATCGTACCTGTGCGGCAAGTTCGTCCGACGCATCACCTGCGGCCCGGAACCGTCACAAAGAATCAATGCATCACTCCCCATACAGACCGGATTCGACGCAACCCTTCCACTGCGTGCAGCGGGACTGTCGCATCACCTCCCCAAGGTCTCAGGAGTGTCGCATCTCTTTGTTTTCCGACTCTGCAGCTGTTTGGCTTTTGGAATTTTCACGCATCTACAGGTACTTTGGTGAAAAGTCACGCATCCATAGTTTTCTATGGTACAAGTTCTTGAAACCTTTTGAAAGTCATATTTTTAACTGTGTATGTTGGATTTTGGTCGTTTTGGTCTTGTTTAGTTTAGATAAAGATACTTTTTTTCTAAACTGGTGTGGTGTCTTTTTGTGGTGTTTTCACTGTGTTACTGTGAGTGTTTGTACAAATACTTTACACATTGCCTTTGGGATAAGCCTGTTGAGCAGGGGTTATCTAAAGTGTATATCCCCCTTACCCTGACTAGAAGCAAGGGTCCCTATTTGGACAAAGGTACCTACCTCTGCCTGCATTTGAATACTTTGAAAAGGACTTGTGTCAGTTTTAGTGTAAATATGTCATTCTTACTCCTGCGGGAGCCGGCCTTGCTTTGACAAAGAGGGAGCTGCTAACACTCAGCTCTCTCTGTGTCAAAGTAATTGTGCTTGGCTTTGAGCAAGCAAGAGCAAAATGCTCTTGCTTGCTCAAAGTGGAGCACCGTTTGCTATGGCTGGATGGCAGCAGTTAAGCTCCCGCCAAGCCAAAGCAAATAGCTATGTCCCGGGGGTGTGTACCCAGGCTCTGGGGGATGGGAAGCCCCGGGGTCATGTATGGCTCCAGGAGGGAGGAAGCATGCCCCACCTCCTTTGTTTGATCTAGCCCCAGGGAGGTGGTGGTCCCCGGGGCTGTGGGTCTGCAACAGACCCCTTCATTATATTATTTAAGCCCCGGGGAGGCCGCTCGGGCCCCCCACATTTCTCAGTAATTGCCCTGGGGAAGTGGCGCTCCCCGGGGCGGAGGGGGTCCACACGACCCCCTGCATTTATTTTAGCTAAAGACCCGAGGAGTTGGCGGTCCCTGGGGCTGCTGGGGGTCTGTGCAGACTCCTGCTTTACTCAAATTAAAAGACCCTGGGAGGTGGCAGCCCCCGCTTTGTTAATACATTAGCCCTGGGGAGGTGGTGGTCCCCGGGGTACGGGGGTGCCGCATGGGCAACCCCCACATAATTAATGCGCTGGACCTTCATAAAAAAAAAGACATACAGGAGCCTGTGTGTCTTTTAAAAAAAAATTGCCATGGGTTCACCCACGAATTCGCAGCAAAAATAAATTTAAAAAAAAGGATTTAACCCCTGTGG
Organism: Calotriton arnoldi; assembly: GCA_963921515.1. Lineage (NCBI taxonomy): Eukaryota > Metazoa > Chordata > Amphibia > Caudata > Salamandridae > Calotriton > Calotriton arnoldi. Next base: position 300,742 of record CAWUFW010005039.1, read on the forward strand.
GACCCACCAACCATATCTGGGAGATCAGGGTATTCCTACTCTGACGCCTTTTCTTTATTTTTTTATTTTTTTGTGTGACTTGGCTTCAAGCCAAGTCCCCAGATGGCTGCCAACACTTCCTGGTTGAAGTGTTGACAGCCAATCAAATTTTAGTAAGACCCGCAAGTCCACTGTAAGGACTCACGTTCCCAGATATCTATACTTTTTAAACTTAAACACCTCTGAACCTACTTAACTGATTTAAATCAAATCACAAAAAGCACGCTTTGTGGTCCAATATCTAGCTTTCTGTCAAATGTGGGGTAATTCCGATTGGCGGTTCGGGCTGTAGTCTTGTTCAAAAAATGAAAAATCGCCATAGATAGAACATGGAGGAAACATGTTTTGGGGCCCACCTTTTTTCTCACCCCTAATTGACGGATCACCCGGAAACTTTCAACACAGCAGTTGAACCAAAAAAGGGGCGTTTTTTTGAAATTTCATGAAGATTCGTCAAGCAGCGCCAAAAGTTATTGGCAAAACAAAAACGCTTTTCCTATGAAAACTTTGCTCCTAACTATAACTGCAGAGTTGGAGGCTCCTATCTATGGAGAGTGTTGTTTGAATTGACTTAGGGAGCATGACTCACTCACCTTTCATGCGACGTAAAGGAATTTCTGAGTATTATCGACATGAAGGGGAGAAAGGGAGACAGGAGGAGAAGTGTCTCCTCTGGCCAACTCTGATTCATTCATGTGTTTTTATCAAACATGGATTTGTGAATGGCAGCAATATTGAAGAGCTAAAATGGCGATATACAAACAAATGAAAATAGTAAAAATAGTAAAAATAGTAAAAAGAATGGTCGCACTCCTATTTTGAAGTGAAAGTAAACAATATAAGCTTCAAAGTTCAAATGTAAGGGTGCTGTAGAGAATCACCTCCCGACCTCGAGGTGTTAAGTATGATGCAATAAGGAAAAAAGCCCTCGCCACTGGAGGGGCCACTCTAGTAAGCACTCCTGCGCGAAATCCAAATCGCTTAATCAAGTCAACACTCTATTTATTGCATCTCACGTGGTTTATTCATCAATGTATATCAGATGAAAATAATCCATACTGTTACGTAGTTGTAATTGAATCCGTCATTACGACAAACATATACAGTCATCCATTTGTGTGATTCACAGGAATTATATGTCACATCCCCGATGCATTTCGGGTCTAGCCCTTCTTCAGGGGATAATCCCTAAAAGGAGAAAAGAAGTACTCTAAATGATCCTTAAGCAAAATGCGCAATGCTATATAATATGTGGTTAAAATTAATCAGTCCCAAGTGCCTAACTTAGTAATGTGATGCTGGGTGCTTAACGTCGTGTGTAATAGTGTAAAATAATCGTGACTCAAGAAGAACCAGTAGTAAAGAATCACCAAAAAAAGTGCGCAATCATCAGTGACTAAAAGTGCACTGGAGCAAGAATGAACGTGTAAACAATAGTGCGGAAGCTTCGTCAAGAATAGTGGTGCGACGGGTGAATAGAAAAAAATAAATCAAATACACTGGTAACCTCCCCCATGTAGATGCGAACGTCTGGGTGAAACAAAAGAAAACAGCACGTGAGATGAACCAAATTATATCCCACAGTGTCAGTCAGCAAGCATCAAGATTTGAGCAGCATATAGCGTAATAGAAATATAGTGTAAGGCCTCATACCTGTGAAGAAGCTCTAAGCAGAGCGTACTCCGTGTAAATAATTCCGCTGTGTAAAGGGGTGTGTCAGCATGCGTGAACCCGGCTCTAATTGGTGGGAAAACAGGAAGTGAACCGCGGTGAGGAAAAGAGAGTGAAGACAGATGCGAAAACGCGCTGAGTGAAGAAAACAAACTAAGTAGAGTGCCTGTAACATAAAAAATAAACAGGATGGTAAAAAAGAAACGCATCCTGTTAATCAAAAGAACAGTCTCATGTGTGATATCAATGTATTCTGAAGCTATAACACGATAACCCTTTTGCTGGAAAAATCATCCCTAATCATAGAAGAGGTCCTAAGGGATCAATGCAAAGCTTGTACATAAAAACAATTCTAGAAAAGAAAATATACATCAAATCTATCGATGTTATAAAAAATAGTGCAAAAAATGTACAGGTGAAAGTCTGAACAGTACAATCACAAGAAACAACTGCATGCAAAAATTATGCCCTTTAAATGTTCGACATAAATTAATTATAGATGACAGCTAAATTCTAAACGTTCATTAAGGCCTTTAGGATGCATTGAATTAAGTTTGTGTATCCAAAACAATTCGCGTTGTAGTAAGAATTTTTTGTTATCTCTTCCTTCTTTGATGGCGACTTGTTCCAAAATCAAAAATCTCAATTGGCTAATGTTGTGGTTCATGGCAGAATAGTGAGCTGCCACAGTCGATTTTAAATTCTTCAGCCGTATATTGCTTTTGTGTTCTGTCAAGCGTGTTTTGATCTTTCGTTCGGTTTTCCCTACATAGGGCAATCCACAAGGACATTTAAGCAAATACACTACATTGCTGGAGTCACAAGTAGCAGTCACATGTAGCTTGATCGGGGTCCCTTGAGTGGGGTGCGTCAGAGTTGTCCCTTTTATTATATTATTGCAGCTGCCACAATTATAGCATGGAATAGTACCAGTGTGTGTTTGATCAGTGTTATTCTTTTTCATCTGCAAAAGTTGCTGCAAGTTTTTAGTACGCTGGTAAGCAAAAATAGAAAACTGGTGGAATATACCCTTGAAATCGGTTTCCGCCTGTAGAAGAGGCCAATATTTAAGAATGGTTTCTTTGATTTTCTGGCTTCTTGTTGAGTATTTAGACACAAATACCATTCTATCATCTTTGTTCTTTGTGCATATGTTGGGTTTTAACAATTCTGTTCTGTTTTTGGGTTCAGCTCTTTTTTCTGCTTGGTGCAAAATGGACTCGGGATATTCTCTGTTCTTAAACTTCGAAATGATTTTCACTTTGTTCACGCGATATAGTTCCTCAGTAGATGAAATACGTTTAGCCCTTTTAGTTTAGTTTGTTTATTTATAGTTGTTTATTTATAGTTACGTTTATAGTTGTTTATTTATAGTTACGTTTAGTTGTGAATATGGAAGATGTTTCTTTAAGCTCATTTGATGAAAACTAGAAAAATGTAAAAAGTTATTTCTATCTGTAGACTTTGTAAACACAGTCGTTATCAGCTTATGGTCTTGTACGGTGATCTCAACATCTAAGAAGGAAATTTTTTCTTTGCCTACATTATGAGTAAGCTGAATGCGGTCATCAATGGTATTGATCATGCTGATGGCCTGATATAAATAATTTTCTTTGCCTTTCCAAATTAGAAAAATGTCATCTATGTATCGATGATAAGTAATCAGATTGTCTTGCCATGTAGGGTTTGATAAAATGTGGTCTAATTCGAACCGATGCATAAAGAGATTTGCATACGCAGGAGCTGCGCAATTGCCCATAGAAGTTCCTGAGAGTTGAGTGTAAAACCGATCTTGCCAGGTGAAATAACTATGGTACAATGTGAAATGCATGAGTTCTAATAGAAATATCTTGAGATCCTCATTTTTGTCACTTTCTACAAGAAGAGATTCCATCGCTTGTAGCCCCAAATCATGTGGGATAGAGGTATACAAGGAGTTCACGTCGATGGTGCACAATAGTAGTTCACTGTTTTCATGGAACTTGATGTTATTGATTTTGTTGATGAAGTCAGTAGTATCTTGTAAATAAGTAGTCATCTTTCGCACACTGGGTTGTAAGTGACGATCAATATATTTACCAATAGGCTCATGTATAGAATTCCTTGTACTTACTATAGGTCTGAACGGAGGTTTGTGCAAATTTTCGGAATCATGTACAAATAAGGTGTACTGGGATTCTCTTTTATTAAAAATTTCTTGGCACGTTCATTGATGGTTCCCCAATCTAGTGCTTTATCAATGATGGTCTTCAACACTCTTATGAATTCCTGGGTGGGATTTGCATTGAGTTCCATATAAATGGTTTTATCGGAAACATGAGCTTGTACATTGTCTAGGTAAAAATCAGTGTCCAGGATAACTAGTGCTCCACCTTTATCTGCTTTACAGCACATAATTTTCTCATTGTTGGCCAACCGTGATATGACATTGCGTTCTTTAGCTGTTAAATTTGATCTTTTAGTCACGTTGATTTTGAATATGTCATGTAGCTCTTTTTGTACCACGGTCTCAAACGAGTCAAGTACTTTATGGCTCATTGGAGCTAGAAATGTGCTTTTAGGCCTAAGATCCATGAGTGTACCTTTGTCTTCTGTTGATTGAGATTCCATGATGTTAGTGAAAAAGTGTTTTAGGCGTAATGTTCTCATAAATTTGAATACACAAATCTGGGAATCCAACTCGTTGGACTCATATGTGGCCACGTAGGACGTACCTTTTTGTAAAGTTTGTGTCTCAAATGCGGATAGTTCAGTTTTAGAAATATTGATAACTAAACTTTCTGGCTTCTGGTAGATTTGGCTATGGGCAAATCTGTTTCTGTTGTACCTTGCCCTCGTGGTACGATGGGCGTGCCTCGGCCTCTTCCTAAAAAAGGAGCTGTATTTGTGTTTCCTTTCTTCTTGAGTCACGATTATTTTACACTATTACACACGACGTTAAGCACCCAGCATCGCATTACTAAGTTAGGCACTTGGGACTGATTAATGTTAACCACATATTATATAGCATTGTGCATTTTGCTTAAGGATCATTTAGAGTACTTCTTTTCTCCTTTTAGGGATTACCCCCTGAAGAAGGGCTAGACCCGAAATGCATCGGGGATGTGACATATAATTCCTGTGAATCACACAAATGGATGACTGTATATGTTTATCGTAATGACGGATTCAATTAAAACTACGGGGCATATTATCAAGAGAATTATCGCCGCTTTATCGGCCGTTTTCGGCCGAAAAGCGGCGATAATTCTAACGCATTATTAACAAGGACACGCTAGCGCGTGTATCCTTGATTTAACTCCCGTTTCTGTCACCACTCGCTACGCATCGATAATGAGATGCAAAGTAGGCGTGGCTGACAGAAACAACATGGGAAAATATCGCGAAGGCAGCTTCGCGATATTAGCAAGGAGGGGTAGCGATGATAATAATCGCGCTACCTCTGGCCTAACGCAGGAATTTAACGTCTGCTAAATTCCTGTGTTAGGCATACCTAACATGGGAGGTGGATTATGGGGTTAAGGCCACAGGGCCTTATCACCAAGATCATCGCCGTTTTGGGAGGGACATCGCTGTTTTTTAGGCGATGTTTGGCCATTTGCCCGCTATCGCTGGAATATTGATCGCCATAGCGCTGAGCGTTGGTAATACAGCGCTAGCTTGGCGAGATATTCCAGCGATAGCCGGCGATAAAGAAAAGCGCGCTCGGCGAAAATTATCGCCAACCCTCGATAATATGCCCCTTGGTAACAGTATGGATTATTTTCATCTGATATACATTGATGAATAAACCACGTGATATGCAATAAATAGAGAGTTGACTTGATTAAGCGATTTGGATTTCGCGCAGGAGTGCCTACTAGAGTGGCCCCTCCAGTGGCGAGGGCTTTTTTCCTTATTGCGATATACAAACAAATCACATGCCTACTTCTGAACTCTACGTGACTTTCATAATTGTGTGCACTTGAATATACAATTCACTGAAAGACTGGGAAGTTTTTTAATGTTATTGAGCAAAATATATACTTACATTTCAGTCTGGGACCGAGATTATGTTGAAAGTACATTTTGGGAATTGTAAGAACATTCATAGTCACGAGTTATATTGCTTTTAAGGCGCATGAACATTGGCCTCTCTTATTGGCTCACCTGTGAACAAGGCAGAATGGAATCCGAAACGTGTCAGGAAAATGCTGCCATGCTGTTATTTTAATAACACCCGGTGTTTCATAGAGTTGGGCTTCGTAATTTTCTTTGTGCTGTGACTTCGTACGGGATGCTCCATGCCCGCAACCGAAGCCGCCCTGCAGAGTAGGAGACTCCTATCTATGGAGAGTGTTGTTTGAATATCTATATATTTTAATTTTTTTACTCTCTCCCGAACGTCTTCAAAGAACGGAACAACACTTCGGGTAGCAGTTTCAAATTGGAAATTTAAATCAGTTTAGGCGGATAAACACTAAAAGAGCGTCAGACGCATTTTGGCATTAAGCCTTTCTCACAACGCCCGCGCACACTGAAAGCTTCCCATTTATATATATATATATATATATATATATATATATATATATTCACTGAAAAAACCATAGGTTAGTTAGTTGGACATTGCACTCGTACAAAACCCATGACATTCCCCCATTATAGTTAGTTCAGCTAACTATAACTCGCGCCCCCGCAATGCACTGCTGATGACATCACATATTACATCACTCATGACATGGTCAGTGACATCACTGATGACATCACTGATGACATATCAAATGACATCACTGATGACATCATCCATGTGGTAATTTCATGCATCTTCTCACACCCTAACATAACTTTTGATACACCCACTCTAAATTACAGACTGCCATTCTCAAAACCATACACACTCCAATACCAATAACTACATACCCACTCACTGATTGTTAGGTCTACACACACACATCTACTCACTCACCCGTACAGTCACTCATACTTACAGTCACTCAGTACAGGACTATCATATGCACTCATACACCTATATAAACACTCACACAACACCACTCATACATAGAAGTACTCGCACACCTAGTCAGTCATGCACAAAATTAATCACACACCCATTTACTCACCTATACAGTTATACACACACCAGCTCACTTACTCATACAAATACTAGCACATTCTTATGCTCTTATACAATAACTGATACAAGCACACACGCATCCATACAGCCACTCTCACAATCACACACTCTCCCTTATAGCCATTTAAATACTCTAACACACATATATACTGCCTTTTACATATGTAGTTACTCGCACATGTACCACTCAGATATACATTCACTCACTAACACACCCATACACACACTCACCCACCCAAGCAGTCCATCACAGATGCACTCTTGAAATCATGCACCCAGTGAATCACCCACTCACACATCTATGTACAGAGTCACACACACCCCACCCACACAAACACTCAGGCACCCATACAGATACTCAGAGAACCAATCAATAACCCATATAGACACTCATGTAGCTATTCGCAAATCCATGCATCCACTTACACACCAACAGACAGACGGATACAGACATTCACACAGTTTAGTCACTATATATATTCACTGAAAAAACCATAGGTTTTAGGGAAAGTTATAGTTAGTTGGACATTTCACTCGTACAAAACCCGTGAAATTCCCCTGTTATAGTTAGTTCAGCTAACTATAACTCGCGCCCCCGAAATGCACTGCTGATGACGTCACATATTACATCACTCATGACATGGTCAGTGACATCACTGATGACATCACTGATGACATCTCAAATGACATCACTGATGACATCACTGATGACATCATGTGTGCCGGTCTTTTTTTTTTTTTTTTTAAGGGAGGGGGGCTGTGTGGCCCCCCTTCCCTCGGCCACTTTTGGCCCCGGGGACCACATCCCCCGGGGCCTGAGCATGTTCTTTTTATTTTTTTAAAAGAAAAAAAACGGGGACCCCATCCCCCGGGGCATGCCCACTGTTTTTTTATTATAAAATATTCGGAGGGGGGCTGCATGGCCCCCCCTCCTCAGGCCATTTAAGGCCCTGGGGACCCCATCCCCCGGGGCCGGCTTTTGCGTCTTTTTTTTTTTTTTTAAATAATTCCTTTTTTTGGGAGGGGGGCTGAGTGGCCCCTCTCCCGGGCCACTAATGGCCCCGGGGACCCCATCCCCCGGGGCCTGGCCACTCGTTGGGGACCGTGGGGGGGTCCCCAATCCCCGCACGGTCCCGCCAGCTCCCCGCGTCCTGCGGGAGCCGGCATTGCTTTTCCATGACATGCAGCTCCCCTTATGGAAAAGCAATCTGCTTTGCTTCATTGAAGCGAGAGCAGGTTTCCCTGCTCTCGCTTCAATGAAGCAAAGCAAGTTTGCAATGACAGGACGGGAGCCGCGCGGCTCCCGTCCTGCCATTGCAAACAGCAGTGTCCCAGGGGTAGGCATCCCGGGACACTGCAGGAGCCGGCCCTGGGGGGTGGCGGTCCCCAGGGCTACCACAGGCTCCAGGAGGGGGGCCGCGCGGCCCCCCTCCCAACATCAACTGAGCCCCGGGGAGGTGGTGGTCCCCGGGGCTTTGGGGGTCCGAAACGGACCCCCACATTTCTTTTCTAAGTGCCCCGGGGAGGTGGCGGTCCCCGGGGCGTGTGGGGGGGCTGGAGCCCCCCACACAGGTGATTAAAATTTAAAAAAAGAAGCCCCAGGGGGTGGCAGTCCCCGGGGCTTGGGGGGCCTTAGAGGCCCCCCCTATAAAATATAAATCAACCCCCGCATGCCCCCGGGACTTGGCCCACCCGGGGGCAATATAGCCTCGAAGCGCGGGAGACCGCGCTTCGATTTTTTTAAATCACGGTGGGATTTGCGCACCCTAAGCGCATCCCGCCGATTTAAAAAAAAAAAATGCTTTTTTCTGCCCAGGTGGTCCTTGTGGGACCCCCTGAGCAGACCTAGAGGGTCAGGGTGTTTCTACCCTGCCCCCTTTTGCATTTTGCGCACTTGTTTCTGTGCCTCGGTTCTACCGAGGGACAAAATGGCTGCCAACACTTCCTGGTTTGGAGTGTTGACAGCCACTTCACAGCCAATTAGCATGCAGCTCGTGATCGGGAGGGTACGCGGACCCTAAGCGGCCATAGATATATTTGTGATTTTACTTTTGATTTTCTCAAGAACTACTGAACGGATTTACACCATTTAAGCAAAAGGCACGACTCTGAACCAAGGGCTACCTTTTTGCCAAATTTGGTGTAATTCCGTTCAGAAGTTCGGGCTGTAGCTGCGATGAAAGGTTCCTATGGAAAATTGCATGGGGAAAACACATTTTGGGACCCCCCTTTTTTCTCGGCCCCCGCTTGCCGAATCACCCCGAAACTTTCAGGATAGGAGCGGACCGGAGCGGGCCATAAGTTTTGAAAATTTCGTGAAGATTTGTCAACCGGCGCCAAAGTTATTTCAAATAGAATGTTGCGGATTTCCTATGGAAAATAGGTCCTAACTATAACTATCTACTGGCGACCGCCAGTAGATAATATATATATAAATATATTTTGCTCCTTTTGACTTCACCTTGGTCCCTGCACTCGCGGGCGGGTGCTCACATTCGCGATGGTGAAAACGCGCTTCAATCTTACAGCTACACAGTATAAATAATACCAGCACTCTCTGGAGCAGTTCACACGGATTTTATTGGGGTGATAGTACACACAGACGCGTTTCGGCAACCGCCTTTCTCAATGCTGGCGGGTGCCCGAGACGTCGTCAATAAATACAGAATTCATTGGGTACAAATTTCATCGACATCAATGACGGACAAATGCCCACATGATTTTGTTTCGGCCATATTGGAACATGCATTGCTAGACATGGGGCTCATGTAATCTTATTGCTATATCTGCAGAAAACACATTATTACGCCCTGTATCGGCCAATGGCACCAAATAATTACGATGCTGATGCTGTTACACAACCGTTATGATTTCATTATTGCGCCCTGTATGGGCATACCGAATGCTCACACCTTTGATGCTTCTGATGAAGCCAATTCACACACCCCATGTGAGCAATGCTGTATGATGTCTCCCAATTACAACAGATACCCCCATACAGTTACAGATTCCCTGCCTTCTTCTTATCAGATGGTGGTATATGCGTTTTATCCTTAATATTCTTGGATTACAGGTGTATTGCCATTTCTTCCTCACTGTTCAACCCCATTGGTATCTTGGTCTGAGTGTCAATAATGTACCTAGATTCTAATCTGCGAAGCATCAGTTGTCTATCGCCTCCTCGTATGTCATTGGGTACATGGTCCATACAGAAAAACCTCAAAAGATCCCTGTTGCTGTCATGATGGCTTTCAAAATGTCTCGCAACCGGATATGTTACATCCTTGGTTGCGATAGCCCTAAGATGTTCCAAAATCCGCACCTTCGTGGGATGTATGGTGCTTCCAATATACCTTAAACCACAAGGACATACTAAACAATACACAGTATGGGTCGTATTGCAATCCATGAACTTGCCGATTTTTTTGGGTGTCCCAAGACCTGGTACATCGTAAGACAAGACTTTGTGACTATTCTTGCAAGCCTTGCATCTTCCACAGGGGAAGAAGCCCTTGATTTGTTCAAAGCAGGATTGTCTACTCTCTTTCGGATAATGGCTCTGTACCAGATGATCTTTCAATGAACGTGCCTTCCTAAACGATAATAGGAGCGATCCAGGTAGATCTTCCCCTATGATTGGGTCAGTTTTCAGGATGTGCCAATTTCTTCGTAGCACATTTCTGATCTCATTCGCATTGTTTGAATAATTGGTGACCATTCTGAAATCTTTTAGATCTGTAACCTTCTTTCTTTCTCTCATGGATTTGCCAGTTTGATTGTCATTCATTAAATCCAATCTGGATTTCGCATCTACCTTCTTTTTTGCCTCAGTTAGAACTGCTCTGGGTTACCCTCTAACCACAAATCTCTCTATGCTTTCTGCAGCTGCCACCTGAAAATCACACTCCCTGGTGCAGTTTCTCTTAATATGTAATAGCTCCCCATACGGGATGCTGTTTTTTAGTTTATCGAGGTGGCAACTGCTCGCATGTAATAGGGAATTCCCCGCTGTCGGCTTCCTGTGCAGAGTTGTGCACAGTCTACCTTCGGAGGCAAATAACTTCAGGTCCAGATAATTCACAGATACTTTACTAATTTCTCCTGTGAACCTGAGATTCAGTTCATTCTCGTTAAGCACTTCTACATAATCCTTAGCTGATTGTTCAGTACCCTTGTATATGATGAATAAATCATCAATATATCTATTCCAGCTGATCACTCTGCTGGTCCACTCATCATTGGGTTCAGACCAGGCCACCTGCTTCTCCCACCAGCCTACGAATAAATTTGCATAGCTGGGGGCGAAGCTGGTGCCCATGGCTGTACCCTGTGTCTGTTTAAACAGCTGGTCCTGGAACAAAAAAATTTTATTGTTCAAACAGAAATCAACAAATTCTATCAGCATTCTGTTGTGCTCAATGAATTTAAGTGAACGTCCATTCAAGTGGTTAACAGCATCAAGGCCATTCTTGTGTCCAATGCTCGTGTAGAGACTGGAAATGTCGAGAGTAATCATCACAAACTCCGACTCCCATGCCACCCCTTCAATTAGCTTCAAAAAATCTTTGGTGTCCTGTATATAGGAAAGCAATTCAGTGACAAACTCAAACAGGAAGTCATCCACAAAAATTGACATGTTCTCAGTGAGGCTCCCTTGTGACGAGACAATAGGACGTCCGGGTGGATTTATTCTGTCCTTATGAATTTTAGGGAGGTGATAAAAGGTCGGTAAGTGTGGATGTTTACAGTTGAGAAAGGCATACTCTTCATTTTCCAACATGCCCCTTTGTCTCCATTTTGTGATGAGCTGTCGGTATCCTTCAATGCTTCTTTCATACTCTTTTTTCGTGATTTTCATGTAACTAGAGTTGTCGTTCAATTGTTTCAAAGCTTCATTACGATAATTGTCCGCTGTTAAAAGCACAATATTACCGCCCTTGTCAGATGGTTTGCACACAATTGTTCGATCCTCTTGTAGATCTTTCACCGCCTCCCTTTGTCCCTTTGTGATGTTACTTTTAATTCCTTTTCTGTCCTTCTTGGTTCGTAATTTCATCAAGTCCTTGGTTACAGTCTCTGTGAACATGTCAATGGCATCCAATGGCATTTGTGGAATAAATTTAGATGTGGATCTAAAAGGACTCCTTGGTCCCACTTGTGTCACTCCCAGTTGTGCAACTCTGTCTATAACACTGACAGTACTCTCCCTATTCAGATTTTCTTCATCTTGTAGATCTTCCAGGATAGCCAGTGTCTCCAGATCTTTCACTGTCAGGGAATCCATATCAGTGTTCTGGGTATTGGCTTGTCTTGCTTGGCCTCCAGGTCCTTTCAATTTAAAGAACTTATGGAGCCTAATTTTTCTGGAAAATTTGAAGAGGTCGATCCTTGTTTGAGTATATTCAAATTTTTTGGAGGGACAAAAAGTGAGTCCCAACCAAAAGACTGACTCCTCTATGGCGGTTAATTCCCTGGACGTCAGATTGGCGATGGTTAGATTTTCAGTTATAGGAGATTGGTCCCCCGCTTTGGGTAACCCGTGGTGAGGCGATGTTGTCGCTTCCTCCAGCCGCCCCTCCTCATTGTCCGTTTGCTCTTTGATCTGGTGGTTTTCCTCTTCCTCGCCTGTTCCACGTCTGTCTGATCAGACGAAATTCCTCGTGAAAAGGGGTAGAAATCTCATTACTTGCTGCTCGTGCCCCGCTTTCTTCGCCAGACTGTTCTGCATCTGTGACATCCGATTCGGATGTTTCGCGCTGTTCTGCAGTCGTGCGGTTCTTGTTGCTCATCAGTTGTCTGCGTGGTGTATCAAATCTTTTTGCAAATGTGAGAACTCGCCCCAGCTCGTAGTCTCTTGCGTCACGTTCAAATTTTTCTTGTTTCTTATGTTGGATCTTTTGTTCATAACTAGATAGCAGTTTTTTCATCCCTGTTTTCAGCTCTTCTGCTTTGTTCTTATCTTCATGCATGGCAATCTCGCTCTCCAAAATGCTTATTTCCAGTAAGGCACGCGCCCGGTCACTCCAGGCGAATTTAACCAGGATTGCTAGCATGCCTTGTGAGGAGTTGGCTGTGTGATCAGCCCACTCTTCCAACAATAGTGGGTCTGGATTTTCGTTAGCCGGAACCGTGTAAATCCGCAACCCTCGCGGTACACGTTGAACATCAATGTAGTTCTGGAGGGATGAAGCCTCCCACCACTTTCTGGTCTCCCGTTCGTATACCCTTTCCAGCTTCGTGAACTTAGATTTAAGCTCATCGCCACCATGTACAGCATAGCTGCCACCACCATCTTTCTTCTGGGGATCTCCTTTCCTTTTAAAAATATCTGCCGCCGCCTCGCAGCGCGCCACTTCACTAAACATGTCAAAGATTCCGTGTATGTATACACAGAGTTCAGTACTTCTGCTCCCTCGCCCTGCCGCTTTGCTTTCAGCCTTCAAACGTGTAATACAAAAAAGTTCATCTTACCGATGCTTAACGATTCCAGGACTCAAATGCTTCTGAACTTCGGCCACCGGTAAGCTTGTTTCCAGCGTTCAATACTTCATGGTGGCGGTGCAAGGAAAAATATATTTTGCTCCTTTTGACTTCACCTTGGTCCCTGCACTTGCGGGCAGGTGCTCACATGCGCGATGGTGAAAACGCGCTTCAGTCTTACAGCTACACAGTATAAATAATACCAGCACTCGCGGGAGCAGCTCACCCGGATTTTATTGGGGTGATAGTACACATAGACGCGTTTCGGCAACCGCCTTTCTTAATGATGGCGGGCGCCCCGAGAGAAAGAAAGAAGGTTACAGATCTAAAAGATTTCAGAATGGTCACCAATTAAATGTGCTGCGAAGAAATTGGCACATCCTGAAAACTGACCCGATCGTAGGGGAAGATCTACCTGGATCACCCCTATTATCGTTTAGGAAGGCACGTTCATTGAAAGATCATCTGGAACAGACCGAAAGAGAGTAGACAATCCTGCTTTGAACAAATCAAGGGCTTCTTCCCCTGTGGAAGATGCAAGGCTTGCAAGAATAGTCACAAAGTTAACCGTGGGCAATGAACTCCGCTCCGCTAGCGGAGGTTGCGGAGATTTGCTAACTACGCATTACATTGAAAACACGGAATTCATGCAAAAACTCCGACTCCGCCACATAGCGGAGTTAGCTACTGCACCCACAACCCTTTGATAAAAAAACTTTACCTTTACATGCTATAAAGCATATAACCAATTCACAAAAGTGAGCTTTGAAAAATATCAGGCAATGAGAGAGGTAATGATTTTGGGGTCCCCCCTAACCTAGGGGGAGGACCAAGCAGATGCCTTGAACACAAAGAGCATATCATGCTGAACGATTCGGTGGTGGTCCCATCCTCCCAGGACCACCCAAAGCAAAGTTATGGGCAAAAATTCAATGCCAACCAAAGGCCCAGCAAAGCATTATGGGGCGAGATTCTAGAGTGCAGTGAATATTATAGTATTAGCTCTCAGCTGAGCCGGGAGAGCCACTGCCTGCTTGAGGAATGTTTTGATATTGGATACTATAATATTCACTGTAATACTGACTGTGTAGTATACGTGATTACTTGTCCATGCCATAAATGGTATGTGGGATCTACCACTTTTCCCGTTAAGAAACGCATCCTTGAGCACTGGAGAGCAATAACTAATCAGGATCTCAGCTACAGTACAGCCATGCACTTCTGGGATGTCCATAGCAGCGATTGGACACTCTGGAAATTCTTTGCTCTTGACACTGTACCCAAACACCCAAGGGGTGGAAATCAAGTACAGTCTCTACGAAGATTAGGATCACGCTTTATCCTACAAGCAGGCAGTATATCCCCAGTAGGGATGAACAATGATGAGGAGATGCACTCACATCTATGAACACATATTTGCCGATTTTTAGCCGGGCCCGGCGGAACATGAATTCAGGAATCGTTATAGATATACTGTATTTTTAAGTAACTCCTTCCCAATTGTTTTAGACTGTGTGATTTATATTTTGAAATTCAACCCTTTCCTCACCAATTCAAAAGTTGATACAGTGTGCTGTGTATTCAATAGATTGATTTCAATAATCGAACATCATAAGCTGAATGCATCACCGTAGAAGAGATACCATAGGCAGAAAAATGTAGACTTTACCTATAGCCTTACCTTGCACACTGTGACTGACTATGTACTACTAGTCGCTGATTTTACTTGAATGTTAATGTCTCGTTTGCCCTTGTGTTTTTATGCAGCTTCACAGATTACCAGGGACACAACTGGAGTGAAGAATAGCCACAGATATCAATAAGAGCACAAGCAACGCAATCCGTTGTGTTAGTCGAGCCACAGCTCTATGATTATACCACTCACACTTCCTTGCTGCAGTTCATGGATTATGGGTACTAAACCCAGATTCGTATAATCATAATTATTTCCTCACCTAACTTCCCAACCTTAGCTCCCACCGTAATCCCTGCATATAGCCAGAACACTACACGACCCCCTCTAAAACACATGGCATAATGATAGACCAACGTCCAAATCTCGACTATGGGTACTGGACCCTCACTAGCCGAAGTCGCAACAACACACTCTGCAACGAACACAGAACAAGGTAAAGGTAACCTAAACCTCTACTATAGTTTCAACATTACAAATATTGCCATTTCACTACACTATAAGCATTTACTGAAACTTGGCAATTCAACACATTTACTTACACTGTATCAACTCTAAAGTAACTTTATCCTAATCACATAATTTTATTTTAATGTATATTATAATGTAATACAATGAATGAATTGTATATCATTTTGTGTTAAGTAATTATTATTTTTTGTTAAGTAATTATTTTTGACAGGCATGAATTGCCAAACAACACAGTCTTTTCTCACTGCTTATTGTGCACGCTGTGACGTGTAGACTCTGAAAACCTTTATTACTTCCTGGTTTCAAGAATAGATCATGTGACCAAGACCCCGAGAGAGGTCGAAACGCGTCTTTTTGTTGCCATCCACAAATAAATTTGACTTACTTGAGCAAATTGGAGTGGTTCGTCTTTCCCCGCCGAAGCGCGATTGTGGGGAATCTTCGGTGCAATATTTAGCGGCGGCGTCCGCTGGCAAGCCCCGACTCGATTGGATGGGCGTTCTCACCACGCCGAGACTGTCTTTTGGATTTCCTGAAAGTGAACGCCTGCCGACAGCTGACTTCATGGATTTTAGCTGTACTAATCCGTAGTACTGAAAAAAGCAAGAGCCGGCACGTCTGAACTGGTGAGTGTCGGAATCTTGAAAGCTGAATGCGCGGCCGGATACATTGTATTACAACCGCGAGCAGATGTCACGCCAGAGTTCGCCCAAGCAGCAGCAGCTGAAGGGCGCCTTTGCTCAACGTCAAACACGATCCACGGTTCGGAAGAACTTTTGAAAGTATAGATGGAATCCGAGTTCCTAAAAGGCCGGGAGGCCTCGGCAAATACTATTTTCAGGAAAACAACAGACGATGGAAAAAGTCCTGCGTAGTGGGAGCACGACCAACGAGCAACGATCGATTTCCAGCCTAAGATAAAAGGGCAATGTACTGGAGAGGCTGAGACCTAAGGAGGTGAGTCGCTGGTGGGAGGCGACGTCCCTCCAAAATGACTTGGAAGTAAATAGGATCCCCAGGGGTCTGCGAATACTGATTATCCCTACCTTGAACAGCCCCAAACCACAGCTTCTGAAGGATTGGATGTCCAATACAAACGAATGCTCAAGAAACATGCTGCAAATGCTCATTAAGAACGCATGGGAGGAGCATAGTGAGCTGATGCTTCAAATCCAATCTCTATTGGACAAAATTGAAAAAGAGAGCAATCAAAATGAGGCTAAAAAAACACTCTTAACCATTGATGAAAAAATTAGGAAGTTTGAAAAAGAAGTCATGGAGAGAAAACAAAGAAAATTCAAACGTGATGAGAGAGACTACAATATGGGAAGAATACTGACTTTTGCCAGAAAATTCGACAGAATGAGAGCGGAAATGACAAGAGACAAGGCACTGGTCAGAGCAGAGAAAACAACATGTGGATCAACAACAGAACTAAGCTCAGATCTTGAGTCTGTGGACAGCAATACATCCAACCAGAGAGAGGCGACTTCTTTTTCTGAGGAACTGCGCCTCATACAAAAAAACCTGGAACACTCAAACAGGGGGAGACCCAGAGGAAGAGGCAGAGGAGGAAAAATCAAAGCAAAAGGAGACGACAACGCAGAAGAAAAGAACAACAGCACTAGCATGGGAACACGGGGCCAGACCACAAAGAAGTAGAAATGGAGAACAAGACCCAGTTAACGGTAATAAACCTTTCTAATAGGGTAATCTCAGAAACTGAAGAACTTGTATTGAAATTGGGCAATTCATTCTGCCCCGATTTACCCCTTGATTACGCACAAACGCGGGTAGATCTGTATAAATTTGTGCGTAAATTGAAATTGTTTAAAATTCACTCAATGCGTAAGAGAACCAATACACAAGTAACTAGTAGCCATACTGAAAGACACACATCTACACTTAACATTGAGGAAATAGAGACACTGAGAATGTTAAGCGAGTTGTCTAATGAAACATCAAGCACAGAAAGTGAGGGACTCCTTCCCACGTCCAACCCCTTTAATACCTTTGATCATACACGGGATGAGGAAATTAGACAGTCATTAGGTATTGATACTAGCTTAGCTAGCAAGACAGACTTCAGAGCAACATCCAAATATATCCCACAAATCCCCAAAGATAATATTAATATCTTTCATGAGGCTGTCATTCTTGACATCTCAAAGCTTGCACTTACAATGCCTAAGAGAAGAAATATCTCGAAAGCCCAATGGGAAGCCATCATTGAATTACAGAAAGATGATGACATTGTAATCAAACCCTCCGACAAAGGGGGGAAAGTAGTTATCATGAGCAGGGAAAAATACATTAAGGAAGCCAATAGACAGTTGAGTAATGTAACGTGCTATGAAAAGGTAGATAAATCATACCTTACTAAACTACAAGAGCGGTATTCCAACTTGTTGAAAGGGTGGGCGGATGAACAACTCATCAGTTGGGATGAGAAACAGTTCTTACAAAATGACACACCCACCACCCCGACCTTCTACCTCCTACCGAAGGTCCACAAAAACAGCATCAATCCCCCAGAGCCTCCGATTGTGTCCTCTAAGAACAGTTTGTTGGAAAACACATCGATTTATGTAGATAATTTTCTCTTCCCATATGTTAAAGACCTTAACTCTTACGTGAGGGATACCAAGGACTTCCTACAAAAGATCCAAAGCTTTCACTGGGGAGACAAACACTGGATGGTATGTCTCGACGTAGAGTGCTTGTACACCAGTATCCGCCATGTAGATGGCCTCAGAGCTTGTCAAGATTTTCTCAAAACTAGAAGCATACACCTATTGGGCCATACTCATATGATTCTACAGATGATTGAGTTCTGCCTCACGGAAAATGTATTTATGTTCAACGGAAAGTAGTTCAAACAGACACAGGGAACTTCCATGGGTACCTGCTTCGCCCCCAGCTATGCCAACCTGACGGTGGGCTGCTGGGAGAAGCAGGTACTCTGGAGTGATGAGATGGATTCCTGGACAAAAAATGTGAATATCTGGCTTCGTTACATAGATGACATTTTCTTTGTGTGGGAGGGAGACGAATGTGATCTCATGAGTTTTCTGATTCAATTAAACAACAACAGTATGAATTTGAATTTCACTATGCAACACAGCCAACTCACCATCGACTTCCTAAATTTGAAGTTGACAGTAGAGGGAGGGAATCTCACAACAGATCTCCATAGAAAAAAGACAGCTGGTAATTCCATACTCCATGCTGTAAGTTGCCATCCGCCTAACTTCAGGTGGAGTATTCCATATGGAGAATTACTCAGAGTGAAACGCAACTGCAGCTCTGAGGAATCCTACACAAAAACCAAAACAGACATGATAAAAAGATTCAAGGAAAGAGGGTATTCAACCATAACGTTATGCAAAGGGGTAACTAAAGCTGATAATGTGGAGAGAACTGATGCTCTGTACCAAACTAAGAGTCAGAAAATAGAGAACGATCCCAGAACCGCACCAATAAGATTCATCACTACTTTTAATACACAGGCTGCAAATCTGACACAGATCTTGAGAAGACGATGGGATATCCTTACACAGGATGGGGGAATCGACAGAAATTGCTGTTAGCATAAGCTGAAGCCATTTTGATTGTGGCATCCATTTTCGTTAGCCATGTGTTAGCCATGTGCTTCTTCCATCTTCACTGTTGCCTGCCTTTCTATTCTGCTTGAGTCATCAACTATAGTTAACTCCTTCAGTACTGAGCCAGAGCAATGTATGCTCAGAAAGGCCTGTAGCTGCTAGAATGCACCTGTTTTAGAATGTAACAGTCAGGCTATTCCAACTGATGTAAGCAGTTCTGTTTCTCCTTCCACTCTGCTGACAAAGTGGTTTCTATCTGTCCATGTTAGTCGATAGCTATTCCTGTGTATGCCTGTACCTTCTATTTGAGTCTCCATGCTTACTGTGCAACAAACTGGGTATATAAGACCCTTGGTTTCTGTATTCCATGTACTACCTCATACAGTGCCCGAGGGTGTTGTATTGATGTAGTCCCACTCATGAGTGAATAAACTTGTTATTTCATATTCCAGCTTCCGTGCCAATCTCTATTTTGTTGGTCTAAGGACCAGTGGACAGATAAGGGTGAACCCCTGCACCGGTTGGCCCCTAAAAAGGCTCATTTCCACAGTTTGGCGCCCAACGTGGGGCTCATCGGAGATGCGGCTGCCCGAAGGAGTGGTCTTGACGGAGGACAGGAATCTACTGAGGAGGTACCCTGCACGAGGAGACTCTTTGTCTTTGCAGACCGACGTGTTTTTCCGGTTCTCCCGATCTGACCCTCCAGGTGTGTCCTCTAAGAACAGTTTGTTGGAAAACACATCGATTTATGTAGATAATTTTCTCTTCCCATATGTTAAAGACCTTAACTCTTACGTGAGGGATACCAAGGACTTCCTACAAAAGATCCAAAACTTTCACTGGGGAGACAAACAGTGGATGGTATGTCTCGACGTAGAGAGCTTGTACACCTGTATCCGCCATGTAGATGGCCTCAGAGCTTGTCAAGATTTTCTCAAAACTAGAAGCATACACCTATTGGGCCATACTCATATGATTCTACAGATGATTGAGTTCTGCCTCACGGAAAATGTATTTATGTTCAACGGAAAGTAGTTCAAACAGACACAGGGAACTTCCATGGGTACCTGCTTCGCCCCCAGCTATGCCAACCTGACGGTGGGCTGCTGGGAGAAGCAGGTACTCTGGAGTGATGAGATGGATTCCTGGACGAAAAATGTGAATATTTGGCTTCGCTACATAGATGACATTTTCTTTGTGTGGGAGGGAGACGAATGTGATCTCATGAGTTTTCTGATTCAATTAAACAACAACAGTATGAATTTGAATTTTACTATGCAACATAGCCAACACACCATCGACTTCCTAAATTTGAAGTTGACAGTAGAGGGAGGGAATCTCACAACGGATCTCCATAGAAAAAATACAGCTGGTAATTCCATACTCCATGCTGTAAGTTGCCACCCGCCTAACTTCAGGTGGAGTATTCCATATGGAGAATTACTCAGAGCGAAACGCAACTGCAGCTCTGAGGAATCCTACACCAAAACAGACATGATAAAAAGATTCAAGGAAAGAGGGTATTCAACCAAAACGTTATGCAAAGGGGTAACTAAAGCTGATAATGTGGAGAGAACTGATGCTCTGTTCCAAACTAAGAGTCAGAAAATAGAGAACGATCCCAGAACCGCACCAATAAGATTCATCACTACTTTTAATACACAGGCTGCAAATCTGACACAGATCTTGAGGAGACGATGGGATATCCTTACACAGGATGGGGGAATCGACAGAAATTGCTGTTAGCATAAGCTGAAGCCATTTTGATTGTGGCATCCATTTTCGTTAGCCATGTGTTAGCCATGTGCTTCTTCCGTATTCACTGTTGCCTGCCTTTCTATTCTGCTTGAGTCATCAACTATAGTTAACTCCTTCAGTACTGAGCCAGAGCAATGTATGCTCAGAAAGGCCTGTAGCTGCTAGAATGCACCTGTTTTAGAATGTAACTGTCAGGCTATTCCAACTGATGTAAGCAGTTCTGTTTCTCCTCCCACTCTGCTGACAAAGTAGTTTCTATCTGTCCATGTTAGTCAATAGCTATTCCTGTGTATGCCTGTACCTTCTATTTGAGTCTCCATTCTTACTGTGCAACCAACTGGGTATATAAGACCCTTGGTTTCTGTATTCCATGTACTACCTCATACAGTGCCCGAGGGTGCTGTATTGATGTAGTCCCACTCATGAGTGAATACACTTGTTATTTGATATTCCAGCTTCCGTGCCAACCTCTATTTTGTTGGTCTAAGGACCCGTGGAAAGATAAGGGTGAACCCCTGCACTGGTGGGCTCCTAAAAAGGCTCATTTCCACAAGGATACACTTCTCAAATCGAAGATAGGCACCACACCATCATTGTCCTATAGAGAAAATCTATCCATCAAAGATCTCTTAGTTAATAGCCATCTGAAACCACGTATAACTAATCGGCTAGACAAGAGCAAGGGATTTTTTAGATGCAGAAATTGCAAAGCTTCCAGCCATAGTGATGACGTCAAGGAAGTGAGAATAGAAAAAACAGGTAAAATATGGAAGATCCCAAGAAACATCAACTGTAATACTGACTGTGTAGTGTACGTGATTACTTGTCCATGCCATAAACGGTATGTGGGATCTACCACTTTTCCCGTTAAGAAACGCATCCTTGAGCACTGGAGAGCAATAACTAATCAGGATCTCAGCTACAGTACAGCCAGGCACTTCCGGGATGTCCATAGCAGCGATTGGACACTCGGAAAATTCTTTGCTCTTGACACTGTACCTAAACACCCAAGGGGTGGAAATCGAGTACAGTCTCTACGAAGATTAGAATCACGCTTTATCCTACAAGCAGGCAGTATATTCCCAGTAGGGATGAACAATGATGAGGAGATGCACTCACATCTATGAACACATATTTGCCGATTTTTAGCCGGGCCCGGCGGAACATGAATTCAGGAATCGTTATAGATATACTGTATTTTTAAGTAACTCCTTCCCAATTGTTTTAGACTGTGTGATTTATATTTTGAAATTCAACCCTTTCCTCACCAATTCAAAAGTTGATACAGTGTGCTGTGTATTCGATAGATTGATTTCAATAATCGAACATCATAAGCTGAATGCATCACAGTAGAAGAGATACCATAGGCAGAAAAATGACGACTTTACCTATAACCTTACCTTGCACACTGTGACTGACTATGTACTACTAGTCACTGATTTTACTTGAATGTTAATGTCTCGTTTGCCCTTGTGTTTCTATGCAGCTTCACAGATTACCAGGGACACAACTGGAGTGAAGAATAGCCACGGATATCGATGAGAGCACAAGCAACGCAAACCGTTGTGTTAATCGAGCCAGAGCTCTATGATTATACCACTCACACTTCCTTGCTGCAGTTCATGGATTATGGGTACTAAACCCAGATTCGTATAATCATAATTATTTCCTCACCTAACTTCCCAACCCCAGCTCCCACCGTAATCCCTGCACTTAGCCAGAACACTACACGACCCCCTCTAAAAGACATGACTTAATGTATAGACCAATGTACAAATCTCGACTATGGGTACTGGACCCTCACTAGCCGCAGTCACACCAACACACTCTGCAACGAACACAGAACAAGGTAAAGGTAACCTACACCACTACTATAGTTTCAACATTACAAATATCGCCATTTCACTGCACTATAAGCATTTACTGAAACTTGGCAATACAACACATTTACTTACACTGTATCAACTCTAAAGTAACTTTATCCTAATCACATAATTTTATTTTAATGTATATTATAATGTAATACAATGAATGAATTGTATATCATTTTGTGTTAAGTAATTATTATTTTTTGTTATGTAATTATTTTTGACAGGCATGAATTGCTAAACAACACAGTCTTTTCTCACTGCTTATTGTGCACGCTGTGACGTGTAGACTCTGAAAACCTTTATTACTTCCTGGTTTCAAGAATAGGTCATGTGACCAAGACCCCGAGAGAGGTCGAAACGCGTCTTGACTTACTTGAGCAAATTGGAGTGGCTCGTCTTTCCCCGCCGAAGCGCGATTGTGGGGAATCTTCTGTGCAAATTATATATATATATATATATATATATATATATATATATATATATATATATATTCCAAACAACATTACGGTAATACTGGCGTGCTGCCAGATCGCTGGTGGTGCAAAGACCAAAAAAGCGCTACCGCTAGCGCTTTGAAATGTAAAGAAATCCCCCAAACCTTTTCTGATTTAGGAGCCTGCACTCGTAGTTGTGGGTATTTCTCCCGTTTATTGCATCATTTGCAGCTGCGATGGAGCTGGACACCGATAGTGGCACTGGCCGAAATAGCGGTGGTGTTGTGGGACCCTACTACTGTTTGCTGGGATTGCTTTGCATCAGACACAGGAATTGGAATTTTATGGACAGCAAGTCGCCACTGTGAGTTTTAACCTCCTTTTGAACTTGGATAATTGTGTCCCGGAAATGAGTTGTTTTCGAGTAGAGAGCCAGCTGCCCTCGGAAACATGTGTGCCTACAAGGAGTGTTTTGAATAACTAAGTGGTAGACTGTGCCAGCAAAAATGTTACACAAACTGGCAAACATGCGTAACTCTGGATTTTAACCAAACATTATTGTGATGTCTCTGCTGACAAAAACGAGCTTTAATCCAGCCCTGGTTTTAGACACAACATTACAAGGCATGATGGGACTTTTTTGCACTAAAACGAACTGTTAAGCATAAACCTAAAGAACACAGTCAGTAAAATACCGTTAAGAATGTTATTTGAAAAGGGCTTACTCTGTTGTGTTTTTCATTATATGCAAACCTGGTTGTGCAAGGATATATGTTGTTAATCTGGCCATGAGACTGTGTCTTGCCAATAACTGTTAAGCGGAGTGCGTCTTTTATTTTGATTGCATAGAGGTTTTAAAAGGAAGCATCTAATATGGCGCATGTTAGGTCGAGAAAGGCAGCTTGACTGCCGAAACGCGTCCCTCTTGTGTTCCAACCTGTGTCAGCTGCAAATGATGCAATAAACGGGAGAAATACCCACAACTACGAGTGCAGGCTCTAAATCAGAAAAGGTTTGGGGATTTCTTTATATATATATATATATATATATATATATAGGTTACAGCAGCATTATAGTTAGGAAACAGAGTTAAAAAACCTTAGAAATTCGAAGGATACAAGGACATTATAGCTAGGGTCAGATTTCACTCATACAAAACCAATGAAATTTGGCAGTTATAGTTACCTGAACTAAGTATAACTTACTCCCCACAATTCACTGCTTATGACCTCATATATTAAATCACTCATGACATGGTCAGTGACATCATTGATGAAATCACAGATGACATCTCAAATGACATCCCTGATGACATCACTAATGACATCATCCACAGAACCGCTCACGCACCCATTTACACCCCCATATAACCTTTCCTACACCCTCTCACACACCCACACAACCACTCACATACCCATTGACACACCCATAACAGTACTCACACACCCACTCACTCTTCCATAGAGCTACTCACACACCCACTCACTCAATCATACAGCCACTCACGCAACCATTCACTCACCCACACAGCACTCATACAACCTATCACTCACCCATACAGCCAGTCACATTGTCATAAGGTTTCTGCACATACACAGAGCTATGCACAGGATAATGGGACCCCGGAATACAGTGGTTTGCCTACCATATACCGTAGCACCCAAAAACCCCAACCCAACTAGCTTAGCATCCCATTAGCACCCAAGTACCAATGATTGGACAACCCAGAACACGGTATCTTTATCTCAGGACTCGCAGAAGCAAGAACACTCTTTCGTCACTCACTCGTACTTGTCCACAAGGTGCGTAGGAAGAGACACTGGATAGGTTAAAATGTTTATTCCAACTTACGTGCTCTAATGTACAGTACACGTGTCAGTACTAATAGCATAATGCATATGAATAATATAAGCAGCATGGTTACAATTCCATAGAATACAAACGGGGAAAGCATTTCATAACTCAGTGGATAAATGTCTAAATAACATTACCACCCTCCCCGTGCAGTAAGATAGTTTATTATAAAAATAGAAGACCTCTGGGCTTTGACTAGCGAACCCTCATACCTCAGTCTCTAGATGCAGAATTACATCAGCAGGACATCATAGCTCTTCTCACTGAAAAGGATTTCTCCAAGTGTGTAAGCGCCAGTAAAAACCCCAGTATTAAAGGCACACAAAGTTTCATGTCATTTGCGCCTAATGTTATGTCTGGGTGCGCGAGACTGGCCATATCAGGAAGAACCGAAATACATTGTTATGCGACCTTGTACATGTTGTGCAGTCTGAGCCCAAATCGAACAAGAGAAAAGGTGAAAGACAGAAAGTGCAGACAGCACAAAAGAACTTGGCAAGAGCAAAGGGCGAGGAGCCCTGGCTCAGTGTAACGTGCGCAAAGAAAAGCAGCATGGCAGCTAGTCCTAGGCCAACATAACAAGGCAGGCAACAAACCACAAGACACCCTCCCCTGGTCAGTCCGGCGTCCAAGACAGAGGGCAAACAAAAAAAATATCCAGTAGAGCACAGGGAGCGCCCAAACGGCGAAAAACAAGTCAATCCATGAAAGTGTAAGTGCAGAAAAAAGCCATACCCTCCAAAAGGGCATCATTGGAATCGTCAAAAAACATAGATGCCATCCAATCCATGAGATCAAAAGAGCAGGAATGCTCCTCAGCAGAGGGAGTATCCAAAAGCAATGCGGGACAACTTGCGTGATAAACGAAACAGCTTTGTTGTAGGAGATCCTGGGCAGCCGCCCAGATATCCCATTGCGCCAAAATCCCCAGTGCAGCCGCACGCGCCATACAGCCGGCAACGGAACAGTCCTGCTCATGGGCCTCTAAGGGACCCATCAACTGAACAAAATCCGGAACAGACAATGACGAATTGGAGAGGCAATAATCCAAGGTCCAGGTGAAAGGACAGCGGATGCAAGTCATTACAGGTTGCACGCAAGTGAAATACGCAAAGCGAAAGGAAAGAGTATATGACACACTCAGTGTCGCCAATGGCAAGACACCAAAACCAGCCAAAGGCGCTCACGAAGCAGCTGGAGGCGTTCTGGATCGAGCAGGTCCCATCGGGGAGCAGCCATTGCGCATAAAACAAATTAATAACAGGACACCAGCCGCCAAGGCGATGATCAACGGGAAACCGCCAAAGACGCTGGAAAAAATAGAATGAATAAACGCCGGGATGACACCAAAAATAGTTTGGAAGGAGGACACCAAACCAGACCCCACGACTTTAAAAAAGTGTACCAGACCCTCTGTGTTAGATGCGTTAAAAATACGATGAATTAACTCCCCAAAATGTTGGGGGAGATTAGTGTTCAAAAGGGCCTGTATTTCACTGTGGGTACTCGCCACCTGGAGAATGAATGTCTCCCGGGCGGACGTGAGCATAACTTCCTCGTTCAATAACAGTGCCTTTATTCTGCTCAGTCTATTGAAATCTGCCTCCATGGTAGGGATGGAAGGCCAAATAGAGATATCAACCTTGCCATGAGGGGAGGAAAAAGCACATTTTTGCAGCAGACAACCCTGTGCGAAACTGTTACAATGTAAGGAATGCCAGCCTGCAGGCCACAACAGTTTTCGTTATTTAAAAGTAAATAACTACCATTGGAAAGGAGAGTGAAAGTAGGAGAAATAACAGGAGCAGGAATACCTTTCAGCACACAAGCAAGATTAGGAGCGGAAACGCTACATGAGCCATGCAATTTAATGTGTTTACAAATAAGCGAATGACCCATAGTCGAGTCGCAGTACTCCCCCGTGAGAAAGACTTCCTTGCCGTCCGAAGGCATTTATACATGAAAGGCAAGGACCAGAGTTCATGCAGGAAAGCACTGCCCAAGGGCCGGTAACGGCCCACAGGATAATGTTTCATGCACGAGTCAAATTCAAACAAGGAAAAAGGTAAAGCGATAACCCCATGAACTAGCCACACAGCAGAATCGAGTTCTGCAACAGAGAACGACAAAGGATCCATCTTTTCGATATGTAATAGAGTGTAAGTTGCATCTTTCATGGACATAAATTGCTGTTTGTCAGTTAAGTTAAAAGGTAGAAACAAGGCAGAGGTGTTCAAAAAATGCCAAGGAACTTTACCTAACTTGAGCGTTTGTAAAGTCCATGCAAACTGCATAACTGAACGCAATTGATTCTGACCATGATATAACACAGAAACATCATCTTGTACAATATCAACAACAGAGGACACAATATTCTCTAAAGTATAAATGCGAGAAGACAGGGTATTAATACTATTGTCAACAACAGCAAGCACCTTTTCCAAATTTGCTTGATCTATTTCCCGAAGACGGGAAGCAGCTTCCATTTGTGATAGCTTCCAGAGTTCATTATATGTCTCATAAATGAATCTTTTAGGTCGGGGACCACGAGGTCCCAAAACAAAGTCGGACAGATCAATATTGCCTGAAAGGAGGGACAAATGTTGTTTAACAGAATCAAGGGACGAATGTTGCAGCCATTGTTTGCATAATTTACCAACAGAATATGTAGTGACAGTACGAGAAGCAGTAAATCTCGGATCAGGCCTATCCTGTGTGTATCTAGTACCTGAGTCGTGAAAACGCATTTGACATGCATTAGATGATATAGGCCATACCAACCAGGGTGACTGATCCAGTTCGGAAACATTAAATGAATTATTCTGTAATAGAGCCTGTAGGGTCGTCAGGGACAGGTTAAAACGTGAGCTATCATTGGGAAAACTCGAAAGGGATGGAATTGAGGGCGAGTTTAATTGTTTAGTGGTAGCTAAGCCCCAACACGTAGTTTGATAGATGGAAGCATTTAGGAACATAATTTGGGTAGGGATGAGGCAAGCACGATGCAACGCCTCGGTTCCCTGTACCTGCCATGGCTTGGAGCCCCAAATGGATTTCAAATCTATTGTATCCTCCCAGTACTCATAACCACCCACTGCTAGGGCACTTAAAAAGGAACCCGAATAAAGCAATTTGGTGTGTGTTAACATAATTTTCTGAGTTGATGTGGTATTAAGTCTAAAATAATAGGATGCAGGGTTCGACCGATTAAAATCAGTAAAATAGGTAAACTTATTTCGAAGAGTTTGTGAGCTACCTGGCAAGGGGTTTGGACAATGTTCCCATTGGGTGTAGTTAACAGAACTACGCAGGGCACTTGGCTTATGGAGAAAATGATTACCCCAATGTTGGTAACAATACAAATCGGCATAATTCGCAGAATTCATATATAAATCTTCAGCATTAAAAGATGCATAATATTTTAAATCGGCAAACAATGCTTCAACGGCATGCACATCCCAATCATCAGAATGAATATTATTTTGTACTACATCACCCATTGAAACACGAAGGACATTAGGTACATTAATAATTTCCGTCGGACCATGGATTTGATAGTTCACTGCATCCCATACGATGCCATCAGCAACTGGAAAAGCTGAAATGTTCACAAATGTGTGGTCACGCTTCATGATGTGAGACGAGGAATGAGGAGCCAAAGTTCCAGAAACATAGTCTACAGCAGAGCGTTCAGGTAAATAGTGACCATTGATTAGTAGAAAAAACACTGTGACAAAGCCAATGGACATGAACAGAAAAATCAAGAAAAGTACCAACCAGATGTATGTCCAGGGTGGAATCAAAAAATTGTCTCTAAACCAGGATACAAAAATACTGAACTTGGATGGGACTTTTGAAGAGGTGGAATCCGAATCAAAGGAATAACGAGTCGGGCCAAGTGGCGTTATTGGTTGATGTGCCACCGATTCAGATGCAGGATAAGTATACTCGTCCTCGTCGATATTGGTGGAGAGTTGGGGATCAATTGTAGTTTCAGGCAAATCAACCATCTCAATTACAGCATCAGCGACCGTTCGTGTAGATGGGCCACGAACATATGTCCGATAAATGGCAGGACAAGAGACCGCTGGTGTGACACTATTCAGGATCGGCCAGGCGCTGTAGCTTGACATTTTCCACTGAGATGTATCTGTTCTCCTTGCGACCAGGAAGCGGTGGTAAAATGACTGTACGTGTTCCCTTCAAGCCCAGAACTGGAACCGGTGCACGAAAAGAGGGGCCGAATTCTTTTTTGTTTTCAACCTTCTCTCGAACCAGTTCTCCAACCTTTGGAAGCCAGCCGGCTACCGGAATCTGCAACGCAGGATCTGTGGCTGAAGGCAAATGTGTAGTTGCAAGTTTGTCTCGGGCTTCTTGTAAGTCCTGTAACATAGCAGAATGGTTATCTACATCAAACTTGGCGGATTGCGCCGCGATGTCTGGACCCTCAAGGTCAGGCACAAACATTCTTATGCCAAAGAGCATTTCGTATGGGGTCCGCCCACCCAGAGGTCTTCTAGGGAGATTATTAAGTGCACGTTGAACGGTATACAAGTGGGCCAGCCAGTTCCTGCCAGTACCTATAACTCTAGCTGTTAAGGATTGCTTTAAGTCACGGTTCATTCGTTCAACGATAGAGTTGCCCTCAGGCCTATACGGAGACGAAAATTTCACCCGCACCCCAAGCGAAGCCATTGCATCCTTGTAAGCCCTAGAGGCAAACGCCGGACCTTGGTCCGAATGGAAGGTGCCGCATGCGAAAATTCCCACAAAGACACGCAAATCCCTGATTACATTTCGAGCGTCAGCACTACGTTGTGGCCAGACCCAAAGGAACCGTGTGCACGAGTCCACTGCTACTAAGATATATTTATAGGCAGTGTCTGATGAGAATGGACCGCAGTGATCCAAGTAAACACACCCAAAGGGTCTGTTAGCAATGCAGAGCGGGGTCTGTGGAGGGCGTGTTACCGTGGAAGGCTTAATCTGTTGACAAACGTCGCAAGAAAGCACAAAAGCACGGGTGTCTTTATACAATCCACGCCACCAATAACGCTGCTGCAAGATGGAAACTGTAGCTGACACACCTGCATGAGCAGAAGCCATGCCTTCGTGTGCAGCTGATATCAAGGCACTCCTGCGGTCCGCGTTGGGGATCAGCCGATCTCCAACGTCAGGTATTGTTACATAAGGAACCTGTTCGGGACTTAACTTGTAAGAATACTTGGAAGGAAAACCTGTAGGGTAATTAACACCTTCCTTTGTTGCAGCAATAGCTGCTAGAATAACAGAGTCAATTTTAGACATGGACCTGGTAACCGCTGCTACTGAACACGTGACTACTGCTGAACGGGCAGCTTCATCTGCCAGATCGTTACCAATAGCGTGTGCGCCCACCCGCTGATGGCCTAAGGTGTGTACCACCTGTGTGAGGGGCAGACGTTGTTGCAATTCTGCCACTCGAACCCAAAGCATTTTATGCTTAATTGTGCTCCCTTTTGCGTCCTTGTAGTCATTTTTCGACCAGAAAAACAGATTGTCATTGTAAGATTGTACACAGTAGAAGGAATCACATACAATAAGAGTGGTCTCATCCTGAGAAGCGAACTCAAGCGCAAGTAGCAATGCATGCAGCTCGGCCAATTGTGCGGTACTATCTCCAAGTGTGCGAGTATGCACTGCAGAGGATTTGAACTTTCCATCTACAAAGGAACCCGCAACAATAGCACATGCAGCTGAATAAGCGTGCTTGGACCCAGTGGCCGGTTGCGCCGAACCATCGGTGTAGATCACACATTTGTAATCCTCAAGCGGTAGTAAAAACAAAGGAGGAGGATGAACGAATTCATACTGCAAAAACTCCTGAGTCTGAAGAGAAGAATCAAAAACAAAAGTGACGTCCGAAGACGTCAAGGATGTAGCCCATTGTATCCAACGGGGATGCATTGCTTTTGAGTTCGGTACACTTGCCTTTGTTACTGCCTCTAGGGCAGGACAGGGTGTTACCACTAGAATCCGCTTTCCCTGTGCCAGTGCGCGTTCTTTTAGAATCGCCATTTGCACTGCAGTTAGAACTTTTTCGACAGATGTAAAGCGCAATTCAGCGGAAGTGTACAGATGTGACTTGTATGCGATGGGTACTGTATCACCTTCATTAAAGGTTAAGTATGTGAATCCCACCGCCCCCGGAATTATTCTAATCACCAAGTTTGTGTGGTTATCACGAGTCAAAAGATATTTAGACTCCAATAGGTCTGTCTGCAAAGACTGCAGAATCGAGGTATGCTCAGGCAGCCAGCAAGACCTTGAATAAGTAGGTTGTATCAAAGCATCATACAAAGGCTTGATACGCTGGGCATATTCGGGAATGTAGGTACGCCCGAAATTCAGGAAACCCAGCAAAGACTGAAGTTTCTTCAGAGTATTTGGGGGGCACAAATGTGCACATTTTTCCAAGAAATGGGGGCTAAGCCCTTACCTTCGTTATTGAGCTCATAGCCCAAGAACAGAACGGTAAATTCAGCAATGTGTGACTTAGCAAAGTTAAATTTGTAACCCTGCTCCGCAAATTCAAGAATAATGCGGTCCACACGGGACAGATGCTGATATAACTCGTCGTCTGTCAGATAGATGTCATCTACGTACGAACATGCGTCTTGATCAATGTCATTTAACAAAGAAACAACACGGGCGGCGAATATACCCGGACTATTTTTGTAGCCCATGGGTAAACGCCGGAACTGGAATAATTTACCACCGGAAGTGAATGCGGTCCATTGACCACTCTCCGGGGCTAGGTTGTGCGTGTAGAAACCGTTTGAAAGGTCAAGTGTCGTTTTATATTTTTTACGAACAAGACTGTCTACAAGCGCAGAACTATGTGTATTCTGTACCGCAAAGTTCCGACAATGGGAATTTAAATGCCGGTAATCCAAAACTAAGCGGTACGATCCATCGGGTTTAGAAACCACGAAAAGGGGATTGTTCATAGGTGATACGCATGGTTCGATTACTCCCTGATATTCCAACTGTGTCAGAATTTCGGAGACGGGGCCTTTTGCCTGCCGTTTGATGGGATATTGGGGTTGTGGCTGCGGTAGTGACCGCAAAGGTATTGCATGAGGAGGTGATTCTTCATCCCATCCCACATGGTTGCGGTATAACGCTGGTGCCAGGTACACAGCCCACTCAGCTGCAAGTGCTTCAGCTTTGTCTTTTGGGACATGCCGTGAAAAGCTTGGAAGGATTACCTCCTCTCCTTTATGTGCAGCTAAAACGAATGGGGGTGGCCAATCCACCTCTGCTAACAAAATGTCATATGAAGAGGTTAGATTTTCCCAAAAAATCCCTTTTATTTCACGCGGTATGTCACCTTCAATTTGGATGACTATGTTGTAAAGTCTGTCAGGGGGTGCCACTCTCGTGTCAGCTGTCTCTACAGTAACGAATGTTTCAGTTGCTGTCGCCTCCATATGAGGACGTAGCGCCTCCCGCACTATGGTAACTTCCGCGGCGCTGTCTAGGAGGGTCACTGCCCACGTCCAATTCTGGAGTCTCGTTCTCACGGTCTGTGGCATATTTCGCTGTTACAGCGGCAACTTTTTTCTTTTGAAATTGCGGTCGAGGAAGGTGAAAGTCTTCTGCTTTCCCTCTGACTTGTTGTCGAGGTTGGTCTCGCTCCTGGGGAGCCTCTCGGCCCCTTCCTCTATCTTGCCGTCCTCCTCCACCAGCCTGTGACGACGTCTGGGCCTGTGAAGAACGAGGAGAACGCGTATCAGAGCTCTGAAACCTTTCTGGTGATTTAATTCTCGACCTATCACGTAAATCATAAGTACGTTCAGAAGAAACCGAAACTGGGGAAGCGCCTCTCGACCCCGGCTTCTTTTGTTGCTTACCCTGTTTTTTCTGTCTCCAACTTTTTTAGTGAAGACTGGTCTATCATCTTTCTCAGATGTACTTTTTGTTTGTGTAACTTGTGTTTGCGATTGAGTTTGCATTTTTACAAAAGGCTTGTTGCCTAGGCTGTTTCTTCCAATTGTTTTATAAGCCCGGGCAATAATTTTCGGTAATTCGCGGGGCCTGTCCAACTCTGGGACCAAAGCCAAAGCATTCGCTACTTGAAAGTTCATAGCATCGCCCTTGACATTTCCAAGGATCAGTTCAGCTACTACATCAAACACTCCCACTAGTCTCATCCCTAATTCCACAGCCGCTTCAGGGCCATGTTCGTCCTGTACTTTTTTAATTACAGAGGGTAGAACCGTCATGGAAGGAGTACCAAAACATTTTGAATAAACTGCTGCGAATACCTTACCCCAGTTTTCACATGATGTCAAATCGGGGATTAAGTCTTTTGGCAAACTTATCGTAAGGATGCGATGTTTATCCACTGGGGACGTATGTGGAAACACCGCTTCTATCTGATCGAACTTTTCGGCAAGCCAGTAAGGATAATCGTCCTTACTTTGTGGACGTTTGCCCATCACAGAATTTACCATGACAGGACTTATGGTCACTCCAGCTGCAACAGCTGGTTGGCCAGCGACTACAGGGGCAGCTCCATGTAGGCTACCTGTAACGTATGTCACTAAGGCTCGATGCACTCGCACCAGTTCGGTATGCATAGTGCGCAGTTCCGCAATCGGTAATGCCAGATAATTTGGATGCGGGGTATACCCGGCCAATACAGGCCAAGTGGCCCCCTGAATTGATAAGGGGCCTAAACGAACTGCGGTAGTTGGTTGTGGGAGGGCGCCATTAAACCAAACACGGTGCTGCCAAGCCGTGAGAGGCACTTCAAGATTAGTATAGGGTCGATAGGCAGCAGGAATAGCGGTGGGTTTATATTCATGAAACAGATTATCACCTGCATCCACCGCCTCAAAAGTGATCCAAGTGTAAAACACTTCAAAGTGATAAGCCGGATCGGCTTGAACCACAAAGACCAACTCGACCCCAGCATCGGGCACTCCGTATACACCTAGGTGTTCTCGGAGTGGTCCTCGGCTATGTGCAGCTATCGCCACACCAGCCATAACTAAACAATTGTATTCGACAACCTAACAGGGAGCACAAAATGGGTTATTTATGTAACCTTTTTTAATAACTTCAAGCTTGAAAGAACCTATAAAACGTTCAATATAGGAGGTATCACCGTCACTTACGCCTCCGGAAGCGTACGTGAGGGTTTTGTGGACAAGCACAAGTACTACTCAAGCGTCTCGCAGATAAGCAGCCCCACGGTGGTCGCGCCATGTCATAAGGTTTCTGCACATACACAGAGCTATGCACAGGATAATGGGACCCCGGAATACAGTGGTTTGCCTACCATATACCGTAGCACCCAAAAACCCCAACCCAACTAGCTTAGCATCCCATTAGCACCCAAGTACCAATGATTGGACAACCCAGAACACGGTATCTTTATCTCAGGACTCGCAGAAGCAAGAACACTCTTTCGTCACTCACTCGTACTTGTCCACAAGGTGCGTAGGAAGAGACACTGGATAGGTTAAAATGTTTATTCCAACTTACGTGCTCTAATGTACAGTACACGTGTCAGTACTAATAGCATAATGCATATGAATAATATAAGCAGCATGGTTACAATTCCATAGAATACAAACGGGGAAAGCATTTCATAACTCAGTGGATAAATGTCTAAATAACATTACCACCCTCCCCGTGCAGTAAGATAGTTTATTATAAAAATAGAAGACCTCTGGGCTTTGACTAGCGAACCCTCATACCTCAGTCTCTAGATGCAGAATTACATCAGCAGGACATCATAGCTCTTCTCACTGAAAAGGATTTCTCCAAGTGTGTTAAGCGCCAGTAAAAACCCCAGTATTAAAGGCACACAAAGTTTCATGTCATTTGCGCCTAATGTTATGTCTGGGTGCGCGAGACTGGCCATATCAGGAAGAACCGAAATACATTGTTATGCGACCTTGTACATGTTGTGCAGTCTGAGCCCAAATCGAACAAGAGAAAAGGTGAAAGACAGAAAGTGCAGACAGCGCAAAAGAACTTGGCAAGAGCAAAGGGCGAGGGAGCCCTGGCTCAGTGTAACGTGCGCAAAGAAAAGCAGCATGGCAGCTAGTCCTAGGCCAACATAACAAGGCAGGCAACAAACCACAAGACAACATAGCCACACACTCACCCATATAGCTAATCACACACTCACTTATTTACCTACAAAGTCACTCACATACCCACTCACTCACCCAATCAGCCTTTCAACACATCCACTCACTCCCTCACCCATAAAAGCCCTCACACATTCACTCATACACCCACACAACCACTTTCATACCCATTAACACATCCATATAAGCACTCACACATTCACTTACTCACCTTTACAGGCATTCACACAGACACTTACTCTCCAATACAGTCACTCACACACCAACTCACTTAAGCAAATGCCCACTCAAACAGCCACTCACTCATCCAAACAGCCACTTACACACCCAGTCACTTACTCATACAGTCATTCAGGAACCCACTCACTCACCCATATGGTCACTACAGACCCACTTACTCACCCATAGAGACACTCACACTGCCACTCACTCACCCATTCAGCCACTGACACACCCACTCACTCACCAATTCAGCAACTCACACAGCATCTCACTCCCCCACACAGCTACTCACATACCCACTTATACACCCATACAGCCACTCACACACCCATATGCACAAGGATACATACAGTCACACAGCCACTCACATAATATATATTAGAAGTAAGTGAGTTTTTAGCTAAGTGAGTTGGTGTGTGAGTGGCTGTATTGGAGAGTCAGTGTCTATGTGATTGGCTGTATGAGTCTGTGAGCGGGTTTGTGAGTGGCTGAATGAATGTGTGAGTGGGTATGTAAGTGGGTGTGTGGGTTTGTTAATGGTTATATGGGTGAGTGAGTGGCTGTGTCGAGAGGCTGTATGGGTATGGGTGAGCGAGTGGGTGTCTGAGTGGCTGTATGTGTGTGTGACTCTATGGATGAGTGAGCGAGTGTATGAGTAGTTGTAAAGGTTCGAGAATGGGTATGCGAGTGGCTATGTCGGTATATGAGAGGCTGTATGGGTGTGTGAGTGGGTGTGTGAGTGGTTCTGTGGATGTCATCAGTGATGTCATTTGAGATGTCATCAGTGATATCATCAGTGATGTCACTGACCATGTCATGAGTGATGTATTATGTGAGGTCATAAGCAGTGCATTGCCAGGGCATAAGTTACAGTTAGCTCAGGTAACTATAACTGCTAAATATCTATCATTTTGTGTGTGTGAAATCTGAGCCTAACTATAACATCCCTGTAACCTTTGGGTTTTTTTTGTGAATTTCTATGTTTTTTTAATGTTATTTACTAACTTTAATGTCCCTGTAACCTTTGTTTTTTTGTGTGATTTTTTTAATTTTTTTTAATTGTATTTCCTAACTGTAACCTGTAACCTTTGAGAGTGAGTGTGTGAGTGGCTGTATGGGTCTGTGAGTGGGTGTGCAAGTGGCTGAATGGTTAGTGAGTGGAGGTATGGATCTGCAAGTGGTTGTGTGAGTTGCTGTATTGGTGTGTGAGTGGGTTTGTGAGTGGTCTTGTGGGTGTGCAAGCGGATGTGTGAGTGGCTGTATGGGTCCGTGAGTGGGTGTGTGGGTAGCTGTATGGATCTGTGAGTGGGTGTGTGAGTGGTTTTGTGAATGTGTGAGTGGGTGTCTGAGTGACTGTATGGGTGTGTGAGTGGTTGTGTGGGTCTGTGAGTGGATGTGAGAGTGGCTGAATGGGTGTGTGAGTGGGTGTTCGAATGTCTGGGTGGCTGTGTCAGTAGCTGTGTGAGTGACTGGACCAGAACAGAACTTCAACTGCTCCTTTATCCAACAAGAGTCCACAGTTTTGCCTAAAGCGTCTTCTCAACTGGAGCTTTTTATACTGGATATTTAGTAAGTGCTAACTGGTTGGGCAAATGTCTAGTGCATATTGTACACTACAGCTGCGTAATGTCTCCAGTGACCTTCTGTGCGCTTGATTTCAGCAATGTGATTGTTCCCGAACAATTCAATATTGTTTTTTATATACATTTACAGAGTGCTTTATTTGTTAACTTCTGTTGCAATGGCATTGTGCCACCAATCAGGCAACTCTAGGGTGCCACACAAACCCAAATATACAATGCATAGGCTGCCCCCTACTATCCACACAGGTTTCATCCTAGACTTATGATGAGAGCTGCATATTCACGTCTTGCTGAGTTCCGATAGTGCTGAAATGAGATTGGGATGTAGTAGCTGTAGCCACAATAATATGGTTGTCTCTGGGGCAAAGTATATATAGTTATAGCAACATAGGCAATCTGCATTACATGGTGGGGGGCTGAGACAATCATTTAACCATCTGGGAGGTGAGTAGATTTGTGGTTGGCTGCAAAGTAGGTAAACACCTTGGCATCAATCATAATAAGTCAGGCCAATTCTGGGTTAATTTGGCTTTAAATCTTACCCAAAGCATGAACTGTGTGCATTACAGTTTTCAGGATGGATGCAACAGCGATTGGCCATAAACATTCATAGGTATTCTATACCCCTGCACCACGGATGTAGGAGAGCTGATGCTTGTGCCAAGGGACTAAGCTATTGCTCAGTTGTACTATTCATCCAATGGAGGGCGCCGGGAGGATTCCTCTTGTTGGTTGGCCTTGGCATGATTGGTTAGGGGCTCACCTTAACTATTGGCCCAGACTCCCTTGGTATGAGGGAATGAGTTAGTTCATTATGTGAGAAGATACATCTGGTGGAGCTTGGGCCCCACTGGGCCCCGAGTCAATTAACTGATACTGCATGGGCCAGGTAGAGGGTCAACCATGATGCCAAGGAACTGTTGGTTGAGAGATTCAATGTCTAGATTACTGTCAAAAATGGAATATGACTAAATGTTTTGGGTATGTTATGTAAATATGAAGCAAAGTCTTTATCATGTTTTGTGTTTGATAATTAATAAATACCACCTGGGAAATGTTTATTCTCAAGCACAACAATTTGTCGGGTCAGGCAGTTGTGTTTTTTCCTATGGGCACTGATGGTTTTGAAGCACTTAATTTAATGTGTATGACAGCCCGTGGGCTTCCCCCTCCCTCTGCCTAGTTGAGGTCCCCCACCCTTGGGTGACATTAAGAGAGAAAGGACAACCAATTTCACTGCTCCTATCAATCAATGCATTGACTGATCGATATTCAATGCTAGATGTTTGGTGCAGCACATAATGGCAAATCCAAATTGCAGCATTTTGTGACTAAAACACAAGTAACAAGTTTTCCTTCTCATGGTGCACCCCATGCTAGCCTCACACCCTGAGGTCTGGTACGGCTTGTGCAGTAACCGCCCTGCTTACCCCGCTTGCTCCAGGCCTAACTCCTGTGAAAGCTGCCTGCAAGCTGAGAGTTACTAAATGTATACAGGGTGCTTGCTTAAACAGAAGCCTTATACTTATTTTGAATGTGCATGTTTCTACTGCTGTAAGATTCCTGCAATAAAGGGGTTTTTCGTTTGAACTAGAAAATAACACCTGCAGTGGAGGAGAGGGCCTGTTAGTTCCGATGCCTGGTTCCTGCATTAATGGTGCTCGCTTGCACTAATCGAAGACAGATTTGTATGTATAAAGTACCTTATTAATCAGAAGTCTGACTCATTTGTATTTTCTATCTAAACTGAAGCCCGAGTCCTTTAAAGTGTTTCATTAATCCGAAATCTGGTATCTGTAAAGTGCTTAATTAATATAAAACATAAATCATTTGAAGTGCCTGCTTAATCTAGAGTCTCACTCATTCCCTTTATTTAAGGTGCATCCTTCATCTAAACCACAAGTTAAACATGATTCCTTTATTTAAAGTGCATCCTGACTCTTAATCCTTCGTATAATGCTGGAGGCGCTCGCTTAGTCTGAAGCCTGATTCGTGAATCTGAGGTGGTTTCCTCGACTGAATTAGTTCACCCTGCAGTGTGATTTGTTCATACTGTTTAGTTACTCTTACATCTGGTTCCTTTAAAGTGTTCAATTAATCAGAAGCCCTATTTTCTGAATTTAAACTGCCTGCCCCCTCTGAATCAATTTACTCTGGAGTTGTATTGATTCATAGGGGCAGATCTACAAGAAAGTGCCGCAGCGTGGCACAGCAAGCTCTTTGGCTGCGCCACGCTGCGGCACTTTCAGAGCACAGGAATGCAACATATTTACAATGATATGTCGCATTCCTGTGCTCTCCCCTGCGCTGGCGCACAAACAGCTGCCATGCGCCGGCGGAGGCACCCTTGCACCATGGTGCAAGGATGCCTGCGTCCTGGGGAGATTGTTTTTGTGCAGGAAGGGGCACCTTCCTGCACGAAAACAATAACTACAGGCATTTTCCTCTTTCAATGCATGCTGTAGAATGCAGCATGCATTGAAAGAGGAAAAAAACGAGGAGAAATGAAAACATTTCTCCTCCTTGCGCCACGCTACGCCTCCCCTAGGGGGGCGTAGCATACTGACGCATTTCCAGGTTTACGATTCCTCGTAAATCTGGAAATGTGTCTGGTTCCATGGGTGTTACGTGGGAGCACCCACAGCAACACCCATGGAACGCCCCTTTCATGCAAAGTGCTGCGTGTAAAGGGGCCATATTTACAAGGACAGGAAAAGCCACGCAGGGTGGCTTTTCCTGTCACTTAAATATGGGGCAAAGAAATGCGCTGCCAGTGCGTCATAAAGAGTGACGTACTGGCAGCGGAAGGGGCTTGTAAATCTGCCCCATAGTGCTTAATAAAACTGAAGCCTGATTTCTGACTGTGATGTGCTTGCTCCCACTAAATTAGTTTTCTCTGCAGTGTGACACATTCAGAGTACTTTATTAATCTGAAGTCGGATCATTTGAGGTGCTTAATTAATCTGAAGCCTGATTCTTTTAAAGTGCTCAGTTAACTGGAAGCCTGATTCCTTTAAAGTGGTTAGTTGATCTTAAACCTGGGGGCAGATCTACAAGAAACTAACGCAGCGCAGTGCCGCAAGTCATTTAGCTGCGCCGCGCAGCATTAGTTTCGAAGCACAGGGATGCAACATATTTACAACAATATGTCGCATCTCTGTAGTTCCCCCTGCGCTGGCACACAAACTGCTGCCATGCGCCGGTGCAGGCACCCTTGCACCATGGTGCAAGGATGCCTGCGTCGTGGGGAGATTATTTTTGTGCAGGAAGGGGCACCTTCCTGCACAAAAACAATCAATTGAGGTGATTTCCTCTTCCAATGTGTGCTGTAGAATGCAGCACGCATTGAAAGAGGAAAAAAACGAGGAGAAATTAAATAATTTCTCCTCGTTGCACCTCTCGCTACGCCACCCATAGGGTGGCGTAGCATTCTGACGCATTTCCAGATTTACGATTTCTCGTAAATCTGGAAATGCATCAATGGACATGGGTGTTGCGTGGGAACACCCACAGCAACACCCATGTCACGCCCTAACACGCAAAGTGTTGCGTGAACAGGGGCAATATTTACAAGCACAGGTTAAGTCACGCAGGGTGACTTTATCTGTTCTTGTAAATATCACTTAGGAGGCTGCGCCACCGATGCGTCACACAAGGTGATGCACCTGCGGCGCAAGGGGCTTGTAAATCTGCCCCCTGATCTCTGAATATACGGTGATTACTTCCACTGAATTCCTTTACCCTGCAATGTGACACATTCATTGTGGTTAATTAATCTGAAGCCCGATTCTTTTAAAGTGCTTAATTAATCTGAAGCCCAATTCCTTTAAATTGTTTAGTAAATCTGAAGCCTGATTTGGGAATGTAAGGTGCTTACGGTCACTGAATTAGTTCATCCTGCATGTGTATCGTCTCCTGCAGCCTTTTGATCCGGGGCTTTGCTTTCTGCATAGAGCCTCGCTCTCTGAAGCCTCCTCATGGTGTAGATATTGTATTATTTCACCGCGTAGTGCTTGGAAAATGTGTGAATGATGCAGGCTTGAAACTCGTGTCAACTATCTCACCCTGAGGGCGAGGAGCGGTTAGTGATGTAGTTGTATCGAGCCCTCTGATTTGTTGTGTGTGTGTGGGGCACTACAGCCCAGCCGAGGTGCCTACTTAGAGGCAGAACGCTAACGCCAGCCCTTAATACCTCCCACACTGCCCCACGTGTGCCCTGGCTTTCTGCGGCTAACCGGTTTCTGCACAGTGCGTGCCCACTGTGGCTAGGGTGACCAACTGGCATGGGTGCAAATTCAGGACGGTAAGTGTAAATATTCAGGACAAAGGGTCAAAATTCAGGACAAAAATTCAGGACAGAAGGTCAAAATTCAGGACAAAACTTCGGGACAAAAGGTAAGTTTTACAGACACATTAGAGGAAGTTGCGCGATAGTATAAAAGTAAGTAAATAGACAACCACTTAAGTACAAGTCAAAATAAGTTTATATTAGGTTGAGACAATCGTGCACTTCATGGTTTTTCGGTTTGCGTGCAGCTTTGAGCAACTGTGCCGATCTTTTTGTGGTATTTCATATGGTAATAATCTATTTATAGGGTTATTTCATATGATAATAATCTATTTATAGGGTTACTGCACTGCGTTGTCAAGTCTGATATTTTGTTTACAACTCATGGTCCTGAGAAGGCATGTTTGGTGAGAGAAGTGGTCAGGAAGATCTGCTCGGATAGACTTTGTTACTAGCATCTCATATCTGAGTGCCATTGTGAGATGTAAAGCGGCACACATAGGTGAACTAAAAGGAGGTTTGCTGTGATGAACCGACTATATGGAACACATTATGGGTGTTTCAGCAGGTGGAACTTAAAATATGGAATCTGACTTTGCTTATGGGGGCTTCGCAGAGAGTTGCACTAGCTGACCGAAGTCACAAAGGTGCTTTTCCCTGCAGCTTTCTTAAAGAAGGCACTGTCAATACACTTTCACATAGTTTATTTTTGATGCATTTCCTATTGCTACAAACACAATATACATCTCAAGCACAGCTAATGGCACTATGAGGCTCTCCCTAAAACCTTCCACCTAAACAAAACATGCAAACATTTACAATTACTAGTGTAACATTCAAGTAGTAGTTGGGTGTCACTCAAAATGTCATATGCATGATGTATAGAGCCCACACATAAGCACACGGAAAATACAGAATAGTAACACATAGGCAAGGGAGTAGCCAGAAAATGTAAATACCTCCCACTTTGAACTAAAGCTCTTATGGCACCAAGAAGGCAAAGTAAGT
The DNA here is from genome assembly GCA_963921515.1 of Calotriton arnoldi. Taxonomy (NCBI): domain Eukaryota; kingdom Metazoa; phylum Chordata; class Amphibia; order Caudata; family Salamandridae; genus Calotriton; species Calotriton arnoldi. The sequence continues at coordinate 342,980 of CAWUFW010005039.1, forward strand.
CATCACAACCCTCCCCAGAAGACCTCTCTTGTCCAAGGATCTAGCCATTCATCCTTCCATCAAACCCCTGATATCCACCATTTCAAATTTACATTCTGTCATCTATTAATTCTTTCACCCATCAGTCAGTCTTTCATCATTCATTCTGACCTTCCATCTGTGTGCCCATCCATATCCAAACCTTTTAAACCATTTGCAAATCTATCCATCATCTATCCATCCATCCATCACTTCACTCATCCATCCCTCCATCCACCCTTTCACCCAATCCATCCTTTCACTCATCCATCCACTCTTCCACCCATCCATCCATTCACTCATCCATCCAACCATTTACCCTTTAACCCAAGCCATCCTTTCACTCATCCATCCACTCTTCCACCCATCCATCCATTCACTCATCCATCCAACCATTTACCCTTTCACCCATCCAGCCATCCTTTCACTTACTCATCTATCCACCCAGTCACTCATCCGTCCACCCATTCAACCTTTCACTCCTTCATCCATCCATCCATCTATCCAAACATCCTTTCTTCCAGCTTTCCACCCTCCCTTTCACTCATGTATGCATTCGTTCTCTCATCCATCTTTACATTCTTCTTTTCACTCATCCTTGCACCCATTCACCCATCCATTCTGCCAATCATTCATCCATGCTTTCACTCATCCATCTATCCATCCATACTCCCTTTCTCTCTCCATTCCCCTTTCACTTAGCCACCCATCCTTCTTTCCACCCTTTACCCATCCACCCACTCATCCATTTACTCATCCACTCATGAATCCATCCATGGACCCTATCACTCATCCATCCTTTCACTCATCTATCCATCCTTTCTCTCACCCATTCACCCTTTCACTCATCTATCCATCCTTTTGTCCATCTACCCTCCCTTTCACTCACTCGTCCATCCTTACATCCACCCTTTCACTCATCCATCCATCCATTCATTCACCCTTTCACTTATCAATTCATCAATCATCCATCCTTTCTCTCATCCATCCACCCATTCACTCGCCCATCATCCACCCTTTCACTCATCCATCCACCCTTTTACTGATCCATCCATCCTTTTACCCATCCATCTACCCTTCCACCCATACATCCATCTACTTACCCTCATCTATCCTTCCACTTACGCATCCATCCATCCTTTCTCTCATTATCCATCCATTCACCTTTTCACTCATCCTTTCACTAATCCATCCAGCCATTTACTCATTCCTTTACTTATTCACTAACCCACCTTTTCACATTAATAATGAGCTGAGCCTTTGAATACTGAGTTGCAGACAGAAGAGCCCCATAAAGAACTTCACCCTCGCTGTAGTTCCTAAAAGGGTGGGGTGGGGTAGGGTTCACTTTGCCCCTGCACCTAGGCAATCTGAAAACTTGCAAGTCATGAGTCATGCATGATGCACAGTGCCAGAACGTGAGGTGACTGTGACATGGTGTTGTTTCCAGGGCTTTAAGAGGGATGAAAAAACTTGGGGTCTCTCCAAGGGGAGTGTCTGATGTAATTAAGGGAGTGGCTTAAAACACCTAAGCTAAAAATATGTGCTGAGCATAATGTGCCGCCCGACTGGTATTTTGCTGTTTTTATCATTGCATCCAGTAACATTAGACCTACAGCAAGCCATGACTATTGGTTTTGTCTATGGATGTTAGTTGCATAAAATAAATAAAAAAGCTTTGTTGTATATAATATTAAAATGCTTCAGCTCTGAAATGATGAGACTGTGTAAGAACTATAACTTCTTCTTTTTACTTCTTTTGCAGCTTCTTTTCATGAACTGGCACATGGCAGCATGGCAGCATGTACATTTGTTTTGTACATTTCTTCCATCTAACCCTAACAGAATGCCCTGCTCTAGACCACAGCAGGAGGAGGCCACCACATGCTGTAACAGCTCAAACTGGCCAATTGTCATTCTGTATGTGACAATCAGCCAGCATACAGAATGAGAATGGGCGAGGTGGGGCTGCTCTTGTGCTCCGAGGGTTAGTGTGAGGCGGCCCCATCAGGGAGCTGATGCCACTCATAGGGGAACAGCTCTGCTCCCTGCAAGGCCCAAAATTACAGACAAAAGGCGTCCGTATAAAGGATCCTCACGGACAATGGACGTGAGGTCCAAATTATGGTCTGTCTGTGAAATTTACGGACAGTTGGTCACCCTAACTGTGGCACAGATAAGAGCAGTGCTGCGAGAACATAGTGTGAGGCATTATACATCAAGGGAGCTACGAAACCACTACAATCCCTGGCATATGATGGGGATCGGGGCAAGGTCGGATTGGTATCACAATTAGGCCTGGGCATTGAACTCCGCTCCGTTCGCAAAGTTTGCAGAGTTTTCTGCACTCAGCACTCCGTGGAGCTCGCGGAGTGCAAGAAAAGCCCGCTTCGCATAGTGCAGTGGAGTTTTTTCCCCGCTTGCGCTCGCGAACGGTAAGTGCGCGAGCTGCAGCTCGGGTAGAATTTCTACCCGAGCTGCAGAAAGACCAGCGCGAACAGCAGTTCGCACAACCCTCTGCCACTTGCGGAACTTTGTGGAGTTTTTTTGTAACTTCGCGGAGTTCCGCGTAGCAAAACTCTGCGAACTACACCCAGGCTTAATCACAATTAGGCCTGGGAACTCCCAAAAAAGTGACCCACATTCCCTGATCTTCCCTTTCATGGATCACTATCTGGTTAGTCTCACTGGAGTCTGCCAAGTTTTTTTTTTGTTACGGTTTTGTATAGCGTGACCTCGGCCCAAAGTCATTGGAGGCATGAGCACCAGTTACATTCCATAAGATCAAATTCATTTACATTTTCAGGATAGAGAGTAAGTGATGTGCCCAGAATCACAGGATGTTGAGCTGACGCTGGGACTCGAACCCAGTTTCAACGTCTGCCGCTCTGACTATGGCTCTACATTCAATTATATGCAACCCTCTCCTCTCCCCCAACAAGGCCTAAGAGGCTGGGGCTGAGTTGACAGAACCTGGCTGCTACAGAGGCCACTTCTCTTACACCCTCCCCAATACATTATAGCCTCAGGGCATTTAGCTGGCAAGGAATGGGGGGTAAGGGGGTTTAGGTGAGAATGGCCAAATATCACCTGCCCCCTTGTGAGGCCCCTGCATACAACACACCCTCCTCACACCCCCCATGGTCTAAAAATGATGGCCCGTCTGGGGATAGCACTTCTTCTGGCTGAGCACACGAGGGAGTGCGCCAAGGTGAGAATGCCCCAAAGGCTAAAGCAACACCTGGACCCCAGCCTCAGTTTACAGCATGTCAGGGGAGTGCTCTGTGATGCTGGCGCCTCATTAAAGTGTCCTGGCGGGGAGTGGAGAAGTCTCTTGGGCCCGCTTACAGAGGCCCAAAAACCACCCTCCCCCCGGTGACCTTGAGGCACCGGCTCATTGACCAAAGCCTGATTGTCCGCCTTCCCAATCCGACCCTGGATCATGGCCATGCAGGGACACAAAACCAGCCTGTGCTTCTCTGTCTGTGAAAAGTAGCAGGCCTCAGGGTACAGCGGGCATGTGCCACACACATTGTGGATTCCAGTCTCTTCATTACTTAAGAAAGTGAAAAGTCACCTAGCACACCTGTGCGACATCGTTTGCATGCATGTTAGAGGAGAAGGTTGTGCAGCAGAAAGAGTGCACAACACCTAATTTCCCCTGGGCTTCAAGTGGAATTAGTATTTTAGGAAAGAGAAGTCAAAAGTTGTCATTTTATTTTGTTGCTAATAGGGGATGTCTCCCCTAAAGGGAGGATGACTCAGGCCTAAATAGGAAAAATTTGCATTTTGCACACCCACTGATAGCAAATCTTTGAAGGTCCTACAGCACCCATATGCCCCATGCAAATGTTGCCCAGATGGCGTTAGCAAGGGTACCATGGGCGCTCATGCAAGCACTCTGCCTCTTATATAGTAAAAAAATATAAATATTTAGGGTGAAGAGAGCCCCGCACTTCCACGCACTGGTGCCACTATACCTACTGCACTAATAGTAGCAATTGCCATGATTGACATATAGTAACATTGTATCTAATGCCTTGGCCAAGGGCCACCGTACTGTCTCATGACAGGTGGCTTGTGAGCTATGGTATCTCGGCACTTCCTAGCGGGTAGGTCTAGACTTGCAAAGGTGCCCTCAACCCCTTCATAGACCAAATACAATCCCAGCTCGCCTTGTGTTGGGCTCTCACAGGCAGCTTTGGGCTCTGATGCATCTTTAGGGTATCAGCCAGCATTGGTGGGGTGATGGGTGCCCAAAGCCAGCCAGGGGCCGGCCTGCACTTCCAAGGCTTGGGTGTTGCCACAAAAAAAAAAAATTGGGGACTTGGCTGAGACCGAGTGCCAAAATGACTGGCAACATTTCCTGGTTGAAGTGTTGGCAGCCAATCCGATCTCAGGACGAGATCTCTGAGAGCCACAGTGGGTTCACGTTCCTAAATATCTATATTTTTTCTTTAATAACTCCTCAACTACTGAGCAGATTTATATCAAATCAGAAAAAGCACTCTTTCTGGATCAAGACCTAGCTTCCTGTCAAATTTGGTGTAATTTCGTTCAGCAGTTGGGCTGTAATCATGTCTAAACTCTCAATGGGAATTAACATGGGAAATACACTTTTCTTGATCCATTCACCTTTTCTCAGCACCGGCTTGACAAATCACACTGAAACTTTCCATACACTAGACAAAGTGGGAACTTTTTAGGGAAAATTGGCGACCACCACTAGGTAAGGTAATATATATATATATATATATATATACATATATATATATATATATATATATATTATCTACTGGCGGTCGCCAGTAGATAGTTATAGTTAGGACCTATTTTCCATAGGAAATTCGCAACATTCTATTTCCAATAACTTTGGCTCCGGTTGATGAATCTTCGCGAAACTTTCAAAACTCGTGGGGCTCTCCGGTCTGCTCCTATCCTGAAAGTTTCGGGGTGATTCGGCAAGTGGGGGCTGAGAAAAAGGGGGTCCCAAAGCGTGTTTTCTCCATGTTAATTCCCATAGGAAATTTTAGACACGGCTACAGCCTGAACTGCTGAACGGAATTACACAAATTTGGCAAAAGGTAGCGCTTGGTTCAGAAAGCGACCTTTTTAAATGGTGTAAATCCGTTCAGTAATGCGGAGAAATTAAAAAATAAGAGTCAAAAATCAATTTCCCATAGGAAACTTTATGCAAGGCTACAGCCCGAACTGCTGAACGGAATTACACCAAATTTGGCAAAGAGGTAGTTCTTGGTTCAGAAAGAACCCTTTTGTTAAATGGTGTAAATCCGTTCAGTAGTTCCTGAGAAAATGAAAAGTAAAAACACATATATATCTGGGCAGAGCCTAACCACACATGTCATCGTGAGATCTGATTGGCTGTCAGCACTTCATCCTGGAATTGCTGGCAGCCATCTTGAGACCAATATAAATGATAGTACCCCATTGAAATGCATTGTAGTGAATCGAAGATTTTGAGGGTTACCAAAAGGAGAACTATAAAGGGTGATAACAGACTTTAGTTACATTAGAATTCATTTGTTGATGGTACCATACTAATTTCAGGAATTGTGGTGTGTTCTAAGGTGATTTTACCCTGTGAAAAACCTTCTGCTGGGATATCATGAATCATGTTTGAGAGAAAACTATTTTCACATGCTTGTCCCATACAGTTTTGGAAGGTGCTCCAGAAGCTAAAATGAGAGCATATTTTCTGTAAATTCACATTATCTTTCTCAGTCATGTGAGAATGAAGTCTGACATTCTCAGAAAAACATGTACATCCAACAAGGGCAGAGACTGTCAGTTGATTCCTTTGTGTTCTACTGCAGCTTCCCAGAGTGTTCTAAAGAACAACTAGAGCGCTAACAGTCTTACTTATGACAAAATTATGGCACACCTGAAGCCATCTTGATTGGAATAAACTGGTAACACTTAAAACATTTAATTTAAAAAGGAACAAAATGATGGGGTTCATTTTGTCATAGAAATTATGGTTAGTGCTGTAGAAAGAAAAATTAGGACATGTTTTAAGTGTGATCTCAAATATCTTCCTGTTATATTTCAACAGGAGCAGCCTGTCAGTTGATGCCTTTGTGTTCTACTGCAGCTTCCCAGAGTGTTCTAAAGAACAACTAGAGCGCTAACAGTCTTACTTATGACAAAATTATGGCACACCTGAAGCCATCTTGATTGGAATAAACTGGTAACACTTAAAACATTTAATTTAAAAAGGAACAAAATGAGGGGGTTCATTTTGCCATAGAAATTATGGTTAGTGCTGTAGAAAGAAAAATTACGACATGTTTTAAGTGAGATCTCAAATATCTTCCTGTTATATTTCAACAGGAGCAGCCTGTCAGTTGATGCCTTTGTGTTCTACTGCAGCTTCCCAGAGTGTTCTAAAGAACAACTAGAGTGCTAACAGCCTTACTTATGACAAAAGTATGGCACACCTGAAGCCATCTTGATTGGAATAAACTGGTAACACTTAAACATTTAATTTAAAAAGGAACAAAATGAGGGGGTTCATTTTGCCATAGAAATTATGGTTAGTGCTGTAGAAAGAAAAATTAGGACATGTTTTAAGTGAGATCTCAAATATCTTCCTGTTATATTTCAACAGGAGCAGCCTGTCAGTTGATGCCTTTGTGTTCTACTGCAGCTTCCCAGAGTGTTCTAAAGAACAACTAGAGTGCTAACAGCCTTACTTATGACAAAAGTATGGCACACCTGAAGCCATCTTGATTGGAATAAACTGGTAACACTTAAAACATTTAATTTAAAAAGGAACAAAATGAGGGGTTCATTTTGCCATAGAAATGATGGTTAGTGCTGCAGAAAGAAAATTTAGGGCATGTTTTAAGTGAGATCTCAAATCCTCTTCTATTTCATTAGAATATTCTGACATGCAGACTGAAACAATCACTTTCAATACCAGCAGTAGACTTCCAGTTAACTCCCTGGTGAGCAGTAGCTTTACTACAGTGATCTAATGAACAACTAGATGCTAACATTCTGAATTTATGGCAAATGTGTCGCACATCTGAATGCCTTCTTGATGGAATCAAAGTAAAAAACTGAAAGCATTTCCTACTGAGGAGACTGCAGTAAATGACGAAATTAGGAAACTTCATAACAAATAAGTCTCCCAAGATGGCCACCAGAGATAAAAGAGCCCAAATGTAGCACAAATATCACCCAGATGTAGCCCACATATAGCCCAATGACAGAAGTGTGCAAAACACTTTTTATTTTTATTTTTTCTGCAGTTTTATATAGTACAAACTGGTCAGGTATTGGAGCGTTACATCTTACTTGGATCCCTTATTGCGTATTTTGCACGAAGTACATGAGATTGATCTTGCGAAACATTGACCTTTACGATTCTGTTAACCTGAAGTTGCTCTGAACCGGGTTTTGTAACACCCGTTTTTACCTACTGGTTTTAATTAATTCTCACTGTATTGTATTAGGAAAGAGGATTTACTGTTTTTATGTACACTTTTATGATCTATGTTTCTAAATCAGATCAAATAAAGTTTAATGAATTCTATGACAGGACGGAGCGAGGATTATGCATATCTTTCCTCACTTTATTTTCATAGCAGTTCAAAGAAAACGTAACACAACAATCATTAAACAAAAGACTACACAACCCATGAACCATTAGGGGTAGTCTCCAAGGCAACTATAGTCCAATCATATCACAGTCCATCGTTTATTATTTCGTGACGTCCCTTCCGCTTCCTCTTTCTTCACTGCTTGTCAGTTAAGTGCATTCCTTACATTCTTGGCTTAATCTGACGTTGTTGCTGTTTGTATAGCGGTTTCTTGTGCACGTTATGAGCATTATTGCCTTGGTATTGATTCATATTCCCTGCGCAGCAGGCTCTTGCCCGAGCGCGTTCTCCCCCTCGCAGTTTCTCCCGCTGTGTGCTCTGCGCGCGGTGAGATCCTGTCAGGCGCGTCTGGTCCGAGCGAGGCAGCTCCGTCGAGCGCTCCCGCTGGTCTTTACGCGCGTTTGGGAATCCGGTCACTCCTTTAGTGTCCGATTGATTCCCAACCAACCCTCGCCTAATTTTGACACCGCTACGCGGTGATTTCCCCACACGGCCACGTTAGTGACCAGTGCCATCTGGTGGTGGTAATTGGTATTGCGCCTCAGTCTATTCTTATAACAGCTTCGGGGAAAGCCCAGCTGTTGGAGCACCGGCAAGGGGGCTGCCATAAGGATTTTAAGGGCATTTGTTCTGTGCTCACACCCTCTGCTATCATGTCTTCTCCAGAACACCATTTTTACTCCTCCTACCAGGAAGTGGAGGAGGAATGGCCCCCCAACTTCTCCCTCCAGCAGTGGACCAAGCCCTCTCTCTGGCTATTTCTAGGGCGCTGGCTCCTCTTAGGGATCAGGTTGATAAGCTGGCGAAAAGCATCCCTGGGGTGTTCAGTGACCCAGATCTGGTGGTGGCGGGTCCCAGTAGCTCCCAGATGGGGAATAAAAGGGCCGTTAAGCATAACGCGGGGCACTTGGAAGGATTTGATAAACTTACGGACACCTTCCTCAAGAGTGCGCGAACGCTAAAACATGCACCCTGCCGGGAGGAGGAGGGGCCCGGAGAAAATTGTGACACTGTCACCACTATTGTAGACCCCGACGGCGGGTTTCCCTTAGAGGGAGAGGGTGCATCGGAGGACGATTTCTCCTCTGATGAGGATAAGGACTCGGGGCGTCCCTGGCGTCCAGAGTCACACTCCTCTCAGTCCCCGCTTGGGGACGGGGTCCACTCGGACATGTTCGAGCCTACCCAAATTTACCATCCTAGGTCAGCGGAGTGGACACCTGACGCCAAAGTGGCAGAGTATGTGGTGGGGAAAATCCATCAACCCCTTGAAAGGGAGGTCAGGAATAGGATGAGGGAGAATGCCCCAGGCCCTCACTGAAGGGGAAGGTGGCACACACGCCTGAAATTGATGAGAAACTATGTACCTTTTTCTCCAAGTATATGAGGGATCCCAAAGAAAGGAATTGATAGGTCTTGGACATGGTAGGGCCCTTGACCGAAATTATTCAATTGACGGAGCGTTCCAAAGAGTCAGGATCCCCTTTGTCCACGGATATTGTGGCTGGTTACGCGCACTACCTAAACCCTAAAACACTACCCCTCCACTACCCAAACACCACTGCACTACCCTAAACCCTAAAACACTACCCCCAGCACGACACCCTACACTACCCAAACATAACTGCACTACCCTAAACCCTAAAACACTACCACCAGCACGACTCCCTACACTACCCAAACACCACTGCACTACCCTAAACCCTAAATCTACCCACAGCACAACCCCTACACTACACAAACACCACTGCACTACCCTAAACCCTAAAACACTACCCCCAGCACGACCCCCTACACTACACAACCACTGCACTACCCTAAACCCTAAATCTACCCCCAGCATGACCCCCTACACTACACAAACACCACTGCACTACCCTAAACCCTAAAACACTACCCCCAGCACGACCCCCTTCACTACCTAAACACAACTGCACTACCCTAAACCCTAAAACACTACCCCCAGCACGACCCCCTTCACTACCCAAACACAACTGCACTACCTAAACTCAAAAACACTACCCCCAGCACGACCCCCTACACTACCCAAACACCACTGCATGACCCTAAACCCTAAAACACGACCCCCTACACTACACAAACACCACTGCACTACCCTAAACCCTAAAACACTAGAACCCAGCACGACCCCTACAGTACACAAACACCACTGCACTACCCTAAACCCTAAAACACTACCCCTACACTACACAAACACCACTGCACTACCCTAAACCCTAAAACACTACCCCCAGCACGACCCCCTACACTACACAAACACCACTGCACTACCGTAAACCCAAAACACTACCCCAGCACTACCCCCTACACTACCCAAACACCATTGCACTACCCTAAACCTAAAACACTACCCCCAGCATGACCCCCTATACTACACAAACACCACTGCACTACCCTAAACCCTAAAACACTACCCCCAGCACGACCCCCTACACTACCCAAACACCACTGCACTACCCTAAACCCTAAAACACTACCCCCAGCACGACTCCCTACACTACACAAACACCACTGGACTACCCTAAACCCTAAAACACTACCCCCAGCACGACTCCCTACACTACCCAAACACCACTGCACTACACTAAACCCTAAATCTACCCCCAGCATGACCTCCCACACTACACAAACACCACTGCACTACCCTAAACCCTAAAACACTACCCCCAGCACAACCCCCTACACTACCCAAACACCACTGCACTACCCTAAACCCTAAAACACTAACCCCAGCATGACCCCCTACACTACCCAAACACCACTGCACTACCCTATACCCTAAAACACGACTCCCTACACTACACAAACACAGCTGCACTACCCTAAACCCTAAAACACTACCCACAGCATGACCCCCTACACTACACAAACACCACTGCACAACCCTAAACCCTAAAACACTACCCCCTACACTACACAAACACCACTGCACTACCCTAAACCCTAAAACACTACCCCCAGCATGACCCCCTACACTACCCAAACACCACTGCCCTACCCTATACCCTAAAACACGACCCCCTACACTACACAAACACAACTGCACTACCCTAAACCCTAAAACACTACCCACAGCATGACCCCCTACACTACACAAACACCACTGCACTACCCTAAGCCCTAAAACACTACCCCCTACACTACACAAACACCACTGCACTACTCTAAACCCCCCTATACTATACAAACACCACTGCATTACTCTAAACCCTAAAACACTACCCCCAGCACGACCCCCTCACAACACAAACACCACTGCACTACCCTAAACCCTAAATCGACCCCCAGCACGACCCCCTACACTACCCAAACACCACTGCCATACCCTAAACCCTAAAACACTACCCCCAGCATGAAGCCCTACACTACCCAAACACCACTGCACTACCCTAAACCCTAAAACACTACCCCCAGCACTACCCCTACACTACACAAACACCACTGCACTACCCTAAACCCTAAAACACTACCCTAGCACTACCCCCTACACTACCCAAACACCACTGCACTAACATAAACCCTAAAACACTACCCCAGCACAACCCCTACACTACACAAACACCACTGCACTACCCTAAACCCTAAAACACTACCCCAGCACGACTCCCTACACTACCCAAACACCACTGCACTACCCTAAACCTAAATCTACCCACAGCATGACCCCCTACACTACCCAAACACCACTGCACTACCCTAAACCATAAAACACTACCCCCAGCATGACCCCCTACACTACACAAACACCACTGCACTACCCTAAACCCTAAAACACTACCCCCAGCATGACCCCTACACTACCCAAACACCACTGCACTACCCTAAACCATAAAACACTACCCCCAGCATGACCCCTACACTACACAAACACCACTGCACTACCCTAAACCATAAAACACTACCCCCAGCACGACCCCCTACACCACCCAAACACCACTGTGCTACCCTAAACCCTAGAAAAGAAACCCCCACCCCATGCCCAATCCCCTTACCTCTCACTCCTCGTGGTTCCTCTCTCCTCGTGGTTCCTGCTTCACGTCGTCTCTGAGGGGCGGTGCACGTCGTTGTGAGAAACGGAACAGCCTCTGTTTCCTTACAACGACATGGATCGATCTACATGTTTTTAGAACGCATGGTCATTTACCATACATACCTTTACAACAAAATTCGATTGTAAAGGCATGCGTGGTAAATGACCATGCGTTCTAAAAATGCGTAGTAATGACTTCGTGATGTACAACGCATGCGTGGTAATGCATGCGTTGTAATGGTATCGCAAAGTAAAAATGTCGTTGTAACGGCTGTTTACCGATCGAAGCTGGCCCCTGTTCTTCAGTGAGGCGTTTATTTGATTAATTAGGAGGAAGGAATGTGGGTTTTTACCGAAAAGTGCATTCCCGGCTGTTGTATTGTGAAAGTGTCCGCGTGGCCTGGTTTCACTTCCGGTGAGAGAGTGGAAGAGTCTGTTTGGATCTAAAGGAGTTCTGTTGTTGGACGGGGCCGGCGCGACATGTCATCAGAAAACATAGCTAATGGAAAGCGTCCTCCCTGAAGTGTGGAGCAGTGCCATGAGAGGTCAACGAGTGTGCGTCCCACCACAGTATGACCGTACCGCGTGACCCATGTGCCACCTCCAGGGTACGGGAGGCAGAAGCGGCATCGCAGGTCCTCTTGAAGACCGTTGTAGCACTAATTCTACATTTTGGTACTAGGGCATTTTAACTTCGTTGTTCCTGCCAGATACAAAGAGAAGATCCTGTGTTATTCAGTGCCCTCGTTACCTTTTTGTGGGTTGTGGTGCTTGTCACTCGCTGCCCCGCCGGTGCACACGACTGGGCACCCCACCTCGTGTGCCATCTGCAGGGCCTCTGCCCTCGGATCACTGGTTTCGGTTTCTGGAGTGGCAACATAAACAGTTGCTCCCAAAGGACTAGACTGAACACTTAGGTGAATATCCCCTGCACCAGCATTCCACGGAAAATCTTTCCTAGCTCTCCCACGTCAACGAGGACGTCATAATAGCACAGCTCCGCTCGCGACACCGTATGACGTCATCGGAGCCATAAGAGGACCTCGTCGGCGTGCTGACGTCAGTTCCACCCATTTTTTCCGTGCCACCGAGGCAAACAGGGGACCGAGACATTTTCACATGTATACATAGTATAATAAATATATATATATTCACTGAAAAAACCATAGGTTTCAGGCACGTTATAGTTAGAAATTAGCATTGAAAAAACCTTAGAAATTCACTGAAAAAACCATAGGTTTCAGGTGCGTTATAGTTAGTTGGACATTTCACTCGTACAAAACCATAGAAATTCCCCCGTTATAGTTAGTTCAGCTAACTATAACTCGTGCTGCCCGCAATGCACTGCTGATGACGTCACATATTACATCACTCATGACATGGTCAGTGACATCACTCATGACATCACTGATGACATCTCAAATGACATCACTGATGACATCACTGATGACATCATCCAGTGAATGTGTGTTTTTCTGAAAATTAAATATGTTTTATATATGTATATCTCAAGGTCGATAGAAGAATAAATGGGTATATAAGTGTCTAAATGGATGATTTTTTTGTAAAATTGATTGTATAACTGACTAAGTGTATCTTAGTGAATACATGGGTTAGTGAGTAATGTTTAAATATGAAAATATCTGTATCAGTCTCTCACTTTGTGTATAAGTGGCTGCATGGGTTGGTGAGTAGCTAAATGAGTGTCTATATGGGTTATTAGTTGGTTTTTTGAGTATCAGTATGAGTGTCTGAGTGTCTGTATGGTTCGGTGGGGGTATTACTTAGTGCATAGATGCATGAATGAGTGACTCACTGTTTGTATGTGTTGAAGACAGCATGTGTGCAGGACTGTATAGGTGGATGAGTATGTGTATGGGTGTGTTAGTGAGTGAATGACTGTCTCAATAGTGTCTTTATGAGTAACTACATATGTTTTAAACTAATATCTATGTGAGTATTGGTGTATATAAGTAAGTATATGTGAGAGTGAGAGATTGGAAGAGTTCCTGTACAAATAAGTAGGTGTTTCTATAAGTGATTGTTTAAGAGAGTAAGTATGTGTAAGTTTCTGTAGAAGTAAGTGTGGCAGTGAGTGTATAACTGTATATGCAAGTAAATGGATGTTTGATACTTTGTTTGCATGTGTGACTATGTGTGTGAGTAACTCTATGGATGAGTGGCGGTGTGTAACAGGATGTATAGGTGTATGAGTACATATGATGAGTGAGTACATGTATGAGTGACTGTATAGGGACTGTTGGTGAATGAGTGGATGTGTGTGTAGATCTTGGAATTACTGAATAGGTGTGTTGTAACTGGTATTGGTATGTCCATTGTTTTGAAAATGTTAGTTTGTATTTTTGAGTGTGTGTATCAAAGGTTATATTAGGGTGAGAGGAGGTCTGCCACTCTATCACAAGGATGATGTCATCAGTGATGTCATCTGAGATGTCATCAGTGATGTCATGAGTGATGTCACTGACCATGTCATGAGTGATGTAATATGTGACGTCATCAGCAGTGCATTGCGGGCGCGCGAGTTATAGTTAGCTGAACTAACTATAACGGGGGAATTTCTATGGTTTTGTATGAGTGAAATGTCCAACTAACTATAACGCCCCTGAAACCTATGGTTTTTTCAGTGAATTTCTAAGGTTTTTTAAATGCTAATTTCTAACTATAACGTGCCTGAAACCTATGGTTTTTTCAGTGAATATATATATATATATCCCCTTTCAGCACGGCCCCATTTGCTGACAATCCAGGCGCTCAAGGTGGTGCAGACGCGATACGGCAGAGCCAATCCGTTTCAATATAACCATTAGTCCCCAAGGGGCTTTTTCGCTCGCACTCGCGAATGAAGGCAATTCCAGGCTTTATTGCAGTTACAGCTTTGATTTATTCAGCATGCCAGAAACTCTCTACGCGTTTCAGTCTCCACAGAGACCTTGTTCACGAGAAAACAAACCGCCCAAGCTGCATTTTTTTCTTATTTTAAACACACAATTACATCATTTCCTGCAGCCTTGCGCTAGGAATTCTGGATAATGTAGTTCATTAAATAAACACCACTAAAGAAATTATAAAAGAATATGTGACTTATAAAACATACATGTATTTACAGTAAGCCGAATTAGATATACCTTAATCACAAAGAACATTGTTTATGTATCACAGTGATTTTTGATGTTTTCTATGTTTAAAATCAGATTGTTATTTCAACAAATAGATTTCACTTATGTGTCACCACATTTTAAACTATTTTCCACTTCTCATGGAATAGATCGCCCTCCAGTGGGCCAATATTATTCAATCATAAATCATGCCCTCCAGTGGGCACACAAATGTGGTATAATCATTTCTCACCAATTACATTATGAATTGGTAAATCTCCGTCTACTATGATTTAACCTTCTTTGTACATCACCCTCAATTATACTGTGTCCTTCTAATATCCACATGTGTGAGTCTTTAACTATTTCAAAACTGTGAAAAAAAATAACCTTTAACCCTAAAAAGATGATTAAAATTGATATTAAGGGAAGCTGATATTTTACCGGAGATCTCACTATACATCTATTCCTAGGGGTTTAGCAATTTTTATTTACAAGTGATTGGCATATAGTAACATTGTATCTAATGCCTTGGCCAAGGGCCACCGTACTGTCTCATAACAGGTGGCTTGTGAGCTATGGTATCTCGGCACTTCCTAGCGGGTAGGTCTAGACTTGCAAAGGTGCCCTCAACCCCTTCATAGACCAAATACAATCCCAGCTCGCCTTGTGTTGGGCTCTCACAGGCAGCTTTGGGCTCTGATGCATCTTTAGGGTATCAGCCAGCATTGGTGGGGTGATGGGTGCCCAAAGCCAGCCAGGGGCCGGCCTGCACTTCCAAGGCTTGGGTGTTGCCACAAAAAAAATTATTTTTGGACTTGGCTGAGACCGAGTGCCAAAATGACTGGCAACATTTCCTGGTTGAAGTGTTGGCAGCCAATCCGATCTCAGGACGAGATCTCTGAGAGCCACAGTGGGTTCACGTCCCTAAATATCTATATTTTTTTCTTTAATAACTCCTCAACTACTGAACGGATTTATATCAAATCAGAAAAAGCACTCTTTCTGGACCAAGACCTAGCTTCCTGTCAAATTTGGTGTAATTTCGTTCAGCAGTTGGGCTGTAATCGTGTCTAAACTCTCAATGGGAATTAACATGGGAAATACACTTTTCTTGATCCAGTCACCTTTTCTCAGCCCCGGCTTGACAAATCACCCTGAAACTTTCCATACACTAGACAAAGTGGGAACTTTTTGGGGAAAATTGGCGACCACCACTAGGTAAGGTAATATATATATGTCATGTGATCAAGGTCCGGCTGGACCGAAACGCGTAATGGCCGTCTAAGCAATAAACAAAAATTGAAGCACCAACCTGTGGTCCGCGCCTGCTTAAGTCGAAAATTTGGTGGTATACGAGGGTATACGAGCTGTGAACAAAGGATATATATATATATGTATATATATATATATATATATGCATATATAACCTCTCGTACTGCTTCAATGCTTTCACCAGTCCTGGAAACGGAAAGCAGACACGGACCACGTTTCTGTGCAAGAGATGTTTATTTTTCAGTCGACCATGACGCGTTTCGGTCCCTCCTGGACCTTGATCACATGACAACGCTCATTACCATTTTCTCCCCTTTTAAAGTGACAGTGATTAGTGCAAATTTCTCCCCTTTTAAAGTGACAGTGATTAGTGCAAAGTTCCGGTGATTTCACCATGGACATGGAAGACATACTGCGGTTTTATGATATTACAAATTTGATACATTTCCGTTTTTGCTTATATATATGTATGTATTGTCCAACAAAGTGCCCTGAAGCATTGGGAGAGCACTCAGCAGCGTTCTGCCATCCGGCCTCGTATTTCAGCCTGCCCTCCTGCGCCACCTTGCATATTACTTTGCCGACGCGTTTCAAGGTCAGAAACCTCTTCTTCCTGGGCTGTAACAAACAACATCTGATGGCTCGCATTCTTGTTATTTCTGGCGCATTTTATTTACAATTCTGCCCCCAGTGGGCGTATGCTCAGTGCAATGTCTTCCCAATGCCTGATGGGACCTAAAAAAAATCGGCAAAAAACGCGCTGGGTGCGTGGATCCAGCCGATAAAAAAAAAAACGAAGCGCGGTCTCCCGCGCTTCGATGGTATTTCGCCCCCGGGTGGGCCAAGTCCCGGGGGCATGTGGGGGTAAATGAAATAATGTGTGGGGGGCCTCTAAAGCCCCCCCAAGCCCCGGGGACCGCCACCCCTCAGGGCTTTCAATTATAAATGGTGCGGGAGGGCACTCGGCCCTCCCGCAGCCCCGGGGACCGCCACCCCCCGGGGCTTCTTTTTTTAATTTTATTTATTGAAAATACCTGTGTGGGGGCTCGAGCCCCCACACGCCCGGGGACCGCCACCTCCCGGGGCACTAATGAAAGAAATGTGAGGGTCCGCTCGGACCCGAAGCCCGGGGACCACCACCTCCCGGGGCTGTGCAATGAAGGGGAGGGGGCGCGCGGCCCCCTCCTGGAGCCCGTGATGGCCCTGGGGACCGCCACCCCCCGGCTCCTGCAGTGTCCCGGGGTGCCCACCCGGGACACTGCTGTTTGCAATGACAGGGCGGGAGCCGCGCGGCTCCCGCCCTGTCATTGCAAACTTGCTTGCTTCATTGAAGCGAGAGCAGGAAACCTGCTCTCGCTTCAATGAAGCAAAGCAGATTGCTTTCCATAAGGGGAGCTGCATGTCAGCAGCTCCCCTTATGGAAAGCAATGCCGGCTCCCGCAGGACGCGGAAGCCGGCGGGACCGTGCGGGGATTGGGGACCCCCACGGTCCCCAGCGAGTGGCCAGGCCCCGGGGATGGGGTCCCGGGGCCATTAGTGGCCCGGGAGGGGCCCACGCAGCCCCCTCCCAAAAATCTATTAAAAAAAAAAAAACGTCAAGGCCGGCCCCGGGGGATGGGGTCCCCAGGGCCTTAAATGGCCTGAGGAGGGGGGCCAAGTAGCCCCCCTCCAAAACATTTTTTATTAAAAAAAAGAGGGCATGCCCCGGGGGATGGGGTCCCCGGGGCCAATAGAGGCCAAGGGAAGGGGGGCCACGCGGCCCCCTTCCCATTTAAAAAAAGAAAATCCTCAGGCCCCGGGGGATGGGGTCCCCGGGGCCAAAAGTGCCCGAGGGAAGGGGGCCCACGCAGACCCCCTCTGATACAAAAGAAGAAAAAAAACAGACTGCTGCCCCCTCCCTGCAGCAGTCTGCAAACGCGCCCCCTGCTGCGTTTTAAGTTTAAGAAGGGGAAATAATTCCCCTTCAATACTGGGGGTCCCTGGGGGCCAACTAGCCCACCAGGAACCTCCAGTATGCGCCAGGGAGCTGCGTTGCAGAGAGGTGTACAGAGGCCACGCCCCTTTTTACACCTCTCTGCAACGCAGCTCTGTGGCGCTTTTTGGAGGTACATGGTGGGCTAGTTGGACTCCAGGGACCCTCAGGATTGAAGAGTATTTAATTCCCCATCTTAAAGCGCGCCACGGGGCCTATTCTAAGTGTGTTTTAGCATAGCACTGGCTCTGGTTACTCAGAGTCAGTTACCACCAGTACACGTCGGAAAAAGATGTGGGCACAGGATGATTTTGGAACAAGGCCTCTTTCTGCTCCTCTGTTGGTTCTTTCTGCACATCTTTTGCTTCTTCCAGCACTTTTCTTCGTCTTTGTGGACTTCTGTTGCTTCTTTCTGCATTTCTTTTGCTTCGTTCTGTGCGTTTTTTGTTCTTTCTTCACATGTCCTACCTCTGTAGGCATAGTTAGAAACTAGCATTTAAAAAACCTTTGAAATTCACTGAAAAAACCATAGGTTTCAGGCACGTTATAGTTAGAAATTAGCATTTAAAAAACCTTTGAAATTCACTGAAAAAACCATAGGTTTCAGACACGTTAAAGTTAGAAATTAGCATTTAAAAAACCTTTGATGTCATCAGTGATGTCATCAGTGATGTCACTGACCATGTCATGAGTGATGTAATATGTGACGTCATCAGCAGTGCATTGCGGGGGCGCGAGTTATAGTTAGCTGAACTATCTATAACAGGGGAATTTCACTGGTTTTGTACGAGTGAAATGTCCAACTAACTATAACTGTCCCTAAAACCTATGGTTTTTTCAGTGAATATATATATATACACACATATATATATGTGTGTGTGTGTGTATGTATATATATATGTACATATCCACTACAAACAGGTTACCCATATGAAGACACCACAGACCAGGGAGTTTGAACACCTTTAATTGTATTCTTCAGCTTAACAGGGTCACAGTCTCACGCCGATTCATCACCAGCCCAACGCGTTTCAAGCACTCCAGTGCTCTTGTTCACGGGCAAAATGGAGAAGAGTAGTAGCAGTCCTTCATAGGGAACACCTGATAACTACACCAAGCCACGCCCCAGTGGGCTTATGCATGCACGGCATGCTGGTACTTGGAGTTCCCCATGAGTTTAACCCCGTGGGTGCCGCCACATCTCTCCCAGTAATCCAAATAAAAACCACAGTGGGTTCGGAGGGAGCTTGAAAACCACCACCATGCTGATTTATAACAGTCCAACAACACGGCTATCACTGGTTCCAACGGGTTGTGTTTATGTACATATATATATTTTTTTTTAATGAAAAAACCAAAGGTTACTGGGAAGTTATAGTTAGGCTCAGGTTTTACTTGCACAAAGCCAGTGAAATTCAGCCATTATAGTCAGCTGAGCTAACTATAGCTTACGCCCCCGCAATTCAAGACAGGAGGCCACGTAACGGTTGCTTGAACAAAGCACGTTTTATTATTTATGCAACAAGTGTCACCGGGTACTCCTTTAAGCGTGTGTGTCTCTGGTACTCCTTCCGTGTCTTTTCCTCCCTTCGTTTCCCTCGTTGCCTCTTTGGCTGTCGTATCGTCCGTTCTCCGTTGGTCCGCCTTTGTACCGATCCACATTTGGGGAAAGGAGAAAGGACAGGCAATTAGTTCCCTGGTCAATCATAACAAGTACTGGTTCCTTCACCAATGCACCCAGTAAGTAGAAAGTAGGGCCATAGGACGGACAGAGGTACCCTCAGGTCTACTGGGGAACATCTGGGGATAATGGGGACAAGATAAAGCAAGGAAATGTAAAGCAGTAAAACACCAAGACGGGTGGTTTTTCCTCCCTTGGTCTCTTGT
Source organism: Calotriton arnoldi (assembly GCA_963921515.1). Lineage (NCBI taxonomy): Eukaryota > Metazoa > Chordata > Amphibia > Caudata > Salamandridae > Calotriton > Calotriton arnoldi. Next base: position 362,924 of record CAWUFW010005039.1, read on the forward strand.
ATCCACACTCTCTCCTCAGCCCAGGTTCTCTTCACCTAACGGGATACCCACTCAACTCAGAAAAGAAATAAAGGTAAAGGAAAAGCATGAACAACGCTCTAAATTCACAAAAGAAAACAAAACCTACTCCTAAGACCCCAATAGTGTCGGTGTTGCTCCTCTCTCTTGGCCGCTGGTTGACCCCATCTCTTCACCTGGGTCTTCCTGACGAAGAGGCCATGGGTCCCGCCCTGCTAAGGACGTCGAACACACCTTTAAGGTACCCCCGGCGCACCCGTAGTCCTCCTCCTGGGGTGGCACCCTGTCACAGTGCTCCCCACCTAGGCATGGCGATCGGGCCATGAAGACACAGCAGACCGGGAAAGGAAAACCACGTTGCCCTGCTGGGGCCCAGGCATGTGTAAACCCTGAAACGAGAAAGGTTGAGGTGCAAGGAACCATCTCAGCATGCGTGCGTTAGAATCCTTGTGCCGGGCCAACCACACCAGGGGAGCATAGTCCGTGTACAGTAGAAAGGGACAACCCAACAGGGAGTATTGAAGGGCCTGGACGGCCCACTTTATCACCAAGCATTCCTTCTCAACAGTAAAATACCGGGCTTCACGGGGACAGCTACTGCCTGCTCAAAAAGACCACGGGGCGCAACACACCAGCCCCATCTGGCTGTGACAACACGGCCCCCATTCCCCTGGCCAAGGCGTCTGTCTGTAATGTGAACTCCTTTGTAAAATTGGCAAAAGCAAGCACTGGATCATCACACAACAACCCCTTCAAAGTCTCAAAGCTTTTCTGCTGGTGGGGCAACCCCCCACTGATCACGTTGGGTCGTGCTTTAGTCAAGAAATCCATCAATGGAGCAGCCACCTCAGAGAAGTGGGGGATGAAGTGGCGGTAGTAGCCCACCAAACCCAGAAATGCTCTAATTGCCTTCTTTGTGGTGGGCCGATCCAGGGTCCTGATGGCCTCCATCTTGTCCACCTGAGGGCGAATCTTCCCTTCCTGTATGTGATACCCCAAGTAACGGATCACATTCGTGGCCAACATACATTTCTCGGGGTTTGCTGTGAGTCCTGCCTGTCTGAGACTGTGTAGTACCACCTGTAGGTGGGTGACATGCTGTTTCCAAGTCTGGCTAAATACCACAATGTCATCCAGATAGGCAGCCACATACGCCTGGTGTTTACGCAAAATTATATCCATCAGGTGTTGAAAGGTAGCCGGGGCCCCATGCAGGCCAGAGGGTAGGACCCTGAATTTATATAACCCGAGGGGGTAGAAAAAGCTGTCTTTTCTCGGGCCGTTGATGTCAAGGGTATCTGCCAGTACCCTTTTGTTAGAACCAGAGTGGTTAAGTACCTGGCCGTGCCCAGGTTTTCTATCATCTCGTTGACTCGAGGCATGGGATAGGTGTTGAAATGGGATACTCCATTCAGCTGTCTGAAGTAAACGCAGAACCGGAGAGACCCATTGGGTTTCGGTACTAACACAACCGGGGAACACCAAGGACTGCAGGAGAGTTCTATAATACTGTCTCTTATCATCTCCTTGACTTCATCCTCCACGGATTTCCATCTGGCAAGGGTATCCGATAAGGCCGTAATCTGATAGGTCTTGCATTTTCAGTCCTAATGTCGTGTTGTATGAGGGGGGTCCTGCCTGGACTTTGGGAGAAAATGTCATGATAGTCGTCCACTAGACTGTTAAGGGTTTTCGTTTGGTCTGTTGTCAAAAGGGGCCCATGGGGACTACTCCTGTTTTTGCGGTCCTCTCTGTTGAGGGAAAGGAAATGGCCAGGGGCTGGGAATCCGTTACCAACAGGTCAGTGGAGGACATAACCGCAGGATCCCCCCTGTTTACCCAACTTTTCAGTCAGCTGACGTGATGTATCTGACCTGTCCTCCCCGAATGGGGTACCGCTACCGTATCAGTAACCGGGGTCACCTGGGCTAATACCACATAAGGTACTTACCACTTTGCCAGTAGCTTGTTATCCGTAGAGGGAAGGAGGAGGAGGGCCTTGTCTCCAACATGAAAGTCCCTCAACACCGTTTTGGTATCATAACCACTTTTCTGTCTAGTTTGGCCTGTCTCTAGATTTTGCCACACTTCCTCCCACAGTGTTGACAACCTCTCCTTGAGATTCGCGGCATAGTCAAGGAGGGCTTTTCCCTCATCCTCTTCATCCTCCCACCTCTCTGCGGCCATATCTAACAGTGTCCTGGGCCCCCTCCCAAACACCAGCTCGAACGGACTATACCCGGTCAAGGACTGGGTATGTGTCCGTATTGCAAAAAGGGTCAAAGGCAACTGTTTGTCCTAGTCCTTCCCTGTCGTAGATATGGTCTTCTTTAAGATGGTTTTGATGGTACGGTTATACCGTTCCACCAATCCGTCAGTTTGTGGGTGATAGACTGAGGTGTGTATTTGTTGAACCTCAAGCACCTTACATACTTGAGCCATATTAATTTATTTATTTATGGGTTTTGTATCGCGCCTAAATCACCCCCAAAGGGGTATCTCTGTGCTGCGGACATACAAGAGGAGACTGACGCAAAAGCGAGTCTAAAACAGAGCAGGTTTCAGAAGCCTTCTAAACTGAAGATGGTCCGGAGATTGCCATAAGCCTCGAAATAAAGGGGGTGCCTTGATCCGTTAAAATCTCACGAGGGAACCCCACTCTGCTGAAAAACCCTATCATTGCCTGTGCGACTGCATTGGTTGTCATACTGGTGAGTGGTATAGCTTCGGGGTATCTCGTCGCATAATCAACCAACATTAGTATGTATTGGTATCCCTTGGCCGAAGTACCTAAAGGACCTACTAGGTCCATACCAACCCTGGAAAAAAGGACCTCAATAATGGGTAATGGACGCAAAGGGGCCTTAGGTATATGGGGGGGTTTACCCATTGACATTGGACACAAGCCGCACAAAAGCGTCTGATGTCTGAGAACACCCCGGGCCAGTAAAACCGTCTCAATGGGTACTCTTCTGTTTTCTCCCTCCCATAGTGACCCCTGCCCGCCTGACTATGAGCTAGGTGTAATACCTGGTCCCGGAAAGGAAGAGGAACCAGGAGTTGGATGACTGTTTCAGTGTTTTTTTTTATTCTTCTATACAATAAACCCCTGGAAATATAAAAACAAGGGCCTACCTGGCTGTCTTCCTCCGACACAGTCTGAGCCCAGGCATTCCCTAAGGTGGGGTCTTCTTTCTGGGCTGCCCTGAAGCTGCGTGGAGCTCTCTCTTCTCCATCTGCAATGGAGGAAGCAGAAGGGCTATTAGACAAACCATTCAGAACAATCCAACGGTTGTTAACTCGTTTCTCTCTGCAGGATCTCTCTACTTTGTACCTACCCCCGGTTATATCCTCTGTGGAAAAGGGGGCATCATTCAGCCACATGCACTTGCCCTTCTTTTTGATTGCTGTTGACAGGAGGACAGGAAAGTCCACGTATTCAGTGACTACCATCATCTCCTCCACGAGTCTAGGTATCCACCTGACTCGGATGTGTTTTCTTGCCCCTTCCCACTCCATGTCTACAATAGCAACGGGATATGTCTTTTGGTCCCATGGACACATGTTATCTCCACCATCTCCCCAGTTTGCCACTGGTGATCCACGATTCGCTTGCTACTGATAACTGAATAGCGACATCCTGAATCCACTAGGGCCTTTGTCCTATTGTTGTTGACTAGAAGTGACAGGTGATATGACCCCCTTCTCATCCCCTTCCCATAGTACCCCACCTCTTGTGTACCCCACCTCCATGGATTTGCTACTGGTGGTCTTTTGGGGGCAGTTGCGTGCGATATGGCCCCAGTCCGTGCATTGGTAGCACTGCAGTCCTTGTCCGGTCTCTCTGCCTGCGGGTCGTATGGGGAGCCTAGTGTCCAGATGGGGTCTAAGAGAGGGAGAAGGGGAAACAGGAGCAGAAAACTTCCATCGCAAAGCCACCAGTGTAGGCATTCGGGGTTGGGAGACCCTAACATCCGGTGCCCTTTGGTACGCACAAGCCAGGTCGATGGCAGTGGTTACCGTTAAGTTTGGGTGTTGTTTAACCCAGGCCCTTGTGGAACTTGGGAGCCCCTCTAGGAACAGCTCGAGAAAGTCCTTGTCCATTATTTCCTCCATTGTGGAGGTGTTGGGCTGTAACCACAGAGTTCCAAGGTCCTGTACCCTGTAAAAGAGTGCACGGGGAGTGTCCTGTGGCAACCATTTGTCCTTCCGGAATTTAACACGTTTGTACCTCTTCTACTAAGCTAACTTCATTATCTAAAATTCGGAACTGGTCCAAACTTAATATAACGACACTTAACAAAGCACTTAGGGACAGTATTTCATCTCTCGACTCCTCCCCTGACCTAGCCCAGCCTACCGTATACCAATGGATCACAGCGGCCACTGACTCCATTTTACCCCTGTCCATAAAGCCACAGTGTAGGACCCATCTTCGTGCCCCATGGTTTACTGATTTGCTTAAATAAGAGAAAAAACTCTGCAAAGCCTTGGAAAGGCACTGGAGGAAACACTGTTTGCCTGCTGTAAGGCTGGAGTATTTGGGAGCTTTAAAGAGATATCATGCTCTTTGTAGATCGGCTCCTGCAGCCTTATATTGAGAAGATTTCTAGCTCCCAACACTGCCAGAAAACTCTGTTTAAGGTTGTTACTAAACTCTCAGCCGCCAGTACTTTCCTGGCTCCTCCCTCGCTCTCCCAACCTCAATGTGATGAGTTAGCATCCTTTTTCTACAATAAAGTCAAGTCTATTCATGACCAACTTGCTGTGGATGCTCTCCAACAAGGGAATCTAATGTTTTCTACTAGCCCCTTGACAGGGTACCTTGATTCTTCCTCCCAGGCTTCTGCATCTGTGTATCCCCCACAGATTAGTTCATGGCCTCTTTTGGGTTTGCCTTCCTTGAAGCTGTTATTGAGATCTATCAAGTCTGGATCACCTCTTGACCCTCTCCCCCGTCTAAACTTATCCTCCTGGACGACATGGTCCTTTCTGTGAATCTTAACCTCCTCAATACTTCTCTTAGTACAGGCTTGGTTCCCCTGGAGTGGAACTATGCACTCGTCCTCCCTCTCCTAAAAAAGGAAGGTCTTGTCCACCTTAGTTGGTCTAATTTTCATCCTATTTCTCTTTTGTCTGTGTTTTCTAAAATTCTGGAATGACACATTAATACTCTACTTTCTGCCTATGTCACCACTCACAATTTGTTACATCCCTCTCAGTCTGGCTTTAGACCTGGCCATAGTACCGGGTCTGCTCTTCTTGGGGTTACTGATTACCTCAGGCTACAGCTTGACTCCGGGGGGACCTCTGCCCTCATCCTCTTGGATTTGAGCGCGGCTTTTGATAAGGTGTCTCATTCCATTCTGTTAGACCGTCTCAAAGCCTCTGGTATCGTGGGTCTGGCTCTGAGGTGGTTGATCTCCTTTTTAAAGGACGGCACCTTTCAGGTATTTTTGAACGAAGTGAGATCACACACTTCAGCTTTAATCTCCGGAGTTCCTCAGGGCTCTCTTTTGAGCCCGTTACTTTTTAATTTATGTGTTCGCCCTCTGGCCAACATTGCTGAGAAGTCAGGCTTGACTATCATTTCCTATGCCGATGATACCTAGATTGTTTTCTCCCTTTCTGCTGCCCAGCACCTAGATACTTCTCTGCTGCAGCTTAGTTTGAGGAATGTTGCTTCATGGCTGACCAGTAACGCTCTGAAGCTAAATAGCACCAAAACCGAGGTGCTTATTCTGGGTAATAACCCAGAGCTTTGGGGAATCAAACACTGGCCTGATAATCTGGGCCCTGTACCGGCCTCTGTCCCTAAAGTCAAAAACCTGGGTTTTATTATTGATAAAAAGCTCTCCCTTAAGCCTCAGGTTTCCAGGGTAGAGGCATCTTGCTTTGCTGCTCTTAGATGTATTAAAAAAATCCTCTGGCTAATTCCACCCCCAGCTCAGAGAACGGTTCTGCAGGCTTTGGTGATATACAGGCTGGACTACGGCAATGTGCTGTACCTGGGCGCTGATAAAGCCTTAATACATCGCCTACAGATCATTCAGAATGCTGCTGCTCATCTTCTTTTTCATCTGTCCAGATATGCTTCTGTGTCTCCTTTGCTCCACCAACTCCACTGGCTTGGTGTTAATAAGCGTATTGGGTACAAGGCCCTCTGTTATATGTTTCGTGCCAAATGTGGCCTTGCCCCTTCTTATATTCAAAGTCTGGTTACACCTTATGTTCCGGCTCGACAGTTGAGATCTTCCAGCCTACAGCACCGGGAGACCCTGTTGGGTAGCTGTGCGCTTTACAAGTGCAATAAATGAATAAATGCTCTTGATCATCCTCCAGTCTCTCCAGCATGGCCTTTTTGATTGCCCGGTATGGTGTGGTTCCTACAGGATTAGTGGCCTGATAGGCGTTTTACAATTCCCCCTGACAATAGGGGAGCGATATATTGGCCCTAATGTTCTACAGGCCACTGGGCAGTACTGTCTACCCTCTCAAAGTTTGTGAAAAAGAAGTCCGGGTCTTCCCCTGGCTGGTATTTCTGCAACACCGAACTAGGCACCTTGGTGTGCACCTTACTGCTAGCTATCGTGTCGGTCAGACGCTGAATGGCAGCGTCCTGCACTACCTGGTTCTGTGCGATGACTCACGCTTGTGCCTGTAATGCTTCCTGCAGGTGCTCGTGATCTTTTTGGGCCTCCGTAGCCTGTCCCTCCACCACCAGTTGAAGGTGGCGCTGCCCTTCGGCCAGCTGTTTGATCATAACGTCCAGGCTTATGGTCTGCATCATGGTCTTGTCCTGTGTTCCGTCGGGACAGGGAGGTCCCACTTCTGACACCACTGTTACAGGACAAGACAGGAGACCACGTAACAGTTGCTTGAACAAAGCACGTTTTATTATTTATGCAACAAGTGCCACCGGGTACTCCTTTAAGCATGTGTCTTTGGTACTCCTTCCGTGTCTTTTCCTCCCTTCGTTTCCTTCATTGTCTCTTTGGCTCTCGTATCGTCGGTTCTCCGTCAGTCCACCTTTGTTCCGATCCACCCTTGGGGAAAGGAGAAAGGACAGGCAATTAGTTCCCTGGTCAATCCTAACAAGTACTGGTTCCTTCACCAATGCACCCTGGAAATAGGAAGTAGGGCCATAGGATGGACAGAGGTACCCTCAGGTGTACTGGGGAACATCTCGGGGATGATGGGGACAAGGTAAAGCAAGGAAATGTAAAGCAGTAAAACACCAAGACGGGTGGTTTTTCCTCCCTTGGTCTCCTTTATCCACACTCTCTCCTCAGCCCGGGATCTCTTCACCTAACGGGCTACCCACTCAACTCAGAAAAGAAATAAAGGGAAAGGAAAAGCGTGAACAACCCTCTCAATTCACAAAAGAAAACAAAACCTACTCCTAAGACCCCAATAGTGTGCTTTATAGCCCAGTGAGGTAAGCACGGGTGAGAAACCAACCACCTATATTGCAACCGGTCGTTTGGGTCACTTGCCTGAGGACATGGCTCAATAACAGAGCCACGGCTGCCTCCTCCAGTTGGCCTTCCTCTGGGATAGTCGGTACCGCAGCCCTGCTCCGCTTCTCCTCGTCTCCGGTCTGGATCTCGCTCTTCGCACTCGCGTCTGCCCTCTGGACTCGCTGCTCCAGCGTCGGTGTTGCTCCTCTCTCTCGGCCGCTGGTTGACCCCGTCTCTTCACCTGGGTCTTCCTGACGTAATTCCCAGGCCGGAAGCGGCCATTAGTCCCACCCCACTAAGGATGTCGAACACACCTTTACGGTACCCCGGGGGCACCCGTAGTCCTCCTCCTGGGGCGTCCTGTCTCACACTCCTTATGACCTCAAATATTAAATCACTCATGACATGGTCGGTGACATCACTCATGACATCTCAGATGACATCACTGGTGACATCATCCAGTGAATGTGAGTGTCTAAAAGATGATGCGTGTTAAACATATATACAAACTACAAAAGTTAAAATAGTATACTTTCTTTTCTACTAATGAGTGATACTATTTCAAACATATATTATGTGAGTGACTGTTTATATGTGTGTGTAAGTTGGTGTCTGAGTGCCTGTATGGGTGTGTGAGTGTCAGTATGGGTGTATAAGTAGGTGTGTGAGTAGCTGTGTGGGTGAGAGAGCTACTTTGAGAGTGACTGTATTGGTGGGTGTGTCAGTGGATGTGTGGGTCAGTGAGTGGCTGTGTGAGTCGCTGTATAGGTGGGTGATTGGGTGTGTAAGTGACTGTATGGGTGAGTGAGTGGGTGTCTGAATGGCTGTATGAGTGAGTGACATGATGTGTAAGTGACTGTATGGGTGAGGGATTAGCTGTTTGGTTAAGTGAGTCATACATAAGTGGCTGTATTGTAGAGTAAGTGTCTGTATAATTGGATGTATAGGTGAGCGAGTGGATGTGTGAATGCTTGTATGGATGTGTGAATGGGTGTTTAAATGGTTGTGTGGGTGTGTGAGTGCTTGTTTGGGTGAGTGAATGGCTGTGTTAAGAGGTAATATGGAAGAGTGAGTAGGGTATGTGAGTGGCTGTATAGGTGAATAAGTGGGTGTGTGAGTAGCTGTATGGGTGAATGTGTGTCTGTGTGACTGACTGTATGTGTAAGTGACTGGTTGCATGACTAGTTCTATGGATGAGTGAGTAGTTGTGTGAGTATTTATACAGGTCTATGAATAGGTATGTGAGTGGTTGTGGGGGCATGTGGGTGGGTATATGAGACATTGTATAAGGGTGTGAGTGGGTGTGTGAGTGCTTCTGAGGATGATGTCATCAGTGATGTCATTTGAGATATCATCGGTGATGTCATGAGTGATGTAATGTGAGGTCATATGCAGTGCATTGTGGGGGCATAAATTATAGTTAACTCAGCCAACTGTACCTGCTGAATTTCACTAGTTTTGTATGAGTGAAATCTGAGTCTAACAATAATGTCCCTGTAACCGTTGATTTTTCAGGGAATTTCTAAGGTTTTTTAAATTCTATTTCCTAACTATAGCATCCCTGCCCTGTAACCCTTCATTCTTTTAAAGGGAATTTCTAAGGTTTTTTACATTTTATTTCCTAAATGTAACCACTAACCTTTGACAGTGAGAGTGAGTGCTTGAGTGTCTCAGGAAGTCTGTGAGTGGGAGTGTGAGTCTCTGAGTGGGTCTGTGAGTCAGTGTGAGAGTGTCTGAGTGGGTCTGTGAGTGGGTGTTTGAGTGTCTGAGTGCTCTCTGTTTTGCCCTCTTCTGCTCGGTTTTGCCTTTACTGCTTGTTTTTCTGCCCTCTATTTTGCCTTTCCTGCTCGTTTTCCTGCCTCTGTTTTAACTTTCTTGCTCATTTTTCTGCCCTCGGTTTTACCTCTTTCTGCTGGTTTCTGACCTCTATTTTGCCTGTTTCTGCTCATTTCTCACCTTTATTTTGCCTTTTTCTTCTCATTGCTGACCTTTATTTTGACTCTTTCTGCTCATTGCTCACCTTTATTTTGCCTCTTTCTGCTCGTTGCTAACTTTTATTCTGCCTCTTTCTGCTCATTTCTGACCTTTATTCTGTCTCTTTCTGCTCGTTTCTCACCGTTATCTTGCCTCTTTCTGCTCTTTGTTGACCTTTATTCAGGTTTTTCTGCTCATTTCTGACCTTTATTTTGCCTTCCTGCTCTTATTTCCAGGGACCGCGGGGGGAGCCTCAAGTCTCCCACGGTCTCAGCCGGCTATCCGCCTCTTGCCGGAGTCGGCTTTGCTGCTGCATGGACAGAGCTGCTGGAAAGACAGTTTCGTCCATGCAGGAGCAATAGTTCAATCTCTTTCCATGCGCACATGCCTGTGGGCAGATAAAGAGATGAAACCTCCGCTTCCAGCGGGCGGCAGCACTTTGACAGCTCCCGCCCATTGGAACTGGTTTTTGTTATAGCTTGGCAGGAGCTGTAACATCTTCTGCCAATCTAAAGTAAACAGTTATGTCCTGGGTGTGGGCACCCCGGGACATTGCAGTAGCTGGCTGTATATGGCCCTGGAGGGGGGCTGCGCAGCACCCCCAGTTTTTATTTTACTATAGGCCCCAGGGCCTGGGGGGCCCGAACAGCCCCCCATTACTTATAATTTAGCCCTGGGGAAGTGATGGTCCCCAGGGCTTGTACCCGCCCCAGGAGGGGGGTCCGTATACCCCATGCAAGTTAAAATAAAGCCCCGGGGAAGTGATGGTCCCCAGGGCTCAAAAGAGCCCATGGAAGGGGATCCACACAGCCCCCCTCCATTATAATATAAAAACCCAGAGGAGGTGGTGGTCCCCGGGGCTTAAAAGAGCCTCATGAGGGGGGGCCTGTGTGTCCCCCTCCTTTTTTCAATTCCACATGCTCCCGAGACCTGGCCCGCCCAGTGGCTAAACAGTAGTAGTTTTTATTTTTCAGATGGAGCCACGGATCCAGCGCGACTCCTACAAAATAAAAATCCTTTTTTCCCTGCGGTGATCAGAGCTAGGGCCTCAGGGTATTCTTACCCTGCCCCCTTTTCTTTTTTTAGGTCTCGCCTACGCAGCGCGCATGCGCTGCATAGGAGAGACCTTTAGAAATCGGCACAGCTTTCCCTGCAAAAACGTGCACGCGTTGCATTGCTTCCAATGGCAACGCGTGCACGTCTGGCATTCACTTGCGGGAGCGAGCAGCTGGCGCCATATGTTAATTATCGCGCCTTGCCGCTCGCTCCCGCAAGGGAATCGCGCTGGCCCCTCCTTTCGCCCCTCCCTCTGCTGACGCGCGAGCGCGCGCTTGTGCTTGTTTTGTTTGTTTTGTTTCCAGTACAATAGAAGACGTTTGTTTTGGTTTCAGAAATCATTTGGAAACACTTGTTGTCTTTAAACATTTAATTCCCGATGTGTTTTGCCAAATCACCTCAGGGTTCTCAATCTATGCCAGCTCAGCAGCAGTGCCGGGAGCTGTTCTCTTACTGAGGAATCTGTAGTGATCGAATTAAAACAGCAGGGACGCAAAGATACATGATGGTTTACAGAAGCATGCAGTGGCTGCGGCTGGGCTTTATTACGAGTGGCCCCTAATTATGTGTGGAAATACAACATCTATGCTTTTATTACATACTTTGCTGGAGCGAGGTCCGCGAACTTTATCGGCCGCGCTTGGTTCATGCGTGTGTTTTACGAAGGAAAGCTGTGGGCTGCCACGAGGCAATCAGGGAAGTTGGGCTTGCGCTCCCAGTGTGTTATGGCTGCAGAGGTCTTGTTTTTCTCATCTCCACAAACCTCTGTCAAAGCGGGTGACAGGAGCGTGTGAAAAATGCGTGTGTGCAGCGGAGGGAAGGCAGTGTGCACCGGGCTCTGCAAGCTGCACAAGAGGCGGGAGCGCGAGGGCGCCGGGGACTTGCTGGAGCCGGGGCACGGGGGCTGCGCGCATGGCTGCGACCGGGACCACAAGCTGCCGCCCGGGGCTCTGCCTGCTGCTGCTGCTACTCTGCGCCCGGCACATAGGGACAGGAGCTGGGCTGCTGTTACCGTCCACAGCTACCGGTAAGTTCAGGACACCCTGACCTCCGCTGGACACCGGCAGCCCCAGTCTGCCGCCCCCACCTCCGCGTGCATAGAGTGCGCACCCCCGGCAGCCCCTGTGTGGTGCCCCCAGTGTTGACACAGCCAGACATTCACTATGCATCAGCCTCAGAGTACCCCTGCATCATACATTCACTGCATCAGCCTCAGATTACCCCTGCACGGCTCATCTGAACTCGGCGGTGCCAGCGGCCCTGTGTCTGCGTGGGGTGGCACAGAAGAGAGTGCCCAAGTTGGTATTTGGAGGCACCAGGCGCCCCTCTCTCCTGCTGCTCATTTTATGGGGTCACCCGGGGTCTCAGCCCAGAGAGTGGGTCCATGTTTGAATGATTTATAGGGACTGGGTGAGGGCGGGAAGGGGTTCTGCCTATCCCCCTCCGATCTGCACACTTCATCCTGGCTCTCTTCTCTGCATCTTAGTGTGTACATGATTACATGTGTGCGCGCGTTCGTGTATGCACGTGTGTGTGCGTGCGTGGGCCTGTCTGATTCTGTGTCTGGATCTGTATTTGTGTGTGCGCGCGCATGTGTGGGTCTCTGTGTGTTTGTCTGATGGCCTGTGTCTCGATCTGTGAGTGCGTCTGTCTGATGGTGTGTGTCTGGATCTGTGAGTCTGTGTGTGTATGTGCGTGTGTGATTGTATGTGCATGCCGTGTGGATCAGTGTGTTGGATGGTGTGTCAACAAGCATTGGCATAGCCAATAGGTCTCGCCTTTGGGACCTTTATAAGTGTTTAGCCATCCAACAGTTAATGTTGTTGCAGTAAGGATATTGTGCTGCATAACTAAATACTTATAAGGTCCCAAAGGCGAGACCTATTGGCTATGCCAATGCTTGTTTATACTTTTTTCAGGGACGCGGCTGAAGCCGATTCCCGAGATGGCTGCTAACACTTCTTGGCAGCCAATCACATTTCAGCACGTGGACTGTCAGATCCTAGGAGGATCCGCATCCATAGATATACAAATTTGCATTTTCCTTAATATTTTCAAAACTACTAAGCAGATTTCCACCAATTTATAGAAAGGTTGCTTTCTGGAGCAACAGCTGCCTTTCTGCCAAATTTTGTGTAATTCTGCTCAGTGGTGTAATTCTGCTGATGACATCTCAAATGGCTTCACTGATGACATCATCCAGTGACTGTGAGTGTTTTTAAAAGTTTATGAGTGTTAAATATATATACCATGGTGTTATTGGTGAATCAGTGGGTGTATGAGTGCCTGTATGGATGATTCAGTGGGTGCATGACTGACTGTATAAGTGAGCGATTAGGTGTCTCAATGAATGCATGGGTGAGTGACTAGGTATGTGAATGTCTGTATCAGTCTATCAGTTGGTGTCTAAGTGGCTGTATGGGTTGGTGAGTGGGTACGTGAGTGGCTGTATGGGTGATTGATTGCTTGTCTTAGTACCTGTATGGGTGTATGAGTGTCTGTGTAGGTGGGTGGGTGTGACTGCCTGCATGGATGAGTGAATGGATAAATCAGTGGCTGTATGAGTTGATGAGTGTGTCCGTGAGAGGCTGCATGGGTGACTGAGTGTGTGTATGGCTGTGTCGGTGAGTGAATGGATGTGTCAGTGGTATCTGGGTGAGTAACTGCATATGTGAAAGGCAGTATAGGAGAGTGTTGGAGTATATGAGTGACTGTATATATGAGTGTGTGATTGTGAGAGTGGCCGTATGGGTGTGTGCTTGTGTCAGTGACTATATAGGTGAGTGAGTATGTGTTACTATCTGTATGAATAAGTGAGTGGGTGTGTGTAACTGTATAGGTGAGTAAGTAGCGATGTGATTGACTCTATGGGTGAGTGAGTAGGTATGTGAGTAGCTCTAAGGGTGACTGACAGGAAACATCCAGAACTACGCGGCCAGAGCCACGAGTTCCAGAAGCCTGCAAGTGTAATCACGCTTGCCCGAACAACGCAGTTGCCTAAACCACGCATATGCGTGGTTAAGGCAAATGCGCTTTAGTGTTCAGCGGGGACTTGGAACAGGAACATCGGAACGGGCAGTGGACTCGAACAGATAAGTGGGGCTATGGCCGGGTCTGGGGGGTTGCTTTCGGGGGAGGAGGGGGATGGGGTAGCTTTAAGGGTGGGGTTTGGGGGAGTAGTTAAGGAACGGGCCATTTTTAGGGCTCAGGATGGGGGGACAGGTAGAGGGTTTGTAATTTAGGGCTTGGGGGGATCGGTGGCAAGTTTTAGGGCTTGAGCCTGGGGGTCGCTTTCATGCCGGGGGTCGGTGCCAAGTTTTTAGGGCTCAGGGAGGGGGTCAGGGTTCTTTTAGGGAGGGGGCAAGTTTTTAGGGCTCAGGGCAGGAGGAGGGGGTTGGGGTAGCTTTAAGGGCTGGGTTTGGTGGAGTAGTTAAGGAATGGGCCATTTTTAGGGTTCAGAGTGGGGGCAGGTAGGAGTTTGTAATTTAGGGCTTAGGGCGGGGGGCAGCTAGGGGGTTTGTAATTTAGGGCTTAGAGCAGGGGCCCAGGTAGGGTGCTTGTAATTTAAGGCTAAGGGCGGGGGTTAGGTAGGGTGCTTGTAATTTAGGGCTAAGGGCAGGGGGCAGGTAGGGGGTTTGCAAATTAGGGCTTAGGGCAGGGGGGCAGGTGGGGAGTTTGTAATTTAGGGCTTAGGGCAGGGGTCGGTGGGTCAGAGTAGTGGTGAACTTAGCCACACATACACCCTTGCTATTCATGCCTTTACCACGAAATTGCGGGGTAAAGGCATGTGTGGTAAAGGAATGCGTGGTTAAGTCGCATTTGTGGTTCAGGCTGCATGGTAGAGGCAAGCGTGGTTGAGTCTTGTGTGCCTCTATCAAAAAACCGTGACTGACAGTGTGTGAGTGGCTGTATGGGTCATATTAGTGGATATATCAGTGACTGTATTAGTGAGTGAGTTGGGTTATGAGTGGCTGTATGGGTGACTGAGTGGATGTGTGTGTAGACCAATGAATCAGTGAGTGGGTGTGTAAATACTGGTATGGGTGTGTCAATGGTTTTGAGAATGGTAGTGTGGCAGTTGAAGTGGGTGTATGAAAGGTTAAATTGGGTTGTGAGCGGGTGCGTCAGAGATTCTGTGCATGATGTCATCAGTGATGTCATTTGAGATGCCATCAGTGATGTCACTGACCATGTCATGAGTGATGTAATATATGAGGTCATAAGCAGTGCATTGCTGGGGTGCAAGTTATACTTAGCTCAGCTAACTATAACTGCTGAATTTCTCTGGTTTTGTAAGAGTGAAACCTGAGCCTAACTATAACGTCCCTGTAACCTTTGGTTTTATAGTGAATTTCTAAGGTTTTTTTAAATGCTAATTCCTAACTATAAAGTCCCTGTAACCTTTGATTATTCAGCAAATTTCTATGTTTTTTTAACAAGTTGTTGCATTTGCAGAGTGGTGGAAAAGGGTGCTGGGCCTCCGACCAGCTAGCAGGAATCCCGCTGTGTAGGACTTACAGGAGCTACCAGGAGAGCTTCTTGGCCCCCAAGGTCCCTCAGAAGTAAAGTGGACCTCATCCCCCAACCAATAGTGCACCACGAGCCTCGTTTGCAGAGTGGTGGAGAAAGGGGCGTGGCCTCCGAAGACCTCTTAGCAATCCCGCTGTGTGGGACTTATTGGAGATAACAGGAGGGGTAGTTGGCACCCAAGGATGTCCTTGGAGCCAACCACCCCTCCTGATACCTCCAGTAAGTCCCACACAGCTGGATTGCTGAGACCTGGCAGGAGGCCTTGCCCCCTTTCTCCACCACTCTGCAAAACACACCTCCTGGCGCACTGATAGTAGGGGGATGAAGTCCCCTTGGCTTTTGAGGGTTCTTGGGGACCAACTACCTCTCTTGTTACCTCTAGCAAGTCCCACACCATAGGTCTGCTGAGAGGTTTTCGATGGCCACTCCCCCTTTCTCCACCACTCTGAAAGCACACCTCCAGGCACACTACTAGTTGGGGGATGAAGTCCCCTTGGCTCTTGGGGGCCTTGGGGGCCAACTAGCCCGCCTGTTACCTCCAGTAAGACCACACAGCTAAATTGCTGAGAGGTCATCAGAGGCCACGTCCCCTTTCTCCACCACTTTGCAAATGCGCCTCCTGGTGCACTCATGGTTGGGGAAGAAGTCCACTTTACTCCTGAGGCCCTCAGGGGGGAAGGGGACCTCATCCCCCTATCAGCAGTGCACCAAGATGCGCATTTGCAGAGTGGTGGGGAAAGGGGGCATGACCTCCAATCACCTCTCAGCAATCTCACTGTGTGGGCCTTACTGGAGGTAACAGGAGGACTTGTTGGCCCCTAAGGACCTTCAGCAGCCAAGGGGACTTCACCCCCGAAACAGCAGCGTGCCAGGAGGTGCATTTGCAGAGTGGTGGTGAAAAGGGGTGGGGCCTCCGGCAACTTGCTGGTCTTTTAAAAAAAAAAATAGTACATTTATTTGGGGAGGCAGCTGCGTGGCCCCCTCCCCAGGCGATTTCGACCCCGAGAACCCCATCCTCTGTGGCCCGGCCTTTTTATTTTTTTGAAAACTAAAAGGGATGGGGGACAGTGGCCCCTCACTTGGGCTGATTTCAGCCCTGGGGCCCAGTCTCTTTTAAAACATTTTTGAAAAAATTAAATAAATAATGGGACGGGGGCCACACAACCCCCTCCAAGGCTGATTTCAGCTTTGAGGACCCCATCCTCCGGGACTCGCCTCTAGTGTGGGTGCCCTGGTCCTACCCAAGGCACCCACTTAGCAATGTTGGTGACCCTGGGGCGATCCGTAAGGCCCCTATGGTCCCTGCCAGCTCCTGCCTCCCGCGGGAGCCGGAAATGCTTTGACACAGAGGGAGCTCCTGAACATGCAGCTCCCTCTCTGTCAAAGCAATTTTGCTCCGCTTTGAGAAAGTGAGAGCATAATACTCTCGCTTGCTCAAAGTGGAGCACAGTTTGCTATGGCTTAGCGGGAGCAAACAGCTATGTCCCGGGGGTGGGCACCCCGGGACATAACAGGAGGGTAGCAGTCTCCAGAGCAATGTATGGCTCCAGGACGGGGGCCACAGCCCCCCCTCCTTTCTTCTAATTTGCCCTGGAAGGTGGTGGTCCCTGGGGCTGCGGGGAGGTCACGTGGCCCCCGCGCACTAAATTTAAGAAAATCCACGGGGAGGGTAGGAGTCACAAACTGGGTGACTCAATTTAACACCAGACTAACAAGCAGAGGTCCTGCATGACAGAGTTATCGCTTAGATTACATACCTTACATGTCTGAATATTGAACAGCCATGTACGGACTCTAATTTGTCAAGGTCAAACCTCAGACATCAGTTTAGTTCTTAAATGCACAGACATAGGCTTGCACTTTAAAAGAAGCATCCCTCTAAATATTTAGCTCATAATTTGATTTGGGAGCATAATTATCTCTCTGGTTACATAGACTGTAGCAGGCACAGGCCTGAAACAGCAAAGTCACCAATCACTTCAAGACTCTCACTTAGATTGTTGATCTCTAGTGGTCTTTCAAATTGAGACCGTGCAGAGCAGAGCTACACCTTAGTTCAAATAGATTTCATATGCTGTCATTTTATGTGAGAACACTCTTCCATACTTAAAACCAGCTTGTTAGGCTTAGCACTTAGGCAGCAGAGGTGGTGCTCAGCTTATGTGGCTGTTACAGCTTAGACCTTATATTTTAGCACTATTGATCTGCTTAATCAGGTCTTAAGGGACACCAACAGCTGCAGAGCTAGCCTTCTGCTTATGTAGTTTTTACAGGCTTGGGCCTAATCTAGCAGAGCTATCGCTCAATTTACATAAATATTACTGGATCTAGCCTGGAATCAGCAAAATTATCTCCAGAGCCACTAGAAATAAGTGATTACTGAGGTGCAGCATTTTCTGCGTAAGTATGGATTTCCCACAGAATCCGCCATCAAACGGATCAAAGTTATGAAAAATACTACACATGGGGTGCAGCTACATGCCGGATACTTTGCAAAAGTTAGCTGATCACCTTTCAGTAGTCGATTGTTATATTCAAGCATTTAAAATGTTGACAGACTTGCCCAGGCTGTGTTAACAATCCCCTATTAACAAACAAGGAGATTTATCTGACAGAGACAAAGACATCCTTAAATACTTATTTATAGTTCAAAAGGGTAGAATAATTCGTTCTTTGGTATGATCATGTTTTGTGTCACTATTTATGAAAACTTGTGTTTACATCACAAACATTGTTCTCAAACCAGGAGTTGTGTCACATACACTGTTTTCAAAGTATCAATTATTTGAGTAAGACATTTAGGGGCCCATTACGATGGCGGGCGGAAGCACTACCGCCGTGCTGGCGGATGCAAAAACCACCAGTTACCGCCGGCACGCAGCAGTCCACACGCCCGCCCAATTACGATGCGAAAAGCAGGCCAAACACCGCCGGCAAGCCAGCAACACCGTCCGCCATCAAAGTGCGCCCGCACACGTAGCGGCGCAGCACAACTGACACACACCGTCCGACGAAACACGTCCCGCCCGGCGCATAAATTACGATGCCGCAAACAAACGGCTCCCACGGCAAAGAGACACCGCACGTGAAAGAGAGGCGGAAACACGGACGCAGAGCACGGACAACGAAGAAGCGGCACCCCGGGCATGAATCCAGCACTGCAGGCCCTTCCCATGCTTCTGCTGATGCACCACCAAGGACGCAACGTGCCGCGGAGACGCAGGTAGGCACACACACAACAAGTGCACGCAAACAGCGCACACAGTGCAAGGGCAGAAAAAGCGGACACCCCCACCAGCGCGTGCACACTACACATCCACCATCGCATCCACATATGACACACAGGCCAAATCCTAACATCGCGGAACACATGTGTACACACCACCTGGGACTAGGAACCAACCACCCCGTCACGGCCCCAAAGCGCCGATGACGCCGCCACACATGCGCACAACGCAGAGGCCAACCGCAGCGCCATGCATGCGTCGCACACAGACACAGGGACACAACCAAGCAGCACACACACCAGCCCCACCCCGAACGCACATGACACGTGACAGGCCTGCCACAGACATGTCCCCAACGCCCAATTCACGGACAACACCCAACGCCACACAACCGACGCACACATGTCAGTGAAGTCACGCAACAGCAGGACACACCCCAGTGTAACAAACATGGCGAAGCACACAGCGGCGGCAACACCAACTAGGAGAAGCAGGGCCCCTTCGGGAAGAGGAACGCCAGTACCACACTGAAAAACCCATACCACCCTGCACATATGAACAAGACACATGAAACGGAACACCAAAGAGCCCGGTGACCGACAACAGGTGGCCCAAGAATTACATCCACACACAAGGCCCAACGCAGAGCGGAAAGGCAGCCTGCCGCCCACACAAGGGAGAGCAGACAGCACTGAATGACCTTCCATTCCAACACCGAAACCACAGCCCTACGACAGAAGCCGGTGAATACAGCCATTGTCCAAGAATAGACCAACACAGGCATGCCGAGGGACCGACCACAGGGCAGATAGCGCATATCACAGAAGCACACAACGGACGGGGAAGAAAGAAGAAAACACTCCCCCATGTCGGCCACATGCAAGTTAATTGGAAGGAGTCACACAGCACTGACCTTGAACTGTCTGAGAAGCATGTGGGAAGAGGGCCCGTGTCCCCCAAACAAGCCAACAGAACACAAGTCCTGTCTCCCTACGACTACACAGAGCTCACAGCAACCTCGGAGCGTGCACATTGCAGACTGCACACACAGCCGGAGCACGCCACCACAACGCACCGCTGCGAAATGGCAACCGCAACACACCTACCCAACTACGCCGAACAGCTCAAGCTGTACAAAACCAACCTGTTTCATACATTGGGATGCGATCTCCTGTCCCTGCTGAACGTAAGTTACCGACTGACTTACCGCATCACATTGTTCAGCTGCGTCATGCCCGTCTTCTACTGTCGGAGGTGTCCCTACCAGCATCCCGTGGAGATATGCCTCTCCAACCCGGCATGTCTGAAGGCGGACCTGCTACCACTACTCCTCCCTCTGGACGCACACGACAGGGCCTGCTCTGCCTATGGGGGCATGGCGTATGTGGCCAACATCGCACGCGCACTGAAATGGGACCACTGTGCCTCCACACGACGGATCATCGAGAACAGCTACATCGAATGTCACCCAGCATGCCCCATCATGGTCCTCCAAGGGACAACTTACGAACAACACCTTGACAGCCACCATCCGCTACATTGGCTGGCAAACATGTACACCACCAATGACATGGAAGCCCTGCTGGGCGGCATCGCATACCTGACAACCTGTAAATACGTCGGACCACAACGCAGGTTCCCCGAGTGACCTATGAAGTCCAACCCCGCACCCATGCTCAGCTTCCGCACGGACTGGCCAGTCACCACCACAACAGCCATACCAAACGACCGGCAACTGTAACCACACCATCAACGACATCGCCATGACATCGGATATGACCGGGACATGCACACTGTTCCCCATCACATCCAGGAACACCGCATGCATCGTGGGAGGCAGTGGCATGGGCTCTGTGCATCGCACCCACATGGACGGAACTGCACGAACAACCAGGACACGACATGGATCCAGCGCACATGGACACACACACCGCTCAGTGGACATGAATAGGTCGCCTGGAGTCTGTGGGTGCTGCACCCCTCCCACCCCCGCCCCGGGAATCCCATACCAGGACCTTTGCATGGACGACAAGTGCATACAACAACAACACGACCCCAGTGACTGTGACATGTCCAGTAACCACCACAGTGCAACAACAAGTGGCACGCCGCTGCATGCACGCAAGCACATGCCCTGATGTCATCTCACATGCACGCGTGCATGAGGAACAACCGCAGCAAACCTGTCACATGGAACTGAGATGGACTGTGTCCATGATGCCGAGCGGTCTGGTAGGCTACATGTATACCGTCTGTGTCAAAGTCCGCAGCTCCGCAGCTATACGTAAATGTACATTAGCACAGCCTTGGCCAAGCAGATGTAACCCCACACCCTATCCCATTTGTAATCATGCTCAGTATATCCTCAACATGTATTCCGCTGCCAGTAGTGTCCACTATACTGCATCACAGAGGACAGAAGACTCAATATAATGTTTGAAACCAGAACTGTCTCCGCTGACTCATTTCACAAGTACGAATGAGAGAGGATGAGAGTATGTGAAGTACACGGCAGTCGTGACATGACCATGTAGTCCACTGGTATTGGATGTCAACGCAAATGAGTAGCACTACTGTGGAAGACACACATGTGTCGTGTGAAGTCGTATGGACGCAGTGCTCAGGTGGGTGGGTGCGACGGGTAGATGCGCACATGCCAAGTTGGAGCACGCCGTGTTGGGAGGGCTCATGAACAGTACACCACCGCTTCCCTGGGCATTGTGAGAGGACACCTGTCGGGGGGAGTGAACACGTGTGTGCACAGCAGCCGGGCACACGTACAAAGCGGTACCAGGCGCACCTCAGCCCACCCTCTGTGGACGAGCTGGATCCTGTTGTGCGCCCGCCATGCCCCTTGACAAGGCACACACAGCCCCAGTCGACCAGGTGTAACCCCAACATAGTCAATCCGCACAGGCGATACAGGGCACGGGATGGCAGTGGAGCATGGTGTGTGAGAGGTCTCCTCGCGCTCCTCCTGGTCATATCACGCAGGCAATAGAACCTCAACGTCCAGCATGGCAAAAAGTCAAATGGAAGTGTAGGGGGACGCACCACAGCACGAGCAGCACTGACGTCACGGGAGGTGGCTCGCACCATCCCATCCATTGCCCATCATACCAACCACGCCACATGCCATTGCGACTAAGTGCAAGCGCGTGCGCCACCACCCCTGAGCCCTCCCCAGAGAGGCCAAAGAGTGAATGTGTGGGCCATCAGCCACAGACGGACGCGGCATGGCCGCAAGGGCAGCCACAGCCACTGGGTGTCGCAGGTGGCGGATCCGGAAGGCGAAGACTGTGATGCATAGTCCATGCAGGCCGGGTCTCCATTTGGGGCACCACGCAGGTGGACGGTGTCCCGCCACACATCATACCCTGAGACAGCCCACTCGTGCAACTGGACCCACACATACACTCCTTGCCCTCTCTGGTGCGAGCTTGGGGCTGCCTGTGCAAGCGCTAGCCTCGCAGGTGAGCATGCATATTGGGGGGCGAGGGGAGGACATGAGGGCTGGGGCGAAGATGACTGTATCACTGTCAGTTAGTACAAGGGATGACCCAGATGTGGAAAGGAAGAGACGTGTCCCGTGTGTACTGCAACTAGTCGCCAATCCAACTACCCCCCATGTCCGGAATGTAAGCCCGCACCTAGGCCCGCCCATCCGCCACATCGAACATACCACCAGCACGACAACCTTCCCATTCGAAACACTGACTGGGGGTGGCGACCAGTGAACAATCATGTGTAGCCTACCCACGCGTACATGTGGGCCCTCCATGATCCATGTCACCTGCGGCAAAGACATGACATGCGCAATGAGGGAAGTGAGGAGAGCTGTCCGCCCCACGCGCAGAAGGTGCATCAGCTCCACAGACCCAGCAGCGAGTCCAGCAGGGGTCACATGTGCAGGGGCAGCTGTGCCTGGTGTGAAGGCACATGCATATAGACAGCACATCGACCAATGTGTAGTCTGCCCACATCCACAGTCCATCATCATGCGGACATAGGAATTGAACACAGGGCAACACATCTTAGCTGGTGCACCCACCGTGACCAACAATGCGCAATCATCGACGTACCCGCCCTGTGCATGGCCCCCACCCAACGGAGGCACATCCAGTGCCACCATCCCACACACACAAGCCTTCCACGGAACATGCTGTGTCCAATGGTCAGTACAGAGTCAGCGCCCATCTGGTGGATCCTGAACAGGAGACACATGCACACACATGCCAGCTCCCACTATGTACGACTGCCACCTGGCACGTGCAATGTAACCTCTCACCTGTGACGTGTGACTGCAAGCACACAGCCGTCTTGGCATGGGGCTGTCAATGTGGACACCAGTCAATGTTTCGGGAGCTGTGATCCGTACAGTGCTGTACATAGGGTGCAGTGCTGACACCTACTACTGTCTCATATCCCCTCGTGCCACAGGTCCCACTTGTATTGGCCGCTCAGCCCGTGCCCACATCGTCGTCGTCGTGTGCCATACTCATCCAGCCTCGGAAGCAGTACCATGCTCAGCAGACACTCATGTTGCCGTGGCGTTGCCGCTTGACGAATATGCAGTCAGTCCCCATCAGCACGCCCCGCAAGTCATTGGGGCCTAGATCCCCATGTGCATGCACATGGCAGTGGTATGTCTCACTTGCCATTGCCATTGTTGGGAGACCTGTGTAAGTGTATTGTGGCCGTGCCGTCCCAGCTTGACAGCTGGGCTGTGGCTCATGTGCTTGCTCAGTCATGTCAGTGATGTGTATGCGAAATTGCTATGTGCCGTGTTGCTTTGACATGTGTCCTCTGTCATTTAACCCAGGCGGAGACCGAACATTGACCGCCCATACCAATTGCTGGCGGACATGGACGATACAGAGGTAATCAGGAAGTTTCGGCTGGACAGGCCAACTCTGCATCGACTGTGTGCCATGTTAGTGCCCCATCTCCGTCCCCGCAGGGTGTATCCGACTGCTGTCTCCCCCACGGCTAAGGTGATGGCCGCCATGCATTTCTTCGCCACTGGGTCATTCCAGCACACAGTGGGCAGTGGAGGAGGGATGTCCCAGCCCATGTTCAGCAAGGTGCTGAGGGATGTACTGGCAGCCATGATGCTGTACCGGAACAGGTACATCAGATTCCCCAGGGCTCGTGAATTGGCGGCAGTGAAGGGTGCATTCTATGCCCTTGGCAGGATCCCACACGTCGTGGGAGCCATTGACTGCACTCATGTTGGCCTTGTTCCACCACAGGCCACTGAGCACCTGTACCGCAACAGGAAGCACACGCACTCCCTGAATGTGCAAGTGGTGTGCCTTGCGGACATGGTGATCACCCACGTGTGTGCAAAGTTTCCAGGCTCGGCCCATGACGCACACATAATGCGCAACAGCATCTTGCCACTACTGATGGCCAATCTGCAACAGGATCGTGGCTGTATTGTCGGTGAGTATGTGGAGTGGTGTAGCGTGCTGGTTGTGCGATGCTGTCCCCTGTCCAGTTGGAATAGCAACGGTTCTCTGTGTCCCTCACACCCAGGTGACTCTGCGTATCCGAATGGGGCATGGCTGCTCAGTCCATTGAGGAATCCTCGCACCCCAGCAGACGATCGATACAATGAGGCACATGGGAGGACCAGACGTGTGGTCGAGCGTACCTTTGGCCTCCTCAAGTCCAGGTTCAGGTGCCTGGACCGCACCGGGGGTGCACTGGCGTACTCCCCACAGAAGGTGTGCCAGATAGTGGTGGCGTGCTGCATGCTGCACAATCTGGCCATTCGGAAGCAGATCCCCCTCATTGTGGATGACGGAGATCAACCAGGGCCCCAGCCCGCAGACCAGGACAGCTCGAGTGAGGTGGACAGCGGAGAGGAGGAAGCTGGGAATGTGCGCCAGCAGCTCATCGCCCGCTACTTCACTTGACGGTGAGTGTCCATGTACGACGGATGATGTGTCTGTATCTATGCAGGTGTGTGTGTGCTGTGTCAGGGTGGCCGTATGTTCACTGTGTGCAGTGTGTCAACGCTCCATGGCCAGGGTAGTATGCCACTGTTGGTGGCTGTGGCATTGTGCCCTATTGCTCTGTGCGATGTGTGTACATTGCTTGTAGTTGTTGACATGTACTGTGTGATGGGTGTGTGACACACTCATTGAATGTGCTCCTGTTCTGTCTCCCACCCCTAGGTCCCTACAGGCCCTCCGGATTCCATTTCCATGCCACGCATCAGGTGCCTTTCCGCCCAAGGTGGCCGTTGTATTCCGTACAATAAAGACACAGGGCACAAACAGCAGTTAGTGAAAAAGGTGCATTTATTACAAACTGTGACATGTGATTGTGTGTAAGGTGATGACAAAAGTGGTGCGTGCAGTGACAATGAGCTGTCGGTCATGGCTGCGTGATGATCAGGGTGTACCCACTGGTTCTATGTCCATAGTCCAACACACACATGCCATCCAGATGGCTGTGTGGAGTGGGATCGTAGAGCAAGTCAATGCAGTGGCTGGTCAAGGAAGGCTGGCGGAAGGCTGGCTGGCTGCCTCACTTGCGACTGGAGCGTGCGAAGTCCTCCCGGGAGATCTGTTTCCTCTTCGGACGGCCCCTTCCACGTTTGGGAGGGGGTGTGTGGTGGCGACCTGCTGGTGGTGGGTGAGGTGTGCTCACTGGCTGTGGACGCAGGGGAAGTGGACACTGCTGGCCGACCCTGCGCCCTAGCAGGTGGTGGCGGAGGTGGTGTTGCTGGCCTTGCCTGTGACCCCACCGCCACCACCAGCTGGCCCATGAGGTCCACGAGTTGGTCCATACGGGACACGAATTGGCCCATATGGGCGTCCATGGACCTCAGCACCCCCAGCACCTCCCGCGTGTCAGTAGCAGACCTGGCCCATTGTCCTTGGGCCTCTTCATAGGCCCCAAGGACTCTGGCCATTTGAGGCAGGGCATGGCTCCCAGGGGAGGCTGGCGTTTCCCTGACCCTGCTCCTCCTACCAGTCCTGCTGCCACCGGCCTGCCCACTAGCCACATTGCTCACCACGGTCCTCGCTGTGGCTCCCAGGGTGGATCCAGTCGGCCGGGCCACCACCTGCGCTGGGGCTGGTGCCAGCGAAGACGTGGTGGTGGTGGAGGCGGTGGTGGTCGGTGCGGCGATGGTGGCGGTTGCGGCAGTGGTAGTGGCCGCAATGACCGTGGGTGTGGCCGCAACGACAGTGGCAGCAGGGGACTGGGACTGTTCAGCATCCCTGGATGATGGGTTGGTGGGTAGGAGGGGTCCTGGGGAGCGGCTGGGCCCTGCCACGTTAGATGGGCCAGCTTGGTGGTCCGTGTCCGAAGAGGTGGACAGATCCTCCAGATCCGTGTGTCCTCGTTGGGGGCTTGTAGGCTGGCTGTGCTGGCTGCTGTCTCCATCCCCAGCGTCCAGCAGTTCGTCACCTGTGGAGAGAATGAGATTTGTTATTGTGTTGCACCTGGCGAAGTATGTATTAGTCGTCTGACATTGGCAGTTCGTGCAATCTCGTACATGGGTTTCCCGGAGGCGAGTGTGTGGCTGTGGCATCTGTAGGTGTGTGTGCTAGGCAATGGGACTGTGTGCTGTGCACATGTGGCATGGGACGGATTGGCCATGCCGATGGGTGTGTTGCTTTGCCCCTACTCATTGTGACTCTGGTGTATGCGGGCTCCTGGCCCATCCTGGGTCTGGTTTGTACTTTGCTTTTGGAGTTCAAATGGAACGCTTAGGAACGCATATGGCAACATGGGGGCCATGCCCCAGATTCGCATTTGGGATGGAATATGCTTTTGGGGTTCAAATGGAACGCTTAGGAACGCATATGGCAACATGGGGGCCATGCCCCAGATTCGCATTTGGGATGGAATATGCTTTTGGGGTTCAAATGGAACGCTTAGGAACGCATATGGCAACATGGGGGCCATGCCCCAGATTCGCATTTGGGATGGAATATGCTTTTGGGGTTCAAATGGAACGCTTAGGAACGCATATGGCAACATGGGGGCCATGCCCCAGATTCGCATTTGGGATGGAATATGCTTTTGGGGTTCAAATGGAACGCTTAGGAACGCATATGGCAACATGGGGGCCATGCCCCAGATTCGCATTTGGGAGGGTATATGCTTTCGGGGTACATGCTGTGAGCCATGGGTGCCGAACGTGACATGTGTTGTGGCAGCATGACAGTGCATGGTCTGAGGTGTGTGCATGCCTGACATGCCCTGCATATTTGCTGTCTGTTGTGGTTACTGGACATGGCATTGGACGCATCGTTATGAGTGAGTGATAGTTGTGTGCCAGCCAACGTATTGCAGTTGTCCCATCTCCTTGGTGTGCGTGCTGCCCTGTGCCATGTGCATCACTGCAGTGCTCGGGGGGGTGTGGCCCATGTTGTGTGTTGTTGCTCACAGTGTGTCGTGCGCTTAATTGACTTCTGGCACATGGTTGGTCATGGGCATGTGTCTTAGCGTGACTGCTGTATGTGTGGCAGCTGTGCGGATGACATGCCTTTCATGAGACTGGGGCTGACGGATGGGATGGATGGTATGTTGTATGTGCATGGTGTGTCTGTGTGTTTGATGGGTTCAGTGGTGTTCGTGTGCATTTCTGTTGTTCCGCTCTGTTGCGTCTAGTGTTGTTTGTCTTACATAGGCGTAGTTGTGGGGTGTGTGGTTGACAGGCAGTAGGGGCTACATGGACAGGACTTCAATGGTGTTTCGGTTGTGTGTGATGAGTTGCACAGTGGCTGCCGTGTGGGACTATATTCAGTGTGGCTTGTGCATGCAGACGTGGCTCCTTGGGTGTTGCTATGTCTGTGATGGGTCATGTGGGGTGTGAGTCTGCTGTTCATGTCCGTGTGCACATTGTTCACTTGTTCGTGACGGTGGGCGGTGCTGCGTGTTCGTGTGCTACGTGACATGTCCCATGTGTTGGTGGTGTTATGGTCCTCATGCCTCCAGTAATCCAGCCCTGTCCAGTTTCCCACCTGCAAGTTGTTCGTGCGTGCACTGTACTGGATGCCACATGGCTCTTAGCGGGGGTGCTCCATGTTGCAGGTCTGTGGGGGTGGGGGGTGTAGTGGGTCGTGGGGGTGGCTGTACACCCACTGACACCGATTGCTGTGGACCGTGATGTCTGCCTTTCGGCTGTCGTTGTGCACTGCGGTGGCTGACACGTGGGTGTGGGGTGTGGGGGATGCTCCTCCTTGCTGTGCTGTGGGACTGGGGCCTGGTGTGTGTTGTACTTGGGCTGTCCACCGTCCCACCCACTGCACTTTGTGTTCCTGCCACTTACCTGTTACTTGTCGGTTGGTGCAGCTGTGCCTGACACATGGGTGTGGGGAGTGCTCCACCTTGCTGGTCTGTGGGAGTGGGGGCCTGGTGGGTGTTGTACTTCAGCTGTCCCCCTCCGACCCACTGCACTTTGTGTTCCTGCCACTTACCTGTTACTTGTCAGTTGGTGCAGCTGTGGCGGACACATGGGTGTGGTGGGTGCTCGTTGTGGCGCTTCTGGCATATTTGTGGACCTGTTGGTGGTTACGTGGCTGGCTTAGTGTACACATGTCCCCACGCATCTTACAGTTGTTCGGTTTGGCCTGTGTGTGGTAGTGTCTGTTGCATGTGCGTGTGATGTGTTGTGTATTGTGTGCTGGACATGGGGGTGTTTGTCCCTGGGAGCTGTGGCATGGTGGTTGCGCATGTGTGTACATAGCGGTGTGCTGGTATACATTAGTTTGTACTTACCAGCCTCCACTCCCCCTGCTAATCCGGCGAGGATCTCCGGATGGATTACGACTCGCACCTTCTCCTCCCACGCTTTGAAGGTCTTAAAGAGCGCGGGATTCCCTCCGCCAGTGACGGCAGCCAGCTCTCTGTTTTTGCCCTCCTTCTTCTTGACCAGGCTCTTTACGTCATTCCAACGTTTGTTTATCTCGGTTCTGTTCCTGGGCAGGGTCCCGACTGCATTGACCTGGTCTACGATCCGGGTCCACATTCTGTTTCTGGTGGCTAGTGGTGTGTGCTGGACCATGTTCCCATAGATTTGTGGGTACACCTTGATGATCTCGTCGACCATGACCGTCAGCTCCATGGGCGTGAACTTGGGCATCCTTTGTGGTGCCATGGTGTTTGTGGTGCTGGTGCGGTGTGTGTTGTGTAATGTGCAGGGGGTTTGTGGTGCCGGTGTTTGGTGGTGGTGGTGGTGGTTGTGATGTGTGCGTTTCTGTGGTGTGCTGCTGTCCTTGCTGTGTCACTGTGTCCTCTCCTCTCCTCTCTGGTTTGCAATGTAGCAAGGGGTTGTGGTCTGTGGGAGTGCTGCTTTTGTACTCACCTATGTGGGTGTGTCCTCATGGTCTGTTGTTTTCAGGTGTGTTGTGTCTGGGGTTCTGGCCTTTGTATTTTTTGTTTGTCCGGGGGGTGTTTTCGGGATGTGTACTGTGCTTGTGTATTTGTGCGTGCCTTGCTGTGTGGACTTGTTGGCCATGTTGTGTGCTATTGGTTTTGTGTGCGGATGGTTTCTGTGCAGGTACGTGGGCGCCATGGCTTCTGCCGTGTCGATTCTCATCGGCGTTGTTTGCGCTGGCGGGCGGTATTTTTGTTGTTTTCCGCGCTCATGGCGGTGCGATCGTAATTTCACGTGCGGTGTGTCGGCCGTGTGGGCGGGCGGTTTGTGTTGTCGTGCGTGTTTCCGTCCGTGGCGGGCGGTTTGACTCCGACTCGGACGATGGCGGGCGGTATTTTGTATGATTTTTCCGCCGATGGCGGTTTTCAGTTTGTGTACTCATAATGGCGTGGTCGGTGTTCAGGCGGTGTGTGCGGGCGGATTTTTGCCGCTTCCATGCCTGGCGGATTTTTTTACGCCGGGTATCGTAATGTGCCCCTTAGAGCCTTATTAATGAGCCCCTGCGTCACTTTTGAGCTGCCGTTGCATCACTTTTTGTGACGCAGCGGCGGCGTAAATAATGCGCCATGTTGCGCCATATTTACGAAGTGACACATCTAGGCAGATGCGTGACTTTGTAAACCCCTGCGCTACATTATACCTGCATCAGGTATAATGTATGCAGGGTGGGCGTTCCCCCGCAAGAAAGGGTCGTAGGAGTGGAGCAGTGAAATCTAGAAGATTTCACTGCACCACTTCTAGGTCGCCAATGCATAAAAACCTTACGCCTGCCTCATGGCAGGTGTAAGGGTGACGCAGGCCCTTTTACATGGGGCTTGCATTCATCAAGTCGCAAGGAGGGCGCACTAAGAAGAGTAGCATCGCTGCTTTCACGCAGCGATGCAACACTTCTCATAAATGAGGCCCAGGGTGCTCAAGGGTAACTCAAACCTTAAGTCAGAATTTACAAGCTACAAACGCCACCTTGGAGTGACTTGCGCTACCTTGCATTACTCTGCATGGAATGCCATTACATGGGGATGGTGTTACATGGTTGGAACGTGGGTGCTCCCACACATGCACCCATGCTTTTTTGACGCATTCCCAGATTTACAATTGTAGGTCTTTACGATAGAGGTGAAACTGTTATAATCTACTTGTTGCCATTCCTCTTCCCTAGCTGTGTCTTCCAGTAGGGAACTGCTCAGCCAGGATGAGTGCTGGAATGTGTGATGATGTCATGGAATGCTTGGTTGCCTGGTTATGTGTGGAGTGTCAGTTGGTGGATGCAGGCTGAGCAGCCTGGAGGCTGCTCCTGGTGGGGCAATTCTACTATCAACTTATCTTCTTCTACCAAACTTACCCTGGAACTAAGCCTGAATAAAGCTATCCTGTTTTGTATACCTGGCTCATGGACTTTCTATTTACATTTTTTGGCGATGATTTGAAGAGAACCTACGCGTTGAGGAAGGAAGACTGGGAATTCCCTACTGAAGATACTGGAACTAAGGACCCTATTAAAGACATTGGAACTTATTAACTGAAACCTGAAGGAAAAAGAAACGCAAAGCAACGCCTTGGTCAGCCCCACCAGTGTCCCTCATCAACAGGACAGCCTGCAGCCTAGGGCGTTTGACCTTCTACTACCGGTCTTCAAACAGTTACTGTGGAGATTGTTGCCATCCTGCTGCCTTGGAAGAGTTGCTTCTGTCCTGCAGCCTGGCGTCTATAATAACAAGATTTTACCAGAGCATCAACAAGTTAAAGTGCAGTCCCCGTTAACGCTGCATGCTGTACATTTGTTGTTAGACAAGGTGTGTCCTTACTACAGTCGTGAGAGAGGTTACTGAATTGGATGCAGAGCATACTGCGTTTACAACTTTACGGCACCCCTGAGGAATGGCAGCAGCGAGGTGTGTTGGGAAATTGGCAGCAACGACGTGTGCTGGGAAAACCGGCACCCTGGTGTGATTAAAGATGCAGAGGCTGGTGATGCCTCCGAACCTGTGGACTAATGCCCAAGTGCCGTCTGTCGAGGACTTTTGGGTGAGCTGTTATCGTTTGTACAATTGTCACTCCTGCACCTTAACGTTTGCCCCTTCAACTGCTGTGCTACTTTTGAATTGTGGCACAAGCTCTTCACAGCGCGCATTCACTCAACGTGCGCAGCCTTTCCGATCCTGTGATACCTCCATGCTATCTTCTATGACGTGTGCACCCTCTTCAGGCCCCTTGCTGTAGTGGACGTTTTGCTGCACTCTGATGCGGCTAGCCATCCGGCGCGGCGTCATTGATGCGTGCCGCCATCTTGTGTTTGGAGCTTCACTCCTACTTTGCAACCTTCGTTGTGGTGTACACCGTTTGCCAATAAAGTTTCGTGAACGTCAAAATCCTCCGGTTGGCTGCAGTTTGTGTCGAGGTTCCAGACTGTCTGCACCCCATGCAGACTTTCAGCAAGTAACGGTTTTGCGGGTCGGAAAGGAGGAGGAGCATGTTTTTTTTTTGTTGTAAAAAAAAAAAAGTAATCGGCCTGCATGGTGAGTCTCACATGTGCCCCCAGTGGTGTAGAGCCGGTACGGCAAGAAAGGGAGGAGGACTGTTAGAAATGGGATCTCTGGTTGGCTCAGGCTTGCGCCAAAGCCAGGCAGAGACCACCACTCTAGTCAGGGCGAGGGAGTTACACGCCGACGATAACCCCTGCTCACCCCCTTGGTAGCTTGGCACGAGCAGTCAGGCTTATCCCGGAGGCAATGTGTAAAGCGTTTGCGCAGCACACTCACACAGCAGCAACACACTAGGCACACCACAAAAGGAACTCCACACAAGGTTATATAAAAAATAGCCTTTGTATTGTCATAAATACATTAGAAACATAACCACCTAATATACAGGGTGCCAACTGGCACTAGGCAATATTCACAGGGGACTATTTACACACGACAGGGCCAATGGGGCCACTGTCATAACCATCACAAATCACCAATTGTAAATGTAGCACAAATAATAAATGTAGCGCACAACCAGTAATTACTGGTACAGTTAGGAACTAAGCCTGGGAACCTGCAATGTAAAACATAGGATGCATAAATCACCTTAGGCATAAAACTACATTAGGCCCTAACCTCCTTAGCATAAACACATTACGCAGTACAACCTCATAATCATACAAGTACATTAGAGGCATAAACACAGGGTGCGTAAATCAAAGTAAATGCAAATCACATTAGGGCCTGGCGCCCTATTAGACTCACAGTCCCCCTGGTCAACTGGCCCTCTCAAAAGGGCTCAAATGCCCTATGTCCCAAGAGTCAGGGCGCTGCCTAGGCAGCAGGAGTCAAGGGTGCGCAATTGCGCAAGCCTAAACGCGGCAGCTGCCCACTACTGGCTGGGCAGCTGTGAAACTGAGCACGGGCACCAGCGTGCCCCCTGAGCCCCCTCTCTGGGACTCGCAATTTAAATTGAACCTGTCCCCCAGGGTTGCGGCTGCCTGCGCTCTCGCAGGGCAGCTGGCAAAAGGTGCAAATAAAGTCTGGCACTCCTCGTGCCTCTTGGGCCCCCACTGGGGCTTCTTAACAAAACCTGCCCCCACGTTGCAGCTGCCTGCGCACTCGCAGGGCAGCTGGGAATGGCACGGGCACCACTGTGCCTTGTGAGCCCCACTGGGACTCCACCACAAAAGAATATGCCCACTGTCAGGCGGGGCCGCTTGTGGCAAGGAAACTGGCACTAACGTGCCTCTCAGCCCCCCTCCGGGACTTCTACAATAATGCCCCCAAGCGCTGCCGCTGCCCACTGTCAAGCGGGGCAGCGGGAAAGAAAACTGAGCACGGCACCTGCAGTGCCCGAGGCTTGGTCACGGGGCGGGCACCGAAAATGTGCCCCGACACACCAACAATACCCTTGCTAAGCCCCACTCACCGGGGACTCTTCTGGTCTCTCGGCGGTAGTGGCTGTGAACTGCACACGGGGCTCTCCTCACCACTCGGGAGCCCCGTCTTGACTTAGGTGCAGTGCTGCCTGTCTCCCGTCCTCCGGACCTCTCCTCACTTCACGGGAGGCTCGCTGCTCCTCCGGTGCCGGGCCGCCTGTCTCTCTTCGCCCGGTCCCTGTGGGGGCACGGGACTTAAGGCTGGAGCTCACGGAGGCGGGGTAGGCTCCGTCCTCCTTTCTGTAAGCCACCGAGCTTCTCCTGGCTTCCGGCTTCTGTCCTCGGGCCGCGCTACGATTGGGCGGCCTTGGCAACTTCCTGTCCTTGGCCACGCCCGAGTCAGGCAGCTTGCCTGACTTCCGGGCCTCCGATCTCGGCGGCGATTTTCCGGCGGTTCTTCTCTCCGTCAAGCGGCATCAATGCGGGGTAGGCTCCCGCACAAAAACCTAAATGCGGGGTGGGCACCCGCTAAATGAGGCAACAATGCGGGGTGGGCTCCCGCCTGCGTTAGCAGCACGGGGGAATCCCTACACCGGGGATTCCCTCTTCCACGATGGCAGCTCAGCGCTGCGAAGCCCCAGCACTCTCCTTTCACCTGGAAATAAAGTCGTAGCGCTCACGAGGCGCTAGGGCCCTTCATAGTCCTGGGGTAAAGCTGGGCAAGGCATCCAGCAGGCAAGAATTAAAAGTCCTTGGGGCTCGGGGGGCGGACCACAGCACAGCCAGGCAGGCCAGCACGCAGGGACTCCCAGGAACCAGCAGCTGGGTCCCGCGGCGGTTCCTCCTGGCAGAGTGTCCCCTCAAAGTCACAGGAACAACAGAACAGAACCTCCTCATGGGGTCACAGCCCCCTCTTTTATACACCCTTTTCCTTTGTCACATAGCACAGGGCTGGGGAAAAACCAGGTGCAACTGGTTTTGGGGGAGCTTTGGAGCACTTTGTTTTGCTCAGCTCCTCTCTCCTTTCATCAGGACAGGCTAGGGACATCAGACGAACCACAGGGGGTGGAGCCAGCATTGTGGAGGGAAGGCACAGCCCTATTCAGGTCCCAGGTGCAACTCCTCCCTCCCATCTAGATGCAGATCTCCCTATTCAGCCCTGCGCTGACTCACCCTGCCCCTCCTGGAGCCACACACACCTCCCAGCCCCTGTCACTCACAAAGCCAGACATGCAATTCACATCAGGCAGGCAGACACAGAGCACACATAAATGCCAACTTCTAAAAGTGGCACTTCTCCACTAGTCACAATAAATCTGCGCACACCACTGCGCAGCATTTATTCTCACGAGTTCGCACATACTAAACTCGCCCCTGCCCTACTCTCACACCAGGAATTACCATGGACACACATATCCCCCATGCATTCCTATGGGAGGGCAGGCCAATCTCACCACACGCACTCAGAGTGCGCACGCACTTTACACTGGGACACAGGGCTAAAGTGCGCAGAGGCCTAAAACCACCAACACTACACAGGGAAAAGGCTAGGAGACGAGCAAAAAGTTTAGGGGTGAACCTGCCAAAAGGGCCAAGTCCAACACAACCCCTTCCAGCCAAAACGCAGGGCAGACCAATCACCACCGTGATGGGCTTCCCTGCTTGGGGCGATAGAACACGGACGCGGGCCCGCAACTGCAGGGACACCCTCCTGTTCTACGCCACGGTGAACCCATGTGGTTCCTTCTAAAAAGCTGTCCGGAGCAACTGGGCTACCCCACTGGTACTCCCTAGCTGTCCGCGGCCAGGACCAGGCCCTAGGCCATCCAGATGCCACTGGTCCTTGCCCATTCACAGAGTGGGGGTAGTAACCCCTGGCACATAGTAGCCATTCTCCACTCTTCCCCTCATCAGGGCAGGTCTAGACTGCCACTGATCCTCCAGCCTAGGGTCTGCACCCTCAGGCGGACCAGAAGTCACGGGTGAGGCTCTCCTCCCCTACCTCTCCTTCTAGTGTTCCGCCCTCTCCTCCTTGGAGAAGCACCCTCAGAACACAACTCTCCCACCAGTTCAGGACGTCTCTCCCACAACTGGTCTCCCAACCTAGGGTCTAACCCTTCAGGTTGCACCGGGGTCAGAGGCGAGGACTCCCTCCTCTGCACCCCCTTCCAGAGTTCTGCACCCTCCCAACTGGAGCGGTACCCCTGGAAGATGAACCGGTCAGGACACTGGTTACAGATGTCCTTTCCTCCAGGTCAGGCGGATCCTTAACCTGGCCTCCCAACCTTGGGGCTGAACCCCATGGTTGAGCATTTGCCTGGCACACCAGGACTTCCGGGGCGCACTCAGCAGCCCCCCGAGGGTAACACATGACTCATGTGTTGCGTGACAGTCTGCGTGGCGCAGACCTCCCGACCCCTGTCCATCTGACAGTGCGCAGAGATCCCCACGACAGAAGTGGTGTCACCATGGTCACTTCTAGGAGACTCAGCCCTTCTGGCTGGCCCCTGACCCACTGGTTCTTCCACTGGGGAACACATCCCCCTCTCACCCCTCAATCCGGACTTCTGTACCCTCCCAACTGGAGCGGCACTGCCAGACACCAGAACCACTGGAGCTCTACTTACAGACGCTCCAGGTTCTCCAGACACTAGGAGATCCTCCTCAAATGGACTAACAGGACAGCCTAGGCTCCCAACCTGGTGTTCCCTGAAGAAACCATCCAGGTTCTGAGACTGGGTTTCGGGCACCTGGGGACACTCAGTCCCACACTCACTCCTACTCCACTGAGACAGGACGTGAGCCCCTACACCCCTCCCACTACACTGGGACCTAGCTGGGCTACACTGAACCTCTTCCTCAATACAGGACTGGAAGATACCTGAACCATTACTTTCGGAATCACTCCCCAATGCCTCATCAGAACCTTGGGCCTCCACCCAGAGGTCTGCCTCTCGTGTAAACTCCCATAGTTCAGAAAACCCACCCTCCAACAGGTGTTGGCGCAACCCCGGCAAACAACAACTGAGCAGGTGCTCTCTGAGAACCAGATCGAACAGTCCTTCAAAATCCTGTTCCGTGTTAACCGTTACCCAATCAGCCAGTGCATCATTACATTCATCCGAAAAATCCGCCCAAGACTGGTGAGACAGTTTCCTACTGCCCCTGAACTTCAACCTGTACTCCTCTTCCTGGGAGCCAAGTACCATATTCTGGGAACTGGGAATGGGACTTCCTGCACTGGACTGTATATTGCTGCCACCACTGGACCCCACCCTCACTGGGGAATCCAGAAAACTACCACTGCACTCAGGGGATAATCTACCCTCCCGAGCTAATTTCTCCCTGGCGAAGGCCCTCTCAGCCTCCGCCATCCTCTCCTGCGCTAAGACCCTCTCGGTCTCTAGCTTTTTCTCCTCCATACTCAGCTGCGCTATCTCCCTGGTATGCTCTAACCTGAGCTTCTCCAAAGCCAGCTGATGCTCCCTTTCTTCCCTCCTATCCACCCACTCCTCTGGGGACAGGAAAAGGGATGGGGCACTGCCCCCGACACTGGATCCAGCAAGGGACTCCCTATCTATGGGGTCCTCACTATCTACTGGCGTCCCTGTCCTGTCACTTTCTTCCTCCTCTTCCATCTCCTCAGGGCTCCCCTCAGACCCACCACCCTCTTGGCGTGCGGCCAGGGCCCTCTTCTCCTCATTGCGCTCACAGTCCCATTCATCCTTTTGCCATTGGATCAGGTTGTCCCTCAGTTTTGACTGGGTGTCTGACCCACTCACTGCTATGTCTCTCTCCTTACAGAAGTCCACCAACTCCCACATGCTGTATCTAAACAGACCACAAAAATTAAAAGCAGACTCCATTTTGGCAGGACGCTCAGGGACACGTGCAACACAGGAGACCTAGGTGTCTGAGCTGAAGCAAGAGTATACACTTTACAAATGACACTTTTAGGAGAAGAATTAAAACAAAACTCAGAACAATAATCCCCACACACGTGATTATCTAAATGTAGAGTTTGTAGTGCAACCAGTTGTCGCTGTGGTACTGCGCAAACGCAAGTCCTATCCTCACCGCTGACAACCAATGTTAGAAATGGGATCTCTGGTTGGCTCAGGCTTGCGCCAAAGCCAGGCAGAGACCACCACTCTAGTCAGGGCGAGGGAGTTACACGCCGACGATAACCCCTGCTCACCCCCTTGGTAGCTTGGCACGAGCAGTCAGGCTTATCCCGGAGGCAATGTGTAAAGCGTTTGCGCAGCACACTCACACAGCAGCAACACACTAGGCACACCACAAAAGGAACTCCACACAAGGTTATATAAAAATAGCCTTTGTATTGTCATAAATACATTAGAAACATAACCACCTAATATACAGGGTGCCAACTGGCACTAGGCAATATTCACAGGGGACTATTTACACACGACAGGGCCAATGGGGCCACTGTCATAACCATCACAAATCACCAATTGTAAATGTAGCACAAATAATAAATGTAGCGCACAACCAGTAATTACTGGTACAGTTAGGAACTAAGCCTGGGAACCTGCAATGTAAAACATAGGATGCATAAATCACCTTAGGCATAAAACTACATTAGGCCCTAACCTCCTTAGCATAAACACATTACGCAGTACAACCTCATAATCATACAAGTACATTAGAGGCATAAACACAGGGTGCGTAAATCAAAGTAAATGCAAATCACATTAGGGCCTGGCGCCCTATTAGACTCACAGTCCCCCTGGTCAACTGGCCCTCTCAAAAGGGCTCAAATGCCCTATGTCCCAAGAGTCAGGGCGCTGCCTAGGCAGCAGGAGTCAAGGGTGCGCAATTGCGCAAGCCTAAACGCGGCAGCTGCCCACTACTGGCTGGGCAGCTGTGAAACTGAGCACGGGCACCAGCGTGCCCCCTGAGCCCCTCTCTGGGACTCGCAATTTAAATTGAACCTGTCCCCCAGGGTTGCGGCTGCCTGCGCTCTCGCAGGGCAGCTGGCAAAAGGTGCAAATAAAAGTCTGGCACTCCTCGTGCCTCTTGGGCCCCCACTGGGGCTTCTTAACAAAACCTGCCCCCACGTTGCAGCTGCCTGCGCACTCGCAGGGCAGCTGGGAATGGCACGGGCACCACTGTGCCTTGTGAGCCCCACTGGGACTCCACCACAAAAGAATATGCCCACTGTCAGGCGGGGCCGCTTGTGGCAAGGAAACTGGCACTAACGTGCCTCTCAGCCCCCCTCCGGGACTTCTACAATAATGCCCCCAAGCGCTGCCGCTGCCCACTGTCAAGCGGGGCAGCGGGAAAGAAAGCTGAGCACGGCACCTGCAGTGCCCGAGGCTTGGTCACGGGGGCGGGCACCGAAAATGTGCCCCGACACACCAACAATACCCTTGCTAAGCCCCACTCACCGGGGACTCTTCTGGTCTCTCGGCGGTAGTGGCTGTGAACTGCACACGGGGCTCTCCTCACCACTCGGGAGCCCCGTCTTGACTTAGGTGCAGTGCTGCCTGTCTCCCGTCCTCCGGACCTCTCCTCACTTCACGGGAGGCTCGCTGCTCCTCCGGTGCCGGGCCGCCTGTCTCTCTTCGCCCGGTCCCTGTGGGGGCACGGGACTTAAGGCTGGAGCTCACGGAGGCGGGGTAGGCTCCCGTCCTCCTTTCTGTAAGCCACCGAGCTTCTCCTGGCTTCCGGCTTCTGTCCTCGGGCCGCGCTACGATTGGGCGGCCTTGGCAACTTCCTGTCCTTGGCCACGCCCGAGTCAGGCAGCTTGCCTGACTTCCGGGCCTCCGATCTCGGCGGCGATTTTCCGGCGGTTCTTCTCTCCGTCAAGCGGCATCAATGCGGGGTAGGCTCCCGCACAAAAACCTAAATGCGGGGTGGGCACCCGCTAAATGAGGCAACAATGCGGGGTGGGCTCCCGCCTCGTTAGCAGCACGGGGGAATCCCTACACCGGGATTCCCTCTTCCACGATGGCAGCTCAGCGCTGCGAAGCCCCAGCACTCTCCTTTCACCTGGAAATAAAGTCGTAGCGCTCACGAGGCGCTAGGGCCCTTCATAGTCCTGGGGTAAAGCTGGGCAAGGCATCCAGCAGGCAAGAATTAAAAGTCCTTGGGGCTCGGGGGGGGGGGGCGGACCACAGCACAGCCAGGCAGGCCAGCACGCAGGGACTCCCAGGAACCAGCAGCTGGGTCCCGCGGCGGTTCCTCCTGGCAGAGTGTCCCCTCAAAGTCACAGGAACAACAGAACAGAACCTCCTCATGGGGTCACAGCCCCCTCTTTTATACACCCTTTTCCTTTGTCACATAGCACAGGGCTGGGGAAAAACCAGGTGCAACTGGTTTTGGGGAGCTTTGGAGCACTTTGTTTTGCTCAGCTCCTCTCTCCTTTCACAGGACAGGCTAGGGACATCAGACGAACCACAGGGGGTGGAGCCAGCATTGTGGAGGGAAGGCACAGCCCTATTCAGGTCCCAGGTGCAACTCCTCCCTCCCATCTAGATGCAGATCTCCCTATTCAGCCCTGCGCTGACTCACCCTGCCCCTCCTGGAGCCACACACACCTCCCAGCCCCTGTCACTCACAAAGCCAGACATGCAATTCACATCAGGCAGGCAGACACAGAGCACACATAAATGCCAACTTCTAAAAGTGGCACTTCTCCACTAGTCACAATAAATCTGCGCACACCACTGCGCAGCATTTATTCTCACGAGTTCGCACATACTAAACTCGCCCCTGCCCTACTCTCACACCAGGAATTACCATGGACACACATATCCCCCATGCATTCCTATGGGAGGGCAGGCCAATCTCACCACACGCACTCAGAGTGCGCACGCACTTTACACTGGGACACAGGGCTAAAGTGCGCAGAGGCCTAAAACCACCAACACTACACAGGGAAAAGGCTAGGAGACGAGCAAAAAGTTTAGGGGTGAACCTGCCAAAAGGGCCAAGTCCAACAAGGACGTTGCACAGTTGGCTGAAAAGAAAATAGTACTTTTGGGTCACGATTAGGTGTTCCTGCCAGAGCACACTGAAGAGACTCAGGTGTTATGTCTTCCCTACATTGCATTGGATGCCGGCACCCGCGTGGAGTTTTGAGTGGAGACCTCGGGTGAGAGATCGCTCACTGTAGTGAAAGACTTCCTTTTTGAACATTTTCAATAGCTACAATACTGTTTTGTGGGAGGAAGTGTGTACCCTTTTATGTTGACCTTTTGGGGTACTACGTGAGGTTGTAGGGCGGTTAGCGCCCCAGTGCTGGTTCATCGGGAAGTATTTTTTCCCTATTGTGTTAGGTTGTGGGGCGACTAGTGCCCCAGTTCTGTTCCACAGGGTGATGTGTGTACTGTAACATGTA
Organism: Calotriton arnoldi; assembly: GCA_963921515.1. Classification (NCBI taxonomy): domain Eukaryota; kingdom Metazoa; phylum Chordata; class Amphibia; order Caudata; family Salamandridae; genus Calotriton; species Calotriton arnoldi. The sequence continues at coordinate 402,804 of CAWUFW010005039.1, forward strand.
GGTGGTGGTGTGGTGAGTGCCCTAGTCCTGTTCCACAGGGTGGTGTGTACCCTGTTATGTGTAGGTTGGGGGTGGTGAGTACCCCAGTTCTGTTTTGTAGGGCGTGAGTACCCTTTTATAGTGAGGTTGTGGGGTGGTGAGTGCCCCAGTTCTGTTCCACAGGGTGGTGTGCACCTTGTTACGTGTAGGTTGTGGGGTGGTGAGTACCCCAGTTCTGTTTTGTAGGGCGTGAGTACCCTTTTATAGAGAGTTTGTGGGGAGGTGAGTACCCCAGTTCTGTTTTGTAGGGTGGTGTGTACCCTGTTACGTGTAGGTTGTGGGGCGGTGTACCCTGTCTCTGAGAGGTTGTGGGGTGGTGAGTGCCCCAGTTCTGTTCCTAGGGTGGTGAGTACCCTTTTGCGGTGAGGTTGTGGGGTGGTGAGTGCCGTACCCCATTTCTGTTTTATAGGGTGGTATGTACCCTACTACGGTGAGGTTGTGGGAGCTGAGTGCCCCAGTTCTATTTTCAAGGGTGTTTTTTACCCTATTGTGGTGAGGTTGTGGGGTGGTTAGTGCCCTAGTTCTGTTTTTAGGGATGTGTGTACCCTAATATGTTGAGGATGTGGGTGGTTAGTACCCAATACTGTTTTTTTTTTTCCTTTATTTTCCCTAAGGGAGGGGGATGGGGCGTGTTTCATGCATGTATATTTGGAATGGAATGTGTTTTTTACATGCATGTTTTGGAATGTTCCTTCCATATTTCCTGATGTAGTGTTATATGTACATTTCATGCATGTATTGTTTGGAGTGTTACTTTTCATGCATGCATATTTGAAATGTTCTTACTATCTTTTCTGATGTAATGTATTTGATGATGTTTTCGTTTGTTTCGTTCACTTTTGCTTTTAGTTTCCTAAGGAAGGGGGATGTGTTATAATCTACTTGTTGCCATTCCTCTTCCCTAGCTGTGTCTCCCCTACTGCTCAGCCAGGATGAGTATTGGAATGTGTGATGATGTCATGGAATGCTTGGTTATGTGTGGAGTGTCAGTTGGTGGATGCAGGCTGAGCAGCAGGGAGGCTGCTCCTGGTGGGGCAATTCTACTATCTACTTATCTTCTTCTACCAAACTTACCCTGGAACTAAGCCTGAATAAAGCTATCCGGTTTTGTATACCTGGCTCATGGACTTTCTATTTACAACAGAAACAAAGAGAAATATCTTTACTTGCACCATCCTGCACAAAAAAAATCCTGGGTGTTGTGCCGGCATCCTTGAACCATGGCGCGAGGGTGCCTGCATTGGCGCTTGGCAGCCACAAGTGTGCAGGAATGTGCCATATGTTAGTAATTATGGCGCATTCCAGCCCTCTGCATTTGACGCAGTGCAGTAAGTTGTCTTGCTGCATTCTACTGCGTCAATTTTTGATAAATCTTGGCCCTGATATCTGTAGGAGAGTAGGACCTGCTTCACATGGGTACACCCACTTTTTGCTGATGCTTCACTGTTTTTCGACTTTAGTCTGGCTGGGGCCCTGCTAATCAGAACCCCAGCCTAGCTGCTTCCTCTCTAAAATGGTTTCCATGTGCCTTAGGCACATCTCTGATTGGAATCTGGAGTGCCCTTATAAGTCCCTAGTATATGGTATACTATGTACCCAGGGCATAGGTACCTCAGAGGCCTACCAGGGGCTGCAGCATGTATTGTGCCACCCCTGGAAGGCCATCCAAAATGACACCACAGGTCTGCTACTGCAGCCTGGGTAAGGTGGTGCATGCACCCCTTACAGTGGTATAGGCTACCTATATCACTACCATTGCACACACATATAAACCTATAAGTCACTCCTATGGCAGGCCTTACCAATCCTGAAGGCAGAGTGCTTGGTTCTTATGTGAGAGGGTGCCCCTGCATGAGCAGAGCCCCTCTACAGCGTTCGGAGTCCCTCCTCTGATGCTGTTTGTGGTACAGCCTGACCATATACTCTTAAGCGCATTATATCCTCGCGGTACAATGCTAACTTTGGACTGGCTGCACCAAAACATGTCGTGTTTGGTGTCAAACATCTTGGAATACTACCCCCCGCCAGTCCTGGCGGCGGGGTAGCATTCCACCCTTCTAGAGGGAGAGACATGTACACACCGGGCTACCCTGTAACTTCTTTCCAGAGCCCTGGCATCACAAAATGGATGCCGCTGCCACAGACACGGGTCTGGCCTCCTGCTGCTGACTGAAACTCCGGCAGGGGAGGCCTGGACAATAGGTTTCCTGTTGCAGGGAGGTGTAACCACCTCCCCAGACAGGATAGTGTGTATTGGGGCAGGGCGGGAGCACCCTCTGGTGCTTTGAAGTCCTGCACGGGGGGCACATTTGGTGTCCCTGTGCATATGCCAGTTCAAACCGGTCGCCGGGGCTACCTGCCCCTGCTCTGGCGTGAAACTGGACAAAGGGAATGGGTGTAACCACCCCTCTTCCCTGACCCTCCCATAGGTGGGTCCCCAGAGTGTGTCCAACCCCCTAACTTAGTATAAGTATGGGACCCCAGTCCTTAGGACTTTAGATTACCCTGGACGAAACTCTGACACTGAATCCTGGACCTTCGATGCTCTACCTGACGATTAGAGGACTGAAGAATCTCTCTTGGGGTCAAGGAGTGAATCCCCTGCTTGGCAGGCACCTAAGAAGCAATTGTCTGGTCTGCATCGCCGAAGCTCCCGCCGGATGCCGAAATCTTTGCATCACCAGAGGTAGATTTCCACACTTCCCCGAGGCTGCCCTGAGTCCCCAGCAAAGCTGTGGCCCGTAGCTGTCGTGGGTAACGTGGTACCGTGACCCCTGGACACCGAGTACTTTTGCAAGTGCATCCTCTTCTGGGTCTTTCACGAAGTTGTGCTTTGGGCTCCGAGTAGCTCCCGCCTCCAGCACCGACTGCACTGAAGTTCACTGGCCTCCACTCCACAAGTGTCCTGTGAGCCAGCTCCAAGTGCGTCCACTCGAGGCTCCTTCACAGTCGCTAGTCCGTTGGCTAGTGGGCCCTCCCGAAGGCAACTCTTCTTCTGATTGGGCTTCCCTGGTTGCTCCAGACGTGCCCTGACTTACCCTCGCTGGGTGAGTCCCTCAGATCTTGCTGGTCTGTACCACCATCATTTTTCTATTTCCACGAGACTTGCCGTTGCCAAGGCTTGTTGGGTCCAATCCGATCGCCGACACCTCAGCAAGTGCCAGACGTCGTGGGACAGCTCGAATCCAGCTCCTGGTCATCGTTGACACCTCTTGGACCTCATGGCTGAAGAGTCAAGACGACCGCCAACCTACCTGAAGCACCCGACATCGGTGGGCATCTGCTCATCGCCTTCCTGGTCACTGGCTAGTGACCCACACTCTGTCCCCTTTGCTTTCAGGTTCTTCAGATCTTCGATCCACCCTTGGATCCACCCGAACACTTTCGACTTGGTCGCCAGCAGCACTTTGCAGCCGATCGCCATTGAAAACGATGACGAAACCCGACCCCGAAAGACACCTATGCACCCGGCTTCCCTGGGTGAGGTAACTCGAGTACTCCGGTGCTCCCGTGGGTATAGACTCTAGAACGACCTAGTTCTAAAGGGGTTTGCTCCAAGTCCTCCTCTAAGTGTCCTTTTTCTCTAAAACTCCAACCGCGACATTCCCCATAGAAGTCAACGGCGGCTCGCGGCTGTGTTCTCACACTGCACGCAGTCCCCGTGGGTCCCCTGTGTCACTACCTTGGGTGGTTCCTTGAGGGCCAAGCACTCCTACAGGCTCTAGGCCTTGTGTCTAGCTCAGTCGTGGTTCTTATACCACTTTATTGGTATATGGTTTGGTACGCCCCTAGGGCTCAAACGTGTATTTGTGCTATTACTGTTGATAACTGACTTGTAACTTATGTACTTCGAACTCTAGCCTCATAAAGAGACTAGAGGGGTGTGTTTAAGACTAAATACATATATTTTAAATATATACCTGGTGTGGTCCTCTTTCATTTGGTCACTCAAGAGATTATAGACTGGTAAAACAAGCTGCTTTACATTCCTTCAAGACTTAGCCTGAAGGCTGCTCTCCATAGCTACCACTAGGATAGCTTTCAATAAAGGTTGTCTTTAACCTATCTCCAATAAGGGGTTGTTTGGACTGGTGCAAGGTGCCCACTATAATTAGTGGACAGCATATACCAGGCCAACTTCTCACATTGGTGTGCAGCGTGTGGGATTCCAGCTTGCTATTGTTTTACCAGATAATCTCAATTGAATTGATCAACTGAAAACCACTAAGGGTACCTTAGGTACATATAAATCAAGCTTAGGATACAGTAAGTTCTACTGAACTTAGAGTTGTGTGTTAAGGGATAGCACACCCTTTCTACAACTCAAGAGAGTTTAGTAGGCCACACTAGAGTAGGTAGTGCATACACCACACCACACTAGTAATGTCTTTAGGGCCAGGAACCAGTGGGTCCCAGCCAGAAGCCAATGGGCTTCTTCCCTCCAAGTATGATAATCTCCCATTCTTGGAATTGAGAGCATTAAGCACTGCTAAGAAACTAAAGACAGGCAAAAGTGCCAACACCCAACGCCTCATAGAGGTACTCCTGCTGGATGATCTCAGAAGACTACCAGGGTCTGAAGGGGTAGGCAGAGAGGGTGGGGCAGAAGATGAGGAAGGGGCCAGGGGTGAAATCACCCAGGACCCAATCTCTGAAACTGGCCAGGAAGGTGACAATGACCTTGACCTGGAAACTCCAGCTCCTCCTGTGGATGAGGAGGAGGATCAGAATGACCTACCCTTTGTCCCCCCAGGAAGAATTGTGAGTGTGCCCAGAAGGCCTAGATCTCCTTCTCAGGAGTCTAACCACTCTGACACCTCAATAGGGACCTCTGTTTCCTCTCATAGGAGGGAATCCTCTCATGAAAGGAAAGAGAGACTGCTCAAGTATGGAGAAGCTCAGTTGAGAATCAGAAGAGAGCAGTTGGCTATAGACAGGGAGTCCCTAGAGCTTGAAAGGCAAAGAAAAAGATGGGACTAGAGTCCCATGGTGGCAGCAATTTCCCCAGAGATAGGGAAAGGTCTTATGACCATAGAAACCTGAGCAAGATTGTCCCTCCCTACCAGAGTGGGGATGACATCCACAAATGGATAACTGCACTGGAGAGGGCCTGTAAAGTACAGAGGGTCCCTCAGGAGCAGTGGGCAGCAATCTTGTGGCTCTCCTTTGCAGACAAAGGTAGAGACAAGCTCCTCACTGTTAGAGAAGAGGATGCTGACAATTACAAAGTCTTGAAGAGTGCTCTGATTGATGGGTTTGGCCTAACAACTGAACAATACAGGTTAAAGTTCAGAGATACCCAAAAGCACAGACTCAAGACTGGGTGGACTATGTGGATTGTTCTGCTAAGGCTCTGGAAGGTTGGTTGATGGGCAGTAAGGTATGTGACTTCACAGGATTGTACAATCTTATCATGAGGGAGCAGATTCTTAATAACTGTCAAAATCAGCTGTTGCATCAGTACCTGGTGGACTCTGATCTGACCTCTCCCCAAGAATTGGGAAAGAAGGCAGACAAATGGGTCAGAACCAGGGTGAGGCAGAAGGTACAGAACCAAGGTGGTGACCCAAAGAAGCAAGATTCTAAGAACTCTGATAAGGGTGGGGAGAAGGGTAAAGACCAGAAGTCTTCACAAGGCCCCCAAAAATCTTCTTCAGGTGGGGATTCACAGTCTAACAAGGGAAAAGGCCAAAAGAAACCATGGTGCAAAGTCTGTAAGCAAAAGACACACTGGACCAGTGATTGCACCAAGTCCAAAGACTCTATTCCAGCCCCCACCAATGCCCCTAAGGCACCTGTTCCCCCTAGTGCAGTTACAGTTGGTGGTGGGAGTACACAAGCCAAGGGTTTAGTAGGGTTGACCCTGGGTAAGGAGATGAGCTCTGACCTAGTCAGAGAACTCACTCAGGCTGTCCTAGTCTGTGATGGAGGCATGGATGTGACCTCCTCTGTGAGTCCCAGTAATCTGGGCAAGTACAGGCAACAGCCCTTAATCAATGGAAAAGAGGCTTTGGCATTTAGGGACACAGGGGCAAGTGTCACCATGGTGACACAAGACCTTGTGGATCCTGGGCAGATTATACTTGGTGAAATGTACCAAGTGACCAATGCTAGCAATGTCAGAACAGACCATACTCTGGCAGTTGTTAACTTCTCCTGGGGAGGGGTAACTGGCCTTAAGAAGGTTGTGGTAAGTGCAGACCTACCAGTTGAATGCGTGCTTGGCAATGATCTAGAAACTTCAGCTTGGGCAGAAGTGGCGCTCAGGACCCATGCAGAAATGCTGGGCATCCCTGCAGATGTGTTTGCTGTGACCAGGTCACAGGCCAAAATGTCTAACACTGAACAGGCCTTGGATTCTGAAATAATGGACCAAGTGCCATCCAAGAGGAGGAGTATTAGGATAAAGGCAGTGCCTTCCCCCTTGGCTCAGAAGGAAGATCAGTCTCTTCAGGGAGATGATCTCAGTCCTGAGGAAGGAACTGTCCCAGAGGAGCTTGAGCCTGATCAGGTTGAGTTCTTAGGGACAGGGGGCCCTTCCAGGGCAGATCTGAGCCAGGAGCAGCAGAGCTGCCCCTCTCTTGAACCCCTCAGACAGCAAGCTGCTGCTGAGGCTGCTAGGAAAGCTAGTGGTCCCCATACTGTGTATTGGGATGATGGACTCTTGTACTCAGAGTGTAGAGACCCCAAGCCTGGTGCCACCAGGAGGTTGGTTATACCTCTGAAGTTCAGGGGCTTCCTATTGACCCTAGCCCATGACATTCCTTTAGCAGGTCACCTGGGCCAGAACAAGACTTGGGACAGAATTGTCCCTCACTTTCACTGGCCCCACATGTCTGAAGACACCAAGGAGTTTTGTCGCTCCTGTGTAACCTGCCAGGCCAGTGGCAAGGCAGGTGGCACTACAAAGGCCCCCCTGATACCACTACCTGTGGTGGGGGTTCCCTTTGAAAGGGTGGAGATTGACCTTGTTGGTCCCATGGATCCCCAAACAGCATCTGGGCACAGGTTTATCCTGGTGGTAGTGGATCCTGCCACCAGGTACCCAGAGGCTATTCCCCTTAGGACTACTACAGCACCTGTAGTGGCAAGGGCCCTCCTGGGAATTTTCTCAAGAGTGGGCTTCCCTAAGGAGGTTGTATCAGACAGGGATGCAAACTTTATGTCTGGATACTTGAAAGCAATGTGGAAGGAGTGTGGAGTGACTTACAAGTTCACCACACCCTATCACCCACAATGCAATGGTTTAGTTGAGAGATTCAACAAAACCTTGAAGGGCATGATTAAAGGGCTCCCAGAGAAGCTTAGGCGAAGATGGGACATATTCTTGCCCTGCCTTTTATTTGCATACAGGGAGGTGCCTCAAAGGGGGTTGGCTACAGCCCTTTTGAACTTTTGTTTGGTCACCCTGTCAGGGGTCCATTGTGCTTGGTAAAGGAAGGATGGGAGTTACCTCTCAAGCCCCCAAAGCAAGACATAGTGGACTATGTACTTGGTCTCCGCTCCAGGATGGCTGAATACATGAAAAAGGCAACTAAAAACCTTGAGGCTAGCCAGGAACTGCAAAAAGCCTGGCATGACCAAAGGCTGTACTGACTGTTTACCAGCCAGGACAGAAGGTGTGGAGTGCTGGAGCCAGTGGCCCCAGCAGCTCTCCAAGACAAGTGGAGTGGACCCCATACCATTGTTGAACAGAAGGGTGAGGTTACCTACTTAGTAGACCTAGGAACACCCAGGAGTCCCCACAGGGTTCTCCATGTCAACAGATTAAAACCATATGTGGACAGGGCAGACATGGGCTTGCTCATGGCTACTGATGAGGGACAGGAGGAAGAGAGTGACCCACTCCCTGACCTGCTCTCACAGAACCCTGATGATGGGTCAGTGGATGGTGTAGCCTTGGCAGGCAGCCTCACTGCCCAGCAGCAAACTGATTGCAGACAGGTGCTCAATCAGTTCAGGCACATATTCTCTCTGACACCCAGTCAGACCACCTAGTGCACTCATGAAGTGGACACGGGGGACAGTCTGCCTATTAAAAATAAGATTTATAGGCAACCTGACCATGTCAGGGACTGTATCAGGACAGAAGTCCAGAAGATGTTGGATTTGGGAGTTATTGAACCCTCAGATAGCCCTTGGGCTAGTCCAGTGGTCCTTGTGCCAAAACCTCACACCAGTGGTGGGAAAAGAGAGATGAGGTTTTGTGTGGACTACAGGGGTCTCAATGCAGTCACTAGGACTGATGCCCATCCAATACCCAGGGCAGATGAGCTAATAGACACTTTGGCCTCAGCCAAGTATCTAAGCACATTTGACCTAACAGCTGGCTACTGGCAGATCAGGCTAGCTGATGATGCAAAGCCAAAAACAGCATTCTCAACCCCTAGTGGGCATTATCAATTTGTGGTAATGCCCTTTGGTCTGAAGAATGCACCTGCCACTTTTCAGAGGTTGGTGAATACAGTCCTTACAGGTCCTGGAAGCCTATAGTGCAGCATATCTAGATGATATTGCTGTCTTTAGCTCCACCTGGGAGGATCACCTGGTCCACCTCAGAAATGTTTTGCAGGCCCTGCAGAAAGCAGGCCTAACTATCAAGGCCACAAAGTGCCAGATAGGGCAGAGTCAGGTTGTGTATCTGGGCCACCTTGTGGGTGGAGGCCAGGTTCAACCATTGCAGAGCAAGATCCAGACCATCATGGACTGGACTGCTCCAACTACCCAGACTCAGGTGAGAGCCTTTTTAGGCCTGACTGGGTACTATAGGAGATTTGTCAAGGGGTATGGATCAATAGTGACACCCCTGAATGACTTAACTTCCAAGAAAATGCCCATAAAGGTTCAGTGGACAGTTAGCTGTCAAAAGGCATTTGATGACCTGAAGCAGGCCATGTGCACTGCTCCCATTCTACAGAGTCCTGATTACTCCAAGAAGTTCATTGTCCAAACAGATGCATCTGAATTGGGGGTAGGGGCTGTACTGTCACAATTGAATGATGAAGGTCAGGATCAGCCAGTAGCTTTTATTAGCAGAAGGCTGACCCCTAGAGAGAAACGTTGGTCAGCCATAGAGAGGGAGGCCTTTGCTGTGGTTTGGGCTCTGAGGAAGTTGAGGCCATACTTGTTTGGTACTCACTTCCTTGTTCAAACAAACCACAAGCCCATCCTATGGCTAAAACAAATGAAGGGTGAAAACCCCAAACTGTTTAGGTGGTCCATTTCCCTACAGGGGATGGACTTTACAGTGGAACATAGACCTGGGAGTAACCATGCCAATGCAGCTGGACTCTCTAGGTACTTCCACTTAGAACATGAAGACTCAACTGGTCAAGGTTAGTTTAATGTCCCTACGTTTGGGGGGGTTGTGTAGGAGAGTAGGATCTGCTTCACATGGGTACCCCCACTTTTTGCTGATGCTTCACTGTTTTTCGACTTTAGTCTGGCTGGGGCCCTGCTAATCAGAACCCCAGCCTAGCTGCTTCCTCTCTAAAATGGTTTCCATGTGCCTTAGGCACATCTCTGATTGGAATCTGGAGTGCCCTTATAAGTCCCTAGTATATGGTATACTATGTACCCAGGGCATAGGTACCTCAGAGGCCTACCAGGGGCTGCAGCATGTATTGTGCCACCCCTGGAAGGCCATCCAAAATGACACCACAGGTCTGCTACTGCAGCCTGGGTAAGGTGGTGCATGCACCCCTTACAGTGGTATAGGCTACCTAAATCACTACCATTGCACACACATATAAACCTATAAGTCACTCCTATGGCAGGCCTTACCAATCCTGAAGGCAGAGTGCTTGGTTCTTATGTGAGAGGGTGCCCTGCATGAGCAGAGCCCCTCTACAGCATTCGGAGTCCCTCCTCTGATGCTGTTTGTGGTACAGCCTGACCATATACTCTTAAGCGCATTATATCCTCGCGGTACAATGCTAACTTTGGACTGGCTGCACCAAAACATGTCGTGTTTGGTGTCAAACATCTTGGAATACTACCCCCCGCCAGTCCTGGTGGCGGGGGTAGCATTCCACCCTTCTAGAGGAGAGACATGTACACACCGGGCTACCCGGTAACTTCTTTCCAGAGCCCTGGCATCACAAAATGGATGCCGCTGCCACAGACACGGGTCTGGCCTCCTGCTGCTGACTGAAACTCCGGCAGGGAGGCCTGGACAATAGGTTTCCTGTCGCAGGGAGGTGTAACCACCTCCCCAGACAGGATAGTGTGTATTGGGGCTGGGCGGGAGCACCCTCTGGTGCTTTGAAGTCCTGCACGGGGGGCACATTTGGTGTCCCTGTGCATAAGCCAGTTCAAACCGGTCGCAGGGGCTACCTGCCCCTGCTCTGGTGCGAAACTGGACAAAGGGAATGGGTGTAACCACCCCTCTTCCCTGACCCTCCCATAGGTGGGTCCCCAGAGTATGTCCAACCCCTAACTTAGTATAAGTATGGGACCCCAGTCCTTAGGACTTTAGATTACCCTGGACGAAACTCTGACACTGAATCCTGGACCTTCGACGCTCTACCTGACGATTAGAGGACTGAAGAATCTCCCTTGGGGTCAAGGAGTGACTCCCCTGCTTGGCAGGCACCTAAGAAGCAATTGTCCGGTCTGCATCACCGAAGCTCCCGCCGGACGCTGAAGTCTTTGCATCACCAGAGGTAGATTTCCAGACTTCCCCGAGGCTGCCCTGAGTCCCCAGCAAAGCTGAGGCCCGTAGCTGTTGTGGGTAACGTGGAACCGTGACCCCTGGACACCAAGTACTTTTGCAAGTTATCCTTTTCTGGGTCTCCCACGAAGTTGTGCTTTGGGCTGCGAGTAGCCCCCGCCTCCAGCACCGACTGTACCGAAGATCACTGGCCTCCACTCCACGAGTGTCCTGTGAGCCAGCTCCAAGTGCGTCCACTTGAGGCTCCTTCGCGGTCGCTAGTCCGTTGGCTAGTGGGCCCTCCCGAAGGCAACTCTTCTTCTGATTGGGGTTCCCTGGTTGCTCCAGACGTGCCCTGACTTATCCTCGCTGGGTGAGTCCCTCAGTCCTTGCTGGTCTGTACCACCATCCATTTTCTATTTCCACGAGACTTGCCGTTGCCAAGGCTTGTTGGGTCCAATCCGGTCGCCGACATGTCAGCAAGCGCCAGACGTCATGGGATAGCTCGAAACCAGCTCCTGGTTGTCATCGACGCCTCCTGGACCTCGTGGCTTAAGAGTCAAGATGACCGTCAACCTACCTGAAGCACCCGACATCGGTGGGCATCTGCTCATCGCCTTCCTGGTCACTGGCTAGTGACCCAGACTCTGTCCCCTCTGCTTTCAGGTTCTTCAGATCTTCGATCCACCCTTGGATCCACCCGAACACTTTCGACTTGGTCGCCAGCAGCACTTTGCAGCAGATCGCCATTGAAAACGACGACGAAACCCGACCCCGAAAGACACCTATGCACCCGGCTTCCCTGGGTGAGGTAACTCGAGTACTCCGGTGCTCCCGTGGGTATAGACTCTAGAACGACCCTAGTTCTAAAGGGGTTTGCTCCAAGTCCTCCTCTAAGTGTCCTTTTTCTCTAAAACTCCAACCGCGACATTCCCCATAGAAGTCAACGGCGGCTCGCGGCTGTGTTCTCACACTGCACGCGTCCCCGTGGGTCCCCTGTGTCACTACCTTGGGTGGTTCCTTGAGGGCCAAGCACTTCTACAGGCTCTAGGCCTTGTGTCTAGCTCAGTCGTGGTTCTTATACCACTTTATTGGTATATGGTTTGGTACGCCCCTAGGGCTCAAACGTGTATTTGTGCTATTACTGTTGATAACTGACTTGTAACTTATGTACTTCGAACTCTAGCCTCATAAAGAGACTAGAGGGGTGTGTTTAAGACTAAATACATATATTTTAAATATATACCTGGTGTGGTCCTCTTTCATTTGGTCACTCAAGAGATTATAGACTGGTAAAACAAGCTGCTTTACATTCCTTCAAGACTTAGCCTGAAGGCTGCTCTCCATAGCTACCACTAGGATAGCTTTCAATAAAGGTTGTCTTTAACCTATCTCCAATAAGGGGTTGTTTGGACTGGTGCAAGGTGCCCACTATAATTAGTGGACAGCATATACCAGGCCAACTTCTCACAATATCTTTAATCCAAAATGCTCCCTAGTGAGACACATGCATATTATGTATGTACAGCACAACGCGAAGGGTTGAAACGTCGACGTACAACCTACTCATGTCCGAGTCACTGTAACCATAACCAGTTGACATTGCGGGTTACAGTTGAACTTAATAATTGGACAGAGATTTCTTTATTTGTTTTGTTATTTATGGACTTATGTATTGTTTGTCAGTCTATCACTTTTGATCACCATATGTCACATCAGTCACCGATTAACAGTTTTTTTTGTTTACATCATTTCATGTTGTATTTTGTATGACAGCCTCTTTCGCTAAATGAAACATATAAATGCAATATATATATATATAACTTGAAGTATCTTTGTGGTGTGTTAAGTACTACGTTAAGACTACGAAGAAAGAAAAAATGTTTTTACATTCAAATGGTTATGATCTAAGAAACAATAGATTTTACCTAACCGAACATTTTTGAAGACTATATCAACAACACCCAGGTTAGGAGGGACACAGGGTTACCCCTTTGACTTTAATAGTATTATGTATGTACAGCACAACACAAATCTGACAATTTGGTTTCTTGTAGGTTGTGGGGTGGTGAGTTCCGTACCCCATTTCTGTTTTATAGGGTGGTATGTACTCTACTACGGTGAGGTTGTGGGAGCTGAGTGCCCCAGTTCTGTTTTCAAGGGTGTTTTGTACCCTATTGTGGTGAGGTTGTGGGGTGGTTAGTGCCCTAGTTCTATTTTTAGGGATGTGTGTACCCTATTATGTTGAGGATGTGGGTGGTTAGTACACAATACTGGGTTTTTTTCCCTTTATTTTCCCTAAGGGAGGGGGATGGGGCGTGTTTCATGCATGTATATTTGGAATGGAATGTGTTTTTTACATGCATGTTTTGGAATGTTACTTCCATATTTCCTGATGTAATGTTATATGTACATTTCATGCATGTATTGTTTGGAGTGTTACTTTTCAGGCATGCATATTTGGAATGTTCTTACCATCTTTTCTGATGTAATGTATTTGATGATGTTTTCGTTTGTTTCGTTCACTTTTGCTTTTAGTTTCCTAAGGAAGTGGGATGTGTTATAATCTACTTGTTGCCATTCCTCTTCCCTAGCTGTGTCTTCCCCACTGCTCAGCCAGGATGAGTATTGGAATGCGTGATGATGTCATGGAATGCTTGGTTGCCTGGTTATGTGTGGCGTGTCAGTTGGTGGATGCAGGCTGAGCAGCAGGGAGGCTGCTCCTGGTGGGGCAATTCTACTATCTCCTTATCTTCTTCTACCAAACTTACCCTGGAACTAAGCCTGAATAAAGCTATCCGGTTTTGTATACCTGGCTCATGGACTTTCTATTTACAACAGAAACAAGAGAAATATCTTTACTTGCACCATCCTGCACAAAAAAATCCTGGGTGCTGTGCCGGCACCCTTGAACCATGGCGCGGGTGCCTGCATTGGCGCTTAGCAGCCACAAGTGTGCAGGAATGTGCCATATGTTAGTAATTATTGCGCATTCCAGCCCTCTGCATTTGACGCAGTGCAGTAAGTTGTCTTGCTGCATTGTACTGCGTCAAATTTTGATAAATCTTGGCCCTGATATCTTTAATCCAAAATGCTCCCTAGTGAGCCACATGCATATTATGTATGTACAGCACAACGCGAAGGGTTGAAATGTCGACGTACAACCTACTCATGTCCCGAGTCACTGTAACCATAACCAGTTGACATTGCAGGTTACAGTTGAACTTAATAATTGGACAGAGATTTCTTTATTTGTTTTGTTATTTATGGACTTATGTATTGTTTGTCAGTCTATCACTTTTGATCACCATATGTCACATCAGTCACCGATTAACAGTTTTTTGTTTACGTCATTTCATGTTGTATTTTGTATGAAAGCCTCTTTCGCTAAATGAAACATATAAATGCAATATATATATATAACTTGAAGTATCTTTGTGGTGTGTTAAGTACTACGTTAAGACTACGAAGAAAGAAAAAATGTTTTTACATTCAAATGGTTATGATCTAAGAAACAATAGATTTTACCCAACCGAACTTTTTTGAAGACTATATCAACAACACCCAGGGTTACCCCTTTGACTTTAATAGTATTATGTATGTACAGCACAACACGAATCTGACAATTTGGTTTCTTGTAAAGAGATACTTCTAAAGGTCATGTGGAGTAAATAATGAATAAATCAAAAATTTAAGACAAGTTTTAAAACACAACTTGGGTGCACAGAATAAAAGATGCATGCCTTTTATTAAAAGAAGTATGCACGTGTAGGGTTGTTTTCTGCAGAGTGCAATGTTATGTTATGAGGAGCTACCAGGAGAGCTTCTTGGCCCCCAAGGTCCCTCAGAAGTAAAGTGGACCTCATCCCCCAACCAATAGTGCACCACGAGCCTCGTTTGCAGAGTGGTGGAGAAAGGGGCGTGGCCTCCGAAGACCTCTTAGCAATCCCGCTGTGTGGGACTTATTGGAGATAACAGGAGGGGTAGTTGGCACCCAGGATGTCCTTGGAGCCAACCACCCCTCCTGCTACCTCCAGTAAGTCCCACACAGCTGGATGCTGAGACCTGGCAGGAGGCCTTGCCCCTTTCTCCACCACTCTGCAAACGCACCTCCTGGCGCACTGCTAGTAGGGGGATGAAGTCCCCTTGACTTTTGAGGGTTCTTGGGGACCAACTACCCCTCTTGTTACCTCCAGCAAGTCCCACACCATAGGTCTGCTGAGAGGTTTTCGATAGCCACTCCCCTTTCTCCACCACTCTGAAAGCACACCTCCAGGCACACTACTAGTTGGGGGATGAAGTCCCCTTGGCTCTTGGGGGCCTTGGGGGCCAACTAGCCCGCCTGTTACCTCCAGTAAGACCACACAGCTAGATTTCTGAGAGGTCATCAGAAGCCACGTCCCCTTTCTCCACCACTCTGCAAATGCGCCTCCTGGTGCACTGATGGTTGGGGAAGAAGTCCACTTTACTCCTGAGGCCCTCAGGGGGGAAGGGGACCTCATACCCCTACCAGCAGTGCACCAAGATGCGCATTTGCATAGCGGTGGGGAAAGGGGGCGTGGCCTCCAATCACCTCTCAGCAATCTCACTGTGTGGGCCTTACTGGAGGTAACAGGAGGGCTTGTTGGCCCCTAAGGACCTTCAGCAGCCAAGGAGACGTCACCCCCGAAACAGCAGCATGCCAGGAGGCGCGTTTGCAGAGTGGTGGTGAAAAGGGGTGGGGCCTCCGGCAACTTGCTGGTCTTTTTTAAAAAAAAGTTGTACATTTATTTGGGGAGGCAGCTGCGTGGCCCCCCTCCCCAGGCGATTTCGGCCCCGAGAACCCCATCCTCTGTGGCCCTGCCTTTTTATTTTTTTGAAAACTAAAAGGGATGGGGGACAGTGGCCCCCCACTTGGGCTGATTTCAGCCTTGGGGCCCAGTCTCTTTTAAAACATTTTTAAAAAAATGAAATAAATAATGGGACGGGGGCCACACAACCCCCTCCCAGGCTGATTTCAGCTTTGAGGACCCCATCCTCCGGGACTCGCCTCTAGTGTGGGTGCCCTGGTCCTACCCAAGGCACCCACTTAGCAATGTTGGTGACCCTGGGGCGATCCTTAAGGCCCCTATGGTCCCTGCCAGCTCCTGCCTCCCACGGGAGCCGGAAATGCTTTGACACAGAGGGAGCTCCTGAACATGCAGCTCCCTCTCTGTCAAAGCAATTCTGCTCCACTTTGAGAAAGTGAGAGCATAATACTCTCGCTTGCTCAAAGTGGAGCACAGTTTGCTATGGCTTAGCGGGAGCAAACAGCTATGTACTGGGGGTGGGCACCCCGGGACATAGCAGGAGGGTAGCAGTCTCCAGAGCAATGTATGGCTCCAGGACGGGGGCCACAGCCCCCCCTCCTTTCTTCTAATTTGCCCTGGGAGGTGGTGGTCCCTGGGGCTGCGGGGGGGGTCGCGTGGCCCCCGCGCACTCAATTTAAGAAAATCCACGGGGAGGGTAAGAGTCACAAACTGGGTGACTCAATTTAACACCAGACTAAAAAGCAGAGGTCCTGCTTGACAGAGTTATCGCTTAGATTACATACCTTACATGTCTGAATATTGAACAGCCATGTACGGATTCTAATTTGTCAAGGTCAAACCTCAGACATCAGTTTAGTTCTTAAATGCACAGACATAGGCTTGCACTTTAAAAGAAGCATCCCTCTAAATATTTAGCTCATAATTTGATTTGGGAGCATAATTATCTCTCTGGTTACATAGACTGTAGCAGGCACAGGCCTGAAACAGCAAAGTCACCAATCACTTCAAGACTCTCACTTAGATTGTTGATCTCTAGTGGTCTTTCAAATTGAGACCGTGCAGAGCAGAGCTACTCCTTAGTTCAAATAGATTTCATATGCTGTCATTTTATGTGAGAACACTCTTCCATACTTAAAACCAGCTTGTTAGGCTTAGCAGTTAGGCAGCAGAGGTGGTGCTCAGCTTATGTGGCTGTTACAGCTTAGACCTTATATTTTAGCACTATTGATCTGCTTAATCAGGTCTTAAGGGACACCAACAGCTGCAGAGCTAGCCTTCTGCTTATGTAGTTTTTATAGGCTTGGGCCTAATCTAGCAGAGCTATCGCTCAATTTACATAAATATTACTGGATCTAGCCTGGAATCAGCAAAATTATCTCCAGAGCCACTAGAAATAAGTGATTACTGAGGTGCAGCATTTTCTGCGTAAGTATGGATTTGCCACAGAATCCGCCATCAAACGGATCAAAGTTATTAAAAATACTACACATGGGGTGCAGCTACATGCTGGATACTTTGCAAAAGTTAGCTGATCACCTTTCAATAGTCGATTGTTATATTCAAGCATTTAAAATGTTGACAGACTTGCCCAGGCTGTGTTAACAATCCCTTATTAACAAACAAGGAGATTTATCTGACAGAGACAAAGACATCCTTAAATACTTATTTATAGTTCAAAAGGGTAGAATAATTCGTTCTTTGGTATGATCATGTTTTGTGTCACTATTTATGAAAACTTGTGTTTACATCACAAACATTGTTCCCAAGCCAGGAGTTGTGTCACATACACTGTTTTCAAAGTATCAATTATTTGAGTAAGAGATTTAGGGCCTTATATATGAGCCCCTGCGTCACTTTTGAGCTGCCGTTGCATCACTTTTTGTGACGCAGCGGCGGCATAAATAATGCACCATGTTGCGCCATATTTACGAAGTGACACATCTAGGCAGATGCGTCACTTTGTAAACCCCTGCGCTACATTATACCTGCATCAGGTATAATGTATGCAGGGTGGGCGTTCCCCCGCAAGAAAGGGTCGTAGGAGTGGAGCAGTGAAATCTAGAAGATTTCACGGCACCCCTTCTAGGACACCAATGCATCAAAACCTTACGCCTGCCTCATGGCAGGTGTAAGGGTGATGCAGGCCCTTTTACATGGGGCTTGCATCCATCAAGTCGCAAGGAGGGCGCACTGAGAAGAGTAGCATCGCTGCTTTCACGCAGCAATGCAACACTTCTCATAAATGAGGCCCAGGGTGCTCAAGGGTAACGCAATGCTTAAGTCAGAATTTACAAGCTACAAACGCCACCTTGGAGTGACTTGCGCTAATTTGCATTACTCTGCGTGGGATGCCGTTACATGGGGATGGTGTTACATGGTTGGAACGTGGGTGCTCCCACACATCCACCCACGCTTTTTTGACGCATTCCCAGATTTACAATTGTAGGTCTTTACGATAGAGGTGAAACTGTTATAATCTACTTGTTGCCATTCCTCTTCCCTAGCTGTGTCTTCCCTACTGCTCAGCCAGGATGAGTGCTGGAATGTGTGATGATGTCATGGAATGCTTGGTTGCCTGGTTATGTGTGGAGTGTCAGTTGGTGGATGCAGGCTGAGCAGCCTGGAGGCTGCTCCTGGTGGGGCAATTCTACTATCAACTTATCTTCTTCTACCAAACTTACCCTGGAACTAAGCCTGAATAAAGCTATCCTGTGTTGTATACCTGGCTCATGGACTTTCTATTTACATTTTTTGGCGATGATTTGAAGAAAACCTACACGTTGAGGAAGGAAGACTGTGAATACCCTACTGAAGATACTGGAACTAAGGACCCTACTAAAGACATTGGAACTTATTAACTGAAACCTGAAGGAAAAAGAAACGCAAAGCAACGCCCTGGTCAGCCCCACCAGTGTCCCTCATCAACAGGACAGCCTGCAGCCTAGGGCGTTTGACCTTCTACTACCGGTCTTCAAACAGTTACTGTGGTGATTGTTGCCATCCTGCTGCCTTGGAAGACTTGCTTCTGTCCTGCAGCCTGGCGTCTCTAATAACAAGATTTTACCAGAGCATCAACAAGTTAAAGTGCAGTCCCCGTTAACGCTGCATTCTGTACATTTGTTGTTAGACAAGGTGTGTCCTTACTACAGTCGTGAGAGACGTTACTGAATTGGATGCAGAGCATACTGCGTTTACAACTTTACAGCACCCCTGAGGAATTGGCAGCAGCGAGGTGTGTTGGGAAATTGGCAGCAACGACGTGTGCTGGGAAAACCGGCACCCCTGGTGTGATTAAAGATGCAGAGGCTGGTGATGCCTCCGAACCTGTGGACTAATGCCCAAGTGCCGTCTGTCGAGGACTTTTGGGTGAGCTGTTATCGTTTGTACAATTGTCACTCCTGCACCTTAACGTTTGCCCCTTCAACTGCTGTGCTACTTTTGAATTGTGGCACAAGCTCTTCACCGCGCGCATTCACTCAACGTGCACAGCCTTTCCGATCCTGTGATACCTCCATGCTATCTTCTATGACGTGTGCATCCTCTTCAGGCACCTTGCTGTTGTGGACGTTTTGCTGCACGCTGATGCCGCTAGCCATCCGGCGTGGCGTCATTGATGCGTGCCGCCATCTTCTGTTTGGAGCTTCACTCCTACTTTGCAACCTTCGTTGTGGTGTACACCGTTTGCCAATAAAGTTTCGTGTACGTCAAAATCCTCCGGTTGGCTGCAGTTTGTGTCGAGGTTTCAGACTGTCTGCACCCCATTCAGACTTTCAGCAAGTAACGTTTTTGCGGGTCGGAAAGGAAGAGGAGCATGTTTTTTTTTTTTGTAAAAAAAAAAAGTCATCGGCCTGCATGGTGAGTCTCACATGTGCCCCCAGTGGTGTAGAGCCGGTACGGCAAGAAAGGGAGGAGGACGTTGCACAGTTGGCTGAAAAGAAAATAGTACTTTTGGGTCACGATTAGGTGTTCCTGCCAGAGCACACTGAAGAGACGCAGGTGTTATGTCTTCCCTACATTGCATTGGATGCCGGCACCTGCGTGGAGTTTTGAGTGGAGACCTCGGGTGAGAGATCGCTCACCGTAGTGAAAGACTTCCTTTTTGCACATTTTCAATTGCTACAATACTGTTTTGTGGGAGGAAGTGTGTACCCTTTTATGTTGACCTTGTGGGGTACTACGTGAGGTTGTAGGGCGGTTAGCGCCCCAGTGCTGGTTCATCAGGAAGTATTTTTTCCCTATTGTGTTATGTTGTGGGGCGGCTAGTACCCCAGTTCTGTTCCACAGGGTGATGTGTGTCCTGTTACGTGTAGGAGGTGGGGTGGTGAGTGCCCCAGTCCTGTTCCACAGGGTGGTGTGTGCCCTGTTACGTGTAGGTTGGGGGTGGTGAGTTACCCCAGTTCTGTTTTGTAGGGCGTAAGTATCCTTTTATAGTGAGAATGTGGGGTGGTGAGTGCCCCAGTTCTGTTCCACAGGGTGGTGTGCACCTTGTTACGTGTAGGTTGTGGGGTGGTGAGTACCCCAGTTCTGTTTTGTAGGGCGTGAGTACCCTTTTATAGTGAGGTTTTGGGGTGGTGAGTACCCTAGTTCTGTTTTGTAGGGCTTGAGTACCCTTTTATAGTGAGGTTGTGGGGTGGTGAGTGCCCCAGTTCTGCTCCACAGGGTGGTGTGTACCCTGTTACATGTAGGTTGTGGGGCGGTGTACCCTGTCTCTGTGAGGTTGTGGGGTGGTGAGTGCCCCAGTTCTGTTCCTAGGGTGGTGAGTACCCTTTTGCGGTGAGGTTGTGGGGTGGTGAGTTCCGTACCCCATTTCTGTTTTATAGGGTGGTATGTACTCTACTACGGTGAGGTTGTAGGAGCTGAGTGCCCCAGTTCTGTTTTCAAGGGTGTTTTTGTACCCTATTGTGGTGAGGTTGTGGGGTGGTTAGTGCCCTAGTTCTATTTTTAGGGATGTGTGTACCCTATTATGTGTGAGGATGTGGGTGGTTAGTACACAATACTGGGTTTTTTCCCTTTATTTTCCCCTAAGGGAGGGGATGGGCGTGTTTCATGCATGTATATTTGGAATGGAATGTGTTTTTACATGCATGTTTTGGAATGTTACTTCCATATTTCCTGATGTAATGTTATATGTACATTTCATGCATGTATTGTTTGGAGTGTTACTTTTCAGGCATGCATATTTGGAATGTTCTTACCATCTTTTCTGATGTAATGTATTTGATGATGTTTTCGTTTGTTTCGTTCACTTTTGCTTTTAGTTTCCTAAGGAAGTGGGATGTGTTATAATCTACTTGTTGCCATTCCTCTTCCCTAGCTGTGTCTTCCCCACTGCTCAGCCAGGATGAGTATTGGAATGCGTGATGATGTCATGGAATGCTTGGTTGCCTGGTTATGTGTGGCGTGTCAGTTGGTGGATGCAGGCTGAGCAGCAGGGAGGCTGCTCCTGGTGGGGCAATTCTACTATCTCCTTATCTTCTTCTACCAAACTTACCCTGGAACTAAGCCTGAATAAAGCTATCCGGTTTTGTATACCTGGCTCATGGACTTTCTATTTACAACAGAAACAAAGAGAAATATCTTTACTTGCACCATCCTGCACAAAAAAAATCCTGGGTGCTGTGCCGGCACCCTTGAACCATGGCGCGAGGGTGCCTGCATTGGCGCTTGGCAGCCACAAGTGTGCAGGAATGTGCCATATGTTAGTAATTATTGCGCATTCCAGCCCTCTGCATTTGACGCAGTGCAGTAAGTTGTCTTGCTGCATTGTACTGCGTCAAATTTTGATAAATCTTGGCCCTGATATCTTTAATCCAAAATGCTCCCTAGTGAGCCACATGCATATTATGTATGTACAGCACAACGCGAAGGGTTGAAATGTCGACGTACAACCTACTCATGTCCCGAGTCACTGTAACCATAACCAGTTGACATTGCAGGTTACAGTTGAACTTAATAATTGGACAGAGATTTCTTTATTTGTTTTGTTATTTATGGACTTATGTATTGTTTGTCAGTCTATCACTTTTGATCACCATATGTCACATCAGTCACCGATTAACAGTTTTTTTGTTTACGTCATTTCATGTTGTATTTTGTATGAAAGCCTCTTTCGCTAAATGAAACATATAAATGCAATATATATATATAACTTGAAGTATCTTTGTGGTGTGTTAAGTACTACGTTAAGACTACGAAGAAAGAAAAATGTTTTTACATTCAAATGGTTATGATCTAAGAAACAATAGATTTTACCCAACCGAACTTTTTTGAAGACTATATCAACAACACCCAGGGTTACCCCTTTGACTTTAATAGTATTATGTATGTACAGCACAACACGAATCTGACAATTTGGTTTCTTGTAAAGAGATACTTCTAAAGGTCATGTGGAGTAAATAATGAATAAATCAAAAATTTAAGACAAGTTTTAAAACACAACTTGGGTGCACAGAATAAAAGATGCATGCCTTTTATTAAAAGAAGTATGCACGTGTAGAGTTGTTTTCTGCAGAGTGCAATGTTATATTTGTTTTACATGCATCATTTTACTCCAGGAGTTAGAAAACACTTGTTGACAAAATTATCTTACGGTGCTTTTATGTAAGACATACTCATAAATTGCTAATAAATAACGTTTGGAACGAGATGAGCCTAATGTATAAGAATTATTTTCTTTGTAAGGCCCATGCATTTTCTATAACATTGTGATCCCTCGTGTACGAATGAGTATTCAAATGTCAAAACCGCTAGATAACAATGCCACAGAAAGTGCTATATAATTTGTCTTAAATCACATTACATGCCCTATATTTTGCTTTTTCTGTTGCTGCATAATTTGTCTTTCCTTTGCTGCATAATTTAGTCAATCCAGCTGCATAAATTGGCCCTCACTTGCTGTGTAACTGCATAGGGCCTAGCTATATCTTGCACATCTGACAGATCTAAAACATGGCGGCAAATGATTCATGCAATATTAATTGGACACAAATTAATCCCTATAGGTCAGGATATCAATTGACTGAAATCGTACGCACTGTTCCAGTTAAGACCTTCTGACTCCTCCTGTGGACATTATGTGACTGTTAATGCCCAGGAGATGAAAGATAATGGCATTAATTATTTGTATCCCATGGCTATTCTGGCATATAAATGGCTGGGTTCTGAAGTTCCTGTTCTCCTGCACTATACATGCGTTCCTCTTATGCCTCAGGCGTAGAAGTAGGATTAGCATTGCTCACTAGGATTTTCCGGAAATTATCCAGGTAAGTAAAAGGGAGGCGGGGAGCGGAACGTTTATCCAGGCATTCGCTGCCTGGGAAACCGCTAGCATTGCGGAAAGCCTGAGAACCGAGGGAAATGTCTGTCAAGGTTATCTCCCCGGGGTAGCCAATGTGACGAAAGGTCCATGTGGGCACACAAGGGGCACAATCATTCCATCAAACTGTCCATCAGTCTTAAATCAGTGGCTCCTACGAGGTTTCATAGATCACACTGTTTCTACCATCCTAACAAAGAGTACGTACTGCCCATAGACACGCCCATAGCCAACCTCTCTCTGGCCAAAATCCCCAGGATTCGACGGTCCAGAACGGGGGTAGGTCCTTTTCATTTTTGGGACCTTCACTTTGGAATAAACTCCCTTTGGAGTTTAGGTGTATTTCATCTACCACAAAGTTCTGGAAGAAATTGAAAACATGTCTTTTTAAGCAAGATTAATGTTTCTTCTCTCAGCTACATCTCACTGGAGGTGCAGAGCGCCAGGACACTCCTTGAAGTAACAGTGCACTTTAGAAATGCCTTTTACATTACATTACATTACATTTTGTACACTGTCAGTCACTGCTGCGGTTATAGGGGCATATCAGAATCCCGTCGCTGCCTCCAATGTGAAACAAGCATTGGCATAGCCAAAAGGTCTCGCCTTTGGGACCTTATAAGTGTTTATCCATGCAGCACATTAGCCTGGGTGCTGTGCCGCCAGGGATTGAAGAGCTATACAGTTGCTACATACTAGGTCATGCAGTCTGTTTAGGACAGTCTTGCCTCAGGAAACATATAATGACACATTCCAAGGCTTTTTAACGCACAGACAGAAAGACAGGTGCCTTGATGCACGTCAACAGCGCAATAACATTCTGTGTGCGGCCATCTTAAAGCTATTCCCTTGATAAATGTTATAAAAAACAGAGCATGCATCACTGCTCCCACTCTCCATGCTATTTTATGACAATGAGGTGTCCTTTGTAATAAATAAACATGTTTTGTGAAAATATACGTCATACTCCTCGCAGTATCGTAACTAAAGAATAGCTATGGTTTGGTGAAGTAATATCTTAAATTAATTACCACGAGAAAAAAATATAGCAAAAAATATATTTATAAATATGTGATGCAGCCTAAAACTGCTCACTCTTTACATGCGAGCAACTGCCACAGAACGCATCGTAATGTTTATATGTAATAAGTGAATAGAACACAGCGCACGCATACGAAACACTTGATGTTGGTGTGAAAGCCAAACACATCAATTCATCAAATAAAAAACAACTGCCAGTTTCAACAATATGTTTACTATTGCAAACTCCATTCCAATACTTTCTTTTGATTGTAAACTGAATAATACAATGTTATGTTGCAGGCCAAAACAAACAAATCCACCCAGTGAATGTCAAATACAAAACATCTATACTCTACCACATTCAGTAATGATTTGAGACACTGAGAACACAAGTGTTTTTAAAGGTTTTCACTAGGTACTGTATCCACTGTCAAGGGAGAAACTCCTTTAGCTTCTGATATGTCATCAAAACCAAATGCCCATCCCTAAGAATACTTTTCGACTTAATTGATTTGGCGTGCAGGCAACGGAGACTCCAGTCTACCTTTAATGATGCTATTTATCAAAAGAGGGGGACTCTAGGAGCTATTCTAAAAGGTCCGGTGACCCGTGCTCACGAAATTAAACTTATACCAAAGGGAGTCACCATTCCTGAGTGGAGATGGAGAGAAGGGAAGTAGGGGGTACTCTTGTCGTGTGCTACTCTGCTTGTGGGAGGCAGGGTGTCCTCATCTTGATGCCCTCACACACCCCGAAGGATGTCATGCTTCATCATTGGGCTTTTGCTCCTTGTCGGGCCGGCGCTGCAATGCCCTACGGGTCCCCCGAAGGGTCTCTTTTTCGGAGATCTTTTGATGAAGCTGTATGGGTGCGTGTGTGTAAGTGGCAGTGAAGTCCTAGAAAGTGTATTAAAAAATGGCTGGAGGGAGAGTGATTAATTTTTAATAAAGTGATCCCTCTATCATTATTAAAACAAAGCGTATGGAGCTGCTTTAAGGGGTATTATGTCCCTTGGTAGCTGGGTGATTATATGTCCCTAGTGGGCATATGTTATGGCCAACATGTTTCGCACCGCCGGCGGAGACAGCGAGAGGCAACAGGTGGCACAGCCCAGGTGCACCGAGAGAACCCTCTCAAGTGACCCTCACTGATCTCATGGGATCTTACCCTACCTACTAAGGGAATCTCTACTCCTTTCATTTATCCGGGGGCACCGAAATTTTCGGGCCACTGTCGATATAACTTTCTTATTCGGTCCTGACGAAGCGCCCTGGATCTCCCCCTGAGACCACTGAAGCGCGAAACATGTTGACCATAACATATGCCCACTAGGGACATATAATCACCCAGCTACCAAGGGACAAAATACCCCTTAAAGCAGCTCCATACACTTTGTTTTAATAATGTCAACATGTTTCGCGCTTCAGTGGTCTCAGGGGGTGATCCAGGTCGCTTCGTCAGGACCGAATAAGAAAGTTATATCTTTCGCAGAGTAGCACACAACAAGAGTAACCCCTACTTCCCTTCTCTCCATCTCCACTCAGGAACGGTGACTCCCTTTGGTATACCTTTAATGATGGCATTACAAAATAACAAAGTGACGGAAAAGTGAGAGCGTACAAAGAGTAACAGCATGTCAAACAGTAAGCTGGGCAGGGGTAATTACAAATGCAAAGGACTTTATTGAACCCAACTTGTGCAGAATCCTCTTACACTCATCCCTGCTCAGATCCAGGAATGTTGGCCATAGCACGGGCATCTTCCTGCATTAATTGAACTGCTCCCTCCCTGCAGAAGCAAGTTACAGGGTATGAAGGGGGCACAGGGGACAATCTTCAAAATATGGACTTCTCCCAACTTGCGAACTCCAGTTGAGCTTCAAATGAGATGGTTTCAATGAGTGATTTGTAAGCAGCCTGAATTTTGCTTATTAGCCCTGAATATGCGGCTGCCCGCGGCTCACGCAGTGGGCCACCTAAAAGGGCAGCCCCTTTAGTGCCACTTAGGCACACCATCACCCCTCTAGTCTGGGGACCCGGGGGAGGAGTCCCTCAGCACGCCGCGGGGGCCGCGTTATTTCCGGCGCACAGAGGGTTGGGGGAAGGTACTTATACCTCCCCTTGCCTTTCTTTAGCCCTCTTTGCGCCGGACACGCCGTGTGGAATGCCCACCGCAACACCCACTGCCCACCCCTTTCACGCTAAGCATAGCATGAAGGGGGGCCTTATTTACAAGGCAGCGTTAAGCCACATTAAGTGGCTAAACGCTGCTTTGTAAATAAGGTGAAGCCCCTATCGCCACAGGAACGTCACAAAAAGTGACGTTCCCATGGTGATAGGGGCTTGTAAATATGCCCTAGAATGTCTTCTTGCCTTTGCTGTAGTGGGTGATGAGTCGGCAGTGAGTCGGGAGGAGTGAAAAAGTCTCCTAGAGGAATGTGGAGGCACTGGAAGAATGAGAACCAGTGTGCACAGAGGTGTTGGGAGCCCTGGCTCTCTGTGACCTGGGTCGTGTCAGAGGAGAGCTCCCACAGGGTAACTTCAGCCCCAGAAGTGCGGGGATGCCCCTTGGAGGAACTTTTGACCTGTGTGATATGAGGAACAGACAGAAGGACTTTGCTCCTCATAACCACATATAGTGGCACATAGTGGAACAGAGGATGAAGAATCATGGACAGAAGCCCCTGCAAAGGGACAGAAGGGGTGTGCACCTGGAATATCCAAACCAGAATATTGATGGCATAGAATATCGAGCACAAAATATTGAAATTAAAATGTTGACAGGTAAGTATAGATTTTCTTTCACTAGCTCCACATATATGTCCTTGGCGATATATATCTTCAAAGTACCTAGATGTGGAGTTAGGAATAGTAAATCTATACTTTCCTGGATTTACTTACCATTTGATATTTTGTCCTTTGAAATTCTGTCCAAAATATTCTTGTAGGTCGATATTCAGCAGTACAACACTCAGAAGGAGGTGATGGCATCCCTAGACGCCATTAGGAAGAAACTGGAGAAAGTTAAGAGATGCTCAACTGCAGTAGAAGTCCATCTGTAGCAGTGGGACTGGTGAACTATGAGGGGCAGGTGATAGCTCTGAAACAGAATGGAGAAAGTGGATACTAGAGTCGGAAAAGTGACCATGGATTTCAATAATCAGGCAGTGATGCAGAACTGTGTGGGGCAATGTTAATTCTGGAGTTGAAAATGGGGCTTCTGCAGAATTTGAGAAGGTGTTGCATGTCTGTGCTTTGGTTATGCCGAACAATCTACAACAGAGATGATGAGGTAATTTTTCTACACATACTTGAATTCACAATATTGGGAGATAGACGTATTGGTTTAGAGGGCGTACAGGATCCCTTCTGGACAACGGGACGTACGCTGGATGGAGGAAGGGGAAAATATTAGTTGTGTTGTAAAATCCTGATTTCCAGGACCCTAACCTACAGAAAGCAGCTGATATGAGGCACTCCTTGAAAATAGATGGGAACCAAATACTGCTCTTTCCTGATTTTGGTATCTGTTGGAAAATGGCCACTCTGAAGGGTCACCCCAAACGTTTTTCCTTCCTCCTCCTCTTTTTTTGACCTTGTTTTTTTGGGCTTTAGGAATATGAGCACTTTATCACTGCTCTCCTCTAAACATGGTATCATTGGCTCATATCCAATTGGCATATTTAATTTACCTATAAGTCCCTAGTACTACAAATGTCCAGGGCCTGTAAATTAAATGCTACTAGTGGGCCTGCAAAAAGAACAATTGATGGACGGAATGCTGAACAATTTCAAACATTCACCCCAGCCAGGGATCTGGTCTTACATCCATCGTTTTTTTTGCTCACCAAGCCATTCCAGTTTGGATCCAGCCATATGTATATCAGCCTGGCCCTGGTCCCCATGGGAACAGTCCAGCCCGAATGACGAGGTCATTCCAGCCATGGACCGGAAACCAGCATCCTGCAGCACTGATTGTGCCACCCACACAAGTAGCACTTTAAACATGTCCCAGGCCTGCCACTGCAGAGCCTGTGTGTGCAGTTTACACTGCCATGTCTAATTGCAATTTAAAACCCATTGCAAAACCTTAACCTCCCCTTTTATTAAATATAAGTCACCCCTAAGGTAGGTCATAGGTAGCCCACGGGGCAAGGGGCTGTGTAATCAATAGGTAAGACAGGTACTTTGAAGTTTTGCATGCCCTCATAGTGAAAAACACCCAAATTTGTTTTTCGCTACTGTGAGGTCTGCCCCTCTCATAGGTTAACATTGGGAATTCATTATTACACTTTTAAGTTGTAATTCTTGATTGGGAATGAGTAGATGTGTCATGTTTTATATCATTACAATGGTAATGTTAAATCCTCTTCTGTGGTAAAGTTGAATTCATCATTACCCTTTTAAAAGTGTCACTTTCAGAAAGATGGCATTTTTCTACCCTTAGCCCTGTGTCCCTGTGTGCCTGTAGTCTGTCTCCAATACACGTCTGGGGTGGGTGACAACTGGACTTTGTGCATTCCCTCTAGATAGCCACACAGAAAGGGAGCTTAGGTCTTACTGATGAGGAATCCACATCCCGATGGGTCATCCTGGGCAGGATGGGGGAGAGGAGCTGACACACCTGAATAGGCTGTGCCCTGTCCCACACAAAGGCCTGCATGACCCCCTGTAGTAGGTCTAGATACAGAGCTGGGAGGGAGGACCTCTGTGCACTTAAAAACCCTACTTTGACGTCACCTTCACTTCAAAGGCACAACTGGTTATAAGTAATGGGTCTCTGACACCACCAAATCAGACACTGCTGGACCTGTGAAGAACTCTGTGCAGTTACAATGACTGATACTCTCCTGGACTGCTGCTTTGTAAGAACTGCTTTTCTGCTGTGCTGCCCTGCTGCCTGCTACTGTCTGCCCAACTGAGAAAGGAATGGACCCAAACTGACTTGAACCAAGAGTGACTCCAAGGGCATAATGGCTTGCCCACTGTTCTAAGTCTCAGAGACGTCAAAGACTTCTCATCAAACATGGAACAGCACCTGGACTTTGCTTGCTGCAAGTCTTGCCCTGCCAAGTGGGGCCAATCCAGACTTAGGCCCTTGGAAGTGGGTATAAACTGCTGCAACTGCCCGAACCCATGCATCGAACGACATTACGCCGATAGGAACCGGCTCATCTCCCTCGACGCCAACGCATCTGCGAGGATCCAGTACATAGTTTGCCAACTGCACAGTGCATTGCCTTTGTTTCTCACGCATCTGTGAGGATCCAGTACATTGCTTGACAACTTTGCGATGCATCGCCTTCAGCCGGAAGCTCGACAACGCCGCATCACCCCTTTGCCGCTCGCATCTCGGATCCGTTGATGATGCAACAAGGTACTTTGCAGCAGACCAAGGCTGGTCCCTGGATCCACCAGCGCTTCATCATGGTCAGCCTGAACTTTCAGATTTGTCCCTGTCTAGGGCGACCAGATAGCCCCGGTTGGGGCTTTAAGCTTTTAAGCACTATATTTTCATTTAATGTTTAAAAATTGGTAACTCCAGTTCTACTTATTGGATTTTTGCCGTTTTGGTCTTGTTTTGTTCATAAAAATATAAGCTATTGTTCTAAATTGGTGTGAAATCTTTTTGTGGTGTTTTCACTGTGCTACTGTTTGAAGTGTTGCTCAAATACTTAACACATTGCCTCTTAAGTTACGTCTGACTGCTCTGTGCCAAGCTACCATAGGGTGAGCGCAGATTAATTTATGGTGTGTATCTGACTTACCCTGACTAGGATTGTGGTTCCTGCTTGACAGGGTGCATACCTCTGACATCCAGAAACCCAGTTTCTAACAGTGTCCTTCCCCAATCCAAGACACTAAGGCCCAGGTTTACAAGATGCCACATAACACAGCGCAGCACCCAAAGGTACTACACTGCGTTGCATGATGTGGAGAGAGCAGGAGAGTGCCTTATCTACAGAGATATGGCACTCTCCTCCCCTCTCCCTTGCACTGGTGCAGATTTTTACTGCTGAGTGCGATGTACACACCTTTGCACCATAGTGCAAGAGTGTGTTCGTGAGTCTAGCATTGGTTTTGTATTGGAAGGGTACCCTTCCAGTCCAAAATACAATGACTAGACAAGTTTAAAAACTCTTCCTACTTTGTGTGTGTGCTGAACAGTGCACCACACATGCAAAGTCAGAAAAGAAAGGAGAAATGAAAAAATGTCTCCTTTTAGCGCCTGCTTTACAGCAGCATTATTTTGAGGCACAAAACTCTGTCTACTAATGTTAGTAGATAGAGTTTTGCGTCAAAAAGCATGGGTGTTTGATGGGAGCTCTCTTGTGCCACCCATGTAATGCCCCCTTGATGCTAAGTAATGCTAAGCAGCGTTTCGTGCTGGTTTGCTTTACTTTTCCTTACAAACCAACATAAATACCAATTTGCGTTGTTTTGTACATCCCCAAAAAGATTTTACGACGTGTTTGCATTAAAAAGTAATGCAAAACCTTTGTAAATTTGGGCCAGAAATTGCAAGCGGTTCTCAAGGCTTTTATGGAGGGTGGGGGGCTTGACAGCTTCTCTGTGGAGCTCAGTGAAACAATGGGGCATATTTACAAGGAAGTGGTGGAGCGCAGCGTTAGCCTCCTTGGCTTAATGCCACACTCCACCACTTCTGAAACACAGGGCTGCACCGTATTTACAAAAATACAGTGCAGCCTTGCATCCACCCTAAGGTGGTGCTAATTTAACTGCCTAGCGCTAACACAGGCACCCTTGCACCATAGTGCAAGGGTCCCCTCCTGCACATAAACAATCTGAAATGGTGTTTTTAAACTTCTGTGTGTGCTGCCTAATGCGCACACATAGAAGTTGCAAAACATATTTTTTTTTTAAAGATTGCTTATGTGCAGGAAGGGACACCTTCCTGCACGTAAAAAATCAATGGGGTTTTAATGTTTCTATGTGTGCTGCACAACGCAGCACACATGGAAGCAGCAAAAACGAGGAGAAAGTAAACATTTTTCCTCGTTGCACCAGGGTAAGACCAGGTTTTCCCTGGTCTTAATTTTGGCGCTGCCCCATATTTATGCCACCCTTGTAAATATGGGGCAGCATCAAATTAATGGGTGTTGCGGTGGAACGCCCACCACAATACCCATTGCCCGCCCCTGTCACGCTAAGTATAGTGTGAAAGGGTGCCTTATTCACAAGGCGGTGTTAAGCCACGTTAAGTGGCTTAACGCCACCTTGTCAATAAGGCAAAGCCCCTATCGCCACCACAACGTCGAGAAAAGTGACGTTGTGGTAGCGATAGGGGCTTGTAAATATGCCCCAAAGTTTCTTCTGTTGGAAGACGACATGGGTTCACGAAGCCAGCGCAAAAGATCCTGGATGCTTTCAGGGGTGGTGAGAGTCAGGTGCTGAGGATCGTATAAGACACTTCCTATGGACATCCTGTTGGATTTGATCCCTTGGTTGTTATTTTTGTTTTTGAAGTTTTATATAGAGTCAACTGTGCACAAGGGCAATGAAACGCTTTACACAAGCACTAGATTACATTACACAAGGTCAACTGTTTTCTTTATTTTATTTGAGGCACGGAGATATTACGTTATTTGCCCAGATATACTGGATGTTGAGGAGAAGCAGCACTTGAACTTGGTTTTATATAGCACGATCTCAAGATTCATGGTTTGTCCTATTTTATATGGAACAACAGTATTTGCGTATCCTCCCCCACTCCCTGCGTTAACTTCTTTTTAGGATGAGCCTAGACAGAGCTTCCACTGTCTCTTTGAGACATGCTGTATTCTATTTTGTGAGCTTAGAGCCCACCTCTTGTTTTCATTTGTCAGTGTCCTCTAAAAGCCCTTGCTTCTGGGTGGTTATTTTTAGGTCGAGCCTCGAGTAGCGCGCAAGCGCTGCTTAGAGGCGAAGACTTTTAGTAAGCGAGTTTGAAAAGCAGTCCCAAAAACGCTCGTGCGTCGTGGCTGGCCTTTTTGGGATGGGTACGCGTGGCAAACATGTGTTTCCAATTATCGTGCCCAGACGCGGGCGCGATAATTGGAAACACATGTCTGCCGCGCGTACCCATCCAAAGGCCAGCCACGACGCACGAGCGCTTGGTCAGCTCTGCAGGCTGCCGCGCTGCTCGCCCCGCTCCTCTGTTGTTCAAGTGGTTCCTGGCCCCTTCAATGTGTGCGGTCTATAGCTTGTGTGAGTCGCATCTCATTCAAAGGCCGCCCGCCTCAGTTGGAGACGGTCTATTCCACTCCCGCAGCACCCTTCCCTTCGCGGCCGCGGCGCCTCCTCCTCCGGCACACGGGCCACAGAACCGATGCGGCAGGAGCTCACCCTCGGCCTTCTTGAACTCGCGTCGATTCCCGGATCACCGGCAGCATTGCCTCTCTTACTTTTTGTTTCCCCGCTTGCCCGATCCTCGGTTTCCCTTTTCTCAAGGCTTTACCTTTGTGTTTCGAATCTCCGATCCGTCGCTGTTTTCTAAGATGGCACCGCCCGACTCTCCGGGGCTTCCTCGAGTATGCTGCCTTCCTCCAAGTGGGTATAACTTTCCTTTTATTTCTTTTCACTGGTGGGATCAGGCTTCCGTTCCTTTGTCATATGCTCAGTTTTTGGACCAGGATATTGTAGGATGTGGGCAAACTGTCAGGCTGTCGGAGGGAACTCCGGTAAAAGTGACTATGCAGCCATCTTGTTTGTCACAGTGAATACTCCACATTTTTCTACAAATCGGCATAAGAACAATTCGATTGAAATGTTCATACAGCACATATACTGGTTCTAAGCACTGTAAAATAATAGCTGTTACAAATGGAATACTCCAAGCATTAAAACTCATAACCTACACACTAACTGATGTCAGCGGTGAGGGTTTAAGACACTAAGGCGCCACCACTTTTTGCTCTTTGCATTTTAGAGAATAAGAGGCCAAGAATTGAAAGTGTTTAACTGGGTATAAGAAAGAATGAAATACACCTTACCAGACGGTAAAGAGGGTATTTCAAGTTACCATATACGTGTCATCCTAAAAGACAGCGTTTTTAGCCTCGTTATTCTATGCAATCAAGAACATCTCTGTAATTTACAATAGCCTTGATCAGGGCCACTGTAATTATGCAGCAATGGGGGACCAAATTATGCGGTAGTATTGACAGTACAGAGGCACGACTGAAGTAACAACAAGCATTGGCATAGCCAATAGGTCTGCCTTTGGGACCTTATAAGTGTTTAGCCATGCAACAGTTGATGTTGTTGCACCAAGGATATTGTGCTGCATAACTAAATACTTATAAGGTCCCAAAGGCGAGACCTATTGGCTATGCCAATGCTTGTTCCTATTTGTCCCTCCCGTGGAGCAGTCCCTCTTTTTAGGTGGAGCCTCGAGTAGCGCGCAAGCGCTGTTCTGGCGAGACTTTCAGTTAGGGGGTTTCGAAAGCTGACCACACGCTCATGCGTCATGGCCTTTTCCCTGCGGTTACGCGCAAGCAAGAGGCCATGGTGCACGAGCGTGTGGTCACGCCTGCTGCTTCGCAAGCGCGCCACCACTCGCGTGCTTGTTTTGTTTAACTTTTTTTTGTTTCCTTTTCGCATAATCGCGGGCACCGCGCTTACTTTTAAAATTAAAAGTAATGCGTTGGTGCCACGATTATAGCAAAAGTAAAGAAATAGATGTTTTTTTCTATTTCTTTACTTTTGCAGCAATCGCAGCATGCGATTGTGAATTACGCCACCCATGCTCTTTATTACCTCCTGCTCGTCTTCATGTTTAGTGTGTGTATGCGTGCGTGTGTGTGTATGCGTGTGTGTGTGTGCGTGTGTGTTATCTTTCTTGTTTAGCACAATTGTATTTTTTACTGCACTCTGCTCTTCTCTCTTGGGTAAAATTGTTTTTCAGAAAATTTGGGGCAGTCTGGTATCTAAAGACAGAGAAAGAAAGCAGCAAAGAACCATTGGAAATTGATGAGAAAGTATGAGTTAACTCTGTGCACTCACAGTTCTGCCCCCTCACTCCCCACTGTGGTGCCACATGCTGTCGATGTCACGTGTGCAGGGTGAGATCATCTGTTTGCATCTCTAGGAAGTCATGGACCTCCCTTAAGATGGTGTTTGTCATCATGCTTTCCAGTAAAGTGAGTCACCTATATGCACCCTTTCCTTGCGCTGACCATACCTAGAGGTTGTATCACAGTTGTTTTTATAATGCCCTGCTTCATGGAAAGAACTTTTAATTCTCCTGCTGTTCATTGGAGGAAGTGATATTTATTCACTG
Organism: Calotriton arnoldi; assembly: GCA_963921515.1. Taxonomy (NCBI): domain Eukaryota; kingdom Metazoa; phylum Chordata; class Amphibia; order Caudata; family Salamandridae; genus Calotriton; species Calotriton arnoldi. The sequence goes on from CAWUFW010005039.1 coordinate 436,903, forward strand.
GCACAGTTTGTCCTTTTTTCTTCACTTTTTAAAGAGGCTGAAAACAGTTGGCATTAATGCGTTTTGCTTTTTCTTTGGTGTTCCATACAACAATTTTGTGCATCTCTGGGCCCTGCTGCCACTTAAAGGTGTGCTCCTTCTTAAGGGTCTCAAAGTTCCTCATTTACTTTTCCCTATTACCAACCTTGTCTCCTGTCCTATTACTCCACTTCTTTCCTCTTTCTTCTCTTCCTTTCTTCCCATCTTTTGTCTCTCCCTCCTTATTACCTCCCTTCTTCCTCTCTGACATCCTCTTTCCTTGTCTTGTTTGTTCGTCCTTATGTTCTTTCTCTCATCATTATCCCTTTCTACAATCTTATCATTTTTTTCTCTGCATTTCTTTAATCCTTTTCCTCTCCTCCTTCACTCATTTTCATCTATCTCCCACAGTACTCTACCCAAACTCCCCGAAGAGTAAACCGACAGGCTCTGGGCTTACCAGTTTCTGAGTGTGTTCTAAAATTACTGCACTAGGTACAGAGGCAGGCTCCCACCTCTAGGCCTGGTGTTACCAAGCAGCTGCACAATTGATCAATAGGCTACTATTCACAAAATATTGTGTAAAGCTTCGAAACTTTACAGATTTTAGGGACTGGTACAAATTAATTAGATTATTCAGTGAAAGTTACTAAATATACATTTGCATGCTAGGCTAAACCATCGCTAGAAATATACAAGATTGGCATAGCCAATAGGTCTGCCTTTGGGACCTTATAAGTGTTTAGCCATGCAACAGTTGATGTTGTTGCACCAAGGATATTGTGCTGCATAACTAAATACTTATAAGGTCCCAAAAGCGAGACCTATTGGCTATGCCAATGCTTGTTTTGTAGGCTTCCACTTGTCCCATCTTAGTTTTTACATCTGAAAGAGCATTTCTCCAGAGTGGTCCTGTTCTGACTAGCTACAAGCTTATTTGTAAACAGGGCTATAAATTGTGGTCTTATCTTTGACTTCAAAGTGAAAGGATTTCCCCGTCCCTTAACCCCCTCTTGCCTCACTGCTTCAGCCCTCCTCCTCCCTTTCCGTGTGCATTGAGTGAGGCAGCAGGAGGCCCAAGCACCCAGTCTCCATGGCAGCTCTGTGCTTGTTACAGCTTGTTTTAATAACTGGAGCTGTATAACACAGTAAATGGCCAAGGCTGGAGCGCAGACTGCCGCCCAGGTCGAGCAAGAGTCGAGTCCCATTAAACTTAGTATGTCAGGGCTCCCTCACCTCCTCCTCACGAAACCAAAACTGAGCACATTGACGTGAGTTTTGTTTCTTCGTTCCCAGCTCGCTTCAGGATAGGAAAGTGGCCAGAGGAGCAGTGAGGAAAGAGGAATGAGCTAGAAACGGGTGATGCTGATCCATAGAGTGGTGCGGACTAGTGTGTAATAAGGAAAAGCATCTGTAACACTTCCCCAGGTCAAAGACCCCCACACCGTCACTCGCAAGCCACATGCCCTAGCCCTACTCCTACTCTAGGTATTTTTGGTATGTCCCCAAGGAATTTGGGGGCATATTAGCAAGGGCACTATCGCCGATTTAGCGGCACTTTTTGCCGCTAAAGCGGCGATATTCATATCGCCCTATCAGCAAACTGTCTCTAACAGCAGTTAGCGACAGTTTGCGGGCATTAGCGCCCGTTTTTACCGCTTTGCATGTCAGCGATATTTATCGCTAATGACATGCAAAGTGGGCGTTCCGACGAACAAACCTGGGAAACACCCGCTAACAGGCCTATCGCCTATTAGCAAGGTGGCCATGGCCCCAGTTAGCGACGTGAAGAGTCGCGCTAACCGAGGTCATCGCCATTTATTTAACACCTGCAATTAGCAGGTGTTAGCCATACCTAACATGGGGGTGGATTATGCTGATACGACCACAGGGTCGTATCAGCAAGGTGTTCTCCCTTCTCCATGCAACATCGCTGGTTTTTCAGCGATGTTGGCCCATTTCCCCGCTATCGCTGGAATATTCATCGCCATAGCGCTAATCGTTGCTAATACAGCGTTAGCGTGGCGATATATTCCAGCGATAGCCGGCGATAAAACAAATCGCGCTAAGCAGGGTTAGCGATGATTATCGCCTCTTCTTGCTAATATGCCCCTTGATTTGTAAATACAGCTTGGTTGCTTTTCTGAGCCCGTACAAATAGTCACCCAAAACTCCAGCTGGTTGGTTATACGTGCTGCTGCACCGTCCTTTCTGCTAAGTCCCTTCGTGTGTTTATGAGGCTCCTCGCTCCTTCCTCCCCCCACAGGAATGTGACTTTAAGTTGTGCTAATTTAAACTAACCTATTCCTTAGGGTCGAGTTCAAGCAAAATACAACTGCTTAAGTTTTTTGGGGGAATACCGTACTGTCGAGTTGGTATATTTAAACTCCATACAAACTTTGGGGCACATGCATCATTGTTTTTTGCGCTCGCAAAGGGGCAGATTCGCAGAATCTGCCCCCTATGACATCTACATTTTGCATTTGGGATGCATCATCCCAAATGCAAATATCGCTATTTAAGTAATCGCAAAATTTGCGCTTACTTAAATTGCGATACATTTGAGAATCGCAAATTGCGATTCCTAAATGCAATGCAACAAAAAAAAATTGCGATTTCAATTTTAAGAAATGCAAATTACCATCAACTTAAAGTTGATGGTAATTCCGAAAAGCTTTGAAAAATTCACAAAAGTGCATTTTTCAAAGTTCTATGTTGCACACAAACATTCCCTTGGGGCATGTGTGTGCAACATGTTTTTAATTGCACTTTCAGATGTGCATCAGGGTGTCCTTTTGGCACCTTTGCACCCTTGAATTGCATGCGCAATTTGCGAGTACCAATTTGGTACTCGCAAATTGTGCATGCAATTTCCATTGATTCCAATGGGCCTCTAGGCCCATAGGAATGAATGGGAAGCCATTCCTTATTTGCGATTCGCAATTTGTGAGTCGCAAATAAGGAATGTGTACAAATCGCAATTTCTTTTGCGATTCCTACATGCATAATGAATTGCAATTCCTAAATTGCGATTTCTTAAAAATCGCCAATTTAGGAATCGCAATTCTTAAGTTTGATGCATGTGACCTTTTGTATTTTAGTCTCTCCAGTCCCCGCGTGTGTTAATTTGTCTTCTCGCTCCTTCCTCTCCTCTCAGGAATGTGAGTGTAACTCGTGTCATACATGGCATGATTTAGTAGCAGTGTTTGTTATCATTCACTCATGCTGCTATCTCCCACCTCTGGGCGGGCCTCTCTCTATCGCTCAGTCACTGAACTGGCTGTTTAAAAAAAAGGTCAACATTGAATAATTGTGAATGCAGGAATGAAATACATGGTCTGGACTACTTCAAAACAAAAGTCAGCATTTAGTGACGGCGAATGCAGACAATTTTGGTCATATCCTGGCATTTTTAAGGAGCTGCAAAGGTAGGATTTTTGGTGACTCCCTGCAAATTTGAATTGTACGTTCATTAGTACATCAAACCCTTTATTCTTGCAGGAAAGTCAAGGTACTTGTTGGACTTTTCAGCACAAACAAGTGAGCTTCAGGGAAGAACAAATGGGTATATTATGGTCATGTGGCAGGTATACACTTGTGAACCCCTACAAAGTCTCGGGTAATCACCCGTAATTTCCATTGTGTTTTACACCTGGAAAGTCCACAGAAAGTTAATCCTGCAAAAAGGCTTGCCTAACAGTACTTTCCAGGTTCGGAAAGCGAATGGAACGCATAATTGTTTAATAGTTTAATAGATTGTACAGTTCGATTTTTGGACACAGAAAATATTACTCCTACAGAGAAAAAAAGTGCATTGACCTCCTTTTGGACCATTTTCTTAGTAAAAATGCTGCATGAGGGAATGTAGGATTAGCAAGTTAATTAAAACGCAAAGCCACAAAAAAGATTCTCTTGGGGAGAGAATGTGGCCTAACGGCTAGGGCAGTCGACCTCGGAACCGGGGAACCGGGTTTGAGTCTCGGAAGGGATGCTCAACATTCTGTGATTCTGGGCAAACCACTTAATCTCCCCGTGCCGAACAAAAATGAATGTGTCGGTCTGTAAAGTAACTGGTGCTCATGTAAAGCACTATGATACCTCCGGGTCTAGTTCGTGCTATAAAAAAATCTCCCCAAAAAAAGATTATTTTGCACAGGGCACCATCACATTAACAGTGGCTCTAGAGAGAAGAAACAGTGCTGAGTTACATTTGTAATACAGTATAGTGTCTTTATTTTTTTTAAAAGCCACTAGTGCTCAGATTTCCATTTTTACTAAATTGCAGACATAAAAAACTTATATGTTTCCATGTCTATATTCATTTTTGAAAACCAAAACTATTGAAAGCACGTCTCAGCTTTGACTTGTGCCAGGCCAATAGCTTTTTAACTTGTTAACATGGGGAGTTATAACATTATATTTGTTAGTAGTGTTTAAATAGCTGCAACTTTTTAAACATTCTAATATGCAAACTTTTTCAAAAAAGTGTATTGCTCTGATAATCTGCAGTTGGGCCAAAGGAGGAGCAGCACAGACCATCCTTATATCCTTTCCTTGCAACTGTTTAAAACCCCTACTCGTTCATTAACTGTTGAAATGTAACCCCTGTAACATCTTACCTACTTCATTAAACACCTACCTATCTAAGTATCTCCTATCTTAACTTCTCATTTATTGCTTCCTCCCGGTGTAACAAGTTCACAATCATAAACTTAACCTGTAACCATGTAAAAACTAGCTGCCAACCTCCTTGCACCTGCTTCAAGCGACAACCAAATGCAATTATCCTCCCGCGCACCTGTGCTCAACAAAGACCGCCATACAAATAGAACTTAATGAAAAACATCCAAAATAAAATTAAGGGTGGGAGGGAGGGAAAAATGTTTACCCTCCCAGGCCGGCTGCTTTGTCACCTTACTAAATATGATGACATGGAGCACAAGATGGCCTTCTAAATACCCCGCCCCCCAGCCCAAAAGGCATAGCCCAAAAAGAGCCCAATTAGGCCCGGGCCGCACCCTTGGTCCAAAACCCCCAGGGGTGCAAGTATCCTGAGCGGTCGGCTGCCCCCCCAAAGCCCCATTGGGCCAAAGGAGGCATAGCACAGTCCACAAACTCACTCTTTATGTGTGGAAAAGGCCCCTTTATTGACAACAGCTGCACCTCACAATGTTACCTTGGCCTTTGCCTTCCAAAATTACGCCTCACTATACATTGGTTCACCTACTTGCCTCCTCACCCCACCCCTAAGGTTCCCACCATTATATCCTTTCCTTGCAACTGTTTAAAACCCCCTTGTAGTTCTTTAACTGTTGAATTGTAGCCCCTGTAACCTCTTACCTACTTCTTTAAACATCTCCCTATCTAAGTATCTCCTATCTAAACTTCTCATTTATTGCTTCCTCCTGGTGTAACTTGTTCACAATCATAAACTTAACCTGTAACCATGTAAAAACTAGCTGCCAACCGCCACTCAGAAAAGTCCTTCCTCCAAACTGACTTTTCTGCCCCCCCCAACCAGGAAAACTTGGTTACCTGTCTATGTTCAGAGCCTTATCCAGTGCCTTCTTTGTCTGAATCAAGTACACTGCATCCCAAAGCGAAACAAATGCCCTCCATTTCCTCTGAAGAGTTCCACCGCTGCAACCTCAAATCATGAGGGGGGCGGGGGGCTCTACCATACCAACCATTCTACCCTACAAAAACTTCAAATTTCTCTGTTTTATTTTCCTCCTTGCTTTACCAATTGCAGCGGGCTGCGCTGCACCCACCCCTGCGTCCAAGGAAATAATTCCGTCCACATGACGAGACATCTAGAACACTTCTGCCTTATTTCCAGTAGCTCCCTCTTCGGCTGCTACAGCAACACTAAATCTTGACACACCCCAGATCATATTCCCCTAAGAGCAAGATTAAAACAGCTGAGCCAATGCGATGTACCCAGCAAATGTCCAAACAAGGCTAAAGCTCATACCAACACATCCCACCCTTCCAGTGAATCCATCAGCCCAAGATTCAAACCATCCCCTTTCTGCACTTCATGCTGGGTGGCCCATTCTACAAGATGAATGACCTAGTATCCAGATGGGCAGATCCCTGAATCCAGACCCGCTACTGCACCTGAAAAGACACGCATGTAATTTAAATGGAATTCTGCAATTTACCAACAAACCCCTAATCCCCAGGCTGGGAATATCTGCAAAAGCAATTAGAAGTCAATCGCCCCAATTGTATTATCCTGTCCCTGCCCCCAACCATGTCGCGCTGCATCTGTAACTCCTTTGCTCCTAAAACTCCTGAAAGAGTGATTGCCAAAAACGCTTGGGGGGGGGGGGGTTCTCCCAATTGTGAGAACGCCCTCAGCATAACACACAGTAGCTGGGCAGTGGTCACTACCTCTCCTGAGGCTCTGCAGAAAACTACCCAAAAAACCATTGGCAGACATATTTCTCAGCTGAACTCCCAAAGAAAAGGGGTACAAGACCACTTCAAGGAAAGCCTTTATCCGCACCCCTTTACCTGTACCTTGATCTGGCTTAGAGTGTCTCAGTGACACTACCACAGAACCTAGATCCCTGTCCCCCATCCCCAACTTCCTTCCAATCCAACCCTGACACACCCCTTCCCCCCAAGAGATCGGCCATTGTAAATGTGCTGACAAACATCCATGGTATCAAGGTTTGAAAACTACTCTGACTCCTCACCGCCTTTGCATCTCTCCGGCAAAAATCCCAAACATTCTCCCCAAAAGTGTCTTCAAAACAGTTTCCTGACCTTAAATCTGATCCCTGTCTCCCTTACCGACACTTCAAGCATGCGTCTGCCCCGTTCAACTGCAGAAGGGGTGTAACCCCAAAGGGCTTACCCATATCAGTAATCCCCGTAATTTTGCCACCAATCGTAGTTAGGACAAACCTTTGTCAATAAATGTCAAGATAAACTGGACAACATCTTCCGCCCAGGCCTCTGACCTCTTCATTAGTATGACCATATACATTCCTAGCGGATACGACCAATGACTCTAGCACCAACTGCAGCATCCCCTGTCGCCTATGGACCACATCCCCTCTCACTGCAGCTCTAGACCTGCTCTTCCCTGGCAGACTGTTTATGGGCCACGTGAACAACTTAAATAGTGTGCACCCTGCAAATTACCTTCCTGTGTGACGATTCTTGTTCCCATACTGTGATCGCTACCCCTAGAGGAAAAAATTCAAATAAGGTAATACTCTTACCCCCATGTTTCCAATACCCTGGGCACTCTTCTGCACACCATCTACCCTGCCAGTATAAACCAAACCATTAGCTCCTGCAACGTCAGAATATGTTTGTATGTTACGTTCCCATTCTTTGCACGCGTGTCCAGGAATGCCATTTACATCATCCCAGAACCTGCACCCCATGCGTAAGTCCCCCTTTGTCCCCGTGGAGAACACATGTGATGATCTGGTATCGAAAGCCCTGCTAATGCCTGCTACATCTCTTACACCATGTCCTTCCCGTCCATACTACTCTACCTGTAAAGTCAATTGTCCTAACAAAACCTGTAACTCCATGACGTCACCTTCTGGTTAGCCAACATGTCATCCACCCACATCTCCATAAGCAATTTTTATCTGTTGGTAGGCGTCCTGCCATTGCCACAGAATCCAATTAAATTCCCAGAAATGACAACACCGTGCTTGGAACTTGTGTCTTCTTTAGTGCCAGGGGCACTCTCACGTACCCCCATGAGCTCTTGGCACATTGTCAACCGTTGTTGACAGTCCGTTGAACCGGGTTGGCCCTCCAGGAAGAAGTCGTCATGGTAGTGTGTCACATTATCTTTACAGTTTGCCATGCAAAAACCAATTGCAGAATTGCACTGGAACTCTCAGCAAGGCACCAGTAATGCAACACCCATGGGTAGTGCTGTCTCCCTGAACATTTGTCCATCAAACTAAAAGCCCAATAGCTGGAATTCCTCATGGTGCACCACCAATAACCAAAAGGCAGATTTACATCACATTTTGCCATCTCTGCCCCTACCCCCCACTCTCTCAACCAGTCCCCTGGCTACCTCTACAGCTAAGTATGAAACAGAGGTAAGTTCTGCAGATATGAAATTATTAACTGAAAATCCATCCGGCCAAGACAAGTGCTGCATCAATTTGAACTGCCTTGATTATTTCTTTGGAAACACCTCAATAGGTGAAATGATAAAATCTCAGATCGGACAATTTGTAAATGAGCCTTCATTCCTCCCTCTGCAACTTCTTTGAACAGCGTCTCCCACACCAACGCCTTATGTGAATTGACTGACTTTAAGTTAACCACCCACCTGGCCCTAGCTCCCTTGAACCTTAGTGCAAACTCGCCCGCCGCAATCCTTGACTTATCCATACTGCATCCTCATAGCGGCGTTAATTTGCTAACCAAGCATTGAAACACTGTTATTTAATTGGCGTACGAGCCTGTTCCCTGAGGACCTTGCGCCCCACCCTGCTGCCCACTTTCCGAGGCAGGGTGCTGGTTCCCTTGATCAAACTGCTGTCCTTGACTGTTGAAACTGCGCCCTGAAAATTGAACAGGTAATTGTTGTCCTGCACATTTCAAACCCCATGTCGGAATCTGCAATACTCCCTCGCACAGGAAACTTTGATAACGTTCCCACAGGCTTCCGGAAATCCCCCTTTGATTTTTTTTTTTGTATCCCACCCCCCCCCCCACGGTGGTGCGGTTTTGAAGGGGCCGGTATACTAACGGGAGACTGCTAGCCATATAGATGGTTCCTGAACCTAACTGCTCCCATCATCTGCTGGTAACAGATCTGCGTCTATCTACCCCATTCGGCCTCAGGGTCACAGTTTACCGGGCCCTAAATTTCTCCTCGTTGTGCGACCAGGCCTGACTCCCATGTGTTGCCTGTGCCCTCCTGCTCATATCTGTGTATTTGAATAAGACACCTCTCAGGGTATTTGCCACAATAAAAAAATGCGAAAGTCAGGAAAACAGCAGTCCAATTCTCTATTGTCATCGATGCCTCTTCGACAACTCCAGTTACCTCTTCGTTATACCTTATTTTCTTTCTTTTTTTTGGGATCCTTCCCTTGCCCTTAATTCTCTGGGAAGCGATTTTAACATCTCCATATATTACCCGTTCCATTTTCTCTGCGGTTGCTAACATAATAAGTGCTCCTAGGTGTTTTGTCACTCCCCTGTAATGTTGTTTATTTCTTGCCATCTCTTTCACCATTCCACCCTGCGGACTTGTGTGGACTATCTCCACCACCTTGTCCTCATCCTTGTGCATTTGCGTCTTTCCCCCCTTTTCCCCTAGACCCTCCATTGTCTACCCCTGCCTATCTCCCCCCCGTAGTCTGTGTCTCTATAGCCACCCTGTTATCTTTCACATACCAACCTTTCCAGAGACGGACCTCCTGGTCCTCTTTGCTGCACACATTAACCCCCCCCTGACACCTTATCAATTGGGTGACCTTGAGCTCTGTCCCCCTCCCATTGACTTTACCTGACGTGAAGGTCAGCGTACGCACTGGATCAATCAATCAATCAATCATGGGTTTTTAAATCGTGCTACTTACCCGTGAGGGTCTCCAGGCGCTGGGTGGGGGGTGCAGCTCCGGATCAATCGAAGAGCCAGGTCTTGAGGCTCTTCCTGAAGGTGCACAGAGTGGGGGACTGTCTGATGTTGACCGGGAGCTCGTTCCAGGTCTTTGCTGCAACGTAGGAGAAGGCTCTTCCGCCTGCTCTGGTTCTGCGGATGCGTGGGGTCTCTTCTAGGGCGAGCTCGGCGGAGCAGAGGTTCCTTTTGGGTACGTGGAAGGAGACTCTTTTGTTGAGGAATTTGGGTCCGATGTTGTGGAGGGATTTGTAGGCGTGGGTGAGTAGTTTGAAGGTTACTCTCTTCTTGATGGGGAGCCAGTGGAGGTCTCGTAGGTGCTGGGTCATGTGCTAGTGTTGTGGGGTTCTGAGGACGAGTCTGGCTGCGGTGTTCTGGATGCTTTGGAGCTTGTGTAGCAGGGTTTTGTTGATCCCGTCGTGGAGGGTGTTACCGTAGTCCAGTCTGCTTGTTATGAGTGCGTGGGTGACGGTCTTTCTGCATTCGGGGGGGATCCACTTGAAGGTCTTGCGGAGGATGCGGAGGGAGTTGAAGCAGGTGGAGGCAACAGCGTTGATCTGGCGGGTCATGGTGAGGGAGGAGTCTATAATGATGCCGAGGTTCCGGCTGTGGTCAGTCGGGGTGGGTGGGTTTCCGAGGGCAGGGGGCCACCAGGAGCTATCCCACGCGGTGGGGGAGGGTCCGAGGATGAGGACCTCTGTCTTCTCTGAGTTCAGTTTTAGGTAGCTGTTGCTCATCCAGGCTGCGACGTCTTTCATTCCTTCTTGGAAGCTGAGACTGGTATCTTCGGGGTTCTTTGTGAGAGAGAGCATGACCTGGGTGTCGTCGGCGTAAGATAATATGCTGAGCCCATGCTGTCTGACGATGGCGGCGAGGGGGGCCATGTAGATGTTGAAGAGCGTGGGGCTGAGCGAGGATCCCTCGGGTACTCCGCAGTTAATCTCTGAAGGTTTGGAGTGGAAACGAGGGAGTCTGATCCTTTGGGTTCTGCCGGAGAGAAAGGAGCGGATCCAGTCAAGGGTGGTTCCTCGTATACCGGAGTCGTGGAGTCTGGCTGTGAGAGTGCGGTGTGAGACGGTGTCGAAGGCTGCGGAGGGGTCTAGTAGGATGAGGGCCGCTGTGTGGCCTGGTCGAGTAGCATGCGGATGCCATTGGTGGCAGCGAGGAGGGCGGTCTCGGTGCTGTGGTTGCTGCGAAATCCAGACTGGGAGGAGTCGAGGATGGCGTTCTCTTCAATAAAGGTTGTCAGCTGGGCGTTGATGAATCTCTCAGTGACTTTGGCTGCGAAGGGAAGGAGAGAGATGGGCCAGTAGTTTTTCAGGTCCGTCGGGTCGGCCGAGGGTTTCTTGAGGAGGGGCTTGACCTCTGCCCGCTTCCAGTCGTCGGGGAAGATGCCGGATTCGAGGGAGGCGTTGATGGTCCAGCCTAGTTCGGGTGTTATGGCGGCGGCGGCTCTGTGGTAGATGTACGGTGGGCAGGGGTCCGTGGGGGCTCCTGAGTGGGTGTTTTTCATGGTCATGGTGGTGTCTTCAATGGTGGCGGGTTTCCAGGTGGTGATGGTCGGCTGGTTGTCGGTGGTGGAGAGGAGGGTGGTGTCCGGAGTCTGTTCGCTGAAGTTGTCGTAGAGGGCCTTGATTTTCAGGTGGAAGTAGGATCTGAGCTTGTTGCAGAGGTCCTGAGATGGTGTGACGTCCGTGGCTTCGCTGGGGATTTGGTGAACTGCTGTATGACGTTGAAGAGTTCTTTTGCGTTACTTGCGTTGGTGTGGATTTTGTTCTTGATAAAGGTCCGCTTGGTGGCTCTTATGCGCTGGTGGTATTCATTCATGGCGTTCCTGTAGTTGTTCGGTGGTTTTCCTGTTCCGCCAGAGTTTCTCGAGGCGTCTGCAGGAGCGCCTGGCTTCTTGGAGGTCGGTGGTGAACCAGGCGGCCTTCAGGGGGCATTGTTTGACGGGGTGGCGGAGGGGTGCGAGCTTGTCAGCACAGCCGGAGATCCAGCGGTGTAGTTCTTTGGCTGCCGAGTTGGCGGAGGGGGGGTCGTGGAAGAGGGTGGTGTTGAGGTGTTCCTCTGTGATCTTGCTCCAGTTCCTTCATGGCGGGTGCGGGGCGGGTTTGGGTGCGGTGGTGGTGTTGAAGGTGAAGTGTACGCAGTGGTGGTCTGTCCAGAGGGGCTGCGTGGTGTGGCTGAAGTGGATGTTTGTCCCTCCTGCGAAGATGGGGTTGGGGGTGTGTCTGGCTCTGTGGGTGGGGGTGGTGACGAGCTCCTTCAGTCCGAGGTTGGCGAGGTTGTCAAGGAGGGTGGTGGAGTCGGGGTCGCTGCGGTTGTCGAGGTGGAAGTTCAGGTCTCCGATGAGGATGTAGTCCATGGAGGTGATGGCGTGGGCTGCAACAAGGTCGGCAATGGTGGTGGCGGAAGAGGTGCGAGGCCCGTGGGTTCTTTAAACGAGGGTCCCGCGCAGCGTGGTTCTGGGGCTGGTTTGGACCTGGAAGTGGAGGTGCTCTGTGTTGGAGAGGGGGTCGCTTGTGCTGGAGGTGGAGAGTCAGAGGGAGCTCTTGTGTGCGATGGCGAGTCCTCCTCCTGGGCGGTGGGGGCGGTCCTTTCTTTGGATCTTGTATCTGTCAGGGATGGCGGTGGCGATGTCGGGGGCGGAGGTGGCGTTGATCCATGTTTCCGTGAAGAAGGCGATGCCTGGCGAGAGGGTGTCAAGCAGGTCCCAGATCTCCGTGGCATGTCTGTGGAGGGAGCACACGTTGAGGAGTATGCAAGTCCGGGCTTCGGTGGTGCGGGCGTCCGTCGTGGGTTCAGCGGTCGTGGGGGGGCTGTTGATGGTGAAGGATTGTCTGCAGTGTCGGCAGGAGAACTGGCCGTGGGTGGTGTTTGGTGTAGATCTCTGGCAGTTGTTGTCTCTTCTGGTGTTGAGTGCAAGGAGGGCAGCTGAGTCGTAGCGGTGGATGGCCGGAGAACCAGGGTCCCTGGCGCTGGCCGCGGTCGGGTCGCAGACGGGCACAGACGGGGTTGCCTTTGGCGCGCCTTCGGCATGCCAGCAGCGGGATACAAGGGGGACAGAATAAACGGGAAAAGGCACAGAGACAGACACGGGCACAAAAAACAGAAAAAGACACAAAGACAGACACGGGCACAAAGAGACAGAAACAACAAAGTGGCACAGAGACAGACACGGGCACAAAAAGAGACAGAGACAACAAAGTGGCACAAGGACAGAGCCAGACAACAGTGGCCAGCAGAAGAGCAATGCTCTCCCACTGGACCACCAGGGATGAGGCGCAGGCAGGAGCCTGCGGGTGGAGGAGGGCCTCGACACCTATCTGAGCAGATCCCGGTGCCCTGAGCGGTGGCACTTAGGAGCGGAGCTGCGGGGGAGAGCAGGTCTCTGACCAGGAGGTCAGAGATCTTGCTCACACACCTGACCAGACACCTAACCAGTTGTGAAGGGGCTCGAATGGCGTCGGCCTCTGCAGGGTATCCTTCTCCTCATCTCCAAGCCTGCAACTGACTAGGCACAACATCGTTAATGTGACCCCCCCACCCAGTCAGCCTGGGCTCCCCGCTTTCCTCAATTATTTCCCCTTCTTCCACACCCCGTCGTCAAAGTCCAACTGTGTAATTTCTTTTTTCCTGACCCAAGAACCTGCCTGCGTGTTTACCCGTACCCCTGCTATTCTCCACCCTAGCTGCATTACCTTCTCGATGCCCACTGCCGGGTATCAGTGGGCCGCAGTACGCCCTTGTGTCACAGCCTTCTGCTCCTGATGCCCGCAGACCTCCTTGAGGCACCGGAGGCCGCATTGACCGAAATGGGTGTTGCACAGCCGAGGCAACCCTTGACCTTCGTGGCGGCATTGTGTCCGTCCCTCGCCAAACTCCGGCTGGCCACTCTAGACCGTGCCTTTCCTTCCCCTCGGGGTCTTTGAGCCACATGTGACTCTCCCGAGCCGCCTGACCACGTGGCACGTCCCTGCAAAGCAAAAGTAAGGTCTGGCAAGCTAAGTTTAACCACCCTACCTACCTTGCCCTCCATGCTGCCAAGATTATTGTCTGCGCCAACTACACCCTCCCACCTACCACTGTCCATTTCCTGCCCATCGCAGTCCCCTGGGGATGCCTCCTGCTTTTATCCCCCCTTCCTCAGGCCCCATGGCCAGAGCTCCCCCGGACCCTGTCCATTCACCCCCCCACAACCCCCCCACTTCATAGAGACTGGAATCCCCCATGGCACAGCCTTGCGCTCTCCCATGGGGCTCACCTCATCTAAACCTTCTCCCCCACACTCCCCTTGGACTGGGACAGTCTCCGTTCCTAGCGCTTCCCATGTATCCTCCCTCAACACCCCCGGTCCGGTCAGCCCTCCCACCACCCTGCCTTCGACCCCCCCCTCCCAGTCCTACCCTGCTGTAATTTATAAAGTGGTCCCTCCAGGCCTTGGCCTGGGGCCACCTCCTCTACCAAATCCCAGCCTTGCAAACTACGGGCATTTTCCCCCACTCCTGCCCCTACTCCTCACTGTGTCAGCTATCTTGCCAATGCCCTGTATACCCAGGTGCTCAATCCTCCGTGCCCCCTCCCTAAGGGCTGACTTTGTCACCACTGCTGGGACTTAAGTCCCTGGTTTCTACAACCTAACTTGGTGCGGCAAGCATTATTGCCTAGCTGTCGCTCGCCTGCTCTGCCCCCCTTTTTTATCTCGCAGCGTGGTCGGGTGCCGTGTAATGGCCCCGCCCCCATCCGATACAATTTGAAGAGCGGGATGCCACGCGGCGCCAGGCCCTCCCCAACAAATACCAGGGGCCGCTCCTTTCCCCCTCCTTCGGGCACTGGCATTTACCTTGCCACATTTTCCGTGTCCCTTGTCCACGTGGGAAAAAAGGCTCCCACCGCTGAAGCCCTGACGTGTAGGTCACTATGCTAATTAGGCCCATGCACGCGCCCCACAAGCAGGCACATGGCCTCCTCAATCTCAAAATGCCAGTGGTGGGGCTCGAACCCTTGCATGAGAGGGGCCCTTGATATTAACAGCACTGGAACCTTCCATCTGAGCTACAGCACCTAAAACTGTGTACCTTCACCAAAATTGTTTATCCACCCAGAAAAATAAAAAATGTTTACCCTCCTATGCTGGCTGCCGTGTCACCTTATGGTGACAACAGAGCACAAGGTGGCCATCTAAATATACCGCCCGCCAGCCCAAAAGACATAGCCCATAAAGAGCCCAATTGAGCCCGGGCCGCACCATTGGCCCAAAACTCCCTTGGGTGCAAGCCATGCAAGCAGTCGGCTGCCTCCCCCTAAGCCCCATTTTCCAACCCTAGCTCAATATATGTGGAAATTACTTGCAGCAAAATACCTTTTTTGAAAAGCATAATAATAAATGAGGATACAGAGGAGTGAAGCACATAAATAAATAGGGGTAAATGCACATGGAGATATCAAAAAAGAAATACCCTAAAAACGATCCTTAGTTTTAATTGGTGTTGTAATGTCATAGGAGCTGCATGGCACGCAGGCTGCTTCAGGGCACTAAGAGCAAATTAGGGACGGTATATAGAAGGAGGCTGACAATTATAAAATTAAGTAGACAACTATTATTTGAACACTGAAGATACATTGAAAATACATTGTATAGGTCCTTCCTCAAAATTCAACTTGTTTACCTCAGTGTGTATATAGCAAAGATGATCTTTATAGGGTCTTCATTTCAACATAATTCCAAAGCACACCATGTCACATATTTCCACTACACAACTCCACACCACACAATCCCACACCACACAAATTCACAACAAACAATTCCAACACAACCCATCCCTACATCGCACTTCCCCAAACCCTGTCATCTCTCCCCCACACACCCACTGCACCTCTCATCTCTCCCTCACACCCCCACTACCCATTCTCATCTCGCAATTCCACTGCCCCCTCTCATCCTTTCCTCACCTATCTCCTCTCTATACTACTTGCTCACACATGCTACCTTCCTGTTCCTCCTTGAGCTGTGCACTTGTTCACCTCTCGCCTTCACCCCTCCCCCCTACCCCTCTGGGTGCCCCTCCCACTCATCCCCCTTTCTCTCTCGCACACACCTCTCTTTCGCTCTCTCAGGAACTCTTCCTGTCTCTCTCATCTTGGTTCACTTAAGGGCTTTGAAGACAGTTTCTTTCCTGTGCCTTTTCAAGATGTCCACCCCTCAATCCCACTCTCTCCTTCTCTTCTTGGGCTGTCTTCTGCATACACAGGTGCACCCAATGGGCCCGATTCACAGAACTAACTTACAACAAAATCCTAAACTTACTACCATTTTGGTATTCACAGAATGAACTTACTCATTTTGGTATTCACAGAATGAACTTACTCATTTTGGTATTCACAGAATGAACTTACTACCATTTTGGTATTCACAGAATGAACTTACTCATTTTGGTATTCACAGAATGAATTTACTACCATTTTGGGATTCACAGAATGAACTTACTACCATTTTGGTATTCACAGAATGAACTTACTCATTTTGGTATTCACAGAAGGCACTTACTCATCAATGAGTAAGTGCCTTCTGTGAATACCAAAATGTGTAAGTTACACAAAATGAGTAAGTTACACAAAATGTGTAAGTTACACAAAATGAGTAAGTTACACAAAATGTGTAAGTGCCTTCTGTGAATACCAAAATGAGTAAATTCATTCTGTGAATACCAAAATTAGTAAATTCATTCTGTGAATACCAAAATGAGTAAGTTCATTCTGTGAATACCAAAATGGTAGTAAGTTTAGGATTTTGTCGTAAGTTAGTTCTGTGAATCGGGCCCAATGTATGCGTCTGTGGCCTGCTCTCCCCTTCTTTCTCTCTTTCTCACACTCCGTTTCTTCTCCTCTGTCTGGAGTTCATTCACCACTTCATTCACAAACTACCTATCCCTCTCTATCTTCCTTTCTATCTATACTATGCAGCTCTCACCTACATCTATTCACCATGCCACATAATCCCACTATACAAATACACTACACACCACACAATTCCTCCCACACAATTCCACAACTAACAATTTAAATTCAACCCACATAATTCCATTCCAAACCACATACATCCACTCCACACCAAACCAAAACACATGGGTAAAAGACATTGTCATTTACAACGCCAATAGATCTAACTCTTGCAAATGCAAGACCGACTGCATTACAAATGCTTGTTTCCCCTTTGTCTGCTTTCCCATCCGTACTTTTACCTCTTTGTTATGCCACTTATGTCCAAGGCTTGCTTTAATGTCTCTTGCTTGGTATTTTCTTTGGGTGTCAATGTAAATAAAGTGGCTCTCTTGTGCTGAAATGACACGGGGCTTATAGGTTGACCCTGTGAGACCTATGTGCAGACATGCTTTTAATTTTGAGCTCAATTTTGTGAGCTATTTTTACACTGCACGTGCTGTTACCAGCGGCAAGTTACTGATAACAGGTACTATAGTGTATTGAATTGTTGTGTATACGGTACTTTCCATACCTTTTTCGAGGCTTTTAGGCTTTGAGCCATATTTGTCAAAATGTAACGCAGCTCAGCAAGTCACCTTCCTGCGGACAGGAATGTGCCATATTTATCACAAAATGATGCATTCCTGCATTTCCCTGCACTGGCACACAATATGCTGCCTGGCGCCAATGCAGGCACTCTTGCACCATGGTGCAAGGGTGCCTGCGTTGTAAGCAGGATTGTTTTTGTGCAGGAAGGAGTACCTTCCTGCATAAAAACACTCCCTTAAGCCATTTTCCTCTTTTTATGTGCGCTCACATAGGAAAGAAAAAAACGAGGAGAAATGAAGACATTTCTCCTTGTTATGCCTCCCCTGGGAAGGCGTAGTATTTTGGCGCATTCCCAGGTCTACCATTAATGGCAAATATGGGAATGCATCAAAATCCATGGGTTTTGTGTGCGAATACCCATGCACCACCTATGGATCTCCTCTCTGGAGCAGAGTAACGTAATACAGCAATTTGCGCTGCGTTGCATTACTCTGGATTAATCAAGCCACTCAGGGCCATGCAAAGGAGCTGTGCATGTCTTGATAAATCACATCTTAGGGGTTGCATCTCTTTTGTGCCATGTTGCAAAAGAGACACAGCCCCTTGATAAATATGGCCCTTTGCATGCAAAACAAGAACATACACAGCTCTTAAATGACTACATCAATACTGGAAGCACTCTTATCTGTTTTATCTCACGCAAACTTTGCCCAAAGGCATCAGGCAGGGCGCTTTATATGAGCATCGGATTATTTTGTTTTAGACCAGAGGTCTTCAAACTGGGGGACGCGCCCCCCTGGGGGGGGGCGTGGATGGGTTCCCAGGGGGGCGCAAATGCCTCTCCAAGTACATGTAAATGAAGATGGCTTGGAAGTGTGGCGATGTTTATTTGCTGCATTTCCAGGCTGTCTTCATTTACTCCGAAGCACCGTGGGGCCAGAGGTCAGTGAGTGTGCTGCTGTGGGCTCGGTTGGGCGGTGTCTGGATTCTTATCTCCGGCACGGCTGAGTTTTTCACAGGTCTTTAAAGACCATTTGCATACTTACATACCTTTGTAAACTGGTTACCGAGGCTTAGTTTTTTTCTGGTTCCAGTACCCCCTGGGCCCCCACTCTGCCTATTCCTTACATTTGTATTTTACATTTACTGCTGTAGAGTGAAAATGCATTTCATGAAAAGGTATATAAAGTAGGGTTGCCAATAGAAAAATGCCAGCCATGTGTTGTTTGCAAAGACCTTGTCTTGACACTAAATAGGGTTATAAATAAAAAAGTATGGGGCATATTAGCAAGAAGAGGCGATAATCATCGCTAACCCTGCTTAGCGTGATTTTTTTTATCGCCGGCTATCGCTGGAATATATCGCCACGCTAACACTGTAATAGCAACGATTAGCGCTATGGCGATGAATATTCCAGCGATAGCAGGAAATAGCCAACATCGCTGAAAAACCAGCGATGTTGCATGGAGAAGGGAGAACACCTTGCTGATACGACCCTGTGGTCGTATCAGCATAATCCACCCCCCATGTTAGGTATGGCTAACACCTGCTAATTGCAGGTGTTAAATAAATGGCGATGACCTCGGTTAGCGCGACTTTTCACGTCGCTATCTGGGGCCATGGCCACCTTGCTAATAGGCGATAGGCCTGTTAGCGAGTGTTTCCCAGGTTTGTTCGTCGGAACGCCCACTTTGCATGTCATTAGCGATAAATATCGCTGACATGCAAAGCGGTAAAAAAACGGGCGCTAATGCCCGCAAACTGTCGCTAACTGCTGTTAGAGACAGTTTGCTGATAGGGCGATATAAATATTGCCGCTTTAGCGGCAAAAAGTGCCGCTAAAGCGGCGATAGTGCCCTTGCTAATATGCCCCTTTGTATTCATTTGTAATGTGACTTTTCTGTCTTTGTTCCCTTTAATTATCAGTCATAAATCATTCAGGCCGCCCTAGAACACAATTAAAAGTGCTTTCGATTTATATTTGCTGTTCGAAAAGTACGCACAGATAAGTGCTGAAAATACGGCTTTAGGTGAATGTTTATTTTGTATCGTCTGCAACATCAAAATAATGAGCTGGCAATCCTAATCATAAGACTTGTAGTTTGTTGCAGGATCAGCACATTATTTATTTCCTCCTTACCCGATCCCTGATTAATGCCATAATAGCAATAGTTTAACTTATATCTGAAACCATACGCCACTGTCAATAACAAGCTGAGTTACTTCAAGTGTGTGAGAAGTTGGCCTGGTATATGCTGTCCACTAGTTAAAGTGGACACCTTGCACCAGTACAATTCGACTCTTATGGTAGATAGGTTTAAGACAACCTTTACAGAAAGCTATCCTAGTGGTAGCTGTGGAGAGCAGCCTTCAGGCTAAGTCTTGGAGGAATGTAAGCAGCTTGTTTTACCACACAATCTCCTGAATCACCAAATGAAAAGACACCACACAGGTATATATATCAAATATATATGTATTTATTACTAAACAACTCTCTACTAATCCCTTTATGAGATTAGAAGTCAGGAACATATGCACAAATCAACGTTTCACAACAAATTGAGCACAAATATGGCTGGGGCCCTAGGGGCGTACCAGACCATATACTAAAAAAGAGACTTAAGAACAACGACTTGCAAAGGGACAAGGCCTAGGGCCTTCAGAAGCGCTGGGGCCTCACGAAACCACCCAAGGCAGGTAAGTAAAGGACCCACAGGGGACGCGTGCAGTGTGTGAACACAGGCGCGGATCGCCGTAGACTTCAATGGGGCAAGTCACGGTTAGAAATTAGGAGTTTAAGGGCACTTCGGGAGAAACTACAAGCAAGTCACTTACAGGGTAAGTAGTTCTAGGGCCAACACCCACAGGAGCACCGTAGTGCTGGAGTTACCTCACCCAGGGAAGCCGGGTGTATAGGTGTCTTTGGTGTCGGATCGCGGCGTCGTTTTCAATGGGAGCCAATGAAGACTTGCTGCTTGTGAAGACCGAAGAAGTGTCCGGTGGAATCCAAGCCTGGATTCGGAAGAAGGAAGACCTGAAAGCAGAGGGGACAGTGTTCAAAGTCACTTGGCAGTGACCCGGGGCAAGGAAGATGAATGCCCACCGTCGTCAACAGATTCAGGTCGTTCACGGGTGTCTTGACTCTTCGGCCACGAGGTCCAGGAGGCATCGAGGACAACCAGGAGCTGGATTCAGCGTGTCCCACAAAGTTTGCAGCTGACTGTGGTGTTGGCGACTCGATTGGAGCCAACAAACCTTGGTAGCAGCAAGTCTCATGGAAAGAACAAAAAGTCAATGGTGCAGACCAGCAAGGTCTGGGGGACTCACCCAGTGAGGGTAAGTCAGGGCAGGCCTGGAACAACCAGGGGAGCCCTTTGGATTTGTAGAAAAGTCTTCAGGGGACCCACAAGCTAGCTGGCAAGGGATTGCAAAGACGCCTCAGGAGGATTCCTTCAACAGGGGCCCACGGTCACTCGGGATGGGGTAGGCCTCTGATCTTGGGAGGGATCTCTGCTAGAGGCTGGGACCACATGTGGTCCAAAGCACAGGTTCGTAGAACGTTGTGAAGGGGTTGCACTCGAAAATAGTGCACGGTACCCAGGGACTGCGGTTCCTCGTCACTCGTGGGGTCCACTTGCCTCAGCTTCACTGGGGACTCACGATGGCCTTGGAGAAGTCAGGAAATCCTCTTCCTGGGCTGCAGGGACTTTGGGCTCCGGCAGGAGCGGCATAGTTTGCGACCGTTGTTGCAGTTTTTTGGTGCCTGCCAAGCAGGGGAGTCACTCCTTGACTCCAAGGGAGATTCTTCAGTCTTCCAGAGGTAGTGGAACGTCGAAGGTCCGGGATTCTTCTTCAGAGCGTCGTCCAGGGATATCTAGTTTGCAATGGCAAGGGTTCCCTATCTTATACTAAAAGAAAGGGAGGGACTAGCTCTATGACCCCACCTATGGGAGGGTCAGGGGAGTAGGTGGCTACACCCATTTCCCTTGTCCAGTTTCGCGCCAGAGCAGGGGTAGGTAGCCCCTGAGCTGGTTTGAACTGGCATATGCACAGAGGAGCCTTCTGCTCCCCCAGTGCAGGACTTCAAAACACTCTAGGAGTGCACCCACCCAGCCCCGATACACTAAACCCTGTCTGGGAGGTGGTCACACCTCCCTGTGACAGGATACCTATTGTTGGGCCTCCTCCACTGCGATTTTTGGTCATCAGCAGGAGGACAGCCCAGTGTCTGTGACTGGTGGCATCCATTTTGTGATGCCAGGGCTCTTCAGGATTCTACCGTGTTTCCACAGTAGGTACATGTCTATCCCTCTAGAAGGGTGGGATCATACTCCCACACCAGTTACTGGTGTGGGGGTATGATTCCAAAGTGTTTGACACCAAACACGACATGTTTTGATGCAGCCATTCCAAAGTTAGCATTAACCGCGAGGTTATAATGCACTTAAGAGTATATGGTTTGACCGCATTCACAAACAGCCCCAGAGAATGGACTCTGAGAGCTGCAGAGGGGCCCTGCTCAGGCAGAGCCCCCTCTCACATAGAAACTAAGCACCCTGCCCTCAGGATTGATAGGGCCTGCCTTAGGGGTGACTGATAGGTTTAAATGTGTGTGCAGGGGAGATATAGGGAACCCATATCTCTGTGAGGGGTGCTAGCACCTCCTCACCCAGGCTGCAGTAGCAGGCCTGTGGTGTCAGATTTAGTCTGCTTCCCAGGGGTGGCATAATACATGCTTCAGCCCCTGGTAGGCCTGTGAAGTACCTATGCCCTTGGTACCTAAGGTACCATATACTAGGGACTCATAAGGTACCACAGTATCCAATCACTAGTGCACCTAGAGTGCACTCCAAGTCGTTTAGAGAGAACAGAGAGGCTGGGGCCCTGATTGGCAGGGTCCCAGCCAGACTATAGCCAGAAACCAGTGTAAACATCAGGAAAAAAAGTGGGGGCAACATAAGAGGCAGATCCTACTCTCCTACACAAACCCCCCCCCAAACGCAGGGACACTAAACTAACCTTGACCAGTTGAGTCTTCGTGTTCTAAGTGGAAATACCTTGAGAGTCCATCTGCATTGGCATGTTGGGTCCCAGGCCTATGTTCCACTGCATAGTCCATCCCCTGTAGGGAAATGGACCACCTTAAAAGTTTTGGGTTTTCACCTTTCATCTGTTTAAGCCATAGGAGGGGCTTGTGGTCAGTCTGAACTATGAAGTGAGTGCCAAACAAGTATGGCCTCAGCTTCTTCAGGGCCCACACCACAGCAAAGGCTTCCCTCTCTATAGCTGACCAACGTTTCTCTCTAGGGGTCAGCCTCCTGCTAATAAAAGCTACTGGCTGGTCTTGACCTTCATCATTCAGTTGAGACAGTACAGCTCCCACACCCAGCTCAGAAGCATCTGTTTGGACAATGAACTTTTGGTGTAGCCTGGACTCTGTAAGATGGGGGCAGTGCACATGGCCTGCTTTAGGTCTTCAAATGCCTTCTGACAGCTAGCTGTCCACTGAACCTTTTTGGCATTTTCTTTGAGGTCAGATCATTCAAGGGGGTCACTATAGATCCATATCCCTTCACAAACCTCCTATAGTACCCAGTCAGGCCTAAGAAGGCTCTCACCTGTGTCTGGGTGGTTGGAGCAACCCATTCCATTATGGTTTGGATTTTGCTCTCTAAAGGCTGAACCTGGCCTCCACCCACAAGGTGGCCCAGGTACACAACCTGACTCTGCCCTATCTGGCACTTAGTGGCCTTGATAGTTAGGCCTGCTTTCTGCAGAGCCTCCAAAACATTTCTGAGGTGGACCAGGTGATCCTGCCAGGAGGAACTAAAGACAGCAATATCATCTAGATAAGCTGAGCAATAAGTTTCCATCCCTGCCAGAACTTTGTTCACCAACCTCTGAAAAGTGGCAGGTGCATTTTTCAATCCAAAGGGCATCACCACAAAGTGGTAGTGCCCACTAGGGGTTGAAAATGCTGTTTTGGCTTTTGCACCATCAGCTAACCTGATCTGCCAGTAGCCAGCTGTTAGGTCAAATGTACTCAGATACTTGGCTGAGGCCAAAGTATCAATCAGCTCATCTGCCCTTGGTATGGGATAGGCATCAGTCCTGGTGACTGCATTGAGGCCTCTTTAGTCTACACAAAACCTAATTTCTTTCTTACCACCCTGGGTATGAGGCTTGGGTACTAGGACTACTGGGCTAGCCCAGGGGCTATCTGAAGGCTCAATCACACCTAACTCCAACATCTTCTGGACTTCAGTCCTGATACAGTCCCTGACATGGTCAGGTTGCCTGTAGATTTTACTCTTGACAGGCAGACTGTCCCCAGTGTCCACCTCATGGGTGCACCAGGTAGTCTGACTAGGGGTCAGGCTAAACATATGTCTGTACTGCTGCAGAACTTGTCTGCACTCAGTTTGCTGATGGTCAGTGAGGCTGCTTGCCAAAGCAATACCATCGACTGACCCATCATCAGGGTTCTGTGAGAGCAGGTCAGGGAGAGGGTCACTCTCCCTCCTGTTCCTCATCAGTTGCCATGAGCAAGCCCATGTCAGCCCTGTCAACATATGATTTCAATCTGTTGACATGGAGCACACTCAGGGGGCTCCTGGGAGTTCCAAGATTCACCAGATAGGTGACTTCTCCCTTTGCTCAACTATTGTATGGGGGCCACTCCATTTGTCTTGGAGGGCTGCTGGGGCCACAGGCTCCAACACCCACACTTTCTGTCCTGGCTGGTACACAGTCAGCACAGCCTTTTGGTCATGCCAAGCTTTTTGTAATTCTTGGCTGGCCTCCAGGTTTTTGGTTGCCTTCTTCATGTATTCGGCCATCCTGGAGCGGAGACCAAGTACATAGTCCATCACATCCTGTTTGGGGGTTTGAGAGGTAACTCCCAGCCCTCTTTACCAAACATAATGGACCTCTTACAGGATGCCCAAACAGAAGCTCAAATGGGCTGTAACCAACCCCTTCTGTGGAACCTCTCTGTATGCAAACAACAGGCAGGGAAGAAGAAGGTCCCATTTCCGCCTAAGCTTCTCTGGGAGTCCTTTAATCATTCCCTTAAGGGTTTTGTTGAAGCGTTCAACCAACCCATTGCATTGTGGGTGATAGGGGGTGGTGAACTTATAAGTTACACCACACTCCTTCCACATTGCTTTAAAATATCCTGACATGAAGTTGGTACCTCTGTCAGAGATTACCTCCTTTGGGAAACCCACTCTGGAGAAAACTCCAATGAGGGCTCTTGCCACCACAGGGGCTGTGGTGGTCCTCAGGGGAATTGCCTCTGGGTACCTGGTGGCATGATCCACTACCACCAGGATAAATCTGTGCCCAGATGCAGTTTGAGGGTCAAGGGGACCAAAAATGTCAATCCCTACCCTTTCAAAGGGTACCCCCACCACAGGTAGTGGTATCAGGGGGGCCTTTGTTGTGCCACCTGCCTTGCCACTGGCTTAGCATGTGACACAGGAGCGACAAAACTCCTTTGTGTCTTCTGACATATGTGGCCAATGAAAATGTGGAACAAGCCTGTCCCAGGTCTTGTTTTGGCCCAAGTGACCTGCCAAAGGGATATCATGTGCTAGGGTCAAGAGGAACCCCCTAAACTTCTGAGGTATTACCAACCTCCTGGTGGCTCCAGGGGCTGGATCTCTACCCTCAGAATATAGGAGTCCCTCATCCCAATAAACTTTATGGGACCCACTAGCACTCCCAGCAGCCTCAGCAGCAGCCTGCTGTCTGAGGGGTTCAAGAGAGGGGCAGCACTGTTGCTCCTTACTCAGATCTTCCCTAGAAGGGCCCCCTGCCCCCAAGAACTCAACCTGATCAGGCTCAAGTTCCTCTGGGGCAGTTCCTTCTTCAGGGTCTGCTCCTCCTCCCTGGGGAGGGGAATCTGTGATCTGAGACAGAGGGGAAGGCACTGCCTTACCCCTACTGCTCCTCTTCTTGGGAAGCATCTGGTCCATGGTTTCAGGATCCAGAGCTGGTTCAGTGTCATGCATTTTGGCCTGTGACCTGGTCACAGCAAATACCTTCTGCAGGGATGCCCAACATCTCAGCATGAGTCCATAACTCTACTTCAGACCAGGCTGAAGTTTCTAGATCATTGCCCAATAGACATTCTACAGGGAGGTCTGCACTGACTACAACCTTCTTGATGCCAGTTACCCTCCCCAGGAGAAATTCACAACTGCCAGACTATGGTTGGTCCTGACATTGCTTGCATTGGTCACCTGGTACATTTCGCCAAGGATGATCTGTCCAGGGTCCACAAGATCCTCTGCCACCATGGTGACACTAGCACCTGTGTCCCTAAATGCCAAAGCCTGTTTGCCATTTATTACAGGCTGCTGTTTGTATTTGCCCAGATTACTGGGGCTCACCAGGAAGGACATGTCAATATCTCCATCACAAATCAGCATTGCCTGAGTGGGTACTCTGACTAGGCCAGAGTCCACTTCAGAACCCAGGGTCAACCCTACTACACCCTTATTCTGAGTACCACCTCCACCAGTAGCTGAACTAGGGGGAACAGTTGCCTTAGGGGCAGGAGTGGTGGTGGCTTGGTCTTTGGACTTGTTACAATCAGAAGTCCAGTGCCCTTTCTGTTTACAGAATTTGCACCAGGGCTTCTTTTGGCCTTTTCCCTTGTTGGATTGTGACTCCCACCAGATGCAGATTTTTGGGGCCCTTGTGAAGACTTCTGGTCTTTTGACTTATCCCCACTTTTCTCAGAGCCCTTAGAATCCTGCTTCTTTGTGTCACCCCCTTGGTTCTGGGTTTTCTGCCTCACCCTGGTTCTGACCCACTTGTCTGCCTTCTTTCCCTATTCTTGGGGAGAGGTCAGATCTGAGTCCACCAGGTATTGATGCAACAACTGGTTCTGGCAATTATTAAGGATCTGTTCTCTCATCATTAGATTATACAATCCCTTGAAATCAGTAACCCTACTGCCAACCAGCCAACCCTCCAGAGCCTTGGTTGCACAATCTACAAAGTCAGTCCAGTCCTGAGTCTGTGCCTTCTGGGTGTCTCTGAACTTCAACCTGTACTGCTCAGTGGTTAAGCCAAACCCATCTATCAGTGCACTCTTCAGGACTTCATTGTCATCACCATCCTCTTCTCTAACAGTGAGGAGCTAGTCTCTACCTTTATCTGAAAAGGAGAGCCACAAGATTGCTGCCCACTGCTTTTGGGGGACCTGTTGTACTCTACAGGCCCTTTCCATAGCAGTTATCCTCTTATGGATATCATCCCCACTCTGGTAGGGAGGAACAACCTTGCTCAGGTTCCTATGGTCTGGAATATATTCTCTGCCTCTAGGGACACTGCTGCTGCCACCAGGGGGTTCTAACCCTCTTTTCTAGAAGCTCTCTGGAGCTCCAGGGCTTCTCTATCTAATGCCAACTGCTTGGTTTTGAGGGCAAATCTTGCTTCCTCATGCTGCAGCAGTTTGTACATTCTGTCAGAGGAGGTCTCTCTTCTGGGAAGTAGGAGTTCCTCTGGTAGACAGATTCTCTGCCAGAGTGATAGGAGTGGTCAGATTCCTAGAAAGGGACCTAGGCCTCTCCCCCACTATGTCAGTTCTCTTAGGGAGAATTCCTCTGTCCTGTTCAGACCCCTTGGGGCCTGGCTCCTACAACCACAGAGTCTTGGTCATCCTGATGTCCATCATCTGACCCAGACACTGTAATTGACCCACTCACTGATTCAGACCCATTAGCTCCTAGAGCTAATCTAAGATCATCTGCTGTCAGCAGATCTATCAGGTGTAGTGTGGAGGGACTCTGTCCTAGCTTCAGGTGCCTTGCAGCACACATGGCTTTCAAGTCAAAGAAAGTCATGTCCTTATACTGAGGCTGAGTGGATCCACTGGGTCCACCCCTTAAGGACATTCTAGTGTTGTGCAGTGTTGTACTACCTACACTAGTTTGTGGCCTACTGCTACTAGCTTGAGCTGTAGAAAGGGTGTGCTATCCCTTGGCACACAGCTCTAAGTTCAGTAGAACTTATTGATACTAAGCTTGACTTTATATGTACCTTGAGTACCTATGGTGGTTTTCAGTTAGTAATTCAAATAGAGATTTTCTGGTAAAACAATAGCAAGCTGGAATCCCACACGCTGCCCACCAATGTGAGAAGTTGGCCTGGTATATGCTGTCCACTAGTTAAAGTGGACACCTTGCACCAGTACAACTCGACTCTTATGGTAGATAGGTTTAAGACAACCTTTACAGGAAGCTATCCTAGTGGTAGCTGTGGAGAGCAGCCTTCAGGCTAAGTCTTGAGGAATGTAAAGCAGCTTGTTTTACCACACAATCTCCTGAATCACCAAATGAAAAGACACCACACAGGTATATATATCAAATATATATGTATTTATTACTAAACAACTCTCTACTAATCCCTTTATGAGATTAGAAGTCAGGAACATATGCACAAATCAACGTTTCACAACAAATTGAGCACAAATATGGCTGGGGCCCTAGGGGCGTACTCAGACCATATACTAAAAAAGAGACTTAAGAACAACGACTTGCAAAGGGACAAGGCCTAGGGCCTTCAGAAGCGCTGGGGCCTCACGAAACCACCCAAGGCAGGTAAGTAAAGGACCCACAGGGGACGCGTGCAGTGTGTGAACACAGGCGCGGATCGCCGTAGACTTCAATGGGGCAAGTCGCGGTTAGAAATTAGGAGTTTAAGGGCACTTCGGGAGAAACTACAAGCAAGTCACTTACAGGGTAAGTAGTTCTAGGGCCAACACCCACAGGAGCACCGTAGTGCTGGAGTTACCTCACCCAGGGAAGCCGGGTGTATAGGTGTCTTTTGGTGTCGGATCGCGGCGTCGTTTTCAATGGGAGCCAATGAAGACTTGCTGCTTGTGAAGACCGAAGAAGTGTCCGGTGGAATCCAAGCCTGGATTCGGAAGAAGGAAGACCTGAAAGCAGAGGGGACAGTGTTCAAAGTCACTTGGCAGTGACCCGGGGCAAGGAAGATGAATGCCCACCGTCGTCGACAGATTCAGGTCATTCACGGGTGTCTTGACTCTTCGGCCACGGGGTCCAGGAGGTGTCGAGGACAACCAGGAGCTGGATTCAGCGTGTCCCATAAAGTTTGCAGCTGACTGCGGTGTCGCTGACCCGATTGGAGCCAACAAGCCTTGGTAGAAGCAAGTCTCGTGGAAAAAACAAAAAGTCAATGGTGCAGACCAGCAAGGTCTGGGGGACTCACCCAGCGAGGGTAAGTCAGGGCAGGCCTGGAGCAACTAGGAGAGCCCTTTGGATTTGTAGAAAAGTCTTCAGGGGACCCACAAGCCGGCAGGCAAGGGATCGCAAAGACACCTTGGGAGGATTCCTTCAACAGGGGCCCACGGTCACTCGGGATGGGGTAGACCTCTGATCTTGGGAGGGATCTCTGCTAGAGGCTGGGACCACACGTGGTCCAAAGCACAGGTTTGTAGAATGTCGTGAAGGGGTTGCACTCGAAAATAGTGCACGGTACCCAGGGACTGCGGTTCCTCGTCACTCGTGGGGTCCACTTGCCTCAGCTTCACTGGGGACTCACGATGGCCTTGAAGAAGTCAGGAAATCCTCTTCCTGGGCTGCAGGGACTTTGGGCTCCGGCAGGAGCGGCGTAGTTTGCGACCGTTGTTGCAGTTTTTTGGTGCCTGCCAAGCAGGGGAGTCACTCCTTGACTCCAAGGGAGATTCTTCAGTCTTCCAGAGGTAGTGGAACGTCGAAGGTCCGGGATTCTTCTTCAGAGCGTCGTCCAGGGATATCTAGTTTGCAATGGCAAGGGTTCCCTATCTTATACTAAAAGAAAGGGAGGGACTAGCTCTATGACCCCACCTATGGGAGGGTCAGGGGAGTAGGTGGCTACACCCATTTCCCTTTGTCCAGTTTCGCGCCAGAGCAGGGGTAGGTAGCCCCTGAGCTGGTTTGAACTGGCATATGCACAGAGGAGCCTTCTGCTCCCCCAGTGCAGGACTTCAAAACACTCTAGGAGTGCACCCACCCAGCCCCGATACACTAAACCCTGTCTGAGAGGTGGTCACACCTCCCTGTGACAGGATACCTATTGTTGGGCCTCCTCCACTGCGAGTTTCGGTCATCAGCAGGAGGGCAGCCCAGTGTCTGTGACTGGTGGCATCCATTTTGTGATGCCAGGGCTCTTCAGGATTCTACCGTGTTTCCACAGTAGGTACATGTCTATCCCTCTAGAAGGGTGGGATCATACTCCCACACCAGTTACTGGTGTGGGGGTATGATTCCAAAGTGTTTGACACCAAACACGACATGTTTTGATGCAGCCATTCCAAAGTTAGCATTAACCGCAAGGTTATAATGCACTTAAGAGTATATGGTTTGACCGACATTCACAAACAGCCCCAGAGAATGGACTCTGAGAGCTGCAGAGGGGCCCTGCTCAGGCAGAGGCCCCTCTCACATAGAAACTAAGCACCCTGCCCTCAGGATTGATAGGGCCTGCCTTAGGGGTGACTGATAGGTTTAAATGTTTGTGCAGGGGAGATATAGGGGACCTATATCTCTGTGAGGGGTGCTAGCACCTCCTTACCCAGGCTGCAGTAGCAGGCCTGTGGTGTCAGATTTAGTCTGCTTCCCAGGGGTGGCATAATACATGCTTCAGCCCCTGGTAGGCCTGTGAAGTACCTATGCCCTTGGTACCTAAGGTACCATATAGTAGGGACTCATAAGGTACCACAGTATCCAATCACTAGTGCACCTAGAGTGCACTCCAAGTCGTTTAGAGAGCACAGAGAGGCTGGGGCCCTGATTGGCAGGGTCCCAGCCAGACTATAGCCAGAAACCAGTGTAAACATCAGAAAATAAAGTGGGGGCAACATAAGAGGCAGATCCTACTCTCCTACACAGTGTCTGGGAATGCACCCTGCATTCAGACAACTCACTCCTCATTCTCACCCTTCACTTTCACGCTCACCCTGCACTCACAGCGCATAATTATGGATTTCCCGCATTTGCCACATAATCCATCATCTGCTGCCTAATTTGCAGATTTAAAAAAAAACTTGTTTCTATCTCAAACGGTTCAAAAGTTACTAAAAATGCAGCAACACATGTTACCTCGCAGTGGAAGGGCCTTTCTAAAGGTTGACTGGTCACCTTTCTGTTGCTTATTACTATATGTGGGTGTTAATGTGGTACTTATGAGGGGCAACAAAGGCCAGGACAGTGTTAACAAGTGTAAAAATTGCACACTAATGCAGTAATGCTGTCACAAAATATGCAGCATAATTCGCCTTTGCTTGCTGCAGAATTTAGTCAACCATGCTGCATAATTTGGACTTCTCCTGCCGCATAATTCCAGTGGCCCTGTTCATAGTGCAATGAGGTCCCAGCCTGTGGCAGAAAGCACTGTGAATATGTAAGTCATTATTTTAAAACAGTATTTACATACTCTAAGCTAGGCTGCTGCAAAATGATGCAGTGATTGAGATAAAACAAGTTCTTACAAAATACACTTTTTAGTAATAAGTAATCAAACTATATCTAATGCAGACATTTTTGTAAGTGTCTCCACTATTCCAGATCTCAGCTGATAACACCCTTACATTACATCTCAAAAAGAATAAATCTTTGCCACCATGAAGCTTTACTTTAAGCAGAGCCACTGGAATTATTCAGCAGAAGAGGACCACATTATGCGGCAGGTTTGACTAAATTATGCAGCAAGAAAAGGTAAATTATGCGGCACAATGCGCCACATTTTGTGGTTAGCATTACTTCATTATTTTGTCATTTTAACTCAAGGTAACGCTGTCTGGGGAAATATTTCACCTCATTAGTACCAGTTTAACACCCAAATACAGCAGTAAGCAACTACAAGATTACCAGACAATCTTTGCAAAGGGCCTTCCACTGCTCCGGAACACTTTGTCACGCTTTAAGTAACTTTTGTTCCGTTTGAGCTAGAATCAAGTTTTTTGTTGTTGAAATCTGCAGATTATGTAGCAAGTGCAGTAAACTGATAATTATGTGAAAAACGCTGCCGCTGCAGAAACTCATAATTCCAGTGGCCCTGGCTTTAAGTGACTCAATCAATTAATGGCTGGTAAGAAGGGTGGTTTCTTTTTTAACTTTCTGCGCTACCACCACACCCTTCAATTTCAGGCAGAGGCACCTCAAAGTCAGTATTAACCATTCAGTGGCAGTTTGCTTGTGAAAGCTGAGTCCATGGGGTGGCAGGTAGAAGGCCAGCAGGGTTGCATTCAGATCGCGAGCCCTAATCCTCTCGATCCCTGGGGCCTCGCAGTAATAGTCTAGGAGACAGAGGAAAAGAGTGTAATTCATAGATATTGTCAAAGAGAAGGCCCAGAATAGGGCGCACTGTATGGGGACTCAATTTTATGTTTACAAATGGCAGAGACCGCTTCTTCAGAGAGATATCCCAAAGAAGGGGACAATATGTGTTTTTTTTTTTTAAAGGGACATTCATTAGTGAAGCTGGTACTGCTGCCAAGTGTGTCAGTGGCCACTGCTGGTTATCATTAAAGAAGCAGATGCAGCAGGACTGGGGCCCAGGGATTTGAGGGGCCCACTGCATCACAGTTATGACTGCCTACCTTTAAAAAAGGGGCATCAGAGCTTATTTTCCTTTCAAGCATTAGGACCGAGTTGATGATCCGTCATGGTGAGGAAGAGGTAAAAGATGCAGGGGAGATAGCCTGCTACTCAGGACTGCAGTTATCATTAGTGCAGCAGGTGTAGTTGCATTGGGGTAAAAAAAAGTGTGAGGGGCTCACAGCACCCCAATTATGGGGAGCAGCTTGTTTGGGATAATATCTGTTTTTGTTTGATGCATTTGCTGTTTTATAAGTCTCATATTTAGTGCGGTTCATAAGCTATAGAAAAAGTAGTCCTGAAATCATCTCATAAGCCCCGCTCCCTGCACGCAGCCATGTCCCTCCCGCTCACCCAATCCTTGCCATAATGTTTTGGAGGGGGGCCTGACCTCAAAACATTTTGCTTAGGGGGGGCTCAGAGTAAAAAAGTTTGAAGACCTCTGTTTTAGACACAAAACGATTACGCGATTAGCTCAGTTACAGGATGTTGAGCTAACGCTGGGACTCAAACCTGATTCCCAGTTGCAAAGTGGGCACCTATGTCCGGCCTTTAGGCTAGATTTTGACAACGTTGTACTTTTTCAGTGGTGCTGTACTGTGAAATTTTGTCATTTTTGCTGACTAAGCAGTGCATAATGATATCTACATTGACTTACCATTGCAAACAAGTCAATTTGAAGTCCTAAGCAGAGAGTCTTTTAACGGCCGCTCTGAGAAATTAGGTCACTTATGCTTGTGGTGTCCCAGGTGCCCATCTAGACCTACTTCGTCACAGGGTTGTAAGAAGATGTGAAGCCTGGAAGCTCGCGTACCTTTCCAAAACGTTCACCAACTTCACCAAATTTGATGATGACATTTAAAACAAACATTGGCAAAGCTAACGGGTCTCGCCTTTGGAACCTGCAGGCGTTGTCAATGCTGTACAGCATGGACAAAAGGAAAAAAAGGGTCGCTGGTGCAGCATTTTGGAGGAATGCGCATGCATGAATAGGCATGCGCGTATGCCCTTGTCTACAAAATGACAGAGGTGTCATTTTTTGGTATTTACAAACTCTGAGATGGATCGGTAATTAAAAGTAATATAGAAGTAGTGTGAATGCGCTTTTGTTAAGGAGGGGCCAGCAACAATTTGGTACCTGGTCCTCCAAAAATTGATAACATGTATTTAAATAAAAAAAAAATCGGTGTTCGAGGTCATTATCACAAGGCATGCAGCAGGCATGTTCTTAACAGGCGCGCAACGCCCATTGGGCTGAAAGGGCTTCAGCCCCCAACCCCCCCCTTCGTGTGTGTCAACCGGGCTGAGACAGCTTCCCGGGCACACACACAGCCGCACTCGAGTACTTCACAGGTCTTTAAAAGACCACTTACTTGCTAACGAGGCTTTGTTGTTTTTTCACCCCTTCTTAGAGCCCCTGCATCTCCACTCCATCGCTGGAAGAATTAGCCCCCACCGAAATTTTTAGTAGCCCCCCCCCGAAATGTGTCTCTATTTGCGCCTCTGGTTCTTAAGATAGCAACAGTGCTGACATTGACGAAATGAAAGATTAATATGGCGTTTATCGAACTCGGTGAAGTGAGGCCTCGTGCGCATCCTGGCGGTCTCCTTAACCACAGACAACGTCACCTCGCTGCTGCCGACGGGCAAGGGGGTCGCGGAAGGGAAAATCAATAGCAGCTTGTATGTTTCACCTTCCCTCTTAACCACGCATCCTTTTAGATGCACGAAGTTCCAAACCGCGCCGGAGATATCAGCAAACGCCGGCAGCTATCGAATTCATGAGCTCACACATCCTTTGGGTCCAAAAATGCATACATATGCCTCGAGGGCTCTGCATAGCGTGCCCCTGGGCTTGTTTGACGCTCTGTCACTGGTAGCCCTGGGTTTTCACTGATAGCCCAGGGTTTGATGGGTGTGCCATATCGGAGGCTAGGAGATTTTGCTGTCAGAACTCTCAGGTTTCCCTGATCCATGCGTGAGTGGTTCATCCACTCCAAGTATTTGCTTTGAATTCTCTGAATTGTAGTCCTCTTTATTTCATTAAAAATCAGGACTACAAGTCCCAGACTGGAAATTAAAAACCGAACTAAATGAGCTACTCACACGTGGACTTGAGAAACTCCAGAGCAGAGGTCTGTGCTGGGCACTGCCAGCCACGGCGCTTCTATGATGGGGTGCCTCTCAACATTTGTATGCGTAATAGCATGAGCTAAATGCTCATAGCTCCAAATAATTATTACACGACACGGCAAAAACGCACCCACAAAAAAACATAGGGGCATATTATCAAGGGCTCGATCGCCGCTTTAGCGGGACTTTTTCCCGCTAAAGCGGCGATAATTCAAACACCCTATTAGCAAGCTGTCGCTAACTGCTGTTAGCGACAGCTTCTAGGCGATAGCGACCGGGTTATGTCGCTTGCATGCCAGCGATATTTATCGCTAATGGCATGCAAAATAGGCGTTCCCAACCTAAAAGCGACTGGAAACAGTTGCTAAGGTCGCTATCGCCTATTAGCGAGGCAGGGGAGGTGATTAACGAACCAGCGCTAAACACGTTTAGCGCTGGTTTGTTAACGCCTGGTATCACCCTGACTTAGCCATGTAATCCAATGGGAGGTGGATTACATGGCTAAATCCCCCTCGCCCTATCGCCAAGCTAACACTGGTCACAGTGTGAATATCGCTTGTTTTCAAGCGATATTCACACTGTTCTCCAGGGTTTCTATCGCTTTGGAGATAAGTGTGAGAAGTTGGCCTGGCATATGCTGTCCACTAATTATAGTGGGCACCTTGCACCAGTCCAAGCAACCCTTATTGGAGATAGGTTAAAGACAACCTTTATTGAAAGCTATCCTAGTGGTAGCTATGGAGAGCAGCCTTCAGGCTAAGTCTTGAAGGAATGTAAAGCAGCTTGTTTTACCAGTCTATAATCTCTTGAGTGACCAAATGAAAGAGGACCACACCAGGTATATATTCAAAATATATGTATTTATTACTAAACACACCCCTCTAGTCTCTTTATGAGGCTAGAGTTCAAGTACATAAATTATAAGTTAGTTATCTACAGTAATAGCACAAATACACGTTTGAGCCCCAGGGGCGTACTCAAACCATATACCAATAAAGTGGTATAAGAACCACGACTGAGCTAGACACAAGGCCTAGAGCCTGTAGAAGTGCTTGGACCACAAGGAACCACCCAAGGCAGTGACACAGGGGACCCATGGGGGACGCGTGCAGTGTATGAACACAGCCGCGAACCACCGTTAACTTCTATGGGGAAAGTCGCGATTAGAATTTAAAAGAAAAGGGACACTTAGAGGAGGACTTGGAGCAAACCCTTTGAGAACTAGGCTGTTCTAGTGTCAATACCCACGGGAGCACCGGAGTACTCGAGTTACCTCACCCAGGGAGCCGGGTGCATAGGTGTCTTTCGGGGTCGGGTTTCGTCGTCGCTTTCAATGGCGATCTGCTGCAAAGTGCTGCTGGCGGCCAAGTCGAAAGTGTTCGGTGGATCCAAAGGTGGATCGAAGATCTGAAGAACCTGAAAGCAGAGGGGACAGAGTCTGGGTCACTAGCCAGTGACCAGGAAGGCGATGAGCAGATGCCCACCGATGTCCAGTGCTTCAGGTAGGTTGATGGTCGTCTTGACTCTTCAGCCACGAGGTCCAGGAGGCGTCGACGACGACCAGGAGCTGGATTCGAGCTGTCCCACGACGCCTGTCGATTGCAGGGGTGTCGGCGACCGGATTGGACCCCACAAGCCTTGGCAACGGCAAGTCTCGTGGAAATGGAAGAAGGACGATGTTGCAGACCAGCAAGGTCTGTGGGACTCACCCAGCGAGGGTAAGTCAGGGCACGCCTGGAGCAACCAGGGAGCCCAAGCAGAAAAAGATTGGCCTTCGGGAGGGCCTACTAGCCAACGGACTAGCGACCGCGAAGGAGCCTCGAGACGATGCACGTGGAGCTGGCTCACAGGACACTCGTGGAGTGGAGGCCAGTGATCTTCGGTGCAGTTGGTGCTGGAGGCTGGGGCTACTCGGAGCCCAAAGCACGACTTCGTGGGAGACCCAGAAAAGGATGCACTTGCAAATGCGATCAGTGTCCAGGGGTCACGGTTCCACGTTACCCACGACAGCTACGGGCCTCAGCTTTGCTGGGGACTCAGGGCAGCCTCGGGAAGTCTGGAAATCCACCTCTGGTGATGCAAAGACTTCGGCGTCCGGCAGGAGCTTCAGCGATGCAGACCGGACAATTGCTTCTTTGGTGCCTGCCAAGCAGGGGAGTCACTCCTTGACCCCAAGGGAGATTCTTCAGTCCTCTAATCTTAAAGTAGAGAGTCGAAGGTCCAGGATTCTGTATCAGAGTTTCGTCCAGGTAAATCTAAAGTCCTAAGGACTGGGGTCCCATACTTATACTAAGATAGGGGGTTGGACATACTCTGGGGACCCACCTATGGGAGGGTCAGGGCAGAGGGGTGGTTACACCCCTTTCCCTTTGTCCAGTTTCGCGCAGAGCAGGGGCTAGAAGCCCCTGAGCCGGTTTGAACTGGGTATGCACAGGGACACCAAATGTGCCCCCAGTGCAGGACTTCAAAGCACCAGAGAGTGCTCCCGCCCAGCCCCAATACACACTATCCTGTCTGGGGAGGTTGTTACACCTCCCTGGGACAGGAAACCCATTGTCCAGGCCTCCCCTGCCGGAGTTTCGGTCAGCAGCAGGAGGCCAGACTCGTGTCTGTGGCAGCGGCATCCATTTTGTGATGCCAGGGCTCTGGAAAGTCAGTATCGGGTATACCGGTGTGTACATGTCTCTCCCTCTAGAAGGGTGGAATGCTACCCCCGCCGCCAGAACTGGCGGGGGGGGTAGTATTCCAAGATGTTTGACACCAAACACGACATGTTTCCGTGCAGCCATCCCAAAGTTAGCATTTACCGTGAGGTTATAATGTGCTTAAGAGTATATGGTCAGGCTGCACTACAAACAGCATCAGAGAAGGGTCTCCGAACGCTGCAGAGGGGCCCTGCTCATGCAGGGGCACCCTCTCACATAGGAACCACGCACTCTGCCTTCAGGATTGATAAGGCCTGCCATAGGAGTGACTAATAGGGTTATATGTGTGTATGTATGTAGTGATATAGGTAGCCTATATCACAGTAAGGGGTGCATGCACCACCTTACCCAGGCTGCAGTAGCAGACCTGTGGTGTCATTTTGGATGGCCTTCCAGGGGTGGCACAATACATGCTGCAGCCCCTGGTAGGCCTCTGAGGTGGTAAATAGACATAATATCGAAAAATATATATAGAATGGACAGAATATCGAATTCAAAATATAGAATGGACATAATATCGAATGGACATAATATAGTGGTTAATAATATCGAAATGAAGGTAAGTAATATCGATTTTCAAAATATAGAAGTACATAATATAGGCATTAAAAAATATCGAATTTTTAATAATATCGAATTTTGTAAGTGTTTTGTATGTTAGTATATGAGTTAAAAATGTATATTATTTTTGTAATGTATGTTTAATATTTTTTAAAGTTACGAAATTTATGTAAAATTATTTTTGCGTAATTTTATTCCGTAGCGGGTTGTGGGTTTATAGGGGAATAGGGTGGGAAGTAATTTAATTATAGTAAATTAAATATAAATTTTTAGGAATTATTAATTATTTTTAATTTAATTTTGCGTTTTAGTTCTGTAGCGGGTTGTGGGTTTATAGGGGAATAGGGTGGGAAGTAATTTAATTGTAATTAAGAAAATATTTATTTTTATTTATTGGTATTGATAAATAATTTATTGTTAATTAATTATTAATTGGTAATTAATTTTTATTAATTGGTAATACATTTTTATTAATTGATTAATTGATAATTATGTTAATTGTATTAATTTATTATTCGGAGTGGGTTGTGGGTTTATAGGGGAATAGGGTGGGAAGTAATTTAATTGGAATTAAGTAATTATTGAAATTCTTTTTGAGTATTGATTAATTTATTGTTAATTAATTATTAATTGGTAATTTTTGTATTACTTATTACATTTTTTGTATTGGAAATTAATTGGCTGTTGATTAATTATTAATAGGTAATTAATTTTTAATAAATAATATTTATTGGTATTTATAATTAATTGATTATTAAATATTTTGTAATTGGTAATTAATTTTAATTAATTTTTTATTGGTATTGATAATTAATTTATTTTTATTTAAATATTAAATCATTACTTTCCCTACTGTTGCACTCACTGGAGTGGGAATAGTAATTTTTACCCCTACGCTATCCAACGCTTTCCCTACTGTTGCAGTCACTGGACTGGGAATAGTAATTTTTACACCTACGCTATCCAACGCTTTCCTTACTGTTGCACTCTCTGGAGTGGGAATAGTAATTTTTACCCCTACGCTATCCAATGCTTTCCCTACTGTTGCACTCACTGGAGTCGGAATAGTAATTTTTACCCCTACGCTATCCAACGCTTTCCCCACTGTTGCACTCTCTGGAGTGGGAATAGTAATTTTTACCCCTACGCTATCCAATGCTTTCCCTACTGTTGCACTTACTGGAGTGGGAATAGTAATTTTTACCCTCCCACTATCCAACGCTTTCCCTACTGTTGCACTCACTGGAATGGGAATAGTAATTTTTACCCTCCCGCTATCCAACGCTTTCCCTACTGTTGCACTCACTGGAGTGGAAATAGTAATTTTTACCCTCCCGCTATCCAACGCTTTCCCTACTGTTGCACTCTCTGAAGTGGGAAAAGTAATTTTTACCCCTACGCTATCCAACGCTTTCCCTACTGTTGCACTCACTGGAGTGGGAATAGTAATTTTTACCCCTCCGCTATCCAACGCTTTCCTTACTGTTGCACTCTCTGGAGTGGGAATAGTAATTTTTACCCCTACGCTATCCAACGCTTTCCCTACTGTTGCACTCACTGGAGTGGAAATAGTAATTTTTACCCCTACGCTATCCTACGCTAAACATATTGAATATTTTTTATTAATATTAAGTTAATATATATATATATGTATTAAAAAATAAAAATGTATGTTTATTTTTTTATAACTTACATTAATTATTTATTAATTTTAAGGTTATTTAAGTATTTTTAAGTATGTTTCAGTTAATTATATTTATTATTTTATTAATTTTACATTACTTTTAATACATTTAAAAAATTCGATATTTTAACAAACTATATTATTTACAAACTATATTTTGGATTCGATATTTTTGTACTTACCTGTTTGTAGATAGGAATTCGATATTTTGGCATTCTATATTTTATCCACTATATTTTGGCAGGTCGATATTTTGGCATTCTATATTCTGTCAGTGATCCCTCTGAGGTACCTATGCCCTGGGTACATAGTATACCATATACTAGGGACTTATAAGGGCACTCCAGATTCCAATCAGAGATGTGCCTAAGGCACATGGAAACCATTTTATAGAGGAAGCAGATAGACTGGGGCCCTGAATAGCAGGATCCCAGTCCAACTAAGTCATAAACCAGCAAAACACCAGGAAAAAAGTGGGGGCAACCATATAGTCAGATTCCACCTTCCTACAATAAGTGTTGCTGATAGCACGCTATCTCCGCGATAGAAACCTGCGATAGCCGGCGATAATTATCCTAGCGCTAACTGCGCTTAGCGATAATTATCGCCGGTTATTGCTAATAGGCCCCTTAGTTCCCAGATTTGAATGTTACCTTCTGGTCAAAGGTGAGAATCACCTTAAAATAATTTAGTGGCTTATGTCCCTGCTGCAGAGCACTGTTTGTAACCTGCAGGTCACAGGTTTGTATTCTAGTAAAATTTCTCATTTAGTGAATGTGTTTGTAGCAGATGTATTTGTATTGCTTCCAGGTCACAGGTTCCAATCCTTGTGAAAGAGGGCCAGAGCCAGGTGCCCATTGCAAACACTACCATGTAACATGCAAGTGATGCTTTGAGTCCTTGCAATTTTAATTCGTTCTTTCACTTTCGAGGTTAATTAGAACCAATTATCATGTTTTCAAAAACTGTTTTTAGTATCTTCTACAACAAATGTTCATATTTTATAAGTCTTTATTAGGTTTCATCGAGTTACATGTGCATTATTACATGCAGTACATCAGTAACATTTTGAGTGCAAACCACTGGTGGTTTAAATCACATCAACCAAATTAGGTGCAATACTGTACAAATAACTGTGTTGAATAGTTGTTAGTTTTCTTGGTTATCTTAAACACAGAACCTAAAACATCTTGATGTCCCACATTGTTTTAGGAGTATCACACACTTTCCATATGCTTTTCCTATATCGACGACTTTAAAACACTTTCATTTCCAGTTTTATGTCTTGCCACATAGGCTGTAAACAAAGGTATGGTTGTCTCCTTCTGGGCTCCCTTTGTTTAGACTCAAGGTATGGGTGAGCCAGCAAAATTAGCAAAATAACTGAATTGTGCATAATGCAAAATTGACAACATCTCTCAAATGTTTAAATTAGGCAATTTTGTATAACTTTTCTTCAGCAAAATCACTCCTTACGTAAAAGGCCATGCAAGATCCCAGCAGGAAAGTGATTCACTCAGAAAATGCTTTGTAGAGAAACATTTTCTGCTCGAACCAATCATATATCTCGGAACACTTTTTTACAAGTGGTGTACGCCCACTTAAAAAAGGTATGTGAGATATCAATTTGCTCCAAATCAATCAATCAAAACACATTTGTAAAGCACAACACTGTCACCCCAAGGGGTATCTGGGCACTGTGTCTCCATCGAAAAGCCAGATCTTGAGTCTCTTTCTGAAGTCTGCTGGTAAGGGGATGTACGGAGCTGGAGGGGAAGGTCATTCAGGGTCTTCGCAGCGATGAAGGAAAAGGAGCGGTCACCGCTGCGGCTGTGATGGACGCGGGGTGTGTGTGCGAGGGCGAGAGAGAAGGATCGCAGGTGTCTAGAGGGTTGGTGGAAGTTCAGTCGTTGGTTAACGTAGGCAGGTTCTAGGTTGTTGGGGACTTTTCAGGCATGCATGAGGATCTTGAACTGGTATTGTTTCTGGATGGGGAGCCAGTGGAGGTCTCCCAGGTGGAGGGCAGTGTGGTTTCCTTTGGGGAGGTCCAGGATGAGTCTGCAGAGAATGTGAAGTGTGTGGGAGCAGGAGGAGGAGACTGCAGTAACTTGTCGTTTCATGGTCAGTTGACTGTCAAGGATAATGCTGAGGTTGCGTGCGTGGTGGATCGGTGTGGGTCCAAGTTCTGCAGCAACCCAGCTGTGGTCCCATGCAGAGGTGTTCTTCCCGAAGGTCAGTACTCTAGTTTTGTCAGAGTCGAGTTTGAGGCAGTTGTCTCTCATCCATTTGGTTACATTGGTCATGGCGTTGCAGACGTTGGTTTTGGCTTTGGAGGGGTCCTCGGTGAGCGAGAGGATCAGTGGAGTGTAATATGCTATGGAGATTAGGTTGTGTCTGAGGGATCTGACGCCATCTGCGAGGGGGGTCATGTAGATGTTGAACAGGGTGGGGATGATGGATGATCCTTGTGGTATGTCCTGTATGATGTCTTTGGGTGCAGAGGTGAAGGGAGGCAGTTGGATGCTCTGTGTGCATCCTGTAAGGAAGGAGGCGACCCACTTGAGGGTGTCTTGCTCTATGCCTATGTTGTGGAGTCTGTTGATGAGGGTGTTGTGGGAGACTGTGTTGAATGCCGTGGAGAGGTCGAGAAGGACCAGGGCCATGGTTTCTCCACAGTTGAGGAGTGCTCTGATGTCATCTATGGTGGCACAAAATCCTGATTGAGAGGTGTCCAGTAGGTGGTTTTGTTCCAGGAATCTGGTGAGCTGCTGGTTGATGGCTTTCTCAAGAACTTTTGCCAGATAGGCGAGCAGGGAGATCGGATGATAATTTTTGACCTCGTTGGGGTCAGTGGAGGCTTTCGTCAGGAGGGGTCTGATGTTTGAGTGTTTATAAATGTCCAGGAAGGTTTCCAGGAGGTGTTGAGGATGCTGGTCAGTTGCGTGCTGCTTGTATTCATTGCGAGGTTGTAGAGGAGGTGGTGGCAGGGGTTGGTGGGTGCTCCTGAGTGGATGGAAGACATGATGGCTGAGGTGGTCAGGGCGGTGAACGGTGACCAGGTGATGATGGTTTGGCTGTTGTTCGCTGGTTGTTTGTGGTTGTCGGCGTTGAGGGTGGCAGGTTAGATGTTGTTATTGTTGTAGATGTTGGTGATCTTGCTGTGGAAGTAGTCTGAGAGGTTGTCACAGAATTCTTGGGATGGTGTTCTCTATGGCTGTCCTGTTTGAGAATTCTTTGAATATTTTGAAGAGTTCCTTTGTGTGGTTGGCTGCGGAGTCGATGCTGGTGGTGATGGCTGCTTTCTTGGCTTCTTTGATATGCCGGTGACAGTCTCTGAGGCCTTTTTGTGAACTGCTCTGTCGGCAGTGTTCTTGGTGGTGTGCCATCGTTTCTCCAGTTGGTGGCAGTTAAGCTTGGTGGTCCAAAGTTCTTTGGTGTACCAGCTGGCATGTTTGTGGATCTTGATGGATTTTGCAGGTTTCAGTGGGGCGACTCTGTTGGCGCTGTCAGTGATCCAGGTGGTGAAGTTCTGGATGGCCTGGTTGAGGTTTATTGAGGCCTTGGGTTGGGAGGTGGTGAGGACCTGTGACCACTGAGTTTGGGTACCTGGTTCCAGCTGTGGTGGGAGGAGGTCTTACGCTTTGGTAATGGTGTGCTGGGCATTGGTGATGGTAAAGTGTACAATGGTGTGGTCAGTCCAGGTGAGTTCTGTGGTATGGCTGAATTTGATTCTGTTGCTGGAGGTGAAAATGGGGATGAGTGTGTGTCCGGCTTTGTGCATGGGTTTGGTGACCAGTTGGATGAGGCTGATGTTGAGGTTATCCAGAAGGGCGATGGAGTTGGCATCGTTAGGGTCACCGATGTGGAATTTGAGGTCGCCGAGTAGGATGTAGTGGTGAGAGTAGATTGCTAGGAGGTGATGAGGTTGGGGATGGCATCGCAGAATGTTGCTCGGGGTCCCCAGTGTCTTTAGGCGAGGGTGCCTCTTATTGTGGTTTTCACTTCAGTTTGTAGTAGGAAGTTGAGGTGTTCCATGAGAGGTGTGGGGTCATCATTGGTGATGGGATGGTGCTTCTGATGGTTTCCCGCTGCTCGGGGAAAACTCTGTTTGATACTGTGATACAATTTAAACTGTTGATTCACAAAAGTTAATTGAATTGAATTTGAATTTTATATCTTTTTTGTATAATGACAGATTTTAAGTGGGGATCGCTGACTGTGTTGGGGGAATTGTATTTTTTAGCCCTTTCGAAGCGCAACCATAGAGAGGTATTTTTGCCGTCCCTACCATAGCGTTGCGAGAGAGCTGCTGGAAGGGTGGCGCTCCAGTAGTTAGACACCCACGTCATTATATGGCGGCTGGGGTGAGGGCGAGCAGCAGACGCGTACAGTGGGCGAGCCGCTTGTGCGCCAAAGGCAAGCCCGTCTGTACCCGTCCACGCCCGACTGGGACCAGGGGCCAGGAACCCTGCCCAAATTGGGCCCGCCCGCCACAAATACACGAAGGAACTGCTGCTGTCACTCAAACCTTCCCCTGAGTCTTGGTGTGCCACCTCGCTCAGGTTGGAGAACCTGTACAAAAACAAAGAGGTATGTGCACAGTGTGACTATGTAATAAAGAGTCACACAAATCAGGACATAACTATAAAATCGCTCAATTGGGAAAGGAATTATGGAAGATAGGTTTGTTTAATAGTCATTCCCTTCCTAGGCATACAACAGACATTAGGATATTGATAGCAGAAGAACATTTGAACGTAT
Organism: Calotriton arnoldi; assembly: GCA_963921515.1. NCBI lineage: Eukaryota > Metazoa > Chordata > Amphibia > Caudata > Salamandridae > Calotriton > Calotriton arnoldi. The sequence goes on from CAWUFW010005039.1 coordinate 480,526, forward strand.
TGTTTATCACAGAAACGTGGCTTAATGACATCTCCATCCCTGATATTTTAATGGCCCTTCCTGTGGGATTCGAAATACACAGACAGGATCACACAGGTAAAAAAGAGGGTGGGATTGCTATTGTACTAAAAGAAGAGTTTAGATGCATCACCACTGCTCTTCCATTACCAGAGCGTGAAAGCTTTCAATTTTTCATTACACTCTCTCCCACATGTACCTTTCAGGAAGCTCTTATCTATAGGCCGCCAGGCGCAAAAATGAAATTTGCGGAGGCCCTACCAGACACCTTAGCCAGTCTAGCTGTGAGGAAATCTCATTCACTATCCTGCGCAATCTCAATATACACTTTGATGCAATTAACGCCCCCTCTATTAAAAGATTATCACAGGACTTGGAGGCAGTGCAGTTAACTCAACACGCTATTGCACCCACACACGAGAAAGGGCACATACTTGACCCAATATTCTCCAATGATCCGAAGATTCAAGTTTCCGCCCCGATCACAGTACCATGGTCAGATCACTACTTCATCCCTTTTACATTACCTAAACCAAGCAGACATGCCTATTCAAAGGTCCCGTCTAATCCAACAAGGAGCTGCTCGAAACTTGTCCCTGAAGCATGGATCAAATCCCTGGTGGGCTTGACTCCAAATCTAAATGGCAATTTAGATGAGGTTTATTCGCAATGGGAGAACTAGATTGCACAATCGCTTGATGAGTGCATCCCAAAGATGGGAACAAAACCTAAAACAAATACAAATATTGGTTCAATACCCATCTAACCTTCCGAAAGAAAGACTGTAAGAAACTTGAGAGGAAATGGAGGAAGTATTACGAACCATCTTTAAAAACAGAATATAAAACAACCATTAGGCTCTACCATAATGAAATCAAGAAAGCCCAGACCAAATTCTATGAAGAAAAGATGAATCAGGCTTCAAATTCCCCCAAGGAATTATTCAAGGCTGTTAAAGTACTGACCACAGTACACCAGGGTACTACCCTTCCGCAATCCACCAAAGAAAGATGCAACGAGATAGCGGCCTTCTTCTAGAAAAAAGTTTTAGATATTTATGATTCGTTTCAGGGCAATACAGAGAGAGACCCTAGTCACACAGAGGATATCAGAGAGAATCCGGCTCCTCCAGTTTAAACTTTTTTTTCCACTGCTGACTGAGGATGAAATACGCATCCTCATGAATGAGATTAAATCAGGATCCCCTTTAGACCCAGCACCCCCCCCTCACTTTCTATCTAAAGGCAAAGATGCCATCCTTCCATCGTTAGTTGAGCTACTCAACCACTCACTAGACTCAGGAACCGTCCCAAAAAATTGGAAACATGCAATAATCAGGCCTCTACTTAAGAAACCCCATCTAGACCCTCCTCAAAGAACGAAAGAAATTGTTGAAACAACTGTTTAATCGACGAGGGATTCGAACAAGGAGGCAAGCCCTGCTGGCATGTTTTGCACCTAGCGATCCACAATTGAACTGCAGAGCAGTAAAGTTTTTGAGACTGTGCGGAAGCAAAATGCCAGAAATGGAGACATTAAGAACCCAGTCAGAAATAACATAAGTTAATGTGCAAGCCAGTCTGAAGACATTTTTAACATATAATTAAGCAGATAAAATTGACATTTTACTATGCTGCTATAGTTGTTCAAAAGCAGCAAGCTCTTTTAGTATGGTTTTAAGACCTGAGTAATATGAAGGAATACGTTTTATGTATGTATATGACAGATCTTTTAATTGAATATATTTTTCTTTTGTATTGCAACGGTTTTAATTAACTATGCAAATAAATTTACTTACTTACTTACCATCTAGACCCGACAACGCCTGGTAACAATCGCCCTATCTCGCTGTTACCTTTTGTAGGAAAACTGTTAGAGAAACATGTTAATCACGTGATGCCCAGTTTTCTGGAAGATAGTCATTATCTTCATCCCACACAGATGGGCTTTCGTGCTCAGCATAACACCGAAGCTGCCCTCTTGGTGATCACTGAGGAGCTTAAAAGCATACTAGACAAAGGTGGATCTGCTGCAATCTTGCTCCTAAATCTGAGTGCAGCTTTCGACACTGTAGATCACGGCATCCTGACAGATAGGCTCAGGGAGGTGGGGATCAAGACAAAACTCTGGACTGGCTTGCCTCCTTTTTAAAAGATAGATCCTACCAGGTCATGGAAACTACATGCTTTTCTGATAGTATGCCATTATTTGCAGGGTGCCGCTGTGTTCGTCACTCAGCCCTAGTTTGTTTAATGTTTATATGCAGCAGTTGGCAAAAATTGTTCAGGAGTTTGGCCTTTCCGTAGTTTCCTATGCAGATGATACACAGTTGGTGGTCTCCCTTGCAAAGGGCCTGAACCTTGAATACCAGCAATTAGTACCCTGCTTGGATAGAGTGGCCAAATGGATGACTAACTGTTGCTTGAAATTAAACGGCAACAAGACAAAACTGATGATCCTAGGGAATAATCCCATTTCCAGGCTGCTGACTAGCTGGCCAAGCTGTATGGGGGACCCTCCTGTTCCCAACTCCCCCATTAAGAATCTGGGAATGTGGATGGACAGGACTCTAACGATGGACGACCCAAAAAAAAAATTGGCTGGCACCTGCTTTGGATTGCTGAGAATGGTCAGAAAGATTCTGGAGCTTATCCCAGAGCACTTAAGAAAAACGGTGTTCCAAGCCTTGATAGTCTTCCGCCTGGATTATGATAACTCCGTTTATCTGGTATCACCGAAATATGTTATAAAAAGACTCCATGTTGTACAAAACGTGGCAGCTAGGCTTCTCCTCAAAATTCCAAATCATGAATCGGCGAGGGAGTCTTTGAAACAGCTCCATTGGCTGCCTGTGGTTGCAAGGATAATATTTACATCTCTGTGCATCGCACACAAGGCAATAAATAACTAAGGACCTTCTAAAATTAGAGGCCTTGACACCACTATGTTCCTGCCAGACGCTTAAGATCGTCCCAAGAACGCCTCCTCAGAACTTCTAGAATCAAAAGAGCGAGACGGGGCAACAGATCATTCGCACATCTGATCCCAAAGCTCTGGAATGACCTGCCCCTCAGAATGAGATTGCTGAAAGAGGAACTCACATTTAGGAAAAAACTCCAGACATGGTTATTCCCCCAGTAATCTCAAATCAGCATAGTTACCATGTACAGTACTCTCTATCAGCACGGGGAAGCCCTTGGGCAGCCATGCACTTTGCAAATCCTAAACATAAACATAAACAGATCATCTTAGTCAGAGGGATTGAGGGATGATTTCTCCCAACAGATAGAAAATCCCAGGAAGTGCAGAAGCAAAACCTTTGAAGCACACAAAAGGCCGAGCTCCTTCGATAGCACCAATCCCAGATAGTTGTCAATGCTTTCATTGAATATTTAAGTGAGTTGAGGTGTCAGATCGGGACTGTCTGAGTCCTCATAAAACTTAATCCAAAGCCAAATCAATAAGTTATTTGAGACAGAAATCCAGGTCAAACCTTATGAATTTATTCAAAATAAATAAAACACCTAACATTTCTAATCAGTGTAGATTGTAGCCAAGTCTTAAAGTGACCCAGTGCCTCAGTCCTGTGCGCTGCTGTTTTTATGCGATTGGTCAAAAAAGTGGACAGGAGCAAAAATATGTTAAAAAGGCACTTTGTGGTATGTATGAGATCTTATTCACAACCCAGGTTAATTTTGAGTACCTGTCTAGTTCACACAGAAGAAATATACACAAAGGGGGCACTATTATAAAAAATACTTAAAAGAATCTTACAAAAGTCCATCTGCCTCATGGACTCTGCATCTGTAGAAGTTGTCAACAAGAATTAGCAAATCCAAAAGGTCTCGCCCACAAAAGAGCTTTGTCAATGTATTTTAGGCATGTTGTACGGCTGCACAGCTGCTGTGCAGCATGGCTGAAAATTAAAAACGGTGTGATATAATGATGACCTTGTCATAGCTTTTTTTTATTGCTGGTGGGATGGGAGGGAGGATGTGGGGCATCAACACGGACAACAGAGGGTGTGGGGAAAAAGCGCTATAACAACACAGATGAGGGAGGATGGGTGGCACCAAGCTACACGGACAGGGAAGTTGAGTGGGAGGTCAAGGTAGGGCAAGCAAACCAGGCATGGGAAGGAGAAATACTGAGGGAGGAGAATTACAAAAGAAGGCAGCTAAAAAAGATGCACTCTGGTAGAGTGCTTTAACACAAAGAAAAATTAGCGCCTAAAAAATAAGCAGTGGAAGAACATGGGTAATGCATCCATATTCCAGTGAAGGGACAAACACTCGAAGAGGAAGGAAGCCTACTGCAGCTTACCAATAAAAATCAAGCAAATGAGCGATGAAGGCAACAAATGGTAAGAAATGGGGGGCCTCTACGCCGTAAAATGAGAAAAGTGGGTTAAGAGAGTCATCTAAAAAGACATCCATTAATCATGAGGGTAGATTTCATTTTAGAATCTAAATAAGAAATATAGGATTTAGGATTTTGAAACTAGTACTCTCTCACTTCCATCCATTTTTCCTGCTTTTACTACACCTGAGAAAACGTTCTAAACACAATAACAGCAGACCAAAAAATGTGTTGGGGCAATCCAAGAAGAACTCATTTTTATGTCTCACCGGCCGACAGTGCACGTGCTATCACTGCAAGGTTATTGCTTACAATAAAAGACTTGGATCATGCCCATTGCTTATAAATTGTTGGCATAATTGTCACTCTTCTGTGCTGGCTTTAAATTGTCCAGTGCATGCTGAGCGTGACTTCCTTTTCCTTCTGTGGAGCATGGACTGAGCAGATCAATTCATCTTGATCAGTTTCTGTACGCTGGTAGCGCTGTGATTAAGGTACTTTTTCTTTTACCCCTCTCACGCCCCTTGTCTGTGGTGCTTCTTCCCCCCAACTACCCTAGCCCAACATCTGAGAGAGTCAAACAGCTTCCTGATTTTCAGCTCTGCAATATCTTTAGTTTAAACCCTCCAAAAGTCTGCTCTGTTCACCTCTTCTCACAACAAGATGATTGGTACTATCGTTCTCTATCACAATTGAGTACTGAGCACATCTGTTACTCCTGTTTGGAAAAGGCTTTTACAATTTGTAGCTCCACAGCACTACCAACACCTGGCTCCAACCCTTTATCCTTAACGTGTATGATATAGGATGGTCTCTTTCGCCCACTTGCCCCTCCCAGTTTAAAACATATATTTGTAAACAAACCAGTTCTTGCAGAAGCATTGTACATACTAACAAGCTCCTGCATCGGATCAAAAGCTTCAGATGTTTACATAGATCATAGGTCGAGATAATTGGTAACATATTGTATTATACTTGCATTTATAATAGTACAAGGCTTTAAAGCCCTATAGGGAAATTCAGTGGCAAATTTGACAACTTTCCATACCATACAGTCACTTCATGCCACACAAACCTACTCCACACCACACAATAGCACTCCATGCTACACAATGCCACTCCACACAATGCACTCTATGCCACTCCACACCACACCACACAATCCCATTCCACACCACACAATGCCACTCCACACAAAAAATTCCACTCTACTAAATGCCCCTCCACTCATTTGTAATTGTATTTAGATAGTGTTTACTACCCCTGACAAAGTGTTAAAGCACTTTGGAGCATGTCACTGCACCAAAGCCAATAGATCTCATGTAGGAGGGAAATATTGGCTTTGCCAATGCTTGTTAGGTATGGTCATCTCTACTTGTCTTAATGAAACAGGTCAACAAGAGTTGCAATTAATCAACTGCCAACCAGCAACTCTTTGAAATGATAAGTTGGTCCTAGTTTTCAACAACTATGATTAGAACTATAAAAATTCATAATACTTTTAACACAATAAATGTAAAGTATAATATTCCCTTGCATTCAATCAGCCCTCAAAAACAGAAAATACTTATTTACCACTGTGGGGTTCAAGAAATGTTTAGTAACCCTGGGCACTAAACTCCGCTCCGCTTGCGGAGTTTGCGGATTTTTGACAACTCCGCGTTCCGCGTAGAACGCGGATTTGCCGGAAAACTCTGCACTCCACAACGGAGCAGAGGTTTGTTTGTGTTCGCGCTCCCAAAATGCGTTTTCGCGTGCGCGGGAGTGACTTACTGGGTGCCTGTGATCGCCGACGAGATTTCCCATCCGTTTGCGAACGCCACGAGATTTGCTAGCCAGCCGCACGGTCCCGCTAGTGTTTGCGATTGCGAACACGTCATTGGGGCACGCCATCAGACCTCCAGCGGAAGTTTTGTGAAGAACGCGATCCCGAACATTCAGAATCTGCAATCTGGAGAAGGTTCTCTCCCGAGCAGGATCAGAACCTTCTCGAAATGACGATTTGGATTAAAAAAAACTCCTCATATTGACATTTGGCTGTACTTTTTTGTGCACGGAGTCCTTTTAATTTTTTTACTTTGTTTTTTTAAGAGGAAGGATGTGCCCCAGAGTCTCCAACTTCCTGTTCCTGTCCAGCAGGCTCCTCCCAGTGCTTTGTCCATCTCCTGTTCACTTTTCATTTGGATTTGGAGCTGGAAGGATCACTCTTTGTGTCTGCTGCATCATATATCATTGGATTTGAGGACTTTTGAATTTGAGATTTCACAAGTAAGTTGGAAAATTGGTGTTGTTTGTTTGATTGGGGCATTGCACCTACATTTTTGTTTGTACTTTTCATCGTTTTTTAAAAAATGTATTGTGGTGGGTGGCCTGTGGTTTCAGTAGGGGCCTAGTTGTTTCTTTGTAAGTAATTTTTCTTCTTTTATAAAGGAAACATGTTGCACAGTTCACTACATTTTCTCCAACTTTTGAAATCAATTTGAAATATGTATTTAATTCACTAGCCCAGTAGTCTGCCAATAGGCCTTTCAGTCAGTAGGCCCAGAGCTACTCATGGGTGCATGAAACAACTGTTTCTGTGGTGTCTGTTGAATTTAAATATCATTTAGGGCACGGATGGCAATGGATTGAAATGCAAAATGTGTTTTTTTGGGTATTTTAATTTTTTCCATGTGTGTTAAATAAATGCCTTTGTTGGATGTGTGTGGTTGTTGTGTAACTTGCAAACCTTTTTAGCCCTGTGGATTTTCGTTTTTGGCATTGTTGCATTAAAGCTGTGTTGTTTAGCATGCCTCCTTTGTCTGGCCAGTGTGTGAGTGTGGTTGTAATAGTGGGCCAGCATTTGCCTTGGCTGAGCCTCCCCATGTGGCCAGGGGCCATTTTGTAAAGTCTGTGTCCATATAGGCCTGCTTGAGTTCATTGTTTTCCAGACCTCCTGCTTGTTGTTGTGAGTGACCATGTGGCTGGTGGCCATTTTGTGGTGTAGTTAGTGTGCTTTTGCCATAGGCCTGCATGTCTTTCCTTTGTTCCTCTTGGCTTATTGCTTCTTATTGTGGTAGCCTGGCCATGTGGCTGGCGGCCATTTTGTGAAGGCAGCCAGTGTGCTTTTGCCATAGGGCTGCATTGTCTGTCTTCCCTTTCTTGTTGTTGTGGCCTTGCCATGTGGCTGGCGGCAATTTTGTGAAGGCAGCCAGTGTGCTGTTGCCATAGGCCTGCATTGTCTGTCTTCCCTGTCTTGTTGTTGTGGCCTGGCCATGTGGCTGTCGGACATTTTGTGAAGGCAGCCAGTGTGCTTTTGCCATAGGCCTGCATTGTCTGTCTTCCCTTTCTTGTTGTTGTGGCCTGGCCATGTGGCTGGTGGCCATTTTGGAAAGGCAGCCAGGGTGCTTTTGCCATAGGCCTGCATTGTCTGTCTTCCCATTTTTGTTGTTGTGGCCTGGCCATGTGGCTGGAAGCCATTTTATGAAGGGGCAGCCAGTGTGCTTCTGCATTATGCCTGCAAGCCTTCTTGTGGTGGCCATGCCTTCTTGCTGGTTGTTGTTTTGCATGCAATTTTTTCTTCTTTTATCCAGAAAAAAATGTAGCACAGTTCACTACATTTTCTAATAAATTTGCAATATTATTGAATTGAATTGATTCACTATGTGGCCTAGTCTGCCAATGGGTCTTCCAACCAATAGGCCCAGAGCTTCTCATGGGTGCATGAAACAACTGTTTCTGTGGTGTCTGTTGAATTTAAACATCATTTAGGGCATGGATGGCATTGGATTGAGATGCAAAATGTGTTTTTTGGGGGTATTTCACTTTTTTTCATGTGTGTTAAATAAATGCCTTTGTTGAATGTGTGTGGTTGTAACTTGCAAACCTTTGTTAGCCCTGTGGATTTTCATTTTTGGCATTGTTGCATTAAAGCTGTGTTGTTTAGCATGCCTCCTTTGTCTGGCCAGTGTGTGAGTGTGTTTGTAATTGTGGGCCAGCATTTGCCGTGGCTGAGCCTCCCCATGTGGCCAAGGGTAATTTTGTTAAGTCTGTGTCCAACTCCATATGGGCCTGCCTGAGTTCATTGTTTTCCAGGTCTCCTGCTTGTCGTTGTTGTGACTTGTGAGTGACCATGTGGCTGGTGGCCATTTTGTGGTGGGAGTTAGTGTGCTTTACTGCTTTTGCGATAGGCCTGCATGTCTTTCCTTTGTTCCTCTTGGCTTATTGCTTCCATTCATTGTCAGCTGCAGCTCCCTGAATGCTGCATCCCAAGTGATGGACAATGCCAAACGGGTCCGTTACATTTGTATTTTTGTTGTTGTTCTTCTTTCCTATCCTTCCTGAGTGTACTGTTGTACATTACACCAACCTTGAAAGCCCTTGTTGTTGTCAAAGTTTCACAAATTTCTACACTGTACTGGTATGTTTTTTTAATAACTGAGGTGATACATTTAATAATATTAATAATACTAACAAGTGTGACCACACACTAAGTTATATATTATATTTGTTTGTTTGTACTAGTAGTAATTGAACCACAACAATGAATGCCACGTTTCGCTGATGTTCTTCTTGCCTCTTTGCTTTTAGGTGCACAAAAGAGGAGGAGACATCATCACCCATTGTACCGCAAGACAGAAGTCCTGCTGCGCACGACGCCACGTGACGTGTGACCACAGACATCTCTTCAATTTGTGCCACTGCGTGCTGCTGACATCTTCAAGATGGCCCCAAAGAAAGGTACCAGGTCCAGTACCAAGAAAGTTGCCAGTGAGAAGAAGGTACTGCCACTTACCTAGACCGGTATGTCGCCCAAGACCTTTTTTGGGAAACCAAAAATTGAGCCTGCAGTAGCGGTGTCCGGGGAGCAAGCTGAGAGCAGCACCCCCGCATCAGTGGACCTACCCCACCAACCTAGGCCCAAACCCATGTCTGTCGCAGAGGCAGCCAGTCTAATCACGAGTCCAACGCCGACGAGCAGTGATGTTGAAATGTACTTATCGTTATCGCAAAGTAGTACCCAATCAATGCAGGAAACTCAGATAAGTGGGCAACAACAGCCGCAACCACCCCCAATAGTAGTTGTTCCTCCCGAAGTAGGGGCAGTTCAGGAGATCGAGCTTCCTGCAGAGGAAGAAGAAGAGCAAGCCACTATTTCAGAAGATCAATTGTCTTCCAGATCCCCAGCAAGAAAAAGGAGGGTTAGCCCATCAGCTTCTTTCTGCAAGCCCCCCTTGTGATGATCTAGACTCCACTTGGAAGCCACCTCAGTCTGAGAGTGAGACACGCCACGAAACAAGGCTAGGGAAAACGAAGGTTCCAGAAGCCTTAGACTTATGTAGGTAGATGTAGAAGAGGATGATGATGACGAGCCAGTCATCATGGACATTAGTCCTGCCCCAGTGGAGACCGACATTGCCCCATCTCAAATTGCTGTGAGGGATGTGGCACGGATACCACCAACACAGATGATACCACCAACACCACCTCCAGCTTCCATTTTTCGCTGGCAGCGACCTACATCCACCACAACCACCTCAGTAGAGGTAGGTACTGCAGAGAGTCAAACGTCATGCCCACCTACCAGTTCAGCCGACATTGCAAGTGGCACCAGCAGCGCCAGAAAATTGACCTCCCCAGTTTGGGACTTTTTTCCGGTTAGCAAGAAGGAGGTGAACATTGCTATATGCTCCATTTGTGGACAAGGTGTTAGTTGGGGTAAGCTTGGTACAAACTATGGTACTGGAGGCCAAACAACCCATCTGAGAAAACACCACTTGATCCAGTGGGAGGTGCACCTTAGCGGCCAAAAAACTGCACGTGTTGTTGGTGGAGGGGATGAAGAAGAAGAACCGATCACAGTGGAAGGTGAACAAGAGGGAGACATTTTCTCTGTTACACAAAGCAGCCCTGTCCCCAGCATTGCAGTGGTACCACCCACATCATCATCAGCAACATCGCAATGGCACAAGAGTCCGAGACACCAAGGGGTCCAAGGCAAGAGAGTGCCGCAACGAAAAAACGTGCATTGAGCATAACGTCTGGCGTCAAGAAGTCACCTGTATCAGTGGCACCAGAAAAAAAAAATCCAGGCTACCATTCTCAGCCAAGGGACATCACTAAGAGTTGGTAGTGACAGGACAATCCAGGACATACAAGATGTGCGGACACTCTTATCTATAATCGAAGAGGGAAGTAACGTTCCCACGATGTCACAAATCTTATTAGATTTAGAGATTCCCACGGATCTAAGTACAGATAGCGGTTTTAAACCACAATTAACATTCCAACCAATGCTAGGGAGTGACAATGTTCTGGAGACCTTTTATCGATTGGTAACAACAGATCTGTTTCGGTGGGAGGACTCTCTTAGACCAAAAGACCTTGTTAAGAATGATAATCTTTCCAGGGGGGAGAGGCGAGCTTTACAAGATCTGAATCGCCTCCCAGGTTTGATCTTAAAGGAGGCAGACAAAAGGGGGAACCTGGTCCTGATGGATACCGATGACTATCTTATGGAAATAGACAGACAGTTGTCTGATGCTACAGCGTATGTCAAATTGACTTCGAACCCTATGAGGGATATTACCAACTTGCTAGAAACGAACCTCAAGAGGTGGAGGGAACTTGGTCTTATCAATGATCAGGAGTTTAAATATCTGTTTGTCTGTGGCACCTTGTCTATATACATTACCGAAAATCCACAAACCAGGTGGATTTCCACCGGGTAGACCCATTATTTTGGGAATCGGTTCCCCTACCAAACACATTTCTGAATATATAGATCACTTTCTGCAACCATTTGTGAGAAACCTCCCCTCATTTGTTTTAGATACTAAAGATTTACTGAACCAGCTTAGTGATTTTAACTGGACGGATGATTGTCGTTTTGTCACACTGGACATTGCATCCCTCTATACATCGATTCCTACTGACTTGGGACTAGAGGCAGTCAAACACTTCATGTCAAGTAGGGATGCCACCCTTTGGGAACATACCGTGATGTTGATCGAGATGATTACTCTAGTACTTGACAATGGCACTTACACAATGGCACGTGGTATAAACAACACCAAGGGGTGGCAATGGGGTCCAAATTCTCACCTTCTATAGCGAATTTGTTTATGGATTGGTTAGAGAAAACTTTCGTCTGGTCCAATTGCCCTGACATTTTGATCAATCATGTGATCTATTGGGGGCGATACACAGACGATATTTTATTAATCTGGACTGGAGACACTGACATGTTATATGAGTTCTGTACATTCTTAAACTCTACCAATTGTAACATTACCTTTACACACCAACATAGTAAAGATGAAATTTATTTTCTAGACCTAAAACTTTATGTGAAAAATGGTTCCATCTTAACAGCACTATTTAGAAAACCAACTGCTTGTAATGCTGTTTTACGTGCAGATACTGCCCATCCAAAATCACAGATAGAATCCATACCTTTTGGAGAACTAACACGCATCAGACGAAATTGTAGTGAAGATGCGGTGCTCAAAAAGGAAATGGGGGAGGCTATTACCCGATTTAAAGCTAGGGGATATAGCCAGAAAATACTGGACAAGGCAAGGAACAAAGCTTTGGGTCTTGATCGACAACGGTTATTGACCAACAAAACCAAGACGAAGAAGGGCACCAAGTTCAAGGATAGGGTTTCCTTGATAACCCCATACAATTCAGGTAGCCATGTGCTTTTCAAAATCTTGAACAAACATTGGCACATTTTAAAAGTAGACCCGATAGTGAACAAGATCATAGTTACAAGACCAACTGTAATCTACAGACGGGGTCAAACCCTACGTAATATTCTCTGCCCGATTTTTTTCAACCCAAGAAACCTAAGACAAACTCACATTGTTTGGGGTCCCCACCAGCTGGATTCTATAAGTGTGGACATTGTAACATCTGTCCATACGTCCTGGACAAAACTAAAAGTTTCAAATACGGGGGCATGGCCTAGCGATCCAGCATGGTGGATGCATGTTAGGCGAGCTCCTCTCAGCCCATACTAAAAATTCTACATTTATCCTGTTTCGTCGGACGACTTACCGATAAAAAATCTCCTGCAGCTGTGGTGGAACTGATTGGTGACGATCGTGACTCATAGGCGCGCCGGGACCGTGGAACTCGAAGCGGCAGTGGTGGTGCGTGGTCTTGGAGGCCGGGCAGGAGAGATCGAGGCGGGGCCTTCTGTGTGGCAGCCGGAGCGGAGGACAGGTGCGGCAGCGCTGAAGTACTCAGAGTGAAGACGTGCTGGCCGCGGACTGCATCGGCTCCTGGCAGCCTGCTTGGAGCGTGTGCGGTTGCGGTGAAGGCGTCTGTGTGGCCGAGAGGTCCCCGGAGGCAGCCCGGTGAGTGCCTTGGTTTCCCCCCCCACCCTCCCATTTTCCTTCATTGCTACCGGCGGTCGGATCAGGCCGCCTGGGGGGGGGCCTGGCGGACTCACTGAGGGCCAGAATTGAGAGCTGTAACGGCCTTCGGGCTGGACTGTTCCCATGGGGCACAGGGTCAAGACTGATTTGCATATGGCCAGGTCTAAACTGGGGTGGCATGGTGAGCAAAAGAATGATGGATTTAACCCAGATCTCTTGACTGGGGGTGAATGTTTTGATTTGTTCTGCATTCCGTCCATCAATTGTGTGTCTTTTGCTTTCTCGCCCTAAGTGCGCCAGGTATGCCCAGACGTGGGTCCTGGGCTCACTGTGCCACTGGAATCAAGCTATCCTGGCTGAAGAGGGTGAAACCCCGAAACCGGTCCTAGGATGCTTGTTTCCGGTCCAGGGAGGACCTGGCTTGGCAGTTCGGGCTGGACTGTTCCCATGGGGCACAGGGTCAAGACTGATTTGCATATGGCCAGGTCTAAACTGGGGTGGCAAGGTGAGCAAAAGAATGATGGATTTAACCCAGATCTCTTGACTGGGGGTGAATGTTTTGATTTGTTCTGCATTCCGTCCATCAATTGTGTGTCTTTTGCTGTACCGGCCTTTAGTCTAGGCTGTCTGTGGCGACTTTACTCCCCGGCTGCTGTAGCGTGTGGGCCTACGGCGTGGGGGCCGTCATGAGAGTGGTTGGGTCCCGCAGGCCATAGCTGTCCACTCACCAGAGGGACACAGTGGCCGCTTCGTGCATTACAGGATTCTGGTCTGGGCCCTGGGATATATTGCCCTCGACTGCATGAGAGAGGGGCCACTGGAGGCACAGGAGAGCGGAGCCAGACATGGGGCCTCTGGCTGCTGTGGGTCCTGAGAGTTGATCGGAGCCCTGATCAGCAGCGTTCATCCCTGCACGTCCACCCATACTTCCCCTGGTGGCGGCGAACAGTAGGCCTGTGGTGTGGAGGCTGGGTTCACGACCGCTGGAACTCACAACATACGGAATTTTACTTGGGGAAGAGCCGCATACGCAGTGTGGAACCTAGTGAGGGAGGTGCCATACATTACCCTGGACGGCTGGACGTAACGGCTAGGTAGACAGTGGGACATCCAGTAGGGGGGGGGACACGACTGTCCGCGGAGGTGGCCGGGTTAGAACTCGGTGCGGCTTGTGGGCAGGCGGTCTCCGCCCGGGTCCCGATATTCCAAGAGGTCCGAAGCAGAGCCAGATACTGAAGGCCGAGGCAGCGCAGAGGGAAGATCCTCCCGCCGCAGGATTCACGGGCAAGGCCTGTCCTGGAGGCCCGTCCTGGGGGCTGCAGAACCGCCATTTTGAGGGACTGGAGTCCAACCTGCACCATGACGAAGGATAAAACGACAGGAGGATCTGCTAAACAGAGTACGTTGGACTGCTACACTGGGGCGGGGGCCTTGACAACCGAACAAGGAGGTGCACAAGGAGGCATTCCGGACAATGCAGCACTCATGGCGGCCATTACACAATCTAGGGACGCCTTGGAAGCGAAGATCGGTTAGGTGGGCTCCGGCGTCATGCTCCTAAGGCAAGACCTGCGGAATGCGGTGGAACGCATTACAGAGACCGAGACCAGGGTCTCGGAAGTGGAGGACTCGGTTACTACTTTACAGAAAAAAGTTGCGTCATTGGAGACGGTCACCAGAGGACTGGCCTCGCAGGTGGAGGACGCAGAGGGCAGGGCCCGGAGAAACAACTTACGTTTTGTGGGATTCCCTGAAGGATGTGAAGGGGGAAACATGGAACAGTTCCTAACTAAGTGGCTCGCGAGCTGGCTTCCTCCGGAGTCACTGTCCTGCTGTTTTGTTGTCGAAAGGGCACATAGGGCCCTGATACAGAAGCCGCCCCCAGGAGCAAGACCAAGGCCTGTCATCGCAAAGATTCAAAATTATCATGACAGGGACACAATTTTAAAGCAAGCCAGAGCTAAAGAAACCCTGACATATGAAAACACCTGCATCCTTATATTTCCAGACTATACAAGACTAGTCCAGCCGAAGGCGCGCCTAAAGCAAGCCAGTCTGCGCCCATCAGTGTCCCGGAGGCGGCCGGCACCGGAAACTCTGCCGGTTGTCCACTAGATCACATTAATCGTATAAGTTACTGCAGAGCAAGGCTAGTTGATATTGGCAAGTGTGTGAGCTGCCGCTCCCACTTTTCCCTTCAGGCTGAAGCAGACCGCCTTGCCTGCAAACACTGCAATTGGGTGGCCTTTCCAAGGCTTTCCTACTAAACACCCGGTCGGTAAAAAAACACGAGCTTAAGCTCTATGACCTTCTAATAGATTTAACACCCGACATTATGTTTCTAACTGAAACATGGCTAAATGAAGGTTCTAATCCCACCATTGCTACTGCGATCCCTCCTGGATACCAGATCCTAAGAAAGGATCGGCCTGGGGGCAGGGGTGGGGGTGGTGGCTATAATCTCTAGGAACACTTTCACTTGCTCTCCACTGCCCACCGCGGAGATAGAGGGGGCTGAGAGTCTTGGCTTTCTTTTAGCCGTATCTGCCCACCAATCTATCGCGGGCGTAGTAATTTACCGGCCGCCTGGGCCGGCTGGAAAGTTCCTGGAGTCTATGAGTCATGCTATATCCCCTATTGCCACCAAATATAGTCACTGCCTGGTACTCAGGGATTTTAATATTCATATGGACAAACCAGCGGAATCTGAGCCCATGAGGCTGTGCGAATCTTTAGGCATTTTCAATCTAGCCCCTGATGTCCTCCTCCCTACCCATGAAAGGGGTCATAAGTTGGACCAGATCTTTTCTACCGCCAGGATAGAAATGGACGCACCCCTTCCGTTAGTATGGTCTGACCATTTTTTGCTGGGTTTCAGAGTCAGTAAGGAGTCAGGCAATCCTCAATCATATTGAAAACCTCGCGTCAGCAGCTTTAGGCCCTTTCATCAGTTCGCCTCGGAGGCATTGCTTAGGGCACTTAGTTTACACCCTATCCCTCATAGCGGAAACCTTGAGAGTGATGTGCTCTCCTTAGAGAACTGGCTACAGCTCCGTTCTTTGGAGCTTGCCCTTCCTACCATTCGGGCAGCAAAAACTAGTAGAGCCTTGGCCCCATGGTTCACAGAGGCACTTAGGAAGAGCAAAAGTGCTTGCAAACGCCTTGAGAGAGCGTGGCGGAATAATTTTAATCCCACGGACAAAATCACTTATATACTGGCCCTGAAAGTCCACTACAGTAAAGTCTGCGAAGAAAAGAAACGTTTCATTTCCTCTAAAATTGAACAGGCCGGGAACAAAAGCAAAGAACTTTTTAAAATCGTAAAAGACTTCTCATCTCCTAATGCAATTGCCAGCCCTTTTGCCCCTACCAGTGACTGGACTAACCAGTTGGCCTGCTATTTCTATGTTAAAATCAAAATCATCCAAGATTCTTTTGAGGCGCAGCCCCCGGCAATGGAAGTAAATACAGGTTTGCCCCTCCGGGCCAACCCTAATTTTGGTTCTTTCCTCATGCAGTTTCCTCCTATCACTTTAGATAAATCCCTTGAGATAATGAAAGCCCTTAAATCCGGCTCACCCACCGACCCTTGCCCAGCCAATGTACTGGCATCTATTGCTGAGGTGATCAACCCAGCCGTCAACCTCGTCCTGAACACCTCTCTGTATGAGGGGCAAATGCGAGAGAGCTGCAAAGACCACGAAACAGATAGAGTGCACACAAGCAGGTAGGCGCAAAAATTCGCCCGCTTTTAAAGAAACCTGCGGCAGATCCATTGGTAGCCGGTAATTATAGGCCAATATCATTGTTGCCCTTCTTTTCCAAGGTTCTGGAGGAATATGTAAATACAGTCACCACGGAATATGTGGAGGCCAACCATGTTCTTCACCCGAGTCAGTCGGGTTTCAGAGCAAATATCAGCACTGAAACTGCCTTACTAGAAGTCTCTGAAACTATCAAAGCAACACTAGATAAAGGTGGCAACGTGGTATTGGAATTGCTGGACCTTTCTGCGGCCTTTGATACCGTGCCCCATGACCGACTCCTGCGAAGACTCCAGGAGTGTGGCATTGGTGGCACGGTATTTAGATGGTTCACCTCCTTTTTAAATGGCCGTCAACAAACAATCTGGGCCCCTCCCTTTTCGGCTCCCATCCCCCCTATGAATGTAGGGGTTCCACAAGGCTCGATTTTGAGCCCGACACTCTTTAACGTGTACATGGGCCCCCTTGCGCTCCTAGCTGAGGAATACGGCGCAAAAATAGTATCTTACGCCGATGACACGCAATTGTTGTTCATCTGTGTTAAGGGCGCCGATTTTAGAGGCAGCGAGATAAATGCCTGCTTGACATAGGTGTTTTCCTGGCTTAGACGAAACCAATTGAAGTGTAATTCGGAAAAGTCCGAGATTATTTTCTACGGCTCTCATCCTGGTGAAGCATGGCGCCAATGGTGGCCACAGGATATGTCCCCCTCTGTAACCTCAGTAAGTACCGTGAAGAATCTCGGGGTCAAGCTGGACGCTGGCCTGTCCATGAAGGCTCAGATTCAAACTGTGGCCGGCACCTGCTTTGGGCTATTGAAAATGCTAAAGAATTTTCTGCCCCTGCTTCCGGTCTCACATAGGAAGACTGTAGTCCAGGCCCTGATTGTATCAAGGCTGGACTACGTCAATGCCTTGTACCTGGGCCTCCCTGACTATCTACTAGGTCGCGTACAGGTGGTCCAGAATGCGGCGGCCAGAGCTATTCTCATGGTAGGCCCTAGGGAGCGAATGACCCCCCTACTGATATCCTTGCACTGGCTACCGGTCCGGAAGAGGATCTATTTTAAAGTGTTGGTCTTGGTCTTTAAGGCCTTCCATAATACAGGGGCCCCTTACATCAGGAAAAAGATCCAGCACTATGTCCCACAACGGACTCTGAGGTCCTCAGTAAAGCTCCTGACGACCATCCCGAAGTTTTTCCACTCCCGTATGGGTGGTCGATCCTTTCAAGTGGTGGCACCTCGACTATGGAATAGCCTGCCCCTCTCTCTTAGACAGGTGCAGGATCTCCTCGCCTTTAGGAAGCAACTAAAAACCTGGCTTTTCCAACAATAGTTCTAGGCCTACCTGCTTGTGTGCACTCTATCTGTTTCGTGCTCTTTGCAGCGCCGGGACACTCTGCGGAGTAGCCGCACGCTTTACAAATACCTAAATAACATAACATAACAGAAGCGACAGTCATTCATGGCAGCCAAGGCCCGCCTGCGTGAGCTGGAACTTCCGCATGCGCTGCTGTATCCTGCCAGGCTAAGGGTGGGCTACCAGTCCCGCACGCTATTCTTTGAGTCGCCGGAAGATGTCTTCAGCTGGACAGATGAGACAGTGAAGATTCGGCTTCATACGCCTCCCAGGATGGAATCCGATTCCTCGTCCAGTGATGTCGTCCGCAAGCCACCCAGGCCCAAAATCAAAGGAAACAGGAGGTCGAGATCCAGGCGCCGTTCTAAATCCTGCAGTGACCCTAACAGATCCACGTTGGTGCCTCGGCAGGGGACTATGGCATCATACTCACGCCAGGACTCTCCCAAATGGGGGACTGTTGGTGACATTTGTTCAGACCGACGAAGCATGAGTTGGGGCTAGTATCTTTGTTAGACTCTCAATAGTCAAGGGGAACGCTCGTTGACTATGGGCTGGTTATTGGGGAACCATTGGCGGGGGCGGGCGGGGGACTCCTGTTGGGGTCCACAAGCCACCTCCGCCGCGACAGATACTTCAGCAGTTTTGAGGTATGGGGGGGTGTGGGGGGAAGTTAGGGTTCACAGGTTGTATGGTTGCCCTACGTAATGTTGCACATGGCCACTATTTGTACATTAGATGATAATTGTCCCACATACCGAAGTCCCGAGACCCTTAGATGGCAGTCCATATAGATAGGGCGCATCTCCAGGCGGGCGACCTCCGGATAGTGAGTTGGAATGTCAGAGGAGCGCTAGATAAAGTTAAAAGAGGGGCTATACTCCAACTGGCCAAACGGTACCAAGCAGACATCCTGATGCTTCAGGAGACGCATTTAATGGGAATCAAGGCGCTGTGTCTCCTTAGATATGGTTATATTCAAGTGTTTCACTCTGGGTTTACCAGGGGGTACCGGGGGGTTGCGATCTTAATCTACCGTAGGGTCCCATACAAACATATCAAGACATGGACAGACATTCAGGGGAGATACGTATTCGTCAGGGGCACCATTTATGAGGAACAGGTGGTATTGGGCTGTGTTTTTGCTCCCCCGCCACTGTCGTGGGCTCTATTCGAGCGCCTCACGACTCTGTGGGCAGATATACCGGAAGGGTTGGCAATAGTGGGGGGGGACTGGAATGACGTGATGGACATGGCCATAGATAGATGGAGAGCAGGGGGATATTCCAATGTGCATCAAGTCACTAAACTGAACTCTTTGGTGATGGGACTGGGCTGGGTGGATCCATGGCGGCAGCTGCATGGTGAGGAGCAGGGATACACTTATTTGTGGACAACACATGATTCATACTCCCACCTTGACTATATCTTTGTGCCGTTAGTTGTCGTCAGTAGAGTGAGGGCAGTTGAGATCCTCCCAAGAGGTTTGTCCGATCACTCCCCAGTCGTTCTTATGGTGCAGTTGGGGCCTGAGAAACAGCCCTTTCGTGGCGTTTCTCCCCCTGGCATCTGCAGGATGAGAAATATCGGGAGCATATGGGGCAGGCAATTGAGCAATATTTGGATATAAATGTGGGGACAGTAGCAGAGGCTGAAATCCTGTGGGAGGCCATGAAGCCAGCCATATGGGGAGTAGACATTTCGTTCTGTGCGGCAGCACGTCGAACTCGGCGGGAAACGCTTCAGCGATCGGAGGCTCACATAGTGGAACTAGAGCGAAACAGCAGGGGGGAGGGAGGGAATCTGGTACGCCGGCAGCTGGTGCTGGCGTGACAGTCCCACGCAGACACCCTGATGGATGAGGCCCGCCTTGCGTGGCTAGCGTCCCGCAGCAGAATTTACCAATGGGGCGACAAGTACAGTAAATTACTTCATAGACTGTGTCAAGGGGCCTTGCATCCCCAGGTTCTTCCCAGTACACCGGGCCCAGATGGGAGGGCTCTTAGCGACCCCTCCCTCTGTTGTATTCCACTTTATGGGTCCGTATATAGGTTTTCCTGAATCATGTCCTTAAATAGGCACAATTCGCCCAGTCCTTATATAGGCATAGAATCCCTGTCCTTATTTAGGCATTAACCGTGCACTCCAAATACAGGCATGGTCACCAACATCCGTCCACCCTAACGTCACAACGTGTTCTTAGAAACCAGACCCTTAAGCTTCGGGAGTTCCCCTAGCACAGGACTATTGATTTCTCCAAGAACTCATCTATTATGTATGAACCGTTATACCTTAAGGGTTCATTGCTGACGTCTTCCTATGTCCGACTTCACGTCAATGCTAACATTCCTCGACACCTACCAGGTATAAATATACCTTCCCTTGCCCAAGCAAGTTAGAGGAGACCTCGACTTCAGAGGAGCCCGTATCCCGGCCTGACGCACTGAGAAGACGCTGTCATTCCTGCACGCAGACGAATCCAGCTTCCAGTGTTCTGACTCCCTTCGCGGGGTGTTAGAGTTCCAAGATCCGGCAGGAGATTCCCACCTCTCTCATTCTCAAGGTATGGAGCTGACTAGATCCTAGAGGGACTCTTGGCATACTAGACTCAACACACTCTTAGTCTACCATACTAGAGAATACTCCACCTACTTCTACTCTTCCCTACACCTAGTCTAGGATAGGTACACTGGGGTAGAACTAGCTTAGAGACGCATCGTATGAGTACTCGCATTTTTAGCTCATGTTATTTATGTACGTGAATATATGCTAAAAGATAATGCTAGCGCAGTATTATTTATTTCTACTGCTTACACTGTACATTATTTATCTTGCATACTGTCTTGTGATCATAACAGCACATATCTCTTACACGAGAAACAAGACTGTTCAATAAAACCCTTTTATTGAAACGCCCGTCTTTCCTTTCTGTGTAACTCTGCAGAAACTAAGCATGCACGATTGAATGAGTGAAACTGTTATCTATTGTTTCCACGATTCTGAGATATGTTCCGCTTCTAAAGGGAAACAAAGTTGTCATGTTTTTCGGTTGCCAGAAACTACTCCCTTCTTGTTCTCAAGGAGTTTCTAGTGGCCTCTGAGCTAGCTGGCACAGGTAATTAAGTTTAATATAATCGATAGGGACATACCGACCTTAGTCCTATGTCAAACCTATAGGTTATATTATTCCAATGCGCAGAGCCTATTAGGGAAATAGGAACTACACTACAGGGCGCCCAACGGTTTGGTAAGGCAGTAATTAAAAGCTAAATACTGAGTAACTCATTTGTGCTTTTCTCAGAGACCCCTACTCACATACTCCATAAGACGTCCGGAGTGGGTAGGGTTAAATATCCGCCATAACTAAATAGGGAAGCACCCTATATATTAGTTGTTTGGTTTGTTTAACGTTGAAGGATACAGTGTTCCAAAATATTGTGCACCTTATCTTTTTGTTTCCTTGAAACTTGTTCTACATTTTTCAAAAAACAAAATGCCTGACTCCGACAACGGTGACGTTGCGGGTCAACCAGCTTTAACAGCTTATAACATTACAGGTTTAAATGAAACCGAGGAGGGTGTTATAGACATCAATCCAAACTTAAGAAGAGCCATCACTCTAAAACTTATAAAACACGGCCTACCACCAAGAGGAGGTAGAGCAGTTTTCGTGATAGAGGCACACAGATCCTTTCAGACAGAGGTATTCTATTCATGGGTCATATTTCCTGAATCAAATTCAGTAACAAAACTGTTTCACTTCTACAAAGAAGATGATCCACCAGAGGAATATATTCCTTTCGAGGATATTGAAATTCCACTAACATACCAGGAGCATCAGCTCTGGTTTAAAGGCGCCCTAAAACATCACAGAAACATTACCAGGCTCGGTCCACTAGGTAGAACAGGAGCAACATGGCCGATTCTAGCCGGCTACACTCCTCATCCTGACCTCGAAATAATGTCAGATGAGGAACTACTTACTCAACTTACAGAGTTAATAAAAATCTAGGGGCAGATTTACGAGCCCCCTGCGCCACCAGTACGTCACTTTTCGTGACATACTGGTGGTGCAGGGGGCTGCTCCATATTTACAAGGAGAGGAAAAGCCACCCTGCGTGACTTTTCCTCTCCTTGTAAATACGGCCCCTTCACACGCAGCACTTTGCGGTGAAGGGGCGTTCCATGGGTGTTGCTGTGGGTGTTCCCACCCAACACTCATGGAACAAGACACATCTCCAGAATTACGAGAAATCATAACTCTGGAGATGCGTCTGAAAGCTACGCCACCCTAGAGGTGGCGTAGCGAGGCGCACCGAGGAGAAATGTTTTCATTTCTCCTCGTTTTTTCCTCTTTCAAAGCGTGCTGCATTCTACAGCACGCATTGAAAGAGGAAAATGCCTGTAGTCATTGTTTTTGTGCAGGAAGGTGCCCCTTCCTGCACAAAAACAATCTCCCCACGACGCCGGCATCCTTGCACCATGGTGCAAGGGTGCCTGCGCCGGCGCATGGCTGCAGTTTGTGCGCCAGCGCAGGGGAGAGCACAGGAATGCGACATATTATTGTAAATATGTCGCATCCCTGTGCTTCAAAACTAATGCAGCGCGGCGCAGCAAAATGACTTGCTGTACCCCGCTGCGTTAGTTCAACGTAAATCTGCCCCTTACAGACAACTAGTCCAATATGTCATGCAGACTTTCACAGTCCAACCACCATTGACACTTCCAAATCAAATTCCTCAACAGGGGAATACACTAAAAATTACACCACAGACTCTATACGCAGTCATGGGAAAAATGCCCACAAAACGTGAGCAAATTCCATTCTGGATAGCTCAAAAAATTACTCAAATCGAAGCGGGGTGTTAGAGTTCCAAGATCCGGCAGGAGATTCCCACCTCTCTCATTCTCAAGGTATGGAGCTGACTAGATCCTAGAGGGACTCTTGGCATACTAGACTCAACACACTCTTAGTCTACCATACTAGAGAATACTCCACCTACTTCTACTCTTCCCTACACCTAGTCTAGGATAGGTACACTGGGGTAGAACTAGCTTAGAGACGCATCGTATGAGTACTCGCATTTTTAGCTCATGTTATTTATGTACGTGAATATATGCTAAAAGATAATGCTAGTGCAGTATTATTTATTTCTACTGCTTACACTGTACATTATTTATCTTGCATACTGTCTTGTGATCATAACAGCACATATCTCTTACACGAGAAACAAGACTGTTCAATAAAACCCTTTTTATTGAAACGCCCGTCTTTCCTTTCTGTGTAACTCTGCAGAAACTAAGCATGCACGATTGAATGAGTTATCTATTGTTTCCACGATTCTGAGATATGTTCCGCTTCTAGAGGGAAACAAAGTTGTCATGTTTTTCGGTTGCCAGAAACTACTCCCTTCTTGTTCTCAAGGAGTTTCTAGTGGCCTCTGAGCTAGCTGGCAAGGGTAATTAAGTTTAATATAATCGATAGGGACATACCGACCTTAGTTCTATGTCAAACCTATAGGTTATATTATTCCAATGCGCAGAGCCTATTAGGGAAATAGGAACTACACTACACCTCAAAGCAGAGAGTTTCGCGAGTTACTTTGCAGAGCTATACACCCCTAAGGAATTATTACGGAAAGGTACTATACACCGTTATATAGATGACTGGCCGCCCTGGGCCCTCTCGGATGAGGCATGAGCAGACCTCGACTTCCTGCTCACCGAGGAGGAGATATGCACAGCACTGCAGGATTTGAATTCTGGAAAGGCGCCGGGTCCAAATGGATTCCCCAGCGAATTTTTTAAGAAATACTTTTCTAAATTGGAGCCTCATTTCCTCCAAGTAGTGGAGGAAGTGAGAGACCGAGGTCGTCTTCCACGAGACTGGAGGCATGCGGAGGTGGTTGTATTCCATAAACCGGGTCGGCCCCCGGACCAACACACCTCATACCTCCCCATTTCATTGTTGAATGTCGAGGCCAAAATCTTGGCCAAAGCATTGGCCAATCGCCTCCAACCTCATATCACCGACTTGATTCACCCAGACCAGGCTGGTTTTATGCCCCAGAGAGCTACGCGACATAACATCCGATGAGCACACACTGCAATAGCCACCATCCAGGGAGTGGGAGTACAGGCCACACTTTTGCTGGCGGATATAGACAGGGCGTTTGACTCCCTTAGCTGGGTATACTTGTTCGCGCTCCTAGACGGTCTTAACATGGGCCCGCGATTTTTGTCATATTTAAAACTGTTATATACTGATCTCACGGCGTTGGTGCGTGTAGCGGGATCCACCTCCTTCATGTTTCCGATTGGTAGAGGCACCCGTCAGGGGTGTCCCTTGTCGCCATATCTCTTTGCCTTGGCAATGGAGCCCCTGGCGGCGTGGGTGCGGATGGATGCACAAGTGGCCGGTTTTGAGTGGGCCCATGGGCTCTCAGATCGTGTCGCATTATATGCGGATGATGTCCTATTCTTTTTAACGGACATAAACAAGACGGGACCGAGGTTGCTCCGCATTATGCAAGTTTTTGGGGAATCCTCAGGCCTATTCATGAATCCGCGTAAATCTACTTTGTGGGTACTGGGGGGAACCGCTGGACTGGGGCCTTGGGCTTCGGCTATACAAGTGACGACAGAGGGAGTGAAATATCTGGGGGTTTTCCTGTCGGATCTGCTGAGTGTGGCATGGGACAGGAATATTGTCCAGATATGGGCACGGGTCCGTGAGGAGATGAAAACTTGGTTGCACATGCCCCTCTCCCTTTATGGTAGATCGGCTATTTTTAAAATGGTGGCATTGCCACACCTGCTCTACCAATTGCAGAACCATCAATACCCGATACTCCCTATGTGGTTCCGCCAGGTTAACACGGCACTGGGCCAATTTCTGTGGGCAGTGGGGGCATCCAGAGTAGCGCTGAAGACTTGTTTTCAGTCGACGTATTGCGGGGGCTGGCTACGTCGGATGTATAATCGTATTATATGGCAGCGCACCTATTAGTACTGAATGAATGGTGGTATGGGGATAGAAAAGACCCCGCTTATGCAGTGGAGCGAAGGTGTATGGGAGAGTCCACCCTTGATACCATATTGTATTCGGCACCCTTACGTCGCTCGCTACCGCCGGCCACTTGGGTGGTCTTCCAGGTGTGGAAACAGTCCCTCCGCAAGATGGGGTGGTGGAACAAACTGACTGGAGAAACCCCTCTGTGGTATAATGGCCGATTGCCACAACTTGCTGCGTTATCTGGATTTCGTGGGTGGGATAATATAGGAGTCTCTACATTGGGAAATGTGATGCAAGGTTCTGTTCTGAAATCATTCCAAGATCTCCAACAGTAGTATCAGATGCCAAAAACCCAATTTTATAAATACCTCCAATTTCGGCACGCCATTTATCCTAGTATTTCGAAGTTAGAGGCTCTTCCTGAATTCAGTCCTATTGCGGCCAAAGTGTTTATGGGCGATCTGCAGGATCACAAAATCTCGAAAATCTATCAGTCGCTGGTAACCAACAGCTCTACTACATTAGATAAACTTAGAGAAGCATGGGTAGGTGATCTGGGCCAAATCAACGAAGATGATTGGATGGATGCGCTGGCCTCCCCTCGGCGAGCAGCGATAGCAATGCGGTTACGTCTTATCCAATTTAAATACCTTCACCGGGTTTATTATACCAGGCTCAGGTTGTGGAGGGTGGGCCTAGTGTCATCCCCGATATGCCTACGGTGTGGTCGGGAGGAGGGGTCCCTAATACACACAATCTGGCATTGTACAGCACTTGCGAGATTTTGGCGAGGGGTTTTGGCCTGTGTGACAGAGGTGTTGGGGTGGGAGCTCCCCTCATCGCCAAGATTGGTAATTTTACATATTATGGAGGGTATAGGAGGTAATATCTATAAAAAGGCACCAATTGCTGTTGGGGCTGACATTGGCTAAAAGGGATATAGCAAGGCTGTGGAAGGCATCGGCCCCACCTACCCTCTCTGCATGGAAAAATGGGCTAGACTTTTGTATGGGATTGGAAATCCCAATATTCAAGGCTAGGGGATGTCCACAAAAGCACCCCAAGATCTGGAAAAGATGGGCAGACTACCGGGGCCTCTACCTGGATCCAGTGCCCCCAGTGGATGCGACTATGTCTGTATTGCCATGCGGGCCTCTTGGGTAAGGGACCACCTATATTGTAATGGAATTTATTTGTGGGGGTGGGTGTTGTGGTGGCAAACGAACTGCAGTAGTGGAATAGTGCAACGGGGGGGATTCAATGCGTTTACGTTGTCTTGTTTTACATAAACATGATAATGATAATGTATAAACTATATGTCAATAACAATAATCTGCAATGTCTAATGTGACAGATGTTTCCTGAGTAAGGAGCTCTGCACTGTATTTGGCCTTTGACATAATAAAATCTGTTTAAAAAAAAAAAGTTTCAAATACAATACTCATGTAGAACACAGGATTCACCCATTCATGAATTGTAATACAAAGTTCATGGTGTATTGTATTATCTGTGCATGCAAAAAAATCTATGTGGGTGGCACAATTAGACCGGTTAAAGAGAGAATTCAAGAGCATATACGGGCAATCAGGAATGTGAACACTAATTGCCCACTGGCCGTACATTTTAATGCTATACATGGTATAGCAGATCTTACTCGTGTGAGATTCCATGGACTGGACACGGCATCGGAAAACCCCAGAGGGGGAGACAGGGTACACTGCCTACGCAAGTTGGAGGCTATTTGGATTAATAAGTTAAGGGCAGTTGACTTTGGTTTGAATACAGACAGGGAGATGTCTATATTTTTGAAGGACTGAAGCATAATGTATGTGATATGTCAATAGCCGATGCCTTTGTTAACTCTTGTACACTAACATCCATCCATCCAATGTGTTCCTATTGGATGCTTATTCAACACAAATTATTTGTATTAGGGGAATAACCATGTCTGTCCATCTGGTTTGAGACCCGTTGTATATCAAACATTCAACTATGTTGTTCACATTGTATGCATACCTATTAATATCTAACTGAATTTTTTTGGGCACAACTAGGTTTGTGCATCCAGTCTGAGACTTGGGAAGCTGTGTTTACTGCATTTGCTATGTTACAAACTGTATTCTAACGTGTATTGGATCCCCATGTCGCCCTTCTCCTGGTTTTGTACCTTGATATCAGGCAAATCTCTGAGACATTTGTATTGGTTCGCTACATTTTGATAATAATGATGTGAACTTTTTTAACTTAACAATTTCTATTTCTATTTTGATAAATACTGAGATATATGTATTGGGTTCGCTACATTTTGACAATAATGATGTGAACTCTTTTTTAACATGACAATTTCTATTTGATGAATTCTCTGATTCTGTTACGTACTAACTTGGTTTTCCATTTTGAGCACTTCCTGTATTTCTTTTCTCTTTCTAACTTGGACTGTACCCTCAAGTGACCCGGGATACAGACGCTTTTTATTTAACTTTCTCTGAAACCCTGGGACTAATTGGGCCCCCACCCATTTGATGCAGTATTTAGAAACTATCAACACACGTATGGTGCATATTACATACTTCACCTTCTGTACTAGTAGATCTTTCAAATGAGGAGATAGTAACTGGTTTTAACACAGCCCGGCACAGACTCTTCTCTTTTAAGAATAAACATTATACGTAGCATACTATGTCATAATTAAGTGCCAGTCATCATATTTTCTCAATTGGGGTTGAAATACACCACACTCTCCGTAAACGGTTTACCTGTTTTTTCCATAGATCACATTCTCTTTGCATTATTTCACATTGTGATCCCTACATTTTATAATTATACTGATTACTCCATCAAAACCGATTGTGGATTTTTGCAAATTCAAAGATGGCGACATTTCGCTAGGGGGATACACCGATGGCTGCACCTCTTTCTATCTTTATGCTTAACCGCATCATCGCGGCCGCTGGAACTATTTATACTTGCTCGAAGAACCGGCAAATCAAGGACCCTTACACACGGAGCGGGACACTTTCTCACTTTACGGGTACGTTTCCGTTAGTATTTCATGAATTATAGGGACGAGTCACGATATCTTCTAGTTCCGAGGGATAAAGCACAGATTTTTATTGTGCCCAAATGTATGAGGCTAGAACTTAGGTGACGGTTACAACTTCATGAGGGGACATGCCTTTTTTATTTAACTTTATATGTAGGCTGGGCAGCCCCGTTATTATTTCGCCTTCCGTTTATACACTTTACGGGTGTGTTTCCGTTAGTATTTCATGACTTTTTGGGACGAGTCATGATATTTTTTGGTTCCGAGGGACAAAGCACTGATTTTTATTGTGCCCAAATGTATGAGGTTGGAACCCAAGTGGTGGTTAAAACTTCATGAGGGGGCATGCCTTTTTTACTTAACTCTGCATGTAGTCTGGGCAGCCCCGTTACTAGTCCACCTTCCGTTTACTGGTTTCTTTGAACTCTGATTGCTATAGGTTACTTGAGCCGTGAAAAATGGACAATATACAATCAAACTTTGAAATTTTGACTTGAGGCTACGTCTTACACAACTAGTACACCAGTTCTTCATCTATATATAAGGTACGTGAGCCATGTACTAGAAACCATATGGATTTACAAACTAATATTGTTTTTTAGGTCTCGCCTATGCAGCGGGACCTTTTGGAATCGATCAGCTTTTTGGCCAAAAACGTGCACGTTTTGCATTGCTTTCTATTGCAACGCGTGCACGTTTGGCGTTTCCCTTGCGGGAGCGAGCTTTGGCGACATCTGTTTGTAATTATCTTGCAAACAGATGGTGCCCCTGCTCGCTCCCGCAAGGGAAACGCTGTGTGTGTCTGGTCCACCCCGTCTTCTTTACAGCTTACATCTGTTATCCTGACTCTGTGACCATTATAAACGTGCAAGGAGGGCTTTGCAAAAACAAACAGCAAACTGAATGTGTCCTTGTGTAATTTTACCAGTGCTCCATTCATGCACTATCCTTTTGTCAACTATGGGACTCGTAATTTATAATTGCATTTTTCCGTAAAAAAACGTAATTAACCAGTCACGTTAAGCATCAATGTATATTGTTTCCGAGCGACCCAACTTCGGGGCATAAATCTTTTCAAAGTTGCTTCCCCGACGTATAAAAAGTTATTTCTTGGGCGCTCGTGTCCCGCTACACCGCCCCCATCACCCCAAATTTGAGTATGTTTACCCCCAACCTCTAAGGCAGAGCAACTGGATGACGTTGCCTCTCGCTCTCCCTTTCTCTCTAAGTTTAATTACCGTATGCTAATTTCCTTGCCTACTACGTGATTAATTAAAATCATATTTTCTTAATCATTTGGCAGTGGCATTGTTTTAACATTATCCGATGCCTTGTGTGTCTGTAAATACAGCGTTGAGCGGGTGGAGGAAGCAGAGCCGAGGACCTTTTATGTGTTTGTGTGCCTGCGATTGGCAACATAACTGGCTTATTTACATTTTTTTTTTTTATTGTTTTTATTGGCATTTGAAAAGAGGTCATATACATCGTATAACAGGATTGCTACAATATTGTAACATAAGGAGTGATATTTGAATGAATCAAAACAAAATACAAAGAAAAAACGAGGTAGCATCTTGAAAATACCATAACAGAGTTACAACGCCAGTATGATCTATACGTGAACATGCGGCATGAAACATCTATCTGAGAGCTGAGCAAATAAAAGGAAAAAATCAATGGCGAAACATCGTGCCAACAAAAGATCACAAACGGAAAGTTGAAAGGACACATATGAAAGACAGTTCAATTGGCTACAGTATTGACTTCTGGAGTTTGAGTAGTGTCTGTGCTGCGAGAGGACAGCCATGCAAGAAACAGACTCCAAATATCTTTGGGTCGGGAGGTCAGAGGCAGGAGCTCCCAATAGGTATTGAGTTGTTCTTGGCAAAATGTAACATCTAATATCCAAGAGGTGGTGGTGGGTGAGTGTTGTTTGCCCCAGTGCATCGCCACGCACAGCTTGGCCAGGAGTAGTAGCAAAGCCAGCAACTTACGCTGCCCGGGTGGGACCGCTTTAACATAGCCCAAGAGACACAATTGTGGGGTTGGAGAAAGTTGAGTGGCAAGAATTTCGTTAATAAAACAGAGTATGTCCAATATTTCCCTATTCCCGGACAGCACCAAGCCATGTGCAAAAAGGAAGCATCTGGCGCTGCACATCTCCAGCAGTTCGCCTCGGGCCGTAAACCCATCCAACAGAGTTGCAGTGGTGTCCTATATATACGATGTAAATATTTAAAGTGTATGAGGCGGAGTCTGTAGTTAGGGGAGAGCATTTCCAATTGCCCACAGCAAAACTGCCATTGTGTTTCTGTCAAGGGGTCAAGCAGCTCCGTATTCCACCCAGCTAGGGCACGAGTGTTTATTGTCGAGGAGGAGCGTTGCATGCTGTTGTAAAGTTTAGTAACCAGTTTGTTTGGCGATGAGCTAGTCAACATCAACTCTAGGGCTGGGAGAGGGGGAGGGGGCGCCGGGAAAGTGTCGTGTAAGGTGCGACAGGCTCCTCTGACCGAATAAAACAGCAATAGATCAGAAAAGTTAGTGTGACCGCCCGGAGAGGGCGCAGGAGGGGCAAGGAACGAGTCACCAGGATATAAATCGTTAAATGTCTCCCATCCAAGAGCATGGGCGCGTGAAATGCTACCCCTGTTGTCCATCACCTGGATTTGTGGGTGGTGTGCGAGTGGGATAGATGGGGCGTAAAGAACGGAGAGGTGAGCACGATTACGTAACTTGTCCCAAGCCCATCTCAAGGTATTGGGTGTGTGTATAATAGTTTAATGGCGCTTGAAGGGTTGGTATAGGGCCACCGTCAGTGGTAGCGGATCTACAATTTGGGCTTCCACCGCAACATGTGGCTGGAAGGGAGTTGGAAATAACCAGTGGTGGAGGAATTGGGCTTGTGCGCAGAAGGCATAAAGTGCCAAATCAGGAGCACCAAGGCCACCTTGTGTTAGTGGCTGAGTGAGGACCACCCATGCGATGCGGGGTTGTTTTCCGGCCCAGACTAAGGAGATCATAGAGGATCTAAGAGATTTCAAGAACGATTGTGTAAGCTGCAGGGGGAGATTAATGAATAAATATAAAAATTTGGGGAGTACAATCATTTTGGCTATAGCAATACGGCCGGCCAGGGAGATGGGGAGCCTGGACCAGATCGTTATCCTCTCTTCCAGCCAGGACATCAGGCAACCGAAATTCATCTCCCAAAGCACCTGAGTATCAGTGCTAAGCCAGACTCCCAGGTAGCGAACTGGGCCATCGGCCCATTGGATAGGATAGTCAGGTTCAAATATGGGAAAGTTAGGTGTTAAAGGAAATAGAGTGGATTTAGACCAATTAATATTCACCCCAGAGAGTCCCCCAAACCTGGTCAACTCGTGCAAGATCGGGTTAAGGTTTTCAATTGGATCTCGAATATATAAGGTGATGTCATCAGCGTATTGGGAGATGATAAGGTCTCTCATGGGAAAGTCAAGGCCTCGCGTTTTGTGGTGCTGTCTGATTCTGGCTGCCAAGGGTTCCATGGC
This sequence comes from Calotriton arnoldi, assembly GCA_963921515.1. Taxonomy (NCBI): domain Eukaryota; kingdom Metazoa; phylum Chordata; class Amphibia; order Caudata; family Salamandridae; genus Calotriton; species Calotriton arnoldi. The sequence goes on from CAWUFW010005039.1 coordinate 511,979, forward strand.
GATGGCAAATAGCAAGGGCGACAAAGGGCACCCTTGTCTAGTGCCACGTGTGATTGAAAAAGGGGCTGATATCAATCCGTTAGCACGAAGTCTCGCCACAGGTTGTGTGTATAATTGTTTGATTTGTTGAATGTATTGAAGACTGAAGCCAAGGAGAGCCAGAACAGTAAAGAGGTAAGGCCATTCGAGCGAGTCGAAGGCCTTGGTGGCATCTAGAAAGGCAGCCAGTGCAGGGGTGTGGGGGTCGAGCTGGTGCAAGAGAGAGAAGAAGGTCCGTAAGTTGTAGGAGGTGGAGCGCCCCGGTATAAACCCAGATTGGTCTGGTCGGGCTATCAGGGACAATAAGGGTTGGAGTCGGTTCGCAAGGAGCTTGGCATAGATTTTATTGTCTATATTGATAAGGGAGAGAGGGCGGTATGAGTCGCAGTTGTTGTGGGGTTTGCCGGGTTTGAGGAGGAGGGAGATGACTGCCTCTCTTGTCGTCGGGGGGAGTGTACCTCTCTCAAAGGAGTCAGAGTACATTTCCGCTAGATGAGGTGCAAGAATGGAAGCGTAGGTTTTATAGAAGGCGGTCGTTAGGCCGTCGAGGCCCGGAGCTTTGTCTAGGGGGAAGCTGTTAATGACCTGTATGATATCTGCCTCAGAAAAGGGCTCATCTAAATATTCCCTATGAGCATTGCCCAGCCAAAGCAACTCAAGAGAGTCCAAGTATGTAGTCAGATCGGAGTCAATCTGAGGGGTGGAGGAAAAATAAAGGGAAACATAGAAGTCGGTAAGGCGGTCATGGATCTCTCTGGGGCCTCTGATCGTTGCACCTTTGGTGTCCAGAAGCTCCGCGATATAGGGGGAGCCGCGAGAAGGTTTAAGAAGATTGGCAAGTGTTCTCCCTGGGCGATCACCCTCTCCGTATCGCCTAGCAGTAGCATGTTTCCCAAGAAACTTAAGTTCCCGGTCCGATTTTTCGGTGAATTCTGAGAGTTTCTCACGGATGGTAGCCAGAACAGATGGATCTGGGTGCAGGAAATATTGTGATTCTAGTGTCTTGAGTTCTGTTTCTAGTCGACACAGTGTGCCTCTAAGCGCTTTCAAGATGCCGGCTTGGCGTGCAATGCACTTTCCCCTAATCACCACTTTAAAGGCCTCCCAAGGTGTCGATGGGGAAGAGACGGAGCCTGTATTTAATGCAAAATATTCAATGATGTCAGCTTTAATTTCAGCCTGGAATGCTGAATCTAGAAGAGCGTGTGGGGGCAGACGCCAAGTGAATTCACGCCGGATAGAAGTCGTGAAAGCGACTGTGCTGGTGCAGGGGGAGTGATCAGAAAGTGTTCTCGGAAGAATTTGTGTGTCTGTCGTCCATGCGGCCATGTCGCCAGAAACGAGCCAGTAGTCCAGTCTGGACCAGGAACTGTGTTGTGTGGAAATGTAGGTGCCCTCGCGTTTCTGAGGATTGAAATGTTTCCAGGTGTCGACCAGATGACGCTCTGAAATGATTGAATTGAGTGCTTGGCAGGACTTGGGATGCAATGCCCTCGCGGAACCCAACCGATCCAGTTCATCGCAGAGAATGTCGTTGAAGTCTCCCCCCCATATAACAGTATTGCAGCCCGTGGAGGTTATGTCGGCACAGATCTCACGAAAAAAATCGGGACTATCCACATTGGGGCCGTAAATAGCAACCAGGACCAAGTGTGTTCCCCCCAGGGAGCCTTCTAGAATGACATATCGCCCTTCAGGGTCTGTGCGTGAGTTTGTGAGTTCCCAGTCCATGCCCCGCCTGATGAGGATAGCCACCCCTCTGGAATAGCTGGAATAAGTAGAGGAGTAGCACGCTTCCCAGTGTTTGTGTGAGAGATGGTTAGTATCGGACGGCAGGAGATGGGTCTCTTGCAAGAAGCAGATATCCACTCGCTGCCTGATTAGATAAGCATGTACTAAGCGTGCCTTTCTGTGATTATTTAGGCCGCGGATGTTCCAGGTCAGAAAATGATAAGTCGCAAGCGGGGAGTGTACTGACATGGAAATTGGAAGTGACGTATAAGCACAGTTTCCTCTACAGAGGCTGGAATGAAAAACAACACAGGCGTCTCAGGAGTGTCATCAACAAGTAGCCGCAGTACAGTCAAAGAGATAGAAAAGCGAGAACTTTGGCGTTGTGTCAGCGAACATTGCATGCATACCTCAGTAACAAGAAAACAGAAACCCCGCCTTCTAAACCCCCCACCTCCCACACCAACCCCCCAAACAGGTTGTGAAGTCCCCCCTCCCACCCACCCCAAAAAATCCCATAACCAAAGCAAAGAAGGTAGACCATGGGAGATCTCGCAGTGGGGCATGTATCCCATGACAGGGTGGCTGGGCTGAACCATCATTTCCGGAACCAGTTATCAAAGATGTAAAGGAGAGAGCTGCTAGTCCGTAGGTGTAATCAGCACAACAAACATACAAGGTATATTGCAGATCAAATGGCAGCTGAAAATGCAATGGAGTTAGGATTTGCAATACTTAGAAAGAACATACGATCAGTCGTTATCACTGAGATTGGCACCATTATCAGCGGGTTGCGAGGAGCGTGGCAAGCGTCGCCCGGTACAAATGTGTTTGGCAAATTTGTGGGCGGACTTCGCATCTGTGAAAAAATGTGTTTGGCCATCGTGAGAGATTTTAAGTTTAGCCGGGTAGAGCTAAACTTATGGCGTATGGAATTTCTGCTTTCTGTAGAAGGCGCTTGGGATTTCCTTACGGGCAGCTTGAACTAGTGGGGTGAAGTCAGGGAAAATAGAAATGTTATTTCCTTGATATTGGATAGGACCATAAGCCCTAGCTGCTTTAAGGATAGAGTCTCGGTCTTGGTAATTTAGGATGCGCGCAATGATGAATCTGGGAGTTCCTCCAACAGGCGGCCGGGGACCCAAGGATCTGTGGGCTCTTTCTACTACGAAAACAGAAGAAAGGGCCGAGGGAAATAATTCACGCATCAGTGTGTCGACATAGGATTCCATTTTGGAGATTCAGTGGTCTCCGGCACACCGGCGATGCGAAGACTATTGCGCCTGGAGCGCGCTTCCAAGTCATCAATCTTGGCTTGGATGATTGAAAGAATTTTCTCCACACCAGTGAGGTGCCGCTTCGATTCAGTTTGAAATTCAGTGGCCTCAATTACATGATTATCTAGAACATCTAGCCTGGTTTCGTGAATGTCAACCTGCCGTTTCACAGAGTCAAGCCTGGAGGTAAGTACATCCAGCTTAGTGTCCATGGACCTAAGGTTGGAGCGGATGTCCAGCATGATAGAACGGAGATCCTCTTCCGGTGGGTCGTTTTGGGATTGAGACTCTGGGTCTAGCTCGGAGGCAGGGTCCATGTTACGAGTATGGCGTTTGTTATCAAAATTGATTTTGGGCTGCTTCAGGTCGTTCTTGCCCATGATGCAGTCCGGAATGCAGAGCCTGTGCTGGATGGACAGCTATTGGGCAGGAAGCACAGCGGGAATCTAGTGGGTCACCCGGCAGGGCAGATGCGCGCACCGGGCCGGGGGCCCCAGGAGGCACGAAACAGACACCAACCCCCACGTGTATGGGATGGAGAAGGGGTGTGGGCCTGAGTCAGACCGTGCACTCTGCGCCCCCGGCCAGCACCCACTGTCTCGCCACCCCCGGGCCCCAAAGTGCCCCCGGTACGCCGGCCCTGTCACCTCATGAAACACGCGCTACGCCCTGCACTCCTGCACCCAGTGTAACTGACAAGCGCGAAAGGCCAACGGGCAAGCGCGCACTAGCGCAAGGCACCAAGAGCAACAAGCCCAGGTGGGCACTTACTGTGGGTATAGTTGAGATCCTGGATGGCCCAGATGGCAGCAGGCTGTGCACGAGTACCTGGAATTCTACGTGCAGTCCAAAGGAGAGGAGCGTCGCCGGTCAGGTGGTGGGGCCCGAACTCCAGCGCCAGGGCCTGAAGGAGACCAGCGATGCACCGCACTCAAACGTCCTCAACCCCTTCGCGAGACCTCATGTGATTGTAGGAAGAAGGCAGATAGGCAAAGCGCAAGATGGCCCATATGTAAGTTCGCAGTTGCGGCACCTTCCAAGGCCAATCTCGGCCCCAAGCAGACGCACTTGGCGATAACTACCAGAGGACCCCGATCTTAGGCCCAAAGTACGTGGATCTGTGAAAGTCGAGTCCCGGCATCTGCAACTGCAATGCTCGTAGTCGCGCCACGCAGCTGGGATAGTAGGGGGCAGTCAGGGGCCACCGCTAACAGCAGGCATGGAGAAGGCCCAGGCTGGCGTGAAATGAAGACGCGGGAGGCTCCGCGGTCGGCCGCCCCTTCCTGGTAGCCGACGCAGAACCCAGGTCACAGCGCGGGCTAATATGTCGTCTCTGGGGCAGCCGCAGGTGTACAAAGCTGGCGGCAGGCAGTCCAATAGTGGGCCAACAGCTAGGCCGCAGCCGCGGGCCGGAGTAGCGCCGTCAACGCGGCACAAGGCCCGCGCGCGCCCAGAGCCAATGCTTCGGGAGAATGAGTCCGGCCTCAGCTGGCGCCGCGGCAGCCACCGAGAGCCCAGGGGCCGCGGCGGCGAAATCCGCCGCCTTCAGGGAAGTGCCTGTGAGTCTGGGGGCCCGCTGGAGACGGCGTCAGGCAGTGTCGCGGGTGCCGCGCACAGTTCAGGGGCCGCCAGAAGCCATGTTGTCCGTGGGAGATTATCGGACACCGCACACGTCCCAGGCGGTTCCGGCGGTGCAAAATGGAAGGAAAGGGTGCCGCAGATGTCAGGCAAGTAACCAGCAGTCTTTCAGGGTGGCAGAGATTTGATTCACGGCAGGATGGTGCAGGATCGAGAGCCAGGCCGGCGGAGCTCGCTCAGAAAGCGGCCATCTCGCTGCACGGCCAAGCCACGCCCCCCCCCCTGGCTTATTTACATTTCATCCTTCGGAGGTTGATAAATGAGTTCTGTTGAGCTGGTTAATATTAATACCCGCTGTTTAAAGGACAACAGAACTACAGGAGCCAGCGCTGGGTAAAAACATGTAGTCGATACAGTATCTGTCTGTATGACCGATCTGTAGTGTGGTTTGTAAATGTTGATAATGTTTCCTGTCAGTTACACTTGGACTGCTTCAAGTAATGAACCAACCTGTCCAAATGTGAAACCTGTGGGCCTGAGCATTCGATGAATATTTTTGATAACCACAGTACAAAATGCTGCAGCCAGCCTATGAACAGCGCTTCCTGCACTCTGATTAAATATGCAAGATTAATAGCAAGAGTGCTGACTCAGTCCTGGCAGTCATTCCCACTGCTGTAATAAACACAGCCCCGATCAAGCGTCTTGGTAATAATGTTTCATCAGAAACGTTTTTATAAAATTCTGATTGTTGCCCTTTGCAAAGGTTCTGAAATATGCTGGTTACCGTTATTTTTTTATATATTTGCTCGACTTCTCTTGGCGTATTTATCATTTGCATTTCTTTTCTGTGCATAATGGCATTGAGCAGGAAAAGCACACTAACTTCTCTATGCAAAGTATATCTTCTGTAGATCAATTTTATTAATGTTAACTAAGTACGTGTGTGACAAACTGTCAGGATTTTCACAAGAAAGTGTGGGAAACACAACAATTAACATCTTTCACAAAGCGGGAAGGATTTCCTCTAAAGCTTTGTAAAGGTTGCATAAAAATACAATTTGCAAGTTCACACGCCCTTGCTCTTATGCAAATCTCTTCCTATGCACTATAACAGCCTGCGAGTGAATTAAAATGCAGTTTGTTGACGGTCACAGTCAGGTCAGAAGTTTGATCAGCACGATGAAGTTCTATGTGAAAAAGTCAGCTATGTAGCCTAGTCAAATACAGAAATGGTCGACTGGGAGCACAGTACGAAAGCAGGTTACTTACTACTGGCAAAAGGGGTGGAGAAACACATCAAGCATTAGAAAACATGAGAGAAACAACAGACACAATGAGATAGGGGGTACACGCATCTCACATCCGCACAGGAAACAAAAATCCATGCTCCTGACACATGGACAGGAAAGCGATACATTATAATGGGTCACACTTGTGACAAGTGGCGCTTGTGTGTTATACACACATTTTAGGGGGTCTGACAGGAGATGAAATGTGAACTCATCCCACAGACACACAAGAACGGACCACCGTTGCAGACTTAAAACATGCACTGGTGCGCGATTTTCTGCCAGTTTCCCCGCTAGGTTACCTCACAGAGTCTGAAGGCTCGAGCACAAAGACACGTTTGACATCAGAGAGGATGCTGGGAGTCCGTCGGCCTTTTCGGTTGATTTCCACGTGAAGGCGATCCATTTACAAGCATTGGCATAGCCAATAGGTCTCGCCTTTGGAACCTTATAAGTGTTTAGCCATGCAACAGTTGATGTTGTTGCACCAAGGATATTGTGCTGCATAACTAAATACTTATAAGGTCCCAAAAGCGAGACCTATTGGCTATGCCAATGCTTGTTTATAGTACAATTAGGGGTTGCCAGTTTACGAATTTGGCTACACATCTGACTATTAAGTAAACCCAATGCAATCTACGTGTATGTCTAATATGATATAAATACTTTTATGAATTTTGCCGGTGGCAATCATTTTATGGAATTCAACATAGCCAGTCCCTCTTCTTATACAGCGTTTTTATTACTTCTTATCTAGACTGTTCCCACGCATCTATTGTAAGGTAGACTCTACACGGACCAGAATAGCATCACGTCTCGTTTACCATAACGATTATAAGAGATTACAAGTGTCCGAAAGGTATGCGGTTTTCATGCGCCTATGTATCAATTCTTTGCTCAGATGGGGGTATTTTGTCGACTAGTGATATATATATTTTTTGGAGGTGGTATGATAGGTTACAGTAGGATGAAGGTTACGTGAAGGCAGTCTTTTCGTGGAATCGTTACCTTTTCTTTATGTTACCTTTTCAAAAAACAGCGCCCTGACAGAGGATGCTCTGTGGTCATTGCCTTATATATATAAAGGGCATCTTTCCCTCTTTTGTCTCAGAATGTGGGTCATAGTAAAATGAAAAATAATAAATAAAAGACTTTTTTCCATTAGCTGAGGATGTTGGTGTCAGAACTAATTTAGTTTATTCTTTTACCATAGCTACGATTTTACATTAAAGTTTAAAATTGGAATCTTTGCCACTGCTGTCTCAACTCTCCAACTATACATGTGATTTTGGAGTACATACGTGCTTGCTAAAGTTCTAAGTTTGAGGTATTTACTAGAGTTCTTTTTCTTGCTCCATGCTCTAAATTTTCTCTCCACTTACATCTGGACGTTTCATGTTCCTGTTTTACCTTCCTTGACCTAAATTATCACAGTAGGTCAATTTTCTTTATATATCTTGATATTATATAACACAAATTACAATTTTCGAGCACTTTTTTATTATTTTCCAGTGTATGTCTTTCCCCTTTCTCACTGTACACACTCTGGTGCCTATATTCTCATTTTACAATATGGTCTCTATCTAGCACCCTTTCGCGATTTCAGCGTTTTTCACATTCTTCACTTTTTTATTGGTTGGGTGTAATAACACCTGTTCAAAGTATTTGTTAATAGAAGAAATGTAAGTACATTGACTTCACAAATGCTTAGTGTTGGATTGCATATTTCTATCAACAGCCTTGAAAAAGTCGTCTACACGACGAAACACGTGTCGGCTGTCTGCTTCTACGCCCCAACTTCACGTCTACAAGATCAAGAATTTTTACATTATCACATTTGCACTAGGACTATATCATTTTGTCCATTGTGTTTGTTCTGGTTACTATGTTTATGATTAAATTGAACTGACAACAGGGTCAGTTAAAAACATACTAAATGCTGTGCTCTGTACTTTAGTTATTTGATTTCAAGTATATAGGGGAGGTCTCTTTCCTATACAGGGTAACACTGTTTAGGTGGCACAGTGTGTACATTGAGCACTATCATTATCAACTATCAACTATTTAAAACATTGCGGAGGTGCTGACCTTGTCTTTATTTCCACTGCCACTTATTTCTAGTGTACCATTCTCAGCATGATTAGGTCGAAGGGGCAGTATGAACGCAACCACCCAACGGCACGTTTGTACAACACGAAGCTGGCTAAAATGTTAGCGCTGGACCTCCTCCCTTTTCTTTTGTGGAAGGGGTGGGTTTTCTTGAATTTTTGGCAGCCATCTGCCCGAAATGGAAGGTTCCCAGCCGGTCCTATTTCACCAGAGTTGCTGTTCCAGCACTACATCACGACATGCTGGAATTGCTTGGACAAGCTTTGCAGCAGAGTGCTGTTGACACTCTCTACCTGACAACAGACATGTGGACCAGTTGCCAAGCCACTGATTACATGTGCATCACTGCACACTGGATCTCTTTTGTGGGGCTTAGAGAAAAGATATCTGCAGGTGTTGACACTGCTGAGATTTTTAATGCCGCTCGGAAACATGCAACTGTAGCCATGTTCGCCATGGAGAAATCTCATACTGCTGCAAACATTTTGGAAGACTTTGACAGCAAGGTCTTTGAATGGCTGCGACCAAGAGGGCTTAACATTGGTTTTGTTACCACGGACAATGGCAGTAATATAGTTAAGGCCATGGCCGATGGTGGCTATTTCAGGGTCCTGTGTTTGGCGCACTGCATTAACATAATTGTTCAAGACTTTCTGAAAAAAGAAGACCGAGTCAGCAACTTACTGACCACCTGCAGAAGAATCTGCACACATTTCAGCCATTCTTTTAAAGCCCGGAAGCAACTGAGGATCATTCAACTTGATAATAGAATGCCAGATAAAGCACTCATCCAGGAGGTCCCAACACGTTGGAACTCAACTTATTACATGCTTGAATGTCTGTTTGAGCAGTACAGACCAATTAATGAATATGTCATGCAAAGAGGGCATGTTACTGTGATAGGCATGATTATTGAGATGGGCCAATGGGGCCTAGTTAAATTCCTGACAGAGATGCTACTTCCTTTGGCGGTCTTCACACGTGAAGTCAGCAAGGAGGACTGTACTATGGGACAAGCTATCCTATTGTTGCACATGCTACAGGAACAGCTGAAGGGGGTGTCTGCAATGAATACAGGTATGGAGGAAAAAAAGAAGCATATGAGTTGTTGGAGAGCTTAATCCTTCGCTTATCTGAAAATACAAGGGTGCAAAGAGGCATTTTGTCATCCAACCATTACATTTGTGCCACAATTCTTGATTAATGGTACAAACCATTACTGCACACTTTCATTCCTTTTTCAGACAAGGATGTTGCCAGCTACAAAACTTGGATAGCTTGGATAGCTGTGCAAGCCAGTCACCTAGAAAAAGAACAGCTGAGAATTAGAGGCCTGCTCCTCCAGGGCACAACAAGTACTGCAGGTCAGCCTTCAAGTTCAACTTCAGAGCCTGAGGGCAGTGCTGTTGGCTCACTGCAGCCAAAACCAACAGCAACACCAAGAACAACATCAACAATAACAGGAGCATCAGCCTCAGAGGAATGGTTTCTACAGGCAGGGCTTAAGTCCAGTGCTGAGGCAAAGGCAAAAGAGGCCGAGCAAAAAGGAGCACCCATGAGCATTTAGCGGATGGTCCAGGCCTATCTTGATGACCCAACAGAGATCTACTTTGATCAAAAGCCATTGCTGTATTGGTATGGGAAAAGGCGCCAATGGCCAGTGCTCAGCAGGCTGGCGATAAACTATCTGGCTTGCCCTATTACAAGTGTTTCTTCTGAGCGTGTTTTCAGTGCTGCTGGTGCTGTTCTGACAGTGAGAAGGACCAGTCTCTCGCCCCAAAACATGGAGAGGTTATCCATGATCAAAATGCATCAGCACTTTATACCACCGGATTACACCATACCTGAAGTAGCACAGCAGGAAGATGATGACGGCGACTCAGGTCATGGAAGTAGTGTGTTAGGTGACCTACTTCTGGGTGAACCACCAGAGTTTGAGGACCAGCTCTACTTCCATGACAACTAGGATTTTGAGTTACTTTCTTTCTTCCTTTGACGCCCCCAAAAAAGCCCCCAAAAAAGATATAGCTAACTAATATTATTTGCTTTATTATTTGTGTGTGTCACTGTCTTTCTGATTTGAATCACAACAAATCTATCACCACCGTCTTAGTATTTTATTGCCGGATTGCAGTTGCAACTGTGTGCTGTCAGTGAAGAAGTAAGTCCACTCCTCCGAGTCCTGACTCACCCTAATTCCGTTTCTCTCAAGCCAGACATTGGATGGAGAATAGTACAACAAATGTGAAATGTGTGCCTGCCTCGAGTCCCTCCAAGCCTGACTATAAATCTATCCTCCTTTCCGAGCCTAGAGGGACTGCCCCGGAAGAACAGGTAAAAGATGGCATGCATTGCACGCTGACTCTGAGTGATTGGTGTTTGTGTGCATGATGTCTACTAGTATTTAATCTACACACAAAAAAAGTGACTCAAGTCAATGTTTCCCTTCTTTTTGTTCAATAACAAAATTGTACTACTGCAGGCTGATCCATTGCATTTTTGATTCTGGACTCACTCAGGACACTACAGAGTTGGACACCATGAATCATGACCATACCATACTTGCAGTCAGTCAGTAGGATCGGAGATGATTGATGGAATAACTCGGGCGTTTCATGAAGTGGCCTAAAAGGTAAACAACAACACCAGACCTACATGTCTGTGTAGTGGTGGAGGTGGGTGTGGTGGTGTGACTGACAGTGGTGCATTGATTTTGTTACTTAATTTGGAAAATGCTATGTTGCTGTGTGTGTGTGTGTGTGCTCAGTGCTGTCTGGCTCCAATTCTAAGCTAAGTTATGTTATGTGTTATGTTATGTTACTGCAACTTATAGAGCGCTACAGCTGCCCCAGCAAAGGGGCGTCCCGGCGCTGATACTAAGCCTGGGCGGTGAACTAGGCTACGCTCGCGGAGCTTGCGAAGTTTCGGTAACTTCGCGATTCGCGTAGAACGCGAAGTTACCGCGCACTACGCAATTTGCGGCGTAGCGTAGCTGTTTTTCTTCTTCGCGCGCTCAATATACGTTCTCGCGCGCGCGGTAACGACCTACCGTGATTCTGCGTTCGCCGACCCGACTTCCTATCCGTTCGCGGGCGCCACGAGATTTAGAATCCGGCCGCACGATCCCGCGAGAGTGTGCGAACGCAAACACGTCATTCGGACGCGCGATCTGACTTCCGGCGGCAGTGTTGGTAAGATCGCGATCCCGAACACGAAGAAACTACAATCTGGCGAAGAATATATCTCGAGCATCATAAAACCTTCTCGAAAATTATGAATTAGTTCATTTGCACAAAAAACTCCTCAGGTTGTCATTTAGAGATGTAGTTTGGTGAGCAAGGAGTCCTTTTTCTTTTTTCCAAGAGGAAGGAAGTGCCCCTGATTCTCAAACTTCCTGTTCCTGTCCAGCAGGCTCCTCCCAGTGCTTTGTCCATGTGCTGTTCACTTTCATTTGGATTTGGAGCTGGAAGGATCACTTTTTGTGTCTGTCTGCTGCATCATATCATTGGATTGGATTTGAGGACTCTTGGATTTGAGATTTTACAAGTAAGTTGGAGAATTGGTGTACTTGTTTGTTTGATTGGGGCTTGTTTGTACCTACATTTTTTTGTGGTATTTCCATAGTTTTTAAAATGTATTGTTGTGGCCTGTAGTTTCGGCAGGGGCCTAGTTGTTTTTCTTTGATTGGAATTTCAGCCAGTAGGCCCGGACTAGAGCCAGAGGTACCCATGGGTGCATGTTTCTGTGGTGTCTGTTGAATTTAAAGTTTAAACATCATGTAGGCCGGGCATCCATGGATGGCATTGGATTGATTTGCAAAATGTGGGTTTTGGGGTGGTATTTTATATTTTTGGGTGTTTGTTAAATAAATAGGCCTTTTCAGGCAGTAGGTAACCCTGGGCGTTCAGCTCGCGGACTTTGGGCAAGTCCGCAATGCGCGACAACGCGGACTTACACTTTTTATCTTCTTCGCGCGCTCAATGTACGTTTTCGCGCGCGCGATAACGACTATTTGTGACGATCGCGATGCCGGAGGTAGTCATCCTCATGGGTGCATAAAAACTGTTTCTGTGTTGTCTGTTGAATTGTAACATAATTTAGGCCATGGATGGCATTGGATTGATTTGCAAAATGTGGCTTTTGGGGCGTATTTTATTTTTTTGGGTGTTTGTTAAATAAATAGGCCTTTTCAGCCAGTAGGTAACCCTGGGCGTTCAGCTCGCGGACTTTGGGCAAGTCCGCACTGCGCGACAACGCGGACTTACACTTTTTAATCTTCTTCGCGCTCAATGTACGTTTTCGCGCGCGCGATAACGACAATTTGTGACGATCGCGATGCCGAACACGCAGAATTTACAATCTGGCGAACAATATCTCTCGAGCATCATTAAACCTTCTCGAAAATGTTGATTTAGTTCATTTTGCACAAAAAACTCCTCAGGTTGTCATTTAGATGTAGTTTGGTGAGCAAGGAGTCATTTTTTTTTTGTTTTACAATTTTTTCCAAGAGGTAGCAAGTTGCCCAAAGTCTCCAACTGCCTGGTCCTGTCCTTTGTCTTCACTTTTTTGTTATTTTGGGTGGCCTGGCCATGTGGGTGGCGGCCATTTTGTAAAGCCATAGGCCTGCATTGTCTGTCTTGTGTTCCTTTTCTTGTTGTTCTGGGTGGCCTGGCCATGTGTTGGCGGCCATTTTGTGTGAACAGCCACTGTGCTTTTGCCATAGGCCTCCAAGCTTGCGGCCTAGTGTGCCAGTAGGCCCGGAGGTAGTCATCCTCATGGGTGCATAAAAACTGTTTCTGTGTTGTCTGTTGAATTGTAACATAATTTAGGCCATGGATGGCATTGGATTGATTTGCAAAATGTGGCTTTTGGGGCGTATTTTATTTTTTTGGGTGTTTGTTAAATAAATAGGCCTTTTCAGCCAGTAAGTAACCCTGGGCGTTCAGCTCGCGGACTTTGGGCAAGTCCGCACTGCGCGACAACGCGGACTTACACTTTTTATCTTCTTCGCGCGCTCAATGTACGTTTCGCGCGCGCGATAACGACATTTTGTGACGATCGCGATGCCGAACACGCAGAATTTACAATCTGGCGAACAATATCTCTCGAGCATCATTAAACCTTCTCGAAAATGTTGATTTAGTTCATTTTGCACAAAAAACTCCTCAGGTTGTCATTTAGATGTAGTTTGGTGAGCAAGGAGTCATTTTTATTTTGTTTTACAATTTTTTCCAAGAGGTAGCAAGTTGCCCAGAGTCTCCAACTGCCTGGTCCTGTCCTTTGTCTTCACTTTTTGTTATTTTTGGTGGCCTGGCCATGTGGGCGGCGGCCATTTTGTTAAACCAGCCACTGTGCTTTTGCCATAGGCCTCCAAGCTTGCGGCCCAGTATGCCAGTAGGCCCAGAGGTAGTCACCATGGGTGCATAAAACTGTTTCTGTGTAGTCTGTGGAATTTTGACATCATTTAGGCCATGGATGGCATTGAATTGATTCAATTGAATTGCGAAATGTGGTTTTTTTTGGAGGGTCTGACTATTTCACTTTTTGGGTGTGTTAAATAAATGCCTTTTTTGCGTGTGTACTGTGTAATTATAATTGTGTTGTTGTAGTGGTTGTCTAACTTTCCAAAGTGTTTTTAGCCATGTGGATTTTAGTTTTTGCATTAAAGCTGTGTGTGTTTTATAAGGCATCCTTTGTCTGCCCATATATAGGCCTGCTTGAGTTCATTGTTTGCCGTGCCTTGTGCCTGTGAGTCACCATGTTTCTGGGGGCCATTTTGTTGTGGTAGTTATTAGTGTGCTGTTTTTGCCACATAGGCCTGCGTGTCTTTCCATTGTTCCTCTTGTCTTACTGCTTCCAAATCCATCCCCATTGCCAGCTGCAGCTCCCTGATGCTGCTATATAATACATCCCACGTGATGCACAAATTTAGGCCAAACATGCTCCAGTACATTTTAGTTTTTGTTCTTTACTATTCTTATTCTTCCAGAGTGTACACTAGCACTACACAGTAGCCAGGAAAGCCCTGGCCTTGTTGTCAACGTCTCATAAATGGCTACACTGTGTGTTGTTGTTCACAGAGTTTCTGAAATTTAATAATTGAGGCCACCACACACTAAGTTCTATATTCTATTTGTTTGATTTGTGCTATGTTTGACTGATGTTCTGGCTTTTTTGCTTTTAGGTGCACAAAGACTGAGGAGGAGGTGTGTCTCTCATCATTGCCTGTTGCACTTCCAGACAGACATCCTGCTGCTGTACACACAACACAACGTGACGTGTGACCTGACCAGACATCTCTGCAACTGAGTGCTGCTGACATCTGAAGAAGATGGGCCCAAAGAAAGCAGGTACCAGGTCCTCCAGTACCAAGAAAGTTGCTATTGAGAAGAAGAAGGAACAGAAGAAGCAAGTGACACTGAAGTCTGGTGTGCCGGCCAATACCTTTTTGGGAAAAAAAATTGCGCCTGCAGCAGCGGTGTCCGGGGGCAAGCTGGGGGCAGCACCTCCGCATCAGTGGACCCAACCCACCAACCCAGGCCCAAGCACATGAGTGGGGAAGAGGTAGCCAGCCTAATGGTGGAAAGCAGTGATGCTGAGCCGGAGATAAACTTATCGCTATCTCAAAGTAGTACCCAATCAACGCAGGAGGAAACACAGCAGATAAGTGGTCAACAACAACAGCCGCAACCACCGCCCGCAATAGTAGTTGTTGTTCCTCCTGAAGTAGGGGCAGTTCAGGAAATTGAGCCTCATGCAGAGGTAGAAGAAGAAGCCACTCATTCAGAAGATCCATTGTCTTCCAAATCCCCAGCAAGGAAAAGGAGGGGTAGTCCATCAAGTTCTTCGCCAAGCCCCCTTCTGATGATCTAGATGCCACTTGGAAGCCACAAACTGAGTCTGAGAGGGAGCCACGTTCCAAGACCAAGCTAGGGAAAAGGAAGGTTCCAGAAAGCCTTACACTTATGGAGGTCGATGTAGAACAGCAAGATGATGATGATGATGACGACGAGCCAGTCATCACGAACATCACTCCCGGCCCCGAGGAGATGGAGACCAACATTCTTACTCTATCCAAAATCGCTGCGAGGGATGTAGCACGCATACCTCCACAGGTAACACCAACACGACCTACAGCTTCCATATTTGCATTAGCAAAGGCCCGGCAGCGACCTACATCCAGCACAACCACCACCTCTGTAGGAGTAGGTAATGGTACAGCAGCACAGAGTCAAATTCAACACACACCCTACAGATCATCCGGCATTGGAAGTGGCACCTCCAGCAGGAGGCCAAAGTTAAGCTCCCCAGTTTGGGACTTCTTTACGGTTAGCGAAAAGGAGGAGAACATTGCTATATGCTCCATTTGTAATACCTCTGTTAGTCGTGGTAAGCTTGGTACAAACTATGGTACCGGAGGCCAAATGACCCATCTGAAAAAACACCACTTGATCAGCTGGGAGGACCACCTTCGCGCCATAAAAAAAACTGCAACCATTGGTGTTGGTGGGGATAAAGGAGTAGAAGAAGAAGATCCGATCACGGTGGAAGAGGAAGGACAGGGAGACATTCTCTCTGGTAGTGGTACACAAGGTGTCCCTGACCCCAGCAGTGCAGTCTTAACGTTGCACACATCTTCAGCAACATCTCAGTGGCACAAGAGTAAGAGTCAGCCGGAGACACCAAGAAGTACCAGGTCCGCACTACCAAAAAGTGCGTTGAGCCTAAGAGAAAGGAAAACCATGCAGCCTACCATTATCAGCATGTTTGGGGGTGAGGGGCAGTACGAACGCAACCACCCAATAGCACGTTTGTACAATGCAAAGCTGGCTAAAATGTTAGCACTGGACCTTCTCCCTTTTTCTTTTGTTGAAGGGTTGGGTTTTGTGGAATTTGTGTCAACCATCTGCCCAAAATGGCATGTTCCCAGCCGCTACTATTTTGCCAGAGTTGCAGTTCCAGCACTACATCACGACGTGCTGGAATTGCTAGGAAAGGCCTTGAAGCAGAGTGCTGTTCACAGTATCCACCTGACTACAGACATGTGGACCAGTTGCCAAGTCACAGATTACATGTGCATCACTGCACACTGGATCAGTTTTGCGGGAGTTAGAGAACAGGTATCTGCTGGTGTTGATACTGCAGAGATTTTTCATGCCACTCGCAAACATGCAACTGTAGCCATGTTTGCCATGGAGAAATCTCATACTGCTGCAAACATTTTGGAAGAGTTTAACACCAAGGTCTTTGAGTGGCTGCGCCCAAGAGGGCTTACGATTGGTTTTGTTGCCACGGACAACGGCAGTAATGCAGTTTTGGCCATGCGCAATGGTGGCTATTTCAGGGTCCCGTGTTTGGCACACTGCATTAACATTGTTGTTCAAGACTTTTTGAAAAATGAATCAAAAGTCAGCAACTTACTGGTCACCTGCAGAAGAATATGCACACATTTCAGCCATTCTTTTAAAGCCCGGAAGCAGCTGAGGGTCATTCAACGTGAGCATAAACAGCCAGTCAAAGCGCTCATCCAGGAGGTGCCAACACGTTGGAACTCAACTTATTACATGCTTGATCGTCTGTTTGAACTGTACATACCACTCAATGCTTATGTCATGCAAAGATTAGGGGAACCTACTGTGAGAGGCATGACCGTTGAGATGGCTCAATGGGACCTCATTAAATGCCTGACTGAGATGCTACTTCCTTTTGAGATCTTCACACGTGAAGTCAGCAGGGAGGACTGTACTATGGGCCAAGCTATCCCATTGTTGCACATGCTAGAGCAACAGCTGAAGGATGTGTCTGAAACGTACGCAGGTGTGGATGACAAACAAGACGCATATCATTTGGCGGAGACCTTAGCCGCTCGCTTATCGGAAAATACAAGGATTAAAAATAAAATTTTGTCACAACCACATTACATTAGTGCCACAATTTTGGATCCACGGTACAAAGTATTTCTGAACAGCAAGGCAGTAATTCCTTTTTCGGAAGTGGATATTGCCAACTACAAAACTTTGATAGCTAAGGAAGCCACTATTTTCGAAAGCGAACGGCTGTTAATTACAGGCCCCCCACCCCAGGCCATAACCAGTACTACAGGGCATCCAGAGTCAAGTTCTACTTCGGAGCCTGAGGGCAGTGCATTTGCCTCCCAGCAGTCACCTACACCAACAATAACATCAAGAACAGGATCATCCACAGCACAATGTGCAACTGATTGGTTTCTACAGCAGGGGTATGGTAAGTCCAGTGCTGATGCAAAGGCAAAACAGGCCGAGCACATCAGAGCACCCCTGAACATTGAGCGGATGGTCCAGGCCTATCTGGATGACCCAACAGAGGTCTTCATGGATCGAAACCCATTGGTGTATTGGTATGGGAAAAGAAGCCAATGGACAGTGCTCAGCAGGCTGGCGATAAAGTATCTGGCTTCCCCTGTCGCAAGTGTCTCTTCTGAGCGTGTTTTCAGTGCTGCTGGTGCCATTGTAACTTCGAAAAGGACCAGTCTCTCGGCCCAAAGCGTGGAGAGGTTAACCATGATCAAAATGAATCAGCACTTTATACCACCGGATTACAAAATACGTGAATCACAGCAGGAAGAGGAGAGCGACTTGGATGACGTAAATAGTGCGTTACAGGACCTACTTCTGTCCGAACCACCAGAGTTTGAGGACGAGCTCCTCTTCCCTGACAACTAGGCTTTCAAATTGTTGCTTTCTTCCTTCCTTTATGTGTCTGTGTATCTGTCTTTCTGGTTCAAATCAAATCACAACAAAACCATCACCACCGTCTTCTCTTTTTATTTCCCTATTGGAGTTGCACGTCTGTGCATTTAACTGTCCACTCTTCAGAGTCCTGCTTCATCTTCCTGTCTCGCACAAGTACATTTCCATCAAGCCAGACATTAGTACAAGAAATGTTGCCTTTACCAGTCCCGCCTCCATTAGAAGTGAAACGTGACTACTATAGCTATCCTCCGTTTTGTTTTCGAGCCGAAACTCATCAGTGTCCGAAGGCTACAGCCTCAGCAGGCATCCAAAGGTCCTCACTGTCAGGACAGAAGGTACTTGGCAGAGAAAGACAAGAGACTCTTCGAAGAAACTTGCTGACATTTGTGCAAACTCAAATGACCAGCAATGAGCGCTACACAGGCCGCGGCCCATCATCACAGTGCTGACCATGGGAAGCAACTTAAACTGTGACAAAGTGCCACAGATGAATAAGACGAAAACCGAAACAGCGCCTAACACTCAAAATGAATGTGGGCTGGAGTAATGATGAGGCCACTGCCCCGTAAAAAAAAAAAAAAAAATGTCAGAACTAGGCATCTGATGATCTGACAGCCAAAGAGAAGAGCAAGATAGGTAATGATGGAATGCATTGGATGCTTGCAGACTCTGAGCGATTGCTGTTGTTTGTTGTTGATGTTGTGCATGAAGTCGAACTCTACTCTACTAGTTAATCTACAAAGTGACTCAAGTAAGTCAGTGACAGTCAATGTTTCCCTTCTTGTTGTTTAATAACCAAATTGTACTCCTACTACTGCAGGTGCAGGCCAATATCTGTTGCAATTTTTTAATATGGAATATGGACTTAATCGGAGTCAATACAGACTGAGTTGTAGTTGGACAACACGTACCACACCATGATGATGACCATACTATCTTTTTGCGCGCAGTCATTCAGTTGGATCGGAGATGATTCAAGGACTAACTGCATTTCATGAAATGGCATAAGGTAAACATAAACACAACAATTCAACAAGAAAGTAGTAAACACAGCAGACCTACATGTCCATGTAGTGGTGTAGTCGAGTGTAGTGATGACTGACAGCGGCGCATTGATTTTGTCACTTAATTAGGAAAATGCTAAGTTGCTGTGTATGCCTTTTGTCTGGCTATGTCAAAAATTAAGGTAAATGGAGGTTGGGTCACGGGCTGGTGCTGTGGTGGGCCTGTTCTGTCCTGTTGTTGTTGTAGCTTAATGCTGTAAACAGAATCTACACGATATATCCAAGCCGCCTCACTCTGAAAGTGTTCTCTCTTCTCTTCTTGGACTCCACCGTAAATGATGTTTTTTTTTATTCATTGATTTCTCAATACCCCTTTTGTTTTTACATCTGGACGTTACAGGCCGGCCTTTACCCTGTGCTTGCTATACTGGGAGACACAACTCACATTTACCTTACCAATCGGCATCAGGAAGGCCACCAAGATTGATGTGCGGAGCGTCCATGGAAGATAGGACCAAGAGGAAGGACGAGATTCAACTCCACAATTTTAGCATGATAATACAGTAACTTTAGTATCATTCATCATTCATCTTTTAATTAATTTGAATCCTTTTTCTCTGCAATCATTAGGACTGTGTGTTGTGTGTTTGTTTGCTAATTGATCCCTACAAATGTTTTTTAATTGTCTTTGCTATCTTTACAAGTAAGCCCAGTACAACATGGAATTTGGGTCTCTGAGGGCATATTACAGGCAAGGCAAATTGCATAGAATATACTGGTGCCCTGTACTGTCTAATTGTCTAGTAGGAGTTATTAAGTACTACTCATTAACCATCAAGTTATCTAATCTTCATCATCATTAACGCATGCATTTCCCTTTTCTCCCTTTATTGATTTTTTGGATAAGATCATGGTCGTCTGCCAAGATTGCGCTTTGCTTTTGTTGTCCATGCGTACTGTTTTTCATTTTCAAACCTTTCCCCAAACCCCCTTCCCATCCATTCATCAAACCCTAACCCTCTTCCCCCGGGCTGTGATTTATATTGAGGTGTGATGTGACTACATAAAATGTACACCAATTGATCACACGCTTGCTGGGGCAGATGTGGTGAAAGCAACACTAATTCAATTGCAAGGCAGGGCGAGGAGCTTCTTCTGCTTGCCCACCCATGCTCAGTCTATGTGCAAGCCGTCACCGGCTAATAGTAGTACATCATAATTAATTGCCGTCATTGATTGGATTAATCATCAAACTCCTACCACACAGCAGTAAAGGTTACGAATTACGATTGTGTTAAGTTAAGTGACTCACTCGACAGCACAACTACAGTTTATAACTTCTTGTACTAGGCTGTCCCCGCCACCATTATGTTTAATTTGACTTTAGCAGTTGCAACTGCAATATTGTTTGTTTGGCAGTCGTCTTCTGTACTGTATTTTACTTCGTTCGACTACTCCTCCCACAGTTTTTCTCAGGCAAGTGACTGTCTCTTTTTTATTTTTTTAGCAAATGCTACTGCCAGTGTCTACTCTACTACTACCACCACAACCATGGCATCTTCTACATTCTCTATGGAAACCATGCAGCCATCGCTGTGCCGAACGTAGTCATCATCAATCACAGGTAAGATAAGTTTGGTGGGAGGTAGAATACTAGTAGGACAAATAACTCAGTGAGGGGTACCGCATCTATCTGTTTGTTATACATCATCGGCAGATTATTTAAATCAAACACTGGCTGCGGCCCTGCAGCAGCAAGGAAACCAATGTGACGTTAATTCGTAAAACAGTAACCCCCCACAAAACATTAACATTGTATGTTTAAGTATAAATATAATTTATTACCCTAACAAAAATAAACTATCCCACACCTGACCCACCCCTCTCCCTAACCCCAACCAATGTCCAAAACGAAAAAAGTCCAAAGAATGTCCCGAAACCCCAACGCCCAATTCCCACCCACCAAAACAAGGAATAAAAAGGGGCAAAGCAACAGGGTCCTCGATGTTATAATCGGCGGGCTTTGAGGTGTTTGTCCACCAGGATTTTCACCCGCTCCTCCATTTGCTCCTCTTGCCGTGCCATCCGGAGGAGAATCTTCCTGCGGAATGCCCTGCAGTGGCATCCACAATGGGGGACAGCAGTGCTGGCTGCTAGTGAATTGCGGCGGGCGGCTACCAGACCGCGGCGCCGTACCGCTGGAGTTGGGGCCTGGCTGGGGCCCGGGCATCGGACGAGGCTGCAGCTGCTGCCGCCTCCTCCTCCTCCTCCGCCTGAGCCACCAGCCGCCGGTACTCCTGGCATATGGCCTCCAGTTTCCGGCGCCGGGCCCTGACTGCCAACTCCTTCCGCGATGGTTTGTCTTGGGAAAAGAAAGAAAAAAATATTGTTGTAACCAGTACTCTTACCTAAACAGTAACACAAAATTAATTCAACACATAATGGCACAGTAGCACTAGCAAGAAGCACAGTACATAACATTTGTGGTAATAATCTATCTATCCTCCCACTTCCTCGGCCTCTAACATTTGTGGGAGTTTCAGGCATTATACTAGCACTATGGACTCCAACCAGTACACAGTACACCAGTGTTCTTCTTATCTCTAGTTTAGCGAAATGACATAACCTGGTTGTAGCCGGCATTGCCAGCTCGGTCATCTATGCTTGAACCCAAGACAAACATACGAGTCATGACGCAGAGTCACATTAGTTTGATTTACTACTGTTTGCAGGTGGGGAAGCTCGTATTTTTCTATTACGGGTGGCACTGGCCATACTCTCTCTGTTACATGGAGGGCAATTGCTCAATTTCACAGTGCCTTGGCTACTACAAAAAGGCAGATTATATATCTGATCCAATGATCGTTGCTTTTATATGGGACAACGACATAAGGTCAGTAGCGGTCGGTGGTGGGACTCGGGGAGTTCGGCCGGGCGGTGACGTGGGTAGGGGCAGGATGGGGGTAGTAAACTATGGATTACGGCCAATTACAGGTAAGTAAACATATAAATAAATGAAACTAATTTTGTTGCGCACACTGCATCGCATTTGGCGGTGCAGTGCGCACAATGAAATTCACTTTATTTATTTGTATGTTACAGTAAAGTTACCTGTATTTGCCCGCGTAATACATTGTTTACTACTACCCCCACCCTGCCCCTCCCCACATCGGCTTTGCTACGCTGGCGCGGTTTCTTTAACATTCCCTAAAACTGTGCATCCCGTGACAGTCTCCACCTATGCTGTCTATGATGAATACATACAGGCATCCATCCATTCTAAGTAAATGTCAATCATTCTTCTTAATCTCTCCACAAACGTTACTTTGTTTCACCAACAACAACGCATGCGTCCACTCACTCCGTTGCTTGCCTTGGCTTTGAGTTTCACCCAAACACCGCTGATGATTCTTGCTATCCACAGTATCCACCCATACTGTGTCGCCCACCCAGGCAGGCATCCATTCTTCTTTCACCTCCCACCCATCCTTCAACAACACATGCATCTGATTCCTATCAGCCACCTATCCATGCTTCCAACGTATCCTTCTCTGCCAGTCGTCATATTAAATCTCGCCCGCCCTTCCTCCTTCCACCCTTCTTTCCCTTTTTGTTCAACACATCCATCAAGGTCATCTGATCTGACTTTTAGTCTCCTCCATAAAACTTTCACAGCTGAGTTGGAGTCAGATATAAGAGGCCATTGGTTAATGAAGTCACGCTGGTAATGCTATTGCTACTGCATTGCTCATGCTAAGTAAAGGGTGTCTTCTTTATTAACCGTTGTATAATGTTCACTACAACTTCATACCTAATAAGTCTCAACAACAGTACAGTGAGTGAAGTCCACTCCACACACCCTTCCAGCTAGTGCAATGTCAATAAGTCATGAATATAACTTACCACCGCCCGCCACTGCTGCTGGCTCACCCCTGTATCTCCTGCAGGTGCTGCATCTCCTGCCCCCTCCGGAATGGCCGCAACGCCATCGCCGCTGGCCCCACCGGCACTGGTGGTCGGTAGTACGCCTAGAAAAAACATGACACATTTTTAGATGCCTGTACACCTCCCCCTATTTATTCTTTTTCACTAGCAAGATTGAAAAAAAAGTTAATACATACATATTATTATTATAAATCACATTCAATAGTCCAAATCGGGTACTAGAGTACAGTCAGTAGACAGACACTAGTAGTGTTATTATGGTCCCTAGGGTCATTATTATACTATACTCTACTCTTTGCAAAGTTAGCCTGAGCCATGCAACCATTTTTCGCTTCATGTCTTTTGCGCATGTTACCTCGCAGCTTGTTGTGCAGTAACAGTAAGACGCCTTTTTGAGCCCACATGAGCACATACAGCTACTTGTTGAGCGTTGCGTACAAGAGGTCGAAAAACAAGCCACTTTGTTATGGAGTTCGGTTAGTCCGTATTACTTAGCCATAGGTAACATGTTACACTTTTTTGGCAGGACTGACAAATGCTTGCATTAACACGCACCATTTTTCTCAGGCAGAGGATTCCCTTCTACGAACCAGAGATTTGCAGAGCTTATGAATGATGCATGTAACCAGTAATTCTACGTTCTACGGTGAGGAGTCGCCCAGAATTCACACAGATCTTTTGTCTTATATCATCATGCACTTGTTGCAACAATTTTTATTGTTTTAATCTTATGCATTTTGCTGTTGGAGCTGGCTGGAGTACACTGAATTTTATAGAACAACAACATACAGAGGTTGTTATTTGAAAATAAACCTTTTGAACTTACACATAGACTCTGTGGTATTTGGTGTGGTGGTGGTGGTGGACTTACACGAGTGAGTGAGCGAAAGGGTGTTATGTTCTGGGTTGTGGAATCATAATCATTGGGTATCTTCGGGTGGGGGTTCGGGGACCTAATGAGACACTAGCTAGTCGTTCAGGGGATTGTGGGTTCACTTCTGACTGAGGTGTGAGGAACGTCCAAGTTCCAAACTCGCATCACCAACATCCTATTTCATTGTGCATAGTTCTGCATGGGGCTGTGCAGAATCCAAGTAGTATGTACTATATCCTATCAAAAATAGTCAAATATCTGGTTGTGCATTTTGTTTGTGGTAATTGTCAAAGCCTCAAGATTAAGAAGCCTAGAAGAGGACAACCGAAAGGACTGGACTCAGTGGCTAGAGCTATTAGTATTGGTCAATCTGAGTTTTATTCAAAACCGTACAATAAAGAGTGGCAATGCAAACTGGGCAAGCTTAGCGACAGACTAATAGTAGTAGTACAGAGTACAGACATTCATAGCAGAGGCAGTTAGAACTTAGAGGCAGGGATAACCAGAATTTAGAAACAGATAGTCAAGTCAAGATCAAAGAATCTTTTGTAAAAAATATAATTAGGGAGTGGAGCCAGAATTAATAGTTCTGAAAAATAAGGTCCAGTAAAAGTTAGGGCAATATAATTGTTAATATAACCACTGGAGGACTTACTGGGACCAGCAGCAGGGCCCTCGGTAGAGGAGCGGTCCTCTGGTGGTTGTCCCGCCGACTCGGACCCCGTCTTCTTGCCCCTGGGTGCTGCAGATCAGTGATCATGTAAGATATAATAAAGAAAAGAAAGACACAAACATTAATGATTGCTGTGAAACAAATAAATTATCTAAAAAAACGCTCAAAAAACGTGTTAGGAAACAAAAATTGCAATAAAATTGACCTATCTAATCCGATCGACTACTGGCTTGCGGGATTCACGGACAGTCTACTTATTTGGGAACACTAATTCAGTGTTCCATTCTGATTGATTCAAATAAAATCCAGAACACTAACTAAGCCTAAGTACCACCTGACCTAGCCCACCTATTCCAGGCGGGCCAATTGTTCATTAAGCCTGCATTTCCATTTTTTTTTCCCATCAAAAATGCATAGATGAGAAGGAGGACACATGCATAAAGTCAGTGCATAATGCATACACCAAATTGTTGGTTGGTTGCGTCTGATGTTCTGCAGCTGACTGACACTGCTAAGCTAAGCTTACCAGTACCACTCACTAAACAAACTACAAAAGGTTCTACTAAGGACTGGTCAAGCAGCACTCAGTGACAGAGGATGCGTCACGCAGACCGCTCAAAAATTATCAACTAATAGTAACTAAACCTAGTATCAAATCCATCCACCACTATTTGACAGGAGGACAAAGGAAGGACTACAGTCTCTCTAGCAATAGCATTACCTAACTGAAGTTCTCTAAAGTAAACTCTTACATAATAATGACAAGCGAGCGCAAAGTTGCAAAAAAGTAAGAGTACCGCCCAGCACCTGTGTCCTACAATCACAGAAGATTTTGAAACGTAATTTACCTGCAATGTAAGCAGCATTATTCTTGTTATTTGTAAAAAATGTATACACAAATCACAATACTTATACTACTATATATATTGGCTACTCACCAAGCCCCACGACCTCGACACCTAGCAGGTCCAACAGGTCCTGCTCCCGGTCAAGAATGTCTGACCACCGGTGGGCCAGCTGGTTATGGGTGCGCCGGACCGCGGAGCAGCGAAACACTGCCCGACGCACCTTCGCCCACCGGCGGTGATGCTCCTGGGTCGGGTAACCGGAGCCTGGCCTGCCGCCTGCTGCCAAGGTCAAGGGGAGGTGGCGCTGAATAAAAAAACAAGGGCGGCCACCTCCTCCTCCGTAAACAGCTGGCGGGCTTGCACCCCTGCAGGGCGCAGTCTGCCGCAAGGCAGGCGGCGATTGGGCGCACGCGCCTTGCCCTTTGAGCCGCTGCTGCTACCCTTCGCCATGGTTCTGGGGTGGGAGGAGGTGAAAAAGAAAAGTTAGAAGGGAAAAATAAAGTTAGGGGAAGAAGTAGGAGCTTAAAGAAGAAAGTTATATAAAACAGTTGAAAAGTAAAAAAACACAGTAAAAAGTAGAAAAAAATGCAAAATATAGACTTAGGCAGAGAGAGAGATAGGTAAGAAATAAAGAAAAATTGAAAAACAGTGTAAAAAACTAAGGATTGCAAAGATTGAGGGAGGATAGAAAAGCAGGCCCAGAACCATAGCATAGAGTGGTAAAACAAGATGGCCGCGCCCATCGCGACCGCATGGGTAAGTTTGCGCGATATTTCTCCCCGAGCACGCAAAAACGTCGCGAACACGTACAACGCGTTCCCGAACATGGAATGCGCATCGCGAGCACGCTATACGCGACCCGGAACAGGAAATAAGGGATCGCGAACGGGCGGGACAAGTGAAAAACAAAATGGCCGCGCCCATAGGCGACCGCATGGGTAAGTTCGCGCCCCCGAGCACGCAAACAGCGTCCCGAACACGAACAACGCGTTCCCGAGCAAGAAAAACGCATCACAAACGGGCGCGCCAAGCAGCTACGCATGCTCGCGATGCTACGCGTAGCTCGCGTAGCGCTCCGACGTCTTCGCGTAGCTTCGCGTAGTGCGATTACGCGAACTACGCCCAGGGTTAGCTGATACCAAAAAAAGACTGACAGTGGAGGTTGGGTGGGTGGGCCTGCTCCTGTTGTTGGAGGTAACTACTGGAAACAGACTTGATTTAGCCATGCCGCCTCTGAAAGTCTTCTTGTTGCACTTCCCCTTAATTTATGCAGTTTAACTTTTCTCCTTGATTTTTCAATATCCTCTTTGTTTTTCCATCTACAGGCCAGCCTTTACCCTGCGCTATACTGGGAAAAACAACTCACACTTACCTTACTAAACCGCATCCGCCAGGCAGTCACCCAAGATTGATGGACGGACAGTCCAAGGAAGGATCAAGAGGAATGCGGAGATGCAATTCCCAATTTGGCAATATTTATAGTATCATTTTCGTTTGATTCATTTTTTCTCTTCAATTATTACGACTGTGTGTGTTGTTCTTTATGTTTGCTTATATATTTCACTCCTATAGATATTTTGTAATTTTCTTTGCTATCTTTCAAAGGAAGCCTGGTACAACAACAGAACATAAAATGTATGTAACTTGGGTCTCTCTGGGGGCAGACAGGCAAGGCAATTGCATAATAATTAATAATATACTGCCCTGTACTGGTCTAGTACTACACTCATCAAGTCATCACCATCATGTATGCATTTCCTTTTTCTCCCTTAACAGATTTGTATGACGGTCGGCTGCCAAGATTTTGTGTGTTGTCCATGTGTATTGTTTGTCTTTGTCAAACCTTTCCCTCAAATCCCCCTTCCCAACCATTCATCAAACCCTAACCCTCTTCCCCCGGGCTGTGTGATTTATATAGAGGTGTGACTA
This sequence comes from Calotriton arnoldi, assembly GCA_963921515.1. Taxonomy (NCBI): domain Eukaryota; kingdom Metazoa; phylum Chordata; class Amphibia; order Caudata; family Salamandridae; genus Calotriton; species Calotriton arnoldi. The sequence continues at coordinate 539,009 of CAWUFW010005039.1, forward strand.
AACTTAATTTACACCAATTATTGATCACACACTTGCTGGGGCGGATGTGGGGAAAGCAACACTAACTCAAGGCAGGGCGAGGATCTTCTTCTGCTCTAAGTATATATACTATAGCCCACACTGGCAATATTAGATTGCCCACCCCCATGCACAGTATTCGATATTAATTTTTTTTTCCAGAGGAGCATAATCCATCTCATAATAATATAATTGGTTGCCAGCATTGAGTCATCAATCAATCTAGTTCCAGCACTAAAGGTTACGAAGCCGCTTGTCCACTTCATAGCTCGAGTCGACTTCATTTTGTAACTTGTACTAGGCTAGCCCTCCAGGCATTCTGGTTTATTTTACTTTAGCATTGCTTATCATCATCGATTCATCATGGTTTCTTGTTTGGCAGTCTTCTTGTGTACTGTACTTCTACTACTCGTTCCCTAGTCTCCCTCAGGTGACTGACAGTGTCATTTTCTTTTTTTGCAAATGCTACTGTCAGTGTCTACTACTACTACCACCACCATGGCACATTGGGAAACCAAACCATCACCATGCAGCCATCGCTTCGCCTAAGTATAAACAGCAATAACAGGTAAGAGAAGAAGTTTGGGGGAGGCATAATGTATATACTATGGAAATTATTTAATTTACACACCCACACCCTTCCAAGTCCGTAGGGGTTTTAGTTGCAGACTGCATAGACTAGGAGGAGAGACTGACAGTACTAGTAGGACAAGTTACAAGTGAGAGTACCGCATCTATCTGTTGGTGTGTTACACTATCGGCAGATTTCAATCAAAAACTGGCTGTGGCCCTGCAGCAGAGGAAACAGTGTGAAGTAAAAGAGTAACCTCCCCACAAAAGATTTACATCATATGTAAACTATAAATAATATATTCGCCTAACAAATAAACTAACTAGAATGAAAAAAAGCCACAACACCTGACCCACCCCTCTCCCTAACCCCAACCAATGTCCATCATTATTAAGAGTCCAATGTCCATAAATTAAAATGTCTATAAAAAAAAAAAAGTTTTCCCCAACGCCCAATTCCCACCTCCCAAAAACAAAGATTAAAAAAGGGGCAAGGCGATGGAAGTCTAGCGGCGGGCTCGCCGTATCTTCCTCTCCAGGGTGTTTTCCGCTCCTCTAGGCGCGCCATCCGGAGGAACGGGCAGCACTGACATGTCTTGCAGTTGCATGATCAGGGGTGGGCAGCTGTGTTTAAAGAAGTGCGGCGGGTGGTTACCAGACCACGGCGGCGTTCCACTGCAGGCACTGGGGGGGCCCGGCTAGGGCCCGGGGCATTGGAGGAGGCTGCTGCCGCCTCCTCCTCCGCCAGAACCACCAGCCGCTGATATTCATTACGGATGTCCTCCAGCTTCTGTTGCCGGGCCATGGCTGCTAACTCCTTCCTGTTGGGTTGTTGTTTCAGTTGGGAAGGAGTACCTATATCAAGAAAGAAAAAAGACAATTGTAACCAATACTCTTAGCAAAACAGTAGCACAAAATTAATTATGTACATAAAATTATACTGGCACAGTAGCACTAGCAAGCACAGTACATAACATTTGTGGTATCCTCCCACTTCCTCGGCCTCTAACATTTGTGGGAGTTTCAGGCATTACTTGGCAATATGGAGTAGACAAGTCTTCTTCTTCTCTCTCTTGTTTAGCTAAATTAACCTTGTATGCATGCCAGCTCAGCCAGCTTGCGCCCTAGACAGACATACTTGTGTCGCAGTTGCAGACTCACGTTACTTTACTACTGTCTGTAGGTGGTGCAACTGTAGTCTACAACTACACAATTATATTATTTTTCTATTATGGCCATACTCTGTTAAATCAATGGCAACTGCTCAATTTCACTTTCACCCTGACTACTACAACAAGGCAGATGATATCTGATATGAATGATTATATATGGGACAACGTGAGGTACTACTATTGTTTGATTGTGTAACCATGCAGCCGATAGACCACCCATGGCAGAAACGGTCGAAATGACATAGGTAGGGAGTGGGCCTCAGAGTCGAAGGGAGGCGATTGATAATGGGTGGGTATGGGTACATACATGCACAATATATATGTTGTGCTTGCAAACTACTGTGAGTCAAGGGAGTATTCTGAAATACAACCTTGAATCAAAAACCTTGAAAAAAAAACAGTCCTTATTACTTCCCCGCGATTTTTCCATTTATCATTGCATTGCTCTTCTAGCATTATTTTTTTTATTCTAATCTTATTCTTATCTTCACCCTTGGCTTTGCTACTCTGGCATGGTTTATTTTTCTTTTACATTCTCTTCATCCAGTGACAGTCTACACCTATGCTATGATTGAATACCATCCAGGCATCCATTCATTCAAAGTAAACATGGCTATCATTCTTCTTAATCTCTCAACAAACCTTTAACCAACAACATACATTGGTAATTGTTTTAAATCACCACCCATGCGTCTTTGCTTGCCTTTGAGTTTGACCCATCAAACCCCCCCGGAGGATTCCTATCACCCATACAGTTTCACCCACCCACCCAGGCAGACATCCTTTCTTTCACCTTTCACCCATCCTTCAACCACCCATGCATCCGATTCCTATCAGCCACCTATGCATCCCAGGCCCCCTTCCTTCACCCACGCATCCTTCTCTGCCAGTCATATATTACATGTCACCCGTCCTTCCTCCTTCCATCCTTCTTTCCATTTTCGTTCAACCCATCCATCAAGGTCGTCTGACTCTTAGTCTTCTTCATAAAACTTTCCCAGCTGAGTTGAAGTCAGATAGAAGAGGCCATTAGTTACTCAACTCCCGCCGCTAATGCTATTGCTAATGCTAAGTAAAGGGTGTCTTCTTCAACCGTTGTTCACAACAACTTAGGGGTCGATTCCGATCCCGGTCGGAGGCGCACCTAATACCATTCGGCCGGGAAAAAAGCCAGGCGAATGCCTGTTTCCCGACCGAATCGCACATACGTCCGAACGAGCAAGTACGATGCGCACAACTGCCCAAATCCCGACCCAGTCGTACTCACCCAATACAGGTCCCGTTCTCCGACCGAGGCGGATCCGGAAACGCAGAATCGAGTCGCACGGAAGCCAAAATGCTGCCCCGTCCGGCCGGACAAGTACGATGCGCCCTCCATACGCGCCGAACCCGTCGCTACGCACGGCACGTCAAAGCATCCGGGAAAGGCGCACATAAGCTCAGATTCACGACACCAGATGATCCACGGCTACGAGACGAACACGCCAGCAACGAGGACGAGGCAAAGCAAAGAGAAAGACGAACGAGACGAACCAACCATGAATCCCATCGTGCCGATCCTACCAATATTCTACATCTATTACCGGAACTGGCACGGACGCGTACGACGCAGAAGGTAAGTCAGACACCCACCACACAAACAAACCACACATACCCGACATATCACACACACACATAGGGATGCAGAAATTACTTACACCAGCAACAGCAGCACCATAGGGGCGGGATGGCTATCACCAATGCCACATATACACATAGGGGCCTGGATGCCAACCACTAACACCACCCCTACCCAGGGGGTGCTAGATGCCTGTCACTACTACCACCTCTACCCATGGGGGGCTGGATGCCTACCACCACTACCACCCCTACCCAGGGGGTGCCAGATGCCTACCACTACCACCACCCCTACCCAGGGGGTGCTAGTTGCCTGTCACTACTACCACCTCTACCCAGGGGATGCTGGATGCCTGTCACTACTACCACCCCTACCCATGGGGGCAGGATGCCTGTCACTACTACCACCTCTACCCATGGGGGCTGGATGCCTACCACCACTACCACCCCTACCCATGGGGGCAGGATGCCTGTCACTACTACCACCTCTACCCATGGGGGCTGGATGCCTACCACCACTACCACCCCTACCCAGGGGTGCCAGATGCCTACCACTACCACCACCCCTACTCAGGGGGTGCCAGATGCCTACCACTACCACCACCCCTACCCAGGGGTGCTAGATGCCTACCACTACTACCACCCCTACCCATGGGGGCAGGATGCCTGTCACTACTACCACCTCTACCCATGGGGGCTGGATGCCTACCATCACTACCACCCCTACCCAGGGGGTGCCAGATGCCTACCACTACCACCACCCCTACCCAGGGGTGCTAGATGCCTACCCCTACCACCACCCCTACCCAGGGGTGCTAGATGCCTGTCACTACTACCACCCCTACCCATGGGGGCAGGATGCCTGTCACTACCACCACCCCTGCCCAGGGGGTGCCAGATGCCTACCACTACCACCACCCCTACCCAGGGGTGCCAGATGCCTACCACTACCACCACCCCTACCCAGGGGTGCTAGATGCCTGTCACTACTACCACCCCTACCCATGGGGGGCAGGATGCCTGTCACTACTACCACCCCTACTCATGGGGGGCAGGATGCCTGTCACTACTACCACCTCTACCCATGGGGGACTGGATGCCTACCACCACTACCACCCCTACCCAGGGGGTGCCAGATGCCTACCACTACCACCACCCCTACCCAGGGGTGCTAGATGCCTACCCCTACCACCACCCCTACCCAGGGGTGCTAGATGCCTGTCACTACTACCACCCCTACCCATGGGGAAGGATGCCTGTCACTACCACCACCCCTACCCAGGGGGTGCCAGATGCCTACCACTACCACCACCCCTACCCAGGGGGTGCTAGATGCCTGTCACTACTACCACCTCTACCCATGGGGGGCAGGATGCCTGTCACTACTACCACCCCTACCCATGGGGGGCAGGATGCCTGTCACTACTACCACCTCTACCCATGGGGGCTGGATGCCTACCACCACTACCACCCCTACCCAGGGGTGCCAGATGCCTACCACTACCACCACCCCTACTCAAGGGGTGCCAGATGCCTACCACTACCACCACCCCTACCCAGGGGGTGCTAGATGCCTACCCCTACCACCACCCCTACCCAGGGGGTGCTAGATGCCTGTCACTACTACCACCCCTACCCATGGGGGGCAGGATGCCTGTCACTACCACCACCCCTACTCAGGGGGTGCCCGATGCCTACCACTACCACCACCCCTACCCAGGGGGTGCTAGATGCCTGTCACTACTACCACCCCTACCCATGGGGGGCAGGAAGCCTGTCACTACTACCACCCCTACCCATGGGGGGCAGGATGCCTGTCACTACTACCACCTCTACCCATGGGGGCTGGATGCCTACCACCACTACCACCCCTACCCAGGGGGTGCCAGCTGCCTACCACTACCACCACCCCTACCCAGGGGTGCCAGATGCCTGTCACTACTACCACCTCTACCCAGGGGGTGCTGGATGCCTGTCACTACTACCACCCCTACCCATGGGGGCAGGATGCCTGTCACTACTACCACCTCTACCCATGGGGGGCTGGATGCCTACCACCACTACCACCCCTACCCAGGGGGGCAGGAGGCCTGTCACTACTACCACCTCTACCCATGGGGGGCTGGATGCCTACCACCACTACCACCCCTACCCAGGGGGTGCCAGATGCCTACCACTACCACCACCCCTACCCAGGGGTGCCAGATGCCTACCACTACTACCACCCCTACCCATGGGGGGCAGGATGCCTGTCACTACTACCACCTCTACCCATGGGGGCCTGGATGCCTACCACCACTACCACCCATACCCAGGGGGTGCCAGATGTCTACCACTACCACCACCCCTACCCAGGGGGTGCTAGATGCCTACCCCTACCACCACCCCTACCCAGGGGGTGCCAGATGCCTACCACTACCACCACCCCTACCCAGGGGGTGCTAGATGCCTACCCCTACCACCACCCCTACCCAGGGGGTGCTAGATGCCTGTCACTACTACCACCCCTACCCATGGGGGGCAGGATGCCTGTCACTATCACCACCCCTACCCAGGGGTGCCAGATGCCTACCACTACCACCACCCCTACCCAGGGGTGCCAGATGTGTACCACTACCACCACCCCTACCCAGGGGGTGCTAGATGCCTGTCACTACTACCACCCCTACCCATGGGGGGCAGGATGCCTGTCACTACTACCACCTCTACCCATGGGGGGCTGGATGCCTACCACCACTACCACCCCTACCCAGGGGGTGCTAGATGCCTACCACTACTACCACCCCTACCCATGGGGGGCAGGATGCCTGTCACTACTACCACCTCTACCCATGGGGGGCTGGATGCCTACCACCACTACCACCCCTACCCAGGGGGTGCCAGATGCCTACCACTACCACCACCCCTACCCAGGGGGTGCTAGATGCCTGTCACTACTACCACCCCTACCCATGGGGGGCAGGATGCCTGTCACTACCACCACCCCTACTCAGGGGTGCCAGATGCCTACCACTACCACCACCCCTACCCAGGGGGTGCTAGATGCCTGTCACTACTACCACCCCTACCCATGGGGGCAGGATGCCTGTCACTACCACCACCCCTACTCAGGGGGTGCCAGATGCCTACCACTACCACCACCCCTACCCAGGGGGTGCTAGATGCCTGTCACTACTACCACCCCTATGCATGGGGGCAGGATGCCTGTCACTACTACCACCCCTACCCATGGGGGGCAGGATGCCTGTCACTACCACCACCCCTACTCAGGGGTGCCAGATGCCTACCCCTACCACCACCCCTACCCAGGGTGTGCTAGATGCCTGTCACTACTACCACCCCTACCCATGGGGGCAGGATGCCTGTCACTACCACCACCCCTACTCAGGGGGTGCCAGATGCCTACCACTACCACCACCCCTACCCAGGGGGTGCTAGAGGCCTGTCACTACTACCACCCCTACCCATGGGGGGCAGGATGCCTGTCACTACTACCACCCCTACCCATGGGGGGCAGGATACCTGTCACTACTACCACCTCTACCCATGCGGGGCTGGATGCCTACCACTACCACCACCCCTACCCAGGGGGTGCTAGATGCCTGTCACTACTACCACCCCTACCCATGGGGGGCAGGATGCCTGTCACTACTACCACCCCTACCCATGGGGGGCAGGATGCCTGTCACTACCACCACCCCTACTCAGGGGGTGCCAGATGCCTACCCCTACCACCACCCCTACCCAGGGTGTGCTAGATGCCTGTCACTACTACCACCCCTACCCATGGGGGCAGGATGCCTGTCACTACCACCACCCCTACTCAGGGGGTGCCAGATGCCTACCACTACCACCACCCCTACCCAGGGGTGCTAGAGGCCTGTCACTACTACCACCCCTACCCATGGGGGGCAGGATGCCTGTCACTACTACCACCCCTACCCATGGGGGGCAGGATACCTGTCACTACTACCACCTCTACCCATGCGGGGCTGGATGCCTACCACCACTACCACCCCTACCCAGGGGGTGCCAGATGCCTACCACTACCACCACCCCTACTCAGGGGGTGCCAGATGCCTACCACTACCACCACCCCTACCCAGGGGGTGCTAGATGCCTACCCCTACCCAGGGGTGCTAGATGCCTGTCACTACTACCACCCCTACCCATGGGGGGCAGGATGCCTGTCACTACCACCACCCCTACTCAGGGGTGCCAGATGCCTACCACTACCACCACCCCTATCCAGGGGTGCCAGATGCCTGTCACTACTACCACCTCTACCAAGGGGGTGCTGGATGCCTGTCACTACTACCACCCCTACCCATGGGGGGCAGGATGCCTGTCACTAATACCACCTCTACCCATGGGGGGCTGGATGCCTACCACCACTACCACCCCTACCCAGGGGGTGCCAGATGCCTACCACTACCACCACCCCTCTCAGGGGGTGCAAGATGCCTACCACTACCACCACCCCTACCCAGGGGGTACTAGATGCCTACCCCTACCACCACCCCTACCCAGGGGGTGCTAGATGCCTGTCACTACTACCACCCCTACCCATGGGGGGCAGGATGCCTGTCACTACCACCACCCCTACCCAGGGGTGCCAGATGCCTACCACTATCACCACCCCTACCCAGGGGTGCCAGATGCCTACCACTACCACCACCCCTACCCAGGGGTGCCAGATGCCTGTCACTACTACCACCTCTACCCATGTGGTGCCAGATGCCTACCACTACCACCACCCCTACTCAGGGGGTGCCAGATGCCTTCCACTACCACCACCCCTACCCAGGGGGTGCTAGATGCCTACCCCTACCACCACCCCTACCCAGGGGGTGCTAGATGCCTGTCACTACTACCACCCCTACCCAGGGGGTGCTGGATGCCTGTCACTACTACCACCTCTACCCATGGGGGGCTGGATGCCTACCACCAACAACACCCCCACTCATAGGATGGGTAATGCATGATACAACAAGCACACACCAACATAAGGAATGCAACAAAAAGACATCCCCCCAACACCATGACAAGCGTGTGTAGACTGTGTCAAATGCCTACAACACTGAACATGACTTTGAACATACAATGTGACCCCATATCACATGTGTCACACATAAATGTGTGTGGCCCCCACAATGCAAGCCGACCATGACCACTGTGGCAATGGGGTCCAACCCCCATCATCACAGTGACCAAAATGCAAGTGTGGGGCCCATAGCTGAAGCACATCTTGAACATTGTGGCAATGGGGTCTAAACCCCCATCATCACAGTGACCAAAATGTAAGTGTGGGGCCCATAGCTGAAGCACATCTTGAACATTGTGGCAATGGGGTCTAAACCCCCATCATCACAGTGACCAAAATGTAAGTGTGGGGTCCATAGCTGAAGCACATTTTGAACATTGTGGCAATGGGGTCTAAACCCCCATCATCACAGTGACCAAAATGTAAGTGTGGGGCCCATAGCTGAAGCACATTTTGAACATTGTGGCAATGGGGTCCAACCCCCATCATCACAGTGACCAAAAGGTAAGTGTGGGGTCCATAGCTGAAGCACATTTTGAACATTGTGGCAATGGGGTTTAAACCCCCATCATCACAGTGACCAAAATGTAAGTGTGGGGCCCATAGCTGAAGCACATCTTGAACATTGTGGCAATGGGGTCTAAACCCCCATCATCACAGTGACCAAAATGTAAGTGTGGGGCCCATAGCTGAAGCACATTTTGAACATTGTGGCAATGGGGTCTAAACCCCCATCATCACAGTGACCAAAATGTAAGTGTTGACATTGAAAAAGCTGCAACTGCCAAACTGCATGGATGATTCCTGGTCACAGAACAACAAACACATCAGTGGCAAAGTAGTGCTTGTGTCCCATAGCAACATAGATTGGGGGAGGCAAACAGTGCAGTGCAAATAAGACATACCTTTGGCCATGTGCAGACAAACATCACCCATGGGGGCTGACACTGTCAACATCCATCAATGACACAATGACAGAAGTGACCATCATAATGCAGACCCACATATTTGCACCAATGGCCACACAAATGGAGATACCCTGTGGAGACTGTAGATGTGAGGTGAACAAATAACATACCATGGCAGCAATGGGACACACAAACAATGATCATTGTGCTGACTGATGACCTAGGAGTCCCAGGGACAGCAGGTGAAACCCACCAAACAACATACAGCCAATGGCACACTAAAGATATGCCAATGCAGTGGTGCAGATGCAAAACAAACAGGCAGACCCACACTGCACATCAAACACAACAGGTGAGGGGGAGGGGTGCCAGTGTCCCCAGGCAACCACACAACACATGATGAGGCCTGAATACCAATTACACAGATGCACATACAGTGCCACACAAAAGTAACTCATGGATCCAAATCCCCTATGTGGGCAATCAGGCATTGTCAGATGAGAGGGAGCACAAATTACACATGTCACACAAGCTTGTAGGAACAGCAACTAACACAGCAAGACACAGACCCACCACAGCACTACCCCCAGGGACCCCATATTGTGCTGACACTAGCCTGCATGATAATCCCACTGTGATGACAATGTTAGATGTCGTTCACACTGTGAACCCCAGCCATGTGTCCTGAGCAACTAACTACCATCACACCTACACAAGCTCCAATCAATCAGCACGGCCTGCCAGTCAAGGCCAATATGGAGGTAGGGGTCTGGCCGTGCAACAACTCACTTTTGCACACACTCAACACCACACACCCTGATCTCCACCAATGTGCAGCAGTGAAGCTCACATGGACTGGTGACATTGCACATGCGAAAAATGTCTATAAAACGGTTGCACACCCTAATTCTAAGTTTTTAATGAAAAGTAGTTCAGTGTGATCCTCTTAGGTGCTCATGAGTATCACCTCCTGATCCTTGAGGTGTTGGGTACAATTGAAAAAATGGCGCCCTCCAAACGAGGAGTGAGCAAACTCAATGAGCACTCATAGCGGCATGGTTGCCGCTTTCAAATCTTCATCCAAAAAACGATAATCCATATTATATGGTTATTATATTCCTTTATTTTGTCTTTGCATCTTAATTTCATACTTCATTTTTCAAAATTTGGTTCATACGATTCTTTGCATATGCATACCATTAGTGAGGTAAATTATCTCATTACACAGGTACCCCAATGCATTTCAGGCATCGGCCCTTCGTCAGGGGGATCAGTCCTACGAAAAATGTATAATGCGATTTACTAATCCAGGAACACATATGTGCATTACTTTAGTACAATGTTCAAAACATCAATTCTGTGCGTGTTGTGTCTAAAGCTAACGAAAAAAACGTGAGTGCTGCAAAGTGAACAGAACCTCGTATCTCATGCGATGAATTACACCCAGTAATAACTCGGTAAACACCCGTGACAATGCTACTTTGTTAAACTGCGTGCGCCAGTAAAAAAAACATCTTTAAGTGCGTTATCAGAAAACAAGATATACAAGAAGTGACAAATCCATTAAACCGGTGCATAAAGTCACTGACATCAGTCCCATTATAACCGCTCCAAACACGCGTGCATTGTTCGTATACCAAAAGTGCCAACCGACCGGCCACTACACTCTTAGAAATACTTGTTGTAATGTCAATATTCTCTCTCTCTATCCTCTGCTCTTTAAGTTTCTATAGCTAAACGTTTCTTCCTGGAATTAAATGTAAAAAGAAAACCGGAAGTAACAATAATCATAGAAAAAAGACTATGACGACGATCCAACGGACGGTGAACTCTTATAAGTAAAATTGTTCAAAATTGCATATAACTACAACTAAGATCAAGGTGTTAATAGTACTTCACGATAATAGCTCCTAATAAATTTAATAATGTACCTGAAACAATCCCAAATCTTCATAAGTACAAACACCAACCGTGGTCTCAATAAAGCGCGTAGCGGAAAAAAACCCGTAGCAGTAAAAAAGGGTAACCATGGTGACAGGCACCAACCTATCGACTGACGAAACCATTCTTAAAGGTGCACAACTGTGCAAGATGTAAAAACACGAACAGATCTAATTTGTATTCGAACTTGAAACAGAGACTGAAAAATAATGTGTACACGCTTAAAATATACAAAATCCCTAAAGCCAACTCTGGTGCTGTGTAATGTGATGTGATTAAACATTGTGTGCACTCAAAGCTCTCTCATCGAAAGGTACACGAAATACACATATGGTTGTAGATACATGACAGCCACAAGTTGTTATAGAAAACAACTAAATTCTAAACGATCATTCAACCCTTTGGGGTGTATTGAGTTCAATTTGGAAATCCAGTACAGTTCACGTTGTAAAAGATATTGTCTATTGTCCCTTCCTTCTTCAATGTTTACCTGTTCCAATACCATGTATCTCAGTTGGCTGATGTTGTGATTCATTTGCAAAAATGTGTTGCCACAGTGGATTTAAGATTTTTGTACGGATGTTACTTTTGTGTTCCATGAGACGAAGTTTTTACTTTTCGTTCCGTTTTCCCGATGTATGGTAGTCCACATGGACACTTTATAAGGTACACTACGTTGGTAGTGTCACACGTGGCTGTGACTCTCAATTTGATGGGGGTGCCCTGAGTAGGGTGCGTGATGGTAGTGCCCTTAATAATGTTATTACAACTTCCGCAATTGTGACATGGGATGGTACCTCTGTAATTTAGATCTTTTCTACTGGTTTTTCTGTTGAGAAGTTGTTTCAAGTTTCTGGTGCGTTGGTATGCGAAAATAGGAGGGTGTTGAAATATGCCTTTAAAATCGGGTTCAGCTTGTACCAATGGCCAATATTTTTGGATTGTTTGTTTTATCTTCGTGCTTTCTGTAGAGTGTTTGGACACAAACACCATTCTTTCCTCTTTTGTGACGTGTATCACTTTAGGTGTTAACAATTCCACTCTGTCCATCAATTTCACTCTGTCAACTGCTTCTTGTAAAATTGGTTCAGGATATGATCTTTCTTTGAATTTTTGTAAAATCCTTTTACTGTTATTGTTGTATAATTCTTCTGAAGATGAAATTCTTTTAATCCTGAGCAATTGCGAATAAGGTAAGTGGCGTTTTAGAGACTTTTGGTGAAAACTGGAGAAATCGTATGAACCAAATTTTGAAAAATGAAGTATGAAATTAAGATGCAAAGACAAAATAAAGGAATATAATAACCATATAATATGGATTATCGTTTTTTGGATGAAGATTTGAAAGCGGCAACCATGCCGCTATGAGTGCTCATTGACATTGCACATGCACCCATGACAATACCAGGGGTGGTGGTGGGAACTAAGGTGCAGAAACCCATCACACATGGCCAGTCAACAAGACTCGTCAATGTCTGACACACAGCACAGTATGCCGTACATGGGCATGATGTGAAATCCACCACAATCAATGGGATCCTGGCCATAGTCACACACCAATGAAGAAGCCAAGGTGACACACGAAGAACACACGTACACAACTACCAACATTGCAGCTCTGACCCTGAGCAGTGGCAGCAGTCCCACACACAACGTGTCACAATCACTGAAAGCTAACACAAACTGTAAATCACATGACTCGTGTAAACAACAAGTGCCAAGGGGAATCCTGAATGTGTCCCATCTGCGTTTGCCCACATCCCCAGCACTGACAACAAAGACAACCTGGGATGACAACCTCATGAAGATTAGTTTGCCATGCACCCACATCACAGAGAAATCAGGTCCAAGATGATGGATGAACACAGAACAACTCAGCAAGCATCACAAACAGGAACATCCCTAGGGACACAGCCTGTGTAGGAAAAGGGAAGGGAACACGCACAGACATGCTTACACAACACAGGCCCACGCAATGTCAACAGATTACACACTGCCATGAGGGCACTCCACTCCTGTGGAAGGTCCGCTGTGCCAAACCTTGTCTGTGCACGACCCAAACATGTCAGCAGAACACTCCGTCAGTGAGTCAACAACCACAACACACAGAAGGCTCTGCTCACATCAGCCTGGGTACGGGAGTGTCACGTCAGTCATCTGCACACACACCAAACACGTGTCAAGCAAGTTGCACTGTATACACAGATGAGACCTTCGACATTGATGTGCAAAACTGCATGTCCAGTGGAGCTGGGCACACAGTCAGGGAAATCGGAACATTGAACAGTGGTAAGCCCACCAGATGTGCATCAGTGTAAGACAAATATGTTCATTTACAAATGCTAAAAGGACATCCCTGTGTCAAATGCTGAACATTACACCCTCAGACTGTAGCAAAGGATGCCATAGATCCAGACTACAACAGAACACATATCCCATGGACCACATGGAGTCCATCACTGCAACACTTCTTGGTCCTGATGTGAACACTATTACAACTGCAAATGCAGGATGCTACTCATCCACATCATGTACATCAAAAGAAAACCCAAAAGTAAACAAAAAGGGGCTTTATTCAGCAAATGTCAGGGTAAACACGGAAGTCCAAAAGAAACTAAGGCCAATGGCCAGTCCAAAATCACAGTACCAACGGGGTAAGAAGTGACAACTGGTCACACATTGCTTGCCTGCACTGGTACGGTTGGGGGACATCCCCCTTGGAGGGGCATACAAGGGGCAGGCCAGGCACCGCAGGGACAGGATCAGGGGATGGCAGAGTGAGGCAGTGAAGGGGTGGTGGGTGCAGGAGTGTCACCGGCAACTGCAGTGGAGGTGTTTGACTCAGGGGGGCCGGCGCCACTGTGGTACACTGCAGTGGGCTGGACTGATGTAGTGGACTGGGTACCCACTGCAGTGCCCGAGTCAGACATGGTGGTTGTGGACTCCACTGCAGTGCATGACTCCAAGGGAGTGGAAGGGTGGGCAGATGAGGTGGGCAGGACAGAGGGGGGACCCGGTCCCCACAACAGTGCCACTAACAGGCAGAGCATCTGGGTTGGGGGTGGAAGAGCAAGTGGCAGGGGGGAGGGCCTAAGCAGTCTGGGGATGCGGTATCGGTGTGTGGGGGAACCTGGGGCAGGGTGTGGCGGGGGAACCTGTGCAGTGGTGGCCTGGGGGATGGAGGAGAGAGACTGGGCGCTGGAGCTGCGTGGTGGTGGTGGTGGGGTCTTGCTCTTCCTGCTCCGGGGGACTTCCTAATGGGCTCCTGTGTCTGCCTGCACCTGGGGGAGGGTGTCCGGGGGCGAGGGGCACTCCTCTCTGTGTGGGTGGACTTCCTCTTCCCCTGGTATGCTGGATCAGCAGGAATGGAGGGGAAGAGGCCGAGGTCACACAGGAAGATCTGCTGTGTAGGTGGGGTAGCAGGCGAGGCAAGGGAAAGGGTCTTGGAGGGAGAGGATTTGGAGGACTGCGGAGTGAATGTGGATGCCTGTGTGTGTGTGTGTTCCCCATCCCCTGTGTCTGTGGTATCAGTCCCCTGAGGATGCTTGTGTGCACGTCTTGCCTTACTCTTGGGTGTGTCTGTGCTGCTCGTGTCTGTGTGTTTGGTTGACTGTGCAGGTGTGCATGTGCTTTGGACAGGTAGGGGGCAGGAAGTGTGGATGGGGCAGAGGTGGGAGGGGTGAGGGACTGTTGGAGGAGGGACACTGCTGCCGTCAGGGAGGAGTCCATGGACCTATTGCTCCTCTGTAGGGCAGACATACCCGTCGAGATGCCCTCCATGAACGACACCAGCTGTGTCAACAGAGTGGTGTGTGCATGGAGGACACTCAGCATTGCTGTCTGCCCTACATGGAGCTGCCGAAGGAGGTACACAGACTCCTCACTCAGGGCAGCAGGGGACACAGGGGCAGGGGCTGCGGTGCCTGGCACGAAGGAGACACGCTCCCGAGCACGGGAGCCTCCACGGACCTCAGGAATGGGAGCCAATGGGAGGGCGGTGGTGGTGGTGGTGGTGGCGGGGCCAGACAGACTAGCTGGCCTTTGGTGGCTGCTGAGACCCGCCTCCACAAGGGAGTCATCCTCCGAGCTGCTGTGGTCCCCAGCTGAGGTGGATGGTGCTGAGGACTCCTCGGTGTGGCTCCCCTCGCCCTCCGTGCCACTGGGTCCCTCTGACCACTCGTCCGATGCTGACCCAGTCTGGCTCCGCTGCTCCTCCTGGTCCATGGAGCTGTCCCCTCCTGTGGCCGTGGATGTATCTGCAAACAATTAGGGAAACAGACAAACATCAGTCACCTGCACTGACCGCACACACCACAGTAAGTACAGCACATTACAGAGCAAGCCCTGGCATCCTTAGTTGAACATTGCCTAAAGTCCTCACACAGATTCGGGGAAGCCAATTGTCAGTCTGATGGTCAACCATGGGACTCACACCCCTCCTGCCCTTGCACCCATCTGTCTGGTGCCTGTCTGATGGTAAGACCCCAGTGTGGACACATGCACCACCTACACAGTTGTTGGACATTGCAGGGAACACGGTGAAGTATGTGAACATGCACACATCACATCTCTTGCCACTGAGTCAGTGCAGGTGTCCGGATAAAGGGATGGCCAGAGTCTAATTAGAAATGCATGTGATGCATACCAGCACCAGACACCATGATGCACCCATGTCCGGATAGTCAATGCCACAATGGGGTGCATGTTGCACATGTCACTCCCCTGCAGGATCAGTCCCAGGAAGTTTAATGCCATGACACAGGAATGCGTGCAAAGTCATACATTACTGTCTCAAGTCACATGGCCATGGCAGCCAGCCAACAACAGTCTGCACTGTGTCACAATCCGAGGGCATGGGGAATGCAAGTTATGTGACTGACAAGTGCACATGTCCATCCCCCAAAAACCACATCATCTGTACTACTATTTGTCCACGTCATACCAACTGGACATATGGGGGACATGAAACACAACTCTCTGAACATGAGCACCTCACAGTGTGCTGTGAATGAAAATACAGCTGCCTGAAAGTCACAGTCGCAAACACCTGTGTGCACAGTCAAGTGATCAGACACCTATAAGTCACAGAAGTATCGTCTATCATGGTCACATCTCAGATGGCATGCTGAGCCCTAACCGATAAACATACCAGTAGTCCTGACAACGAAGACACAGCACAATGAGACAGAGGCAGACACCTGAGGGTACATTTCACTGATCACAACATGCCAGATGATACACGGGAGTGGGAGTACAGAGTGTATTGTATGCCCTGGAGTAGGCATGACTGTCCAGCTCCACCTGTAAGAGGGATGAGTCCTGGACAGTAGGCAGGTGGCTAAGCATGTGTGACACACTGGATACACATACTCCTGAGGCCCAAACATTGTTCCCACCAGCAGCATGGGTGTGTGCCAAATTCCCCAGGGACATGTGGTGAGTCAGAGCAGCAAGCGGACCACATATCAAAGTTACACCCAGATCACATGTCAGAACTTAGGCATTGTGTAAGCAATTGACCCACCCATGAATCGCACAACATAGTCACGGGAACAAATGCTGTCCCCCACCTTGAGCAAAGCAAAATGCAATGACACAGTCCCCAAATGACACAATTTCCTGACTATAAGGGCCACACATATGCGTATCAGAGGAGAAGTGGGCATGTCACAAATGAGGGACATGGGTCCTGGACCACATGACTGATGTACTGTGGAAGTTTAACCAGGCCAGAGGAGGGCACATAGCATGTCAGACAAAGTGCACAGTGCAGTCATGGACTCACCCCCTCCTTGCTGCTGTCTGTCCTTCAGCTGCCCATCCAGGTCAGGGAAGACCACCGCCAGGATCCGGAGCATGTGGGGGGTCAGGGTCCGGTGTCCGCCCCTCCTGCGAGGAGGCGACAGCTTCAGCTGGACCCTTGCGATCCTCCGGGTCCAGCCACGAAGGTCCTGCCACCTCTTTTGGCAGTTGCGGATCCTGCGCCTGTAGACCCCCACGGATCTTACTTTCCGGGCGATGGTCAGCCAGATGTCCTGCTTCTGGTGGGCATCAACCTGTGAGGATGACAAAGTGAAAAGGCCATTACTACACATGCAACATATACGTGCATCACACAGTTGGATATACATGTCTCAATCACAGGGGCATATGATGTACACAGGCAGTGCAACAATGGCTATGAACAGTTTGCCAGCAGTCACTACATGGTATCATTGCATGGGAAGTAAACCTAGTTGGAATGCACTGTTAATGCACTGTACCAGTTCAGTGCATGTAACTACACACTTTGGGGTGTGACAACTACTCAGTGGGCATGCTAGCCAGTGGTGTGCACACTGAAAGTCCTGCTAGTCAGACAACATGCACAATTAGTGATGCAGTGGACAGCACACTCACCTGCTCCCCTGGTTTCCCATACAGCTTGCTGTACTGTGGAAGGAGGCTGTCCAGCAGGGCCTGGTTCTCCTCAAGGCTGAAGGCTGGGGCTCTCTCCACAGTACGTGCCATTGCAGGAGCCAGAGGATGCATAAACAGCAGCAGTGTTGGTGGCAGATGTCGTCCTGGAGCATGTAGTGCAGGCAAGTGAGCTCTCAGGGGAACAGCCAGCATTATATGTGTGCTGCAGAGGCAGATACTGTCCCATGTGTCCAAAGTGATAGGTCCAAGTCGTTTGCATCTTCTGAATCTGACCAATCCATGGAATAGCAGCACTAATACACGCCCACAGCATCCTTCAAATCTTCAACTTCATGACACCCATGATTTTGCAACATTGTTGTGGCTGGCCAACTGAATTCACTGCATCAGACTCGTTGGAGCTTCGAAAACGCGTCCGTTGCCATGCCAGGCCCCAGCCAATGTGTGCGCACCGTTCGGTCCATTGCTGTACAACGCGTACCCGGGATACAACGCGTACCCGCTCACATTGAATGCAATGGGCCGGCCGGGCACACCGATCGGTCCATTGCTGTACAACGCGTACCCGGGATACAACGCGTACCCGCTCACATTGAATGCAATGGGCCGGCCGGGCACACCGATCGGTCCATTGCTGTTCAACGCGTACCCGCTCACATTGAATGCAATGGGCCGGCCGGGCACACCGATCGGTCCTTTGCTGTACAACGCGTACCCGGGATACAACGCGTACCCGCTCACATTGAATGCAATGGGCCGGCCGGGCACACCGATCGGTCCATTGCTGTTCAACGCGTATCCGCTCACATTGAATGCAATGGGCCGGCCGGGCACACCGATCGGTCCATTGCTGTTCAACGCGTACCCGCTCACATTGAATGCAATGGGCCGGCCGGGCACACCGATCGGTCCATTGCTCTACAACGCGTACCCGGGATACAACGCGTACCCGCTCACATTGAATGCAATGGGCCGGCCGGGCACACCGATCGGTCCATTGCTGTTCAACGCGTACCCGCTCACATTGAATGCAATGGGCCGGCCGGGCACACCGATCGGTCCATTGCTGTTCAACGCGTACCCGCTCACATTGAATGCAATGGGCCGGCCGGGCACACCGATCGGTCCATTGCTCTACAACGCGTACCCGGGATACAACGCGTACCCGCTCACATTGAATGCAATGGGCCGGCCGGGCACACCGATCGGTCCATTGCTGTTCAACGCGTACCCGCTCACATTGAATGCAATGGGCCGGCCGGGCACACCGATCGGTCCATTGCTGTTCAACGCGTACCCGCTCACATTGAATGCAATGGGCCGGCCGGGCACACCGATCGGTCCATTGCTCTACAACGCGTACCCGGGATACAACGCGTACCCGCTCACATTGAATGCAATGGGCCGGCCGGGCACACCGATCGGGCCATTGCTGTTCAACGCGTACCCGCTCACATTGAATGCAATGGGCCGGCCGGGCACACCGATCGGTCCATTGCTGTTCAACGCGTACCCGCTCACATTGAATGCAATGGGCCGGCCGGGCACACCGATCGGTCCATTGCTGTACAACGCGTCCCTGTACAATTCACTGGCATATGTCACCATGCCTGTCACAGGTGAACATATGCCAGCCACATATACTTCCCAGGGAGTGAGGGGCACACCTACAACACCACAGCCTGTCCACACTCTATCCTAAGGCATGTAAGGCTGCATTACCTGTTCCGTGTATGGGGGTCAACATGTTGTTTTTTGGGTGGCACTTGGGGGCAGCCACTCCCAGGCTGTGCACGTGTTCATGGGGACAGAATCCTTGGTGTGTTGTGCACATGAACACTGTGGTGTGCAACTGTTCATTTCAGGGCATGTGGCATGGTCACATTTCACGGTTGTGTATGTGTATGTCATGTCACATACCCCCTGAGTCCCATGTGGGACGGTATGTACGTCCCAGGGTGACCCATTGCCACAATTGTGATGGCCCTCCACAGTCTGTGTGCATGTTGTGTTTACAATGTCTCTGATTCCATGTGCACAATGGGAGACAGTCTCCACATCCACGTTGTTTGTGCATGGACTTTGATGTTGTGCGTGTGTGTGTCACAGACGTCCATGTCTGTCCTGCCGAGGCAACAGGGACCACTACCTGTGGGGGTCATGGTTGTTTAGCTGTGGTGTATTCATGATGCACCATGTCATGCCAGTGTCCATGTGTCAATACAGGGTCCCTGGGAATCTACCTGTCGATGAGCTGTGATGCCTGGGGCACATCTGTCCTCACATGTCACTGTGGTGTGTGTTTGGAACGTGACAGCAGTACATGGGTACTGTGACACAGCCTAATGATATCCCATAGCACAACCTGGGACTTGTTGAGGGAACATGTTGAACTGTGATGTTAGATGTTAGCCATGTAGGTGCCATACATGTCCTTACGGAACGGCACACGCATCATGTACTTGTGTCTCGTAATGATGTATCATGTGATATTGAGTCTGGTCTATGCCACATATGTGGGGTGACTGACAATCTTTCTTTGTTCACCTATGCACTGCAGGGCACCAGCTGTCCATCGGCCATTCCCTGACCTTGCAACAGTGGTTGAACGGGACTGCATCTGACGGTACCGCTTCACCAGGCCACTGATTGAGGAATTGACGGTGCGGTTGGCCCCACATTTGCAACCTGGCCGGACATACCCTACAGCGCTGACCCCCAAGGTGAAGGTGATGGCAGCCCTACACTTCTTTGCCACTGGTACCTTTCAACACACTGTGGCGTCTGCTGGTGGGATGTCACAGACCATGTTCAGCCGTGTGCTCCGCGATGTTTTGGAGGCTATGTTGAGATACCTGAACCAGTACATCTATTTCCCTAGACTTCAACAACTCACTGTCCTGAAGAGTGACTTCTATGCCCTGGGGAGGATGCCGCATGTCATTGGCTCCATTGATGGGACACATGTGGCTTTGGTACCACCACAGGCCCAAGAGCAGGCATACAGGAACCGCAAAGACTACCATTCGGTCAATGCACTGGTGGTATGTCTTGAGGATATGAGCATCTCACACGT
This sequence comes from Calotriton arnoldi, assembly GCA_963921515.1. Taxonomy (NCBI): domain Eukaryota; kingdom Metazoa; phylum Chordata; class Amphibia; order Caudata; family Salamandridae; genus Calotriton; species Calotriton arnoldi. Next base: position 559,775 of record CAWUFW010005039.1, read on the forward strand.
GTGTGCCATTTCCCCGGTTCTGCACACGATGCCTACGTGATGAGGAGTAGTCGCATCCCGAGGATGATGTCACAGATGCGGAACCAGCGTGCCTGGCTTGTTGGTGTGTACTGACTTTGTACCATTGTGTGTGTTCTGCAATGTAGTGTTCCACCCTCTTTTCCAACTCAGCTAATGTGCAATTGTCTGTATGTAGGTGACTCCGGATACCCCAACATGCCGTGGTTGCTGACGCCCCTCAGGAACCCTGTGACACCAGCCCAGATGCGCTACAATGAGGCACATGGTCGGACCAGGAGAGTGATTGAGCGGACATTTGGTCTCCTGAAGAGCCGCTTCCGCTGCCTAGATAAGACAGGAGGGGCCCTCCCATATGCCCCAGCAAAGGTGTACAAGATTGTCATCGTCTGCTGCATGCTACACAACCTGGCAGTGCGGAAGGAGTTGCCTCTCATCCTGGATGACGATGACCAACATCCGCCACCTGTGGAGGATCCTGGGCTGGACCACGATGCCAGTGATGATGATGATGATGAGGGTGATGTCCGCACACAGCTCATCACCAACTTCTTCAGCTGAATGTGAGTATCCAGGGATGTTATGTCAATGATGTGAGTTTGCATGATATGTGTTGGTGGTGCTCTGGTGCTGTTTGAGTGTGTCCATGTGCTACTTGACTGGATGCGTGCAGCGATGTGTCCTTACAGGTAGTCTGTACTCCCCAACAGTGTTGGCATGCTAACTTGGTTCTGGGTGGGTATCTTGTGACATGAATTGGGCATGAGTATTGCAGTTCTGTCCTGTTCTTCAGTGCTTTTGACTGTGTGTCATTTCTGTCCTTCACAGGGTACTTTCAGAGTTGTTTGGTCAACTGTGATCCCCCGACACCGTGAATCAACTTCCAGGGTGGTAGCTGTCGTTTCCCTACAGGTGATGTGCGCCACACCCATGGACTTCCTTTCTTCTACACTTGTTGACTGTGTGCCCACTGCCAGGTGGGATTACCTTGCATCTGTAGTGGTTACAACATGTTGCAAATGTGTAATATACCTGTGCTTCACTTTGTGATGTGCGTTGTCTGTGGTCACACATCTGACTGACATTTGCTTACTGCACCAGTGGGCTAGTTGACACAGTCTGGGAATAGGTGTTGGGTCTGTGCATTGCACCGTATTTCCTGGCAACATCAGTGTAGACGATGAGTCAGATGGCCCTGGTGTGTATGTGTTGTGTAGCCTTGGTGGTGTGTCTCCCTCATATGTGTCACGTCGCCATGACTCACATGCCGGTGTTGTACTTGCTGTAGCAGTTAGCATGCATAGTGTCATTTCACAGATCATCATCTCCACTTCAGAAACAACGTTGGAATCACAACAGAGGCAAGTATGGTGTATTAGTGAGTTTATTGACATACATGTGTGAGGATAGTGCACAGGATGGTGGGTGCTGTACATTGTGATTGTAATCCAAAGTTCCAAGATGATTTGGAAGTCCTGGTAGCAGAAATGTCCAGAGTAAAGTCCACAGTCATCTGATACATTGGTCCAACTTGAGCTCCCCATGTCATGTGGGAGAGTTGTGTTGCATTCGACAGGGTGAAGAGTTTGGGCACAAAGGTGATTTTCCAGAACAGGTGTTGGCTTCCTGGGGGTTGTGCATGGCCATCAGCCTCTCATTTGTCCTTCCTCGGACGACCCCTCTTCTTTGGGGGGGGACCCTCAATGCAGGTTGCTGCGGTGCAGGGGACTCTCTGCCAGAGTCATCCTCCCTCCCTGTGGCAGTTGCAGTTGTTGCAGCACCAGATGTTGTGGGCACACAGGGAGGTGTTGACATGTTGGTGCAAATCTGGCGGAGGCATTGCAATATGTCCCTATGCACCGCCGTCTGTTCTTGCACTGTGTCCCACTTGGACTCCATGCGGGACATGTGTAAGTCCAAGCGGGCATGATGGGCAGCCTGCTGCTGTTGAATGTCCCTGAGGATCCCCACTACCTGGCTGAACTCTCCGGTGCTAGTCTGGTACGCATCAGCTATGCGTACCAGTTGTGGGTCATCATGCAGTCCAGACCCCTCTGCAAGCAGCGACCTATGTCTACCACCCCTCCCACCATCCCTGGCGACATGTGAAGGACCTGCGGTGGCACGCACAGGTGACCCTGGGCCCCCTTGGGGGTTGTTGCTGGTGTTGTTGTCCGTAGCTCCACGTTGGGCCGGGGTCCGTGTGCTGTTGGTGGTGGTGGTCCTTGGTCTGTCCGTGTCGGCAGGGGTGGTCTGTGTGTTGGCAGTTGTTGGAGGGGTGGGTGCAGGGGGTGCAGCTGGTGGTCCTGCTGGTGCTGCATGATGACTCACTGCGGAGGTGCCAGGTAGGTCTTCGTCATCCGAGGTGGGCAGAGGCTGTTCCACACCAGTGAGCTCAGTGTCCCCCGGAGCCTGGGACAGGGACTCCTCAGCGTCTGCTGCTGTGTCCCCATCATCACCTGTATTTGGAAGAGACACACAATGTATGTAATGTTTCTACAGGCATCAATGGTTCAAACACCTGACAGTTGTGACTGTACCTCTGGATGCGGGCCTGTACATTGCATTGTCCTAAGTTGTCACAGTCAGCTGTTGATATTGGTGTAGCGCATTGTCCTGACAACATGAAGCATTTCAATGTGAATGTTGAGGTGTGTGCATGGCCAGCATTGGTGGTATTTGGTTGACATCCGGACATCCTTCTCCCTCCAGCCCAGTTATCCCACCATGAAGCATGCCACCCTTGCAGTGGGTGCAGGTTGACTCTCAGGATGTCAGTCAGTGGTGTCCTGCTGTTTGTTGGTGCCCAGTTCCCAGCAGGGCCTTGTGCTCCCCACAGCAGTACCCAGTGTCAGCCATCTTGTCAGTTGTTTTCCACTCCCTGTGATGTGAGCATGGTTCAGAGTGGTGTTGATGGGCCAATTGTGAGGGTGAGCAATATCTGTGACTACCACTCCCATCATGCTATTGCCTGCACCCCATTTCCCAGCATGCCCATACTTCCTTCCTTTTGAGTGTACTTCACTATGTGTGGGTGTGACAGCAATGGCAAGATGGCTGACAGTGGTGTCCTGCTGTTGGTTGGTGGCCACTTCCCAGCATGGCCTTGTGCTCCCCACAACTGAGCACCGGTGTCAGACATCTTTGATGGGGCTTTCCACTCTCTGTGAGGTGTGCATGCTTCAGTGTGAGCTTGCTGGGCCATGTGGTTTGGGGATGTTGAGCTGTGACTACCACTCCCATCATGCTATTGCCTCCACCCCCTTCCCAGCATGCCCATACTTCCTTCCTTTTGAGTGTACTTCACTGTGTGTGGGTGTGACAGCAATGGCAAGATGGCTGACAGTGGTGTCCTGCTGTTGGTTGGTGGCCAGTTCCCAGCAGGGCCTTGTGCTCCCCACAACTGAGCACCGGTGTCAGACATCTTTGATGGGGCTTTCCACTCTCTGTGAGGTGTGCATGCTTCAGTGTGAGCTTGCTGGGCCATGTGGTTTGGGGATGTTGAGCTGTGACTACCACTCCCATCATGCTATTGACTCCACCCCCCTTCCCAGCATGCCCATACTTCCTTCCTTTTGAGTGTACTTCACTGTGTGTGGGTGTGACAGCAATGGCAAGATGGCTGACAGTGGTGTCCTGCTGTTGGTTGGTGGCCAGTTCCCAGCAGGGCCTTGTGCTCCCCACAACTGAGCACCGGTGTCAGACATCTTTGATGGGGCTTTCCACTCTCTGTGAGGTGTGCATGCTTCAGTGTGAGCTTGCTGGGCCATGTGGTTTGGGGATGTTGAGCTGTGACTACCACTCCCATCATGCTATTGCCTCCACCCCCTTCCCAGCATGCCCATACTTCCTTCCTTTTGAGTGTACTTCACTGTGTGTGGGTGTGACAGCAATGGCAAGATGGCTGACAGTGGTGTCCTGCTGTTGGTTGGTGGCCAGTTCCCAGCAGGGCCTTGTGCTCCCCACAACTGAGCACCGGTGTCAGACATCTTTGATGGGGCTTTCCACTCTCTGTGAGGTGTGCATGCTTCAGTGTGAGCTTGCTGGGCCATGTGGTTTGGGGATGTTGAGCTGTGACTACCACTCCCATCATGCTATTGCCTCCACCCCCTTCCCAGCATGCCCATACTTCCTTCCTTTTGAGTGTACTTCACTGTGTGTGGGTGTGACAGCAATGGCAAGATGGCTGACAGTGGTGTCCTGCTGTTGGTTGGTGGCCAGTTCCCAGCAGGGCCTTGTGCTCCCCACAACTGAGCACCGGTGTCAGACATCTTTGATGGGGCTTTCCACTCTCTGTGAGGTGTGCATGCTTCAGTGTGAGCTTGCTGGGCCATGTGGTTTGGGGATGTTGAGCTGTGACTACCACTCCCATCATGCTATTGCCTCCACCCCCTTCCCAGCATGCCCATACTTCCTTCCTTTTGAGTGTACTTCACTGTGTGTGGGTGTGACAGCAATGGCAAGATGGCTGACAGTGGTGTCCTGCTGTTGGTTGGTGGCCAGTTCCTAGCAGGGCCTTGTGCTCCCCACAACTGAGCACCGGTGTCAGACATCTTTGATGGGGCTTTCCACTCTCTGTGAGGTGTGCATGCTTCAGTGTGAGCTTGCTGGGCCATGTGGTTTGGGGATGTTGAGCTGTGACTACCACTCCCATCATGCTATTGCCTCCACCCCCTTCCCAGCATGCCCATACTTCCTTCCTTTTGAGTGTACTTCACTGTGTGTGGGTGTGACAGCAATGGCAAGATGGCTGACAGTGGTGTCCTGCTGTTGGTTGGTGGCCAGTTCCCAGCAGGGCCTTGTGCTCCCCACAACTGAGCACCGGTGTCAGACATCTTTGATGGGGCTTTCCACTCTCTGTGAGGTGTGCATGCTTTAGTGTGAGCTTGCTGGGCCATGTGGTTTGGGGATGTTGAGCTGTGACTCCCACTCCCATCATGCTATTGCCTCCACCCCCTTCCCAGCATGCCCATACTTCCTTACTTTTGAGTGTACTTCACTGTGTGTGGGTGTGACAGCAATGGCAAGGTGGCTGACAGTGGTGTCCTGCTGTTTGTTGGTGCCCAGTTCCCAGCAGGGGCTTGTTCTCCCCACAGCAGTACCCAGTGTCAGCCATCTTGTCAGTTGTTTTCCACTGCCTGTGATGTGAGCATGGTTCAGAGTGGTGTTGATGGGCCAATTGTGAGGGTGAGCAATATCTGTGACTACCACTCCCATCATGCTATTGCCTCCACCCCCCTTCAAAGCTTGCCCATACTTCCTTCCTTCTGACTCTGCTTCCCTGTGGGGTAGTGTGCCTGTGCTGAATGGATGGCTGACAGTGTTGTCCTGGCGTTTGTTTGGCTACAAGTCCCATGTGTGTCACTGTGCTTCCCACAGCATGACCCAGGGTGTTGGTTCTTTGTGGGATAATTAATTTTAGTGTGAGGCAATGCATTTTCCCAGGTGTGTTGTGTGTTGTTTGTGTTAGGGGTGTGTGTGGGGAGACCTGCTGGTAACTATGGTCATAGCTGTGAGTCCTCCTTCCCACCCAGCCAGATATCCCACCATGGAACGTGCTTCCATTGCAGGGAGTGCAAGTTGTCTTTCAGGATGTCAGTCAGTGGTGTCCTGCTGTTGGTTGGTGCCCAGTTCCCAGCAGAGCCTTGGGCTCCCCACAGCAGTAGCCAGTGTCAGCCATCTTGTCAGTTGTTTTCCACTCCCTGTGATGTGAGCATGGTTCAGAGTGGTGTTGATGGGCGTATTGTGAGGGTGGGCAATATCTGTGACTACAACTCCCATGATGCTATTGGCTACACTGACTTGACCAGCATACACAGAATTCCTTCCTTTCTGTGGGATTCCCTGTGTGGTGGTTTTGTAGTGGTGGCTACATATCTGACAGTGTTTGTTGGTTATATTTGTGCCACTGCCTAGCTTTATTTGTTGTAGGGTTTGTACATGTCATGACACAGTTAGATATCACTATGAGATGGCATGTGTTGTGTTTATCTGACTGACATACACATCTTGGGATGATTCTGTTTTTGTTGCTGTGTATTTGCTAAGGGTGCATGGTTTGACTATCCCCTTGACAGTGATGTGTGTGTATTGTCACACAATATTGGGTATATTGGTTGTGTACTCACCAGGCTCTGGGATGTTTTCTAGTCCATATACGCTCACTGGTGTTAGGATGGCCCGCACCTTCTCCTCCCAGGGCCTGAGGTATAGTGGTTTGGCAGGAGGGCCACTGCCGGTGTGTTGGCTCAAGATGTAATCCTTCTTCAGTAGGTCCCTGACCCTCCTGCGCACAATCATACCACCTGTTCTGGATGTCTTCCTTTGTGCGCAAACATGGTGATTGTGCGTTCACCCTGTCGACGATCCTCGCCCACATCTTGGTTTTCTGCGACATGGGGGTCTGTTGGACCAGTGTACCAAACAGCTGTGGCTCTACCCTGAGGATCTCATCTACCATGACTTCCAATTCACTATCTAGGAACTTTGGATTCTTCTTGGGGGCATGGTGATGGGTGGTGGTGGTGAGTGATGTGTGTTGGTGTGCAAGTGAGGGTGTGTGAGTGTGTGTTTTGCTGGGTGTATGTGAGGGTGCTATTTGTTGAGGTGCTGATGGTGTGTGGCTTGTGTGATGGATGAGCTGTGAGTGTGTGTGTGGTTGCTGTCTGTTGGTGTTGTGTGCTGGCAGGTAATTTGAATTTGCAAAGGATCATGGTAGAGATGTGTGTCCTTTATATGGGTGGAGTTGTGGGTGTGTCTTTGTTCCCTGTTTCCCCCAGTATTTATTGGCTTTGTAATTGCTTGCTTGGCCTTTTTTTTGGTGTTTTTCCCTTTGTACTTTTTATGCATGTAGGAGACGTTCTTCTGACCGAGTCGGACCCTGCAGTTGTCTCGTGCGAGCTTCTCCGAGTCGTTCACGCTGTGTTTGTGCTGTTTTATGTGCTGCGTACGCGTCGGTCGCGGTGTATTGGGTTGCTTCGGCTCGCTGTTTTGTATGCGTGTCGGTCGTACGGCTTGAGCTCCGTGCGACTCGGTCGTGTTTGCCACGCGTTGCATCGTACTTGGCGGGTCGGAGTTCGCGGGTACGTTTCGTTCGGTATTCTTCCTGGTGCGTGTCGGTCGGTTCGATTCGATTGCTTTTCCGGCCGGATAGCTGTTTTCCGCGCGGTTCGGTCGTTCGTATTGTGTTCCGTACGAGTTGGTCGGGTTTTGCACGCTTTTCATCGTACTTTGCGGGTTGGGCTGCACCGGTACGTGTCGGTCGGAATAAATTCCGGCTCCGAGTCGGTCGGTACGTTTTCCGGCCCGAATCGGAATCGGCCCCATAGTCTCTCTCTCAACAGTACAGTGTACACCCTTGCAGCGAATGTGTATTGTCAATAAGTAAGGAACATAACTTACCACTGCCTGCCACTGTGGCTGGCTCACCCCCTGCAGCTGCCACATCTGCTCCCTCCTGGCTGGCGTTGCCTTCCCTGCTGGCCCTCGGCACTGGTGGTCGGTACGCCTAGAAAAAAACATAAAAATTTTTTAGATGCCATATACGCCTCCCCTATTTATTTTTTTTCACTAGCAAGATTGAAAATATAATACATACATTCACCACACACATCACTCATGGAAATCAGGTACTAGAGTAGAGAAGACAATATGTCCTATCCTATCAAAAATAATAAAATATCTGGTTGGGCATTTTGTTGGTGCCAATTTTCAAAAACCCTCTCAAGAAGAGGACAACACAAAGGACTGGACTCAGTGGCTAGAGCTATTGGTGAATCTGAGTTTTAAAACATTTTAAAAAGAAATAGAGTGGCTAACTGGGCGGACAATCGGACTTGAGGTCTCTCGTGTCCTCTCTCTTGGTTGGAAAATATAATTGTGCCCTCATACTTCCTTTCAGCCATGGTGCACGGTAATCTGTTGTTCACAATCAACTGCTGCTAATAATAATAGTACTAGGTCTATATGAGAAAAAGTAAAAATACACCACTTTGGGGTGTCCAACGTGACCATCATTTTATTTACTGATTGAGCATGAGAAAGAAAGTAAAAGAAAGCCTTCTAATCTCAACAAACATGCGTAGAATACCTTAGTTGGACATGCAATCTGCACAGCAGAGTAGTAGTACTAGTAGTAGTAAAGGTCGGACCAATGTGTTCTCTGAGTCTTACAGTAGAACCACCACCAGGCAGTCCACAAAATATAAGGGGAGAGGGAAAGCTGATTGAAAAACCAGAATAAATTATAAAGCAAGCTACAGACAGACTAATAGTACAGAGTCAGAGGCAGTTAGATTGAGGTAAAAAAAAAACAGACACTAGAAATATAAATAACTGAGTTGATAGGTAATGCAGGGATAACAAGAATTTAGAAACAGATAGATCAAAGAAGATTTGAAAAAAATAGAATTAGGAAACGAAAATAATAGTTTGAAAAAAATAAGGTGCAGTAACAGGGAAATATAATTATTAATATTAACAACAGGAGAACTCACTGGGGCCAGCCGCAGAGCCATCTGTAGTAGAGGAGTGATCCTGGGAGGCACCTCCAGCTCCCGCCTCGGCAGACCCCGTCGTCTTCTTGCCCCTGGATTTTGATCATGTAAGACATAATAAAGAGACAAAAATTGATTGGTGTGAAACAAATTATAAATATTTAAAAAATCGCTCCAAAAAGATTTTTTGACAGGAAACGGCAATTGCAATAAAATTGACACATATAATCAGATCGACTAGTAGTAGTAGACTAATATCTCTTTATTAATCCACTGTTCCATTCCGATTCCAGAATCCTAAACCTAAGTACCACCTAGCCCGCCTATTCCAACAACTTTGGAATGAATTGCCAAAAATTATATTTGCTTCTTCTAAGTTCTGATCTCATTCACAATCATCAATGAATCAACCCCTTCGACGGGCCAATTCACTAAGTTTGCATTTATTTTAGTCCTCAAAAATGCATAGATGGACGCATGCATATTGCATACACCAAATTGTTGGTTGGTTGCTGATGCTGAGTTGCTATATTATTCACTCACTAACAAACTACAAAAGGTTCTACTAAGGAGTCAGCAGCACATGACGAAGGATGCGTCACGCGAACCACTAAAAAATGACCAACTAATATTAAGTAACTAACTATAACTACCTACCTACCACTATATTAGTGACAGGTCAAAGGAAAGGAGTCTATCTAGTCTGCATTACCTAACTTAAGTTCTCTAAACTGTCTTAGATAATCAGCCTCAAGCGAGCGCAAAGTTGCCAACAAGTAAGATTGGTAGCGCTGAGCACCTGTCTAGAAGAATAACAATCACATAATATAAGATTTATAAATCTAATTTACCTGCATGTAAGCAACAGCAACATTCTTGCTAATTGGGAAAAAAAACACAGAACAGAACACACAATAGTAATAAAATTAGCCACTCACCAAGCCCTACGACCTCAACACCTAGCAGGTCCAGCAGGTCCTGCTCCCGGTCAAGGATGTCGGACTACCGGTGAGTCAGTTGGTTGTGGGTGCGCCGAACCTCTGAGCAGTGAAATACTGCCCGGCGCACCCTCGCCCACCGGCGGTGATGCTCCTGGATCCCGTAGCCTGAACCAGGCCTGCTGCCTGCTGCCAAGGTTAAGGGGAAGTGGCGCTGCACAAAAGAAACTAGGGCAGCCACCTCCACCTCCGAGAATAAGTTCCGGGCCTGCACTCCTTCTGGGCGCCGCGTTCCGCAAGGAAGGCAGCTCCTGGTCGCACTCTGCTTTGTCTTAGTACTCTTAGCCATGGTTCTTGGGGGAGGGGGTGGAAAAGAAAATGTAGAAGTAAAAAATAAAGTCAGGAGAAGAAGTAGGGAAGTAAAAAAAATAAAAACCTAGTAATAGAAAAACAGTAAAATAACGCAGTAAAAGTAGAAAAAAACGCAAAATATACACTTAGGAAGAGAGAGGGAGAGATAATAAATAAAAAGATCAGAAAAAAGTTTTAGAAACAAAGGGGCAGATTTACAAGAAAGTGACTCAGTGCGTTCCGTAAGCCATTTGGCTGCGCCGCACTGAGTCACTTTCAAAACACAGGGATGCGACATATTTACAACAATATGTTGCATCTCTGTGCTTCCCTGCGCTGGCGCACAAACTGCTGCCATGTGCCGTCGCAGGCACCCTTGCACCATGGTGCAAGGATGCCTGCGTCATGGGAGATTGTTTTTGTGCAGGAAGGATTCCCTTCCTGCACAAAAACAATCTGGAAAATGTCGTTTCAACTTCTATGTGTGCTGCATTAGCACACATAGAAGTTGAAAAGCTTAATTGTTTCAATGATTGTTTATGTGCAGGAAGGGAACCCTTCCTGAACAAAAACAATCATTAGAGGTGATTTCCTCTTTCTATGTATGCTGCAGAATGCAGCACGCATGGAAATAGGAAATGAAAATGTGGAGAAATGAATACATTTCTCCTCGTTGCGCCTCCCTACACCTCCCCTGGGGAGGCGTAGCATTCACACACATTTCCAGATTTATGATTCCTCGTAAATCTGGAAATGTGTCAGGTTCCATGGCAACACCCATGGAACACCCCTTTCACGCAAAGTGCTGCGTGCAAAGGGGCCATATTTACAAGGACAGGAAAAGTCACGCAGGTTGGCTTTTCCTGTCCTTGTAAATATGGAGCAGTTAAATGCGCCACCGGTACGACACAAAAAGTGACGCACCGGTGGCGCAAGGGGCTTGTAAATCTGCCCCAAAGGATTGAAAAGATATTGGGAGGATTCAAAACAGGCCCCACCGGAACCATAACAAAGAGTAGAAAAACAAGATGGCCGCGCCCATTTGTGACCGCGTGGTGAAGTTTGCGCTGATATTTCCCCGAACACGCAATCTGCGTTGCCGAACGTCAGAAACGTCTCGCGAGCATGCGCAACAAGCAACTCTGCATGCTCGCGGAACTCCCGGGCTTAATGTTTAGAACAAGACCTATCAGTATCTATGGCGTTTCATTCTAGCGTGTTATCAGGAAACAAGGCCAACAGTCCTAATCCATATCCGCAGCAATCAAAGCTTTTCGTGAAAGTACAATGCGTAAATGCGTTTGTACGACTTAGTGGCAGCCTTCTACCTTAACTGATAAGAGTGAGGGCCTGACGTAGAAATTGGCGGATAGAGCCTAAAGCGTGAAAGAATACTCTGTCTGCCCACCTCATTTGCAAACTGGAGGACCATCAACTTTCTGTTGGCAGAGCCTACATAGGCTCAATCAACGGAACACTTCCTGATGGCCAAATGGAGTAGGGGCCGTCAGAGGAAGGGCAGTACGCCACCCACCCTATTTAGGAGAGATGCATGATGCCCTTTTTTTCTGTCCATCATAGACAGAAAAAACAAATAATGACCACAACACCAATACAAAAAAGCTGTGTGTGTGTCATTAATTATTTGCTTTTCAATAACAAAATCCCGTTTTGGGAGCCAAACAGACAGCGGACGCCCACCAAACTTTATGTATCTCAACAGCAGCCACCATGAGGCAGTTCTTTTCAAGGTACAGAGATCACTGCTGGCCCAGCAGCAATATCTAAATTTGCCAGAGAGTAATCTGTCAGGGTTGTTGTCCTAATGTCCTCCACCAGTCTGATGTACTGTTACACTGTTAAAACTTTAAATTTGGCCCGAGTGCTCAAGTGACCAAACAATGCACTCCCAATGTTCAGGTGGTACATCTCCATTTCTATTTTACTATTGAAAGTCTATAAACATTCAGCAAAAAGTTGTTAAGCACATGCAATTTGCACGGAGTTCTATGAAAATGATTTCACAAATTTCAAAGTTCAGGGATGTCACATGTCCAATCCAATCGCTATAGCTCCGCTGCCAACATGTGTTTCGTCGATCGGGTTGGATGTAAGTACTGATTCCAGTGTAGATAGTGGACAACAGATTTGGCATTGGCACCCTGATTGTGGTTTGTTAATGCTTGTTTGGTAATTTTTTAAAGAATCTGCTGGCCAATGGCAAAGCCTATAGGTCTGTCTTATAACTGAAGGCGCCTGGATTCTTTCGGATATGTAGTCACCATATATGAACTCAATCTCTCATTATCCATGCAGTAATTCATTCTTGCAGGCACCCTCGACAATACCACATATAGAAACTCACCCATCAATGTAAAAGAGACACTTGCAGTTATAAGCAGAACCTATTGATTTTGCTGCTACTCTGCGGTATGAAATGGCTTCCTTGTGTGACCTCTATTGTGTGAGAGATGAGTGCTGTTGGCAGTGAGTCCCCTAGGCTTTAGGGTGAGATTGAGTGGTCAATCGTGTAACTGCTTGTAAGGGGCATTAGAGTGCCCCCAGTAGTGTATAACTACTAGACTGAGAGATGGAAGAGTGCTGTCTCTATTATAAGCACTCCTGATGGAAAGTGAGAGGGGATATTGCGTCCGAGGTGCCTTACTACTACTTCTTAATGGTTTAATTGCGGTCTGTAGCATTAGACAACTACTTTGGGATATAAGCGTTTCTGAAAGTGAGACTGCTATACTGAGGAGTGGGAATGTGCAGTCTTTTTTTGTTTTTATTTATTTAATTTGGTTTCACTGGAGCCAGCATTCAGTACTGCAATATAGTATATACAAAACATTACATATACATCATTGATAAATAAACAACATAAATATTGATGCGAACAGCGGAGAAGAGAAAAACGAAAAAGACACAGAGAAAGAGGGCGAGATATTTTGTAGAGTATATGAGATAGATAGATCTGTGTTTAATCAGGTAATGGGATTTGTCAGACCCAGAACTATTCCCAATGTAAGCTGGACCAGATCCTTTAGAACTTCTTAAGGGATCTAGGACCTCTAGCCTTAGCTAGGGCCGCTTCGGCATCTTAAACTTGTCGCAACATTGCCCACCATTCTGTTACTGTTGGTGGCATATAATTAATCCAGGCTCTAGCAATACATAAGTGAGCGTTCACAAATGAAAACAATGACCCTGAATAGTCTACACATCCCTGCTTACACCCTAAGAAGTTTTCTTTATTAGTGAGTTGAAATTCATACCCTAAGTGTTCTGTAAGAAGTGAAATAAATTAATCCAAATTTTTCTTAGCATGGGGCAGTCAACAAACATATGAATTAAATCTGTTGCATATTAATTGCATTTCAGACAGTATGAGTTGTGAGGAACTCAGGACAGTGCCCATTTTGAAATACATGTGGGCATTTAGTAAAGCATCCAGATAGTCCTAAATTGTTGCAACTTCAGACTAACAGAGGTCACAGACCGATCTAGAATTGCTAGTGCCTCCTGTATTTCATTAGCTGTAATTTCAGAGAGAAGAAGCAGGCTCCATCTTGAAGCTATTTGCAGACTGTCATCTTGTGCCTGTGAAATAAACTTCTCATAGAGTAGACTAATGGAGGTCTGATATAGACCAACCAAGATTTCATATGTTCCTTGTTCGATTTGCAACTTACACCTATATAGTAGGTAATCCCTTACCTGTAAGTACTTAAAAAAGGAATGCTGTGGAAGCCCATATTCCTCTTGCAATGTCAACAGTAGTGAATGTGCAGTCTAATGCGAGACTTGCTAAGGATGCCCATCCACAGAGTGAGACTGCCTGTTTGTGAGTGGTGTGTCATGAAGGTATTGAGTCTGCTATTTTGATGGGTAAATGTACCATCTGTAGTGGGACTGTTAGTATGAGGGATGCAAGTGTTATCAGTCTGATGCAAGTAAGATTGCTGTCAATAGTGAGCAGAGTAAGAGTGCTGTCTCTAGTGTGAGATTTCTAGTGTGGAAGATTGTGTGTGGTAGTGAGACTTCTAATCAGTGAAGTGTAAGTGCCATCTTTAGTGTGACTGTAAGCCTATGAGGATGCGATAGTATGCTACTGCTACTATGAGGGGTTTGAGATTGTTATCTGTAGTGCGAGACTTCATGTATGAGGGATGTGTTCAGGTATGTATGCCTGTTAGCATAAAAAGTGAGAGTTCTGTCAGTGTGAGAATGATATTCAGAGCGCTTTTGCCAGTGAGACTGTTATTCAGAGGGGTTAGTGTGACATCAAGCTTTAAAGTGTGTTCATGCCAGCTGGCCGCACATGGAGCTAGTCGCATCCGTGAAGACCTCCGATGGCGGACCATGCGGCGACCTTTCTCTTGCAGACTAACGCCCGTGACAAGGGTCGGGCAGCTGCGGCAGGGGCTCTGCAGGTCCAAGAGGGGGGCCCGAAAAAGCGTATAGCCAGGAGAGATGGCTGCGATTGGGTTGCTGAAGCGACTCCGTGGCCCCCAAAGACAGCCAAGATGCTGGCTGCAACATAATCAGACCTGGAGGCAAGGTGGCTAGCTCCTCGGGCTGTGGCCAAGGTGGGGGGGTCTGGTCTCCCAGGGGGCAGGGGTTGTCCTGTGTAAAGGGGCCCAAATGGTACTGAAGAGGCCATGGTAATGGAGGCCTTAGGAAAGGTGGAACGGTGGGCCCAGTTAGGCAGTGGGTATCCCCTTATGGCTGCTGTGCCCCGCTCTGCCATGGTGCGACCGAAGTTTCAGAAAATGGGTCCAGCGGTTGACCCTCCCCTCCAGGTGTAGTGCCAAGGCAATGCTCAGGCAGAGGAGAATTGAGGGCTGCAAGCTTACACCTCTGCAATTTTGAAGGCTATACACAACACCAAATCAGTTTTTGGGAATTTGTGTTGTGGCATGTTGGCTCAGGCATCACTTTCAAAAGGGCTGGGAAACGTGGCCCAGAATGGGTACAATTTCTGGTATGGCGTCATAAGGTAACCACAGGGATAACCCTAACAATACTCTCAAAGAGTGTGAATGGTCTGGGTAGTAAACTCAAGAGGAGCATAGTGTGGAAATACCTATCCAGGCATGACCTCGATATAATCCTCCTACAGGATACCCATCTGGTTGGTAATTTCTGCCTGTTCATGATCCGAAGAAGGTACAATTCTCTAGGGGCTCCAGGGGAATGGAGATCCTGGCACATAAATCCATTCCACTCCATCCAATCCATTACAGGTCACCCGGTCCATGGTGGATGACTGGGAATTCGCACGGTCGTGAGGGGACGGTGGAACTGGGAAGAACTCATGTTGGGGTCGTGCTATTTTTCCCCGAGTTTGCAATCCACGGGCTGGATAAACTTTGTGACTGGATAGCGCGACTCTCGCAGACCATATTCCTCAATGGAGAAGTAAATTTGGCAGCACAGGGGGAGATGGACAGGGTGACGGCAACAGGGGGAAACCATGGACGGACCTTCATCCACCCCAGTTCTTAGTAGCATTATGGATGGCCATCCTGTGATGGGAGGAACACTCCAGGAAATTAGTACTCCTTTGCAGCCAACACAATGCACTCCATTTGCAGGTTGGACTACCAATTGATACTGGGGTATCAGTAAGGGCGCTTCCAATGCCCACCATTTCTGCTGCTCAGCATCTCCGACCACTCTCCCATAACATACTTGCAAACAAGCACCCCAGGATTGAAAGAGGAATGGAGACTTGATCTGTGGGAAACTACTTACTGGAGCACCAGGAAATTAATGACTAAGTTCACGACCAACTACTTCCAGGAAAACCAGGGTATGGTAAACTAAGATGAAGAGCTCTGGATGGCTTACTCAGATGTAGTGCTCTGGGAGGGGCCAACTGATCGTGCATGTGTGGGGGAAAAGAAGGGGGACAGGGAAACCAGGTATATGGAATCCGCACTAACATGATGTGAGGCAGAATATGTGGCTTCCCCTCGCCGGAGTTGACACACAAGGTGGAGGGGCTAAGGGCAGATTTGAGAGCACATGCCAAACAGAGGGGCTAAATTTAAGACACAGCAGGGTCGACTGTATGAAACATGCGACAAGGCGGAGAAGCTCTTGGCCTGGCTGTCACGTGGAGAGGAAAGGCAACACTGGATCCTGGTGGCACAGTGGAGACTCCGGAAGCGATCGCACAGGCCTTTGCCTCTTATCTAGAGGAGCTTTACCGAGCATGGGTCACGACTCACGAGGGAGGAGAGAGACCCGAGAAACTTTGTGGCAAATCTCCCAGTCCCACAGCTGGGCAGTGAGGCGAGCCAGGGACTGGATTCAGAGATCACAGATCTAGAGATTTCTGAGGCCATATGCCAAATGAAAGGGAGGAGATCCCCAGAATTTTTCAAATGCATTTGGTCCCGCATTGTGGGCCCACTGCAAGACATGTATTGTAGAGCAAGGCTGGATGGAGCCTTCCCACAGGGTCTGAGATGGGCGGCTAGTGTAATGCTAAATAAGACAGGGAAGCCATCTGGGGAATGTGCCTCTTATAGACCAATATCGTTGCTGAACTTGGAGACTAAGCTCTGGCAAACGTTTTGGCAAACCTCTTGATCTTGATGCAAGTGACTGACTCCCTGATAGCTCCCAAGCAGTCGAGATTCATGCCATACTGTGCAACTAGTTAAAACCTGCAGTGACTGGCATGCAAAGACCATATAGCCGAACCAGCCATTCTGCTCGCCGATGACACAGAAAAGATATTCGACTCTCTAGAAACGCCATATATGATGGCAATACTGCAGAAGATGGGATTTCCCTGAACTGCTTATCTTGAGTGCGACTGTTCTATACGGACCCACTGGCCAGAGCAATGGCAAGTGGGACTTTCTCAAAAGAGTTTGGACTGGGCAGGTGCACCCGTCAGGGATATCCACTATCCCCTCTGCTATTCTCAGTGGCACTTGAGACACTATCTGCAAGGATACACCGAGAAGCACTTCTTCGTGGACTGCGTTAGGACCCGGGGTAGGAAGTCATAACATCTCTCTCTGCAGATGATATCCTGCTCTACCTGGCAGACCCATAACGATCCATGCAGAGAGTTCTACAAATTCCATAAGTGTCTGGATCCTTTTCTGGTCTCCGCATTAACTGGTACAAATTGGTGGCATGCCCACTGTCACATGGCCCTCTGGGAAGGGGCTGATACTATCCACCACGCTGGGAGCCAACTTGGTTCAAATATTTGGGTATTTTTTGGCCAGAGACAGAGAACTTCAGGAAATCCACACCAGAAATCTAGACAATTATAGAGGAGACATGAGTTGGTGGCAGAGACTCCCGTTATCACTAATAGGAAGGGCCACCCAGAACAAGAAGATTTATTTCCCAAAGTTTTTGTATGTACTGTAGAATATCCTGTTTGAAGTCCCGAATGGGTTCTTCAAAGCAGTATATGAGGTGACCAGGACCCTGTTGTGGGATGGGGTACACCAAGAATAGCCCTGGCCACTTTGATCAGAAAGTTTGCAGAGGATGGGATAGCCCTCCCCAGTCTACGCCTATACTAGTGGGCTACCCAACTCCAAGTCATCAATGACTGGACCTTTTAATCGCAGCAGGAGCCATCACTGCAGGCAGATCAGCGTGCGATGGACCCGGAGAGTTATATTCGCTACATATATGTGGGAAGGTGGTTGCCATCGTTACCCCCCTCCTCGACAGCCGTGATGGTTAACATATGGAAAAAGGACAATGGGCGCTCTGGAGTGGAGAGGTAAAGTAAAATTAAAGACCCTGCTCTGGGAATCCAACTCACTGAAAGACACAAGAGCAATAGAGGGACACAAACAATGGGTGGATCACTGACAAAATATCGAAGGACAAAATATTGTGTTCCCAAAATATCGGGACATAAATATCGATGTCAAAAATATTGACATCCTATCTGCATAATGGTAAGTACTAAAATATCGAAAAAATATATAGTTGTTAAAAATATCAAAGTTAAAAATATTGTTTTATTTAAATGTATAAAAAATAATGTAAAATAAATTAAATAATACATATAACTTCCAAAAATATTTAGAATTATTAGAAAATGTTAACAATTATAAGTAATAAATGTAATATAAAAATAAATTAAACAGACACATATAACATGTAATATATATATTTACTTAATAATAATTAATAAATAATTATTTTAATAAATTATAAAATGTTAGAAATATATAACAAATTATAAAACATATATATATACATACACCTGTAACATTAAAAATAAAAAAATATATATATATTATAAATTAAATTATTAAAATATTTATTAGTGTTTAAAGCTACATTTTACACTACATTAAGTGCAACAGTAGAGAAAGTGTTGGATAGCGGAGGTGAATAAATTACTAGTCCCACTCCAGTGAGTGCAACAGTAGGGAAATTGTTGGATAGCAAAGGGGAAAATATTACTATTCCCACTCCAGCAAGTGCAACAGTAGGGAAAGTGTGGGATAGTGTAGACGTAAGAATTACTATTCCCACTCTAGAGAGTGCTACAGTAGAGAAAATGTTGGATAGCGGAGGGATAAAATTTACGATTCACACTCCAACGAGTGCAACAGTAGGAAAAGTGTTATATAGCGGATGGGAATAATTTACTATTCCCACTCCAATAACTGCAACAGTAGGGAAAGTGTTGGATAGCGTAGTGGATAAAATTACTATTCCCACTTCAGGGAGTGCAACAGTAGGGAAAGTGTTGGATAGCGGAAGGGTAAAATTACTATTCCCACTCCAGCAAGTGCAACAGTAGGGAAAATGTTGGATAGCGTAAGGGTAAAATTACTATTCCCACTCCAGCGAGTGCAACAGTAGGGAAAGTTTTGGATAGCGTAGGGTTAAAAATTACTATTCCCACTCCAGCAAGTGTCACTGTAGGGAAAGTGTTGGATAGTGTAGGGGTAAAATTACTATTCCCACTCCAGCGAGAGCAACAGTAGGGAAAGTGTTGGATAGCGTAGGGGTAAAAATTACTATTCCCACTCCAGCGAGTGCAACAGTAGGGACAGTGTTGGATAGCGTAGGGGAATAATTTACTATTCCCACTCCAATAAATGCAACACTAGGGAAAGTGTTGGATAGCGGAGGGGAATAATTTACTATTCCCACTCCAATGAGTGCAACAGTAGGGAAAGTGTTGGATAGCGAAGGGGAAAAAATTACTATTCCCACTCCAACAAGTGCAACAGTAGGGAAAGTGTTGGATAGCGGAGACATAAAAATGACTATTCCCACTCCAGGGAGTGCAACAGTAGGGAAAGTGTTGGATAGCGGAGGGGATAAAATTACTATTCCCACTCCTGGGAGTGCAACAGTAGGGAAAATGTTGGATAGCGGAGGGGTAAAAATTACTATTCCCACTCCAGCAAGTGTAACAGGAGGGAAAGTGTTGGATAGCGGAGAGGAATAATTTACTATTCCCACTGCAGCAAGTGCAACAGTAGGGAAACTGTTGGATAGCAGAGGGGATAAAACCAAAAACTACAGCTATTGAACCTAAATCCCCAAACAAAATTAAAACAAAACAATTACCAAAATTATTTATCAATTAATAAATAAATATTAATGATCAACTAATGATTAATTTATTTAAACTAAATTACTTTGCACCCTCTACCCCAATAAACACCAAAACACACACTTAAATTTTTTTACACAATTTCCATTACTAATTTTACATTAATAAATTAATAACAATTAACAACAAATCATAAATTAATTTTAAATAAATTTCTTCCCAAAATTTACAACTATAAACCCCACAACTCAGACATCAAAATGATTCCACAATTAGCATATTTAATTTTAATTAATTAATTAGCATTAATTAACAAATAATTAATTAATTATAAATAATTTACCTCCCACCATATTCCCCTATAAATGACACCACCAATGTTGTAAAACATGACAATTAACATAATTAATTAACAATTAATTAATTAATTAATAACAATTAACAAGGAAAATTAAAACAATTAATAATAAATTAATTCACACAATTAACACTATAAAATAACATTAACTACATTTTATAATAAAAATATTTAAAAATGTATTCAAATTAAATTACTTCTCACCCTACTCCTCTATCAACCACCTACCTGCTCCTAAAAAATGACACAATTAACATAATTACCAATTAATTACTAATAATTAACAGCCAATTAATAAATAATTAATGATAAATTAATTACCACAATTAATAATAGAAAATATTAAATTCATAAATATTAATTAAAAAATATTAATTAATTAATTATAATTAAATTACTTCCCACCCTACTCCCTATCAACCCAAAACCCACTCCTAAAAAATGACACAATTAACATATTTATCAATTAATTAATACTAATTAACAACCAATTAATAAATAATTAATAATAAATTAATTACCACAATTAATAATACAAAATATTACATACTTAAATATTAATTAATAAAATTATTAATTAATTAATTATAATTAAATTACTTCTCATCCTACTCCCTATCAACCCACAACCCGCTCCTAAAAAAATGACACAATTATCATATTTACCAATTAATTAACAATAATTAACAACCAATTAATAAATAATTAATAATAAATTAATTACCACAATTAACAATACAAAATATTCAAAATATAAATATTAATTATTCAAAAATAATAATTAATTAATTAATTATAAATAAATTACTTCCCACCCTATTCCCCTATAATCCCACAACCCGCTACAGAACTAAAACGCAAAATAACAGAGTATTGGGGAGTCACAAATATACTCCACATTATTACAGAATAGTCTTGCCCCGATTGACTACCTCAAGGGAAATGGGTGCAGTTACCACTGTGAAGTGGCAATACGTGCGGGTTTTCAACTGATTTATCTCAAGATACTCCTTAGGGTATACTTCACCAGAACCAGATTATTTCATATGCGTAGAGAGGTAACAGATCTCTACATATGGGGCTGCGGACTGAAGGGTAAACTACTGAACACGGTCTGGGGTTGCCCAGAGTCCGGGGATAGGGGGTGGGGATGACGTAGAATCTCAGCGTTCCTTGATATGACTATTGACCTCACCCGCAACTGGTGGCCCTGAGAGTCTGGGGAAACCAGACACTAGACCGCTACTGCTTCTCTTTTGTAATGAGCCCCTGTTGGTGGCGCGGGTTAGACATGATTCGAAGGTGGGGAGTGCTACCGTTCTAATGGTGCACGAGTGGGAGTCCTGTATGGACTGGTGCAGGAGGGCTAAAAAACTGGTGTACAAGGCCTGGGGTTGCCTCAAAACATATTAGAAAATATGGGGCCAATGGAGAGCACACTGAGGACGCCGACAGAATATCCACTAGACGACCTCGGGCTTGGCAGAGGAAAGAAGTAAAAGGAACACGGGGCCAGAGGGCAGAGTAGATTTTTACACTGAAGCCCCCTGTGTAAGGACACATGCCCACCATCTTTTTGAATGTTGTATGACACCAAAATATTGTACCAATGACTGAGCTGGTATGCCTCGAACAGTTTGTTCTGTTGTTTATGGGTGGTTGTTTGTGCCACCAAGTGTTGAGATGCTTGGCATGTACAAAATCAATAAAAATATATTTTTTTCTTTTTTTAAAATAGTGCTAATGCCATTCAGCGAGAAATTAAAGGTTTTTAGGTCTTGCGCCTAGCGTTGCAGTGCGCAGCCCTGCTCGCGCAGCGCGAGACCTCTTGTACGGGCTTTAGAAAGCTAACCACATGCTCATGCGTGTGGTTAGCTTTCTGAAGCCTAGCATTGGCTGTTGCGTGCGTTTTAAAAAAAAAAACGGCACGCAATTGGGCAAAGGCGGGCGCATGTCCCGCCTTTGCTCCGCCCATTCCCATGGGTGGCTAGCACGCGCAGCAGCGCGCGTTCGCCTCGCTGCCGTGCTCCCTCCCCCCCGCTCCTCTGCGCACCACTGGTTGAAAACGTACACAGAACTGCTTGGAAAGATTCAGTTAATGTCTTGGGATGCTGAGTCATCTGCTCTTTTTGTTTTACTTGCTTTCTTATGACGCCTTTTTCGCTTTCTCTGCCACTGCAAGTTATTTTTTATTATTTGTTTTATCGTGTGTTAGCCACGGTGACGCCTTTACTACTTTAATGCAAAATAACGCATTGGTTTTTCCGTCGTGGGAAACCCCAGAAATTAAGCCTTATCTGGTGGCGCGGTTGCCTATTACATTGTCTGCAAGTGCCAGAGTTTAACGTTTGGGTCACAGGTTCGAACCCAGCGAGTCAGCTCGAACCTTCGTCATCTTTCCGACGTTTATAAAACAAGCAAAATTGAGTTCTATAACAACAAAATGGTTAGCAGCACTTGGATGCTTTGTTACGTTTTATACATCGTGCGTTCATATCTCTAGCACTTCGTGGAGATCGACTTTTTGGAGTAAACTTTGCTGAAGTAAACGGGAAGCCTAAAAGACAGGAATTGAAGACTGATAGGCAATTCCTTAAATAGGAATGAAGCAGGAGCATGCCCCAGCTCTTCCTGGCGCTACATACTCTCGCACCAATCCACCCGCGTCCCCTTCCTAAAATATCGGCCCGTGCACCACTTAGGGGCGATTCCGATCTCGGCCGGTAGGGCTCCGAATCGGATTCGGCTTAACCGGATCCGATTCGGAGCCCTATTTCCCGACCGATCCGTACGCGCGTCCGGACGAGCGAGTACGATGTGAAATCGCCGACCGACTCATTCGGGCGTCCCAACCGCTCCGACCGACTCGTCCCGGGTCGAACCGCACCGACCGACTCGCTCGGACACGACTCGCACCGCGCAATTGAGACGTTCCCCGGCCGGGTAAGTACGATGCGCGCGCCGCGAGCAGTCCGACCGACACGCGCCGTCCGGCTCGAAAGAGCAGTCGGAGCCATACTCGGGGTCCGTTTCGGACCCCCTGTATGCGTAGCCGCGCGAGTCGCACACAGGGGGACCCATGGGTCCCCCTACCTGTGCGTGTACGGCGTGAGTCGCTTTGCCGCGTACCCGCTGTAGGGGGCACCCTTGTTCGCCTCTCACCCATTGAGGCAATGGGAGCCCGCGTACGCGTTGTACGACCGGCTCCCATTGACTTGAATGGGAGTCCGACCGATTCGAGTACGATAGCATACGGACGCATCGTACTCGTTCGGTCGGGCTGCACGGGTCCGATTCGGTCAGAAATCTCTCCGGGTCCGGCTCGGTCGGAGAGATTTCCGGCCCGAATCGGAATCGGCCCCTGAGTATTCATAAACTACCATGTGCAACACCTAACCACAACCAGCTAGAAGCCATTTTCTACCACCTTCACCTACTCATGCCCATCGTCAGCGATTTCGCGTGCGGAAGGGTAAAATAGCTGCCAAGTTTTAAGTATGCTTATGTGTGACATTTCCATAATGTCAATGTAACATTTCATTGCCACGCGCGTGACACTTTACAGTGAGTGAAAGAAGCGGTTATGTTACTTTAATCAGCCAGAGTTTATGTAATAACGCTGAATCTGTAGTAAGCAACATTATAAATCTGTCCTTTGTTGTTTTACTCCATAGATGTGCACTTAGGGGTACTTGAAATTAAATGTTTGTATAAGAATAGCACATTGCCTCATTGAGCAAAGTACTCTCCAATAACGTCATGAAAATTGCATGTGGCTTTTCTTTTTAAAGCCAACACAAAGTAACATACTTCCAGCCACTGCACGCTTCTTTGGAGAACACATGCAATAAACAACATGACATGTAAATTCCGATATATGGAACGTTTCTAGCTTATATTTGATAACCGATAACATTACTACGTTCCCACATAATAAACCACTCACTAAGCAATCTGTCGTCTAAAATAGTAAATTGCTTGCTACTCACTGATGCTGCATCGCTGATAACAAACAGGACACAGTCGTCGGAAGAGAGATGAATCCGTTCAACCCCTTGTCTTTCCAGTTTCTCTCTGGTTCTAGGCATTGCCGTTATGATCATGGTAGGACGCAGTCTTTCTTAATCGTCAAGCAGCCAGGCAAAATGATTTCTGGTATTGGGGGTGGTGGGGTTGCTAAGGGGACCGGTAGGGCTGGTTATATATCCATACACATGCCCTTTCACATCTTTTTTTTGTTGCCCATATCATTTTTACTGCATTGCCACACAGTAGCGCTTTTACCAAAACACACGTTCTGCTCACTTGTTCCCTCCTTCCCTCCCTTTCTTTAAGGCCCGTTCTACTTTAATTCCATGCCGCTGCTATTTACTTTTTGCCTTGCGCACTCCTACCTCCCTGTCTCCATCAGGCCCCTCTTGTGATTTTTTATTGTACACCCTCCCATTTGCATTATTAGATGCCCACACAAATGCCCTTTAAAAAAATGTCCCTCTTGTATACGCATATGTTTCCCTTTTTATTATATGATAATGCCTTACTATCTTACACACTCATACACGTCCCCTTTGACACTTTCTTTTATTGTTACCCATATAGTTATGACCACATTACCACACAATAGCGCTTTAAATTGTCGTAAAACTATACACCACCCATCTTGTAATATTCCCAAGATATTACTAATTTCAGTTGCAATTATTTCAAAGCATCCTGTTTTTGTTGCATACTAGTACTTGTTTTACTTTCACTGTGTGCGGCATTTCACTCACATTTTTTACAAGTGGACAATTTTTAATAGCACACACCCCTTTGCAGTGTTCGGTAAATACCTAGCGTATTAAAGTATTCAGTTTTAGGAGTCCGCTACTCATGCTCACTAAGGTGCTCTGCA
Organism: Calotriton arnoldi; assembly: GCA_963921515.1. Taxonomy (NCBI): domain Eukaryota; kingdom Metazoa; phylum Chordata; class Amphibia; order Caudata; family Salamandridae; genus Calotriton; species Calotriton arnoldi. The sequence goes on from CAWUFW010005039.1 coordinate 584,397, forward strand.
GTCTATCCTACCATAGTGCATACTATAAACCACAAACAACATATGTTGCTCATTATTACCACATTGTAGTGGGTGGCACCTATCTTGTAAACGAAATTTCATCAAATTAAAACTTCGGCACTTTAGTAAAAATTGCATTGCCATGAGCAAATCTATTCTTATGGAAGTGTTTGTAGAACATTTCTGTAAATGTTAGTAAACACCCACAAACTCACACAAGCAACATGTACTTTCTTGTATAATTCCCTTACAATACCAACCTGTTCTTATGTTTTCAATATACAACGTTAATCATTAAAAGTAATACAATGCTAAGACCTCATAATAATATAAATACAAGACCTATAGCATTTACTCTACACCACTCCACTCTACTACACACACTATTCTTCACTTTACACATCTTTACTACACTCTACACCACTGTATATCACTGTATATCACTACACGCCACTCTACTCCACTCCACTTTATAACGCACTACTTTATTTAACTCTATAACACTCCACTCTATAATACCCTATGCCACTACACTCTACTCCACTCAATCCCACTCCACACCTCAACCTCCACTCTAAAACACTCTCTAATGCTACACTTTTCTCCACTTTACACATCTTTAATCCACTCTACACCACTATATTTCACTCTAGCTCGCTACAAGCCACTCTACTCCACTCTATGCCACTCCACGTTATAACACACTACTATATTACACTCTATAACACTCTGCACCACTTCACTTTACAACACTCTACTACACTCTACGCCGCTCCACTCTACAACACTCTAAACCGCTCCAACATACTATACTCCACACCACTTAACTCCTCTCCACGTTAATCAACGCCACCACATTTTACAGCACTACACACCACTCTATCACACTCCACTTTACAACACCCAATACCACTCTAACACTCCACTGTATCACACTCAATTGCACTCCACTTAATGCCACTCTAACACACTCTACTCTATGCCACTCTAATACACTCTACTCTATACCACTCAACGCTTCAACACCCTACTCTATAACAGTATACTCTACGACACTCTATACCACTCTCTGCCACTCTACTGCAATACACGCCACTTTACTTAACTCTACGCCACTCCACGCTAAACTACTCCACTCCACTACACTCTATACAGGGCTTTAAGTGGGAAAAAAACTGGGGGTGCTCTAAAAGGGGCGTGGCAAATCTATTCAGGGGTGTGGCCTAACCGAGTAGGGGCGTGGTCTAAATCAAGATAACTAGCATTGTGTGCTTAAGAAAATCATGAAGTCGCATCCAGCAAAGGATAATAAAATAGGCAAAAAGGTATATTTATTAAGTATAAGCCATAAAAATACCAAACACTTTAAAAAACATGTAAAAATTATTTACATTACTTAGAAATCTATTGCAGTATTGCCCAAAACCCTTGAAGATATTCACTGTGTCTATTTTGCTGGGGTTTCTTGGCGGAGTCAGAGGTGTGGCAGAAAGAGCAAAATATCCCAATTTTTAGTATTTGTTTCCCATTTCACTAACCGGTTACAGCTGATTACGTTATTTAATTTAACCAAGGGATACACATGTTTATTTAAGGTTTATTATGAGTTATTGACATTAAAATACATTCACAAAGTGGGATACGTTTCCAATCACAGAATGCCCCAAATATCCTTAAAAGTGGAATCGCAAGCCATGTGTCTCCCAGCCATGGAGTTTCTGTCATCAGCACTTCTCCCTTTTTCCACGAGAGCAGTTCAAATATGGATGATAAAAATATCCTAGTTTGCAAATGTTTTCCACATAATTATGGCTCTGCCATATTTGCCACATAATACATCATCTGCTGCATAATCTGACGATTTTAACTAATAAATTGTTTATAGCTCCGTGCAGGTAACAGCGGTGGGGCTGGGTAAGGGGGTTTCGAGGGATGATGCTGAAGGAAAATTAATTATTTAATTTTCCCTCAGCATCGTCCCTTGAAATCCCCCCTTACCCGGCCCCTCTGCCCCACTGCTGTTAGCTGCACGGACCGCGGCTGGTCAGCGCCTGGTGCGGTCGCACTGCCCTAGAGCCACCCTGCTCAAGGGTCCTGTGACCTCAATGACAGAGTCACTGTCACTCTATGGTGTGCTGCTTCATAGGCCTGCCTGCAAGACTGGAGGTGAACTTCAGAATGAATCGTGGGGGATAGGCCTTCAAGGTTAACCCACACTTGCCACTGCTAGGGTCCACCTGCTGGTGCTAAGACACCAGGGCTTTTAAGATCTTGCGGGGCCTTCTAAGGTCTAGCATGGGAATGTGCTCCCTCAGGGGAGTGGTCTGGTGGACTGGTCATGAAGGCTGAACATGGTTCCCCAGTTCCGAATTCAGCAGCTCTGACCATAGTGCCACATCCTCTCCCCCACTGAACACCATACTGCCCCACTGAGAGAAACTTGCACTGCACTGACCCGCTATAAACACCTGGATGTGACTCAATTCAAATTACCCACTAGACAAGAGCAATATGCTGCCTAAAAAAAAATTACCAACATCCTAGAAAAAGCAAACACTCGTAGGGAATGCAAGATTACGTAAAGCATGTGAAATGTAAGCAGGAACAACATGGTTACCTTTTTCCTTTTACACTCATTATTCAGAAATTAGTGAGTGCTTTTGCCCGAAAAGGTAAGGCCATGACTACAGGGCCCAGAAGGGACCCGTTTCAATGCCCATTGCTTATATCCTTACAAAACGTAAGCAGTATGGTTTAAAAAGACCACATTTGTGAACACACAACTGCTGTACACATTTTCTTTTCCAATTCACCCATCAAGCAGGTATTTCAGTACCTCCAGGAATGGTGCACTTTCCCACCCAGGGAAAGCAATGTTGTTCAACGAGAGACGAGAAAACAAAAGTAGCGCTTCACTGGCAAACACTGTAAAGTGGCGCTAATGTGTTTAGGTGTGAATAAATCAATCTGGCCCCTTGCAACCACTCTGTCTTGCTTTAGCTAGTTACTTTTCATATTTTGAATCTTTTAGTTCTCTCCACCCCGAGGCTGCACTTAGAAATTGGAAAAAGTCAGAAAAGAGGACGATTCCAGCAAAAGTGTTTTTCTTTTTTGGATCCATTTCACAGGGGAGCAAATAAACGAAAGGAGGAAAGAGAAGGTAATACCTGTTTCTAAAAGTCTCGGTTTTCACCATGCCACGCTGGCACCACGACGACGTTGCTCCTGCGCTGGAAAAAGAGAAGGTGACGAAGGTCCCACGCTGGCACCACCACGACGTTGCTCCTGCGCTGGAAAAAGAGAAGGGAAATCCTGAGAGAAAATGGCTCTCTTAAAGGGTTTCCCTTCCTCCAACAACGTTGACCTGGCATGACGTCATGCCGTCGTGCCGTGGACGTCATGCCGTGACCTCCACTACTCAGTGAGGAAACTGAGCTCTCACTGCAGTCCAGAAAAAAAAAAAAAAAAGAAAGGACTACCTTTGCCAGCCGCGAAAATAGAGCCCGATAGAGACCCGTTTCGAGGGCCCCCCAAAAAAACTGCCGGTGCTCAGACCCGGACACACCCGGCCCACTTAAAGCCCTGACTCTATAATACTTTACTCTATTCAATACTACACCACTTCACTGTACCACACTACACTCTATAGGTCTCCATTTCTAAGAAATCGAGCAATTAGTGTTGCATTATTATTTCCTACGCCAAAAACTCAAACTTTAACTAATGCGAGACCTATTGCATTGCAAATGCTTGTTAATGTGACTGCTGCTCAGTGAAAAGCAACACGCAGGGTGATGGGGGGAAGCGAAGCGAAAGGGCTAAAAGGAACGTGGATGTTAAGGGAATCACACCTGTGAGAACCACATGAGGGCAAGCACACCAATGAGGAGCAGTACCTGGTGGAGACAGCTGGAACACATGCACTCTCGTAGAGTGCTTAACAAAAGAACAAGCATTGGCAAAGCCACTAGGTTTCACCTATGAGAGATCTATTGGCCTTATCAATGCGTGTATTACTATTGTTTTGGAGTATTCAGGGAATATTGACTTTGAGATTATGCTCTTAAGCGCTTTTCTATTACTTATGCATGGTTTTTTTTCTGTTTGGAGATGAGAGGTGGGTAAATCATCAGAGAGTGAGAGGAGGAGGTGGTGTTTTAAAAGCAGGGCTGTTGTTAAAAATAAGGGCGGAGGGTGGGGGGGGTGTTAACACAATGGATGCATGTGGAAGTCAGAGCTGCAGACCTTGGAACTGGGGAACTGTGTTCAAGTATCGGCGTCGGCGCAACATCCTGTGATCCTGGGCAAATCCCTTAATCCCCTGGTGTGTAATTAAAAGAAAACCAAAACGAAAGTGTCTATGTGTAAAGTATACGGTGCTTATGTAAAGAGCACCAATACCTTCTCGGGCACGAGTGAGGGCGCCGGAGGTGGCAGAAGGGAGGGGGGGTGAAACAACAGAGAGCAGGGACTAGGACGTGGTGGGTTATAAGCAGTGGGGTGTGCTTTTGTAACCAAAAACGTGCTGATGCTTGGGAGCAGAGACCTAGCTACATGAATGTTATAAAAATGTTCACACCGTCAGCTTGTGCCGATGGCTTTGCTTGGATTGTTTAAACATTTAGATATACAAACTGGCATGACTAATGTTGGGTAGAGGTTGGATATTGGATTCATATTTGTTTATGGTCTGCGGCCCGAACATGAGTACAAACCATGGATTGGGCTGGCAAAAGATAGCAAGTATGTTACAGTTGAACTATAAATGAGGCAAAGCGCAGAGAACCAATCTGAAAGTGGGAGCTTTATTGCAGGCCTCAGTGACAAGTAAACATGAATAATGGGTGGAATAGAGTGTTTGCAGGTACGGTGAGTGTTATGCATGTGGGACGGGAACAGACATAATACATATGGAAAACTTATTAAAAGAAAGCTGACACGTTTAAAAGAAAGCTGACCCCTTTAATTTTCGGGTGGTTCTCATCCATGCCTCTTCCTTGAACTGGGGAGGCAGGTTCGAGTCTTGGCATCAGCTCAACATCCTGTGATCCTGAGCAAATTACTTATTCCACACACAAGTGCGCTGAACCAGTTTAAAAGTGCAGCATCCTGTGATGCTGGGAAATTCACTTAATCCTCACACAAGTGTGGTGAACCATTCTAAAAGTGGAAGCTTTATTGCAGGCCTGAGTTACAAGTAAACATGAATAATGATGGGTGGAATCAAGCGTTTGCAGGTGTGGTGAGCATTATGCACGTGGGACGGGAACTGACATAACACACATGGAAAGGTTATTAAAAGAAAGCTGACCCCTTTCATTTTTGGGTGGTTCCCATTCGTGCCTTCTTCTTGGAACTGAGGTAGCGTGTTCAATTCTCGACATTGGCTTAACATCCTGTGATCCCGGGCAAATCACTTCATTCTCAGACAAGCACTGTGAACCAATCTAAAAGTGCAACATCCTGTGATCCCGGGCAAATCACTTAACCCTCCGACAAGCACGGTGAATCAATCTAAAAGTGCAGCATCCTGTGATCCAGGGTAAATCACTTAGGGGGTCATTAGGATGGTGGGCGGACTTCAGTCCGCCCGCCATCCTAGCGGTGCTGGGACCGTCCGCCATACGTGCGGCGGTCCCGCTCCGCCAATTAGGATGCGACCGCCACCCTGGCGGTCGCATTCTGCATTTCTAACATTGCGGCGGGTGCTGCTGTAAGCAGCACCCGCTGCAATGGTGAAATGGCATGTTGCGCATTCCCCTGCACAACGTGGCAGGTACTGCGTGGTGCCTGCCACCTTGTGCATGGGTATGCAGGGGGGTACCAAGGGTACCCCCCAAGTGCACCCCCCTGGTGGCCCACAATGGGCCCCCAAAGCACATCCCCGCCAGCCTTTCCATGGCAGCATCGCCGCCATGGAAAGGCCAGTTACCGCACCCATCCTAATATGGATGGCGGTGCCTGGTAGGCACTGCCACCATTTTAGTGGCCAAGTCCGCCCGGCCGGCAATCGTAACGATTGCCGACCGGCGGACAACCGGCGGACGGACTTTGCATCCGCCGCGATACCCCCTGCCATAATAATATGGCGGGGGTAAATCTAGTTGGGATGGCGGGCGGATCGCCACCGCCGAGCCGGCGGTGGCGATCCGCCCGCCATCCTAATGACACCCATAATTCTCACACAAGCGTAGTGAACCAATCTAAAAATGCAAGCTTTATAGTAGACCTGAGCGACAAGTAAACATGAATAATGGGTGGAATCGAGGGTTTGCAGGTGCATTGAGTGTTATGCATGTGGGACGGGAACAGACATGATACACGTGGAAAAGTTGTTTAAAAAAGCTAACCCTTTTCATTTTCGGGTGGTTCTCATTCGTGCCTTCTCTTTGGATCTGGGGAAGCAGGTCCGAGTCTCGATGTCGGCTCAAAATCCTTAGATCCTGGGCAAATCATTTAATCCTCCCTTGCGTAATAACAAAAAAAATAAAAAATTATGAAAGTGTCTAAGTGTAATCTATACGGTGCTCAGGTAAAGCACTCCAATGCCTTTGGGGACTCGAGTGAGGTTGTGGGAGCTGGCCGAAGGAGGGGGTGGGTAAAACAACAGAGAGCAGGGAATAGGAAGTGGTGGGTTAAATGCAGCAGGGGTTTGTTAAAAACAAATGCGTGGTGATAGGTTAACACCCTGGGGAGGCGAGAAGGTGGTGGGGGTGGTGAGTTAATACGCCGGGAGAGAGAAGATGGCCTGCAGATGCACTCATATGGAGTGCTCAATAACAAATTTTTAAAAAAGTACCTTCATTGTGCATAGGTAGTGGAAGGCCACTGGCCACTAGCCAGTGAACAGAAGCTGTACTTGGGCCAAACTTTACGCTATGGCATGGGTAGGCAAAGCAGAGCAGGGAGATGTCCAGACAACGTGCTGACCAGTCAGAACCATGTAAATTAGAGCAACGTTGGAATCAATCAATGGTAGGTAAAGGTAAGTATTGGAAGGGCTGTAAGCCTTTTTTTTTTATTACAAGAGATTTCACAAGCACAAGCGCTGTGCAGGCAAAACCTAAAAAAGTAGTGCTTCAAAAGTGAGCAGTGGAAAGTACACAAATAATGTGTTCATGCTCCAGATGAGAGACAAACAAGAGGAAGTAAAACCCACAAGCTAACAAGTAAGAAGCAAGCAAATGAGTGACAAAGCTAACCAATGGTAAGCGTTGAGTGGCACTGTGTGGTGAGGTCTGGCATTGGGTTTCATGGCATTGTGTGGCGTGGAAAGGCAGTTTGTGGCATGGAGTGGCATTGCATGCAGACGAGTGAGCATTACGTGGTGTGGAATGGCATTGTGTGGCTTGGAGTGAGTGGAGTGGAGTAGCTTTGTGTGGTATGGAAAGTTGCCACTGAAATTCCCCTAAGGCACATCAAAGTCTTGTGCTATACAAATACATTATATTACAACATGTTAGAGTGTTTAACACTTATTTTTTCACTGAAGACAGCACAGCGTTCTCAACCTGTCTCTTGCTGCAGCTTCTGTGTGCAGTAGCCCTCATGATAATGTATCTGTATGACAGTTCTGCAAGTCTGAACACAAAAACAAGGACAATCAACAACCCATATAGCCCATGTTATATTTACAGTGCTTTTAAGCCTCTTTTCAAGGTATGTTGAGTTGGTTTTGAATTACACTGTAAGACAGAAATCATTCCCTCTTGCATAGAACCTTTATTGTTAAGCAATATTTTGCACACCATTTTTATGTCACTTACGGTAACCTCCCCCATCAGAATATCAGTGTAAAAGCACTGGCTAAGTCAGCAGGTTTGACATAGGCTGCCAACCTTTGGCAGTGTGATTATTTTTGAATGATTTTGGTAACACTGTGCATGGAGACTACTTTCTGCGTACAAGTGCACATCATGCAAGAACAGAACACTGTCACTTGCCGAAATTTAAGCCAATGGCTGAACTGGGCTGACTTTGCGCTCCGTGCTCTGGTGAGCGGAACAAAAATTTGAACTGCACACAGACGGGCTAAGGGATGAAGAGATCTGGCTGAACCAGAATCAAAAGCATTAAAGACTGCATTAAAACAATTTGCCACAGTAGAGCAGAACATTATGACGTTTAAATGAGAGCCTATTAGTATCTGTGATCCGTTCGACGAAGTACTTTAACATTTCATGGAAATTCCACAAATACGTTCTTGTGTGCATTTTCGATTTCCACAACACTGCTACCTGGAGATCAGATCACTGTTTCTGCCAACGTCTTGAGGTCATAAGTAGAAAACAGCTGGGATCTATAGTGGCAGGTGGAGTATTTGACTACGGCCACCACAAACAAGAAGGCCAATATTTATAATTATTTCACACAACGCAGCAAGCCAACTTGCTGCGCTGCGTGAAAGGGAGAGGGAATGACTGCACAGTATTTAACATTATACAGTGCATTCCTGGTCTCTGCCAGCGCTGGCGCACAAACTGCTACCTAGTGCTAACGCATGCACCATTGCATCATGGTGCAAGGGTGCTTGCGTTTTAGGCAGGACACCTTCCTGCACAAAAACAATCCTTAGAGGCATTTTCCTCTTTCTAAGTGTGCTGCACAATGCAACACACTCAGAAAGAGGAAACAACAAAGAGAAATAAAGATATTTGTCCTCATTGTGCCTTTAGTGGGACGGCATACAAATCTGACACATTCCCAGGTCTACCAGTGTTGGCAAATCTGAGAATATGTCATTTAGGTTTAGAGTCGCCCTTGTGTCCCCTTGCGTGGTGGAAGGGTGACACAAAGCCTTGATAAATATGGGTTGAAGTTTTACCATTCTAGTGCTGGTATCCTTGTGCGATGCTGTTTGGAAATTTCTTTCTAGATGGACTTATCAAGGGCACTGGGTTCGCATTTTTAAAGTGTACCATTCTGAAATGTTACTCTAAACACAGCAGAAACTGTCCAACCCTACCAACACACCATGGTAGAATGAAGGAAACTTCTTTTCGTGTTAATTATTTTATTCAAAGCTCAGCCATTGATGCTGCTTCTATATTAGTATCATAATCAGCAATCTCATTCCAACAATGAATATTAACACATTGCATCTGATACAGCCCTACAAATAAAAGAATCACCTACTTAAGAATGCCCCACTATGCAAGCCATACATTAATGTCCAAAAACAACAAGTTGGTTTTTTATCAAGTTAATTTTAAGTACTGATGCAACAGATGATTAAAAGTTCCTTCTCATTCTCGTAAGGAGTCAATGTCCATTGGTGACTTGGACTTTAGGGGTTCATGTAGAAGCAATTTAGGGAGGGTTGACTGCTTAGATTCTGCCACTATGCAAAGTTTCACCACAACGGTTAATGGGATAAGGAGAAGGAAGCAGTACTGAGGGAATGAGCTTTTGGATTGGTTCATTAAAAATACTTGGAATGCACTTGAGAAAACACCAGCCACTACATATGCTATAGGGTTGCGATCCTTCACGGACTGTCAAAGCCAAAAAATCACTTGTTCCTCAAAACAAAGAAATATCTCCCTTAAGCAGAATAAACAAAAATATTACATTTAAAATGGTGCCATTTGTTAGTTGTCGACCCTCTGGAAAACCACAGATGGAGTAATTTGTGGATTTATACTAAGCTACAAGTTTGGCAAATGTTTTGGACAGCAATCCCTTACACACTGAATTTGGCTTTGGGGTGGTTCAATTGGAATTGGACATTAAGCTCTTAACACACAAAGGGGAGGGACAGATTAGGAGCAGAAGACAAAATGTTAAACCCTCCTTCTGAGCACCCTCCCACCCATAAAAACCAAGATAGCACAAGACGTTGATGGAGCCCAGGCCCTTCAGACAACTTTCTTCTTTGGTCGATCGATCTTGTAGTAGCTTGAGAGGTAAGAGGAAGGAAAGAATCGATTTTCAAACTAAATAACAGTGTAACACATTAGGTCAGACAACAAAGCCATGACTACTAAAGAAGGTTAATTTGATTTATTACAGACTCAGAAACAAACTGACATAAATGAGTCTCAAAAGTAGGTGTTAGAGATATAAGATCACCAAAATAAGTCTGAATCCCTTAAGGAAACTCAGTCTAAACAATACAAAGTTTATAAGGATTTCCGTCATTTCAATGCAAAGGATAGGAGATCAAATTGACAAGTTAAATTGTAAGTTTCACACTTTCTGCCCAGTAAGGAGTAAAATTGAGAACTCTATATTATTCTACCCTACTCTAATATGGGAATCCTAATTAATCAGGGAAGCAAAGAAAGGTTCCAGCTTAGTGGAGACTTCAGTACAAGTACTCCAATCTAAAGAGAGATATAGCAATGAGGTCTGTAGCTCTGGAAAGTCTGAAGGTGTCTCCTGTTCTGACCAACTATACAAAACCAAATAACACACAAAGTACTCAAGGTAACCAGCATCATCATCTCCAGTACATTTTCATCTTCCTTTGTAATAAGTAGCAACATTCAGCTCTTCTTTCTCAACTTCAATCAAGTACATTTGCTCGTCTTTGAGCATCCTATCTCTGCCATGAGAACTCATCTCCAACTTTGTTAGCTCGCCTTCTTCTTGCCAGTAGTTTCCTCCTGTACATTGCTATCGCTACAATTAAACAAAGCCATTTTCACTAGCTAATGTAGCTTTGCATCTGCAGAGGAGAGAAAATATGTGAGCGAGCAACTTTCACAATGAAGGTTAAACATTAAAATCCCAAAAGCTTAAGGTCTTTGACCATGCTAACTTTATTCAGGTAACTATAAGTGAGAAATATAATTTAAAGTAAAACCTTTCAACATTGGTTTGCATACTTTATAGGTTTCGTAGTGTATTATCATGGAACATTTCATGAATATAATTGTAGCTCTATTGTTTATTACCTGTTAATAAATCAAACAAGTTTATAAAGTGCTAATTTCACATTAATTATCGTAACTTGTGATGCATAAGGGTGGAGGCAAAAGTAAAATGCTCCAATCCCTCCCTCTAATGGCGAATCAAGTCATCACAAATAATCTCTTGATCTTATCAGCTGAACCATTCAAAACCTTGTGGCCTTTATTGCTTTACGTCTAATCTCCTCCAGAGATTTCATGTCATCATAGTAATTAATTTGTTTCTCTTCTAATTCTACTTCTGTTCTCTTTCTTTTCACCCCCTCTTTGTCTTTGCTTTCTTATGCACCTTAAAAGACACCACTACAACTGTTGCACATAAGGCAATAATCACAAGAGGTTTCAAGACAGAACCCACTATTCCACTTCCCAGATTTCCAAACCAATTTTCGACTGTACTAAATCCATTTTCAATTGCTTCCCAAGCTTCAGTTGCTTCTAATTCCTTCAAGTCCTCTTTAAGGTCTGTAATATTCTTGATATATTTCTGCAAATCCTTTTCTGGAATGTAAGGAAAACACTGCTGAAACTTCAACAGCTGACAGACTCCGCTCTCAAGAATGATGTCTAAAGAAATTCTATTCTGCAAAACCATGGACTTAATCGCTACCATTTCAGTACTATTGACAACTAATAATCCTTCTGCTGTATAAGTAGCTAATTTACCAACTTTGGAGGACAATTTCCTGATCTTGACATCATTTAAAATCACTCCCACTGATGGAATCGTTGCACCAAAAATGCCTCCTACTACCCCTCTAGCACTTACTCCCCTCTTAGACCTAGGATTCTTTTCCCATATCGGATCTTCAAAATGTTCCACATGATAACTTTTCGGGAAAAGTACGCCTAGATAACACACACCATACCAACCCTCAGGAAATTGGAAATAAGCATGTCCTCCACAAAAATAAGAAACTCCAAGTATAACAGAATCCTGACCTCACATGAACAACTTCCAATTCCCTCCATACTCAAAGGTGTGTTCACACTCACTTTTTCCCATGAATTTAGGGTGCACTACAGATCTACTTCTAATTATACACAATTTCCCTTTATGTTTCCAGTCAGTCTAATGTTAACACAGCTTTTTTCCCTCTGCCTGATGCTCTATTTCTTCTTTAGCCCACTTATGTTCTTTACTAACATTTTGATCTGTTTTAGATTTCGACTCCATGTCTCTCCTCCTGTCTTGTACAAAATTCAAAAACTTATTTTCTACTTTTGTCAAAAGGCAAGTCAAATTATGTCTGTCAGCATAAGCGGTATCAAATGTCACAGTGGATTTAAAGAAACCATCAGCCGTCACCATCTCTGGGGAGTTTGGATGACAATTCAAATGTTTGAATAGGAGAACTTCTAAAACTACTAAATCGTAATTTAAAAATAATACTGAAATGGCCCTTTCCATATAAAAGACTTAGCAAGAGGCTACAAGTGATACCACATGTCAAAGGAAGGTGATGGTAGGTAATGCCCTCTGACGCAGAAGCAGACAACTACGTACAGACGTAACACTCCAGAGCATCCATTGTCGATGTACTCATATAACAGCTTAAAATATAAGCTTGAAGAAAAATCTCCCATAGAAATGTCTATATGCAAATCTTTCTCATCTAGCATGAGTGACTTAGCACCTACAGGACGGGGTGTATTATGGGAAGCTATGGATTTTTTCCTACCAAACGTGATGTTGGAGCATATAGTCCTGCCAACACAATGATTAATACTATCATTACTATCGGCAGTAAGGAAGCAACTATTACGTATCTACACTTTGGAGAATAAAGGTTTGTTTCTATTACTTCGTTAGAAGTCAGACCAGTGGTTGGTGAATTCGCAGCAGCAAAGTCTTCTCTGTTGGTCTCTACCTGTGCAAAAGCAAAACAAAAGTTCATAGAATATGCAATAACTTTTTATATACAAATCTTCATGAGACTTCCCTAGCCCTACTCAGTGTTCTTCTAAGGATAGTCCCTATTTTTATTCTTTTTCCACTCGGCTCTAGGTAATCTTCTTCAATGACCTATAACAAAGTTCATTCAATGTCTCTCAAAATATAATGTCCAGGTTCAGTAACAACAAGCTCTAGGATGACATGCTTCAGTTCATCAACTAGCACAGGAAATTCCCTCTGATCCAGAAGGGGAAATTCAGCTACATCCAAAATAAGATGTCGTAAGGCACTTAGTCTTGTCAATAAAGGAAGTTCAAAGGTAAGGTGAATTTGTAGTTCAAGTTCCGGAAGTTTCAGTCGGATGGTCACAGTTATCCCAGAACTCCCAGAATTTTCCCTTTCGCTCATTTTCAGCCAAATACGTCCACTCAGGAGAAGAGTACCTCCAACAAGGCACTCATGATCTCTTTGACCTTCTCAAAGCAGGCTCTCTCTCCTCGTCACCACTGAGATCAGACTCTTCAGATGTCTCTAAAATAGTTTGAAGTTCACATTCAGTTGGTAACTTCAGTCTCTCTCACTCTTGTCTTCTCGGCCAACATTCTTTAGTCACTACTCCCGATTTCACAGCAGTAGATTCTTCGTTAGTGTCTAGATCTCTTTCATTCACCACCACCGGACAAGGCTCTTCTACGTCAGCTCCACCTGTGGGCTCATCTAAACCTCCCTCAGACCGATCAAGTGCTGTTTCCAGTTCTGACTGTTCCTCAACAGCTTGCCTAACCTGCTCCTACAGCCTCCTTAACCACCACTGGCGCTTCTGGGAGAGGCACTGTTATTTCATCAAGGGGACTTGGAACTCTGCAAGTATGGGCAGTGTGCACCAAGTTGGGAAGACCTCCACACTTTACAGCAGTTGTGGTGACAAGTATCACTTGATAGGGGCCACACCAACAGGGCTCCAGACACCTTTTCCACACATATTTCTTCACCAAGACCCAGTCCAATGGACTAAGACCATGGCACTGCTCCTGATGAGGTGGGCTGTGGTTGCTTCAACCTGATGAGACACAGAATGCACCACATCAGCCAGTCCCAAGTATTAGATCATCTGTTATATTAACAAGCACATTCTTAGGCACAGCTGTCAACAGCATAGCTCTCCCCATGATGATTTCATGGGGTGACAGTCCAGTTCTCCAATAAAGGATACTTTGAAGACTCATCAACACAAGAGGCAAAACATCCGGCCACTTCAAAGATGTTGATGGGCACATCTTTGCCAATCTGGATTTCAAAGTGCCGTTGACCTGCTTCACTATTCCAGTAGCCTCAGGTCTGTAACTGCAATGTAATCTCTGTTCCACTTGTAATGCTGCACACAACATTCTCTGGATCTCATTATTAAAATGAGTGCCACGGTCTGACTCCACAGAAGTAGGAAATCCGAACCTAGGAATTAGCTCTCTCAACAGCAGTTTAGCCACTGTGAAACAATCATTACTCCTTGTTGGGTTGGCTTCAACCCAGCGTGAAAAAATGCAAACAACAACCAAGACATATCTTAGTCCATTGCACATGGTCATTTCAATGAAATCTAGCTGCATCCTGTTAAAGGGACCTCCTGATCACCCTATGTGGCTCAGAGTAACTGCAGTTTTTCCCCTACATTCATCTACAGACGAACCACACACCAGTGACACAACTCTTCAGCCATCAATCTGAACTTGGGATTAAGCAAAGTCTGTCGGAGCAACCTAACCATAGCATCTCTTCCCACATGCATCTGTCCAGGGTAATGTCTAGCCATCTGTGGTAACAAACTGTTAGGTAACACAGGTCTTCCATCTTCCGAAACCCAAATGTCATCCTCTCTCTTCACACAACCTGCCTTCACCCAACTCTCCTGTTCTGCCTCAGTAACCTCTTCTTGCAACTTTTTTACCTCAACCCAAGTATCAGCAATTTTCAATAAAAGGTTGTAATCGGTTACATCTGCTCGCTCATTTGTGTACTCATCATTAAAGGTGCAAGCATTTTGAGAACAATACCTTGCAACTTCATCAGCGTACCTATTTACAAGTTACATAATCATCTCCTTTGCAATGTACAGAACATTTCACGACCTCAACTTGCGCAGCCTATTGTAAAGCTTCAAAAGTTTCCACATTTGTTCTCCATTGCGGATGGAGGAACCTGACAATGTGATGAACCCCTTTGGGGACCATAACTTTCCAAAATCGTGAACAACACCAAAGCCATACTGACTTTCAGTGAAGATTGTCACCATCAACTTATCTGAGACACAGCACACTCGTGTAAGAGCAACCAATTCAGCCAGGCAGCTTCCATTACTCTTGACACTGTGCAGATGGCATAAGCAGCTCTCAATTTTCCTGCTGAATCCAGAAAACACGATACATCCACAAACAATGCATAATCAGTTTCAGGTAGTGGTTCATCTTGTATGTCTGGTATTGGCTTGGTGCATAGTTCAGTAACATCGAAACAGTCATGTTCTATTTCCACCTCATCAATATCACAATCAGGAAGGGGCAACAGAGTAGCAGAGTTTAAAACAGCATAACGTTTCAATGTGACATTCTCAGCTGCCAAAATTACATGTTTGTATTTAGTAAGGTGGTTGTTTGTGTCTTCTGGTAAAAAGAATTTGCCAGAGTGGGGAACATACACAGCCAATGGGTGACCCATTACTATGCTCTCACATCTCTCTATACTGACACCTGTCGCTGCCATGAACTTGAGTCATCCAGGCAACGCTGCGGCTACTGGATCTAAAATAGCCAAAAAATATGCAACTGGTCGGCGAGCCCCCACTCACCTGTGTAAGTACTGAAAGAGCGCAGCCCTCCCTCTCAATGCAGAAAAGCAAAAATGCTTTGTTGTAATTAGGCATTCCTAGTGCTGGGGCACGACAGAGACTTTCTCTCAATTCCAGGAGCGCAACCAAACATTTGTTATCCCAGGGTTCCGGATCAGAAACATCCTTGTGTGTCAGCCTCTGTAAAGGCTTAGCCCCTAGGGAAAAGTTGGGTGTCCACTGGCGACAGTAGTCCATTCCCAAGAATATCCTGACTTCCTTTTTGGTCATCTGCATGATCGCCAAGATTCTTTCTTGTGACACTTTCCTTGCACCTCTCAAAATGTGATGTCCTAGATACAGGACTTCTGTCAGGCAGTATTGTAAATTATTCTGAGACACTTTCTGCCTGTTCTCAGCCAAATGATTTAACAGTGCAATGGTGTCGGTCTTACACGCTTCTCGAGTGTTTGACGCAATGAGTAAGTCATCAGTATTGAGCCAATACTGAATTGCAGGGCATCACCAAAGACTCCAGATTCTCTTTCAAGACCTGGTTGAAGATAGATGGATTCTCCGTATACCCTTGTGGGACTCGCACCCAGTCAAAACGCAACTGCAGAACCAAAATGCGAAGAGGAACTGGCCGTCCTCATGCAACAGTATGGAGAAGAAAGCCTGACAAAGATCAATGGCAGTGACCCATTCAGCTTCACATGGGATTTGAAATAAAATCACAACTAGATTTGGTACCACGGGACAACAAGAAACAACAATATTATTGATCTTGCGCAGGTCCTGCGCAATGCATTACTTACCGCTTGACTTCTGCTGACCCTTAATGTGTGAGTTACAAGGACTCCCCATAATTTCTTTCAAGATTCCCTGTTGGATCATTTTCTCAATCACCGGAGTGATCCCAGCAATCGTTTTTGGGGTCAGAATATATTGTGAGCGTTCTCGGGTACTCAACATTTGGCTTCACTTGAATACGGACAGGTTCAACTCCTGTGATGAGACCAATGTCCTTTCCTGAAAAATCCCAAACTACTACTCTCATGCATCTCTGAGATTCAATTGCAACTCCTCAACTGTCATCATTGAAAACATGGCAACTGCCAAATTCTGATTAGCTATTTTAAATGGAATATCCTCATCATTAGTTTGAAGTTCTATACTCCTTGATGTGCAAAAAATTATGCAATTCAGCTTACACAGTAAGTCACGTCCCAAAAGCCACACAGGATTTGAATCACACACCTTAAATTGATGATTCACTGCAAAAGACGCTATTCTCACAGGTACCTTCTCTGTCAAAGAAATTGGCATCTGCTTATTTCCCACTCCTACATCTTGGATTGTTCTCCCCGAGAGGGGTAGGTTTGGAACCTCCAATGTTCTCACAGTAGAAGCGGGTAGAACCAGTGTCGATCAAAAATGTCACTGGGTGGCCATCTACTTCAGCATCTACATACGGGCCACTCTGGTCTACCTCTAAGACTGCGCCAAGTGCACAATCTTCCTCCAGTCTTATGCACCGTCAGGCGAACTGATCGGAGCCATAACCTTCTGCTGTCTCAAACATGGGAAACTGTTGAGCCATATTCTGATTATGGAAATAATTCTGATTAACATTGTTAACCTGATTTGTGTTAAATATAGGGATATGAGTAGTCTGTTGAGGCATAGGAGGTTGTGGGACTTGCATCATTGGACCTTGAGGTATATTGAAATTTTGAGATCTAGGTATGGGTACATTCTGTTGTGGCATGGCATTAATATTCTGTGGTGGCACAAACCCTGCATTTTGACCCTGATTTGCAGGAATAAGATGACATTCTCGCTTCCAATTCCCCAACCTATTACAGTAGTGGCAGGAGTCTGACTTTTTCAATGTGGCAACATCAATCCCACTACTCGGGTCTATTGGAACTCCTTGACTCCACCCTGCACCTGAAAACCTCCATCTCCTTGCATCATAGGAACTTCCTGCTGAGAAACACCCTGCATACTGGCCACATTTCCCATAAACAGCTGATTCTGGTTACTCCTCTGAGCAGCCTTCATCTGGACAATCATCAACTTCTCCTTGAGCCTTTTCTACTTCATCTCAATTTCATCATGGCTATATTTGACATAATGCAACATTTCATCAATTGACTTGTTCTGCCAACATATCAAATGCTATTGGATCATTGTGGTAATTTCAGATCTCAATCCTGTCACAAACCTGGACACAAACTGTCCCATAGCCTTAGGTTCCAATGTCTCCATTCCGATATACTGCTTAAAAGCCTGTAGCAATCTTTTATAGAATGCATGAACTGTATCTTTAGGTTTTTGGGTCGTCCAGTCAATCTTAACCCAGTCAGTATTCTGGAGCGGTACCTTAGCTTTCAACCACATCATCACACTTCTTCATTATCATAGCGGATGGACCATGTGTAACCGCAACCCTCTCTGGCTCTTTCTCTGGCCAATCAATGGCTAATCTGTAGCAGCCCACAATTCACTTGGAACAACAATATCAAACAAGGTATTCAAGTCAGTCAACACCATTGAATTTTTTACAAAAGCTGTTTAACCTTTTTATACCATTATACAGGTTTTTCATTTCAATTTTGGGGCACTCGTTTGTGAATGCAGCAAGAGCACTTCTACTTCAAGGCACATGATTGTAACCCCACTGGGTACTTCCCTCAAGGGAAACCCATAGTACTTGTTCCCACTCTCCCTGGTGGAGAGGTTACCCCATAGATCGCTTGGGACCATTCCTCTTTGACCATTTATCTTCCCATTTGTCCAATGTACTCCAAATTTCAGTACTCTGTATTAATCCTCGAATTTGCATTTTCAACCCTGGTATCTTCCTATTTTCAATATCCTGATCAGAAAAAGGGAGTCAATGATTTTTCTGTAAAGCATTCACCATCTCCAAATCAATTTCGTATTTCTTGGCTATGTCTGACAGTTTGTCATAGGTTTGCCTCACTCCCCTGGTGAGATCTTTACTCATGAACAACAATTCACTTGGCTGCACTCCCACTCTGTAGTGCTACATGCATTTATATACATTGTGAGATCATGTAGTGACCATTGACTCCATCTGTTTGAATTTACTCCATTCTGAATGTACATCATTTTGTACTCTCGCATGATTTCATTTTGTGCCTTCTTGCAGCTTCAGAGTGGGAGGTTTTCATTTCTTCACAGCACAGAGCAAAACAGCCTTGCTGGAAAAGAACGCGTGGATGTGGGTTTAAAGCGTGAGAGAGGAATGTACCTCTCTATCTCTGCCAAGCACTGGAGATTGGCCAGCTTTGGTGATTGGACTAGACATAGAATGGTACAGTCAGCCTTGGTTTTACAATAGATGATGGGAGGGTGAGTTTCTAGAAGTCCCTCTCCGTGTGAGTAAAAGGTGTTAAAGGCGGGAAATCTTGGTGCTCAGACAGGAACTCACCTGTGAAGTGGGCGCACTATCAAAGGGCATCTTCGGTGTTCCAGATCGAGACTTCTGCTTGAAGGTTAACCCCTTGGATGCGTCGGACGCGCGGGAGCCGTCCGACGCATCAGTGCTCATGTGCGGCGGACGGCTCCCGCACGTCCGACGCCATGGCACAGGGAATCCCTCTGGTGCGGGCACCAGAGGGATTCCCTTACCCCAAGAGCCTCGGGAGCTGGGAAAGAGCTTCCCCAGCTCCCGAGGCCCCTGGTTTCCCTGAAATGACGATCAGCGCGCACGTCGCGCTGACGTCATTTCAGTGAAGCCGAAGCTGAAAATGAGCCAAGAGGCTCATTTCAGTTTCAGCTCTACGTGCTCAGGGGCTATCTCAGTCCCCGGAGCACGTAGAAAGATGGGAGAGGTATCGTTGGAAAGGGGAGAATCTCCCTTTTCCAATGGTACCCCTCCCCAGTGGATCCCTAGCAGGGATTGCCCCAGGAGGGCGATCCCCAAGCAGGGATCCACCCACTAGACACAAGGGAGGGGGGAGCGGCCCCTTGGGCAAGGGCCTTTGCTCCCCCAATAATATTTTGGCCAGATTCAGTCTTTATGCCCCCCCTGGGGGGCAGATGGGGGCAGTAGCCCCCAATCTGCCCCCACGGGGGCAGAAAGCCCACTAGACACCAGGGATTTTTTTCCTCAATTTTAATTAGGGTTGGGGCTGCCCAAAACGGGCATGCCAATTCCCCACCCCCGCCAAATTTACAGCCTTTCTGCCCCCAAACTGCCCCCGGGGCAGCAAAAGCCCACTAGACGCCAGGGATTTATTTTGGGCAACTAAAATTAGGGTGGGGGCTGCCCAAAACGGGCATGCCAATTGCCCCACCCCCAAAAATATTAGTCTTTCTGCCCCCGGAGGGGAAAAAGCCCATTAGACTACCAAACCCACACATTTCTGAAAACTAGACACCCGGGAGTCCAGCGAGGTATGGCTTGCGTGGGTCCCCCAACGTTTCTCTACCCAGACTCCCCTGCAAACCTCAAATTTTGCTGAAAAAATCACCTTTTTCTCAAATTTCTGTCTGGGAAAGTTCTGGAATCTACGTGGAGCCACAAATTTCCTACCACCCAGCGTTCCCCCAGGTCTCCCGATAAAAATTATACCTCACTCGCGTGGTAGGGTCAAGTACCCGCGACAGGGAAGGGCCCAAAACGTATTGAGGAGACATCAAAATTACCTATCACAAAACAACCTGGTTTTGCAAGGAGTCACCTGGGTTTTGGCCCCGGGCTCGGCGGCCATCTTGGGAACTTACCAAACCCACACATTTCTGAAAACTAGACACCCGGGGAGTCCAGCGAGGTATGACTTGTGTGGATCCCCAATGTTTCTCTACCCAGAATGCCCTGCAAACCTCAAATTTAGCTGAAAAAACCACATTTTCCACATATTTTTGGGTGGAATCACTGTGCCGGCACAAATGTCCTACCCCACAGCGTTCCTCTCAGTCTCCCGAGTAAAATGATACCTCACTTGTGTGGGTGGGGCAAGGGCCTGTGACTGGGAAGAGCCCAAAACATAGGGATTTAGGATATAGCACTGAAAATTGTAAGCGCTACATTTTTTTAAAAATACGTTTTTAGCCAATTCTGCATTGGACACCCACACAAGTGAGGTATCATTTTACTCGGGAGACTGAGAGGAACGCTGTGGGATAGGACATTTGTGCTGGCACGGTGATTCCACACAGAAATATGTGGAAAATGTGTTTTTTTCAGCTAAATTTGAGGTTTGCAGGGGATTCTTGGTAGGGAAACGTTGGGGGATCCACGCAAGCCATACCTCATTGGACTCTCCAGGGTGTCTAGTTTTCAGAAATGTGAGGGTTTGGTAGGTTTCCCTAGATGGCGGCGAGCCCGGGGCCAAAAAACCAGGTCCCCCCCCAAAAACCAGGTAGTTTTGTTATAGGTAATTTTGAAGTCTCTTGGGCCATTTCCTGTTGCAGCCACTATGCCTACCCACACATATGAGGTACCATTTTTATCGGGAGACCTGGAGGAACGCTGGGTGGTAGGAAATTTGTGTCAGCCCGGTGATCCTACAACTTTCTCACACATAATTGTGAGAAAAAATTGATTTTTTCAACAAAATTTGAGGTTTGCAGGGATTCTGGGTAGGGAAATGTTGGGGGACCTACGCAAGCCTTACCTTTCGTGACTCCCCGGGTGTCTAGTTTTCAGAAATGTGTGGGTTTGGTAGGTTTCCCTAGATGGCCGCCGAGCCCGGGGCCAAAAACTCATGGGACCCGCCTTGCAAAACCAGGTTGTTTTGTGATAGGTCATTTTGATGTCGCCTCAATCGGTTTGGGCCCTTGCCTGTCGTGGGTACTTGACCCACCCACGCGAGTGAGGTACCATTTTTATCGGGAGACCTGGGGGATCGATGGGTGGTAGGAAATTTGTGGATCTACGCAGATTCCAGAACTTTCCCACACAGAAACTTGAGAAAAAAGTGATTTTTTCAGCTAAATTTGAGGTTTGCAGGGGATTCTGGGTAGGGAAATGTTGGGGGACCCACGCAAGCCATACCTTGCTGGACTCCCCCGGGTGTCTAGTTTTCAGAAATGTGTGGGTTTGGTAGGTTTCCCTAGATGGCCGCTGA
Organism: Calotriton arnoldi; assembly: GCA_963921515.1. Lineage (NCBI taxonomy): Eukaryota > Metazoa > Chordata > Amphibia > Caudata > Salamandridae > Calotriton > Calotriton arnoldi. The sequence goes on from CAWUFW010005039.1 coordinate 606,135, forward strand.
CCTTGGGGCCAGAAACTCATGGGACCCCCTTGCAAAACCAGGTTGTTTTGTGATAGGTAATTTTGATGTTGCCTCAATAGGTTTTGGGCCCTTGCCGGTTGCGGGTACTTAACCCACCCACACAAGTGAGGTACCATTTTTCTCTGAAGAGGTTGGGCAATGCAGGGTGGGTGGAATTTTGTGGATCCACGCAGATTCCAGATTTCTCCACGACAGAAATGTGAGGAAAATGTGTTTTTTTGGACAAATTTTGAGTTTTGCATGGGATTCTGGGTTTCAGAACCTGGTGAGAGCCAGACAAGTCACCCCATCCTGGATTCCCCTGGGTGTCTAGTGTTCAAAAATGTATAGGTTTGCTAGGTTTCCCTATGTGCCGGCAGAGCTAGGGTTCAAAATCTACAGCTAGGCACTTTGAAAAAAGGGTCAGTTTTCACTGTGAAAATGTGGTGTGTCCACGTTGCGTTTTGGGCCATTTCCTGTCGCGGGCACTAGGCCTACCCACAGAAGTGAGGAACCATTTTTATCGGGAGACTTAGGGTAACACAGAATTGTAGAGCAATTGTTATTACCTATTGACTTTCGATGCATTTCTGCCTTCCAAATGAAAGAAGTCCTTTTGAAAAATGACCTATAATTCTCATGCTAGTATGGGTACTCACAATTTCGGAAATGTGCAAATATCTACTGTTTATAAACTCTATATTTTGTTCCAATTTCAGAAATACATAGGTGTCTTTCATACCGATTTTTCCATGTATATATTTTCCCAAATTAATTGCTATATACCCGGTACATAATAAAAATCCATTGCAAGACACTGCTCAGTTATTGGCTCTGGGTTCTTGGTGAACCTACAAGTCCTATATATTCCTACAACCGGAAAGGTCCAGCGGATGTAACCGTATATTGCTTTCAAACAGCTGTCCTAATTAGAAGAAGTTACAGGTGAAAACGTTGACACAAATGGCTGTTTTTTTCAACTAATTTTCAATTTTTCCTATATTCAACTGTTAGTTTCTATAAAGAAACCTTGAAGGATCTACACAAATGACCCCTTGCTGAATTCAGAATTTTGTCTACTTTTCTAAAATGTATAGCTTTCCAGTATCCATTATTGCTTTCATACCCATTTCTACCATTAACTGGAAGGAGGTTGAAAGCACAAAAATAGCAAAAATAGGCTATGTCCCAGAAAAATGCCCAAACTGTTAAAAAGTTTGGTTTTCTGACAAAAGTCTGATTGTCCCTGAAAGCTGGGAAAATGGTGATTTCAGCACCACAACCCCTTTGTTGATACCATTTGCAGGGAAAAAAACAGACGCTTTCATCTGTAGCCCTTTTTTCCCATTTTTATAAAAAAAAAATGTAGCTATATTTTGGCTAATTTCTGGGTCCCCTCCATGGGAATCCACAAACCCTGGGTACCTTTAGAATCCCCATGATGTTGGAAGAAAAGGACGCAAATTTGGTGTGGATACCTTATATGGTCAAAAAGTTACAGGGGCCTAAGCGCGAACTACCTCAAATAGCCAAAAAAGGCTTAGCACAGGGGGAAAAGGCCTAGCAGCGAAGGGGTTAAGGGCTCCCCAGTTATGCAGGCCAGAATTTTGAAAGACACTCTTTTGGTGATGTATGTCTCTTACTTATTTTGTGTATATATGCCATTGCTCTGTATATCTATTTCATATGTTTTCATGCTGAGTATACATGCTCTTTATATATGAGTCTTTCATTTGACAGTGCTTATTCCTTGCATTTGACAGCGCTTATTCCTTGCATCTGACAGTGCTTATTCCTTGCATTGGACGTCCATTATTACTTGCATGTGTTTTACTATTATTATCTGCTTATGTTTGATCCCTTGCATTTGACAGTTGGATTACTTGTGACTGTTTTATTATTACATGCTTGTGCACAGATATAGATATATATATATATAGTCACTGAAAAAACCATAGGTTTCAGGTACGTTATAGTTAGAAATTAGCATTTAAAAAACCTTAGAAATTCACTGAAAAAACCATAGGTTTCAAGGATGTTATAGTTAGTTGGACATTTCACTCGTACAAAACCAGAGAAATTTCGATGTTATAGTTAGTTCAGCTAACTATAACTCACGCCCCCGCAATGCACTGCTGATGAAATCACATATTACATCATTCATGACATGGTCAGTGGCATCACTGATGACATCACTGATGACATCTCAAATGACATCACTGATGGAGCCCGCGCTTCATTTAAAAAAAAAATTTGGGCGGGATTCGCAACCCCAACGTGAATTCCGCCAAAATTATTAGAAAAAATGCTTTTTTTGGCCCTGGGGGTCCTTGTGGGACCACCTGAGTAGGCCTAGGGGGTCAGCGTGTTTCTACCCTGCCCCCTTTTCTTGTTTTTTATCTTTGTTTTACTGTTTTCTTGTGACTCGGTTCTACCGAGTCACAAGATGGCTGCCAACACTTCCTGGTTTGGAGTGTTGGCAGCCAATCAGAGTGAAGCTCGTGCCCGGGAGGGTTCACGAACTCACCGCGCCCACAGATATCTAAACTTTTTCTTTTTCTAATTTCTCAGGAACTACTAAATGGATTTACACCATTTAAAAAAAAGGTCTCTTTCTGAACCAAGGGCTACCTTTTTGCCAAATTTGGTTTAATTCCGTTCCGCAGTTTGGGCTGTAGCTTTGTCTAAAGTTTCCTATGGAAATGAACATGGGGAAAACGTGTTTTAGGACCCCCCTTTTTTCTCGGCCCCCGCTTGACAAATCACCCCGAAACTTTCAAGACAGGTGCTGACCGGAGCGCCCCACTAGTTTTGAAAATTTCGCGAAGATTCGTCAACCAGCGCCAAAGTTATTGGGAAAAGAAAAAACGCTTTTTGAATAGAAACGAGGTCCTAACTATAACTACCTACTGGCGACCGCCAGTAGGTCATATATATATATTACCTATAGTTACTTATAGTTAGGACCTTGTTTCTATTAAAAGCATTTTTCTTTTGCCAATATCTTTAGCGCCGTTTGACGAATCTTCGTGAAATTTTCAAAACTAATGACCAGCTCAGGTCAGCTCCTGTCTTGAAAGTTTGGGAAGTGATTCATCAAGTGGGGCCCGAGAAGAAGGGGGTCCCAAAATGCGTTTCCCATGTTAATTTCCATAGGAATTTTGGAACAGGCTACAGCCCGAACTGCTGAGCGGAATTTCACCAAATTTGGTAAAAGGTAGCTCTTGGTTCAGAAAGCACTCTTTTTAAATGGTGGAAATCCGTTCAGTAGTTGCTGAGAAATTTAAAAATAACAATATCGATATCTGAGCACCGAGGAGGAGCCGCGAATCCTCCCGAGCACGAGCTTCATTCTTATTGGCTGCCAATACTCCAAACCAGAATGTGTTGGCAGCCATCTTGTGACTCGGTAACCGAGTCACAAGTCTAAAAGTCACAAAAGAAAAGCTGGCGTTGCGGGAGGCCCCGCGCCCTTCCTGCACCATTGTGCAAACGCGCCTCCTGGCGCTTTTGGGTTGGGGATTAAGTCTCCTTCATTCCTGAGGATTCCTGGGGGCCAACTAGTCCACCAGGTACCTCCAGTAAGCCCCACACAGTGGGATTGCTGAGAGGTGGTCCGAGGCCCCGCCCCATTTTACACCACTCTACAAACGCGCCTCTTGGCGCACTGCTGGTGGGGCGAAGAGGTCCTCTTGTGTCCTGAGGACCTCAGGACACAAGTGGACTTTATCCCCCGAGCAGCAGTGCACCAGGAGCCACGCTTGCAGAGTGGTGTAAAAAGGGGGCGTCGCCTTTGAGCACTCTCAGCAATCCAGCTGTATGGGGCTTACTGGAGGTAACAGGAGGGCTAGTTGGCCCCCAGGGACCCTCAGGAGGAAAGGGGACGTCATCCCCCAACCAAGAGCGCGCCAGGAGGCACGTTTGCGGAGTGGTGGAGAAAGGGGGCATGGCCTGTGTCCACCTCTCAGCAATCCCACTGTGTGGGGCTTACTGGAGGTAAGAGGTAGGCTAGTTGTCCCCAAAGGACCCCCAGCTGCGAAGGGGACTTCAATCCCCATCCAAGAGCGTGCCAGGGAGCGCGTTTGCAGAGTGGTGGGCAAAGGGGGCGTGGCCTGCTATGAGAACTTAGCAATCCTGCTGTGTGGGACTTACTGGAGGTAATAGGAGGGTAGTTGGCCCCCAAGGATGTCCTTGGGGGCCAACTACCCTCTTATTACCTCCAGTAAGTCCCACACAGTGGGATTGCTAAGGCGTTTCGGAGGCCCCGCCCCCTTTCTCCACCACTCTGCAAACGCGCCTCCTGGCAGACTACGGGATGGGGATGAAGTCCACTTTACTCCTGAGGGACTTTGGGGGCTAAGAAGCCCTCCTGGTATCTCCTGTAAGTCCTACGCAGCAGAATTCCTGAGCGCTGGCCGGAGGCCCAGCACCCTTTCTCCACCACTCTGCAAACGCGACTACTAGTTAAAGAAGCATTTGCAATGTAATAGGTTTCACATTTGCGAGAGTTAGAGCTATTGGCGTTGTAAATGTACAGCCACACTCACAATCACTCACTCTCACATATAGTCATTTATATACTCCAACACTAACATATACTGCCTTTCACATATGTAGTTACTCACACATGTACCACTGAGACATCCATTCACTCACCAACACACCCATACACACACTCACCCACCCATATAGCCCTTCACAGATACACTCTTGAACCCATACACCCAGTGAATCACCTACTCACACATCTATGCACAGAGTCACACACCCCCCACCCACCCACACAGACACTCAGGCACCCATACAGATACTCAGACAACCAATCAATAACCCATATAGACACTCATGTAGCTACTCACCAACCCATGCAGCCGCTTACACACCAACTGACAGACTGATACAGACATTCACACAGTTTAGTCACTAACCCATGCATTCAGTAAGACACGATTAATCACTCACTTATACAGTCAGTCACGCACCTACTAAATCATCCATTCAGACACTTATACACCCACTCATTCTTCAATACACCTTTGCATATATATATATAAAACATATTTAAACTTTACAGAAACACACAGTCACTGGATGATGTCATCAGTGATGTCATCAGTGATGTCATTTGAGATGTCATCAGTGATGTCATCAGTGATGTCACTGACCATGTCATGAATGATGTAATATGTGACGTCATCAGCAGTGCATTGCGGGGGAGCGAGTTATAGTTAGCTTAACTAACTATAACGACCAAATTTCTCTGGTTTTGTATGAGTGAAATGTCCAACTAACTATAACGTCCCTGTCAGGGCCCGGAATCTGAAAGCAAACCCAAATTGCTGTGCAGTGATTGCCCCCGCTCAAATCAAACAAAAAAGCTTATCGGCTTGGGGGAAGCGCAGAGAGGTCGTCACCTGCTGTCGGGCCTTAGGAAGAGCCCGTCGGAATTGGAGAAATGCAACTGAGGTTGCAGGTCTAGTCTTTCGCGGCTGGCGGAAGGCGCGAGGACTGGGCAGCTGTGAAGTACGCTGGCAGAGTTCGGAGCCGCGCACTTCACCAACGTTCTAGCCGTGAGAACATCTCCAGCGCAGGCGTTAGTTAGTCAGGAGATAGTGTAGGGTTCTTTGCGAGTTGGGCATGCGTAGTATCTTAGTTTAGGGTAGTTCTCACTGCGCTTTTCAACGGACAGATAGTCAGTCAATTCTCAGTTTCCTATTTCACCGGCTATTGAAACACAAGCAAAAGAAAAACAACGTGAAGAAACCTTGGCGTTACTTTTGAATTTACAAATACTTACCTGTCACTTGGCTGAGTTTAGTTTTCCACATTCTTCAGCAACTAACCGCAAGTATTCATCCTAGAGAAAAAATACAAAAGAAAAGGTTTTTAGTCACAATTGATATAAGACTGTTTTCTAAGAGTTTTCACAAATACATTTCTAAGGAGAGCATTTCATTAGAAAGATACTATATATCTATATACAAATACATTGAGTCTAGTTCTCCTTTCAAGAAGAGAAGTTAATGCCTTTAGCTACGGGGTAAGAAGGTGTACTAAAGAAAATGAATTTGAGGTTCACAGGTATAAGGTGAATAGTTTAACATTGTACTCTCTCCCTATGCAGTTCGCACAGAAGTTGAGTGAGAAGGTGTGAAACTACCATAAGAGGGTAGAAAGAAAAGACGAAGAGAGGCGAACCCGAGGTGGCGAAGGCAGTTTCTTCTCTGTCCCATTCCCCTTTCCCCCGGCAGGGCTCACGCGACCGCTAGTTATCTTGGCATCGCGAGAGGGTCCGTTGAGGTAATTGGGAACCACCAGTTTTTGCTCCTGAGAGTGCCAGGAAAAGAAGTGAGTAAACTGTTGGGTTCTGACAGAGTGAGGTGCCCACGAACAGTTACTCTCCTGAGCAAAAGAAAATGGCTGAGGGTTTTGACCTAAAGAATTTAGGGAAGGTTCTAGAAGTTATTCAGCAGGAGTTGATGGCTGTGAGGGAAGAGAATAAAGCCCTTAAGTCTGAGATGGAGGCTTCGAGAAGAGAGACCATAGAATTAGCAGGTCAGATGAAAGGAGTAGGTTCTGGGGTTAAGTTTAATTCTCCCCCTTCAGGAGCAACAATTTTTAATTTAAATCCAACTCCCAGTTCAGGGTCTACCACCCAAGTAGTGCACTCCTTGGCCCCCATCATTCCTTTGGCACCACTAGAACGGTTCAGTGGTGATCCCCAAAAGGCTCAAATTTTCTTGACCCAATGCTCATTGCATTTCATGTGTTGACCCACCGTCCTTCCTGCTGCACAGTCTCGAATTGCCTTAATTCTGTCATACCTCAATGGAGACGCTGCTTCGTGGTCTATGCCCGTAGTCTCTCAAGACGTACCAATCTTGTATAATTACGAAGAATTCAAAAAGGAGTTTCTATGCATTTTCGATCGTAGAAAGGTAGCACAAGCAACAGATAACGAACTGCTGGAATTGAGTCAAGGGAATCGGGAACTAGTGACCTATCTTGCCCAATTCAATAAACTTGCTGTCGAAACCGAGTGGCCGGAGTCCAAGAGAGCAGCATTATTCTATCGTGGATTAAAAGACGATCTTAAAGACGCCCTGGCACAAATCCCAAATCGCCCCACTGAGGTATCTGCCCTAATCGATCTGGTTTTAGAAATTGATTACCGACAAACTGAGAGAAGAGGCGAGAGAAGAAGAGAATTTCGACCAAGCACTCCTAGATTTGATAGGGCAAAAACAGATGTTGCAAGATCAATTGTGAAACAACAAGGTATAGAACCTATGCAAATTGGAACTATAAGAGGTCCTCTTTCCAAGGAAGAAAAAGATAAACGAAGACTAAATAATCTTTGCCTTTATTGTGGAACCAACAGTCACTTTGTGAAAGGATGCCCCAAAAGACCCAAGCCCTTCAAGAACGAAAACTCGCAGCACCACCAGCAGGAGGAGTTGGGCTGGTGGATGCTATTGAGAAAACAACTCCAACAAGTCATCAAGTTGCTAACACAATGCAGTCTTCGGCTCCGCATCTTATTTTGACTATGACCCTGAAGTTCCGAAAACACACTCTCCAAGGGGTTGCAGTCATGTTGGATTCGGGCTCTACCAGGAATTTCTGTGACCTAAAATTTGCCTCCAAGATTGGCCTGAAGGCTATACCTAAGGAGAAAAGCGAAGCTGTGAGGGCCGTGGATGGTACCAATTTATCGTCCGGTCCTATCACCAGTCACACTGAAGTTGTGGAACTCATTTCCACTGAAGGTCACCAGGAAGAGATTCAGTTTAACCTGATCGATGCACCGCAGTTTGAAATAATTTTGGGACTTCCCTGGTTAACGGAACATAACCCTACGATTAACTGGAGTGAAAGAACAGTGAAATTGAATTCCAACTATTGCATGGAACATTGCTATTATGAGAAGTCTGAAATGGAGAAAAGAAATCCAGCAACCTTGCTATGTGAAAACAAGATGATGGTCTGTGCGGTACAGACTGAGGGTCTGCCAACAGAATACCAGGAATTTGCCGAAGTGTTCAGTGAATCAGAATCTGAGAAGCTTCCACCCCACTGATCGTATGATTGTAAAATCGACCTAGAGCCAGGGGCCAACCTTCCCTGTAGCTGAATCTATGCACTCACAGAGGCTGAGAACCAACACTTAAAAGAATACTTGCAGAAGTATTTGGAAAACGGGTTCATTCGACCTTCCCAGTCTCCTGTCTCCTCTCCTCTGTTTTTCGTCCCTAGGCGGGACGGAGGGTTGAGAACTTGCATCGACTACCGCGCCTTGAATAAAATAACCACAAAGAACCGGTACCCGCTACCATTGATCTCCGTTTTGTTGGATCAACTAAAAGATGCAAGAATTTTCACGAAATTAAACCTGAGGGGTGCATATCATCTCATCAGAGTGCGTGAAGGTGATGAGTGGAAGACGGCCTTTAGGACCAAGTATGGGCTGTATGAATATCAAGTCAAGCGTAAAAGAAGAGGCCCCCTACTATTTAGGTGAGGTTCCTTAAGGTACGGAAAAATCAATCAATGTAAAGAATTAAGGCAACCAATCATAAAATGATGATTAACAATAATGTATAAACAATAATAAATGGAAAGAAACAAGGCAACAACAGCTATTTATCAAAAGTACAAAATATCATTTATTTAAATGCTTGATAATGTGACAATCTATAGTCTACACACACTCACTTTCATGTCCATCAATCATACTTCCATGCATACTCATGTCAATATAAAAACATTGTTAAAGTGGTGACATTTTCCACAGAATTGATGGATAGGCACAATGTATAAGAAATAGATTCAAATAGAACACAGTGGCACAAAATCAAAATGACTGGTGGTGTTCTACGCGCGTTTCGGCACACACAGGTGCCTTCATCAGGAAAGAGGCCACAGTTGGAACATGTGAGGATTCTGTGAATAAAAATTATTGCCTTATAAGAATTGCGTGGTTCTTTCCAAAATGCAAAGAGAACATAATAGATATTAAAAGTCGATAGAAATCGTCTGCATTGAAGTGGGAAAGATGGAAAAAGAGAAGTGCGCAAGGTAGTATATTACTGGAGCGTTATATCATAAGGTTTGTTTTAGAAAGAATTAAATTAGACTTATAAGAATGAAATTGATTGTAGAAGATATAACCCAATAACCCAAAGTGAATAGTAAGGGAAGGAAGAAAAAGAAGAAGAAAAGGAAGAAAATAGTGAAACCATAAATGGAAGCCAATGAAAGCCTGCTCATTACAAGATCCCATGTGTAGAAATTAGTGATAGAGTAGTTTAAACTTGTGTGGTACCTACTCTAGGTAGTTATAATAACCAGTCGTACTGTAGGATAATTTGAGAACGGTACTGTTCTTGGAATGTTTATCTAGACCTGAAATAAGAAGAATAACAATTGTTGATAATAGCACAAATGCTTATTCATGTACAAGGGGAATACTTCTTAAGAGTCTGACTAATATTTACCTCGGTTATCAAAAATATTGGCTGAGTAGAGAATGTAAAAATCATGTCTGTTGATGTATTATTCAATGATGATTCTATTGCATCCCTTTCTATGAATATTGTGCTAAAAATGAAGACAAACAGGCAAGCTATAAGTCAACATATGGTATGGTAACAGACGTCGACTATAAGGAAACCATAGTGCTATTCTCCTATGTACCTGTATGTTATCCTAAATATTCATAATAAAAATTCGTTGTGACAGATAAGGATAAGCTGTCTTGATATAAGATAAAATACAGGGGATACTTGTTTCGTCTTGTAATCCAGGGCTAGAATAAAAAGAAAAAGTATATTTACCGATCGATATAAAACAATACAGGTCTAAGAAAATGCTACATTAGTCACAATTTTACCACAGAAATAGCGGGTCAGTGTGGATCTTTTCAACCTTGTTGGCCTTAGTGGTTAAGTTTATATCAGTTATACTGAACAAGGCACCGTACTTACTATGTTAAAGTTCGATGCATTTGGGGAAGCTCAATTCGTATCAATATTGATGAAAGGGATTTCTGTAATGAAAACAACAAGGGAAACACTGTAGAAAGTTGCACTACTTAAAATAAGCAATGTATTATGAAAGAACTGACAGATCTTCAATGAACTGTCAAAAGGCTTTTTGCCGATGCCGAATATACCAGTGCCGGAAACAATACATAAAAAATGAAATGAAAGGCCGGTTGTGCAGAGTAATTGAGCGGATATAGATAGAGTAAATATATCAATTAAGAGAGTAACCGTCGTGTCTAATGTATTGAGCCCGAATATGATCGCAGCATATGCGGTATCAATGACGCCTAATTAGCAAGTGGCTGTCTATTAGGTGGCGTTGGGTGGCAGTTCAAAAATTGAAAGATAAAGATGGCCAAAATAATCGTACCGAGCAACAACAGCCGGCTTAATGTGCAGGCGAAACAAAGCGGATAGAAATGTTGCATCAGCGCGTACTTACATTTTCGATGGCATGGAGCCTCCGGATATGGGGTTCCTACACGCAATTGCTCTCGATGGAGACTAACCGAACGGACGTTAATGGTCTAGTTTTGACGTTCAAATATCTGTCACTTGATAAAATCGGCCAATCACATGATAAGACCTAATTGTCTTGTATTAGTGGTCGGCTCGCATAAACCCTTCAATAATGCTTTATTGAGACAGTGTATCGGCCAGCGACATTGCGATATAAGCGGTGATGTACTGTAACAATTACAGAATAGTGTATTATATTGTATGACACGAAGGGCAATGTGAGAATTTGTAGTTACTGAAGGAGAAACAGAATATGGAAAACTATGTGAGGTGAAGTATAAGGGACGGATACTATGGTTAGCTACTGAAGACTTAACCGGCATTGTATCTTATTGCCTGTTCCCAAGGAATTTCCTGATTTAAACCGATCTTTTTGGTCCGTATCGCTGAACGATGTTCTGTCATAACCCAGTCTGCAGGGGCATAATAGCAAGTAAACGATGTTTTAACGATGTTTTAAAACATCGTTTACTTGCTATTATGCCCCTGCAGACTGGGTTACGTCGGCGAAACATCTAGAACTTTAGCTACACGACTGACAGAACATCGTTCAGCGATACGGACCAAAAAGATCGCTGACCCCTTAGTGAAACACTATATAGAGGCAAAACACAGCCATGAAGATATCAAATGGCTTGTCCTGGAAAAAATAAACACCAAACCAGGCATAGATACCGATGCTATCAGAAAAAGTAGAGAAGTATTTTGGATATTTACTTTAGATACAGTCAAGCATGGTTTAAATCAGGAAATTCCTTGGGAACAGGCAATAAGATACAATGCCGGTTAAGTCTTCAGTAGCTAACCATAGTATCCGTCCCTTATACTTCACCTCACATAGTTTTCCATATTCTGTTTCTCCTTCAGTAACTACAAATTCTCACATTGCCCTTCGTGTCATACAATATAATACACTATTCTGTAATTGTTACAGTACATCACCGCTTATATCGCAATGTCGCTGGTCGATACACTGTCTCAATAAAATATTATTGAAGGGTTTATGCGAGCCGACCACTAATACAAGACAATTAGGTCTTATCATGTGATTGGCCGATTTTATCAAGTGACAGATATTTGAACGTCAAAACGAGACCATTAACGTCCGTTCGGTTAGTCTCCATCGAGAGCAATTGCGTGTAGGAACCCCATATCCGGAGGCTCCATGCCATCGAAAATGTAAGTACGCGCTGATGCAACATTTCTATCCGCTTTGTTTCGCCTGCACATTAAGCCGGCTGTTGTTGCTCGGTACGATTATTTTGGCCATCTTTATCTTTCAATTTTTGAACTGCCACCCAACGCCACCTAATAGACAGCCACTTGCTAATTAGGCGTCATTGATACCGCATATGCTGCGATCATATTCGGGCTCTATACATTAGACACGACCGTTACTCTCTTAATTGATATATTTACTCTATCTATATCTGCTCAATTACTCTGCACAACCGGCCTTTCATTTCATTTTTTATGTATTGTTTCCGGCACTGGTATATTCGGCATCGGCAAAAGCCTTTTGACAGTTCATTGAAGATCTGTCAGTTCTTTCATAATACATTGCTTATTTTAAGTGGTGCAACTTTCTACAGTGTTTCCCTTGTTGTTTTCATTACAGAAATCCCTTTCATCAATATTGATACGAATTGAGCTTCCCAAATGCATCGAACTTTAACATAGTAAGTACGGTGCCTTGTTCAGTATAACTGATATAAACTTAACCACTAAGGCCAACAAGGTTTAAAAGATCCACACTGACCCACTATTTCTGTGGTAAAATTGTGACTAATGTAGCATTTTCTTAGACCTGTATTGTTTTATATCGATCGGTAAATATACTTTTTCTTTTTATTCTAGCCCTGGATTACAAGACAAAACAAGTATCCCCTGTATTTTATCTTATATCAAGACAGCTTATCCTTATCTGTCACAACGAATTTTTATTATGAATATTTAGGATAACATACAGGTACATAGGAGAATAGCACTATGGTTTCCTTATAGTCGACGTCTGTTACCATACCATATGTTGACTTATAGCTTGTCTGTTTGTCTTCATTTTTAGCACAATATTCATAGAAAGGGATGCAATAGAATCATCATTGAATAATACATCGACAGACATGATTTTTACATTCTCTACTCAGCCAATATTTTTGATAACCGAGGTAAATATTAGTCAGACTCTTAAAAAGTATTCCCTTGTACATGAATAAGCATTTGTGCTATTATCAACAATTGTTATTCTTCTTATTTCAGGTCTAGATAAACATTCCAAGAACAGTACCATTCTCAAATGATCCTACAGTACGACTGGTTATTATAACTACCTAGAGTAGGTACCACACAAGTTTAAACTACTCTATCACTAATTTCTACACATGGGATCTTGTAATGAGCAGGCTTTCATTGGCTTCCATTTATGGTTTCACTATTTTCTTCCTTTTCTTCTTCTTTTCTTCCTTCCCTTACTATTCACTTTGGGTTATTGGGTTATATCATCTACAATCAATTTCATTCTTATAAGTCTAATTTAATTCTTTCTAAAACAAACCTTATGATATAACGCTCCAGTAATATACTACCTTGCGCACTTCTCTTTTCCATCTTTCCCACTTCAATGCAGACGATTTCTATCGACTTTTAATATCTATTATGTTCTCTTTGCATTTTGGAAAGAACCACGCAATTCTTATAAGGCAATAATTTTTATTCACAGAATCCTCACATGTTCCAACTGTGGCCTCTTTCCTGACGAAGGCACCTGTGTGTGCCGAAACGCGCGTAGAACACCACCAGTCATTTTGATTTTGTGCCACTGTGTTCTATTTGAATCTATTTCTTATACATTGTGCCTATCAATCAATTCTGTGGAAAATGTCACCACTTTAACAATGTTTTTATATTGACATGAGTATGCATGGAAGTATGATTGATGGACATGAAAGTGAGTGTGTGTAGACTATAGATTGTCACATTGTCAAGCATTTAAATAAATGATATTTTGTACTTTTGATAAATAGCTGTTGTTGCCTTGTTTCTTTCCATTTATTATTGTTTATACATTATTGTTAATCATCATTTTATGATTGGTTGCCTTAATTCTTTACATTGAATATCAAGTCATGCCTTACGGTTTATGTAACGCCCCAGCAGCTTTTCAATATTTTATTAATGACATTTTGAAGGAATTCAGGGACCAGTGCGTTATTGTCTACATCGACGATATTTTGATTTACTCGCCCACCGAAGAAGAGCACCAACAGCAAGTCAAAGGAGTCTTACGATGTTTAAAAGAAAATGATCTGTACGTCAAACTGGAAAAGTGTGCCTTTGGAGTTAAGTCCGTGGATTTCTTAGGGTTTGTTATCGCACCTGAAGGCCTTACAAAGGATGTCAAGAAAATAGAGGCTGTGCTTACTTGACCTCCGCCAACTTCAGTGAAGGAAATACAGAGCTTCATTGGGTTTGCGAATTTCTATCGCAGGTTCATCAAAGATTTCTCTTTGAAGGTCGCGCCTATCACCAGGCTTTTACGAAAAGGAATTCTTTTTCAATGGACAGCAGAGGCTGAGGAAGCCTTTCAATTCTTAAAGAAAAGTTTTACCACCGCTCCTGTTCTACTACACGCCAATCCTACTCAACCCTTCTATCTGGAGATGGATGCCTCTGAGCAGGCTATTGGAGGAGTGCTGTCACAGAGAGACAAGGAAACTGGGCAACTGCATCCTGTCGCGTTGTGTAGGAGAGTAGGATCTGCCTCTTATGTTGCCCCCACTTTTTTTCTGATGTTTACACTGGTTTCTGGCTATAGTCTGGCTGGGACCCTGCCAATCAGGGCCCCAGCCTCTCTGTTCTCTCTAAACGACTTGGAGTGCACTTTAGGTGCACTAGTGATTGGATGCTGTGGTACCTTATGAGTCCCTAGTATATGGTACCTTAGGTACCAAGGGCATAGGTACTTCACAGGCCTACCAGGGGCTGAAGCATGTATTATGCCACCCCTGGGAAGCAGACTAAATCTGACACCACAGGCCTGCTACTGCAGCCTGGGTGAGGAAGTGCTAGCACTCCTCACTGAGATATAGGTTCCCTATATCTCTCCTGCACACACATTGAGACTTATCAGTCACCCCTAAAGCAGGCCCTATCAATCCTAAGGGCAGGGTGCTTAGTTTCTATGTGAGGGGGTGCCTCTGCCTGAGCAGGGCCCCTCTGCAGCCCTCAGAGTCCATTCTCTGGGGCTGTTTGTGAATGCAGTCAAACCATATACTCTTAAGTGCATTATATCCTCGCTGTAAATGCTAACTCTGGAATGGCTGCATCAAAACATGTCGTGTTTGGTGTCAAACACTTTGGAATCATACCCCCACACCAGTAACTGGTGTGGGAGTATGATCCCACCCTTCTAGAGGGATAGACATGTACCTACTGTGGAAACGCGGTAGAATCCTGAAGAGCCCTGGCATCACAAAATGGATGCCACCAGTCACAGACACTGGGCTGCCCTCCTGCTGATGACCAACACTCGCAGTGGAGGAGGCCCAACAATAGGTATCCTGTCCCAAGGGGGTGTGACCACCTCCCAGACAGGGTTTAGTGTATTGGGGCTGGGTGGGTGCACTCCTAGAGTGCTTTGAAGTCCTGCACTGGGGGAGCAGAAGGCTCCTCTGTGCATATGCCAGTTCAAACCGGCTCAGGGGCTACCTGCCCCTGCTCTGGCGTGAAACTGGACAAAGGGAAGTGGGTGTAGCCACCCACTCCCCTGACCCTCCCATAGGTGGGGTCATAGAGCTAGTCCCTCCCTTCCTTTTAGTATAAGAGGGGGAACCTGTGCATTGCAACCTAGATACCCCTGGATGATGCTCTAAAGAAGAATCCTGGACCTTCGACGTTCCACTACCTTTGGAAGACTGAAGAATCTCCCTTGGAGTCAAGGAGTGACTCCCCTGCTTGGCAGGCACCAAAAACTACAATGACGGTCACAAACTATGCCGCTCCCGCCGGAGCCCGAAGTCCCTGCAGCCAAGGAAGAGGATTTCCTGACTTCTCCAAGGCCATCGTGAGTCCCCAGCAAAGCTGAGGCAAGTGGACCCCACGAGTGATGAGGAACCGCAGACCCTGGGTACCGTGCACTATTGTCGAGTGCAACCCCTTCATGCTGTTCTACGAACTTGTGCTTTGCCCACGTGTGGTCCCATCCTCCAGCAGAGATTCCTCCCAGAATCAGAGGCCTACCCCATCCTGAGTGACCGTGGGCCCCTGTTGAGTGAATCCTCCCGAGGCGTCTTCGCGATCCCTTGGCGGCCGGCTTGTGGGTCCCCTGAAGACTTTTCAATGAATCCAAAGGGCTCCCCTAGTTGCTCCAGGCCTGCCCTGACTTACCCCCGCTGGGTGAGTTCCACAGACCTTGCTGGTCTGCACCATTGACTTTTTGTCTTCTCCATGAGACTTGCTGTTACCAAGGCTTGTTGGCTCCAATCGAGTCGCCGACACCGCAGTAAGCTGCAAACTTTGTGGGACATGCCGAATCCAGCTCCTGGTCATTGTCGATGCCACCTGGACCTCGTGGTCGAAGGGTCAAGATACCCGTGAACGACCTGAATCTGTCGACGACGGTGGGCATTCATCTTCCTTGCCCCGGGTCACTGCCAAGTGACCTTGAACACTGTCCCCTCTACTTTCAGGTCTTCCATCTTCTGAATCCAGGCTTGGATTCTACCGGACACTTCTACTGTTGCCGCAAGCAGCAAGTCTTCACTGGCTCCCATTGAGAACGACGCCGCGACCCGACACCAAAGGACACCTATGCACCCGGCTTCCGTGGGTGAGGTAACTTCAGCACTACGGTGCTCCTGTGGGTGTGGGCCCTAGAACTACTTACCCTGTAAGTGGCTTGCTTGTAGCTACTCCAGAAGTACCCTAAAACTCTTATTTTCCCAGTGCGATTATCGCACTGGCTCGTACAGGGTTCGCGTCTGTGTTAGACACACCGCGTCCATCTCCCTTGCAACTCAACCTGTAACCGCGTCCTTCGACTCGTACTGGGTCCGATCGGTGTGTTCGCCTCGATGCTTCGCCTCGAACACGCAAGGGACCTTTAACATTGAAATCTCAATCGCGTCCTTTCGCATAGACTCGTACAGGACTCGCACCGGTGTCTGAACACTGCGTCCGTCCCCTGTGGGTCTCCTACAACTACCTGGGGTGGTTCTTTGGGGTCCCTCGATTCTACATGCTCTAGGCCCAGGTCTAGCCAAGCTAAGATTGTGATATTTGATTGTGCTAACTTATTTTTGATAACTTTGCATTGTACATATGTTCCTGACTTCTAATCTCATAAAGAGATTAGTAGAGAGTTGTTTAGTAATAAATACATATATATTTGATATATATACCTGTGTGGTGTCTTTTCATTTGGTGATTCAAGAGATTGTGTGGTAAAACAAGCTGCTTTACATTCCTCCAAGACTTAGCCTGAAGGCTGCTCTCCACAGCTACCACTAGGATAGCTTTCTTTAAAGGTTGTCTTAAACCTACCTACCATAAGAGTCGAATTGTACTGGTGCAAGGTGTCCACTTTAACTAGTGACCAGCATATACCAGGCCAACTTCTCACATTGGTGGCAGCGTGTGGGATTCCAGCTTGCTATTGTTTTACCAGAAAATCTCTATTTGAATTACTAACTGAAAACCACTATAGGTACTCAAGGTACATATAAAATCAAGCTTAGTATCAATAAGTTCTACTGAACTTAGAGCTGTGTGCCAAAGGGATAGCACACCCTTTCTACAGCTCAAGCTAGTATCAGTAGGCCACAAACTAGTGTAGGTAGTACAACACTGCACAACACTAGAATGTCCTTAAGGGATGGACCCAGTGGATCCACTCAGCTTCAGTATAAGGACATGACTTTCTTTGACTTGAAAGCCATGTGTGCTGAAAGGCACCTGAAGATAGGACAGAGTCCCTCCACACTACACCTGATAGATCTGCTGACAGCAGATGATCTTAGATTAGCTCTAGGAGCTAATGGGTCTGAATCAGTGGGTGGGTCAATTACAGTATCTGGGTCAGATGATGACCAAGACTCTGTGATTGTAGGGCCAGGCCCCAAGGGGTCTGAACAGGACAGAGGAATTCTCCCTAAGAGAACTGACACAGTGGAGGACAGGCACAGGTCCCTTTCCAGGGAATCTGAACACTCCTTTCACTCTGGCAGAGAAACTGTCCACCAGAGAGACTCCTACTTCCTAAGAAGAGAGAGTTCCTCTGAAAGACTGTACAAACTGCTGCAGTATGAGGAAGCAAGATTTGCCCTCAAAACCAAGCAGTTGGCATTAGACAAAGAAGCCTTTGAGTTCCAGAGAGCTTCTAGAAGAGAGGGGTTAGAACCCCCTGGTGGCAGCAACAGTGTCCCTAGAGGCAGAGAATATATTCCAGACCATAGGAACCTGAGCAAGGTTGTTCCTCCCTACCAGAGTGGGGATGATATCCACAAGTGGATAACTGCTATGGAAAGGGCCTGTAGAGTACAACAGGTCCCCCAAAAGCAGTGGGCAGCAATCTTGTGGCTCTCCTTTTCAGATAAAGGTAGAGACAAGCTCCTCACTGTTAGAGAAGAGGATGCTGATGACTATGAAGTCCTGAAGAGTGCACTGATAGATGGGTTTGGCTTAACCACTGAGCAGTACAGGTTGAAGTTCAGAGACACCCAGAAGGCACAGACTCAGGACTGGACTGACTTTGTAGATTGTGCAACCAAGGCTCTGGAGGGTTGGCTGGTTGGCAGTAGGGTTACTGATTTCAAGGGATTGTATAATCTAATGATGAGAGAACAGATCCTTAATAATTGCCAGAACCAGTTGTTGCATCAATACCTGGTAGACTCAGATCTGACCTCTCCCCAAGAATTGGGAAAGAAGGCAGACAAGTGGGTCAGAACCAGGGTGAGGCAGAAAACCCAGAACCAAGGGGGTGACACAAAGAAGCAGGATCATAAGGGCTCTGAGAAAAGTGGGGATAAGTCAAAAGACCAGAAGTCTTCACAAGGGCCCCAAAAATCTGCATCTGGTGGGGAGTCACAGTCCAATCAGGGAAAAGGCCAAAAGAAGCCCTGGTGCAAATTCTGTAAACAGAAAGGGCACTGGACTTCTGATTGTAACAAGTCCAAAGACCAAACCACCACCACTCCTGCCCCTAAGGCAACTGTTCCCCCTAGTTCAGCTACTGGTGGAGGTGGTACTCAGAAAAAGGGTGTAGTAGGGTTGACCCTGGGTTCTGAAGTGGACTCTGGCCTAGTCAGAGAACCCACTCAGGCAATGCTGATTTGTGATGGAGACATTGACATGTCCTTCCTAGTGAGCCCCAGTAATCTGGGCAAATACAAACAGCAGCCTGTAATAAATGGCAAACAGGCTTTGGCATTTAGGGACACAGGTGCTAGTGTCACCATGGTGGCAGAGGATCTTGTGGACCCTGGACAGATCATCCTGGGTGAAATGTACCAGGTGACCAATGCAAGCAATGCCAAGACCAACCATAGTCTGGCATTTGTGAATTTCTCCTGGGGAGGGGTAACTGGCCTCAAGAAGGTTGTAGTCAGTGCAGACCTCCCTGTAGAATGTCTATTGGGCAATGATCTAGAGACTTCAGCCTGGTCTGAAGTAGAGTTATGGACTCATGCTGAGATGTTGGGCATCCCTGCAGAGGTATTTGCTGTGACCAGGTCACAAGCCAAAATGCATGACACTGAACAGGCTCTGGATCCTGAAACTATGGACCAGATGCTTCCCAAGAAGAGGAGCAGTAGGGTTAAGGCAGTGCCTTCCCCTCTGTCTCAGATCACAGATTCCCCTCTTGAGGGAGGAGGAGCAGATCCTGAAGAAGGAACTGCCCCAGAGGGACTTGAACCTGATCAGGTTGAGTTCTTGGGGGCAGGGGGCCCTTCTAGGGAAGATCTGAGTAAGGAGCAACAGTGCTGCCCCTCTCTTGAACCCCTCAGACAGCAGGCTGCTGCTGAGGCTGCTGGGAGTGCTAGTGGGTCCCATAAAGTTTATTGGGATGAGGGACTCCTATATTCTGAGGGTAGAGATCCAGCCCCTGGAGCCACCAGGAGGTTGGTAATACCTCAGAAGTTTAGGGGGTTCCTCTTGACCCTAGCACATGACATCCCTTTGGCAGGTCACTTGGGCCAAAACAAGACCTGGGACAGGCTTGTTCCACATTTTCATTGGCCCCATATGTCAGAAGACACAAAGGAGTTTTGTCGCTCCTGTGTCACATGCCAAGCCAGTGGCAAGGCAGGTGGCACAACAAAGGCCCCCCTGATACCACTACCTGTGGTGGGTGTACCCTTTGAGAGGGTAGGGATTGACATTGTTGGTCCCCTTGACCCTCAAACTGCATCTGGGCACAGATTTATCCTGGTGGTAGTGGATCATGCCACCAGGTACCCAGAGGCAATTCCCCTGAGGACCACCACAGCCCCTGTGGTGGCAAGAGCCCTCATTGGAGTTTTCTCCAGAGTGGGCTTCCCAAAGGAGGTCATCTCTGACAGAGGTACCAACTTCATGTCAGGATATTTGAAAGCAATGTGGAAGGAGTGTGGTGTAACTTATAAGTTCACCACCCCCTATCACCCACAATGCAATGGTTTAGTTGAACGCTTCAACAAAACCCTGAAGGGAATGATTAAAGGACTCCCAGAGAAGCTTAGGCGGAAATGGGACCTTCTTCTTCCCTGCCTGTTGTTTGCATACAGAGAGGTTCCACAGAAGGGGGTTGGTTACAGCCCATTTGAGCTTCTGTTTGGGCATCCTGTAAGAGGTCCACTGTGTTTGGTAAAAGAGGGCTGGGAGTTACCTCTCAAACCCCCCAAACAAGATGTGATGGACTATGTACTTGGTCTCCGCTCCAGGATGGCTGAATACATGAAAAAGGCAACCAAAAACCTGGAGGCCAGCCAAGAATTACAAAAAGCTTGGCATGACCAAAAGGCTGTACTGACTGTATACCAGCCAGGACAGAAAGTGTGGGTGTTGGAGCCTGTGGCCCCAGCAGCCCTCCAAGACAAATGGAGTGGCCCCCATACAATAGTTGAGCAAAAGGGAGAAGTCACCTATCTGGTGAATCTTGGAACTCCCAGGAGCCCCCTGAGGGTGCTCCATGTCAACAGATTGAAACCATATGTTGACAGGGCTGACATGGGCTTGCTCATGGCAACTGATGAGGAACAGGAGGAGGGGAGTGACCCTCTCCCTGACCTGCTCTCACAGAACCCTGATGATGGGTCAGTAGATGGTGTTGCTTTGGCAAGCAGCCTCACTGACCATCAGCAAACTGAGTGCAGACAAGTTCTGCAGCAGTACAGACATATGTTTAGCCTGACCCCTAGTCAGACTACCTGGTGCACCCATGAGGTGGACACTGGAGACAGTCTGCCTGTCAAGAGTAAAATCTACAGGCAACCTGACCATGTCAGGGACTGTATCAGGACTGAAGTCCAGAAGATGTTGGAGTTAGGTGTGATTGAGCCTTCAGATAGCCCATGGGCTAGCCCAGTAGTCCTGGTACCCAAGCCTCATACCCAGGGTGGTAAGAAAGAAATGAGGTTTTGTGTAGACTACAGAGGCCTCAATGCAGTCACTAGGACTGATGCCTATCCCATACCAAGGGCAGATGAGCTGATTGATACTTTGGCCTCAGCCAAGTATCTAAGTACATTTGACCTAACAGCTGGCTACTGGCAGATCAGGTTAGCTGATGATGCAAAAGCCAAAACAGCATTTTCGACCCCTGGTGGGCACTACCACTTTGTGGTGATGCCCTTTGGATTGAAAAATGCACCTGCCACTTTTCAGAGGTTGGTGAACAAAGTTCTGACAGGGATGGAAACTTATTGCTCAGCTTATCTAGATGATATTGCTGTCTTTAGTTCCTCCTGGCAGGATCACCTGGTCCACCTCAGAAATGTTATGGAGGCTCTGCAGAAAGCAGGCCTCACTATCAAGGCCACTAAGTGCCAGATAGGGCAGAGTCAGGTTGTGTACCTGGGCCACCTTGTGGGTGGAGGCCAGGTTCAGTCTTTACAGAGCAAAATCCAAACCATAATGGAATGGGTTGCTCCAACCACCCAGACAGGTAAGAGCCTTCTTAGGCCTGACTGGGTACTATAGGAGGTTTGTGAAGGGATATGGATCTATAGTGACCCCCTTGAATGATCTGACCTCAAAGAAAATGCCAAAAAAGGTTCAGTGGACAGCTAGCTGTCAGAAGGCATTTGAAGACCTAAAGCAGGCCATGTGCACTGCCCCCATCTTACAGAGTCCAGACTACACCAAAAAGTTCATTGTCCAAACAGATGCTTCTGAGCTGGGTGTGGGAGCTGTACTGTCTCAACTGAATGATGAAGGTCAAGACCAGCCAGTAGCTTTCATTAGCAGAAGGCTGACCCCTAGAGAGAAACGTTGGTCAGCTATAGAGAGGAGGCCTTTGCTGTGGTATGGGCCCTGAAGAAGCTGAGGCCATACTTGTTTGGCACTCACTTCCTAGTTCAGACTGACCACAAGCCCCTCCTATGGCTTAAACAGATGAAAGGAGAAAACCCAAAACTTTTGAGGTGGTCCATTTCCCTACAGGGGATGGACTATACAGTGGAACATAGACCTGGGACCCAACATGCCAATGCAGATGGACTCTCAAGGTATTTCCACTTAGAACACGAAGACTCAACTGGTCAAGGTTAGTTTAGTGTCCCTGCGTTTGGGGGGGTTGTGTAGGAGAGTAGGATCTGCCTCTTATGTTGCCCCCACTTTTTTCTGATGTTTACACTGGTTTCTGGCTATAGTCTGGCTGGGACCCTGCCAATCAGGGCCCCAGCCTCTCTGTTCTCTCTAAACGACTTGGAGTGCACTCTAGGTGCACTAGTGATTGGATACTGTGGTACCTTATGAGTCCCTAGTATATGGTACCTTAGGTACCAAGGGCATAGGTACTTCACAGGCCTACCAGGGGCTGAAGCATGTATTATGCCACCCCTGGGAAGCAGACTAAATCTGACACCACAGGCCTGCTACTGCAGCCTGGGTGAGGAAGTGCTAGCACTCCTCACTGAGATATAGGTTCCCTATATCTCTCCTGCACACACATTGAGACTTATCAGTCACCCCTAAAGCAGGCCCTATCAATCCTAAGGGCAGGGTGCTTAGTTTCTATGTGAGGGGGTGCCTCTGCCTGAGCAGGGCCCCTCTGCAGCCCTCAGAGTCCATTCTCTGGGGCTGTTTGTGAATGCAGTCAAACCATATACTCTTAAGTGCATTATATCCTCGCGGTAAATGCTAACTCTGGAATGGCTGCATCAAAACATGTCGTGTTTGGTGTCAAACACTTTGGAATCATACCCCCACACCAGTAACTGGTGTGGGAGTATGATCCCACCCTTCTAGAGGGATAGACATGTACCTACTGTGGAAACGCGGTAGAATCCTGAAGAGCCCTGGCATCACAAAATGGATGCCACCAGTCACAGACACTGGGCTGCCCTCCTGCTGATGACCAACACTCGCAGTGGAGGAGGCCCAACAATAGGTATCCTGTCCCAAGGGGGTGTGACCACCTCCCAGACAGGGTTTAGTGTATTGGGGCTGGGTGGGTGCACTCCTAGAGTGCTTTGAAGTCCTGCACTGGGGGAGCAGAAGGCTCCTCTGTGCATATGCCAGTTCAAACCGGCTCAGGGGCTACCTGCCCCTGCTCTGGCGCGAAACTGGACAAAGGGAAGTGGGTGTAGCCACCCACTCCCCTGACCCTCCCATAGGTGGGGTCATAGAGCTAGTCCCTCCCTTCCTTTTAGTATAAGAGGGGGAACCTGTGCATTGCAACCTAGATACCCCTGGATGACGCTCTACAGAAGAATCCTGGACCTTCGACGTTCCACTACCTCTGGAAGACTGAAGAATCTCCCTTGGAGTCAAGGAGTGACTCCCCTGCTTGGCAGGCACCAAAAACTACAACGACGGTCGCAAACTACGCCGCTCCCGCCGGAGCCCGAAGTCCCTGCAGCCCAGGAAGAGGATTTCCTGACTTCTCCAAGGCCATCGTGAGTCCCCAGCGAAGCTGAGGCAAGTGGACCCCACGAGTGACGAGGAACCGCAGACCCTGGGTACCGTGCACTATTGTCGAGTGCAACCCCTTCACGACGTTCTACGAACTTGTGCTTTGGACCACGTGTGGTCCCATCCTCCAGCAGAGATTCCTCCCAGAATCAGAGGCCTACCCCATCCCGAGTGACCGTGGGCCCCTGTTGAGTGAATCCTCCCGAGGCGTCTTTGCGATCCCTTGCCAGCCGGCTTGTGGGTCCCCTGAAGACTTTTCAACAAATCCAAAGGGCTCCCCTGGTTGCTCCAGGCCTGCCCTGACTTACCCTCGCTGGGTGAGTTCCACAGACCTTGCTGGTCTGCACCAT
The DNA here is from genome assembly GCA_963921515.1 of Calotriton arnoldi. Lineage (NCBI taxonomy): Eukaryota > Metazoa > Chordata > Amphibia > Caudata > Salamandridae > Calotriton > Calotriton arnoldi. The sequence continues at coordinate 630,163 of CAWUFW010005039.1, forward strand.
TGACTTTTTGTCTTCTCCATGAGACTTGCTGTTACCAAGGCTTGTTGGCTCCAATCGAGTCGCCGCCACCGCAGTAAGCTGCAGACTTCGTGGGACACGCCGAATCCAGTTCCTGGTTGTCGTCGACGCCGCCTGGACCTCGTGGTTGAAGGGTCAAGATACCCGTGAACGACCTGAATCTGTCGACGACGGTGGGCATTCATCTTCCTTGCCCCGGGTCACTGCCAAGTGACCTTGAACACTGTCCCCTCTGCTTTCAGGTCTTCCATCTTCTGAATCCAGGCTTGGATTCCACCGGACACTTCTACTGTCGCCGCAAGCAGCAAGTCTTCACTGGCTCCCATTGAGAACGACGCCGCGACCCGACACCAAAGGACACCTATGCACCCGGCTTCCCTGGGTGAGGTAACTTCAGCACTACGGTGCTCCTGTGGGTGTGGGCCCTAGAACTACTTACCCTGTAAGTGGCTTGCTTGTAGCTACTCCAGAAGTACCCTAAAACTCTTATTTTCCCAGTGCGATTATCGCACTGGCTCGTACAGGGTTCGCGTCTGTGTTAGACACACCGCGTCCATCTCCCTTGCAACTCAACCCGTAACCGCGTCCTTCGACTCGTACTGGGTCCGATCGGTGTGTTCGCCTCGATACTTCGCCTCGAACACGCAAGGGACCTTTAACATTGAAAACTCAATCGCGCCCATTCGCATAGACTCGTACAGGACTCGCACCAGTGTCTGAACACCGCGTCCGTCCCCTGTGGGTCTCCTACAACTACCTGGGGTGGTTCTTTGGGGTCCCTCGATTCTACATGCTCTAGGCCCAGGTCTAGCCAAGCTAAGATTGTGATATTTGATTGTGCTAACTTATTTTTGATAACTTTGTATTGTACATATGTTCCTGACTTCTAATCTCATAAAGAGATTAGTAGAGAGTTGTTTTAGTAATAAATACATATATGTTTGATATATATACCTGTGTGGTGTCTTTTCATTTGGTGATTCAAGAGATTGTGTGGTAAAACAAGCTGCTTTACATTCCTCCAAGACTTAGCCTGAAGGCTGCTCTCCACAGCTACCACTAGGATAGCTTTCTTTAAAGGTTGTCTTAAACCTACCTACCATAAGAGTCGAATTGTACTGGTGCAAGGTGTCCACTTTAATTAGTGGCCAGCATATACCAGGCCAACTTCTCACACGTACCACTCCAGAAAATTGCAACCGGCTGAAATCAACTATACCATTTCGGATAAGGAGCTTCTTGCCATTAAGGATTCGTTTCAAGAATGGCGACACTATCTTCTTGGTGCAAGACATGTAGTCACGGTATTCACCGATCATAGAAACTTACGATTTCTAAAGTCAGCCAGAACATTGACGCCTCGTCAATTGCGGTGGTCCCTGTACTTTGCCGATTATGACTTCGTCATCACGTATCGGCCTGGAAGAAATAAAGGAAAAGCGGATGCATTGTCCCGAATCGGCACCGATGGTAGGAAGACCCCAATTGATGAACAAAGAATAATTCCAGAAACTAAGATAATAGGAGCCATTGTTGAGGATACCTTGGAAGACAAAATAAGGAAAGCAATGACCCAAGAAGAAATGCAAGGTTGGGCCAAAGAAAATTCAGTACGAAAAATTCATAATCGATTGCCATTCCATGCAGAAGCTTTATATCTACCAACTCAAGAGCTCCAGTTACGAGCTCTGTCAGATTGTCACGATAATACCTTGGCCAGTCATCCAGGAATTCATCGCACCAAAGAGATGCTGAGAAGACAATTTTGGAGGCCAAACTTGATTAAAGATGTTCAGAAGTATGTTGAAGGATGCGAGACTTGTGCAAGAGGAAAGTCGGATCGACAAGCCCCTCAGGGCCTTTTGAGACCTTTACCTAATCCTCCATACCCCTGGCACACCATTACTATGGATCTCATAGTTGAGTTGCCTTTTAGTCAAGGTTATAATGCTATCCTGGACATGGTCGATGCCTTCTCTAAGATGGCGCATTTTGTGGCTTTAAAAGGAAATCCCACAGCCAAACTACTGGCTACACAACTAAACCAGAATCTAATCAAGAGTCATGGAATTCCTAAAATCATAATCACTGACCGGGGTTCTCAATTCCTATCCCATTACTGGAAGGCATACACCAAGAGATTAGGAATAGAAACCAGATATTCCACCAGCTTTCACCCACAGACGGATGGGCAGTCCGAGAGGGCAAATCAAGAACTAGAAAAGTACCTTAGGTTGTTTCTTCTTGATCAGGAGGGTTAGTGGCCAGATCTCCTCTGGACAGCAGAATTTGTGCATGACAATGCAGAAAATGCGTCCACAGGGTATTCTCCTTTCTTCCTAAACTATGGAAGACATCCAAATTCTACAGTATCATTCCGAGAAGTATCTGTACCAGCAGCACATGATTTAGTCCAACACTTGAGTGAGGTTCACGAGTCAGCCACTAAGAATCTAGCCTTAGCCAAGGAACGCTATAAGCGAAGTGCTGATAAGAAAAGGAGACCAGGACCCGATCTGCAGGTGGGAGTCAGGGTTTGGCTAAACACAAGAAATCTGAAACTTAAGGGAAATAGGAAGCTTCAACCACGCTTTGTAGGTCCTTACACTGTGGAGCAGATAGTTAATCCAGTGACTTACAGATTGAAGCTCCCCTCGCAAGTGAAAGTACACCCAGTATTTCATATTTCCCTACTAAAAAAGGTGTCACCCTACTTGAAAGAATCTATAGCTCCAAAACCAATCGTTGTAGAAGGTAGAGAAGAATTCGAAGTCAAAAGAATCCTAGACTCGAAATTGGTCCATGGGAAAATATTTTACCTGGTAGATTGGAAAGGATACGGTCCTAAAGAGAGGTCTTGGGAGGAACAGGCTGATGTTCATGCCCCTAGGCTTGTCAGAGCCTTTCATCGAAACACCCCCACAAGCCTCAGCCGGGAGGTACTGTCAGGGCCCAGAATCTGAAAGCAAACCTAAATTGCTGTGCAGTGATTGCCCCTGCTCAAATCAAACAAAAAAGCTTATCGGCTCGGGGGAAGCACAGAGAGGTCGTCACCTGCTGTCGGGCCTTAGGACGAGCCCGTCCGAATTGGAGAAATGCAACCGAGGTTGCAGGTCTAGTCTTTCGCGGCTGGTGGAAGGCGCGAGGACTGGGCAGGCTGTGAAGTGCGCTGGCAGAGTTCGGAGCCGCGCACTTCACCAACGTTCTAGCCGTGAGTACATCTCCCACGCAGGCGTTAGTTAGTCAGGAGTTAGTGTAGGGTTCTTTGCGAGTTGGGCATGCGTAGTATCTTAGTTTAGGGTAGTTCTCGTTGCGCTTTTCAACGGACAGATAGTCAGTCAATTCTCAGTTTCCTATTTCACCGGCTATTGAAACACAAGCAAAAGAAAAACAACGTGAAGAAACCTTGGTGTTACTTTTGAATTTACGAATACTTACCTGTCACTTGGTTGAGTTTAGTTTTCCACATTCTTCAGCAACTAACCGCAAGTATTCATCCTAGAGAAAAAATACAAAAGAAAAGGTTTTTAGTCACAATTGATATAAGACTGTTTTCTAAGAGTTTTCACAAATACATTTCTAAGGAGAGCATTTCATTAGAAAGATACTATATATCTATATACAAATACATTGAGTCTAGTTCTCCTTTCAAGAAGAGAAGCTAATGCCTTTAGCTACGGGGTAAGAAGGTGTACTAAAGAAAATGATTTTGAGGTTCACAGGTATAAGGTGAATAGTTTAACGTTGTACTCTCTCCCTATGCATTTCGCACAGAAGTTGAGTGAGAAGGTGTGAAACTACCAGAAGAGGCTAGAAAGAAAAGACGAAGAGAGGCGAACCAGAGGTGGCGAAGGCAGTCTCTTCTCTGTCCCATTCCCCTTTCCCCCGGAGGGGCTCACGCGACCGCTAGTTATGTTGGCGTCGCGAGAGGGTCCGTTGAGGTAATTGGGAACTACCAGCTTTTGCTCTTGAGAGTGCCAGGAAAAGAAGTGAGTAAACTGTTGGGTTCTGACAGTCCCTGAAACCTGTGGTTTTTTCAGTGAATTTCTACAGTTTTTTAAATGCTAATTTCTAACTATAACGTCCCTGAAACCTATGGTTTTTTCAGTGAATTTCTAAGGTTTTTTAAATGCTAATTTCTAACTATAACGTCCCTGAAACCTATGGTTTTTTCAGTGATCAAGGTTCGAGGCGCGAACCGAAATGCATTGGGCATGGCTATTGCTGTTTGCACGGAATAGAACAACTGAGATTAAGATCCCGAGTGAGTGCGTTTTTCAAAAACCTCTGTGATCAGAGGTGCTGTGTTATGATATTGACCGGCTGCCCTGCCGGAGAAAAACCGCACCGCCCCAGACGAGGAGCGCTGGCGTTCTAGCAAAGGGCATTGGAGAAGTGATATATATATATATACGCCAACTCCAGTCTAACTCCAGTCTATACTTGAAAAACCGGACACCGACACTGCAAGGGCAGTTCAAGGCACATATTTTATTTTCCACTGTAACTCGTTTCGGCAGTTCCCACTGTCTTGATCACACGCTAGGTGCCATTGTTTCCATCACATAAATAACAGACCACATGATTCAAAAGCATCATAGATATGGTAAAAATACTAATTGCATTAAAATTTTTACAACTCAAACCTTTTTTTCTTTTTTCTTTCTTTTTTTCCCATAAATCCTAGTTAAAAAGTGCTTGTGCTGTGCAACACCTCAAAATACTACAATAAAAAAATTATAAGAATAAATTGTAATGATCTCATCACATTGGTGCAAAGTGCTTGTGCAATAAAAATAGCCCTGTTTTTATGGTAACAATAAACCATAATTAGTTATGTTGGATTAAAGTGCTGAAGTTTTAACCTGCTTCCACAACTTTCTAAAGTGCTAGTGCTATATTAACATATTCAAACCTCCACCAAAATCATTGAAACATTTTAGCGATGTTGGGACAATTCTACATAAGTTTTATGTCTCCCTATTATTTCAAGAGCAATCTCATGAACAGTCCTTTTCCATGATGTCACTGGCTAGTGCCTAAGGAGACATGAACATTACTGGCTAGCGCCCCATGCTTACATTGCATGTCATCTAATATAAACTCAATTCTCAAAATTATCCAACAATTCAACTTAGAAGGAGGTAAAAAATGAGAAAGAATTACCTACACCTTGATCTTCTATATGATCTATCTGGCACACAGCACAAACTGGTATATTGACGCACACACTTTTTCCCTCATACTCCAATTTCTTCCATCTTTTTACTATTGATGTTTCACCAATGAATTCTATCTATAAAGTGCTTGTGCTATACATCACACTAATTAACTACAACAATGCATTAGACTAACCTAATCTCATGGGTGTAAAGTGCTTAGTGCTGTGCAGTAATGATAACCTTATCACCAAGGCTCAATCTACCATATTTGTTTAGATTAAAGTGCTAATAATTTCTAATCAAGCTGCCTCGATTTCATAAAGTGCTGGTGCTATGATAAAATATATTGCAACCTCCACTACAATCACAGAAACGTTCTTAGGATATCGCAATAGTTCTAAAATTTTCTGGCTAACGCCCAATTCCATATTGCCATAACATATCACCTAATGCAAACCTGATTTCCAAAATCATATAGTTATTGAACTAGAGAGGAGATGAAAAGAGAAAGGAAAAAATTCACTATCTCCTAATCTTTTCTTTATTCTATTTTGCACACTGCACCATTAATTGTATAATTGCACACACTTTCAGCCCCATAATACAAAATATTTCTGCATTGTTGTTCTTTTTTACATCTTTTCTTCTTGTTTGTTTTTCACTTTTTCTCTCTCTTAGTCTTCTAAAATACTAATTTTTCATAATCAAATTTCCCAATGTATACACATGTGATCAATTGTTACTGCTTCATCATTTGAGAGAAGAACCCTTATTATATGTGTACATATAATTCCTCACCTGAGATCAAGCCATGTGGTATTTTAGTATTTAACATCACAATATATCTCGATTCCAATTGCCTTAATTATAGTTTTTGGTTCCCACCTCTTCTGTTCTTTGGGACTGAATCAATGACATAATGAAACAATTCATTCAGATTTCCTCCATGTACCTCATTGATATGTCTGGCGACAGGATAACTTTTATCACAATTTTTCACTGCTCTGAGCTCTGCAAATGTATAGTGCTCCCTACACATAGTTTGGGGCAGCAGCATTGTAAAATGTAAACTACATAATCACTCCTGCAATTGTAGGGTTTGGGAATCTTCAATGGACTCTTCAACAATAGTGATTGGACTTCTCTCTTATTGAGACCATGTATGCAAGCTTTGCATTTATGACATCTAAGGAAACGAGGGCTAGCCCTCAACCATCCATTCATGTCTGTTACCTCAGAGATACTCACAACTAGCTCATGGAGCATTGATTTAGCTCATCTGAAGGTTAGCAGTGGTTTGCGTGATGTTACGCTGCATAATATGGGATCACTCTTAATTAGATGTCAATGCCTAGTCATTACCTCTCTCACCTTGGCATGATAGGCATTGTACCCTGTGATCATTTGCAGTTCATCCTTGCCTTTGTTGTTTCTGGCACCTCCGGTATCCTTACCATCTTTCTTATTTGAAAACAGTAATGAATCACTGGTAATTCCTTCAACTTTATATTTGGCTTGTTCTAATACCTGGGCACTGTACCCTCTCTCAATGAATCTTTCTTTCAGTTGCCCCTGCGCTGCCTTCAAGGATGTCAAGTCACTACAATTCCTCTTCATCTGTAGGTGTTCCGCATATGGAATGCTCTCCTTTAATTTCTTTAGGTGAAAGCTGTCTGAGTGCAAAATGGAATTCCCCGCTGTGGGTTTCCTATGTGTCTTTGTGTGTATTCTATTGTTTCTCACAAACACCTCCAGATCCAGAAAGCAGATCTCTGATGTGCTGATGGTGGAAGTGAAATGTAGATTCAAAGTATTGGTATTTAATTCTGACACAAACACCTTGGCTGATTCTGGGGTACCTTTCCACAGGATGAATAGATCATCTATGAATCTTGTACAGAGAATGACATTCTCAGACCACTCTCTGGCAAATTTGACCCTGAGCACCTGCTCCTCCCACCAACCCAAGTGAAGGTTGGCGTAACTTGGGGCGAAGCAGGTGCCCATGGCTGTGCCCCTTACTTGCCTGTAGGTGTCCTTGCCAAACATAAAAAAATTGTTTTCTAAACACCATCTCAATGAGCTTTTCAGAATGTTGATACAGACATATTGGTCTTGAGTCTAAAATGTATTTCATGGCTCTAAGCCCATCCTCATGGGAGATGCTGGTGTACAGTGAAGTCATATGTAATGTCATCAAGACATAGGACTCCTCCCACGGTATGTCATAGATTCTTGTAAGAAAGTCTCCTGTATATAGAATGGGAGACCACTCACGAATTCCTGCAAGAAGTGGTCAATGTATATATACATGTGCATGTTCTTTTACCTGTTTCATTTGACATCTGGGAAGTCTTCCTTTTAGAGTGTGTTGTATTAATAAAAAACCCCATGCTTCATTTTGAAACTGCCTTTTGAAGGTTCATTTACCTCATTTTGTGAGTGCCGAGTCTTTTTTCCAAGTGTTCCTTCTTGCTTCACGAGTGCCTCATCTTGGGAGTGTTGAATTTTTTTTATTTTCGAGTGTAAAGCAAGACACCCTCCCATTCGACCCACCATCATAGGTTTTCAACCAGTTCTCCAATTCTTAGACACTCAGACTTGTTTGTTCCTCTGGAGCCTTCAAAGGCGTACTACGATGTGCATTCAAGGGTGGATCCCATGTAATTGTATCTATGTCTGGTGATTCCCTGCATCGTCCTTAAGGGACCGAACCCTGTTTAATTAATTGAGGGGTCAGCACTTGCTCCACAAGGAGAACTCGCATTTATTGGAATAAACAGAACAAATCCTCCTGCTTGTGAATTTGAAGGAATATTCCCTGAAACTGGTGAATTAGCTGGACAAGGTAAACTTGGTCTCAAATTTCCCACTGAATTTGGATTGTATATAGGAACCACTGGGCCAATAGTAACTGGAACAGTGATGGCGTCTGGGGCATTTAAAGCTGTAAAGGCACCAGGTGCACATGCTCCTGAAAACCCTTCCATCATATTTTGATTCATATTTGCAGAAGTAACTTATTACATTTGTGTTCACATTGCTTGGGGCAGTAGCCATTTCCAAATGCCCACTCATAATTCATGCTTCCACCATTCATCGGTTGAGGGTCATTAGATGGGGTGGGCATTCTGACGATAATGCATTCAAAAGGCTGTGACTGGTGTCACTGTCACTGTTCTCGACCTTCTCCCCCGATTCCCTCGACTTGTCCGTTTTCTCCTTCTTTCTTTTCTCTTTCCCTGTCCCACTCTCTTCACTAGTTAACGCGGGGTACAACTTCGCTCCCTCAGTCATATCTGTTCTCCACCCTTTCTGTTGCACATCCCGCCTCGCATCAGCAAATATGCGCACTGCTTTCTAGCTCTACCCGGATATCTTTTTCTCTAGCATGCACTGCACACTCCCATGCATTGAGTACTTCAAACTATGTAGGCCTAGGTAACGGTTTCATTTCACATAGAATACTCTCAAATTTTCAATGATTCTTATATTAAACGTACCATAAAGTAGGAACTCCAATGCACCTTCTTTCTCTGTGATCTTGTGACATTGACTAAACCAAATACATGTGTAAAGTCCTACATTTATGGCCTGCCATATCTTCAGGTGGTGCCTCTTCTCCCTCTCTAATGGGTACAGTTACATCTCCCCTAACCAGGTCACATAAAATCTTAAAACCTTTCATTTTTAATCTAACTTTGGCAATAATTACAATCAAATTCCACAAATATTCAGAAACAATCTTTTCTCAAACATTTTCATCTCCGGTGCTAGCATGGCACCAAATGACATGTACAACCAATAACAGTGTGGCTCTACACTAACCGACCAATCTCAGTGCGGCAACTTATGACGTCAATCATGCTCCTCATAGCAGCTCACCCTCCTTTACAGATTTTCACGAACAGTCTCTCTCCACTAGTACACATGCAACCAAATACAAAACAAATAACAATTGACTGCTTTACTAAAGAAATCAACAGAATTCAATCAACCAAGAAATACGTCAGCACACATTCAAATGAAACCCCAACCAGCGAGGAATCATCCTGATCTGTACAGTTTCACTCTGCGCAAAAGGTTCACCACACTAATCATAACACCTCCTCATATACAAAGATAAATGTCCCTATCTCAATTTGGGCTGTCGATGACGTCTCACAACAAACCCCACAGAACTTTGCAGACAATTACAATACAGTGTCTTCTACACTTTTTACATCTTATTGGGATCTTTGGTCATGTTGAACCAGATAACAAATTCAACTTCTCTTCATTTAACACCACATTCACACAACATTCAAAACATCTCCGCTAGACATCGTACCATTCTCATACAATCCACAACCTAAGTATACACCACTGCAACACACGATCCTATTAATACCCACTACTCCACTGTTAGAAATTTCTCTCAAACCACTAAAACTCTGCCGATCCTCCAAGTCGGGACATGGGCTCTAGGGGCTGGGGCTGGGCCTTGGCCTAATCAAGTCTAAAATAACTTTTCTATCTCTCTCTACTTCAAGTACAACCACTCTTGCTATGCTACCATCTGATGGAACTGTGGGCCTTTCAGACAACTTTCTTCTTTGGTCGATCGATCTTGCAGTAGTTTGAGAGGTAAGAGGGAGTTAATCATCGATTTACAAATTAATTAACAGTGTAACACATTTGGTCACACATTAAAGCCACAACTACTAAAGAAGGTTAATTTGATTTATTACAGCCTCAGAAACAAACTGACATAAATAAGTCTCAAAAGTAGGTTATAGACATAAAATCACCAAAATAAGTCAGAATCTCCTAAGGAAATTCAATCTAAACAATACGAAGCATACAAGAAATTCCGTCATTGCAATGCAAAGGATAAGAAAGAAAATTTGCAAGTTAAATTGTTTGTTTAGCTCTTTCTGTCTAGTCATAAGTAAAACTGAGAACTCTATATTATTCTACCCTACTCAAAATTTGTGAATCCTAATTAATCAGTGTAGCAAATAAAGGTGTCAGCATAATGGAGACTTCAGTACAAGTACTCCAATCGAAAGAGTGTAGAGCATAAAGCCACACACAGAGGGATATAGCAATGAGGTCTGTAACTCTGGAAAGTCTAAAGGCATCTCCTATTCTGACCAACTATACAATACCCAGTAACACATAAAATGTTCAAGGTAACCAATGCCATCACCTCCAGAACATTTCCATCTTCCTTGGTAATAATTGGCAACATTCAGGGGCATATTATCAAGGGCTGGCGATATAATTATCGCCGCTTTAGCGTCCGTTTTCGGGCGAAAAGCGGCGATAATTATATTGCAATATCATCAAGGACACGCTAGCGCGTGTTTCCTTGATGTAGAGCCCGTTTTTTCACAGCCTCGCCTTGCATCGCTAATGAGATGCAAAGAAGGCGTGGCTGTGAAAACAACACAAGTTAATATCGCGAAGGCAGCTTCGCGATATTAACAAGGAGGTGCAGCGATAAAAGAAATCGCGCTACCTCAGCTTTAACTCAGGAATTTAACGTCTGTTAAATTCCTGACTTAAGCATACTTTTCATGGGAGATGGATTCTGCTGATACGACCACAGGGTTGTATCAGCAAGGTTATCATGCCGTTTTCCATGGAACATCGCTGGAAAACCAGCGATGTTCCATGGAAAACAAGCTATCGCAGGAATAATTATCGCCATTGCGCTATGCGTTGTTAATACAGCGCTAGCATGGCGATAATTATCTGCGGTAGCCGGCGATAACTATTCTCACGCTGTGAACGGCCAGCGATAATTATCGCTGGCCGTTGATAATATGCCCCTCAGCTCTTTACTCACAACTTCAATCAAGTACATTAGCTCGTCCTTTAGCATCCAGTCTCCGCCTAGAGACCATGTCTCCAACTTTGTTAGCGCGTCTTCTTGTCAACAGTTTCCTCCAATACCTTGCTCTCACTACAAATAAACAAAGCCCTTTTCACTAGCTAATGTAGCCTGTTATCTGCACCTGCAGAGGAGAGAAAGATATGCAAGCAAGCAACTTTTACGTTGAAGGTTAAACATGAAAATCCCAAAAGCGTAAGACCTTTGGCCATGCTAACTTAATAAACTAATCGATGTGCACCCGACATGAGAATATATGTGCACGTGATCACAATATTAATACGACAATATGAATACACTTTAACTGAAAAAATCATGGTTACAGAAATATCATTATAGGTGAATTAAGGTCACATAGTAAAACATTCAGGTAACTATAAGAGGGAACTACAATTTAGAGTAAAACCTTTCAATATTAGTATGCATATATTATAGGTTTCTTTGTGTATTATCATAGAACATTTCAGAAATATAATTGAAGCTCCATTGTTTATTACTTGTTAATAAATCAAACGAGTATGTAGAGTGCTAATTGCACATTAATTAGCGTAACTTGTGATGTATAAGGGTCGAGCCAAAAGTAAGCTGCTCCAACATAAAGGTGGAAGCTCCTTCAGCAACTGGCACAGAGACTGCAGCTTCACACGGGTTTGCCCTCAAAGCTGATAATTTTGGAAAATCCAAACTTTGTAGCCAAAGCCCTTCGATCTAGGATATCTTCTAATTTGCTTGCTTCGAGCTCCAAGCTGATTCCTAAAAAGAAAAAAAGGAAGATTACACCTATATCCTACTGTAACACCCATTGACAAAACGACTCTTGCAATATGTAGAGTGCCAAACACCAAGCGACTAGCAGTTTTACTGCTTGGAATTCACGATGAGCTATCCATGCAACTGAATATTTAGGAGCCAGGGGAATGTGAAAATGAAAAAGGTTAGACATTTAAAAGAATCTGAAGCCCTCTGATAACTACAGAAACTTTTAACGCGCAGCAGCCAACAAGTATGAAGCAGCCAAGGAGTAGGAGGAGGAGTTAGAAGCCAACAAAAACTCATCATCAATCCTACAGTGCCCTTCATTACTTTACTTTAACTACTCCAGGGTACACTGGGTACTATGCCCAGCCCACATAATGCCAGCCTCCTAAACCTCACCCAGCATGACTGCAGTATCCCTGCGTAGGGGAGCAGAGGCGATTATGAAGTTGATGCATTCTGTCTGGAGGCCAGATCGAAGACAAGTCAGTTTACATTGATTAGCAGTGAAACTCAGGAAACGGGGGCAACAATTCACACCCAAGAGCAACTTAACATCCACACAGTCTGCCCAGCCACGTAATGAACACCACTGCGTTCAAAGACCTGCACAAGTTGACAGTCACCAACTCTTGTTGAAAGTGCTCCAATAAACATCAGGCACATTAAACATCCAATAATTCTACTGATGGCATATGTAGTGAATTCTGAAGTGCAACTACCATACACAGGACTTCTGGTGCTTATCAGAGAATCATACTCACTTTTGTACACGGAGGCAAAGGACTGGACTCTTTTCTCAATCACCATCAGCCTCTGAAGTACATTGTTTGCACTGGTCACTTTACTGTCCTGAGGGGCGCAAGAAGCAGAGGCACTAGAAGTGCCTATCACTCACACAAAAAATCTTTCAGAAGCACGCATAGCAGCCCCAAAGAGCTGCTTATTTATTCTTCCAAATCGCATGATATGGAGCAAGCAACATCAGTGTCAAGAGAATCACCCAAAAGCAACTTGCTGCAATGCACAAGCTGGGACAGGTCCAGGATACACCAGGGGAGCAAATAAAATGTACTTTAATATAATTGCAGCTGAAGAAACTGGCAAAGTGAAGCTCTCTTCCATGACTCCCTCTCTCTCAACATGGGGCACAAGCCTAACCTACGTTGGCCTCTAAGGGGAATGGAGAGCTCAGCACCATCACCTCAATGATTGAGCGCAAGTGGATACTGTTTTTTAAAAATTATCTTTATTTCATTTTTTGTAACAATACAAATAAACACAGCAAGTAACCAGTAATTGATCGACAAGACTATCAGGGGCACTCCCGAAGCATTATATCATAGGTTTACCACAACTTAGATTGGCAGACAGCATATTACACAAGTACATTCCGCAGGTCAGATCCAGCCTTAACAAAACAGAGGTCCACTCGGGGACTACAGCCATAGCAGCCATACCAGACCATGGTGAACCCATCAGGCCACACTCCAACTGTAGCAATTTGATGAATAGTGGTGAAAGCCCTGCACCTGGGGGCCATTTGTCCGAATTGTTTTCTAATTTATTAATAAAACTATGCCATTAGTCATAACCTCCCTTCCCTCTCATATGGCAGAACACAGCAGACCTCATTCACTTTCGCTCTGGCCCACTGCAACAAGTCAGCTCTCCACCACTACAGCGATGGCGCTGCCCTGGACTTTCATGCCATGACGATCCCATGCTTGGCCAGCACTAGGAACAGGTTCACAAAACTGTTTAAATTTTCGATGCTGGGTGCACACCGAAAAGGGTATGTATGGGATCGAGCGAGAGGAGCACCCCGGCTCGACCAATCCACCTGCCGCAAGACATCCTCCCAGTATCTGGTGATCACACGCAGCGCCAGAGCATATGTAGGTAATCATCGTCCGGGGTATTGCACTGGGGGTAGGCGCCCCGGGGTACCCGTGTCCCACCCTTTTTGGTATGAGGTAGGTATGGTGTAAGATATTGAGCTGGGTGTACCACATTCTGGCGTGCATGGACACCTACTTTACTGACTCCAGGTATTTCTTCCAAACAGTTGGGGTTAGTTCCAGTGCCAGTCTCGTCTCCCTTCAATTGCTCCCCTAAGTTTGTCCTCTGATCCCGCAGTGGTGCGTGAATATGCGTGACTGCCCTCCACTGGTGTCCCTGCATCAAACAACACTGAGGCCTGGGCCTGGCTCTGGCACCTTAAAAGGATCTCTCCAGTGCTGCCTTTTCAGAGCAGCTAGTGCCACAAAAAACAGGAAGTGTCCCGAACCCAACAAATACGTTTGTACCATATCATTGAATGTGAGTCATTGATGAATCTCAACTAGGTCACCCCAGTATGTCACCCCAGCCTCCGTATTCACGGGGCTGGTCTGGGGCAAGGACCAAATATGCAATTCTGGGGAGTATGATATGTGTGCCCCCGTCCCCGCCCTGGCAACTTTTAGTAACTTGTGCTCTGGCTTGGTCTCCAATGTTGCATTCAGGAGGGACTCCAGGATTCCAACCTCTCCCAGTTCCCCTGCACGCCCTCAGGCTCCTGCCCCTTGGGTCTTGCAGGCCAGCACACTGTCCACTGTAGCTGGGCTGCAGCGTGATATAATTCATAATTAGGGGCTCCAACATTCTCTTCATCCAGCAGGGCATACAACGTTGAAAGGGCCACTCTGAGTCTGTCAGTCCCGTAGATCAGAGACGTATGCAATGTCTGCAGTTCTTTAAAAAAAAGCACTAAGCAATGGCAGTGCAGAGAAGAGGTACAACAGCCTGGGAAGGAGCAGCAGCTTGTGATTGCAATTCTCCCCATGGTTGACATCGGTAGGTGGGTCCGGAATGGCACTGAATGCTTTGCTCTCATCACAACCCTCCCAGGTTGCCATCTATAAGGTCATGGCCATGGTGATACACTGCGATGCCTAGATAACTGAAAGTGACGGGCTCCACCTGAGTTGGATGGATGGCCAGGGCTGCTCTGGTCCCTTGGGGCCTTCAGCAAGGGGAGCACGTACGATTTGTCCCAATTAATCTTTTGGTCCGACATAGCCCAGAACTTGTCTAGGAAGTCGATCAGCTGGGGTATATTAGTGCTATCAAATCCGTAGATATATCAGGGCTTCAGTCGCACAGAGGGGCACATTATGGGTCTGTTACCCGATGGCTATTCCCCACTCTGGGCACTTAGATCGCAACAAGCACACCAGAGGCTCCATGGCCAACGCAAAGATCATAGGTAAGAGCGGGCAGCCCTGTCTAGTACCCCTTTGAATAGCTATGAAATCTGAAATTTCTGTACCAGTACGCACTCATACCAATGGGTCCTTATACAGTAGGGAGACCCAACTCGGAAACTCCCACCCCACTCCTATTCTGTGAAGCAAACACCTTTTCGATATCAAGTGATGCCACCAAATATTGGGCCACATGCACGTAGGTTTCATTTTGCAATTTCCTAATAGCAAAGTTTTGTGATTCGCTATTAGGAAATTGCAAACACCTATGTACTAATGTGTCTTAGACAAATTTAGCGATTCCTAATGGTTTCCCAATTGACCTACCTCATTAATATTCATTGGAATTCGCTGAAAGCACAGGGATGGCGGCCTGTTGGGCTGCTGAGGACAGCAGACCACCATGTCTGTGCTTGCTTTTAAATAAAACAAAGTTTAAAAAAAAAATGTTAAATGCAGCCCATTTTCCTTAAAGGAAAACGGGATGTATTTCAAAAAGAAAAATGAAATGTTTTAATTTCATTTATTAAGAGTAGGCAGTGGTCCGTGGGACAACTGTCTGCTCTTAAAAAACATTTTTGCATGCATTCACAAAGGGGAAGGGGTTCCCTGGGGACCCCTTTCTGTTTGTGAATGGGTTACCACCTGCTTGATGCAGGCGGTAAAATGTGAATGTTTTGAAATGGCATTTCGGTCGCAAAACATTCGTACATAGCCCTGTGAGTCTCTATTAAGAAGGACGCCCGTAAAATGCCCCTTCCCAAAACCGAATCGCTAACCAATTTTGTGTTCCGTAATAGGTTAGCAAATCACAAAATGGGTTTGGTACATAGGAAAATGCATTTTTCCAGTCACGAACTGGAGTTCTGCTAATCGGGCCATTTGCAACTGGCAAAAAACCTACATACATGTGGCGTATTGAGTGTTGCTTCGCTTGGCCCAATCCATAATTTGGAATAACAGACTGAGGTTAAGGAATGTGCCCCTGCCTGGGATGAACCTGTTCTGGTCAGGGTGCACTACGGTTCCCACTATAGGAACTTGTCGGGAGTCCAATACCTTTCCCAGGACCTTATAGTCTGTGTTTAAAAGTGATAGTGGCCTCTAGGAATCTATATTAAGTGGGTCCTCCCTGGCTTGGGGAGGACAACTATCAATGTCTCCCTCAGGGATTTTGGTAGGATACCCCTCTCCCTGGCCCCCTGATATGTTTGTAGCAAGGTTTGAGACAGCTCCATAGAATATGCACCATAAAATTCCACGGGGAAGCCATCATTTCCCGGGGTCTAGGTATTGACTAAACTTGTCCCGGGGGACCTCAGGGGCCACTTTGTATAACTGACTTTAATACGAATGGAATACGACATTAATGTCCTGCTGTGTGTTTACTATAGACCCATTGTTGGTGCTCAAGC
The DNA here is from genome assembly GCA_963921515.1 of Calotriton arnoldi. Lineage (NCBI taxonomy): Eukaryota > Metazoa > Chordata > Amphibia > Caudata > Salamandridae > Calotriton > Calotriton arnoldi. The sequence continues at coordinate 646,640 of CAWUFW010005039.1, forward strand.
TGTTTATCAGGGTCCTTGGAGTCTCTGACTTAAGAATCCACACAAGCATGATGCCTGTTTTGTTCCCTTGTGCATGCTTATGAGCCATGTGTTCTTTATAATGCAGGGTTCAAAGGTAGAAGAGGGTCACATTATATTCCTTCCTCTGCGCCCCTATGGCTGTCCTCACACCTACATCTGTCACACTGTGATTTTCTAGGCCCCTAATGTGTTCCTCGGCATGTGTGAGTTCTCCGCAGAGTACCCTCTTGGCCCCCCGCCTCTGAAAGACAGATCATCTGCAGAACCACCTCAAATGTGCCCCACTCCACAGTCACATCTGTGGCTGTGTCCTCATTATCAGTAAAATAGTGCTGTATCGCCTCCCCTATCTGATCACAAAATATTTGATCATGAAGTGCCTCTGATGCCAGGCACCACATGGGAATCTTGGGGCGCGGGCTTCCCCACTGCTTGTGATCCACAATAGGTTGTGGTTGGATAACCTCTCCCACCAGCCTTGCATGTGCCTCCCTCGTACCAAAGGCCATGACAATTCTGATGTGCAACAAATGTACACCTGAATAATGAGAAAACTCTCTAGCGGACATATGCAGTGCTCACCATTGGTCTGTCAATTGAGTCTGCGTAGCCCATTGCCAGAGCATACGAGTATTAGCTGATACCTTCATGCTCGGTACCAGCGGGTGTGACCTGTCCAGTTGTAAGTCCTGGACACAGTTAAAATCCCCACACCAAATGGTCTGGACTTTTAGTGTGGTTAGAAGGGCAGGAGTGAGCTACAGATAGAAAGGGTGTTTGGTGCCTACCGTGCCACAATGACAGGGTTGCATCGTCTAACTCCCCCTCAACCGCTACATTCCTTCCCTGTGGGTCTACTCTGGTGTGGCGCGTGGTAAACGGCACACAGGGCACTATCCATATCAATCCCCCCTCTGTCATAGCCTGAGTAGTTGGTACCATATACCCCATCCCTCCATCATCTGGTAATTTTCTGAAGTTCGCCAGCTCTCAAATGAGTGTCTGGTAGACAGGCAAAATGTACTTGCCAACGTTTCAGATAAGCATGTATCTTGACATGTTTCGCAAGTGTGACCATGCAACGCATGTTTCACGTCAGGAAAACAATTGTGTCAATCATTATCCCGCTAAATTGTGCCCCACTTCTCTTGGAGTCCCATCCATGTTCCCCACCTCGTCTCTGCCAGATCTATCATGTGTACATAGTTACTTCCATTGAGTCAATTAACTTGCCAATAAAAACTAACCCCAGGAACAACCCTCCCCAGGCAAAGCAACAGAACATCCTCAGACAAACAAACTTAGAGCATGTGCCAACAAACTAGTCCACTTGTATCATGGGGTCTTGTGGTGTTTGCCAACATTTTAAAGTCCAGCATTTGCATTCTCTCTCACTATCCGAGTCACAGGTGCTCCACTACCCTTGGGTGACATTGTTAAAACAGCAGAACTCCCTCTGTGAAATTCTCGTCCCAGGGCGATCCAACGCAGCATACTTCACGGCTTTTCTTATTGGCCAAATCAGTCAAATTCCCAGATCACCTGTCATTGGGGTGACAGCAGGTCCCGTGCTCAGGGACTCCACCATCTCATCAATAGAGTATTGGTCCGGGGTCACTGGTGTCTCCGAGCTTGAATCCAGATCGTCTGACCCCTCTGAGCTCTTTCTCTCCATCTTCGCCACCACAAGAGCTCTTTCGCAAGTGGCCTGTTCTTTGGATGTTTTGTGGTGAGTTCTCCTACTGGAGCGTCGGAGCACCCTCTGGCTCGCAGGGAGCCAAACCCCCTCATCACCCACCCCGCCAGACTCGAGTCATTTGCACGCCTCCCCCAACATCTGGAAGAAAAATGAGTTTTCGCCATCCTGTATACAAAGACGAGCCATGAATAACAAAGAATATTTAATGTTAGCTGACGTAGTTGACATTTAATTTCCATGAATGACTTCTGTTTCCTTTAGACTTCCACAGTGTAGTTGAGGAAAATTGTCACCATGCCGTTTTCAACCTCCCAGGGGCCTTTGGTGCGCGCTATCTGCAGTATGTCTCTGTCTCAGAAGTTAAACATGCATGATACCACTGGGCGGGGCTGGCCGCCCAGTGGGAAACGCCAACCTGGCACTGTGTGTGCCCTTTCCACCCAGAGCAAGGCAGACGGCTTGCCTCCAGAAGTGTATTCTCTGGATAGATTTCTACCTCCACTCACTCCGCCAGGCCCACCATCCTAATGTTGTTACATTCCATGTAACCCTCTGCACCGTGAGCTTTCAATTGTAGCAATCTAACCTTCTTCTTCAGGGCTGGTATCTGGTCCTGCACCTCAGCTAGAGAGGGCCGCACTGCTGCGACAATTCTGCAGCATTCATGCAACTTCCATTTGTCATCCCTTAGTAGGCCCACCTCCACCACCAACGTGTCTATATTGTGGCCCAGAGAAGTTTTAATGCCCGGTACAGCTTGTAGCAATTCAGTGAATTTTTCAGAGTGCTCTTGCAGCTTACTCTCAAGAGCCGTGGTGGACGGAGATAGTACAGGTCCCAGGGTGGAGGCGGACAGCTGTTGGGACCCGTCCCCTTGTCTGGCAGTCTAAGTGTTTCCCATCTTTCCCTGGTTTCGGCCTACAGTGTCCAGTGTCAATGCCAACTGCCCATCCATGCACCTCCTGTGCCCCACCCACGCCACCCCCAAGACCACCCCTCATCTGCGTTCAGCTAGTTGCGTAGGTCCTGTGGTAGGAGCACGGAATTGGTGCCCACGGTCCCACTAGTATGTCTGCAGCTTTCATCCGCCAATCAAGGGGTCATAATTGCCAAGTCATCTATGTCCACAAGGCAAGAAAAACTGCCTCATAAGCCAAGGGGGGTCCCCTGATGCTTAGAGCTATTGTGGCGGGGGGTTCTGCCCCACCAACCCTCACCTCGTCTGTCAGTGTCTGCCGATCAAGCACTGCAGCGTGGCGGCCACAGCTGGGGCAGAAGCAGGATCCGCCTCCTAAACGCACAAACTGCACGGGTCTCTGGAATAGTGAGCTGCCCCATCCCAGACCCCAATCGACGCTGCTAGGGTAAAGGAAATCCATTGTCCCGGGCCATCACACGGATGTCACAATGCTGTCCTCCTCCTCACAGGGGGAGGGCCCCGACCTCCCAGGTCAGCCAATGGAAGTGCTACTGAGTCTTCGCTCGCTGGCCTCAAGAAGCCCCTGTGTTAGTCACCTCGCATCCCCAGCTGAGGAAGGCACATCCACCAACTTGCTGCTCTGGAGCCATCTGTCTTCTCTCATTCGGTCACTACCAGTGCTTTAAATGAGAAAAAATAAGTGCAGGTACTCATTAAAATGAGCTAGAGGTGTAGTGAGGGGGCGGGGCTAGGGGCGGGGCTAAGGGCAAGACATGATGACACTTAACAACTTCTATATTAGTTGCAGCACATACCAAAACACATGAGAAATGTGTTTATATAAACAAAGCAGGTTAACTCATTACACAAAATGAAAGAGAAATGGGATAATATGTTAACATTTCCTTTTTTGCAATAGTTGCACCTTCTTAATGTCATACTGTTAATTGCTGTTTGGCACAATACTATATATTTTTGAGCACGCGAGTAGGAAGAAACTGCAAATACCCCCACGTCGAACCAAAGCTCTTATGGCACCAAGCAAATGAAGCAACTAATCATGACCCTCCCCAGAAGATATCTCTTGTCTCTTCCATCGATCTATCCATTCATCCTTTCAGCCTACCATTTACCTGCTGATGTCCACCATTTAACCTTTACATTCTATCGTCTATTCAGTCTTTCATCAATCATTCAGTTTTTCACCATTCCGTCTATCCACCCTTCATATCCAAACCTATCATTCCATCTCCAAACCTATCCATTCATACTTTCACTCATCCATCTCTTTACCCACCCTTTCCCTCATCCATCAATCCTTTCGCTCATCCATCCATCAACCCTTTCACTCCTTTATTCCATCCACCCTTTCACTCAATCCCTCCTTTCACTCATCCATCATCCACCCTTTCATCCATCCTCCCTACTTTTCATTCATCCATCCAATCTTTCACTTATCCAACCATCATCCGCCCTTTTATCCAATCATCCACCCTCTTTCACCCATGCATGCTTTCACTCATCCATCCATCTATTCATCCATCCATCCATCCATCTATACATCCACCCTTCCTCACTCATCCATCCACTCACTCACCCTCCCTTTTACGTTATTTATGAATCTTTGTCGCCGAGCAGACATGTACAAACAAAGTGCCACCCATTTTCTTTAAAATACCTACTGAGAGTGTCTGGATTCTCTCTTTCTCTCACTTTTTTTCTTACAAAAACAGGCATACACACAAACATAGCAGACACACAAAAGACTAAGGTAGATGAAAGCCATCTTTTCTCTTCACCTACCATGGCTTTTTTAATTGCCACAAGGGCCGGACTGGCCGTAGCCTGATTGCCACTGCCAGGGCACTGACATGATTCCTGTGCTTGCAGGAATACACAGGATAGTGTGAATGTGATTGACAGCACAGGGCCTGAATGGACCCTGCTCTGTCAAGCACAGCGTGATGGTGAGCACCCGGACAATATTCAAATGAGCCCTGCTGAATAGCTCAGCTGGGGCTCAGATCGGGGGCTGCAGAAGCGGCGCCTCGGCTGCCAGAGACACGTCCCACTTCTGCTCATCAGCACAGGCAATGAGCCTACGTCTCATGAGTACCGGTACTCTCCACGGCAGTAGAGAAGTGCCGGTACTCAGAGTTATAAATCTAATAAGTGCCGGTACTCAGTGCCGGTGAGTACCGGCCCATTTAAAGCACTCACTACCAACCTTGCTGTGCAATCCTCCATCGTATCCCTGCAGTTGGGCAGGGTAAAGTACAGGATCTTGCCGGATCTTTGCAGGGGTTCCGAACAGAGCTCAGTTCTATGCATCTGCTCCTGCTGCTGTCTTGGCCATGCTCCCGCAAGTGGAAGCTGTTTAGTGCTATTTTCTAATAGAAGCTTTACAGCTTCACCCAAATAATTGAAGCATGAATCCATGAAAGACAAAGCTGGATAAGCGAGGAATGAAAAACCAGAGTAACAAATGAGAATCTAAAATTAGTGTTCCAGAACCATGTATGACTGCACTGGTAGAAAGCATGTAGGCCAGTCAGAGACAAATCTTACAACTGTAATCTAGCTCAATCGAGCTGGAAGAATATTGTGGATGAATGTCTCAAAGCCTAAAGCACATGGCAATCAAAGATGGAAAAATCAAATTTACGTTATTGGTCATGAGCTAGAGAGTTATTTGTTGGCCATCCCCAATTTAAAGCCTTATTTGTGACTCTACAATTTGTCGATCAGAGGGTGAATAGTGAAGCGGAACTGCAGCGATTGACCTTTCAAGGTTATGGAGCAAAGCAATCTCCCCTTCAAGAATTGCCATGAAGCGTGCCCCCGCATGGCAACCATATCACACATGCCCCAACGCAGGCAACATCCTAAGCCTAGAGTAAGTCAAACCCACGAAATCTGCACTGAGTGACGAATGATGCCCAATCTACTGCAAGGTGAGTCAGCAATGGGGCACTGCAAGGCATCAAAGAGCCAATTGATGACACACTGACTTACCTTGATAGCCCAAGAGAAAGGTGAAGTCCAGAAAAAACTTGGGGCCTGGAGGCTGCATGAAGACAGAGGTTGAGACGTGGTCACAGTCTAGATCATATCAGCACCTGGAGGACATGGGTAAACGTTTCAAGAGCCTTAAAGGACCTGGATGCCCTGCGGCACCAACGGACTACTGCAATGAAGGAGACATGGAGATGTGTGCTTGTTTGCGCTCTTTGGTACCAGTGGAGATATCAAAAGCCTGGGCTCCTGAATGAGGGCAGGCGGTTTGTGGTGAGGGGTTTGGTAAGTTACTTATGTTCATTGTTGGGGAGACTGGTGTCAATTAAAACTAAGGCAGGTATGAGGTGTGCAATGGCCTATAAAATTTGAAAAGCTTACTGCCACAACTTAGGAGGCCCCATATTAGTGATTAGAACTGCTGTACATCCTTCCTAGATTGAGTCTGGAAGGCACCCTGAACCCACAGCTATCCGATGGGAATACACTTTTCAGATTAGTGCTTCAGCTTTAGTACGCGACTAAAGTTAACCACAGATTACACTGCTGAGACAACCATGAAAAGGAGGAGAATATAGCAGCATGGTGCTCCCTTGCCGCACTACCAAAATCTCCTGGGGAAGCAGTTTTACCCTAGCTCTCACAGCTAGGGAAGCATAAATTCCCCAAAGCACACAGCTTGCAAACCCAGCAAGATATAGAACTGCAACAGATGGAGCAGGAAGAGCCTATGCTCAACAATGTACTCATTGACAAAACGGATATAACTGGACTATATATTGGAAGCTATTGCCTCAAACTTTGGATCAAAAGACTCACTTGATAGAGATATACATGAATCTCTTAAGAGCAGCTGAAAAAACTGCCAGATAGTGTTGAAACTTATGGATCCATGCTTAAACCCTTCAAATGACCTCTACTTCACTTCAGAAAAAACGGAAACTCCGGATACAGTGCTGAAAACCCAGACAGCCATGTTGACTTGGCATCCCCTTGATTGATCTACCTGAGAATGCAGTTAAAATAGACATGGATAACTTTATGGAGACATGGCCTGCAAAAGAGGTATCCTTAATGGGTATTTCAGTTCTTTGTGGTGGAGGGAGACCAATGCGTACAATCCTGCACCCCTCCACCTGCATGCCAATCTGTGAGAAGCTGGCCTGGTATATGATGTACACTTATGTAAGTGGACACCTTGCACCAGTCCAGACAACCCTTATGGTGATTTAAGAGGTCTTAGACAACCATAGAAAGCTTTCTAAGTGGTAGCTGTGGAGAGCAGCCTTCAGGCTTAGTCCAGAAGGAGTGTAAAGCAGCTTGTTTTACCAGAATGCAATCTTATAGTATAGATGAAGTGAAAAATGCCACACAAGGTATGTATAAAAATAAGTATTTATTATATAATACTCTCTAACACATATAAATATCTCCTACCCGGAGATATGCACAATGCACACTATACTTTGCAAAGAAACACAGTAAATAGCACGTAATACACAGTGGACCCCAGGGGGGGAGCCAAACCATATACTAAGAAAGTGGTATAAGAACCATGGCTCGGGTCAAGACAATGTTGAGAGCACGTAGACGTGCTGGGGACCCAAGGAACCACCCAAGGTGAGTGACTAGGAACTCCATGGAGAGCGTGTGCAGTGTGCGGAAACGAGCGCGTGCTCCGTACATGTCTACGTGTAAGTGGCGGTTGGATTATTAAAGGTTAAGGACCCTTCCCAGTGAACCCTGAAGAAACCCTGTGGAAGACAGAAGGTTGGAGAGCCAACCCACCCGTGGATACCCTAGTACCCACGTTACCTACACCAGGGAAGCCGGGTGCATAGGTGTGAAGTGGTGTCGGACAACCGCTGTCGAACCCAATGGAGGACTTCAGAAAAGTGCTGCTGCTGGAAGAGGAGAAAGTGTTCGGTGGAATCCAGAGGTGGATTCTAGATGAGAAGTATCTGCAAGCAGAGGGGACAGAGTCTATGTCACTCAGGAGTGACCAGGAGACTTGGAAGACGAATGCCCTCCAATGTCGGGTGTTGCAGGAGAGTTGATGAGGACCTTGACTCTGCAGCTGTGAGGACCAGGCGATGCTGAGGAAGACCAGGAGCCATGCACAAGCTGTCCCACAAAGGATGTCGTGTGCTGAGGGGCCGGTGTCCGGCGGGAGCACCAACAAGCCTTTGCAAATGCAAACAATGCAGGAGCTGAAGAAGGAGCAACATCAGGACCAGCAAGGTCCAGGGGATTCACCACAAACAGGAGAGTCAGGGCAGGCCCCAAGCAATCATAGGAGCCCAAGAGAAGCAAAGGTGACCCTCAAATGTACCCACAGGCCGGAGGCACTAGAGTCGCGAGAGGACCTCAAGCAGCTCACCAAAAGATGCAGGCCACGATACACACGATGTGTTGTGGCTGAAGATTCTGGTCACAGGAGATGCTCGAGGTTGGGGCTACTTGGAGCCCAAAGATCTTCTTGGAAGGAAGTCAACAAGCCTTTGCAACTGCAAGTTGACGCGGTGCATAGGGGTTCAGTTATTGCAAATCCTACGAGGGATACTGGCCTCAAACTGGGTGAGAGGGCAGGGCAGGCGTCGCGAGCTGTGGAAAACCACCACCTGTGTTGTAGAACCTTTTGGAGTCCGGAGGAGCTCAGGATCAGCAGACCAGTCGACTTAGTTACGGTGCCTGCGAATGCAGGGGAGTGACTCCTCACTCCAGGGGAGATTCCTTCAGGTGTCTTTGATACCCACAGGCCTTGGAAGGTTCCTGTATGGTGCATAGGCACAAACGATGCAGCAGACTGGAAAGGAGACGAAGTCGAGCCCAAATGAAGTCCAGCAAAGTCCAGAGTGCCCAGATGGTAGAAGAGAAGTGGTGTCTGAACTGAATCTTATCCCACGACGAATCTAGGGACCCACCTAAAGGTAAGCCCTTAGGTACCATAAGGAAAGGGTTGGGATGATTCAGGGGACCCTCCCAGGGGAGGGTTTGGGCAGGGGGGAGTATACCTCCATTGTCCTTTGTCCAGTTTTGCACCAGAGCGACTGGTTTGAACTGGACTATGCATGGGGACACCAAATGTGCCCCACATGCATACTGAGTGGCACTGGCAAGCACACCCACCATTCCCCAATACACTAAATCCTGTCTGGGAGGTGGTCACACCTCCCTGTGACAGGATGCCTATTGTTCTGCCTTCCCCTGCTCGAGCTTGGCTCAACAGCAGGAGGGCAGAATCATGTCTCTGGTCGGCAGCAACCATTTTGTGCCATCCGAGTCTGGAAGACTGGTACCGGGGACATGGAGAGCCTAACGGAGGGCTCTTCAAGTGCTTGGAATCATACCTCCCACACCGTTTTTTATAACTTAAAGGTGTAAAATGCGTACCTGTATAAAAAGGTGGGTCCAGATGCAGGAAACTCACTTTCAGGCTGGCTTCTTGGATAAACTGTCCAAGTTGTCCACGTTGCCCAAAGCTGCCAGGCTGGGACCTTAACTGCACATGTCCTGGCATTGGAGGGAATCCTCCATCCTCCAGAGTCCTCTGTGGTGTTTGGGCATCACAAAGCCACAGGGCAACAACTGGAAAATGACAGATCTTTGGGCAGAGTGAAAAGCGGACAGCAGGGTATCCTCTGCATTCTATGACCTACATATACAAATGGACAGTTTGTGCTCTACGATATTGCAGGGCTTTATTCACTTAACGGAAAACATTAGCAGGACAATATCTGATCATAAATCCATTAATGCTTACACTAGATAAGCAAAGTGATACATGAAGTTTCCAATCTGCTGAACTTGATGACCCGGCATGCCACAGAATCATTAAAATTGAAGTGCATAACTAGTTTACCACTGAACAGCAATTCAAAGGCTTATACTACATAAATGCAATTATAATAGAAATATGTTACCCATAATTTTAACTTATGATCTATGTAAACATCTGATGCCTTTGATCTAATGCAGAAGCTTGTTAACGCTTCTGCAGGAACTGGTTTGTTTTTTAAATAAATACATTTTAGAACGGGAGGGGCTAGTGGGCGAATGAGCAATATATATCGTACCATTTGGGGGCAGGACAAGGAATCAGGTAGCGGCAGCGTTGTGGAGCTACAAATGTAAAAAACGCCTTTTCTAAACAGGAGTAGCAGATGTCCCTAGTACTCAGGCATGATAGAGAATGATAGTGTTGGAGGTTTAAACCAAAGATGCTCTGGGAGGGAGAATTCATCTAACACTTCGTAGCACTTGAGACAGAACTAACATCAGAGACAGACAACATACAATGGCCAGAACAACCATATTAGACATTATGGGCCAGATGTACTAACATTAGTATTTGTGATTACCAAATACCGAATATTTGCCAATAGCTATTTGGTGATCGCAAACACTAATGGAATAAAGTGTGTTTTACACTTTTTGTGATTTTTCCAGTGGGTTGCAAATAGACCTACATCATGCATATTAATGAAGTAGGTCTCAGTTTGCGACCTATTGGGAATCACAAAAATCACAGAGATGGTGGCCTGCTGGGGTCAGAAGACCACTATGTCTGTGATTGCTTTTAAATAAAGCAATCTTTTTTTTTTTTTTTATGCAGCCCGTTTCTTAAAAAAACCTTTTTCAACCTTTCTCAATGTGAAGGGGTCCCCTCCCATTTGCCCATTGGCTACCACCAACATTGAGTTGGTGGTAAAGTGCAAATGTTTTGCGACTGCATTTCAGTTGCAAAACATTTGTACATACCATTCAGATTCGGTATTAGGAAGGGACACCCTAAACACGCCTTTCCAAATACTGAACCGCAAACACAATTTGCAATTCAGTAACATGCTACCTAATCGCAATTTGCGTTTTGTACAAATGTAAAAGCATTTTTGCTGTCAGAAACAGTCCGATCGACCATTTCCGACAGCAAAAATGCTTCGTATATGTGGCCATAGTTCACAATACGAACTAGTGGACATATGGTGAGATAGAATTGGAGATAAGTGGGAATACACCTTCCACTCCTCAGTGTACAGCATTGCATCCCGCATGAATTTCTAGTTGGGAACTAGGGATGTAGCCGGATGGATGGAACAGGTTGACCACATTCTCAGAATGTTTTTAGACTACTCACCGGTGGTGCTGTCTCCACACCTACCAGTAGGTGACGGCATGAATCACATATGGCAGTTTCAGCTGCCAATGCTACCTGACACAGTGTTTAAGGATGATATCAGATGGGCCATAGCTAAATACTTTGAAATCAACAAAGACTTCCTACAGAGCAAGGGACAAGTGTGGGAGAGACCGGGGAGCACCCTGGCTGGACTAATTAAGCAACACTGAGCAGCAGACTATATTACTACAGTAAGGACCACTGACGAAACAGAGACCCATCGTTCAGCGGAAATTCTTGCAGAATTCACGCGCTATTATACAACAATATACCACTCCACTTATCAATATACAGAGGCAAAGCCAACACCAACACTTAGAGGAGGCAGAGAGAAGTGTACTTTGTGCCCCTCTCACGACAGATGACATTAAAAACACAGTCAAACACTTAAAAAATGGGAAGGCTCCACGCAGCTATGTCCTGCCAGGGGAATTCTACAAAGAGTGCATTGATCTCTTAGCCCTCCACATGCTGGAAATGTATGATAAAGCGATCCAAAGTGGAAAATTTCCGTCTACTATTAGAGAAGCACTAGCAATCACGCTGCTTAAACCTAGGAAGCCCGCAAATGACTGGGGGTCCTACTGCCTGCTGTCCCTTATTAACATGGACAATAAAATCCTGGCAGTGCAACTGCTACCACTGCTGCATGGTTTGGTTCTTCTGGAGCAATCTGGTTTTATACCGGGTCACTCCTCGTCAGACGACTTGCAGACACTTTTCAAAGTTCTACACCAAATCAAAATGGAGATAAAGGAGAGAGCCTTATTTCTCTATGTCGCCAAGGCGTTAGACTCCATAGAATGCCCTACATGCTAATGGTCCTGTCCAGAATGGGGCTGAGTAAGATGGCACTCAAATGGATAGGCTTACTTAACATCAATCCCACGGCCAACATAAAAGTGATTAAACTAGTGTCACCCACAATAACCACACAGCCCAGTACCCACCAGGGATGTCCACTATCTCCTACAATGTTTGCCCTAGCACTAGAACATTTGGCAAGTTACCTGAATGAGTTGCACTCTAACAGGGGTATCCACTTTTGGTCCGCACCTTTTTGACCTCCCTGACCACAGACTATATCCTGCTTCTGGTAAAGCACTCTGAGGTCAACATTACCCCCATACTAACAGAAATAACCCACTTTGACAGGTGGTCGGGGTTGGTAATCAGTTGGTCTAAATCACAGTTAAGGCCTCTTACCTGACTCACTGATTCACTAGTCCTAGACAATCCCTTCAAATAGCAAGAGGAGCTGATCAGATACCTGGGCATACATGTTTACAGAGACGTTGACACTCCCATGGGGGAAAATAGTCTAAAACCGTCGCAAACACAACTAAATGGATTTGACCTCCCATATCAATGTCCAACCAGATTGCCTTAATCAAAATGTTAATCCTCCGACAACTGCTCTTTTTGGTCCAAAATATCCTGTTACCCTTGTCCCCAAGCTTCTTTACTCAGCTTCAGGCACTACCAGTAAAACTAAACTAACATGGGCCAGCAAAACGCCACGCATAAGCTGGAGAATTTTACAGCGACCTTATCACCAAAGGGGCTTTACAGCACCCCATTTTGAGGTATATTATTGTCTTGCACAGGCCCATTTCGCCACTCACTGATTCCATAACTACAGACAGGCAAAAGGTGCGAGAGAGTCTGGAGGAAGGAATATAATAGTGAGTCGAAAGGAAATTATAAAAAAGAACTAAAACAATATCATTCCTTAATTAAGAAAGTCAGATGTAAGTTTTACACTGAAAGGATAGAAGGTGCCAGCAATTCCCAGAAAGAAATGTTTGCGATACTGAAATCCTTAAGAACACAGGAAAACAGGAATGATACAGAGGCCTCGGAGGAGAGCTGTAACAAGGTGGCAGAATTCTTCGCAGATAAAGTGGCCAAAATTTACGACACCTCCCCGATTGAAGTGCGTGAAGGAACTACTAGGGCAGGTGATAGCCAGACAAACTTTGTTGGAGCAACGTTGGATGAGTTCAAGATACAGGAACTTGAAGAAATCACCACCATAGCAAAAGGGATAAAATCGGGATCCCCTTTGGACCCATCCCAACCAAAAATTATAATGCAGGGAGCTAATGTAATCATGCCATATATTTCTGATCTTATTTCTTGCTCCTTTCAAAATGGCGTCGTCCCCACAAAATGGAAACAGGCCATTGTGAAACCACTCAAAAAGAAGCCATCACTGGAGTACACAGTGCTGGAAAATTTACGGCCTATTTCGCTGCTGCCTTTTGTAGCAAAAGTTGCTGAAAAAGCGACTAATAAACAACTCATAGACCACATAAATAAAAACGACCTACTGCATCCTTCCCAATCAGGTTTCAGAGTGGCCCACTCGACTGAGTCAGCTCTTCTTATAGCCACAGAAATATTGAGGAAATATGCAGATGAGGGACAAACTGCCGCACTGATTTTATTAGATCTCAGTGCGGCGTTTGATACTATCTCCCATAAGCTTCTTATCCAAAGACTAGAGGCGTGTGGCATAAGGCGTAGGGTATTGAGTTGGTTGACATCATTTCTCTCCACACGAAGCTTCCAAGTTGCTCAACAAACCCATCTGTCTAAGAAGACTCCCTTGGCTCAAGGGGTCCCACAGGGCTCAATCCTGAGCCCCACCTTGTTTAACATTTATGTGGGGCCATTGGCGGAGTGTGTGGAGAAGTATGGGGTGTCAATTGTTTCTTACGCTGACGACACACATCTAATTATGATGCTAGCACAAGACAGGGGCCAGGCAGCGACCCGGTTCTCCAAATGTTTAGAAGAGGTGGCAGACGGGATGTCTAATCACTGCCTCAAGCTGAACGGGAGCAAAACGGAGGTCATGGTAGTAGGCAGAACACCATCCTTATGGTCATACGCGTGGTGGCCTGAAACTCTAGGCCAACTGCCTCTCCCCAAATTAGAAGTTAAAAACCTCGGTATATGGCTTGACCCCGAGCTGACTTTTGAAAGTCATATTCGGAAGGTAGCAGGCAAATGCTATGGGAATATGAAAATTCTGAGGAAGGTCCTAGACCTACTACCACCGAAATCCCGGAAAACTATAGTACATGCGGTAATAACTTCACAACTAGATTACGGGAATGTACTTTACTTAGGTGCTACTAAAAGGGGTCTTGCCAAACTACAAAGAGTACAGAATGCATCAGCACGGCTGGTACTGGGCCTGCCAAGAAGAGCGAATACGAGGAAAGCATTGTTTTGATAGCCTTACATTGGCTCCCAGTAGAAAAGAGAATCGCTTTTAAGGCAATGTGCCGCTGCCATCGTATTCTAGCAAAGAAAAGCCCTAGATATTTGCAACAGCTAATAACCCACTACATCCCAAGACGGAACCTAAGGTCTATGGGGATGGCACAGGTCACTGTACCGAGAATATTCAGAGCTAGAATGGGAGCTCGCTCATTCAGGTACCGTGCCGCCATAATGTGGAATGCCCTACCACTAAATCTAAGAACAGAACTATGCAAAAGCAGTTTTCGTAGACAGCTAAAAACATGGCTGTTCAGTCAAACCGGATAGACGTACAGGTTAAGGAGCTCTACACAGCATAGCAGTTTAGGTGGATGACAGCTATCTCCCCCCAGAGTATGTCTTCAGCGCGGGGACACACCGGTGGTGTAACCAGGCGCTCTACAAATGAATAAATAAATAGGTATCACTTCACCACCTAGAGCAAGGACTAGCGGCTCCATGGAGCCCAAGCACAGTCATGATGAAAACACCCACCCAACCGCAAGCGATCCTCACAGTGGACTGTACTAAATGAGCATGGCCACGCTTGGTGAAGTTAAAAGTGCTAATGATACAATGTAGTCACCATACATTAGATTACAAAACAAACCAAAGCTGAACATAACTAACAAAATAGCAATCGTAAACAACCCTACACAATAGACAACTCAACACATTGGTCAATCTTTATACAGATGACCAATTCATATCCTTAGGTGGCTACCTACTTAAAGGCATATTGACTCCCCTGGACGTGTTTACTTACCACCAACTGAGAGAATCAGTGAGGGAGGCCTTTCTGACTTATCCAAAGGAATCCGTGGACTGGTGACTGCTCAGTTTACTTGCTGCCAGCCCAGTGGCCAAAAACACAGTCACACTATTCTATGCGCTAACCCTGGCCAACATGCCGAAAATTGTACATTGATCCGTAATCACTGGTCGCATAACCTGTCGACTGCAATCACAGATAAGCAATGGGAATGTTGCTGTCAGTATACCAAAGAGGTATCAATGAATGTGAGGAACCACCTCAGAAATTACAATTGCATACATCAACTTTACTATACACTACTCAACTGTATAGATATGGCGGAAGGACATAATTATGTGCCTTGTACATGCAATGTTATTTTTTTGATTGTGTCTGGGGAAAACCTAAATAAATAGAATTTGAAAAAAGATATTCCACAGATGAAAATCAGCAAGTTCTATGATGACTCGGTCTGACATGGGACGGGGACACCATGGACGAGGTGTAATGTGAGGGGAAGAAGAAATGGTACCTCAATGACAGGACGAGCAATGGACAGATGCTAATTAAGATGAATCAATCTGTGCTTGGTCTATGCTCCACAGAAAGAAAAGGAAGTGACGCCCAGCACGCTTTGAGCAATTAGCAGGCAGAAAAAAAGAGTGACAGTAATGCCAACAAATAGTTAGCAATGGGCAGGCTCCAAGCCCTTTATAGTAAACAATACCCCTCACAGAAACAGTGCATGTACAGGGTGCAGGTGAGACCTAAAAATACTCTGAATCAAAGGCAGATCAGGAAAATTAGCTAACGTAAGACAAGTTCATACAGAGACTCTGTGAATAATGAGGGAAATAGTACACCAAAAGGAAATAAAATAAGATTCACTCATTATTATGCTGAACTATTGGAAAATAAATGATGTCTCCCAATGCACGCAACTATTTCGATACTAAACCACTGCAAACTCAAGAACAGAGGGAGGCCCTATTAACTGTGCAGAAATTAAAAAGCTGCAATAACCAAGAGTAAATCAACTGGTGAAGATGGCTTTTCTGACTAATGTAATATCACCAATGTGGATATTTTAGCTTCACAAGTGACTGAAATGTACTTGGCAACAGCCATATCGCCTCCCCATTATCGTTACATTTCAGATCAGAAGACACTGAGCAAGGTCATGGCTAATAAGATTGTTCCCAACACTCTCATCACTAGTGCATGCAGAACAAAACCAATTTATAACTAGATGTAGCACTTCTCCAAACATTACAAGTTTAATTCCGTGTGCTAGGGGACCCCACACTGTCAGTCTGCAATGTTTGCTTTCTGCTTTGAAAAGGCATTTGACACTGTGCTGACCATTGTTATTCTGGGAGCTGGAACACAAAACTGGGACCCTCAAACCTGGAATGATATGCCTGGTGTATGCTAAATTGATTAAGATTATGCACTGGAAGACTGATATCCTAACACTATGGGATCAAGAGGGGAACAAGGTGGTTGCCCATTTTCAGCCCTGATTTTTGCTTCAGCCATAGAGCCTTTAGCTATTAAAATGAGAAATGAAGGGGGATTATTATGGACAACAAGACCCAAGGCAACATTATACTCAGACGATCTATTATTATACTTAAATAATGGGTATGATGGATTAAGTTCCACAGTGGACGGCTTCAAACGTTCAGTGGAGAGTTGTGATAAAAAAGGACCTGATCAAAAAAAAGGAAAGTTTTCATTTTCCAGTCATCCGCTTTGTCAATATGGAACTGGCTGGATAAGGAGCAGTTGGAGGCCTGCATTAAAAGTTTTATGGGTAATGTAAGCAAGGAGATAGCTACCCAGAGCTTGTGTTGCCTTCTGGAAAATCCGGCCATTGTCTCATTGAGAGAATCCCATATTTCAAAAATGGTAGCACTTCCAAGTATACCTCTTTGTTAATTTTCTGGTCCAAATACCGCCTAAAATATGCAAGTAATTGCACTACCTAGGTAGAATTAACAAACTCAAGAAGGAGTAGGATGGTGCTATGCACCATTTGCCTCAGACAAGTGAGGGTAGAGGGACGAGGAGTACTAGGTGGTCTATGAACTCTACCACTTTTCTGCCCAGCTAGTCAGTGGTGCACTGAACATCAGGTGATGCCTTGCCAGATTTGCCAAAGGTCTGGTCCTGCTTCTCACCAGGTGACTTGACCGAGGTACTTCTTGGTCTAGCCATGCAGCAGAACTCACCAAAATTAGAAAGAATTAAAAAATATTGTTAAGATAGTTTCCAAAATAAGACTGTGAGCCAAGTCCCCTAATTGCCCAACATACTTCTAGAATACCTCAATACAATGTGTACCTGCACATGGATGATACACCTAGGGCCACATGTATCAAAGTTCCATTTTGCCTTCCCTAAATAGCGAAATTTAGGTAATTGCTATTTAGGGAATGCAAAATGGTATGTAAGAAAATAGCCATTCCCTAATAGTGATTCCTACAGAGTCGCAATCGCATTTGGGGAAGCGCTATTCGGAATGCTACTCCATTCATTCCTATGGGCCTAAAGGCCCAATTTGTGAACTCTACAATAGAAGGGCCCTTGCTTCGTTATACTATTACAGCAGACAGGTTTCCGTGGCAGACTCCAACCGTTTGCGCCAGGCACTCATTTTTGCCGGTTCTGGTGGACAGAGCGGACAGTGCGGGACAGAGCGAAGCAGAGAGAAGTTGCTGTGCATGAGACGCTTTGGACTCGGCTTGGAGGCTGGAGGCTTGGAGGCTGCTGCAAGCCTAAAAGACAGTAAAGACCTGAGCGCGGTCTCCTGCTACGTTCCATCAGCCAGCCGAAACGCGGAAAGCACCGAAAACGCTGCCCGGGTGACGGGAGAGCTCTTCCAGGTTGAGAGAGACGGCGTCAGCTGGGTGAGGCAGGGATCCCGAGGTGGGCTGCGAGATGAGAGCAGGAGTCTGCATCCGGAGCTGAGACAGCCGAGCGTCATCTACACCAGCGGCGAGAAAAGTGGTGAAACAGGGTGAAGCAGGGGTGAGTGAGTGGCGTGAGTGGGGGAAGCTCAGACAGCCAAAATCTCGCTTTTCCAAGGCACCGCTGTTACCCGCTAATCCCCGCGTTACCCCCCCTCGCAGCCCCTCGCAGCCTTTTCCCGCAGAAAGCAGCAAGATCTATAAGGATCAGCCAGAGCCGCGACCACGCTACCGAGTACCACAGTACCGAGCACCACAGAGCCATTGGAGACGGGCAGCTCACCAAGGAGGCAAAGATCACGATCGGGAACACGGTCCCCGACACCACACGGTAGCACCAGCATTAGAACCAGCTGCCTTTTGACTCTCTTTAGGCGGCACCCTTTTGGCCAAAAATGTATACTAAATTTACTTTTTTTAAAGATCCTACTAAGGCAATCTACACAAAAAATGAGGATATCGGGGCCTGCAATCCCCCCTGCAACCTGGGAGAATAGTACATCCCTTAATTCACCAACCGGGAACCATAAAAGTTACAGTTGCAGATATACACATGGACAAAAGGGATGGAGCCCTCAGGTCAAGCGGGCCAAAAGACAGCTCCCCAATAATGCTAAAGAGCTCTCAAATTGGCCCCTCGACAGCTTCAACACAGCAGAAGGATATCGCCCAAGTTGACTCCCCCCCCCCGCATTTGCCACACGAAGATTCACATATCACAGACAGCGACATGTCCTTTCTTGCGTCACAAGAATGGGAGAATCTAGTGGCTTCATATAACTTAAAACCCACCGCAAACTGCACACAGGAGGCACCAACCAGTGAGCATAAAGAAGGGAGTAATGCCCCATCAGATACATTCTGGGCAACCCTACTAAATACTATTCAGCTATCAGCAACAGCACTGCAATATCAATCTGATAAACTAGATATGCAGTTAACTGTTCTTCATACACAAGCGGAATTCACCTGCGGAATAGAGAGGAAACTTGCAGATCTTAATGGCCTCATTAAAAGGGGGCAAGAAGCAGCCCAAGTAACTCAAATTCAACAACCTGACTGCATCTGCGCCCCAATAATTGACAAATTATCAACATTACCGATTATGCTAGGGAACCTTCTAGCTGACCTAAAATTAAACGCGTCGGCGCAAATTTTAACTGAAGCCAACGCTGGAAGTACCGCTCAGAATGAACAATCAACTGACACGGATAATATACAGGTCATACATCAAAAAGTTGGGAATCTACCTCCCATCCTAAAACAAACCCCGGAAAAATCCATCTTAGGCAACCTAACAGAAGGAAGTGCCAACACAGAGGCACTCAAGAACGCAAAAGCACGCCGAAAACAAAAAAGGAAGGGGAGAAATAGGAAATCAGTTGCGGCGAGTTACATCGAGGAGAATCAGCCAGAGGCAACCCCAGGAGAAAAGGAGAATATGAAGAATTCTCTGATTTCCACCCCGGTTAAGAAGACACTGCACCCAAATAATAGATCGAAAGCTACAAGGAACCCAAACATGCCGGAACCTCTAAAGCCTCGGATCCTCTTGTGACAACATGCGATCAGACGAGGCTGAATGTAAGTAGTACGGCAACACGCACACAACAAAGCGAAAGAACTGAGCTGGTCAGTATCATACAGAGCAGCTTAAGGAGAGCAGCAGAAAACCCGCTAAAGGACGACACACAAAGTAAGACCAAGCCGGCCAAAGAGCAAGCTCCAGAGGAATCCCACAGAACCAGCATTCCTATCTGCGATATTACGAACAGTAACCAGCATTCATACAGGTCTAAACCTCATGATGCCATTGCATCAAAAGAGACAGACATAATTCTATTTGTTCCAGAATATAAATCCAGAAGAAGAGTGGATACCCTAAATAGGGGAAACATATTGAGACTGCTCCATTCTATCAAAGGTCTGGATAAAATTAGCTCAACAGGCTTGCTTGGAGTCGAATTTCAAATAACACCGAATCAACAGTGTCTAGAAACAACAAAAACAACATGGTTATCATACGAGATAGCGAACTTAATTCTGGAAGAAACTAATAAATTTCTCCAGTGGGGAATAAGGCTAGAACCAGGAAAAAGAATAGCTTATCCCACTCCCTTCCTAGAAGGATGCAATAAAGAACCATTGCACACGGTCACATCAATTCTGAAAGGAGCACGGAGCCATTCCCCAGGACCCCACCGGAGTCTCCCAAACACCGGAAACTCAACTATACATGCATCTGCACCCAACTGGGAAACAATACAACGCACAATAACAATGGCGGGCACACAGTGACAAGGGGTACACGATCCACCCCTATACCCATCGACCCAACAAAAATTAGATTGTGCATCTGGAATATCAACGGACTGGCAAATAAGATGGAGGATCCTGATACATTAAACTACATAAAGTTATTTGACCTAGTATTATTACAAGAAACCTGGGAAGAGCACGAGATAGCTATACAAGGATACACGTCACACATTGTCCCAGCTATCAAAGGGTCAACCTTTGGCCATCGTTCAGGTGGCCTGATGTCATTTGCTTCAATACTTACCGTAGGAAGAATAATAGAGATAAAGGGTAAAATTGCTGCTCCAAGTGCCATCCAGGCAATAGCCATAACAACCAAAATCAATAAGGTGGACCGGCCACTTATTATAATCAATATATACATACACCCGAAGCATAGGCAGAGAGCAGCTAAAGAATTGGTCAACGAACTAGTAAGAATAACAGAAGAGTGGGACGCTGAGAATATAATCTTAGCAGGCGATTTTAATCTCTTTCTCTTCGGATCAGCCTCCAGAAGAAGAGCTAGCTCAGGAATTAAACATAGCGTGGGGAATACCTAACCAAGCCTCAACACCTTCAACTAGACAAACAAGATGTTCAATCGAATTACTTAAAGATTTGGAACAACTAAACCTGAGGGTGTTGAAGGACCGATTCAAAGAGGATAACCCGCCAGCACCAACATTCCACTCAGCGTCTACTTCCTCCTATTTAGATTTTACCCTGGCAACCCTCCCCCTGTTGGACATCATAGTCTCATTTGCAATGGGCGAAAACGGTCAAAGTGATCATCTACCGCAAGAAGTGACGCTAAATGCAATCACAGGAAATCACTTGGAAGAAAGGATAAGTGCGGGCACCGAATACACCACGGATTTTAAACGAATAAGGTGCAAGCCCGATAAAATTAAAGAGCTATTCAATAACGCGAATACCATAATCAATCGTGAAAACAATCTGACAGCGAACCCAATAGAGGCTTTGGAGGCTTTTACAAAGGATTGTGGGATAAGGTTTGCCACAAAAACGTGGACCCTTGTGGGGAGACCGCGGGGTCCCCTCCCAGGGAAGGCAACCCCTCCCGAAAAAAAAAACCTGAAACGGAATATAAATCAAGCCTTAAGACAGCTTCGCAAACGTCCACAAAGCTCAGCCCTGCAAAGTGAGCTACGGCAACTGAAGGCAAAGTTAAAAAAGTTGACTTGGGAAAAGAAAAAACAAACGAACGAAGACCTTTGGGCAAACATCTTACATGACTCGAAACTTAAAAACAGTGCCCGGTTCTGGCGGACAATAAATAGTCTACAACGACCAGCGCACCAAGGAATAAATTCATACATCACAGAATCTAACTGGGCACACCATCTGTATAATCACTTTAATGACAATCAGCAAGAGGGGAATTCTACTGAGAAAAACCTGCGGACTACCGAGAGAAACACGAGAGACTACAACTTAGACCGCATTAGACAAAGGAATGGCGATGGCAACAAGCACGATAAGAACCCGAGCAAATAAAAGGACCTTGGGGAGGAAGGCACAACGGGCTTTAAACCACCATTATACAGCAAAAAAATTAACAACGAAATAACAGCAGCTCGGATCAAGTTACAAATTTCGAAAGGGAAGCCGGAAGGAGCCCCAGGTCCAAATGGAATGCCGGCAATACTGTATAAGTATGATGTAGAATTCTGGAGTAACACACTGGCTCCAGTCTTCAGAAGCATTCAGGAAATAGAAACAAACCCGGCCTCCTGGAAGGGATGGATGATCAGCCCAATTTACAAACAGGGCGATAGGAGTAGCCCCAATAACTACCGTCTCGTTGCCCTACTGGATATAGAGGCGAAGTATTACGCGGGGCTAGTCTTAGAGGAATTATCATCCTGGGCATTGTCCAAACACATCATCCCCGCAAACCAAACAGGATTCTGCAGTGGGCACGGCACCACCACTAACATCATGGCGCTAACTTTGCTGATAGACGCGGCCAAAGCTGCAAAGAGCTCGCTATTTTTATGCTTCATAGATTACAGCGCAGCATTCAACCACGTGGATCGAGCCAAACTCTGGCAGAAGCTGGAAAAGTGGGGGATACCTAAGCCTCTCCTCAACCAGTTGATCCTATTACATACTGACACCTGGGTCAAGATTAAGCTTGGTGCCAGGACGCTCCTCTCAAGGCTAATTAACACCTCCAAAGACCTAAAACAAGGGTGTGTTCTAGCCCCCATGCTTTTTAACCTCTTTCTATCAGACCTTCCAGGGGAATTGGACAAATGTACATCACACGCCCCACGTTTGGGAAACATCTCACTGTCCAACCTCCTATACGCGGACGACTTGGTTTTAATAAGCCGGACCCCAATCGGCCTTCAACATCTGCTGGAAACCACCAACAAATTATCGCAACGTAATGCATTACACATCAACTTAAAGAAAACAAAAATTATGGCAGTGAATTACAACAAGACCAAGAAAATCACGTGGTTCCTGGATGGGAGCAGCCTAGACCGGGTAACCAATTACAAGTATCTCGGAGTTCTACTCAACAGCAGAGGTTCATACAAACCCCAACTCGAGGCTTTGCATAGGAAGGGCACTACGTGCTACCTCGCAATGAAGCCCCTAAAGAAAGTCCTACCTGATCGAACATTAGATCCCCTATTACAGGTGATTCGAGCACATCTGCAGCCAATGCTCACATATGGGAGCGAGCCAATGCAAGGAAAAGATGCGACAGTTTTAGATAAAATAATTGGTAGATCATACAGAGCAATCTTTCAGCTACCAAAATATGTGTCACCCGCTCAAATTCGGCTGGAATTCGGCCTTCAGAAGCAAACTGTGGAAAGAAGGGGTGCTTATGTAAAAAGCTGGCACAAGATCAGAGGCGCTGAGCAGGGATCCCTAAATGCGCATCTATGGTTTGAACTGTCACATCGAGAGAAATCACCCACCAGAGAGTACTTGGTCGAATCATTGGAAAGGCTTGAATTGACCAGCCTCTGGGAATCTGCCATAGATCATAAGAGCTTCAAAAAGGCAGTAACCAAAGTAACAAAACTGATATCCACAATAGAAGACAAGGAAACATTGGCAAAGCGACCTAAAGGATGGGTAGTAATTCATGATTACACAGCTCTTACGCCACAAGCTTATCTAAAGACGGGAGTTAAACAAAATATAAAAGAAAAATTCTTAAGATTGCGCTTTGGCATCATACCAATTCTCCCTCACTTGCCGCCATGGAAAAAGAGACCAGAGGTACAGTCCTGCCGTCTTTGTGGATCAGGAACAGAGGATCTAATACATATTATTTGCATTTGCCCAATCCTTCTAGACTTAAGACGCGCCTTACTTCGACCAACATTGAATCAGAAGGGCATCAGGACCTGCAGGCTGGCAGTAAAATTATGTTTTAACCCAGAAGAGATCCAGCTAAACTGCTGGTTTACAAAGTATTTTGATAAAGTGGAAGAAAGACTTAAGCTTAAGTCATAAGCGACAACAGAATAGAAGACAGCTGGTCTACCCTTACTGAGCACTTTAATAGCTAACAATGATTGCACTCGTGAAGCACAAGCACTTTATCCACGCTCTTGCACACGTCAAAAGGCTGAACAGACACTCTGAAGCACTGTCACTTTGTCCATATTTTTACCCATTGCAAAAGGGCAAGGGCTGAACAGACAACAACATTGGGACTCAAAACGACTTTTATTTAAAGCATAATAGCGCGAAAGACTGGCTTTTTAATGTTAGATTATAAATTAAGATAATGGTTCTTATCTTTTCTTTTTAAGCACTTTTAACGTCTCAAGGTTTCTTCTTTTAAAATTGTGAGTTTTAATTAACTGTACAATAAAATTACTTACTTACTTACTATGTGTGAATGGTTTTGCATTACCTAATTTGTGATTACCTAATTGGTAATCACAAATTAGGAGAGGCATACCCAAGTGTGCTTGGGGTCCTAAGGCCCCTCCGAAGCACCCCCCAAAAAATGTGCACATGTTGAGCACTGTACATGTTCAAAAATTGCACATGGTTACCATCAATTAGAGTTGATGGTAATAGAATTTCCTAAATGCCCAGTTTGGATTTAGGAAACGCTTGGTACATGTGTTTAGGGATTCGCAAATTGCAATTCCCTATTTGGAGTTGCAATTTTAGGTAATCGCAAAAAACTGTGATTACCTAAAATGCACTGCCAAAGCCTTTCATACATCTTGAAATGCTATTTTGCATTTGCAAGCAGTCCAATTAAGTGATTCGCACTGTTTGTGGATGAAAATAGATTGATATATGTGGACCCTAGTTCTTTGGCGAGCAGCTTTTTTTAAGTCAGGAGCTTGCTGCTATGTTTCAACTATATAAATTCAATATGGGTCGGTCAGTTCCTACTGTATGGAAAGACAGAAAATGAAATCAGCTCGACATGTGGTATGGAAAGTTGTAATGATGACACAACCACAGCAAGGAGTAAAGGCGAAACCTTTATTCACGAATCACCAGTTAATGGCGTGATTTTCCCTTCGCCAGCCACAGAGAATCTGACTCGGGTAGAATCATGCTATAACAACGTTCTCCCCAGAACCTCAGTTTATCATACTAAGGTTCTACATTACAACACATCCCCCTCCCTTCTACTCATAAGTAGAAACAAAAGAACAGAGAAAAATAAGAAAAGACAGAAAAGAAACAATATAATAGATATGACATTGTGTGTTAAAAAAATTACAACACCTCTATACAGGAAAGCTTGCACAAAGTAAAAGTAACTTTAACGCAGTTTGTCCACATAAAATGGAAATATACAAAACTTAGTAGAGTGTAACATAATTCTCCAAATGACGGGGAGTTCTATGAAGTCTAGAAGTGCGACTTCCTCTTACCACATCATGAGAAATGGAGCTGGGGTGCACCGGCACACCGGAATCACCACCCCCACACTCCACACAAGCACACCCCTCCCCAGTCCTGTAGCGGACCAATTTTTCATCATTCATCATCATGAAACCATTGAGACCCCATGCAGTGGTTCACAGGCACCCTTAAACACCTTCCTGTCCACAAACCCCCCTTTCTGGTACAATGCCTCTTTGCATTTGTTCCACTTGTTACCATTGTCTAACACCACATATTTGTCACAAACATCCTTGACTTTGAACGGGCCCCAAAATGTATTCAACCTCTTGCAAACCCTTCCATGCCTTATTTTGACCCAGTCGCCAGCACTCGCTCTCTCTCTCTTGACACTACTCTCCCCAACACTCTCTTTTTGACCAGTACTAGTAAGCCACGTCGGGGTCATTTTAGTTCCTGGCTTTCTTCCCAGCATTTTTTTAAAGGGATAAAATTGCTCACATAATGAACTGTGGTACAATGAGCCCATGCCATATCATCCACCATCACCTTGCCATGTTTTTCACTTTGAATAGCCATAGATATAGTACTCTCAACCAACGGGTTATGCCATTTGCCTGGAGGTTGTACAGTGCAGTGCGATGGTGCTTAATGCTACACCTTTCTAGAAAGGTTTTCGGGGCATATTACCAAGGATTTGCGATAATTATCGCAAAGCGCGCTTAGCGCTGTTTTTTTTATCGCCGGCTATCGCTGGATATCATCGCGGAGATAACGCGTTATCATCAACGCTTATCTCCAAGGCGATAAAAAGCCAGCGATAGCGGCGAAACCCAGCAATAGCGCGAGAAATCCAGCGATAAATTCACTGCGCTAATAAAAAGCTTGCTAATAGGCAGGTGAGGACTTAACCTTACAATCCACCTCCCATTGACAAGATGGTTAAGTCAAGTTTTTATCAGGTGTTAAATTCCAGCGATAATCGCGGTTAGCGCGACTTTTTTTATCGCTTCGCGGGCATTGCTAATAGGGGGAAGTTGTGTTTGCGACTGTTTGCAGTTGCTTTTAGTTGGGAACGCCTACTTTGCATGTCATTAGCGATAATTATCGCTGACATGCAAAGCGGCAACAAACGGCCGTTATCGCTATTAAGCTGTCGCTAACAGCTGTTAGCGACAGCTTGCTAATAGGGCGATAAAAATATCGCCGCATTATCGGCAAAAAGTGCCGCTAAAGTGGCGCTACTGCCCTTGGTAATATGCCCCTCCATCTCATGTAAAACCAACTGGGTACCATTATCTGTGATGAGCACACGAAATAGCCCTTCCTCCAAAAATACGCTCTTCTAAGTCTCCACAGTCGTTCTGGTGGTTACATCGGGTAAGAATTTTACCACCAACCACTTGGAATGCACACCCACCAAAACCATAGGATTTTTTATTCCCTCATCCTTCAATTGCATAGGCCCAATAAAATCTGAGCACACAGTACTCCATGGGCTCCCCGGGTCCTCAATATGCCCTTGGGTAGCTTGTACACCAGTCTTAAGCCTCTTCTCACTTTCTCTACACTCCTCACAGTTTTCCACCCAAGAAGTGATTTGCTTGTTAATACATGGCCACCAAAAATTCTCCCTCACCCGTTTTTTGGGTTGTGGTTTCTCCTTAGTGGCCCTAGTGAGCCAGCTTAAGGGTTCTTTCCCTCAACCCATCTGGTGGCACAAATTTGTCATTCCTCATCAGAACCTTGCTAGTCAATGTAAACTCATCCAGAATTTTCA
The DNA here is from genome assembly GCA_963921515.1 of Calotriton arnoldi. Classification (NCBI taxonomy): domain Eukaryota; kingdom Metazoa; phylum Chordata; class Amphibia; order Caudata; family Salamandridae; genus Calotriton; species Calotriton arnoldi. Next base: position 673,422 of record CAWUFW010005039.1, read on the forward strand.
CAAATGGTCTAACAGAAGGAGACACAGTACTCGCTCTTCGCCACCATTTGCCCTATTTTCTGGAGAACAAGATCTCGAGCCACACACTTGCGCCACTCCTCTGCTGAGAATGAATCCCCAACACACTCTTCTACATCACACAGTGATGCCACAGCCCTTTCCTGTTCCCACACCGAAACACCATCTCTAGCTCCTTCTGCTCACTCCAAGGATAAGCGTGAGAGACAATCAGCTTGCATATTTTTCCACCCCAATATGTGTTCAATTTCGTACCTGTACTCTTTTAGTCTGGAAGCTAGCCTAGCCAGCCTAGTGGACCCCTTGCCTGCCCCACCAGGACTCCAAACGTTGACCAAAGGTTTATGGTCTGTGCGTATGCCAAAACTGAAACCGAAATAAAAAGGTCCTAAAATGATCTACCCACCAGGCAGCTGCTAAAGCCTCATGTTCTATAACCGAATAGCTGCTCTCACACTCAATAAGGGAACGCAAGGCAAATGTTAAGTTTTCTCCAATATTCTGGGGTGGTCACCACTACCCAGCGGTGGCACAGGTGGCTGAGGCATGAGCCCTGTGGATGGCTCTCTATCGCTACATTCCATACCATATACAACATAGCCGGGCAGCATAGAGACACTTTTCCCATTCCATGCAGGCCAATTGGAGCAGCTAAGAGCTCTGGAGTCCGTACAAGGAGGAGACATCCGCCCGCAGCCTGAAGCTGGTGCTGCACCCCTGTCTGCCTCAGAGGTAGGCCCTCCTCCTCTGAGTCCTGCTTCTCCGAGGAGGCGAGCAAAGGCTTCCAGTCTGGCAATGGCATCTCGGGCAGAATCATCACAGCAAGCAGCAACAGCTTCTCTTCAGGTATGGAGCTCTTTTATTAGTTATAAGAGAACACCAAATGCTTATTGGGAATAACTGATTTTATTAACATGTACAACATGGCCAGTGCTACTACATGATACAACTCCTCCTGCTTGTGGAGTTGTGCGGATTTTAGCGGAGTTTTTTAACAACTCCACAGAATTCCAGGAAGTGAAACTCCCCGAGCTCTGCCCAGGCCTACTCCATGGTGACAAGTGCTGTCAGGTTGCATGAATCCTCATGCAACCTGATCTGGTGGTAAGCACTTTTCAAGTCAAGCTTAGAAAAGTACTTCCCACCCTTGAGCAGCAACAATAACTCTTTTATATTAGGGAGAGGGAACGTGTCCGTCACCACGTGCTGGTTTAAGGTGCATAGATCCACACAAAATCTTAGCTTGCCATCTCTCTTCTTGGCAATAACTACAGGAGAGATCTATTCTGAAGCTTCAACAGGCTTTATGATTCCCTCCTTGAGCATGTCATCTAAAAGTTTCTTGTCTTCACCACTTGCTAAAACTGGCCCCCTCCTCAATTTGTGTTTAACAGGAATAGTACCTTTTTCCAAAACAATTTTGCGGACATACCCCTTCATTTCACCCAGCTTTTCATTGAAGACATCCTTCATTTCATGCAACACCTCTTCAGTGGTAACATCAGAGACTAACAACACTTGACCTGGAGCATGGGGATTAATTACAATATGCAAATCAAATTGATGCTCCCAACCCAGAATAGGTGGACCATCCTTCACCACACAGATTTTCCCTTCAACCTGTCGAGTTTGAACACAATGGGGGATGAAAAATAATCCAAAACTTATGCTCTCCTTGGTAACCCCTGAGATTTATGTCTTTAGGCGGAAGAGACACTAGCGGCCACTCCTTCTTCCACATTGACTTTAGTATGATGGTGTACAATGAGTCAGAGTCCACCATGAGTTCCACTTGTTTGCCCCGAACCCCAAACCAAGCTTTCGGTCTGACTTTCCTGTCTCCTTCCTCCACCTCAGGCTGAACCACCAATACTCAATCCTGGTTATCATCTTCCCAGAAGATGTCCTCGGTGAGAGCCACACGTGATTTAGAAGAATCTTTGCACACCCGAGCATAATGGCCCAGACGCCCACACCTTCTGCACTCCTTGTTGGTCACAAAACTTAATTTGGAATCACTGGTATGGTATGCACTCCCACACCGTGAACAGTCCTTCGATTTGCCCCGTCTGGGAGCTCTGGCTGAAAACTTGCTGGTTGACCCTTTAGTTGCGCCTTCTTTTTTACCAACTGCTGTGACAAGGACATCTACCACCTCCTTTTTGCCCAACGCTTTTATGCATCTCTCCGATTTCTCAACTACCTTGGCAATTTTTATGCCATCATTGCGGAATGGATTTTTCATCACCCACAAGCGCTCCTGCGTTTTTTTGCTATGGCACTGAGCAATCAGTTGGTCTCTGACTATCTCATCCATCATTTGACCAAATTTACACTTAATTGACAACTCACGTAGACTTGAAACAAAGTCATCCACCGATTCATCTGTTTTTTGCGGTCTAGAGTAAAACTGATAACGAGACAATACTATGTTCTCCTCTTTGGCAAACCTTTTCTCCAGTCACAACTTTGCCTCCTTGTACACATCTTCGATAGGTTGGTGGTTACTACATAACATCTGAGGTAAGTACTTAAAAATATGATGCGCTTCCATCCCAATGGTGCCTAGCAACAATGCTTTCTTCCTTTCAGGAGTAAATTCTAGCCCATCTAGCGCCACTCTATAATTGTCAAAATGGTCTATCCATTCCTCCCACTGAATGGATGGATGACCTTGCTGTGCTAAAAATGGAGGTGGACTCACAACAGAAGAAGAAGCCATTGTGAACAAAAATAAGTAGATACTGAAAACCAAGCCAGGGTAACTTTTAACCATCGTATACAGGGACTGAAAACAAAGGAGGAAGACCCAAGGGCCTTTCCTCTAATAAGTCACATGGGCCACTTAGACTCTTCCTCACTGCCGGTAACCAGATCAGAAGCACTCCATAGTTGAAGAGCACACACCCCTCCAGCTGCTCTCTGTTCCTGCACTCACCAAGTCAAACGGAAACTTTCACTTTAAACGGTAAATTAATGTGTGCCAGACAGGTTTGCATGACTCTGCAAAATCGCAGTGCCCCTAAACAACCGCCTGCATGCCCTCTGATTGCTTCACCACTGTGAGTGCACATGAAACGCCCTCAGGCCTTGCCAATCCACTGTTAGGCCAGCCATGAGCGTAGCGATCCTTCTGTGCGCATGTGACTCAGACATCCACCGTCGGGCCTCATAAATGGTGACCACACAGCTGATATAGGTGAAAAATAAGCCTCACAGCTGCCGGCACTTCCTACAACTGCTTCGCTTGGTTGAAACGGAGGCTTCCACATCAGAGACCAACACCGTCCATTGCCATAAATTGAGCTCCCGCTTGGGCCCCTGATGGCCATAGTTCCTTCTCATGCCATCAGCTGGTACCGGCGTCACATCGGGTGACTGGCGATCGTCACCAAAAATGTAATAATGACACCACCCCAGCAAGGAGTAAAGGCGACACTTTTAGTCACAATTCACCAGTTAATGGTGTGATTCTCCCTTCACCAGCCACGGAGAAACTGACTCGGGTAGAATCATGTTACAACAACGTTTTCCCCAGAACCTCAGTATATCATACTAAAGGTTCTACATTACAACACAAGTCAAGAACCTTCCACACGAAGTGTGTTCTCCCATCAAGGAGCCAGGCACTGTTTGGAGTTTTTCCAAGGCTAAGAAAATAGCCACACCAGGTCTGGCTCATGTTGCTGGCACCCAGAAGTGTCGAAAGAGCATCTGGTTCCTTGCCAAGGAACCTGCCTGTACCCCAGCAAAAAGCAAGATGCTGCCAGTATTTTTTTCTTTGGCCACGAGAAAAAATTCCAAACATCTGGTTTCTTCCTGGGGAACAAACAGACTGTGTGTACCAGAAAGGAGGCAGATACTGGATTTTTAATTACCCTAAGAAAATATCCAAACAGTGTCTGTCTCCATGCTGTGGACACATGTAGGTCGTTCTTCTCACAATGCACATGTTTTGAACAGAAAATCATTTTGAGACGAAGGAGCAATATAAAACTGAATCGGAAGTGAGAAATGAAGTGGAGGTGGGGGGGCGTGACTTAGCCGAGCAGCGAAATGGCCGCTTGTTAAGCAAGCTCTGCCGGCTGGGCTTTATATCCTGCATTATCCTGCCTTCTGCGGAGCTATCATAACCCAGACTAACCAGAGCTGCACCGCCGACATTGTGCTGTGCACGTAAGCCTTCTCCGGAGTCCCGGAGCCGCCCGTGGCGCAAGCTGCGATTGGTGTCGCACTTCCCTGGGACGGGCGTGGTCGAACCCCGGCCCTGCCTTCCGACCGAGCCCGCGGTGGTTTCGGGCCGTCGCTGCTGCTCCTTTCCTGAGCCGCACGTGTTTGAGGATCATCCCCCGGCTGAGGCGCTCAACCACAAGCCAACGGGGTGTCCGTGAAGCCCGCGGAACTGTGTCTGGGACTACTGGCCGGGAGTGCGGTGCGGCTGTGAGGAGATGACCCGGGTCTGCCTGACTGAGGCCCGAGTCGGCTGTGACTTCCTGCTACAGAGCCGGGGCCTAACACAGGGGTTCGAGCTGAGGCCTGCCGGCTTCCCGATCTACACGGCGACCTGCCTCTAGCAACTGCGGCAAGCTTACATCAGTGAGCGCCGCTCCTGCAGCTGCAGTTATGAACCTGGTGGGCACATCCTCAAACATGGCACATTAACTGTTTGCTTCGGAGGGGCCCAGACGACGTGCTAAATGAATCCAGCTAGCTGCACCCATTCTCGGGTACTAAGGCCGTGAAGGCATAGTGGACCGGCCTGCTGTTCCGACGCTAATCGCCGGCATCGACTCCATGAGAGGACAGGGTGAAGTACAGAGGAGCGCTGCCGCTGTCTGGAACCATCGTGACGGTGTGTGGGACTGCAACAGTGAGTACCCATTTGGCCCTGTGGGCCCCAGCGGCCCTGCGTGTGGGTGCATTGGCCTACAGGCCCCCCCCTGGCGGGCATAATTGTGCCCGGTGTAGGGCTGTGGGCGCAGTGTGCTGTGCGCTGGGTTGCGGGCCTGCGCGCCGGGGCCGCTCTGGGAATACGTGTGGGGTGGTGGTAGTGCTGGATCGGGGCACTGGGTGCGTGACGCAGCAGGCCCTGTGCACTCCTCACCTTGTGTGGACGGGGACCTGTGCACGATCGCGTCCCACACCGCCTTTGACGTGGTGCTGGCATCTACCTCGCTGGGAGACCCACTGAGAGAGTCCACGTGCACTCGCATAGCGGCCTAGTCCTACTCGACAACTTTGTGACGGGTGGTGCTGCGAAGGCCACCACTACAAGCATACAACATAGGGAAGAACGACCCTAAACAGCCTAAGTTAACATTCGAAAACAAACGCCACACTCCCACCATGGACCCTGGCTCTGAGACTGATCCGGAGTCCCAATCCAGTGGTGAACCACAAGAGGAAGACCTTTGCTCCATTATGTTAGATGTGCGCACGAACCTCAAATCCATTGACACTAAGCTTGATGGCCTTACGTCCAGGTTAGACTCAGTGAAACGCCAAGTAGATGTGCACGAATCCCGATTAGACGCTTTAGATAATCGTGCAACCGAAGCCCACGAATTTCAAATTGAATCCAAGCAGCACTTCCTTGATATGGAAAAAGTCCTTTCAGTCATACAAGCTAAGAATGAGGACTTGGAAGCGCGATCCAGGCGCAACAACCTCCGCATAGCTGGGATACCAGAAACCACAGCTATCCCTAAAATGGAGCCATACATTGAAGCGCTGTTACGAGACCTATTCCCTCTGGCACTATCGGCTGTATTCGTGGTAGAGAGGGCGCATAGAACACTGGGCCCCCGACCGCCGGTTGGTGGCACGCCTAGACCCATCATCGCGCGCCTCCTGAACTACCGTGATAGGGACTCTATTTTAAAAACAGCCAGGGAACATGGCCCCATTACTCACCATGGCAACAACATTTCTATCTTCCCGGATTTCACCCCCCTGGTCCAATCTGCACGCAAGGAATTCCTTCCCACCAAGCGTCTTCTTCAACGTGCGGAGATCCCGTACGCAATGCTATATTCGGCCAAACTTAAGATCTCGCACGATGGTCAGACTCACTTCTTTACCGATGCCAAGTCAGCCTTTAAATATGCCAAGCATATTTGCCCCGGGCAGCGTTCGCCCCGTTCATCACAAAATGCCGGAAATGAAGCTGGTCTCAGCGACAATGACTGATAAAAGGAACTATTAGCATAGTGCGACATATCGCACCCCCCCCTACACATATTGATTGTAGTGCCTTATTCCTGTACTCTACAATGGGGCTCGGTGGTCTGATACCTTTGTCTTGCAGCTCATTTATTTATCTTACATACGATCTCTGCATCTACAGTATAGCCCGGCCACCCTGCCACACGGCCAGGGGTGTTCGCCGGCAACCCATGCCCCCACAGGGAGAACTCCCATGGTTTTGATTGTCTGTTTTGATTTGGGGTCATTGGGGTGGAGGGAGGGGGCATTGTCACAACCTGATTGGGGGGTTGGTGTGGGAGGTGGGGGGGTTATGGGGTACAGTAAATGTTTAGTTTTTCCAGAGGCACACATACAGTACTATCTGATGCAGATTAGAAACCTTCTTCGCTCCATACTCTATCTTCGCACACATCAGGCATCGAGGCACTACCCCCACAAGCTAATTATAATTGACACTCCTCTATCTCTAATGGAGAGACCTAAGATTGAGCATCACCTACTGCCAATATGCCACTAGCCTCCATGCCAGCTTCATACAATTTTTTAACCTGGAACGTCCATGGCCTCAATAATTATAGAAAGGCACGGCTAGTACATGCCTACCTGATTCGTCAACAGGTGGACCTATGTTTCCTACAGGAAACCCATCTCTTACCATCAGACATTAATAGACTTCAGCATAAACGCTGGGCGGCACATTATTCATCCTCCTACTCCAGTTACTCTAGAGGAGTGGCCATACTCATACGACACGGCATAGATTGGGCGCTAACACATTCACACATTGACACAGAAGGACGTTATATTGTGTTGAAGGGAACTCTGGGTGGGACACAGCTGGTCCTGGCTGCGATCTATGGGCCAAATGTGGATGATCCGAATTTCTTCAGTGATGTATGGTCTAAGGTTGTTACTATGGGCTGCGATACCGTCATCTGGGGAGGCGATTTTAATGCGATCTTATGTGACAAACTGGACAGGTTGGGCTCCTGCCGGGCACTCCACCCCAGATCTAGCCAAATCCTCAATTCACTTATTTCTGATTGCCATTTAATGGACATATGGAGACACTTCAACCCACAGAAATGGGAGGGCACATATGTTTCAACTCAATACAACTCCTGGTCCAGGCTGGACCGATGGTTGATGACCGGTGATGTGGCGACATGGACAGTAGACACGCAGATCCTCCCTAGAACGCTATCCGACCACTCCCCCTGTACCTGTAAAGTAGCTTTCCCTACTTCTGTTAGACATAAATTCTCTTGGAGATTACCACCCCATGCCCTCCTAGACGCGCATTCCTGGCTGAAATCAGAAGCGACATTGTTGAATATTTTACATTAAACACGGGCTCTGTTTCCTCTCCATTGGTACTATGGGAGGCGTTTAAAGCTGTGATAAGAGGGAAGTGCATGGCCCGCCAATCAGGTGTTTTGAAATCATTACGGGGCATGTTGCACAATCTGGAGGCCGAAATCAAGGCCCTAGAATTACAATATTTTGAACACATTGACTCCTCCCTTTTAGCTACCATACGCGAAAAACTCTCCAAATTTAATGAAGAGGCCGCCAGGGAACTTAAATTTCTCGGAAAGTACACCACCGCTAGGAGATATGGTGAAGGGGATCGCCCCGGGAGAACACTTGCTAATCTTCTCAAACCCTCTCAATGTTCCCCTTATATTACAGAACTTCTGGGAGATAGTGACACACTAATTAGAGGTCCACGGGAAATACATGAACACCTGACCAAATTCTATTCCTCACTATACACCTCCTCCACACCACAAATAGACTCCGAGCTCAACACATACTTAGACTCGCTGGAACTCCTATGGCTGGGAAATGCCCATAGAGAATACCTAGATGAACCTTTTACAGAGGAAGACATAGTGCGAGTCATTAAGGGCCTCCCTTTGGATAAAGCACCTGGCCTTGATGGCCTGACAACAGTGTTCTATAAGGCTTACGCTTCCATACTAGCACCTCACCTCGCAGAAATGTTCTCCGATTCCTTACAAACTGGTGTACTCCCTCCTACAACAAGAGAGGCCGTCATTTCCACCCTGCTCAAGCCTGGCAAATCCCCCAATAAGTGCGATTCATATCGACCTCTTTCCCTCATCAATATAGATAATAAAATCTATGCAAAGCTCCTTGCGAACAGGCAACAACCCCTTTTACCTTTAATCGCTAGGCCAGACCAATCCGGTTTCATACCTGGGCGCTCCACGTCACATAACCTACAAACTTTTTTTGCTCTCTTACATCACCTAGATCCACATACACCGGCACTAGCAGCATTCCTTGATGCCACCAAAGCCTTCGACTCGCTCGAATGGCCGTATCTCTTTACCATCTTAGCCAGATTGGGTCTTAGTCCCTAATTCGTCACGCAGATCAAGTTACTGTATCTGCAACCGATGGCCAGACTACGTGCCAATGGATTAATATCTGCTCCATTCGACATCACGCGTGGCACCAGACAGGGGTGTCCTCTATCGCCCCTCCGGTTTGCCATTGCGATGGAACCTCTGGCAGCTCGAATCGGACAACACCATAAAACGCGGGGCCTCGACTTCCCCATGAGAGATATCATTATATCGCAAAATGCAGATGATATCACCCTCTATATTCGAGACCCGCTAGACAATTTTAACCCGGTCCTCCGAGAACTAACCAAATTTGGAGGCCTCTCTGGGGTGCATATCAATTGGACCAAATCCACTCTGCTCCCCCTCACTCCTAACTTCACTACTTTTGAACCAGATTATCCTATCCAATGGGCTTCTGGCCCTGTGAGATATCTGGGGATTTGGCTTAGTACTGAAATCCAAGAGCTCTGGGGCATGAATTTTGGCCGCACAATGGCGTGGTTAGAGGGGAAAGTCACGGTTTGGTCTAAACTTCCCATCTCATTAGCGGGACGCATCGCCATAGCCAAAATGATTGTGCTACCTAAACTTCTTTACTTATTTATTAATCTCCCTTTGCAACTCACCCGAACATTCCTGAAATCCTTGCGCTCCTCGATGATCTCCCTGGTTTGGGCCGGAATACAACCACGTATTACATGGGAGATACTCACACTGCCACTAACAGAGGGAGGACTTGGCGCTCCGGATTTGGCGCTTTATGCGTTCTGTGCACAGGCGCAATTCCTACACCACTGGATATTCCCAACCCCCTTCCAGCCCCATGTTGCAGCAGAGGCCGATAACGTCTCACCACTACCGTTGGCAGTAGCTCTATATCAACCCTTCAAACGCCATTCTACGATCATACATACCCGGACACGCTGCGATGGGCCTGGGACAGACTCCGCACCCGGGCAGGTCACACAGTCCTATATGTGCCCTCTATTAAACCCGCGCATAATCCGCAAATATCTATACTGGACGACAAAGGCAATTCTACCCACGCCCACACCCTAGGATGGGCTACATTCGCTGACTTATACCCGGGAGACACCTTTTTGCCCCCCCCTGAACCTCCGCCTGGCGATATCATTAATTTTTCTAGTCTACTATTATACTACTCTATTAGAGGGGCGTGCTGTAAATTACATGATACATTTCCAGCTCCGCCTCCATCGCTCCCGGCCCTGGAGTTGTTGCTAACAAACTCGTCCTCAGATAAGGTTATTACCAGACTATATAGCAGCATGCAGCGCTCTTTCCCGATCACACACCCGAAGGCCTTCGCTAGCTGGAATGAAGACCTCGATGACCCGCTAACAGAAGTTCAATGGCAATTCTGTTGCGGGCAATTAGAGATGTTATCCCCCAATTACAGGCTTCGCCTCATACATTTAAAATTTTTGCACCGCATTTACAGAACACCGTTACAACTTAAACGCATGGGACTCCGCCCGGAGGTGAGCTGCTGGAGATGTGCATCACCGGATGCATCCTTCATACACATGGCTTGGAGCTGTCCTGATATCGAGTGCTTCTGGGTTGCAATACTTGAATCAATCAATGAGATCCTTGCGACCCATCTATCCCCTTTGCCCAAACTATGTCTTCTGGGTTATGTTCAGGACATTATACCGGGACATCGTAAACTTCTGGCCATGTTGTTACTCCTGGCTAAACGCTGGATTGCGATGCACTGGGGCAAACGACACCCACCTTCTATTAAAACTTGGGTGCTAGACATCACGTTCTGCCAGGAACAATTAAATACATATTGGGAACTCTTGCCTCAGGCATCCCGACCCAAGGACATCTGGGGCCCTTTTTTAACCTGGCTATCTTCTCGCAATACAGCCACTACGCAAAGTCCAGAGGTCTCCACTGAATCCCATTGAAGGACACTCACTAATTATGTCTTTTGACCACATAATGTCATTATATCTCTGTACATTATGCCGCTCTTCCGTTGCCCTCTTCTGTGGCCCCAGCCCTATAACCTGTATGTGATGATAGCCTCTTCGATTCTAGATTGCGATGATGTTTCTTATGAATGTACTTGTCAATTGTGATGCCTCTGTTTTGGTTCTAATGTTTCTTTGTTCACTTACGAGTATTTTCTTACTGCACAACTGTGCATTATTTGCTGATTGCTATATATTTGCTTATGTTAAATGCCAATAAACAAATTTAAAAAAAATAAAAATGAAGTGGAGGTGGGCTAGGAACAATCCTTTTGCATCGCCTTCCAGTCCTCATATGTTGGCTTGTTTCTTCCATAGGTATGTGGGAGGAGCTGTGCTGCTCCTCCTGATTTCTCCCACCAACCGAAAAAAAAAGTTTTAAGCTGGTTAGGGAGGGAGTTGGGAGAGTAACAGCTGCCCATGCCCATCAACTACAGCCACACCCACTAACTTGATCCTTTGATGAACCCAGAAGGGTCTAGTGAACCCTCCTAGGCCCATTCATGTGGGACATCACTAATGATGTAACACATTAATGAGGCAACCCAGAAAGGAGCACTGGGTTCTCATTTGGGAGTTTGCTGGGGCGTTGAAGGGATCCAGCACTGGGAAACCTCCTTCGCACTACCACTACAATCAACACGAGCATGTCCCCCCCAGTTTTTTGGGGAAGTTTGAAAAACAAATAGGCTCCCATTAGGTGGCAGCTACGTTTAATCCATGCACGCAATTGTCGCAAGGGTCCTGAAGACCTCTTTTCACAACAGAAATGTTGGTCAATAGGGAAGTCAAGTGAGTATATACTACACTTGCAGTTGTCTTACTACAAGAAAGAATACGTGTGACAAAGGAGAAAGGCCATTACAGAATCAAGGAAAGACAGATTGATTGTTCTTTACCCACAAGCTTCCTCCGAACTGTATCCTTGGCGGTAGAGTACACCATTTTATTCTTCGAAGGTGCGCTGTCTGGCATCCTGAAAAAAAAAGGGCAGCGGGTTGTAATAAGACCAACTCTAGACAGTCACACTCTTTGTGAAAAGGGTACTGCATTGAATTCCAAAAGCATACACATACCAAACATAAAATTATGAAAAAAATACGCGAGCAAACAACTTGGTACAACATCCACTGGGTCACAAGCATTTAGAGAACCTGCACCCAATTTAGGGGCAGGACCAACTTGGATCTCATTTCAACTTGCCTCAACCTTCTAGGCGACTAGTTCTAATAATTCTGGCAGATACTATAGTTCTAAGCCAGGTTATCTGCCATTTACCTACAGCTCATGTGAAAATGGGCTACAAAGTATGGGTGAGTGCAAAATACAGAAAACAGCAAGTGCCACTCACTGACTGGTAACAGTTCAAATCTACGTTTTGCCGCTTTACACACAAACAAATATGGGCTTGAATACCACTTCACAGGTAGGGTAGCACATATGGAGGGTAAATAGATAGACAACAAGGTTGAAACACCTCTCCCTAGGCCAACTTTAGTAGCTCACATAAGGCAGGCTAGCGGGTTGCCCTTAGACACTGGTGTCCGCAGTCAAGCAGGGTAAATATGAATCACCCACTATCAGGGACATAACAAGACTACTCAAGATCTGAACAGAACCGATGCCCCGCACTGGAAAAACCTACAAAAGTGACAAGGAAACTGGTGCAGGGATGTGGAATTCCTATAGCCCGATACCCAGGACATATTGTTTGGGGTCAAGGGCAACAAGTTTTCATGTGTATTTTGTCCTTGGGACAAGTAGGCCCAACCCCCTGCAGCACAAACCTTTTGGCTGCCAGTTTGCAGTACCACATTATGGATCAGGGAAGGGCACTGTCTGCAGTTAAGGTAATATTTTTGTCCATATGCTAATGCTGTTCAAACTTGTATTTATGGTTCATTAATTGAAAGCCTTTGTTATTAGGGTGAGTGCTCTAAGTAAATGTCGTAAGCTCTGACTGCACTACTGACAGTGTTTCCAGTATAAAAAATGTGTACACACGTTTTCAAGGTTTAGCAGTATGAGGCTATGTATAATTCTCCCAGAATACTCACTGATTTGATGCAAATATTTGCAGAAGCTTGAAAGCAAAATTGATGATTCTTTACTTTCAAAATAAAATGTTCCTAAAAATATGAAAGCAGGAAAAAAACATTTTGCTAAACTACTGTAAAATTTCAGGTACCATTTCTTTGCAGCATCATTTAGTAATATGTGTTGATGCATGCTAGTATTTCCCAAAAATATTTATAATGTAAAATCAGTGTAACCAGTTTCAAAAGGATAATGGGAAACAAAAATAAACAAGCATTGGCAAAGCCAGTAGGTCTGAAATTGGTGGTCAGCTTTTTAGTTTTGTCAATGTGTGACTTGTTTTGCCATGGTTTTTGTAATACCTTATTGGTGTGGGAGCTGCTAGGCCCTCACCATTATAACAAACATTGGCAAAAGCAAAAATAGTTTTTGGTCTCAAAAAGCACACACTGCCACAGTAGTTACTGGCACTGAACAAGACTACTTTGTGTGCCGATATGCTCCTTGTGAAAGAGCAGAATGCTGTCACTCACAGTAAAGCCAGCAGATACAGAGAGTTAGACAGAATTTTAATAAACACAAAAGGTCATGGTCAACGCCAGAACAAATTAGGGGCTCAATTATTAAAGAAAGCCTCAAAAGTGCACCCCTGGTATATGTCCTTGCATTAAGTGCAGCTATACGGCTTTCATGAATTCCCAAGAATTTACAGAAGTAGGACAAAAAATAGTACTCCTAGAAAATATGTGTGAACTGCATTTTAGCATGAGCAAATATGCATGTATAGATTTGCTCATGAGAAAATCTAAGGGGCAGATTTACAAGCCCCTTGCGCCACTTTTGCGTCATTTTTCCCATGTTAAAAATGACGTAAAAGTGGCGCAAGGGGCTTGTAAAACTGCCCCTAAGTGTTTACAAGTTCACTTTCCCTACAACCACTTTTTTCCCAACTCTGGAAGAAGGTTTACGTCTGCCATTGTCAGGAGTAAATTTCCAACATTTCTCAGTACGGGAAAACATTAGAGAAGAGTTGTTGAAAACCATTAAAACATGCAAGTTAGTAGGTTTTCACAGACTCAAAAAGGCATTTTAACCCTAGAACTATTGCTTACCACTACCTTCAGCCCCAGTATGTAGATCTGTGGAAACATGGTAACATAAGGGGATTGCAAGTATTCAAACACTACTATGGTATGAGCCCTAGCATAATCAGAGAGGCTATATCAGAGCTCTTATATAAAGAGATTGCTGCCATAATTTGTCGCCACACTACATGGCACCAAAGGGACAAGTGGATTTTGTTACAGGACAAGTAGATTTATGAAGCAACCTGCCCCATGGACAAGTAGATATTTGATTAAATTCCACACACCTGTGGTGAAGGCACCTGCCTGCTCCTAAGTCCGAATTAATTTCCATTATGAAGCCCCTCCACCAGACAGTCTCTTAGCTGCTCACAAGCAGCCCGTGGCGAAAACATAAAAATGACCTTCAGCAGACAGTTAAAACAGTGAAGTTATGCCTCCAGCTCTGTTCCACCGATATCGGTCTACCCCTCTGATGTCAAAGGTCTAGATGCAGTAATGGCGGTGCTTACCTACATTCAACCAGCTATGCTTTGTAAACTGGGAAAAGGAAAGTACAAGGACGAGAGCAGCAAAGGTGACTTTGGGTAACCAGCTGAGACTCATCAAGGAGGGTAGGCGGATCAGCAAGTGCACTTTTTGGGCAGTGACTGACAACGGCCCAGCTGCCAAGGGCTGATGGGGCATGCTCCTTGAACAAAGGAGCTCTGGACATAACGCACATTTGAGTGATGAAGGACAGAACTCATCCAAATGTGATCAACAGTAATCTGGGTACCCATCTCTATGCAATAAAAATAATCCCTAAAGGCTTCTTGTAAACCCCAACAGGTGAAGCAATGAAGTGAACAGGGTGGATACCAACGCTTTGGCAGACGTTTCTGCACAGTAGCCTCCAAAGCATTTGATAAATACATTCTTATAGTACACAACATCACAACTTCATAGTTCATAACTTGAGTATGGGCTACTGGTATCTAATGCCACTAACCTGTTGCATCTACTCACCAGGTTTTCTTGCCATACAGGTCCATTGAAGATTATTGCAAAAACCAACAATGTAATTTAAAAATACCACGCAACTCCTAGTAACCTAGTACTAGTATATACTTCTCTACCTGGGTACGGCCATGGCCATAGTAAACTCTGGCTCAAAATGTGTCACTCTTCCATAGTCACCCTACATCAGGCTTCTCCAACAGGTAGCTTGTGAGCTATGTAAGTTTAGCTCTTCTGTGAGCAGCCCAGCCTACCATTTTAGATGCTTTTACTTGGTTGAATTCATATATGTATACCACAACTTACAAGAGTGTATTCAAGAAATGTGTATTTGTAGAAATCATATGCTGATGTCTGGAGATAACGCGTTTAATTTCCAAAATATATTTAAAGAGAATATTTGAGTGATGATAAACCTTGTGTACTGGGAAGGCTAGGTACTCATATTATTAGCTTGGCGCCAGGGGAATTGCAGCTACAGCTGCTAGTTAATACTCATATAGAGGCATTTCAAATTGATAAAGCTTTTTTGTATTACTGCTGGGAATTGTGTCTCTGCATGGAGGTGATAACTGCTGATAATCTTGCATGGGGTGGCCACTAATGTAATATTGGCTTATCTGATTACTATTACAACACTAATGATAGTATTTGGGGATGATTGCCATTGAACATAGATAGCTCCTATTACAGAAAATGTTGGATAATCCTGTCCTCTGCTAGCCTTCACAGCAGCACTTGGAAGTTACACCAATTACTCTCTATAACTGGATTTGCCGCTGCAAATTGTGTGAAATCCTTTTGTGCGGAAAATATAAAATTGATACAATATGTATTACTACACAAAAATAGATGTAGGGACCTTTAGAAAAAGTCACACAAAAGTAAAAGGACTACCAGTTTTCTACTTTCGGAAGCAGGCGAAACTATCAATAAGGCGAAACAGGAGCACATCAGGTGAAGAAAATCGATATTCATCTATCTGCAAGAGTCGACGTTTGGGTAAACCTTGCCTGTCAAACTTGCCATCTTCACTGCTACATGTCTTACTCTGAGTATTAACTTTTCAACTAAGAATGTTACAATTTGAACGTGAAACTTAGATGAATGTATCGCGTATGATGACGAAACCTTGCTGCAAGTTGGAAACAATCTCGGGTAGCCACACCTATCAAACACCAGTCTGGAAAACTGCTCTAGCCGTTTCACCAGCTCGCAATAAACTTAGAGCCAACTAAAAATGTAACGCGAATTTCGCAGCACAAAAAAAATCCACACTAACCCCATGTTAAAACCACAACAAAGATGCCACAAGACCTTCGTTTTGGTGGCCGCTTGTGGCCCATGGCACATATACGTAACAAGCATTTGCAATGCAATAGGTCTCGCATTTCAAGAATTTGAGCTATTGCCATTGTAAATGAAAATGTCTTTTATTTATGTGTTTTGAAAACCTGCAAGCGGTGCCTAAACACGCACTTTGGACCCGATTCACAGAACTAATCTGAGACAAAATCCTAAACTTACTACTTTTGGTATTCACAGAAGGCATTTAGTAGTAGTAAAGTTAGGATTTTGTCTTAAGTTTGACTTAAGACAAACTTAAGACAGACTTAAGACAGACTTAAGACAGACTTAAGACAAAATCCTAACTTTACTACTACTAAATGCCGTCTGTGAATACCAAAAGTAGTAAGTTTAGGATTTTGTCTCAGATTAGTTCTGTGAATCGGGCCCATGGTGCTTATAGTCCTTGCTTACGAACAGCAAGGCTGGCAGTAAAAGAGGCGCAGTTACTGCCAGCCTTGATTCTCATAAGCAACGACTATAAGTACAAAGTACAAATACAATTAGTCGCTTTGAAATGTGACAAAATAATTATTATATTAATTCCAGATTAGGTTGTACTCTATGTGGAGCTAATGAAGGGAAATTTATAGAAGGTCTAATATAAATGAGATGTCATAGGTGCAGTACAGCAAGCTGCGCCTAGATGTCCCTAGTGAGCAAGGCACCAGCACTGCTTGTCTATGTGCAGTGCCACAAGCTGTGCCTAGAGGTCGCTAGTGAGCATCATAAACTTTGAAGATATGGTAAATTCACCCTACCCATAATGCATTACATGCAAGACAGTACACAAGTACATTCAAATAGCTATGCCCATGTATACAATTAGTAGCTTTGAAATGTGACAAAATAAGCATTATATTAATTCCAGATTAGGTTGTACTCTATGTGGAGCTGATGAAGGGAAATTTATAGAAGGTCTAATATAAATGAGATGTGGTAGGTGCAGTACAGCAAGCTGCGCCTAGATGTCCCTAGTGAGCAAGGCACCAGCACTGCTTGTCTAGGTGCAGTAACACAAGCTGTGCCTAGAGGTCCCTAGTGAGCATCATAAACTTTGAAGATATAGTAAATCTACCCTACCCATAATGCATTGCATGCAAGACAGTACCACGAGTACATTCAAATAGTTATGTCCATGTATACAATTAGTAGCTTTGAAATGTGACAAAATAATTATTATATTAATTCCAGATTAGGTTGTACTCTATGTGGACCTGATGACGGGAAATTTATATAAGCTCTAATATAAATGTGAGATGTGCTAGCAAGTAAAGTAATCACTGCCAATCTAGTTTAGGACTAAGTGAGTGTCCTGTCTGAAGGCCTTTAAGAAAGTAGTGCCTTGAGGCTGTAATTAAAACCTAGGGCGTAACAGCACATGTAACAGGGGGTGTTCTCATGGGAGGTTACAAGAAGAGACAAGGTGGTACTAAGGAGGGACTACAAAGCCTAATGACCAATGAAAAACCACAATTTACAAAGGACAGGGACAGGAGCCATTTAAAAAGATGGGTGGGAAGTAAGTGGAGCTTTATCTACATATCCTGAATACAGCATGTCTCGAAGAGACAGCGCAAGCGCTGCCTAGGCGAGAGCTAAAAAACAAACTGCATTGCCCATCACCAACAACCTGCAATCAATTCATGAGCCCAGGATGCCGCAAGCTCGGGGGCACCGGCAAATTCTAGACCACAAACTGTCAGATATACTTACCAGAAGATAAAAACCTGTCTCTCCGTCTTCTTTTCCTCTGTCTCCACTGAAACACTGTAAACGACATAGCGGCAATTGTCTTTTGGAAGCCTGTCGAAGAAGTGCTTGTACGCATCGTCAACTTTATCACAATCGCTCACGAGCATCTCCTTTCCTTCTTCAAGGGTTACGGCATGCAGGTCCGGGCTTAGGCATAACACAATCGCCTTCTTCTTATTCGCATTGTCTTTTGTCGATACTCCTCCATTCTTCATCTCATTATACGCAGCGATGACGGAATGATCTACAGAAATTGCGAAAGCCTACAAAAGTACAAGCGTTATTATTTTACGTGATTTGACTCTGTACACCCACGCTGCGTGGCAGCGAGTTGACCAATCACAGACCGAGCAGAAGACGGAAAGGTATCAAACGTCCGACTTACCCACTAAAGCTGGCCCTGCCAAATTAAGCACCATAATTTGCAGTGGCCCTTTACGCACATTTGCTTATTCTGGAAAGGCTCCGTAATCACACTTTATAACACAGCACTGCAACAATACACTTACCTTCAGCGACATAGCTTGGGTTTGTAAAGGAAATGAACCTTAATATAGCCTTAATCCGACAGAATAACATTTAACCCTAGATAAAAACAAGCTTTTGAGAATGAAGCCTGTGATGTCAAATTCTAAGGTGCAGGGTAGAGTACCCAAATTTACAGAAAAAATGCAGTCTAATCGAGGCATCGTTTAAAATGACATTCACCTTTGCAAACAGAGGGGATATTTACAAGGAAGTGGCGGAGAGAGGCGTTAGCCTTCCTGGCTAACGCCTCTCTCCGCCACTTCTAAAACGCAAGGCTGCACCATATTTACAGTGATATGGTGCAGCCTTGCGTTTCCCCCAGCGATGGCGCTACACTTAGCAGTGTAGCGCTAACGCAGGCACCCTTGCACCATAGTGCAAGGGTGTCTGCCTGCAGGGGAAGATTGTTTATGTGTAGGAAGGTGACCCTTCCTGCACATAAACAATCCTGAAATGCCATTTTGTCACTTTCAATTTGCGCTGCTTAATGCAGCACACATGAAAGTAACAAAATGGCATTTTTTTTTAAAGATTGTTTATGTACAGGAAGGGGGACCTTTCTGCACATAAACAATCCATGGCATTTTGCTTTTTCCATGTGTGCTGTACAAGGCAGCACACATGGTGTTAGACTAAAAATTGTGCTTTGTATTGCTTTTATGTAAGTTAGCATTCACGGTGCCATTTTGTGTATGGGCGCAATTTTGTATCATGATTGAAACTGATTCTCCACCATTTCCGAGAAATGGTCTTCTTTAGGTTATGTTTCTCCGGACCTGAGTTTTGCCACACTAATGAATGCCCTGTCTTATTAGCGCATACCTTTCCTCTAGATGTAAGCCCTCTCCCACTTGCCTAGTGGCGGGTACAGACAGGAATGACCTTGGCTGATAGATAATGTGTGCCCGGATTCAGAACCGAAACTTACTCCTTTGTAATTTACTGTCCAGCTGCGTCCCTGTGGAAAATTCCATGGTGGGCGGGTTTTCATTGATTCTGAAATGTACATGATGTATTCTTATGCTTGCTGAAGTCAGACTCTCTCTGCAGCACTCTTAGCGACTGGGCAGACAGGGCTCCGCTCTGAGCGTACTTTGAATAAACTATTATTGGTTTGTATTCTCTACTGTCTGGCCGACTCTTCATTTCGTAGAAGGCAAAGAGGTGGTCATTGGTGACCTGAGGGACCCGAATCGGGCCATTTCCTTCAGTTGTCGCCCGAACAGGGACTCCTTCGGGTGAGTGGCCCTTCCCCTTCCGTGGATGGGGGGAGGTCGGAGCCATTGTTGGGTTGGACGGACGGATCAGGGATCCCTGCACGTAGAGTTCCTAATGCTCGCAGCTGCCCCTTCTGTCTGACCGGTGGTGCCTCGTCCAGTGGTCATCCTGACTGGAGTCCTGAACGGCGAAACCCTTGGATCTGACCATTTGGTCTGAAGAGTCGGCAGTGGAGAATAGATTCGTTTTGACCTGCATATATCAGGTGAGTTTGTTTTGGTTCTTTGTGGATATGGTACCATTTTGGTTTGTATTTGGTATGGTCTAAGGACCATCTTTGGGACAAAAGCAATTGCAATTGTTTTGCTGGGCATAAATAGTGAACCTGTTTTCTTTTGAGAATGCCCAGTTTTAGTAAATTGTTTGTTTTGTGTTGTCGTTGTTGCTCTACTGATGCTCGATTGGAAGAAAGTCAGCCGGCGCCTCCAGAAGGCACTCCAAATTTCGATATGTATGCGAAGCATGGTCTTGGCCCTATTATGTTTAGTACATAATGGCACAAATATACGAGGGACAATGCCGAATTGCAGTGGCCGTTGACGGGCACTTTTGATGCACAAAAGATTGAGTATTTACAAGAACAACAGTTTAAGAAAAGAAGTAGGCAGTCTATGTTTGATCCCCTCAGAACATGGCAGAAAGCAGCTACACAGAAGCGGTTGAAGGCAGAAAAAGAGGCCCGGAAAGGAAGAATGCAGACGTTGACTCAGAAGGCTGTAGCATATGATAGGGAAAAGCAGGAGAAGGGTATTGAATGTGAAGATAGACGGTTTCGATTTCATATTGACAAATCATATGTGGCTCAGGAGGAAGATGATACTTTTGTGGAAGAGTTGTTGGATGCCCGGCCCCCACCTCCATATGCCCCGCAGAGAATATATCCTGCTGTTCCAGCGCCCTCACAGCCGCCCGTTACAGTTGCGTCTACTGTCTCTGTCCCTGTGTCCACTGTTGTTACGTCAATGGCTGTGGCTTCGGCTTCTCCTCCTCCTCTTTCTTCTGTTTCTTTGCCGTCTGTGGCAACTGTGGCTGTTGGTACTCCTGCTGTACCTACTGTTTCAGCATCCCTTTCGCCAACTCTTTCCCCTGTGACACAACCACCAGCAACGATAGTACCTGTTACTATTGTTGCCTCTCCCACTTTGGTTTTTTATCCTCCGGCCTTAGTGAGTAGCAGGACGTCGGTGCGTGGATTTGAAGATAGGGATTGGACGAAGTTTCGGGAACGCATGGGACCATTAGTGAGGGAGATGAAGAGAAACAGGTAATAGCTAATCAGGCTGCGCAGTGGGCCCGTAATCCTATTTATAGTGTAGAGGATGTTTGGGCGACCATGAGAGATTTTGAGCCTTTCATACAACATCATGCCCTTAAACATATGTCTGCTACTCTGATTGGTCTTTGGCAGCAGTACTTTGAAGCGGAAGCACCTCAAATTTTATATGACATTAGAGACAGAGTATATATTAGTGAATTGGGGCCAGAACAGGTTTTTGCTAATGTTACAACAATAGTTGCATACAGGGAAGATTTCATGAGAGAAGTCCCAGGTCAGTGTCTCAGTTTCTGATGAGAGAGGTTCATCCTATATATCATCCGGAAATACCAGAGTTAACGGATGGGCGAGGTATTGTGACTCGAGCAGCAGTTGCCGCTCGGTTTCAAGAACAATGGGTTTATACTCCGTGGAAAAGGAGCGAGGTTTTGTCCCTTAAAACTCATTTTAAGCCCGACCCCAGAAAGAATCCTAATGCTTATTACAAAGAGTTGACTGAAGCTGCTTCTTCGACGGTAATGACTCTTGCAGATATTTAAAAAAATGTTGGTCTTCTTTTTCCGGTTGATATTTGGAGACAGGTCCATACTCCAGATCATGTTCCGGAGTTTGGTGGTACTTGGGATCAAATTAAGGCATGGGATCAGGAAAGAACGCCAGGTGATAAGCCTCGGGCAGAGATACTTGCTTTGCCAGGTCGCATAATTACGTATATGCATTCTCTTATTCTGCCAAGAAAGGTGGATTGGGATAAATTGTCAGCCTGCCAACAGAAGAAAGATGAGAGTGTGTCTGATTTCTTTGCTCGATTTGAAGGTACATTTTTGGATAATAGCGGACAAGATTTATCCGTCGAAGGGGGTGTTCGGTTGTTTGTCAATAGATTCATTTCTAATTTGCTTCCTGAAATTGCGACTCGATTGCAAGCTTCTGAGAGTACCTGGTCTACCTCCTCTTCCTCTGTTATTTTGAATATGGCACAATATTATGAGCATAGGGATAATGAAGAAAAGGAGAGGACAGAGAAGAGGCATAAGGATTTAAAAACTAAGGTGTTGTTACAGCAGGCTTTTAGAGGAAATGGGAGAGGATGTGGTGGTCTGCCCGACAGCTTCCACGCACTAGTAGGCAGCCACCAACTACGCCTTTGGGTCCGAAACAGTGTGCGTATTGTAAAGAGGAGGGACACTGGCGTAGCGAGTGTCCTATGCTTTTGCAGAAGGTGGCAGCCCCTAGAGGATGAGGTTCTTGGGGTAGGGGTCATGGAGCTAGTGGGGCTGATAGGGCACAGAGTGTTGCAGCCTCACAGGGTCGTTTTGATAATATTTATTTTGATGACCCTCGTGAAGGACAGTACTATCATGATGATTATGACATGGATGAAGTGAAAGGAATGTTCTAGAGCTAGGACAGCCAGGGACAGAGTGAGGGACCAGTTCTGATACCTGTCGACCAGCGTGGTCCTTATGTAACAGCAGAACTACAAGGTTCGACTAAGGAATTTTTGGTGGACACAGGTGCGACGAAAAGTTCTGTTTCTTCGAAATATGGTCCCTGGGGCGGCTCTGTCTGACCATAATAATGTGTCGGTTGGTTTCTCTGGTATACCGGTTGTAAGCCCCATTTCAAAAGCATTTGCATTGACTATGGGCCCTTTCACTGTGGATTCGCCATTTTTGCTGACATCTAATTGTGGTGAAAATTTGATGGGTTTGGATTTGCTGAAGAAATTGCATGCCACTATCTATTGTTCTCCGGCAGGTGTCTATATGACAATGGGTCCAGATGTAGCACGCGCTAAGCAGTGTTTGTCCAAAGATGCACCACTTCCTGTTGAGTTTAAAGATGCGTCACCCACTCTGTGGGCAATGGGCGACACAGATGTGGGATTGTTGCAGATATCGCTGGTTTCGATACAGGTTAAGGATGGTGCAATTTTGCCGCGTATCCCTCAGTATAAAATACCACAGGCAGGTGAGCGAGCCTTATTGCAAATTATACAGGATCTGATTAAGAAGAGAGTGGTTGAGGAGACAGCTGCTAATATTTGTAATAGCCCTATTCTTCTAATCCTTAAAAGGACGTCCTCAGGTTCTCCTGATGGCATGAAGATGTTTATCGTTTTCTGATTGATTTGCGCGAGGTTAATAAGATAGAGGTTCCACAGTTTCCAGTGGTTCCTGACATTACCACTCTTCTGAACATGATCCCTCTACTGCTGAATTTTTCTCTGTCATTGATCTTTAAAATGCTTTCTTTAGTATTCCTATTCATCCAGATAGCAGGTACCTGTTTGGTTTTACCATAGCTGGCAGAAGCTTTAGATTCTGTCGAGCTCCTCAGGGCTATACTGAAAGTCCAGGGGGCAGATTTACAAGAAAGTGACGCATCTGTAGAGATGCGTCACTTTCCCTGGCCACACTGACAAACCCTTGCTCCACCATGGATGTGCCGTATTTACAATACGGCGCACCATGGCGCAAGGATTGACAGATGCGTCAGAAATTCTGACGCATCTGTTGGGGCAAAAGTCACGCATTGCTGGAGTCGTGTTGCAAGCACGGCGCAACTCCAGCAATGCTTTTTGAGGCCTATTCCCACTACACTGCGTCACTCCTTACGCCTGATTCAAGCAGGCGTAAGGTTTTGACGCAGTGGCGTCCTAGAAGTGACGCAGTGAAATGTTGTAGATTTCACGGAGTCACTTTTATGAGGCCTTCCTGCGTGGGAATGCCCACCCTGCATACATTATACCTGACGCAGGTATAATGTGACGCAGGGTTTTACAACGTGACGCATCTCCCTAGATGCGTCACGTAGTAAATAGGCCGCATTGTTTGCGCCGCCGTTGCGTCAAAAAAAGTGACGCAATGGTGGCACAAGGGGCTTGTAAATCTGCCCCCAAGTATTTATAGTCAAGCTTTAAAAAGCCAGTTGGATTCTCTGACGCTTCCCTTAGGTAATGTATTGGTGCAGTATGTTGATGACTTGCTCATCGCTTCTGACACGGAACAAGATTGCAGAGACAGTACAGTTAAATTGTTGTTGCATTTGGCTCAACATGGACATAAGATGTCCCTTTCTAAATTTCAGTATTGTCGACAGGAGGTCACCTATTTAGGTCACCTACTGTCGAAGGAGGGTAGGAGATTGACCCTGGAGCTCATCAGTACCATTGTGAAAATGCCCGTTCCACAAACTCAAAAAGATGTGCATGCTTTTATAGGTATCACTTCCTACTGTCTGCAGTGGATACCTGGCTATTCGTTACTAATAAACCCCCTGCTTGCCCTAACGCTAAAAGATGTGCATGAGCCTTTGCCTTGGACGCCTGACTGTCAGCAGTCTTTTGAGCAATTGAAAACTGTGCTTTGTTCAGCTCCAGTACTCAGAACTCCAGACTATACTAAACCATTTGAATTGTACGTTCATGAGATGGCTGGTTGCACGCTTTTTGTTTTAATACAAAAATTTAGAGATAAGCAGCGGCTGTGTGCTTACTTCTCTGCTGTCCTTGACCCTGTCGCAAGAGCCCTCCCAAGTTGTCTAAGAGCGGTCGCGGCTGTGGCCGTCTCGATAAGACAATCAGCTGGACTCGTACTTGATACTGACCTCACAGTCATGGTACCCTATGCTGTGGATACACTTTTGAATAAGACAAAGATACAGCACCTCACCAGTGCACGTCTGACCGGAAATGAATTAACTTTGTTTGTCAAACACATCACGATCAAAAGATGTGCCACTCTGAACCCAGCCACGTTTCCACCCCTCCCTTCTGGGAATGAGGAGATTAACATACATGATTGTATCTTCCGCACAGAAGAAGAGACGACAGGATGGGTAGACTTGACTGATGTTCCCTTATCTGACCCCCAAGGGGAACTATATGTCGATGGTTCTTGCTTCAAGTTACCAGATGGGTATAAGTGAAAGTGGGAAACCCAATATACCCTTGGAGGCTTGGGTGATCAATATAATAGAAGGTGAGGGTGCCTACAAGGGATTTTCTAAAGCACACATAGTTTTAACATTCAATATACAAATAATGATGACAAGCTCTATGCAGTCGCTTGCTTTAAATTATTTAAGAATTCAATTCAACTCATTTGTACTTGAACTAATCTGTTAGAAAAAGATCTTACACAGGTGTAAATGTTTTTTAAAGAGTTGAATTTATAATGAAAAAACTTTTCAAAGGGTACACAAAAAAGTATACAAATGTCTAAGTAAAACTACATA
The DNA here is from genome assembly GCA_963921515.1 of Calotriton arnoldi. Classification (NCBI taxonomy): domain Eukaryota; kingdom Metazoa; phylum Chordata; class Amphibia; order Caudata; family Salamandridae; genus Calotriton; species Calotriton arnoldi. The sequence goes on from CAWUFW010005039.1 coordinate 698,575, forward strand.
GCAACTGAGGTTTCCAGATCATTTGATGTTACAAACACCTCTTTGTCACTAATGTGGACACCTCTTTACAAAAAATACAACAGGAAAATGTGACTGGTTCAACAGACAACAGATTCTTGAAAACAACAGTTCAACGTGAAAGTAGGTGCAATTGTCGACGTTTCGTCTATATTGTAGATATTTCCTAGACCATCTTCAGGACGTAAAATTCAAGTGTTGAATGACCCTTAACAATTTATGTGGACTGATTCAAGTTGTGGTCAAGTCCATCAAAATTTTGGTTAGAAATTGAAGAAGGGGCTGTCAAATAGCAACCACTGTTTCAACAATGAAGGCAGGCAACTGTGATTAAATCTGAGTCTGACGGTTTCTTCGTTAGGCTCCGATGTGCCCAGAACTAGCTTGTGTCTAGAAACTGGATGGGCCCGGCATCAAGAATGTACCGCTGTCTTAAAAGACGCCGACTGTTAAGACTTAAGTTGCCTGCCTTCATTGTTCATTAATATAGACCGAAATGTCGACAATTGCACCTACTTTCATGTTGAACTGTTGTTTTCAAGGATCTGTTGTCTGTTGAACCAGTCACTACCAGTGTAGTTTTACTTAGACATTTGTATACGTTTTTGTGTACCCTTTGAAAAGTTTTTTCATTATAAATTCAACTCTTTAAAAACATTTACACCCCTGTAAGATCTTTTTCTAACAGATTAGTTCAAGTACAAATGAAGTAAATTGAATTCTTAAATAATTTAATGCAAGCGACTGCATAGAGCTTGTCATCATTATTTGTATATTGAATGTTAAAACTATGAGTGCTTTAGAAAATCGCTTGTAGGCACCCTCACCTTCTATTAAATTACCAGATGGCACTACAACTGCTGCATATGCTATTACTACGCTGCGTACGGTAGTTGAGACATCACTAGTTCCCCATCAGTCGGCCCAAGCTGCAGAGCTCGTTGCCCTAATACGAGCCGGCGAATTGAGTGAGGGACTGGTTGTCAATATTTATACTGACAGGCAGTACGCCTTTGGAGTCGCCCATAATTTTGTGCGACTCTGGGCAGAGAGAGGGTTCCTTACTCACCATGGTACAAAGATCCAGCACGGTCATCTCATATATAGGCTTTTGTCCGCTTCGACACTCCCTAAGAAATTGGAAATAGTAAAGTGTAGCGCCCACCGGAAAGTTACTGACGATGTATGTAAGGGGAACGCTTTTGCAGATCAGACAGCTAAGGAAACAGCCCAGACTAGAATGAAAAGAATGTTCGTAGCAGGTCCCAAGGTCACCATGGTGCCCAAGGTCACCATGTTTGAGGATACACTTGGGAACGTGAAGGAAAAACAAAGTGAAGCCACAGTAGAGGAATTAGCAGTGTGGAAAGAAAGTACAGCACAGTTGAACGATGAGGGATGTTGGATTGACAAGTCAGGGAAGCAGAGATGGATGTTGCCAGATGCGCATGTTCTCCCTGTGGTCACGATGGCTCATGGCCCAGCCCATATCAGTGCTAAGGGTATTTGCAAGTTGTTAGACCCTGTATGGTAGAATGATAACATCTCGAAAACTGCTGCATATTTAGTGAAGTACTGCATGGTGTGCATGATGTACAATCCTGGGAAAGGTACCCCTACACCACCCGGTAATTTTGCACCACCCACTTTCCCTTTTGAGGTCCTCCAGATAGACTATATCGAATTAGACAGGGTCAATAACCTGAAGTACGTGCTAGTGGTTGTTTGTGCATTTAGTAAATGGGTTGAGGCTTACCCCACTAAAGATAATACAGCCATTACGACTGCAAAGGTACTCCTGAAGGAGTTCTTTCCTCATTTCGGTTTGCCTCGTTTGATCTGGAGCGATAACGGAAGTCATTTCAATGCCAAGGTTATTGAGTTAATTTGTGATGGTATGCACATAAAGTTTCATGCTGCAAATCACCCACAGTCAGCAGGTTTGGTTGAGAAGTACAATGGTACTCTCAAACTGAAATTGGCAAAGATCCAGGAGACAACAGGGTTACAGTGGCCAGATGCTTTACCATTGGCTCTGTTGTCGACAAGAACAACAGCACACTCTAGGACAGGAATGTCACCATACGAGATCGTGTTTGGATGCCCGGCAAATGTCTGGGGCGTCCCGTGGCCCTGTCGGTTTTCTGATATTGAGTTTCCGTTGTTGATCGACTACCTGTGCAAGTTAACCAAAAATGTGCGTTCTATTCACCAACAGGTCTGGGACACTCTGCCCGATATACCAGAGGGACCCGGACATGACATCCAGCCTGGTGATTGGATCCTGGTGCACAATTTTCAGCGGAAGAAGAATTTGGAGCTTCGTTGGAAGGGACTCGATCAGGTCCTTCTAGCTACTCGTACTGCAGTCAAGATCACTGGCCGAAAGTATTGGGTGCATGACACTCATCTTAAACGAGTGCCCCTCCCGTTGCCCTATGACCAATGGGTCGCGGAAGGAATTGGGGACTCTGAGTGTGAAAAGGTGCCTCAGTTCGTCCCCTTCAGCGATGCAAAGTTAACGTGGACCCAAACGGATGCGGATAATGATGAAGTGCTAAAAGCAGCGGTCCCCCCAGAAATTTGCGCTATTAAGGAGCCGCTGTTTGTTGACCCCTCTGTACCTGGAGTCACCAGGTACAATTTGCGTCCTCGGACGAAGAACAGTGCACCAAAGGAGAAGTCAGATTAGACAGGGATGGACTGTGCAAGTCAGGGTGTACTTTGCTGTAGTACCAACGGAGTTAGTTTAGGATGAGGTGAGATTGGTGCATTGTTGTGACATTGGACAGGATAGATTGAGCGTACTCCCTTGGAGGGTACATTATCCTGATCAACGTGGGATACATCCAGAGCTTAGAACAGAGCAAGCTCCACCGCCGCTGCTCAAGAGCGCCAACGTTGATGAACAATAGGAGCCTGTACCAGTGAGGCTCTGACGGACACTGGGAACTTGTATACTTCACTTGCTGGAGATTTGCCCCTTTGCCTTATCATTTACTATGCACCCCTTTGGCAGAATAGTTGCTGACGAGGAGCAGCCAGTAATTCCCCTTGTTTATACACGTGAATTTTGGTCTACTCAACAAAAAGCGTTATGTGCTGTTCTTGTGTTATTACTGCTGTTGGTTCTGGGCGGAGTGTCCTGGGTTTTGGAATGTAATCAGGATGCACCATCATGTACTAAACACCAGGTTGTTTCTCAAGTCCGTACAAAAAGGGTAGCCCCAAGTAATGTGTTTCTGGACACACATAAAAGGTTTTTTGGACAAGGTGCTGCTTGTTATCCTACTGAGTCTGTTACTAGCTTATGGACTGCATATCCATTATCACTTGTTAATTACACTTATACTCGGCCCCCTGATTTCCTAGAAGTACAAGGAGTATCTGGGTTTGGTTATCCAGGCCCCGCCCATCTCTGTATCATCGAAAGCCACGAGGCACAGGTTATTCAGGATGTAATAACAACACTTATTGTGATAATTTCTATATGGAGAGGCAGAATGTCACACTTATGGGTTGGCAGTACAAAGAATTGACAGTTCCCGAGAGGCTGGCTATTACCCTGCATGTTGCCCAATTGTTAATTTTACTGACCTCGTCCTATATGTCAACTGCTCAGGGATAATTCTGCGTAAAGGCACGTACTCTATGGTCGATACAAAGGACCCTCGTACTGTTGGGTGGAATTCTAGGTATGCTGCTGTAGATTATGATAGGCACATTTATGCACACCCAGGGTTTTTCTTTCTGTCTAATGGAACTTATTCTAACATGCATAATGGTACAGATGATGTGGCCCTTGGGATGGTGTTGCCTTTAGGCGTGCCATGCAAACATGCAAAGCCTAAAGTCAGATGGGTGAAAAGAACACTGACAAAAGAAATTTGTGAAGGGGTGACAGATCTGGAAGTCAATAACTATAGCAATGGTATCACCTTTGGGTATATTCTTTCCTCCATTATTACATTTGGTGGTACTGCTATGGCTAGGGGTGAAAGGGCTAGGGAATATTTTGGATGCAAGCTACAGATACTGTCTAATTCCACGGTAGCAGCTCTGCGTGACATCACCACCCAATTGGAAAGCATGCGTATATATTCCGAGCAAACTAGGGGGCATATTAACAAGGGCATTATCTCCGCTTTTTTGGCTTTGAAAGCCAAAAAAGCGGAGATAATCTTTTCGCCCTATTAACAAGTGGGTGCTAACATGGATTAGCGCATGTTAGCACCCTTTTACCCGACGCCTCCCTTTGCATCTCTAATGAGATGCCAAGTGGGCGTCACTGGGCAGTACAACCTTGCAAATATCGCTGATGTGCACATCGCGATATTTACAAGGCTGCCCCAGCATTTAAGCAGACGTTAGTTTTTGGAAAAAAACGCTGTTTTCGCCAAAAACTAACGTCTGCTAAAATGCAGACTTACCTATCCCTAACATTGGAGGTGGATTATGCTGATTCGACCACAGGGTCGTATCAGCAAGGTTATCGCCGTTTGCAGGGAACATCGCTGGAAAACCAGCGATGTTCCCTGCAAACGGCGATTTCCCGCTATCGCTGGAATTTTGTTGCCCTGGAGAAACGCGTTGTTAATAACGCGCTACCAGGGCGATAAATTCCAGAGATAGACGGCGATAAATAAAGAAGCGCTAAGCGCGCTTTGCGTTATTTATCGCCGTCCCTTAATAATATGCCCCTAGATTTGCTGTTGACTTCATCCTAGCTAATCGCGGTGGTGTGTGCGCAGTAGTAGGAGACCAGTGTGTAGTCGAGATCACTAATATGGAAAAGAATATTACCCAACACATTTTAGATATCTTGGAAAATGTCAAAGGAATGGAGAGCGGAAATTGGAGTTGGTCCCTCTTTGGTGGAAGGGGTTGGTTCCTTGAAAGGGTGATTTATTTTATTGTGATTTTGATTGCTTGCTGTATTCTGGTGCAGTGTCTTCCCTTACACTGCTCTTATTGCACCACTCTTCTCGCACCCAAGAAAATATCAATCCATGATACTAATGCGACCATTATGATCCAGAAGGAGGTGAACGATCTGGTGCAGATCAATGAGGGTATTTTTGAGACCTCTTCCCTCCTTACTGTTTCAATCCCTGATGCTGAGGATATGGAATGCTCCTAATTTACTTTACCATGTTTTATTGAATGATATATCCTTTCTTATCAATATATATGGCTTACCTCATGCTGAAAGGAGGGTCTGTTAGACTAAAAATTGTGATTTTGTATTGCTTTTACGTAAGTTAGCATTTGCGGCGCCATTTTGTGTATGGGCGCCATTTTGTATCATGATTGAAACTGATTCTCCACCATTTCCGAGAAATGGTCTTCTTTAGGTTATGTTTCTCCGGAGCTGAATTTTGCCAGACTAATAAATGCCCTGTCTTATTAGCGCATACCTTTCCTCTAGATGTAAGCCCTCTCCCACTTGTCTAGTGGCGGGCACAGACAGGAATGACCTTGGCTGATACATAATGTGTGCCCGGCCTCAGAACCGAAACTTACTCCTTTGTAATTTACTGTCCAGCTGCGTCCCTGTGGAAAATTCCATGGTGGGCGGGTTTTCATTGCTTTTGAAATGTACATAATGTATCGTTATGCTTGCTGAAATCAGACTCTCTTTGCAGCACTCTAAGCGACTGGGCAGACAGGACTCCGCTCTGAGCGTACTTTGAATAAACTATTATTAGTTTGTATTCTCTACTGTCTGACCGACTCTTAATTTCGTAGAAGGTAAAGAGGTGGTCATTGGTGACCCGAGTGACCCGAATCGGGCCATTTCCTTCAATGGAAAAAGCAAAAACGAGGAGAAATAATGCATTTCCCCTTGTTTCGTCAACTTAAGACCAGATTTTCCCTGGTCTTAATTTTGGCACTTCCTCCTATGTACGCCACCCTTGTACATAGGGGGCAGCATAAAAAACAATGGGTGTTGCGGTGGATCACCCACCGCAACACCCTCTGCCCACCCCTTTCACGCTAACCATAGCATGAAAGCGGGCCTTATTTACACAGCAGCGTTAAGCCATGTTAAGTGGCTTAACGCTGCCTTGTAAATAAGGCTAAGACCCTATCGCCACCACAACGTCGGTAAAAGTGACGTTGTGGTGGCGATAGGGTCTTGTACATATGCCCCAGAGTTGGCCAAGTGATGCGCAAGTTTCACATGAACGCAACATGCAGCACAAATTGCAAAGGTTAATTGAGCAATAATTCAGACAAAAATGTTAAGAACAAAATGTCAGTTGCTTCCACGTGTTGCAGAGTACAATCTAGAGATGACCAATACTTGTCATGTACAAGTTAAACACAGCATCTTAACATAGCACCCAACAAACACGGTTACACAAAGGCACATAAAGGTGTTGTGTAAAAAGTGGAAAGTACCCATCAGCTTGATTTCACGCCTTTTGAAGCAATGAGCCGAATGCTGATCTATCAAAACCTGCTTTGCTATCATGGCATTGGAAAATGGCAAAAACAAAAATGGCCAGAAGTACTAACGTTAGGAGTACCGATTTCCTAATTGCGATTCTATCCGAAGCTTAGTTAGGAAATCGGTATTCCTAATGTATGAAACTCTTTTGAGTTTCAGTAGCGATTCCTAGTGGTTCGCAAATAGACCTACCTCATGCATATTAATGAGGTAAGTAGCAATTTGCAACCCATTAGGAATCGCAGCCATCACAGGGTTGGTGGCCTGCTGAGGTCAGAAGACCACCATGTCTGTGACTGGTTTTTAATAAAGAAATCTATTTTTTTTTATGCAGCCTGTTTTCCTCAAAAGAAAACGGAATACGTTTCAAAAGAAAAAATGAAACTTTGCAGTTTCATTTTTTGAAAGTAGGCAGTGGTCCGTGGGACCACTGCCTGCTCTTAAGAAATATTCGTTTTTCAACCTCTGAGGGGAAGGGGTCCCCTAAGGGCCCCTTCCCATTTGCAAATGGTTTACCATCTCCTTCAAGGAGTCGGTAAAATATGAATATATGCGACTGTAATTCATTCATACATACCATACTGATTCGGTATTCGGAAGGGACTCCATAAACATGCCCCTTCCAAATACCCAATCGCAAACACAAATTGTGATTCGGTAACGTGCTACCGAATCGCAATTTGTGTTTCGTACATAAGGTAAAAGCATTTTTGTGTTCGGAAATGGCCAGATCAGCTGTTTCCGACCGAAAAAATGCTTCACTCATGTAGCCCAAAACTGTTTACCATTGTTTACTTTAAATCTTTGGCACCATTATAAAATGAACGTCTGGAGGCAGGGGCATTTCAAAGACGGGACCTTAGCGCCCGAGCTGGACCAGTCAATACCCCACCTCGTTCCATTGTTGCACCGGAGAACACCGCATTCTTTACAGTAGGACTTTCCATGAGCCATGCACATGTAGAGGACAAAGGGACAAATGTGCAAACATTAGGAATACCGATTTCCTAATCGTGGTTCTCTCCGAATCGCAGTTAGGAAATCAGTTTTTCTAAAGTATGAAACTCATTGAGCTTCATTTAGAGATTCCTTGTGGGTCACAAATCAACCAGCCTCATGAATATTAATGAGGTAGGTCTCATGCTTCGACCCATTGCAATCAGAGCCATCACATGGATGGTGGTTTGCTGAGGTCAGCAGACCACCATGTCTTTAATTGCTTTTGAATAAAGCAATCTTTTTTCCTTAAAGGAAAATGGATGCATTTAAAAAGAAAAATATAAAACCTTGAAGTTTCATTTTTTTAAGGGAGGCACTCGTCCGTGGGAACACTGACTACGCTTAACAAATAAAATTATTTATATTCTCAAAGGGGAAGGTGTCCCCAAGGGACCCATTCCCCTATGCGAATGGGTTACCACCACTTTTAAACTGGTGGCAAGGTAATACTGTTTTGCGACTGTAATTTGGCCACAAATCAGTAATGCATACCAAACCAATTCGGTATTCGGAAGGGACGCCCTAAACACACCCCTTCCAAATATCGAATCGCAAATGCGAGTCAGTAACAAGTTACCGAATCACATTTTGCTGTTTGTACATTTGAAAAAACATTTTTCCTATCGCAAACTGCCCAATTCTGCGAATTGGGACATTTGAGATCAGAAAAATGTTTTGTACATCTGGCCATTAGTCCTGAGCACACCCATAAGTACACACTTTTTCTTTACCAAATGCACCGCCTATTTTTCACCTCCACCTGTGCGTACAGCCTCCCCAAGGAATTGTAAGGTGTCAATCAGTGCCGCACGAGGCTTCCAGACAGGGACGAAGTCTTCATAAAGGCCTAACCTACTCCTGAGTCACTTGAGCACAAAGAAACAAGCGAAAGACAAGGGGCCTAATTCACAAAGGTATAATTACACTTTTGTGTTAGTTTACTCTTTTTCAGTACTCACAAACTACAATTTAATAGTAACTTCACGACTGCAGTCAGGGCCGAGAACTCTGCACATAAAAAGTTAGGCCTGTTCTGTTTTTTATGTGCTGAGTTCTCCGCCCTGACTGTGGAGTCTCTGCAGTTGTAAAGTTATTATGACATCGTTTGTGATCTTTATATGTTGGGAATTGTCCGCCCAACTGCAGTCTCCACAGTCATAAAGTTACTATTAATTCATAGTTTGTGACTAGCGAAAAAGAGTAAACTTACACAAAAGTGGAAGTTTACCTGTGTGAAACAGGCCCAAGGTGAAACAAGCATTGGCAAAGCCAACAGGTTTTGCCTACATGAGAGCTATTAGCTTTGCCAATGTCTGGTAGCCATGTTATACAACAGTGTGGACTGGAGTAGAGTGGAGTGGAGTGGCATGGTGTAGTGTGGAGTTTTCTAGAGTAGAATGGCGTAGAGTGGAGTAGAGTGGCTTGGAGTAACGTAGAGTAGAGTGAAGTGACATAGAGCAGAATGGTGTAGTGTAGGGTGGTGTGGAGTGAAGCGGCATAGAGTGGACTGGCATAGAGTAGAGTAAAGTACAGCGGTGTGGAGTAGAGTGTGGTAGATTCGAGTGGTGTAGAGTGGAGTGGCATGGAGTGGCCTAGAGTGGAGAGGCATGGTGTAGAGTGGTGTGGAGTGGCATGGAGTAGAGTAGAGTGGCGTGGCATGGAGTAGAGTAGAGTAACATAGAGGCAGTGAAGTACAGTGCCTTGGAGTGGTGTAGAGAAGAGTGAAGTGGGTGGAGTAGAGTGGCACAGAGTAGAGTGGCATTGTGTGGAGTGAAGTGGGGTAGAGTGGCACTATGTGGAGTGGAGTGGCATAGAGTAGAGTGGCATAAAGAAGGTTGACATAGAGTGGCATAGAGTTGAGTAGAGTGGCAGAGAGTAGAATAGAGTGGGCTGGTGTAGAGTGATGTGGCATAGAGTACAATGATGCAGAGTGCAGTGGTGTAGAGTAAAGTGGTGCAGAGTAGAGTAGGATGGCCAAGAGGGCAGTGGTATAGAGGGCAGTGGCGTACAGTGGTGCAGAGTAGAGTGGCGTATAGTGTACTGGGTAGAGTGCAGAGGAATAAAGCGGTGCAGAGTAGAGTAGAGTGGCGTAGAGTGCAGTGGCATAGAGTAGAGTAGTGTAGAGTGCAGTGGCGTAGAGTGCAGTGGCATAGAGTGCAGTGGCATAGCGTAGAGTGGTGCAAAATGGTGTTGAGCGGTGTAAAGTACAGTGGCGTAGAGTAGAGTGCACTAGCATAGAATGCAGTGGTGTCAAGTAAAGTGGTGCAGAGTAGAGTGGCGCAGAGTAGAGTGGCGTAGAGTAGAGTAGAGTAGAGTAGAGTGGCGTAGAGTGCAGTAGCATAGATTAGAGTGGTGTTGAGTGGAGTAGCGTAGAGTGAAGTGGCATGGAGTGCAGCAATACAGAGTAGAGTGCAGTGGTGTACAGTGCAGAGGCATAGAGAGGTGCAGAGTAGAGTACAGTGGCATAGAGTGGTTCATTGTAGAGTGCTGTAGAGGGCAGTGGTGCAGAGTAGAGTGATATAGAGTGCAGTGGCATAGAGTGGGACAGAGTAGAGTAGCGTGGCATAGAGTGCAGTGGAATAGAGTAGAGTGGTGTAGAGTACTTTAAAGTGGTTTAGAGTGCAGTGGCATAGAGTGTTGCAGAGTAGAGTAGAGTACTTAGAGTGCAGTGGCATAGAATAGAGTGGTGTGACGTAAAGGGCAGTGGCATAGAGTGGTGTGGCCTAAACTGCAGTGGCATAGAGCAGAGTTGTATGTCATAAATTACAGTGGCGTAGAGTGCAATGTCGTAGAGGAGAGTGGTGTGGTGTAAAGTGCACTGGCGTAGAGTGCAGTGGCGTAGAGTAGAGTGGCACTGAGTAGAATGGCATACAGTGCAGTGGCCAATAGTAGAGTGGTGCAGAGTAGAGTACAATGGCGTAGAGTGCAGTGGCGTAGAGTAGAGTTGGTGTTGAGTAGATTGGTGTAGAGTGCAGTTGCGTAGAGTGCAGTGGCGTAAAGTGCAGTAGCGTGGAGTGAGGCAAAGTAGAGTGGCATAGAGTGTAGTGGCATGGAGTGCAGTGGCCTAGAGGAGACAGTTGAAGAGTACAGTGCAGTGGCATAGAATGCAGTGGCATAGAGCAGAGTGGTGCAGAGAAGAGCAGAGTGGCGTAGAGTGCAGTGACATAGAGTGCAGTTGCATAGAGTACAGTTGTGTAGAGTACAGTGCAGTGTGTAGAGTGCAGTGGTGTAGGGTAGAGCAGTGCAGAGCAGAGTGAAGTGGCGTAGAGTGCAGTGGCAATACAAGCTACATGGATGGGGATATCGCAGACAGACTGAAAACACAAGCACTTATATGGAGTGCTTGAACACAAAGAAAAAAGTAGTTCCAAAAAAAGGGAGCAGAGGATGGGCACAAGCACTCGGTCCATATTCCAGGGGAGATCCAAACACAAGAAGAGGACTTGATGTCAGCATGCCATGGCAAACGGGTATGAAGGAAATGAGAGCGACTGAAGCTAACAAATGGCAAGCTGAGAGTGGGCTGTAATCTCACTGTATGTAAACAGCACATCTTGCAGAGAGAGTGCATGCGCTGTCTAGGGGAAACCTAACAAAGGGGACCACATTGCCATTCCAAGAAAAGAGCAGCAGGACAGTTAAATACAGAAGGGAATGCAGAAGGGTCTTCAGCTGTAACCGTTATCGTGGCCGAATCCCGTCATCTACGACTACTAGGCACTCTGAGCTACCTGTATGTAGGTTTCATTTTGCGATTTCCTAATAGTGAATATTTGCAAATCGCTATTAGGAAATTGTCCATAGGACCACTGCCTGCTCTTAAATTTTTTTCCGCATGCATTCACAAAGGGGGAGGGGTCCCCTGGGGAGCCCTTACCATTTGCGAATGGGTTACCACCTACTTGAAGTAGGCGGTAAAATTCAAATGTTTTGCGACCGCATTTCGGTCGCAAAACATTCGCACATAGCACCGCAAGCCACTGTTAGGAAGGGATGCCCTTAACACGCCCTTTCCTAATACCAAATCGCTAACCCATTTTGCAATTCAGGAATTGGTTACCGAATTGCAAAATGGATTTGGTACATAGGAAAATGCATTTTTCCAGTTGTAAACGGGCCAATTCTGCGAATCGGACCATTTGCGACCAGAAAAAAACCTACATACAAGTAGCCCTCTGCTGTTCTTGCAACTTAAACACAAGAGGGGCAGGTAACCATTTTAATAGAGATACTTCACGTAACTGTTTGCCCCATGCTTCCAAAAAGTAATTGCTCTTGAGGAATGGGGTGTGTTAAAGGCCATAAGTGAAGGTCCTGGGTGCGCAACTTGAAAAGGGAAAGCATAACTTACTGTGGCGTAACAAAGGCCCCCGCAGCCCCCGCGGTGCAGGAGGCCCACGAGCTCTAGAGGGGCCCCTCAGCACAGTACCCTGGCCTAAGCGATCCTAAGTGAGTCCGGAGGGGGACCCCTCCATGTTCTTTGCAAGGGGGGCCCCCTCAAGTTTCGTTACGCTACTGATACCTTAGCCAGAGCAGCCGTATCCTGTTATTGAATGCCTAAGGTGGAAGTCCTGCTTTCAAAATTATAATGGGTTGGGGTAGACAGCATCTGGCTCTGATAGACTGTCGCATTTTGAGATACAGCTATGCGCGAGGATGGTATCCCGTACTTTTGTGCGCAGAGACGCAAGCAACCTGCGTACGTACAGTCACTCACCATCCTGAAGGCAGTCTGAACAAGGCTAGAGGGCCCAGCTGCAGGCACTGTTTAGAGGAGAGAGAAGAGCGTCCTGTCCCGCTCTTGTACTGACACCGACTGGAGAGGAGTCGCACATGCATTGTTGCCAGACTTTGAGACTCACCCAAACCCAAAGCTGAGACAATGAGCTAAATCACCACTTTGAGGCGCTTTGGATTCGTTTGTTGATGCTTCCGCTGCTGTTAAGCTCCTTGCTGCAGATTGTTGGTGTTTTTCTTCGCTTTTCTACAGCTGGAGACAAAGTTATATTGACAGTATCTCTTGTTAGGTGACTGATTGAAAGGAGGGCTTGCCTGAGGAGACGGGCATGCAACCCCCCTGGCTTTTCTTAAAGGTGTTGCCTTCTATATACTTCTGTAGTCCTTAAAGGCATACTCTGCTGATATTTCTTACTCTAGCAAGAGAAATGTAACTCTTTCATTTATGAGGTCAGTCACTTGACTATTATTCTAAGGAATACATTGTGCTGCAGCCCTCAGTGTCTAATTAGACAGTCAGCTTTGAAGGAGTCTTGTTTTTATACAAAACTTGCTTGTTTTGTTGTCTCACACAAAGGCTCAACTATGTCCAATTCAGAAATGAAGGTTATGCATTAGCACCTTTCTAATAAATGAAAGCACCTTTCTAGTAAAAGAAAGAAAACTAATTTGCCACCAACTGCTAAGTCTAAAATGATTGATGCGCAAGAGTCAATGGCAAACATTTTTGGAAGAAATTCAGGCAATTCGTAATAACACAGATGTTATTTGGTCTGATAATAAACATATTCAAAGAGAGTTAGCAGGGTTAGCATTGAAACTAACTAATAATGAGATTAGGATATGTGATAATAAAGTTGCAATTGATCACTCAGCACCTCGTTAGTCATATGGCACCTATGAAACGGATGTTGCTGGATTTGGAAAGTAGAAATAGCCAATATAACTTGCAGTCGCGGCTCCTGGAGGGAGTGCTGCGGGGCGGTGGGGCAGTGCGGGGGAGGGGCAAGGTGCGGGGTAGTAAACTCCGGCATACGGCCGAACGGAGGTAAGTACAGAGAAAAATAAATAAAACGAATTACATTGCGCGTGCCGCATCGCCATTTGGGGTTGCAGCCCGCGCAATGTAATTCGTTTTATTTATTTATTTATGTACTTACCTCCGTTCGGCCTTATGCCGGAGTTTACTACCCCCCACCCTGCCCCTTCCCCGCCCCGCCACCCCGCAGCACTCCCTCCAGGAGCCGCGACTGATAACTTGCGTATCTTTAAATTACATGAAGTATTGAGGGTCATAATTGCAGAGCCTTTCTGGAAAGTCTATTGCCATCATTGTTAAAATTAAAACTTTCTGGGAAGTTTTAAAGTGATGGAGCTCATTGCATACCCTCCAATCATAAACTAAATCAATCTAAACCATGACAAGTCATATTTAAGGGGGTAAATCACCACCACCTCATAATGATTCGTAAACCTGTCAGGGAACTTCCGTCATTAATGGTGGCAGGAAATAAAATATACATCGAGTTACACGACGACTTTGCAAAGAAAACTGTTGCTTTGCATAAGCATTTTTCTGATTTGCGTCCTCAACTATGAGAAGCACGTTACAAATATGGACTTTTTGATCCATCAGTGATGGAAATATAGAAAATTGATGTATCAAAGACCTTCTCTTCACCTGCGGACTTGATTGCTTATTTAGATCTTCATGCTTCAGTCGCAATGGATTGTTAAGCTTCTATGATTGGTACATGATGTTTTTTCAGCCCTATCACTCTTGTAACCACATTCATTTTCTTTATTAGGTACAATTTTGCCCGATGTCCATCATGGATTGTACCTTTGGTGTCTCAATGTATTAATTAGTGTGTTTTTCCCTTAGGGTATTATGTTTTGTCTGTCTTGTACGTTTTGTTTATTGTTATATATGTGCTACTTACTCTGTTCATTCATTGTGTTCAGTTTAAGTCTTCTAACTTTCTTTTTATATTGTTCTAAATATTTTCTACTATCGCAAATAGATATACTTTAAAAATGTCTTCTTTACATGTTAAAGGCTTACGTCACCCAATAAAAAACGAAAATATCAGATTATTTACATAAATTCAAATAGAATTTTTTTTTACAAAAAACTCAAAGATTTTTTTGAAGTGATTCTTTATTGTGTTTTACAGAGACAGAATGGCATCACGTCAATTTCTTACATTGGTGCACATGCCACTGTCGCATTATCAAGATCGGGTTCCCATGGATGGTGTACCCTATAACCAGACCCCCAACCGACTTTTGTCCTGCAGTGGGTAGCAGGCCATCAGTTGTCATGATTTCATTGTAACCAATAACAGGGCCCCAACCGCCCAACTTAAACTGTAGAAATTTTGCGGCAGCCAACTAGTGGTGGTTCGATACAGTCCTATTTGCCTCAGGCCTGTGTCACATGCTATCGTCCTTCCCTCATTTCCAGGGAAAGGTGTGTGTGTTTGCTTCTGGGGTACTGCATGTCCAACTGTCAGTTCCATATACTACTGGTTGGTGTGTCCCTTTTTAGGTCTCGCCTACGCAGCGCGCATGTGCCACTTAGGAAAAAGACCTTTAGCCATCGCTACACTTTTGCAGGCAAAAACGTGCACGCGTTGCATTGCTTTTAATGGCAACGCGTGCACGTTTGGCGATTCCCTTGCGGGAGCGAGCAGCGGCGCCATATGTTAGCAATTATGCGCCTTGCTGCTCGCTCCCGCAAGGGAAACCTGTGCAGGCCCCCTCCTGTCTCCCCTCCCCCTGCTGCCACCCGAGGCGCATGCGCGCGCTTGTTTAAAGTTTTTCTCCTACCCTAATGCATTTGTACGTATAATTTTAACAATATCTAGGTGCTTGCCTCACATCTTTAACATGTTTTTCAAGTCTAGTGAACAGATACAGTTTAGTACGACTGAGAGCGAGGCCATTGCTCATCTAGAAAACAACATAGCAACCCGCCTCGCTGAAAAGCAACAGACAGGAGAAAACGGCGAGCCAGGCGTATCTATAACAAACGATGACACGGTGGAAAAACCAGGTCATGGTGCACACTGTAGTTCGAAACTTGAGCCAGTGGAGTCTAGTTTACCGCTTCCCGGGGGAGGCCGGACAAAGGACCCGGAATTACAAGCCGATGCCACCACTAGTGAATGTGCAACATCGTGTCACGGAGCGAAACAAAGGAGCCCGCGTCTTAGAGAGCAGGTCGAAACAAACAAACTGGATGAGGACGACACCCCGGACGTTGGCAGCCGCGCAGTGGGGGCCAACAGTGCGATGACCCCGGCTGTGCAAGAAATTAACCCGGAAGACGGGAGTGTACACGTTATAACTGATCACACAACGCGTTGCGCCTTTACATTTCAAAATACATTGATATATGACTTGGATTAACTCTCTACTGCCTGGTTGGCATTTCGAGTGCCAAGAAACCTAAACGTGCGAACATGCTCTTTGTACGCTTGGTACACACGGCAAAGGGCTCCATGTTTGTTGTAATGAGAAATTGTATTATGTTGCTTTTGTGGAGCAGTGCAAAGGGGAATAGAGTGTACCATCCATTTTTTTTACCTGGGCCTTTCAATTGCATATTTACCTGACCTGAAGTGCATTGTATTTATAGAAAACAGTTGTTACTTGCTTGGCCGTCAATCGGGTAGTAACTGCAGCAATCCATCTTCTGCACCCGTGGTAATTCTCCCTTTTTGCCATTTTACCAAACGGAAATGTCCACCAGTACCTCTCTATTACAAGCCGAATCTGCAATTACCTGCATTGCGAAATGGACTCTTAAACTCTTAAAGGGCTAATAATTTTTTTCTAATTTACGTGCCTTGACCCATAAGCTAAGGGTGGGACCATGTGACGTCAAAAGGTGCGTGATATCACTTCCGCTGCACCTGACATTTTAGTGGAGCCCTGGAGCCCGTCCAAAGATTTGCAGATTAGGCTTGGGTGACTAAGACGGGGAGAGGGGACTTGGGTGGGAGTGGTCCACTGATCTGCTCCAAGTCAAAAGGGTGTGGCGACCTAGATGTAAACTAATAACTACTTACTGAAATAGTGCCTTAAGACACAGACCAAAGCTGCTCTCATTCAATTTCACAGTGATTTTAACCTTGTTCGTAAATCCTGTTTCTCCAAAAGTAAGTTTTTCTGTTTTGCCTCTCGTTTACAAAAACCTGTTCGACTAGAAAGTGCAGATGTTTATCAGGACGTAGTAGAAGCTAAGAAGCAAACATAAAATGCTAATGCAAGCAGGCGACATGGTAGACATTGAGCTCCAGGCTCTGTTTAGCTCTGCATTTACTTTGTGGTCTACACATCCCTAACGAAAGCCCACGCAAAACATTGTTCTGCTGAGCATTGATGACAAATTCTTGTAAAAGTATTGTAATTTGTGACATGACAAGAGGCCTGCCTTTTGTATCATTTGAAGTTCGAATTTTAGCTGTTTACCAACAGATTTTCTTAAAACCTATCCATAAAACAACTTGTGATAATGTGGTGAAGAGTCTGGGGTTAATTGTGAGGCTGCTCTACAGTCACTGGATGGTCGAGGTAAAAATCGTACTTTTCCCACATGGGTGCAGGTTCCCAAAATTATTTATCTTTGACACCAGGTCTCCATATGAGTAGTATAAGCGGATACCATCCATCACCATTCGTGTCCTTAAAAGTGACAGGTCCCCCCTCCCCTCGCTGTGTCCTTAAAAGTGACATGTGTGTCCCCAAAAGTGACATGTGTGTGTGTCCTCAAAAGTGTCAGCTGCGTGTCCTTAAAAGTGACAGGCCTCAAGCCCCTGGAAATACAAGGGTGCGGCACCGGGTTTGTGTCAGAGTGTGAGCGTCATGAGATGTCCATCTTGTCCAAGGGGCGGTCCTAGGGCGGTGCTGTTTTTGGAGACACCAGCGAACCAGAGCCCTATGACGCCTCTAAGGCCTTGTTGATGTGTAGAGGGTACGCCCCCTTTTAGGAGCTGTTTAGGATACATATAAGGCATCCTTAAGAGCGTTGTACAGCAAGCAGCCGCCTGAATACGAGAAGGGTCCCATAGCAAAATGAAGAGATACAGCTCTCTTGTGAAGAGACCTATGTGGGGTGGCTCCCAACCACCTATCAGTAGATATTACCGCAGCTTACCACCTCTGGTAATGGACGAGAATGCTCAGCAAGAAACACCTAAGGATATGGGCTGCGACATTACTGGTTTTGGTAATGGCCTGTGTCGGGGGGTGCAAAAACTCAGTCTCAAGGAGTGTGTATGCAGGTTGTCTCCGGTTAAGGTCGCCCACAGCGAGAGTGAGGGCTCGGGTAGTGGCAGCTTGTTTGCCGGCCTCAGTTTCGTGGATATGGAGGAAGATGAAGAGGCTGTAGCACCTCCTAACACACCCGTCTATGAAGCCATGGCCCTTCAGGAGGATACGGATGCTGCGGAGGTTGTGCTGCAACCGTCGGGTACAATCGCCGAAGATGTTGGGGCAGCGCAGGACATTAGCGACTCTCAAGATTTCAGAGCTGCAGCAGAGGCCGGTGAAAATGCAGAGGTTAGTAAAAAAAAAAATGTTATGCTCGGCAGTTACAAAAATGAGGTATTTTATTTCTTCAGCTATTGGCATATCAATCTTTCTTTTTTTGACCCTAGAGAGTAACACCAGCAGGATGCACCTACTTCATAATGCACTATGGTAAAGAGGATGTAGCACCTCCTAACACCCCTGTCTACGAAGACATGGAGCTTCAGGAGGATGCGGCTGCTGCGGATGTTGTGTTGCAACAGCCCGGTACAAGCGTCGAAGATGATGGGGTATCGCAGGACATTAGCGACTCTCAGGATTTCAGAGCTGCCGCAGAGGGTGGTGAAAATATGGAGGTTAGTATGAAATTGTTATGCCCCGGCATCTATATAACGATGTATTTTATTTTTTCAACTAATGGTCTGTCAATCTTTCTTCTTTTGAACCCTAGATAGAAGCCCCAAAAAGAACGGCTGGAGACTGGCGACCTGCAAAAGCGAGCAATGTAATCTTTATTTGTCTGTGGTGTTCAAAACAGGCTGAAAGCACCACGTGCCAAAACCATGAGGGCTGTGACAAGTGTGTATGCGGTTCTAAGAGCGGTGCGTGTGAAAAAGATGAAGATGAAGGATTGTCCTTCTTTGAACGGCGTGAAGTTAAGGGTTTCGCAGCGACGGTGGTACTAAACTGTGTCAAACGTGACTATTACAGTCTTTGTCATGGACACCAAATGAACGATCCCCAGCAGGCGGCTCACGAGTGTTTGTGCGAATCATACAGAGCAAGAACAATGCGTTATATTTGTGGTTTGCTAGACCCGTACAAGGTGTATAAGCTGTTAAGGGTGGTGTACGGCCTGCACCCTGAAAAGAAAATTGTACACCCCGATATGTTGAGGATCTTGACAGCGGCACTCAACGAGATCCGCTACGCCTATGACCCGAGCATAAAACTACCTGATATGCAGGAGATGTGCACGACTCTTGATAGAAAGCTGATACAAAGACTCGTAGAAAGACATATGTGTAACGTGTATAAAAAAAATAGTCTCAGGGGGGCTTTGGCCCCCCGAAGACTATTTAACTAAGTTCTTATGTAACGTTACAGGATAGCGTGTATTTAGAACAAACAAGTGGAATGTTACACCGCAAGGTGGCTATGTGTTAATACGTACTTATGACAATTGCTGTGAAAATGTAAAGTATCTTTTGCTTAGGTCTTGGTAGTATTGTTTATTTTTTTTAATAAAAAGCCCTTACACAAAACCATCGTCTATCATTGTATGTTGTTGTAACCGCTGTTATCATGTCGGGGGTTAGGTTAAGAAAACTTTATTATGATACAAGCGGGGTTGGCAGCTTTGGAAGTGTCGAATCCCTATACAGAAGGGCTGCAGATGAAAACGAACCCGTAAGCAGAGACCTGGTCAAGACATGGCTATCAGGAGAGGAGGCGTATTCACTCCATAAACCGGCCAGAAGACATTTTAAGAGACGTCCTACAATGGTTAATGCTCAAATAGATTATCAGTGGCAAGCTGACATAATCAGCCTTCAAGATATAGCAAAACATAACAATGGCGTTTGTTATATAGTAACCGTCATAGACGTGCTGTCCAAGTACGCTTACGCAGAACCACTAAGCGATAAAAGAGGGGCCAGCGTCACGGCCGCTTTTAAAGCCATCTTCGAGAAGGGCCGGGTTCCTCAAAAACTACAAACAGACGCCGGTAAAGAATTCTTAAACAAGACGTTTCAGAAATTATTAAACAACCACGGCGTTCAACATTTTGTAACACACACGGAGGTGAAAGCAGCGGTTGTAGAACGGTTTAACAGAACTTTAAAGTCTAAGATGTGGCGGTATTTTACGGCCAACAACACCTACAGATACGTGGATGTTCTACAGGCTTTTTTAGATGTGCATAATGTCAGTTATCACCGGACCATCAAAACATCACCCGCAGAGGTGACTCCTAGTAATTCTTTAGCTGTTTGGAGAACGGTGTACGGGCATAATTTTGCTACAAAGGTGAAGAAACCTATTTTTAAAAAAGGCGCCCATGTGAGGATTTCAAAATTGAAAGGGGTCTTTACGAAGGGCTACCGCCAGACTTTTAGCGACGAAATATTTATAGTGGATAATGTGGAGCCTAAAGAAGGGCTGTATATTTACAGGTTAAAGGACTACGATGGGGAAGCTGTATCGGGGGTGTTTTACAAGGAAGAGTTACAAATGGTACCTGATGATCCGAACCGTGTGTATAGGGTTGAAAAGGTTCTGAAAAGGAAAGGTAGAGGGGCTAGCAGCCAGGCATATGTCAAATGGAGGGGATGGCCGGAGAAATTTAACAGTTGGGTGTTGGCCAGCTCCCTGAAGGGTGTGTGAGCTAAGGACCGTCTAAAATCCTCTAATAAGATGGAGACAGCTCCCTTTTATATCACCTTGCCATCCAACGCTTCTAAGGGCATGTTCCCCGACAACCAGATTTCTAATTACACCGTGAAACTGGCTAAGCCGGTGGACCTGAAAGGGGATTGGGAGGTGGCCCTAACCGAAATCCAATACCCTAGAACATGGAATACATTCACACAGGCCGAGGCAAAGTTTTACATAAAGCGTGAGCAGGATCCAGTGAGCATGCACGAGAGCATTCCATACGGTTACTACCCAACCGTTTTAAGTGTTGTCGACGCTGTCAACAAAGCCATAGACAGCATCGAAACATATCCGAATACTCATCTGTCATTAGATAACGTCAGAAGGAAGGTATTTCTTAAAGCACCAAGCCGCACCACGACGTTTAACTGCTCCGGTAAATTAAGAAGGGTTTTAGGCACCGTGCTGCATGCAAAAAGTCCGATGGAGCAGGATCACACGTGCCCCGATATTAACGGTGGGTTCTATACGCTCTATGTGTATAGCGATATTGTAGAGGCCCAGAGGATCGGTGATAGTTTCGCGCCGCTGTTAAGATGGGTCCATGTACAGGGCGATAATAGTACAATGGTTAATATTCAATTTAACAAACCCGACTACGTCGCAGTTTCTAAAAACCATTTTGACACTATTTCAATTATGATCTACGATGATCAGTCTGAGCCGGTGGCCTTTAAATACGGGAAAGTTATTGTTAAGCTTCATTTAAGACCGAGACACAACAGCGGTTATTAAGCAGGCATCATGGTGGTCGTGAAAACATACGGGGACCCGTCTATGTACAGGGACTATTACAGAAACCAAGCCGGATATGGAGGCCCTCCATACTTTCAAGGGTCGCCGGTTATGTATGGGGCTGGTTTAGGGGGCTTCTTCAGGAGCCTGTTTAGAAGAGCTATGCCGTTCTTAAGAAGAGGCTATGAAATTGTAAAACCGCATGTTAAGACGGCTGCTACGAACATTGCCCATGATGTTGTTGGGTCTGTTACTTCGGCGGTTGCAGAGCGCATGAACAAGCAACCGCAAGAAGGAGCGGGGCTGTTGTACAAGCCGTGCGCGAGTGTTAAAAGGAAGCGCCGGTCTTCGAGACGCAGGGGTCCACCGGTCCCCTATAAAAAAAGGAGGAGTTCTTCAAAACGCCCTCAGAAAAGAAGAACTCCAAGACGGAAGAGAGCTGCAAAGAAGAGAAACGGCTCTAAAGTCAATATTTTTTAAAGCAGCGTAAACTAAACATGGCCTTCGTACATTGTGCATCTGGATAGTGCGCCAAATCCGAGTTAGACTTGTTTACTCTAAAACCAACGCAGACAAGCATCGAAAACAGCTTCTTCATGGAGGTATCGCCTTTAGCAGCATTGACACCGCTGGCCCCTATAGAGTTTTTTGTGTCAGGGTCCACGGATATGTATTTGGATCTCAACAACACGCTGCTGCATCTTATGTGTAAAATCGTAA
Source organism: Calotriton arnoldi (assembly GCA_963921515.1). Lineage (NCBI taxonomy): Eukaryota > Metazoa > Chordata > Amphibia > Caudata > Salamandridae > Calotriton > Calotriton arnoldi. The sequence continues at coordinate 720,215 of CAWUFW010005039.1, forward strand.
AAGCGGATGGGTCCGACATAGCAGCAGACGCTAAAGTGGCAACGATCGCTTATCCCCTAGCGACCATGTTTAATCAGGTGGACATCACCCTGGGCGATCGCCTCATCACACAGAACGATAACATGTACGCCTACAGAGCCTACCTCGAGAGCATTCTAAATTACAGTAGCGACGGCTTTGACACACAGCTTTCAGCGGGTCTCTTCTACAGGGATACATACGGACAGTTTGAAACCATGGCTCTGGACGGTGCTAATCATGGCTTTGTAAAAAGAGCAAGGTTTGCAGCAGGCAGTCGCAACTTTGACCTCCTGGGCCGCATACATTCAGACCTCTTCTTCCAAGATAAACTGCTCATCAATGGTATTGATCTTAAGATCAAGCTCACTCGCAACAAGGACTCATTCTGTCTCATCAGCGGGGATGCGGACCAGTACAAGCTGGACATACTGGCCGCGAGCCTGTTTGTAAAGAGAGTGAAAGTGTCCCCGAGCGTCAGATTAGCGCACGCCGACGCTTTGCAAATATCAAACACCAAGTATGCTGTGGAAAGAGTAGCTCTGAAGGTGTTCAGCATCCCAGCAGGTACCCGGTTAACCCAGCAGCAGAATTTATTTATGGGGCAACTACCCAAACTCATCATCATCGGTTTTGTGGACAATACAGCATTTAGCGGCACCTACGCCTTAAACCCCTTCAATTTTAGACACATCAACTACGCGGCACTGGTCCACGAGGGCACTGTGATTCCTGCAAAACCCTACACCCCCAGTTTTATAACCTCCAACTACATCAGGGAATATCAGGGGTTGGTTTCAATAACAGGGAAGCATCTAAGGGACTGCGGTGTAGCTGTGTCAAGAGAAGGCTATGGGGCCGGGTACACGCTGTTCGCATTCGACCTGACCCCCGACATGGAAGACGGCGATCACTACAACCTTGTCAAAAATGGAAATCTAAAAGCTGAAATACGATTCAGTAATCCGCTACCAGCGAATGTGAACATGGTCGTATTCTCGGTATTCGACAGCATCATTCAGATCAACCACGCAATACAGATTTTGTTTGACTATCTGTAAAACATTTTGTGAAATGGACACTGTGCAGATACGGTCGTTCTTAAGCAGGCATAAAGACGCTAGGAAATACTTTTTAGGTGTTTTCCCTAGCGATGGGTTACCACCTGAAATAGGGTTAGAAAGACCCCGCACCCTCGTCTTTAACACCGATCCGCATGACAAGAGCGGAACACACTGGGCGGCCTTGTTTATAGACAGTGACAAGGTTATACTGTTTGACAGTGCCGCTGAATTCCCCGAACATCGTATCTATACACCGCCTATATTCAAGTTTGTGAAAAAAGCCGCTGCGAGGTTGGAGTATAACAAGCTGAGGGTCCAGGATACCATAGCCATCACATGTGGGGAACTTTGTATTTATTTTATCAGTAAAATGTCTGAGGGTATGTCGTTTAGAAATTTCTTAAATCTATATTCGCGTGACCTTGTTAACAATGACAGTATAGTTGTGAAATATGTAAAAGAAAACACAGTGGTCTCGGTCAGACCTGTGAAACCAGAATATGTCGCTTGTCAAAATTGTAAGTCCGTGGGACATGTGTATGTTTAATGATGAACGCCTAAAATAAAGACATTATTTTTAAAAAAAAGCCGTTATTCAGACTTTGTATTTCTATGCTACCACATACAACATAATTAAAACATTTTAAAAGACAACAGAGGCAGGTTGTAAAGTTATAAAAGTGTTTTATTACAAACATCTATGCAGGGTTGTATTACATCGACACCCAATGCTCAAGAAACATAAGAAGAAGAAGAAAAATCAGACGCTGCTATACGCATAATAGACACATTTTATTAAAAACAATAAAAAGTCTGAAGAAACATCAGGGTGTAAGCCAGGTACTTGGTTTGAAGAATGTCTTTTTTCGCGGTACAACCACCGGTGCAGGGGTAGTCCAGGAGGGGATAGCCGTGGAGCGTCAGAGCCTGTTGGTGATGGGTGTACGGGGGCCTTCAAATTTTCAAGCAAGCGCCGGTGCTCGTTATTACCCACGAGCGTGGAAGGGATGTTGAGTTCAGCAGCGGCTCGTAGAAACTCATCCCAACCGCGCGGTGCGTTTTGAGGCGTTAGGATTTTGGGGTGCGTGAGACCTTTGACTAGATCGTACATGTGTGACCCTGCAACCGGCTGTCCCTTGTAGAGGAATTCGCCTCGTTCATTCCAAGATGTTAGGTCTTTAGAAGTTGCAAGTTTACTCATCAGCATTTGCGCGGCCCCCCTGTGTCTTTGACTTATATTTTTTAAGAGATCGGCAACAAAGGCATCTGAGGGTGATGCAAGGTCCTGCGATGGTTGCAGGGGTTGAGGGACATTTGGAGGGGCGGCTGGTTGTTCAGAGTCCGGGGCGTATAGAGTCAGCTTATTTTTCTCGGTATTCCATTGGTTGTAGTAACTTAAAACGTTTTTAAGGGTGCTGGTGTAAAGGTTAGCCTTGTCATAGGGGTTTAGATCGGTTCGGTTCAAAATGTCTTTAATTTCAGCATCCAGACGCAGAGTCTCATTTTGACGTATATCCCAGGCGTTGTCCTTTGAAGACCCCAGCTGGTCCATTTGCTGCCTAGGAACCAAATACATCTTTGTGGCATGCTCCATTACTGTCCCGAGAGGAGACTTGTAATTATGGGTATAGCTATGCCCAGCAAAGAGCCTATAAAACCTCCAGACTGTTTCACCAGTTTCTTCTTGGTAATGAGTGAGGCCCTTTTATTACTGAGCTTCTTGATAAGAGCCCTCTTCTTCTTCAGAACCTGTAACTGACTCCTTGATATAGGGACGTTGCCTTTTAGGGTATTTAGGGCAATTTCAGAAATGGCAGACACTAAGTCGTCAGAAGCAGCGCACAGGATGGCCTTTCTGTGCTGGGGACTGGCTGTAACAAGCATTTTCAGGAGAGCTAAATTGCGGCGTAGGCGGGCCGACATGGTCAACACCTTGTATTATAAGGGACAGGATTGTAAATGTCTCTAAAAGTCATCAGCGCTGCTTTTTATAGGTCCGGACCTTGGGCTTAGGGGTGTAAGCGACTGGTAGATCTGGGGCAAATATATCAGCCCTCAGTCTATAGTCTTCTAGAGTTTCATTTTTAAGTCGACCAGCAGGTAGCCGTGGGGTTTTGCTGTAGCGTCGTTAAAGGCCTCCATGAAGAAGTGTGTGTTTCCTGGGTACATCTGTTTAGCTATGACTGATATTTGTTGTTTGTCACGGGGGTTTTTAAATAAAACAAGGTATGAAGCGTTGAGAGCTATAGACCTGCTGTTCTTGCCCTTGTAAAACAAGTTCTGCACAATGTAGCAGATGCTTAGATTACGGTGATGCGAATATTGAGTAAAAGCTCTCTCTAACTCCGGATGATCCCCACCTTCACGCATAAGGTCATCGACAATTATCATGTTTACAAGGGACGGTGGCAGTAATTCATCATCGTTGAGATTATCTGGTATGCCTTCTATAAATCTGATATGGGGGAAACTACGGGCCAGATCAGTATAAAGAACTTGCCAGCATGAATAAAGCCATACAATGTTATTAGGGGTTTGGGATAAAACATCGGCAGCATTTTCTAAGAGCTTTTTTATAAAGTAGCTCTTACCACAGTTTGAGGGCCCTGCTAACATGCATGCGAATGGATGCTGTAATCTGGTGTCCATGGTGCGGGGTCTGTATCTCTAATGAGGCTAATAACCATACGGCAGTGTTTTATAGTCAGCAGTCAGGACCCTTTTATCAAAAACAACGAGTAATGTTTTATGTAAGGGCTGGGTTGTAATTTCCCACTTCTTTTTGGACCTGACTATACACGGCTGGTTCACAACTATGGTTTTAGCATTTTCACAATTGTCGGAGGCAGCGTATTCGTGCACCAGATTCTTCAGACTGTCAAAATTAATTTTTAGGGTGTTGCTGACATTTAATGTTATGCCTTTGACCTTCATACACACTTTGTTCTTGTTTGTGAGGTAGGAGTAGGTCTTAGGTCCGGATGACGTGTATTCTATTATATGCTCATCCTTATCGAGCTCGCTGGTCAAATTACCCAGATATTCCCCAAGAGGAGGGTCTTCATCCCCTGGTTTACTCAGAAAAATCACTGAGTCGGTATCGTGATACAAGCAGCGGTCCTGGAGTTTGTCCATAACCTTGTAAAGTTCTAGACGGGCGTGGGCGGTCGTGAAGCACGCTATGAAGATGTTGATGTTGTTACACGTTGTGGGGTACGCTTTTGTGTATTTCCAACACACCGCAGCGGTCTCGTCATCGATAAACCCGCAGCTGGACACCTCGTAACATGGGGCAAACAGGTACTTAAACAACTCATCAGGATCGGTTATTAAGGTCGTATTTGACAGGTTTGTACGCTGTGCGAATTTTCCCCATAAGGAGTTGAGGCAGAGTTTGGCTAACTGCCGGCGGGCCGGGTTGACCTCTATCAAATGGGGGCGTAAATGGATACCTTCGTGAGCGTAGTAGTCATCGATGTATTTCTGCTTTGCATCCTGACTAGTACATTATTCGGGATACCCTGAGGCCTCCTGCTTGTCTCTGAGAAACATATTAATGTATGGGGCAAAGAGTCGGGTCGTGGTCCTCTGAAAATGCCACACCTTGTGTATCCTACCGAGCCTGTAACCTTTTTCTAAGGCCGCTTCTACCTTGATGCTGCACCAGGTCCCTGTGAGCATCCTTTGTTCATCGGTGTGTCTACAATCGCCAACCTCTTTAAACACCGCACATGTGCGACAGAGGGGGAACATCAGTTTACCATCGACTCGGTATGGTAACACCGGAAAGTAAAGCTGTCGTGGAGGATAGATTTCACATTTGACTAGCCCAAAGTATTCGGATATGGGCTTAAAATCTCTATATATGATGGTGGGGTGTCCTAAGGGGTATACCTTCATTTTGTTCACAAATGGGTACAGACTGGTGAAATCATAGTAGTGTATTTTATCACCCTCACCCACGGCCCTGTACAGTTGTATTGCATTTGTACGACCCCCGATAAGGCATCGCGGGGTTCCAGGGGTTCTGGTAAATCACGACTCTGAAGGAAAGAGCAGAGCGCTGTGTCGGTTGTTAACATCTCTAACCACTCATGCTCCCAAAGAACCCTCATAGCAAAGCCACATTTTTCAACATACTGAGCCTTCAACAGCGTACGTCTGTGTAAGTGTTCAAATTTGACACCCAGCAGTCTGTTAAACTCATGGGGTTTGTAACACTGAGGGCAGCCGTGGTAAAAGCAGCCATTGTATTCAAAGGCCGTCGGCACCCCCTTAATTACAGCGTACCCATCCAGGTAGTAGGGACCCACACGGTATTCACCACCCTGTAAGGCATGTTGAATATGTATGTCTTCCTTCTCAGAAACGTACATGAGCCACCGGATCGAGGGGGTTGAATAGCGTTTCTGTTTGCCATTATAGAGGTCTACCGGCACTAGAGCAATACTTTTTGGTCTTAAAAACATGTGTTTGTAGATGGACATACACATGGAGGCCAATGTGATGTTTTGAAAAGGGTCTATGTATTCGACAGCCTTTGGAATTTCAGGCGTTTTGGGTTTCAAGACCCTGACTTTCTTTGTCATTTGAGGCTTCTTGGGTTTCAAGATCCTGACTTTCTTTGTCGTTTGAGGCTTCTTGGGTTTCAGGATCCTGACTTTCTTAGTCATTTCCACCACAACATCTCTGAAGAGGTTGCACGCTTGTCGTAGGATCATTACATCAGCCTGACAATAAGCTTTCAACTCTGTTTGAAAATGAAACTCCTTTTCACGGTTTTCAGAGTACCATTCTAGCAAGCTCTCCTTCTCGGATGGCATCATATATTCAACCCCGTAACTGTCAGGAGGTGGCATGGGGCCCACATAATTCTGGTTCGCCCAGGTGTTAAAAAAGTGTGGAAAATAACCTTTACAACCGGGGAATCCAAAGGCTTTTGGTAGCTTGCTCAATTTCATAGGTAGGACATTCAGGGTGTCTATAAACCTTATTTGTAACCGAGCGGCTGTTAACAACATCAGCTTGGAACCCTGAGTGATGAGTTCTACTTGTACCTTTTCACGAATCATATTTTGTAAAATAAAGAATGAGTCGTATGCTTTTGAGTTGTGGGCCAACATGGTATACCCTTTGAATTTGGTTTGAATGAAAGTGTTAAGGAAATCACCAACGCACGTTCTGCCTTCAAACTCCCAGCTGTCGGCGGAAGTTAGATGGTGTGCGTAAATATAGTTAGGCTGGTGTACTCCCGTCTCTTGTGTGCACTCTATATCAAACACTATGTAGGCTTCGGTTTTGGTCTGGGGTCTGCCTTTAACCATGTAGCACCGATGGTTGGTACCCGCCTCAAAAGACGTCTGACACCGGGGGCATTTCATACCTCTGCATTTGTGATCTGTCGCCACATACTGACCACACTCAAAGCAATCCATTTTATGGCTGCATTTAACAGCATTCTTATGGATGCTCAAACAGTCTTGAGAGCGACAAAACATCTTACAGGTGCGACACCTCACCTTCAGGGCAGCGTCTACGACGCAACCATCCCTCCGGCACATCTTACAATGCATTTCACACTGATGCCGGTCCTTACTGTTGTATATGTGGTCACAATGTGTGCACATGTACTTGACACCCAGAAAACTTTTAAGGTTCAAGATACCGTAAAAGTGATTTTCGTGGTGAAGGACATATACGGTCTTGTTTCTCACACGGTCCCCTGTTGTAAAGTACTTCCAAGAGCCGTTGTGATAAAGAACTTTCACCGTCACAGAGAAATAGTTCTCAAAAAGACCTATGTCGCCAAAGCCGACCATGCGGTCTGGTGGTATTTCAAGAACCTCGTGGGCTTCAGCCGCTCTAGACATGATGGCCGCGTCGGTGGTGTTGCGCCCCATCAACAACCCTACGATGCTGGCCGCCATACAGATATTGGGTGTGTCGTTGTTAAAGTCGAGCAGCCAACGCTGTTTCTTACCAATTATCTGACTGTATAGCACACTCTTTAAAGGTCTTGAAACACCCCCCTCACGACCCCGTACAATGAGGGCTATGACACGGAAAGTACCGTAGGCGACTAGTTCAGCCTTGCTCTGTAAAAGCCTCGAAAGGTTTTCTAAAAATTCCACGGCGTCAAACACATCTCGGGACCTCCGTTTGGTGAACAAAGGACTGTCAAAACCCTGCCCCTGGAAGCGTAGTTGGAAAAAATCATTAGGCCCCACATCGCGTAACAACCTTTCTATGAGCGTTTGCACCGCCTGATGTATAGCTAAAACACCGTGATCGGAGGACCTTATCTGGTGGAGGTTGGTAAACCTAAACTCCTCGTAGTGCTCAGTGGCATTAAATCTCTCTACATCACGCCTGTAGCTTCTGATGCTCTCTAAATAGACGCCCTCTGAATCCTCATCTTGAGGGATTTGACTTATTGGGGAGCTTACAGATGTATCATTTTGGGGGTTCTGGTTTAGTAGGGTCTCTGGGGGTCTTTTAAGCACCCGTGTAGCACATATCCGGGCTTTCTTTAATTTACTTATTAAAAGCCGGCGCTGCTTGGCGCTATTAGCCCACTTTTGTTTTTTACGGGCCCATGCTTTTCTAGGTAACCGTCCCCCTCCTATCTGAACAGTATGGGATGTGTCTATGTGCGCTGTACTCATGGAGGCCTCTGCTACATGCCCACCCCTTGACCCCTCTACGGGTTCCGGGTGGCGACGTGTTGGAGCTCTACCACCAACATCATTCAATTGTCCACCCCTAGGACCGTTCTCTCCTACACTTACGTATTGGGGGGTGGATGGCATCGTGGTATGACTCTGTTTGCATGGTTCTATGTACTTTTTACGCTGGAGTATGCATAAGAAGCGCAGGGACTTTGTCTGTACTGTTTGGACCTTACTGCTATATTTTGATGTGTGTGCTTTTTTATTAGAACCGTTGGCATGGGGTTTCTTTAGGGTATGGCGCTGTCCTAGTCACGCCTGTATACGCCATATGTCTGATCCCGCTTCCTGACACGTATTGAGGATCAGCCTTTTACACATGTCAACTCTTTGCAGTATCCACTGCTGTGCCTCCACCATGGACCTGTCGCCGCTACCCCCCAACCCCAATTTTAAGGTTGCGGTTTTCGCTTGGCGTTTTAGCTTTCTGACAGCCATTTGTATATCCTTTACATGAGCATCTAGTACCGGTTTTGGGTCTACAGCGTCATATTGTGGAGGGTTAGGTATGAATACTGTGTTTAGTTGTATAACAGCCTTTAACACCACAGGGGCCTCTAATGGTCCTTCATCCCCAACACCATTCTGTAACTGAGGGTCTGGGGGGATCATAGAAAGAGGATCCCAGTGCGAACATCCCGAGGCATTTGGGAAAGGCGCCTCACTAAATGTCCCCCCCGTACTATGAATTGACCAGTCGTCCCACCCTGTACTGTCAGTGTTGTATGTTGTCGGGGGTGTTGCGGAGCTTACACTGGACGCGGGGCTGGTTGGGTCGTAAGCTCCCTGAGGGGTGATAGGGGACATAAGGTCCGGGGAGTGTAAATGACTGTCGAAATAATCAAGGGTGGTAACGGCTAAGGTATTGTCAGGGCCGGGGATGGGTGAATGTGTAACAGGGGTCTGCAAAACCCCCTTGTATGTGCTAGAAGGCCCCTCGGGCGCTGCTTCTGAGGGTTTATCAAGTTTGTCTACCATACTTGCCAGCGTGTTGAGACAGCTTTTGCTGTTGGTATACGAGCCTCCTAAGGGCTGCCCTTTTCCAGACACGGGGCCCCTAAACCCATCAGTAACGACTATAGAAGGTTTTGAGGTTTGTTCTACGGGGCATTCCTCTACAGACGTCGCTAGTTTATTTGAAACTATAGAGGTCTTCAGAGGATGGGAAGGGTCCTGTGGTGTAGCAGGTTTGTTTAAGGGCCCTTCCAATGTTTCTACTTGTAACGCCTGTACCCCTTGCTTATTCTTAAGATAATTTCTTGAAAGCTTGTTGACTTTAGGGGTTTGAGGTTGTAACAGAGCTTCCACACCAGGCGTCACAGCCGGGGGCCCAAAGAGAGCTCTGGGGTAGATGGATCGTTCCCCTGCTTAGCAACATTTTTTAATGCGAGATCTAAAGGTGTAGTTAGGGGCTCAGGGACCACCTGTTTCATGCTGAGGTCTAAAGGGGCTGCTTGGGACTCCAGGACCAAAGACGTCTTCTTGAGGTTTAAAGGACATGTCTGGGGTTCTGAGGCCAGTTGCTTCTTCTTAAGTGTGGGTTTGTTTGAGATTAGAGTCCCTTTTGAGGCTTTGAGAGGGTTCAGATACACATCGGAGACGTTGGTTCTCTGTTGTATGTGGGTGTAGTATGTGTAGATCTTATTCTGGCGTACACGCCTACTCACTCCTTTTGCCGCAGACCCTGTGTTCAGAACGGTCTTTGTTATATCCCTCAGCGGTTTTGTAGACCTCTTAGACTTATGCGTATCTTCGCCGTGGCTCTTTTGAACGGCTCCTAGAATGTAACATAAAAAATATATATTAGAAACAATAAGGAACATAAGATGATTACAATACCCTCAATAGTACATCTGGTACTACATGGCTGTGCGCCCCTTTGTTTGAGAGAATACAGCCCAGAGAGTTCTTTTTTCAAACCCTTTTTGTATAAAACACACCTTTTAGATGTCTTTTCACAGATCGTTTCTTTGTCCCAGGCCCTTCTTTAGATGTTGAAGATTTCCTTTTCACAGGTCTTTCTTTCTTTTGGGCGCTGCGCCGGCTCTTGCACAATCACTGCTTCCGGGTGTGACTCCATGGACCCTGTAAAGAAAAAAGAATCAGATTTGCAGTATACAGCTGGCCTTAGTAGACCCCTCTGCGGAGCGTTCCTATAGTTCACAACTACGGCTTTTGGGTCTAGACACCCCAGGGTTTAGACCGTTTAAAGAAGCAACGCCTTTCTGATTTACTTGTAAGAACAGGGCTATCCTGTACACATGGCGATGCGTCTTGAACACCCTTGGGACATTCTATATCATCAAGAATCCATTGTAGTTCGGGATCCAGACCTATAAAACAACCCGTACATGAGAACACCATTAGAAACACCTAACTTCTAAGATATATGTGAACAAAACTACTCGGAACTATACACCTCAAAACACATGTACCTGTCTGTAGGGCTAGCATTTCAGAGTCTGTTAGGATTAATTCCGGCATGTCCTGCGTCTGGATAAATAAAAAAACGAATGTTTTAAAACCACACTTCATAAACATGATATTATAAGTTCATACATTCACCTTAGAAAGCGCCAATACACAACGCAGAGAGCCAGACATCCTTACACCGAGTCAACATAAAACAGTACCGCGGAATATGGGACCCTGGTTATGGGTGTACAAACTGTAGACATGACACGTCCGACCCCCACAGCTAAACATCCTGATTAAAGTTTGGGAAAAAATAAAAATCTAAATTGAAAACAAAACTCAGCCATTTATTTATTTTATTTTACCCTGGAAGCAGATGTACCAATAATATGGGTATCTGATACCATTATAATAAATAAGCCCTTAAAACTATGGGCGGGCATTTGCGTTTTAAAAACCCCATATATATATATATATATATATATATATATACACACACACACACACACACACACACACACACACGTTTATTTATTTAGTTATTTTTTTTTGCATGGCATGTTTCTAACATTGTATCCAGATATATGATACAGCATGTAGCAGCAGCAGGTCTATTGTCCTTGTCACTGGTTGTTAGTTGCATAAGATAAATAAGCCGCAGCTATGATGTGTATATAATATTGAAAAAGCTTCCATTTAAAGCCCTGGTGACACCCCTACAATTCTGCTGTTTAATGCCTTGTTGCACATCCTTAGGAGACACTTCCCTGGGTGGGAATACCGACCGGGAGCTCCCCCTCCGTGTTTCACGAAGGAAGACCCTCCCCAGCCGTGATGTCATCACAGAGGGGAGGAGCTTCCTTCGTGAAACGCTGAGGGGAAGCTCCTGGGAGCCATGCTACTGCCGCCATCGCAACCCTCGTGGGGGACCCGGAAACGGCGCCACCAACCGCCCCAGAGCACCGCCGGTGGTAAGAGGGCTCCGTGGTCTTATTTTTTATTTTTTTTAAAACAGAGCCTCGAGCCCCGCACTGCCCCAAGGGCACAGGAGCCCCAACCCCCACTGCCCCAGCCACCCGGAGCACCGCGTGGAGCTCAGCGGGCTCCAGGGCCTTTAATTTTAAAAATGGGGCCGAGCGCCACACACGGAGTCCAAGGCCGCAGGACCCTCACCCAAACACCCGGAGCTCCGCCTGGTGCAAAGCGGTCTCCGGGGCCTTTAATTTTAAAAAACGGGGCCGAGCGCCCCACACGGCGCCCAAGCATGCCGGACCCTCACCCCCGCCCGCACCAGAGCCCCGGAGCCCCGCATGGCGCATAGCGGGCTCCGGGGACCTTTAATTTTAAAAAAAGGGGCCTCGTGCCCACACGGCGCCCTAGGGCTCAGGACCCCCACCCCTATCGCACAAAACCCCGGAGCACCGCATGGCGCACAGCGGGCTCCGGGGCCTTTAATTTTAAAAAGCGGCGCCTAATGCCCCCACGGAGTCCTAGGACGCCGGCCCCTCACCCCGCCCGCACAAAAGCCCCGGAGCAGCGCCCATGGCAAGCGGGCTCCGGGGCCTTTATTTTTTAAAAACGGGGCCTCGCGCCCAAACGGAGCCCAAGGCCTCAGGGCCCCATCCTGTCGCACAAAACCCCGGAGCCCCGCATGTCGCACAGCGGGCTCCGGGGTCTTTATTTTTTTTTAAACGGGGCCTAACGACCACCAGCGCCATCCTTGCCCCCGCCCGCACCAGAGCCCCGGAGCAGCGCCCATGACAAGCGGGCTCCGGGGCCTTTAATTTTAAAAACGGGGCCGAGCGCCCCACACGGAGCCCTAGGCCTAAGGACCAACACCCCCGCCCGCACCAGATCCCCGGAGCAGCGCCCTTGACAAGCGGGCTCCGGGGCCTTTAATTTTAAAAACGAGGCCGAGCGCCCCCCCACGGAGCCAAAGCACGCCGGACCCTCACCCCCACCCGCACCAGATCCCCGGAGCAGCGCCCAAGACAAGCGGGCTCCGGGGCCTTAAATTTTAAAAACGGGGCCGAGCGCCCCACACGGAGCCCTAAGCCTAAGGACCAACGCCCCCGCCAGATCCCCGGAGCAGCGCCCATGACAAGCGGGCTCGGGGACATTTTATCTTTATTAATTACGGGGCCCGCGAGCCCCTCACAAGGCCTCCAACATGTCCCGGAGCCCTCCAGGAGCGCAGAGGGCTCTGGGACTACCCCAGGCACAACGACCCTTACCAGAACAAACCATTGAACCCTGCATCCTGGCCCCTCAGATCCTTCGGGTCCTTCTAGGACCTCTAGTATAAAACTAGGACCACCAACCACAGAAGCCTCAACCGGCTGCAGCCCATGTCGACACGAATATAGCACAATGGACACTGGTGAGTACTGAAACAGTTTTTATTTATTGTCAAACTGTTTGGGGGGCTAATTTTACGGTCTCTGGGGCCTCTAAAGCAGTAGGTAACTATGTAAAAAATGTCTCTAGACAATGTTAATCCTTAAAATTACATCTAAAACCAATTAAAAATGCAACTCTGATCATTTAAATACAGGTATCAACATATTAAATAAGCCCATACACTCTTAAGCCTGTAACACAGCCTCCTTATTTACGTACCTCCATTAATGTGTAGCAGGCCGCGTCAATCTGGGAGAAGCTGCTCTGGTCCATTGCGGGCTTTAAACTACGGGGCTGATGGGCCTGTGCAGCAAAGACAATCCCTGCAGGTCGCTCCTAATGGGTTTTTGAATGGCTGATTGTGTCGGCGCTCTAAAGTATGCTTTTTATACCTGGCAGGGCATGTTAATCGGAAGGAGGACCCTTTATGGAGGGGAGTGTTTAGAATCTTGTAGTGCTTGTCATTATTGGTACTAGAACATTGTAGTGAGGGTCATTATTGGGACCGTTTTCTGACCATTGCACTGCTTTGCTATATGGCTCTTTGACCTTTGACATCTGATAATTAAACCTAAGGCCTGTTGGGGGATGCGCTCCTGCTGAAGTTTTAGGGTCCCGGCATGCTAATTGGAAGGACCCCATCCTTTGTTTAGAATGTTTTCCGGCCAAGGCCTTGTTTTGTTATGTGCTTTTTCACCATCCTTGACAAGGATCCCGTCCTTTGTTTAGAATGTTTTCCGGCCAAGGCATTGTTTTGTTATGTGCCTTTTTGCCCCCTTGACAACTGATAATTAATCCTACGGCCTGTTTTGGGGAAGAACGACTTGGAAAGTTTTAGGGACATGCTGCATGAGCATTTGAGGTTCATTATTGAGCCCATTTCAAACCCCTGCATTGTTTTTGTTAGGCACGCAATTCACCATTTTGACATTTGTTAATTAAGCCACCAGGCCGGTTCGACTAAGCACCTATGTTTGGGACTCCACTCCTGGGAAGGATGGACTGCTGTTTTATAAACAACCCTGTACTATACAATTTAAGAGGCGTGGGGAGCTTAGGCCTGGCTGATTAGTTTTTCCTGTTCTCAACGGCTCTCGTTCGGATAATTGGGCTTTTGTTCTTGTGTTTTCACGTTGTGACTTGTGACTTTTTGTTCTTGTGTTTTTACGTCGTGACTTGTGAGTCTAATGGGTAGTTTTCGGCCCCCATCTGCGGCAGGGACGCACTTCAAACTGCAGCATCTGATTCTAAAGAAAGACCCTTTTAAAAAAACCTCTGCACCGTAAACCCGTGTGTTAGACAGCCCTGATGTCCCGGGGCTGGTGGGGGGCTTGGGGATGCCTGCTCAGACACCAACTGCCAGCATAACAGCCCTCATTTTTAAACAGACACAGACATTTCTCTCTTACAGGTACAAACTTTTTTTTTTACACACACACACACACACACCCCTAAACAAGCTGCTAAACCAACATGGGCTTCAACATGTGCTCGGCGCTCACACTCTGACACAAACCCGGTGCCGCACCCTTGTATTTCCAGGGGCTTGAGGCCTGTCACTTTTAAGGACACGCAGCTGACACTTTTAAGGACACACACACATGTCACTTTTGGGGACACACATGTCACTTTTAAGGACACAGCGAGGGGAGGGGGGACCTGTCACTTTTAAGGACACGAATGGTGATGGATGGTATCCGCTTATACTACTCATATGGTAACCGGAACGGGTTGCGTCTGTACTGGTTCATTGGAAAGAATCCTGATATGCTGGTTGTTCTGGAAGTTTCCAGACTTCTTGTTAAATCCATTCACCAGGATCCCAGGTTAACACAATCTAATATTCGCAGAGTTTACAGGGCTATTCCCTTATCCTATTACAATAATCCAGTAAGCATGGATTGATAAAGATTTAAGTTTAGATATGAATCCGTTTCCAATGTTAGTCCATGTTATGTCAGATTTTCAGGATATCCAAATAAGATAAATTAATGTACAATAACTAAATGGAACCCATTTATGTAGTCCTTGATTATTTTTAAAATCCAGTATTAATCGGGCTGTCCTGAACTGCCTTGGGAATCCTTGATCTAGATAAAATCTTCATCTAACAGAAATGTGTGCTGTTGCCGTCATCCTTAGGTGGTCGTCTCTCTGGATCCTTTACAACCTCTTATGTTGTAAATGGCACCAACACCTCCTTTGCCTACAGTCGGTGCATGCTGTTTGCTCTTTACAAGTGCTGTTGTGCAAATCTGCCCCTCCGCTCGCCACCACTCCCTTTCCCCATGAACTGGGATTTTGGATAGTATTTCATAGTGCAAATGATATCCTGAACTCTCAAATGACCCCAGTATGTCACCAGGAAACAGTATTTTCTCACTCTTTTCAAGCTTCACAGGCTTCACCCCAAACATTAACATTGAGTCTTCCTAAATTAGAGCTCTCAGTTTCTAAGGCTGTTATTCAACTACCCTGCCCTCAAATTTTCCTTTTCACAGCAGGTTGCTGAATGAAACTGCTCCTTCGCAGCCTCACAAGTCTGAGGTTTGAACAATTTAGGAGCGCCCAAGCGTAGTATCAACGTTTGTCATCCCACAAAACCTCCAATGTGTAATACGGGCTAATTCTTACATCACCTTCGACAGGACACTAGCTCTTGTTTAAGGGGTGAAACACCTTGGTTTGATCGTGCTACGAGATAGGGGTGCCACCATGTGACTCCTCTGTGAGCAATTCTATTTATACAGATAATTGAAAGAGTAAAGGATGACTTAGGCCATCCTTCTAAGGCTTCAAAAGCCCATCCTTTCTGCTTTCTTACCACACAAGCTCCAGACCATGCTTTGCCTGCCTTTACTCTGTATTGTCCTGGATCTGGTAGATTAGGGAATCTACTGATTAACACAGGGAATAGTGTATTTGCTCCCTCACTGCCAAAGTGATTGCTGCATTTATTAAATAACTTGAGAAGAAGAGTAGGATTTCTTCTCTTCTTTGTAAGAAAGGTCCGCCTAAGTATACCTTGTCTATGAATGCTGAAATTCTGTAGTTGAATATGGAAGTTTGAGAAAAGAGCCAGCCCTATTGCATCATCCATGCATACAAAGGTTTCACCCTTAAATTAAAGTCTACGGAGGATTAACAGTATCTGTCTTGCGCTGCGTTCGAGTGGCTGGAACTGCTGGAATCCTCTATGGGAGTAGGTTGGCAAAATGTTTTACCAAAGCAGTGCCTGTCTTACTAATGTCCATTTCCTTTCCACACTAATGGATCTGTTCAAGTTCTTTAGAATGAACAGGTTTTCAGGACTTCTACCTCTAGCACCCTTTGGCCACTTTGAGTACAGCACAATGTCTTGATTTGGGATCTTCTTGAATTTGTCATTTAGAATGGCTATTCTATTAATCTTGTTTTTTTTGCAAATTGTGTTCTGTGCATCTATTACATTTAGTAGCACCAGTACAGCTTGCATCTCTAACCGTCCGCTCTAGAGAAGCAAGGCGTCTTGAATATCTAGGTCTATGTGATTTTGAAGGAAAGAAAACAACTTGGTGAAATAGGCTCTGACAAACTCTTTCTGTCAAACCTGTTTCTGCGAAACTTTCAAGGTGAATAGGATTCCTTATGTTGACTAACTTGGGTAATGCTGTATCTCCAGATTCGTTCTGTAACGTTGTACTTTTTCGCTAGGATAATGTAGATCATTTCCCCTTGCCCTCTGTTACTTGCACCTGGTCCCTTCACCTGCATCCTCATTTAATTTTTTCGTTTCTGTGTCTGTTTGAGGGAGACTGCTACTACTTTTTCTCCTGTCCATCCTATAGTTGAATTCCTCTCCAGAACAGAATATGGTTGTACCTTCGCAGCTTTTCATTGCCTAGCATTGCACGTCTATGACTCCCATTTAGCAGTTTTTGTATCTTCAAAGACCTTTGACGGGACTGTCACTGTTTCAACCATTTTCTTCCTTAAATTCTTAACGGTGTCTAATGTTCTCATCAGCCTTTGCCTGCATTACATCCCATTGGTTTGCACTCTTGTTAATGTCTCTCCTGCACTGTGAACTGCATATGCTGGCTGTAGGTGATCCATATTCACCTATTTAGCCTCAGTGCTGCCACTCTTCTACACCAGCAAACGTTAGCCGGAGTTTGACCTTTCCGTTTCTGAAATGATGACCATCCATTGTTGGGTGAATGGATGGCAAAAGTATCAAAAAAGACGACAAGTCAACCTTGATCCATGAGCTCAATCATACTCTGACTGCCAAACAACCTTTTAGTCCTCACCCCAGCCAAAAATTAATTGGATGAATCTTTAGTTAAGATTCCGTTTACCGAAGTGTATTTTTAGGTCTCACCTGTTTGAGGACATATTGTTAATTTTACAGGACTTACCATTGGTTGGCTTCATTGTCACTCACATTTGCTTGTGCCTTACTCATTAGCTGTGTGGGATTCCCTTTCTCTTTTTGTGTTTGTTCTTCACCTAGAGCAAAAACACTGCTCGCCTTTTCAGGTCCTACTTTTTTATTTTTGTTTAATCATGCTACAAAAGTGCATGTGTTTTCCTACTGCCTCCCTTGTGTGCTTCTCTCTCCCCCGCCATGCTCCATGTTCCTCTTTCTCGCCAATGGGCACTTCCTTCTCAATGCCAGTGTTGCTTTCTTGGCTGTGTACTTTCTTCCCAGCATCTCCGCATTGCTGTCTCTCACCTCTTTAGGCTTCCCTCCACACGCAGCCCATGTTGCTTCCCCCCACCTGTGCACCATGTTACTCCTGCCCCATTCACACCCCCTGTGTTGCTTCTGTGCCTCAATGTTCCTTGCCCTAAGCTGCTTTAAAAACTCATCCCTACCCTTGCCCCTGTGTTCGCCCCCAACCTCCTGTGTTGTTTCCAAGCCCCACGGCACCCCGATGTCGCTCTTCCCCACCTGCTTAAAAAAAAAACACGCTTTTATGTTTTTTTTCCTTGTAGTTTCCGATCCACCTTGAATAGGTAACTAAAAAGAAAAAAAAGTGTCATTTTTGTAGGTGTGGGCTTCTGTGGTGCCCAACCCTACAAAATGACTATGTCAGCTGCGTCAAATTTATTTTCTGTTTTTTTTGTTGTTGTTTGGTTTTTAACTTTCTATTGCCATGCTGCACACCATTGGGGATTTTGTGCCTCTGACTAAAACCATTGGTAGAGTCAATAGGTTTCAAAGGCTAGACCTATTGGCTTTGCTAATGCATGTTACCTCTAGCTGTTCTGCTTTACTATGTAAATTTGTAATCTCAATCATTGTGACTTGTTGCCTTTTATGTCGAGCCTGAGCTAGCGCGCATGCGCTGCTCTGGCGATCTGCTGTAGTAGAGTATGGAAGAGAAGCCCCGCCCACTCTCCGTCCATATTTGTCATTGGCTTCTGTGTTTGTCCTTCGTAAATGAAGGCTTCTGATTAAGTGATCGATTTGTAAGTCCCTCCTTAGTACCGCCTTTTCTTCATTTGTAACCTCCCATGGCTACTGGCCCCTTTACTTCGGTTGTTACATGGTACGTGTTATTCAGTCTTGTAAGCACTATTTTCTTCATTGAGTTTCTCTTCCTGCAAGCACAACGTGCTTTGCTTACATTCAGTGCGCCATACACCATTTTTTTTACACATCCTGTTTCTCTATGGCATCACGACGTGCTTTGCTTAAACTCAGCGCACCATGCGTGCTTTCACTTTTCAAGCAGCCCAGGACAATTTCGGCCACGCCATAGGTCTCGCATTTAAATGTGAGACCTATTGCATTGCAAATATTTTTTTATTTCCAGTTCAACGCCTCACTTCCGCTCCTCCTTTTCTCACACTCTGACTGCAGCTGCAAACGCCTCGCAGTGCATTCCCACAGTGAGGATCACAACCTTTTTACTCCGTGCCAGTTTTCTCTTCTCTTCTCTTTTGGAGTTGGTGGGAGGTAGTGACCCGCTGTCCGTGCTCTCAGGGTGGGTTTCCTGATCCAGCCCCACACTGAAAGTAGAGGGGGCTTGCGCCTTCTTCCCGGGGCCTCCCCAGTGAAGTAGGGAATGGGATTCATTTCCAGCCGGAAACTGGTGCTGCTGCTTCTCATCGAATCAAAGGCAGACGCAAAATGAGTTCGGGCTGCACTCATCACGGCAAAAAAGCTGCCCTTTAGAGTCTGGCATAGGCACTGTTGGTCTTCTGCCGTTACTGTGGTGGCATGGGGCATATAAAGGCCCAGCCGCTTTAAATTGTGGTGTCATGGGGCAAGTGCTGGCCTACCATTTATGTAGTGCAAACTTAGTCGTAAAAGGACAGAGGAATTTAAGACTGAAAACACATGACAACTGTAATACAGAGAATGGAAGGCATACTTTGTATGATATATGCACATTTACACAAATTCAGCATTCATTGATCCAAATGTGTTTGTGACCTGTTTGCCGAAAGGTTGTGTTGGTGTTGAACATCTGGTGTTGCCAATAACAGTAGAACTCAGGGAGACGGCAGATAGGTGTCGTTGAGTGAGTGCTTTCCTGTGGTGCTTTAGAGCACATGAATTCCTGCCATTGTTCCTATGGTATCATGTCATGGTGCTAGCATATCATTGATTCCTCTTCTTACCTTTGATGCATTCAACCACTTCCGTCCACACCTGCAGTCTCCGTGGGTAACATACACTGTCCATTTATACCTACTGAGTGATTCATCTCTGTTGTCACCCAATAATCCCAGCCTGATGACTGCCTGCAGCTCAGAGTGCTTTGCTCTGCTATACTGTTCCATTTCCAATTTCTCTGGGGGCCTGATAATAGGACATGGATGAAGAGGAGCAGGGTCTGCTCCATGTCCTGTGCTTCAGACCAGCGTTTGGCATATTTGCTCTTGCCATTTATGACATCTTGTCCTCTTGTTCTTCACACAAAAATACCCCTTGGTTCCACTTTTTCAGTCACTTGTGTTTACCCACTATCGCTACAGCATTCCATTAGCTCAACATCAAAACGATCTGTCCTCTACTCTCACTTCACCCACCAAAACCCTTCATCAAAGCATTCTTGTCCTGAACAATATTGGCTCTTTCCTCAGCCTGCTGCACTGCTATTTCTCATTTCCTATCATAAACCCCTTCCATGGGACTGAATCATCCTCCTCAGACCCCAACGCCCCCCGCCCTTCTGACACCACACAGGCCAAATGTCATTTCATAACTGGGTCTCAGATAGATTCCATAAGTTTCCTTTCAGACCCTCACTGCCTGACCCTAACCATGGCTCTCTAAACCTTCAACCACACCTTCAATCCCAAGCCATTCTTACTCTTCCAAAACCTCCTTGTGGTACTGTTTGAGTTCTATCCTTTGTCCTTCCATTGAAACATTTCTGACCTGGTGACTCTTACTTCCCTGTGTGCCTTCAAAGCTAATCTTGAAAACCAGCTTCTCCACCACGAAGAGTCCAGCCACTACTTGGCTGACCACCCAGAGCAGCATGACATTGGCAGCAGTACAAACTCCTACCTGGTGACTGTATAGACCTCAGTGTGGACAATTTTTCTGTTTTGGCTCTCTTATTTCTCTCGTTTTCCCCTGTATTTTTGTCAGTGATTTACGTTGACAGGATTGTTTATGTTGGCATCATTTGTCTATATGTATTGTATTTCATTATGCATGTGCAATGTTTCTAGTAGAAATGCTTGTGAATTCAATGGATGTGCACGCTGAATCCTACCCCAGGCTCTGTGCCAAATAGTTCAGGAGTGATGTGAGTTCATTCTTTGTGGTGATCAGAAAAGAGAACCGAAAACCTCAAAGCGGCAGTAAAATCCCGAGTGGTTCTAGCATGGCGAATCCTTTCACAAGCAGTCTTATCTTTGCCCTTGACCAAGGCTTTGCTGAATGGCTTTCATGGGCTCCGGGTTACGAGCAGGTTTCTTCCACCTGTATCCTTCCGCTTTTGTTGGTTGGGATCACATTATCTAGGGATTTGCTTTTGAAGGCCTTGGGAGTGTGACCATGAAATGGTATACTTTCTTCTCCATAGCTAAATACTTATAAGGTTCCAAATGCGAGACCGATTGCATTGCAAATGCTTGTTTAATGAGGCGGTCTCCAGGGGCACGAGTGGAGGGTATATGTAAGAAGCGCCTCAGCTCCTCTGTGAGTCTCCTGTAATGGCCAACAAGACAGGGGCCTATTGTGGGGCCCCCAATTGCGGCACCTGGTGTACCTCTGCTGTGGGAGGTGTGTTGGTGCATCCCACCAGTAGTGTTCACGGTGGTTTCTCGTCCATTTTAGCTGTCAGCGCTTCCTGATATGTGTCACATACACCTGTAGAGGGTCCTTCAATTCCTCCAGCTTGCAGAGAGAGCCATACGTCGACCTCCACTATGGCCTATTTTGGAGTTCCAACAGCCAGGTCTTCAGTGGGGGAGCTGCAGGGGATTCCCACGTCATTGCTATTCATCATTTAGTCAGGACATGGGCTAGATCTATGAATTTTGTGGAAAATTCGTTCTTTTTTTAACATGGTAGCACTCCCAACAAGCAGTAACTCGGCTCCTCTGTGAGCAGTTTACCCGTTATTTCCACAGTCAGTTGCTACTGTATTGACCCAGAACTTCGCGATCTCCGGATAGGCGCAGACCATGTGGTAGAAGTTGGCCTCTGGACATGGATAGTGTGGGCATTTTGGGTTTGTCCATAAGTACATTCTATTCACCTGCCTCGGGGTGAGACAGGTTTCGTGTAGGTAATTGAACTGGGTGCACTTACGTCGGGAGTTTCGGGACAGCCTCTTGACATATTTCAATGAGATCTACGATTGTTTTTCTGTCAATTCTTGTCTGACACATTCTGTCAATTTCTCCCTGAGTATTGGATTTGTGGGAGTGAGTAAATCCAGTAACGCCCCATACATTATGGTGACTTCCTTCCTGTTAGTGCCATGACCAACGAGTAATTGTAGCGCAGCAGCTGTCGGTGGTTCCTTGTGTTCCGGTCCCCATGTTGCCACTACAGCCTATGTCAGGACATTGTAGATCAGGAGTTGCCCTCCCCCTATAGCATACTGAGTCTCCAGTTCTTGAAAAGTCTTAAGCACGTTGTGTGCTTACAGGTCCACTATACCTGAAATTACTGCTGCTGTCCATGGTCTAGTATTATGATGGTTCATTATGTTGTGAAGCACCAGGTGTGCCCCCCGCAGGAAGACTCGGAGAGTACCGCGCAGTGCCCCCACTGGGCTGCACGTATTTGTGCCAACAGTATTTAGCGACTCTGCTCAACTTGCACCCGATACATCCACCTGGTTGCAATAGCCACTCAAGGAGTGACTGTTCTTCCAGGTCCGGTCACACGTGTCTTCTCCAGGCTGGAGACCATCGTCGACAGCCATCTCATTGGCAATTACAATTGGGCTACTGCATAGTATAATTCATAATGTGGGGCACCCACGCCACCCCTTTCCATGTGTTTATATAATTTACGTAGAGCCACCCGTTTCCTGCCTAATCCCCCATGTCAAGTCAGAAAGTAGGCTATTTAAGCTGTTAAAGAAACTTTTAGGTAGTATTACCGGAAGTGCAAAGAAGTTGTACAATTGTCAGGGCAGAACCAATATTTTAGCGATTGCCACTCTGTCTGTTGAAGAGGAAGGCAAAGATTGCCAAAAGGTCACAGAGTCGCGTATCCCTGTGAGTGCCGCCCCTAGTTTCCCTTGTATGGTGGCTTTGTCCCAATGACATACGTTGACATCCAGATAGCGGATCATGTCAGGCCACCAGTTGGGGCCTACAATTAGCCGCATCTCCCTTTTGTCTTCCAATAACCTAGCATGTTTTTTCCCAATAAAGGTTCAGGCCCGAAAGGGCATCAAATTCATTCAACAGTTCCATTACTGGGTGAAAGCCCCTCTGCACATTAAGCAGGTACACTAATGCGTCCTTTGTGTACAGGCACACTCAGGCACCCAACCGCCCCCCTCCTTCATGTGTCTCAGCCCCGGCTGCTGCACCTTGAACTGCTATGGGCTCGGCTGGGCAGTGTCTGGAGTCTTATCTCCGGCACGCACGAGTTTTTCACAGGTCTTTAAAGACTATTTGCATATTTACATACCTTTGTAAACTGGTTACTGAGGCTTAGTTTTTTTTCTGGTTCCAGTACCCCCTGGGCCCCCATTCTGCCTATTCCTTACATTTGTATTTTACTTTTACTGCCATAGTGTGAGAATGCATTTCATGAAAAGGAATATAAAGTAGGGTTGCCAAAAGAAAAATGCCAGCCAGGTGTTGTTTAAAGAGCCTGCAAAGACCTCTCTTGACACTAAATAGGGTTATAAATAAAAAAGTATGTATTCATTTGTAATGTGACTATTCTGTCCTTCTTCCCTTTAACTATCAGTCATGGATCATTCAGGCAGCCCCAGAACGCAATTAAAAGTGCTTTCTGTTTATATTTGCTGTTCGAAGTATGCACAGATAAGTGCTGAAAATACAGCTGTAGGTGACTGTTTATTTTTGTACCATCTGGGACATCAAAATAATGAGCTGGCAACCCTAATCATAAGACTGGAAGTTTGTTGCAGGATCAGCATATTATTTATTTCCCTCAATCCCTGATTAATGCCATAATAGCAATAGTTTAACCTATATCTGAAACCCTACACCGCCGTCAATAACAAGCTGAGTTACTTCAAGTGTCTGGGAATACACCCTGCATTCAGACAACTCACTCCTCATTCTCGCCCTTCACTTTCACGCTCACCCAGCACTCACAGCGATCACAATGCACTCACACTGATCACCATGCACTCACACCATTCACCCGCTCACCCTGCACTTACAGTGATCACTCTGCACTCACAATGCACTTGCACTGTTCACCCTGTACCTCACCCTGCAGTCACACAAGCACACTACTCATCCTGCGCTCATGTGACACTTCACTCACCTGTCCCCTTCACTGCTCAATCTGTAATCTCACTCAAACAAGCCGATCCCTAACCATGCTTTTATTCGTCCCACTCTGCACTTACATCCGCACCCAAATTCATATGGTCACCTCACTCATCCTGCAGTCACTCCTCTTACCCTACTCTCACACTGCTGCATCGCTCACCGTGCACTCACATGGGCACTCCTGCCACCCACACAGCGCAGAGGGTTAATGTGCCTGCTACAAAGAACATGTACCATGCAGATCACAGAACTGGGTGTGAGTAAACTATGACTAGCGCTATAGAAAAAGGAAATGTTTGTCAGAGAGGTGCTATAGAGAGATGAGGTGCATTGTTGGTGAGTGGTAGTGAGGGAATTCATGGAGAAGGAGGAAATGGGGGAGGGCCGCCAAAAAAGACAGTTTCACCGTGTGCGACCAGTGCTAGGGCTGGCCCTGGCTGGGAGTGTTAGCCCTCCCCGAAGTTCGAGTCTAGTTGCAGCCCTGGGCACACCACTTCCCATGAGGCAAACCCCAGTACAGTCCCCTACGTCTGAATGAGCTCGCCAATGATTCCATGACAAGGGCAAATATTGCTGAGGACAGTGGGCAGCCCTCCCTAGTACCTCTATGTATTTCAAAGGCGTCCAAGATTTCATGCCTTGTGCGGACCCTGCCTTTCCGATTGAAATTTAACGGTTTAATCCAATGCATAATGTCTCACCCCAGCCCAATTCTCGTAAGCACCTTTCAAGAGGTATGGCCATTCCAGTGTATCAAAGACTTTTTCGATGTCAAGTGACATTGCTTGTACTGAAACCCTCCTAGGGTGTCTCCGCAGTCAGGTGGAATAATCGTTGGAGGTTCAGGAATGTATTGCGTCCTGGGATAAAAGTGTTCTGGTCCAGGTGGACCAGGTCAGCTAGGCAAGGGACCAGTCTATCGGCTTTAACTTTCCCCAATATTTTGCAATTGACGTTTAAGAGGGAGAGGGGTCTATACGAGCTCACGTCTAGAGGATCACAGCCCGGCTTGTGGAGTACTACTATCAGGGCTTCAATCATGGTCTCTGACAGAAATCTATGGGCCACATGTACTAACATTAGTGATTGCTATTACCAAATAGCAAATTTGTACAATTCGCTGTTTGGTCATCGCAAACACTAATATACTAAAGTGTGCTTAACACTATTTGTGATTCCCAGTGGGTCGCAAATAAACCTACCTCATGAATAATAATGAGATAGGTCGCAGTTTGCGACCTATTAAGAATTTCAAAAATCATAGGGATGGTGGCCTGCTGGGGTCAGCAGATCACCATGTCTGTGATTGCTTTTAATGAAAGCAATCTTTTTTTTTTTTTTAAAGCAGCCCATTTTCCTTAAAGGAAAACAAGATGCATTTAAAAAAAAACAAAAAACTTTTCTTTTAATTTTTTAAGAGCAGGCAGTGGTCCTGTGACGACTACCTTCTCTTAACCATATTTTTACAACCATTCTCAAAGCGTAAGGCATTTCTTGGGAACCCCTTCCCATTTGCATATCGGTTACCACCAACTTTGAGTTGGTAGTAAAATGCAAATGTTTTGCAACTACATTTCAGTGGCAAAACATTTGTACATACCAATGCGAATTGGTATTTGGAGGGGACGCCCTAAACACATCCCTTCCAAATACCAAATCGCAATCCCAAATTGTGATTCGGTAACACGTTACCGAATCGCAATTTGGGCTTGGTACATATAAAAATGCCTTTTTGTGTTCACAAACGGCCCAATTCTGTGAATCAGCCCATTTGCGACCACAAAAAGGCTTTGTACATGTGGCCCTATGTTCCTTCCTGAGCTCTTTCAGTTCCTGTCCCCCATCAGTGCTCACTCCTGCACAAACCTCCTGCATAGTATGCTCCAACTGGGTAAGCTGAGTTTGGATCGTGGTTTTCACACCGAACTGGGTTTTAATACAAAGGCCGTGAATCACTACCTTAAAGGTATCCAATTCCACCCCCAATGCTGACCCCTCATTGTCCACAAAATATTGAACTGTGCATGTCGCTGACGTGCCTTGGAATGTTTAGTCCTAGGTACTCATTGGCGCGTTCAAATCTTGTACTACTGTGTATGATTGTTGTTGGGGGCGTATAAAGCCACAATCGAGATCTGCACCCCATCTAGAATTTCTTAAGTCGTCACATACCACCCTTCTCTGCCCAGCTAATGTCTGGGAATTATCATCAGCACCATGGGTGAGATACAAATCAGGACCCCCATCGCATATGCCCATTATTTTGCGCCTCCATCGCCTCAAAAGTTGGGTCAATTTTGTTGCAGTCATGTGAGTCTCTTGCCACCATGCAATGTGTGTCTGTCTACCAGTGGCGGCTGGTGACATTTGAAAGTGGTGAGGCGTGACATTATGGCTGTACTGCACTGCGGCGAGCGAGCGTAGCGAGCGAGCCTGAACAACCTACGAGGGGTTTGGGGGGGTTCTCCCCCCAAGAAAATTTTGAAAAAAGAGTGGACAAACGGTGCATTTTCAAGCAAATTTGAGGAAGCAGGAAGGTTAATAAAGCAATTAGTGCTGGGCCTAATAAACATAGATCAGTCACTGCACCTCCCCTCCCCTCACACCACACAGCTTTGCTCTAGTACCTTCACCCAGCTCCACAGAGACCCATGCTCACACAGTGCTGTGTCCAAAGTGCTTCCATGTTGCCCAGCATCAAACTCAACTGTCCCACCTAACTCAAAGGAAAACCAGAGACTCAACCCTGGCAGCTTCCCATGACACGCACACACACTCTACAAAGGAAATAAACACTAAAGTACAAAGTTATCCTATATGTAATCTGCCCTTTTACCACAAACACCTGTTCCCTAAATTCCATTTAACGCCCCGTCATACCCTGCAATGACGCAACTAGATGGTGGAGCAGGCGGGATTTAAAAATAAACGACATTGGAAACGCCCGGCAGAGCTATTCAGAAGTCTGGGATACACATTGTAGCAGAAAATCCCCCTCCCGGCACAAGTGTAACCTTTATACCGTAATCGCCACCATTAAAATGCATAAAGCAGCTAGAAGCGACTGTAATGATTTAAAATAGAGTTCAAACAAAGCAAACACTATATTGAAATATTAAAGCTTAGAAATGTGGAATAAAAGGAGTGCACCTTTTATTTGTCTCCTGACATCCAGTGTAAATGGATGACGTGTTTGCTAAATATTTAGCAAGGAGAAACATTGACTTCTTGCAGGTGCACGTGAGACATCCATCATTAACAGGCTTTTCTTTACTTGTTTTTCGGGTCATTCTCTCTGCGAGGTAAGAAGAAAGGTAAGCATTCTTTAGTGGCTCAGGCTGCGAGCGCATTTTGTTGTAAGAGGATCGGTTTGTTCAGTGGGATGGAGGGAAGGGCTATGAAAAATACAGCATCAATGAACTGTGCATTCTGGGCGTCCTGGTGAAACTCGGAGGGAGCGCCCAGCCATCATCCGTTCACCAGTGTAAACACCCGCTGCAGTCAATAACTTAGCATCATCCATTCACCAGTGTAAACACCCGCTGCAGTCAATAACTTAACTATTGAGGATGAAACTTTACCAGCTTTTTATACAACATTTTACCTCAGGAAACCTTTAAAGAGAAAAACATATTTTTGGACCTAGATAAAAGCAGACTTTTTGCCCAATCCTGTCACTGACCCTTTCTAGTCTTTGCGCGATGCTTTGTCAACAGAACTCATTACTGGATATGTTCGTCAACAGACCACCCGAGTTGCCTCTTACATATACCCCCTTCTAGTGCGCCTCCCTGCCTGTGTGCCCAGGCGCCTGCCTGCGTGTCCAGCACGTACCTGCTGCTGGGCTCTGTGCCCATAACATAGGCCGGATACGTACGTCCCAACTGCACAGAGCCCTTTATGCACACCAATGGCTGAGACCAAAAGAGAGCAATGAATTCAGCATTTAAACCAACGAGGAAGATTACGAATGCGCATAAAATATATACCAAGGCCCGTTCATGCCATCACGTTGGGTTCTGGTGAATAATAATAAGACGACCTAGGTAACAAAATAACAAATATTATATTGCCTCAAGGTAGCCCATTCGACAATAACAGATAGCCCATTTCGCGTTCATGTTTTATATTTAAACACCGTTATTTTGGATACTTGAAAAAAGCAGGAAGTTTGTGTTGGATGGGGGCAACCTGAGACGCTATGTTGAGAAGAAGCCTAAAATATGTTGCTTCAGGGACTCGATGATAACATTAATGACCTTAAAATTCTTCAGCATCCATGTATGCTTTGTGAAATAGAAACAGGGTGCACCCTGTAGTGTTTTTATCACCCGCGTATTGAGGGGATTTGTGAAAGCATTGTTGCACATCACCAGTAAATACTACGTTTGGGACCTGCCTGGATCTGCTTGTGAGCCACTGGGGTATTAATCAGAATGCACTTCAGAGAATGGACCTATGGTGACTACTGACTTACAAGCTCGTAGGTCTCCCGTTACTGGGCCGGAAACCCTCAAAGTATTTCAAACAAAAGACAAGCTGTAGCTCAGCTTGTGCAAACATGCGAAGTAGCTCGACCCATAAAGGAACACATATAGCTCAATTACTGAAAAAAGATGTTTATTCACTTCTGTATTCATCGTTAGAGTTAGCTGGAAAACTCGTCACACATTTCATCATATTCTTCGGAATGCATTGCATATAATGGTCCAACTGAGTAAATGACGATTATCTTCAGCCGCGGCCGTCATGCTCGCGGGAGGGAGGGGGGGGGGGGAGGCGCGGGGGGGAATAAAAATACAAAAAAAAAAAGTTACTTACCGCGCCGCCTCCGCTCCTGGCCGCCTGGCCGGTGTAATGGACGGTGCAGCCGGAATCGGATCCCGCGTGTTCCTGCAGCAACAGGAAGCAGCCAGCAGGCAGCCTCCCTCCCGAACCCTAAGCCAATCATTGGTGAGGCGCAGTGGAGAGCGCCCCAGCCGGGCCATTTTCTCTATGTAGCGATACCAAAGGGGATTATGGACGGAGCGTTAGAGCAAATCAAACACTCACCCCCAGTCAACTGATCTGGGTTTAATCCATCATCATTCTTTAGCTCTCTCCACCACCCCAGTTCAGACATGGCCATATGCAAATCAGTCTGACCCTGTGCCTCATGGGAACAGTCCAGCCCGAACTGCCAAGCCAAGTCTTCCCTGGACCGGAAACAAGCATCCTGGGACCGGTTTCTGGCTATTCAGCCGTCATCAGCCAGGCTAGCTTGAATCCAGTGGCAAAGTGAGCAAGGGACCCACGTCTGGGCATACCCTGCCAACTTAGGGCGAACAAAGCGATACCAAAGGGGATGATGGATGGAGCGTTAGAGCAAATCAAACACTCACCCCCAGTCAACTGATCTGGGTTTAATCCATCATCATTCTTTAGCTCACTCCACCACCCCAGTTCAGACATGGCCATATGCAAATCAGTCTGACCCTGTGCCTCATGGGAACAGTCCAGCCCGAACTGCCAAGCCATGTCTTCCCTGGACCGGAAACAAGCATCCTGGGACCGGTTTCTGGCTATTCAGCCGTCATCAGCCAGGCTAGCTTGAATCCAGTGGCAAAGTGAGCAAGGGACCCACGTCTGGGCATACCCTGCCAACTTAGGGCGAACAAAGCGATACCAAAGGGGATGATGGACGGAGCGTTAGAGCAAATCAAACACTCACCCCCAGTCAACTGATCTGGGTTTAATCCATCATCATTCTTTAGCTCACTCCACCACCCCAGTTCAGACATGGCCATATACAAATCATTCTGACCCTGTGCCTCATGGGAACAGTCCAGCCCGAACTGCCAAGCCATGTCTTCCCTGGACCGGAAACAAGCATCCTGGGACCGGTTTCTGGCTATTCAGCCGTCATCAGCCAGGCTAGCTTGAATCCAGTGGCAAAGTGAGCAAGGGACCCACGTCTGGGCATACCCTGCCAACTTAAGGCGAACAAAGCGATACCAAAGGGGATGATGGACGGAGCGTTAGAGCAAATCAAACACTCACCCCCAGTCAACTGATCTGGGTTTAATCCATCATCATTCTTTAGCTCACTCCACCACCCCAGTTCAGACATGGCCATATGCAAATCAGTCTGACCCTGTGCCTCATGGGAACAGTCCAGCCCGAACTGCCAAGCCATGTCTTCCCTGGACCAGAAACAAGCATCCTGGGACCGGTTTCTGGCTATTCAGCCGTCATCAGCCAGGCTAGCTTGAATCCAGTGGCAAAGTGAGCAAGGGACCCACGTCTGGGCATACCCTGCCAACTTAGGGTGAACAAAACGATACCAAAGGGGATGATGGACAGAGCGTTAGAGCAAATCAAACACTCACCCCCAGTCAACTGATCTGGGTTTAATCCATCATCATTCTTTAGCTCACTCCACCACCCCAGTTCAGACATGGCCATATGCAAATCAGTCTGACCCTGTGCCTCATGGGAACAGTCCAGCCCGAACTGCCAAGCCATGTCTTCCCTGGACCGGAAACAAGCATCCTGGGACCGGTTTCTGGCTATTCAGCCGTCATCAGCCAGGCTAGCTTGAATCCAGTGGCAAAGTGAGCAAGGGACCCACATCTGGGCATACCCTGCCAACTTAGGGCGAACAAAGCGATAACAAAGGGGATGATGGACGGAGCGTTAGAGCAAATCAAACACTCACCCCCAGTCAACTGATCTGGGTTTAATCCATCATCATTCTTTAGCTCACTCCACCACCCCAGTTCAGACATGGCCATATGCAAATCAGTCTGACCCTGTGCCTCATGGGAACAGTCCAGCCCAAACTGCCAAGCCTTGTCTTCCCTGGACCGGAAACAAGCATCCTGGGACCGGTTTCTGGCTATTCAGCCGTCATCAGCCAGGCTAGCTTGAATCCAGTGGCAAAGTGAGCAAGGGACCCACGTCTGGGCATACCCTGCCAACTTAGGGCGAACAAAGCGATACCAAAGGGGATGATGGACGGAGCGTTAGAGCAACTCAAACACTCACCCCCAGTCAACTGATCTGGGTTTAATCAATCATCATTCTTTAGCTCACTCCACCACCCCAGTTCAGACATGGCCATATGCAAATCAGTCTGACCCTGTGCCTCATGGGAACAGTCCAGCCCGAACTGCCAAGCCATGTCTTCCCTGGACCGGAAACAAGCATCCTGGGACCGGTTTCTGGTTATTCAGCCGTCATCAGCCAGGCTAGCTTGAATCCAGTGGCAAAGTGAGCAAGGGACCCACGTCTGGGCATACCCTGCCAACTTAGGGCGAACAAAGCGATACCAAAGGGGATGATGGACGGAGCGTTAGAGCAAATCAAACACTCACCCCCAATCAACTGATCTGGGTTTAATCCATCATCATTCTTTAGCTCACTCCACCTTGCCACTGGATTCAAGATAGCCTGACTGATGACGGCTGTAAGCCAGAAACCGGTCCCAGGATGCTTGTTTCCGGTCCAGGGAAGACATGGCTTGGCAGTTCGGGCTGGACTGTTCCCATGAGGCACAGGGTCAGACTGATTTGCATATGGCCATGTCTGAACTGGGGTGGCGGAGTGAGCTAAAGAATGATGATGGATTAAAACCAGATCAGTTGACTGGGGGTGAGTGCTTGCAATGTTCAACACTCCGTCCATCATCCCCTTTGGTTTTGCTAAGTTCGCCCTAAGTTGGCAGGGTATGCCCAGACGTGGGTCCCTTGCTCACTTTGCCACTGGATTCAAGCTAGCCTGGCTGATGACGGCTGTAAGCCAGAAACCGGTCCCAGGATGCTTGTTTCCGGTCCAGGAAGACAAGGCTTGGCAGTTCGGGCTGGACTGTTCCCATGAGGCACAGGGTCAGACTGATTTGCATATGGCCATGTCCGAACTGGGGTGGCGGAGTGAGCTAAAGAATGATGATGGATTAAACCCAGATCAGTTGACTGGGGTGAGTGCTTGCAATGTTCAACACTCCGGCCATCATCCCCTTTGGTTTTGCTAAGTTCGCCCTAAGTTGGCAGGGTATGCCCAGACGTGGGTCCCTTGCTCACTTTGCCACTGGATTCAAGATAGCCTGGCTGATGACGGCTGTAAGCCAGAAACCGGTCCCAGGATGCTTGTTTCCGGTCCAGGAAGACATGGCTTGGCAGTTCGGGCTGGACTGTTTCCATGAGGCACAGGGTCAGACTGATTTGCATATGGCCATGTCTGAACTGGGGTGGCGGAGTGAGCTAAAGAATGATGATGGATTAAACCCAGATCAGTTGACTGGGGGTGAGTGCTTGCAATGTTCAACACTCCGTCCATCATCCCCTTTGGTTTTGCTAAGTTCGCCCTAACTTGGCAGGGTATGCCCAGACGTGGGTCCCTTGCTCACTTTGCCACTGGATTCAAGATAGCCTGGCTGATGATGGCTGTAAGCCAGAAACCGGTCCCAGGATGCTTGTTTCCGGTCCAGGGAAGACATGGCTTGGCAGTTTGGGCTGGGCTGTATTGTTTCCATGAGGCACAGGGTCAGACTGATTTGCATATGGCCATGTCTGAACTGGGGTGGCGGAGTGAGCTAAAGAATGATGATGGATTAAACCCAGATCAGTTGACTGGGGGTGAGTGCTTGCAATGTTCAACACTCCGTCCATCATCCCCTTTGGTTTACCCCCATTTTCTCTATGTAGGATGCATGCAGCAGCCTACATAGAGAAAAAAGGAGAGTGCGCATGACTGGGTTGGTCAGCCCTGGGGCCGACCAAACAGTCAGTACCCACAACAGTGGGAAAGCCACTCCCCCCCGCCCTCGAGCAGGACCGCCCACCCTCCCTCCCACAACCAGGTACTCCAGGCACTTCTGCTTTCTCGCAGTGCAAGAAGCAGAAACATAAAATGGTAGTTTTACCATTTTATGTTTCTGCTTCTCGCACTGCGAGAAAGCAGTGGGGCGACGCCCCCATGGAGGAGCCGCCACTGCTGTCTACCTTTCTAGTACGCATAAATCTGATGGTGTCATTTTGGAGTAGCCATCCCCCTCACGTTCCAGTTTAAAACATTATGGGCCTTATTTATGAGCCCCTGTGTCACTTTTGCGCTGCCGTTGCGTCACTTTTTGTGATGCAGGGGTGGCGTAAATAATGCACCATGTTGGGCCATATTTATGAAGTGATGCATCTAGGTAGATGCTACACTTTGTAAACCCCTGCGCTACATTATACCTGCATCAGGTATAATGTATGCAGGGTGGGCGTTCCCCCACAAGAAAGGGTCGTAGGAGTTGCGCAGTGAAATCTATAAGATTTCACTGCACCACTTCTAGGACGCCAATGCGTCAAAACCTTACGCCTGCCTCATGGCAGGTGTAAGGGTGATGCAGGCTCTTTCTCATGGGGCTTGCCCCATGTGAAAGGACACATTGCTGGAGTCTGTTTTCAGACACACCCCTGCAATGCGCCACTTTTGCGCCGACAGATACGTCAGTAATACTGACGTATCTGTCATTCCTTGCGACATGATACTTCATACAGTAAATATGACGCATCCATCATGTCGCAAGGAGGGCGCACTGAGAAGTGTTGCATCGCTGCTTTCACGCAGCGATGCAACACATCTCATAAATGAGGCCCTATATCTTGATATAATTCCAGAACAGTACGATGCCATGCTGTAGTATGTGGTGTCTTCTCCATCTCCCCCAAATCTCCTCCCCCGTGGCCAGCCGAATGGTCTTTGTTGTGTGTGCTGCCCAACTATGTCGGTCCACGCAAACAATTACCTCTACAGTCGCACTAACACCCTTCCCCAGGCCATGACCAATACATGCATCAGACCAAACAGAAACTATAAACAAATAGCTTAAAACGTTCTCCAGCTCAGACCTCGGTAGAGCCAGTTGCTTATAGCCGTGTAGGTCTGCGATTGTAATTGTAATTGTATTGTATTGTAATTGCATTTACATAGCGCTTACTACCCCTGACGAGGCGTCAAAGTGCTTTTTCAGCGAGTAGCACGCTACTCCGGAACCCATAAAGGATTAGTGGTGAATTAGTATAGTGAAAATATAAAAGTAATTTGAGTGGTGGATATGTTAGTAAGTTATTTGGATTGAGAAGGATAGTGGAGGGATAGAAGAAGGAAAAAGCTTTGCACTTATAGGGCCCGATTCACAGAACTAACTTACGACAAAATCCTAAACTTACTACCATTTTGGTATTCACAGAATGAACTTACTCATTTTGGTATTCACAGAATGAACTTACTCATTTTGGTATTCACAGAATGAACTTACTCATTTTGGTATTCACAGAAGGCACTTACACATTTTGTGTAACTTACACATTTTGTGTAACTTACTCATTTTGTGTAACTTACACATTTTGGTATTCACAGAAGGCACTTACTCATTGATGAGTAAGTGCCTTCTGTGAATACCAAAATGAGTAAGTTCATTCTGTGAATACCAAAATGGTAGTAAATTCATTCTGTGAATACCCAAATGTGTAAGTTCATTCTGTGAATACCCAAATGTGTAAGTTCATTCTGTGAATACCCAAATGTGTAAGTTCATTCTGTGAATACCAAAATTGTTGTAAGTTTAGGATTTTGACGTAAGTTAGTTCTGTGAATCAGGCCCATATAGCGCTTGCTACCCTTGATGGGGTGTTAAAGCTGTTTTTCGGAAATGAGCACGCTACTTCGGAACCCATAAAGGATTAGTGGTGAATTAGTATAGTGAAAATATGAAAGTAATTTGAGTGGTGAATATGTTAGGCAGTTATTTGGATTGAGAAGGATAACAAAGGGGTAAAAGAGGTAAAAAGGTTTGCATTTATATAGTGCTTGCTACCCCTGATGAGGTGTTGAAGTGCATTTATGGCGAGTAGCACGCTACTCCAGAACCCATAAAGGATTAGTGGTGAATTAGTATAGTGAAAAATGAAATTCATGTTAGTCTGTTATTTGGATTGAAAAGGGAAGGATTTAGAATTTTTAATTTATTTATTTATTTTTGTTTGGGAGCTTATAGCAGTAGTAGGAGTCTTGGTATGAGTAAAAGGGAGGTGGAGGGGGATGAGAAAAAGATAGGTGGAGGGGGAAGAGTCAGAGGGAGGGTTTAGAAAGGCTTGTTTTGGTGGATCAGAATAGTAAAAAGAGGAATGAGATGATGCAAGGAGGGGTGGAGTAGGGAAGAGTCTCGAAAGGGTTATTTTGGGGATCATAGTAGTGGTATGGGGTTTGGGATGAATGAGAGAGTGGAGATAATGGATATATTGATAGAGGTATAGGGTGAGAAATAGGCCAGTGCATTGGGAAGAGTAGTAGAAAGAAGTTTGAGATGAGTCAGAGAGTTGAGCTAGAGGCTATATTGAGAGCGGTATAGGGTGACAAATAGGGTAGTGCATTGGATATGCTGAATTAGAAGAAAAGTAATAAATAAGTAAAGTAATAGATATATAGATCCAAAAGTAATAAAGATATAGATCAATAAGTACATGGAAGGTATATAGTTGCATAAAGGAAGCTAGTATATGTAGATTAAAGATGCATTAAATAAACTCGGCCTTTCAAGTGTTGTTGTACTTTAAATTAGTTTTATTTATTTTTATATATATATTTATTTTTGTAGATGAATAGTGAAGCAATTATAGATAGTTATGATAAAAAGATTTACTTATTTATGCAGTCACTTATATACCTGTTAAAAACATAGACTAATGTAACTATCAGTAATATGTACATTTGTTAAGCAGAACTAATGAATATCTATATATAATATATACTTTTTTAAACATAAGTAGTCTACACTTTTATACAAAGCAATACACATATATAGGTACATATCTATTGTACAAATAAATGCTTATATACAGAGAGATATGCTGTATATTTCTATCAGTTTGCGCATGGTGGTTATGTGGGGAAGAGCCAATTCTTGAGTAGTTTTCTGAAGATAAGGTAGTTATCTGTGGATCTTTTGTTGGGGGTAAAGAGTTTCATATTTTGGCTGCTTGAACAGAGAATGATGTGCAACCCATTGTTTTTTTGTTGTATCTTGGGATTTTGAGGCGAGGTGCCACTCTAGAGCAGAGGTTCCTTTGTTGAGTGTGTTTGGTGATTTAATTCCAGATGAAGAGCGGTCCCGTTCCATGTATTGCTTTGTGGGTGATACAAAGCAGCTTGAACGTGGATCTTCTGGCAACCGGTAACCAATGTAGGGCTTTCAAGGCAGGGGAGATGTGGTCTTGCGGTTTTATATGTAAGAGTAGCATGGCAGCCCAGATCTGAATCCGTTGTAGTCTTTTCATGGTCTTTAAAGGTGATCCGTGGTAGAGGCTATTGGCGTATCGAGTTTGGACAAAAAAAGGGAGATGGTAACCTGGACCTTGTGTGGAAATCTTAAATGGGGGAAGATTTTTGCAGAGTTTTTATGGTAACAACGCTTGATCTTGCTAGTTTGTCCACTTGGGCATTCTTCAATAGCTTGGAGTCCATGGTCATTCTGAGGTTTCTTACTTCCTTCGATATTTTAGGTGGGTTCCCAGATCATCAGGCGAAGTGGCGAGCGGGTCATAATGATTCCAATTGCCACACATGAGTATTTCCGTTTTGGAAGCATTCAGTTTGAGATAGCTCCACGTCATCCATTGATCCACGGCTCTGAGACAACTGAAAAATGGCAAGTTTCCAATGTCTTTGGGGCATTGCAGTTGAAGGAGTATTTGCGTGTCATCTGCATAGTTATAGCACATGAGGTGAAATTGATTTATCAGTGCCGGTAATGACTTCATGTAGATATTGAAATGCATGGGTGAGATAATAGAGCCTTGAGGGACCCCTGCATTTGTGAAGTACAGTTTGGACGGAAAAGTGGGGTATGGATGACATTAGTTCTGTTGTGAAGGTAGTACGGGATCTAGTCTACAGTAGTCACCTCTATGCAGGCTTCGTAGAGTCTTTGTATCCGAGTGTCATGGTCATCCATGTCAAAGGCAGTTGAGAGGTCCAAGAGAAGTAGCGCAGCAACCCTGTTGCAGTCAACTGTGTTCTTCAGGTCATTCCAGATGGCAAGGAGGGCAGATTCTGTGCCTCTTCCTGGACGGAATCCCGTTTGGAAGTCTGAAAGTATGGCATTCCCTTCATTGAATTGTGACATCTGGGCGAAAGCTGCTCTTTCTATCAGTTTGCCCAGGAAAGGTCCATTTGAAATCAGTCTGTAGTTGTCAGGGTTCAGCAGGTCCAAGTTTGTTGACTTCAGTAATGGGCTTGTGTGTGACTTTTTGAGTTCTTCTGGAAATATTCAGGTAGTTAAGGAGTTGTTGATTATTCTCCTTACTGGTGTGGCAGCAAGGGGTTGCTAGAAGAATTGTCTTGAAGGTTTGCGGTGGACACGGGCAGAAGGGCTGCAGGCAGGCCTGCTTGCTTTGACCAGGTCCATAAATTCATTGTGTGAAATGTGTTGGAAGGAACGGTAAGGCTGGGTTAGAGTATTCTTGGAGTGTAGCTTTGTAAAAGGGTTAGTGCTGATGCTTTGTCTCTGTTTTAGGTATGAGTCCAATGTGTCTGCTTTGTCCTTGTAATGATTTGGCAGTTTGTCTGTGAACTCTTGAGTAATGGGATGAGCTGCTTCTAGGCAATTTGGTTTATGAAATTAATTGAGAATTTTATAGAATTCTTTATTTGCACATTTAGCATTTTGAATTCTGTCTGAATAGTATTTTTTATTCGCTTTTTGATAGCTGACTTGTGTAATCTGTTAATTTTCTGTAGGCGAAGTTTGTCTTGGTTGGCGTTTGTTTTGAGCCAGGGACATTGCAGCTTTCTAATTTGTTCTTTTATCTCTTTTATCTCTATATTTCTCCAAGGTGCTTGTTTTCTTTTGTTCTGTTGTGTGCTTTTTAGTTTAGAAGCTTCCTGTAGCCACTCATATAGTTTTTGAACAGAATTTATTGATTCTAGATCTCTACTGGATGTTAGTTGTGTTTCTAAGTGAGCGCAGTCCTGGCCACACGCGGTGAGGGTATTCGTAATATAACATTCAGTATCGATGCGTTATATAAATGCAGTGGTCGACATCAGTATTGGTTCAAAAAAGTTTCTTTATATTTCAACAACCACTATGTTGAATACACTAAACCAGCCGACACGTGTTTCGTCACTGGGAGAGGTCCCGTGACTCATCAGGGCTAAACAGCAATAGCTACTGGAGAAGTGCTGGACCCCAGAAACCGGTGATACTTCCAACCCGGTAGGGGGCGAGCGGGAGACGGGAGCAACTGGGCAGACAGGCGCTGGATGTAGCGCCACGCTGGAATCGAGAGTAGGAAGAAGGGGACCGCGGGCTGAGGGTAAGCCGGCGGCGAATATGAAGTTAAGGCTGGGGCGGGTACGCCAAGGCACTTGAAGGGTGGATGGAACCTGGAGTAACAGGAGAAGGCTGTCCAGTGTCCGGCGGAGTTGCAGGTAGCAAGGAGCCAAGCAGGCGGGGTGCGAAAAAGACCCGGGTGCAGGAAAAATTAGGGCGATACCAGGTAGTACGTGAGCAGGATAATGCAGACGCCTGGGGTCCGGATTGAAGAGTGATGAGGGGACACTAGAGCCGTGTGGAAAGGAATGGCAATGTGTTTCTAAGTGTTCCAAATTGAGTTTGTTCCACAGCCGATAGATGGATGCATGTAAGGTGGTTTTAGGTGTGTCGCTTAGTGTTGTTTTATGTTGGAAGGTAAGCAAATGGTGGTCTGACCATGTGACCGGAGTCATCGTTTGAAAAGTAACTAGTTCTGTATTAGCAAAAATGACATCTAGGATGTGTCCAGCGATGTGTGTGGGTTTGTGGATGATCTGATGCAGGTTCAGTGCTTCTAGGCCAGTAATGATTGTTTTTGGATGGGGCATATTTGGTTTTGGATGGGGCATATTTGATTTGTCAAACCAAATGTTGAGGTCACCCAGAACGCATAGGTTGGAGTGTAGTATTATCAGGTTTAAAACCGTGTCTAGAAGTGCATCTGGGAAAGGGGCCTTGCTAGATGGAGGTCTGTAAAGGATCAGGAAGTTACAGGAGGAAGAAGGTGTAGGATTGCATCTGGTGAAAAGGGCCTCACAATTTTTTATGGAGACGTCGTCAACTTTAGTGATATGTAATGTTTGCCTGAACACAACAGCTAGACCACCTCCTTTTTTGCCTATACGATTTTGGGTGATTGTTTGATAGCTTAGAGGAACGGCTTCAGCAGGACTGAAGCCATATTATCTCCCAACCATGATTCATTTATGAATAGTATGTCTGGTTTTGCGTCAGTGAGAAGGCCGTGGATGTGATGTTTATTCTTAGAGAGCAATCAAGCATTTATTAGTAGACAGTTTAGAGAATGTGCTTTGGAGATAGTGTGACTTTGTTTTGTAGAGGAGTGAGCCGTATTTTGTGGGCTTGCAGCTGGTGTGTCCTTAGTGTTGGTATTAGGTATATGAGGATAGCAGTCATGTAGATTTTCTGTATCGTGTTTTTCGTCCAGCAGGCTAAGAAGGCTTTTTGATGGGTCTGCATGAGTAGGTGGTGGAGATGGTGTTTGAGAGTGAGTTGGTGTGCTGTGTTGTTTTTGTAGTGTAATCTTGTTGTGCAGTAGACATGGAGAAGTGAAGTTGTGAAGTGTGGCAGGTTGCTTATTTTATTTGCATCTGTTTAGGGTGGAAGGTGTATGAGTTAGGGGTGGCGGTGCAGCATGTGGGTCATGTAGTAAGGTTCTAACTTGTCCAATGGATGAGAGGCGGTTAAAAGAGAGTTGCTGTGATGGTGTATATGTGTTGGGTGTGGTGGAAGAGCGAAAGCTTGGTATTGGAGTTTGTTCATTTGTAATTTGAAAGGTGGGTGTATGTTTGTAGTTTGTGATGGTAAGTATTATGAGGTGTTGCGCTTGAGAGATTATGTTGTGCTGGTGTGCGCGATATGTTTTGTTTTTGAGGAGCAGTGAAAGGAGATGCTGATGTATTTGTTTTATGAGATGGATTTGTTAGTATAGTATTGTTTGTGAGTGAAAGTTGTAAGGTAAAGGGTGTGGTGATGTGTTTGTGAGTAGAGTGTATGTTGTGTGTGTGTAAGAGGAGATGAAGTAGAGTTAAGAGTTTTTGTCTTAGACTTGTTTGCTGCAAGAGGTAATAGGTGTTGTGCAGTGGAGTGTAGATGTTGTGTGGTTGTCTTATTGTGGTTGAAAGAACAGGAGGGTGTTGGTTAGAGAAATGATGGAAGGCTGAGTATAGGTTTGTTAGTGACAAAAAGGGGTCTGAGTAATTAGAGAAGGGAGTGTGTGTCTGGTTGAGATATAGTTCAGTGTGGTGTGGCATTGGGTTGTGTTAGTCATGAGTGGATTGGATAGTGGTATAGGATAGAGTTGTCTACTGTTTGTAGTTGATGGTGCAAATGTGAGGTAGCTGGGATAGACGGGTGTATGGGTGTGGTTTTTGTGGTTTTGTACTGGGTGCCGAGACATTGACCTGAGCATAGGGTTAGTTTGTCATAAATGTATGGAGTACATTTGGTGTGAGTGTGTTACTCTGTTTGTGGATGTGAGTGGTGTAGGGTGGGTGCTGGTGTATATGAAATTGAGCAGCATTTCTAACCCTGCTCCCGACCAGTCTCGAACAGGCTCAAACAGGCACTCACCGTGATGTCAATGGTATCTTGCCTCCAGCTCACCCTGTATAGGTCCGCTCCCATGGGTCGCAGCAAAGCCCCACGCCCCAACTTATGTACGCACGCAGTGGCCCCACCATCCTAGCCATCATGCTGGGCACCATGGTGATACAGAACGTAAAAGGATACACCCTCCCCCCATCAAATGACATGGTCAGCTCTCATTTCGAGCGAGGTCAGGTCCCGACCGGAGTTCCAGTTCAATGTCCACCAAGACTGCCTCCATGTGTCTCCTCAGCGAATCCACCATGGTTCCAGATGTACCCCTTCCGGAACTACTGCAAAGTTCCAATTCTGCTCCTTGGAGACCCAATGTTATCATTGTCGGGACCAGCGTGTCTGCTATTCGTAGTCAGATGGAGAGTCCGATACCATATGTGGCACCCCTTGGTCTCCAGCCATTCCCATGCTTTGGCTGGAGTTGGGAAGAAAAGCGTACCCTCGGCATCCTGTATTAGGAGCTTGGCGGAATACATGAGTGAGTATTTGATACCCAGCTGTCAAAGCTTCTGTTTGATCGCCATGAAGGAGCGCCGGCGTCTCTGCACCTCGTTTGTGTAATATGGGTAAATGTTGACTGTACCATTTTGTACCCACCATGGTAATTTGCATCTGGCCACTTACAGCACTTGGTCTAGGGGCCTGATTACGAGTCTGGCGGTCCGTGGACCACCACGGTGGTGGTGGCAGTAACACCGCTGCTGAGTTTGTGGTCAGAGCACCTAATTTCGATGTATGCGTTCCCACAGAAGAAATATTGCTGCTGCACCGCCTACAACACTAGTAATTCCCGTCCGCTGTCGGTGCTTTAATAGGCCAATGCATCTGTTGGAGGGAGGACAGCCCTCACAATCACAATGCGGCGTACCTCCGACGTGAATACAATGGTGAAACCACCACACCTGAGCTGGAGGAAACTGAAGGATATAAGGCGCATACTCATCTGTACTCACCTCTACACACCTCAAGACGCCAGTAACGCCATGGAGTCAGCTCTTAATGTCCTCCTGTTGCTGCTCCTGATTGATGCCCACCAACACTGTCGTCACCGTAACCGATGGTAATCCATATGCCTACCCGTCACCATCAAGTCAACAGCAAATAGAAGGCACAGCATGGACCTGCCAAGCTATTTTGGTGCCTGGGCCCAAACATTTTGTGTGTGCCCTTGCCCCAAGTGAATAGGGATGTATGTGCCAAGAACTGCTCCAACATGCCCCTCATTGCCAGGTCACGCACACTGCACAGGCACACCTCACTATATATGACATGTACAAAACTCAGAATCATGGAAAATGTAGTGTGCATTGATTGGTGTAACAGAACAGCAGCATCCCATTAGTACCCCACATGTTATTTTCCGTAACACCCTCACATTTCACTCTTGCAAGATCCTATTGTCACATTTAAGAGACTGTTGAAGGTATGTGTCATGAAACTGAAATACACTCCCTCTCAAAATATCTGTAATAGACCCCACACATCACCCACACTAAAAGGTCATGGCAGATACATGGGATAGCTATCAGTGTGAGAACCATACAAAGGTCATATTGTAAACACTCCCTGCTGAATAGGCTTGACTCAACATGGGGGGGAGGGGGGGCGGTCCTGAAAGACTGTGGCCCTGGCCCACATAGCACCTTGCACATGCCTCAAAATCTATATGTGCCCTGGAACTGTGGCATGAAGTATATTAGGGGCAACCAATACCATCATCAAGTGCCATGCATATGTAGCCAATGTGGAAGTGCAAGTCAGAAAGGCAAACATGGAACAGGATTAGTCTCACATGTACATCAAGTATGTGTAAGCTATTTACACTAAAAAGGACACATCTCCAAAAACAGTGAACAAAGACATGACAATCCAACACTTTCCACCTGTGAATGTAACAAATAACTACCTTGCACACATCAAACACACATCCAACCTACATCATAGGGAGAATAGCAAGTTAAATGATGGACAGATTACCCAGAGCAAGTTGAAATACTTTACCATATGATATCACACCCATTTTAATTCCAAGCCCTCATTTTAATGCATCCCACATATGCATCAATTGAACAGTTAGCCTTCTCCTGTGTAATTCCAGCACTGGTTCCAAGCTCAGATTACATCATCCCCTTCAAATGGATCATCAATCATGGTGAAACAGACAGAACTGCTGACACATCCCCCAAAGTATACAATAACATATATTAGTTAGAAAAGTAATGCCAGGACCATTGTGTTCAAAACCAAACAAAGGATTGTATTTATCCAAGAAAGGAATATACTAACAAAGGTCAATGGCCAGTGTAAAGTCAGCTGGCTCTTGTCCAGCTAAATGCTGTGCCACCAAACTTGCCAATAGGACACTGCTAAGGAATCTCCTC
Source organism: Calotriton arnoldi (assembly GCA_963921515.1). Taxonomy (NCBI): domain Eukaryota; kingdom Metazoa; phylum Chordata; class Amphibia; order Caudata; family Salamandridae; genus Calotriton; species Calotriton arnoldi. The sequence continues at coordinate 762,852 of CAWUFW010005039.1, forward strand.
ATAATGGGGCATTTATAGGGCATGCCAGGCACCTCAATCGTACGATCTGTGAGGGGGAATGTTTTTTTTAAAGGGGGTCCTTATTGTGGGGAGTGGGGGTTTTGGGATAGGAAGAGGACTGCTTATGTTTAGGAGGGGTGGTTTTGGAGGTGGAAGGAGTGGAGCAATGTTTGGAAGTGGTAGACTTGGAAGTGGAAGAGGTGAATGGGGCAGGAATAGGGCTGGATTCTGAGGCTGCAGGGGTGGACTTGGCTCTGAAAGGGAGAGGAACTGTCTTGGAATGGGTGGCTTCAGGTTGGGGAGGGGTGATGGCAAGGGCAAAGGAAGGGTCTTCTGCAGGGAACTTGGGAAGAGGTGTGGTAAGGAGTAGGGACGGGAAGGTAGTGGATTATGTGTGGCTGTTGACTTTGAGACTGATGTGAGTGGAGGTGCATGGGGTCAGGTGTATGTGGCGCAAGTGTGGGTGTGTCTGGTGTCACTGGTGTTTGTTGGGTGCTTGATTGCTTGAGTGTGAGTTTCTTGGCAGTGTAAGTACCTGGAGATGTATCTGGGATGTTGCTGCAGTGGACGTGCTGGGTATGGGTGTTGTGATAATTGATGTGGTGGTGACTATGGATGTGGGGGTGCATGTTTGTATGGGTGTCTCTGTGTTATATGGGGTGAGATGGTGGGTGTCTGTTGTGTGCATGCGTGTGGGTTCCCCTGTGTGGTGTGTGTATGTGGGGGTGGTGATCTCACTGGTGGGTGCAATAGGGCTGGTTGTGGCTGTCAGTGTGGTGGTGTCTGCAGTGTCTGCATGTTTGGATGTGTGTTTGCGCTTTTTGTAGTCTTTGGACTTGTGTGTGGATGTGCTGCTTGGGTCTGTATGAGTGTGTGTGTGTGCAAATGTGTGCATGTGCGTGGGACAGGTTTGGGGATAGGAACACAAGGTGTCATTGAGGAGGCCAGAGCCTGAAAAGATCCCAGTAGGCCAGACATGGCACCGTGAATGCCTTCCAGGTAGGCCACCACTTGCACAAATTGACCAGCTAGCCCTGGATAGCATTCAACAGTGCATTCTGACCCACAGAGATCTTGCTCATGAGGTCAATAGCCTTCTCACTTAGTGCAGCAGGGGAGACAGGGGCGGGGGCTGAAGTGCCTGGAGCAAAAGAGACTGGTGCCCTCACAGGGGACTGCTCACTGCCAACTGGGTGTGGAGCAACAGAGAGGGTGGAGCTGGACCTTAGGGTTGCGGGCAAGGATGATGTTGGCAAGTGTCCTGCATCACCTTGCACCACTCAGAAGTGTCCACTTGAGGCTGACTCCAATGATGATGAAGAATTGGAGCTCCCCTCCTCTATGGCTCTCCTACCACCCTCTGGATCACTGGGTTCCTCTGTGTTGGCAGTATCGTACCCGGAACTACTGTGGCCAGCTGTGCCCCCACTGATGTTGCCTTCTCCTCCTATTCTTGCCTGAGATGATGCTGTAATTAGGAATGAAATCAGTTTCTTATATATGAGGTAACACACCTGACCATGTGATGTACACAATAGACATATCAAAGGTGCATTGGGTGCTCCAGTCCTAAGTCAAACACAATTGGCTCCAACATTAGCCTGAACACATGAATGCATGGGACGTAACCTGTCACCAGTTGCTCATAGTGATGTCATCACCCAACACAGCCACAAGACCAACAGTGAAGGATACTTCACGTCATCCAGATGGATCTACTCCCATGATCACCACCTCCTATACTTTTGGCCAAGTAGGCCGCCAAAGTTGACACCTCTCCACAAATGTTAAGGAGAGACAACATAAGTATGGGCAGTGTACACCCAAGGACCTGAAAACACCAAATGGGCCCATCAAATGACACCTCATCGTGTACTGCGTATCAAATTGGACAGCTATCTTGCATCACTTTTTGCAGTTGCAGAAACATGGTCACTTTCTACTGAGTAATTCACACTGTTCGGACATCACATACCTAAAGTCATCAAGTATTCACTGTCATATTAGTCCAATCAAAGGTGATATGCATTAGCTTTGCAAGGTTTCACATGTATCAGTGAATAGTAGACTGCACACAATCTTGGCCTAATATGTGGGTGATCAGTGAAATATAGCACACAGCAGAAGTCACATTACCTTAAGGACATCCCCATTCCAACTTTGCACAGGCTGACCCCCCCATAAATACTTACCATTCCTGAAAATCTAGTGAGTAATCGAGGCTCATGTGTCACAGTGACTATCAGTGACATTAACAGGTTCTTGAAGCTTTTTCCTAGGGTGTTCGCCTATCACAGTACCCATTGGTTTACAAAACACATAATGGCTTGAAATATTCAGTGAATGTAGAAAGATATTATCTTTTTTTTTTTTATAATTCTTTTTATTAAACATCATCGACACAACACATCACATCGACACATGAGCAGGAGACAATACATCTTCCAATCTTCTGACTCGGGTCACAGAGAATCAAGTCACAATGAACAATATATGACCATTAGGGGGTTACAAGAGTCTCGTCTTCATTCAGGGGCACCGGTGGGGTGCAGATATTTCCTCTGTATGAGTTTCAAGGCCCCCATACCCTGTTCCATTTCTTGGGACACCCTCTGGCTACATAAACTGATTTTTCCCGGAACATGCACCAGTCTAAAACTTTCTTCCATTTTCCTAATGTGGGCCCCCCAATTTTGTGCTATGTTTCTTTTAGCGATCATTACTGCCAGAGTTGCCCATTGCTTGGTGTAAGAGGTAAGGTCTGTCGGTTCCCAAATGTTGAGGAGGCTCCTGCGTGCCTCCGGCTGTAAATCGATTATGAGTACCTCACGAAGAGTGCGATGTAAGGCATGCCAGTAAGTTTGTATGAGTTCACATTCCAATATAATGTGTATAAAAGTGCCAACCTCCCCACACCCACGTCTGCACTCCCCACTATCTGTCCTGCCCATACGGACCAACCTCGGCCCAGTGATGTAGATCCTGTGTAAAATATTAAGTTGTATTAAACGTAACCTGGCCTGGACCGCCACCTCCCTTGGGGAGGAGACCGCCTCTCGCCAGTCTTCCTCATCCAGTTCTAGGCCGTCCCTCATCCATTTCTCCTTGAGGGACTGGAGGGGGTCTTCCATATTGTTAATTAGTTTTTTGTAGATCAGGGAGATGGTTTTTTTCGGGAAGGTGGCCATCAAGTAATCTATCCTCCAAGGGGGAGGCGTCTGGGAGGGGGGACTTACTAGTGAGGTGTGCATGGAGGGCGTGCCGAACTTGGAGATACCTATAGTGCTCAGTGTCTGTCAGACTATATTGCTGTTGAAGGGAGGTAAAGGGAAGGATTTCATCTTTGACCCAGAGGTCTTTAATCTGGGAAATTCCAATAAGGTCCCATTTATCAAACCCCTTAGTTTGCCACAGGTTGCCCAATTTTTGGGAATTCCAGAGGGGAGTTGCCAGTGTGAGTCTGTGGTCCCATCCCAGGTGTTTGTTCACCACATGCCATATGTGGACTGAATGTGCGGTCGGACGCGTGAGGGGGTATTTACGGGGCCTGGAATAGAGTGCTCTACTGTAGTCCCCTCCTGGGAGGAGCCATCTATCCATAGCGTACCCAGGGTCATCCGAACGACCGTACATCCCCTGATTTATAGCAGCCAGATGGGCCGCCCAATAATATTTTTTAATATCTGGGAGACTGATGCCACCGTCGTACCAGTTGAGGGTGAGTTTAGCTAAGGCAATCCGGGGCTTACCGTCCCATAAGAGATCTCTTTGAAGATTCTCTATCTCTTTAAAATATGATTTGGGAACTGGATCCATAGAGTTCTGGAGAGCGTAAAGGAAACGGGGCAGAGCCATCATTTTGAAAAGGACGGCCTTGCCCAACAAAGAGAGGGGCAAAGATTTCCAGTTTTTGATATCTCTTTTCAATCTCTGAATTGGTGGTAGGAGGTTGTGGGTGAAGCGGAGCGCGGGACTTTATGTAATAAATATGCCAAGGTAGCGGAAACCATCTGACGCTATCTGGATCGGGCAGCTCCTCGGGAGAACGGGCGACTCTCCCTGCAAGACATAAACCACGGATTTGGACCAGTTTATGGTAAACCCGGAGTATCTGCCAAACACTGCAAGGATGTCCAGCAGGCATATTAGAGAGGCTCTCGGGGAGGTCAGATATAGCAGAATGTCGTCTGCATATAGTGATATCTTATCTTCCCAATCCAGGGACCAGCGCATACCGCGGATCACTGGATCTCTGCGGATCCATGCCGCCAGGGGTTCCAGGGCTAAAGCAAAAAGGAGCGGCGATAGAGGACACCCCTGGCGCGTACCTCGGCTTAGTTGAAATGTCATTGACTTGCGGTTGTTCACGACAACTTGAGCCATGGGCTGTGAATATAATAGCCGGACCCAGCTCACGAATTGGGGTCCGAATCCCAATTTGTCTAGTACGGCAAAGAGATACGGCCATTCCACCATATCAAACGCCATGGTGGCGTCTAGCAATACTAGTACTGCTGGTTCTAGGATAGTTATGGCTCTGCCCAACACTCCATGCAGTCTGCGTAGATTTAAGGCTGTGTTGCGGTGTGGCATAAAGCCTGATTGGTCAGGGTGTACTAGGCTATCAATCACTTTTACCAGACGTATTGCCAATAGTTTTGGTAGGATCTTGGGTTCTGCATTGAGCAGTGATATCGGTCTATAGGATGTACAACAGGCTTTGGGTTTACCCTCTTTGTGAATGACCACAATGTTTGCTATCTTTTGATCTATAGGAAGTGTCCCCTTTTCCCTGCTATCCATGAACATTGAGTGGAGGTATGGGGCTATCTTATCCGGTCTCAGCTTGTATAATTCGATCGGTATGCCATTGGGGCCCGATGCTTTCCCCGAATGAATCACCCGTATCGCCTGAGCCACCTCACCATCCGAGAAAGCAGACTCCAGATACTCACGATTCTCGTCTGTGAGGGTGGGGAGTGCGATATCACGGAGTAAGGCACTGTTCCGTATACTGCCCTTTCGTACTGTATACCGTCTGATAATATTCTGCAAACTGGTCAGCTATTTGCTGCGGGTCAGTGACTGCGTCGGTACCCTCTGCGTTCAGTTCAGGTACAAGACGGGCAGCCCATTCCTTCCTATCGAGCCATGCAATCAACTTCCCTGCCTTATCTCCTTGTTCATAAATTCTGCTCTGCGTTTCCCTCCCCTGCGCCCTAGCTCTATCCGTTGCTATGCCTCTGAACTCATCTTGTTTTAACTTCAAGAGGTGCAACTTCTCAGGAGTCACTGCAAGCTCTAATTCTTCTTCTAATTTAAGCACTTCGTCTTCCGCCTGCACCAAATCTTTTTGTTTGTCTTTTTTTTTTACCCGCAATTAGGGATATGGCTTCCCCGCGGATGACTGATTTATAGGCTTCCCATAGCGTTTGGGCTGATTCTACAGTTCCCTCATTTTCTTGGAAGTAGTGGTCCGTGGCCTGGGTTATTTTCTTTCGAATATCGGGATCACGTAAATACCACGGATTAATGGGAGCAATTCTCCCTGCACTCTTTTGGCCCAGGACCACATGCATCCAGATCGGTGAATGGTCTGAGATACCTCTGCCTAAATGGCGGATCTCCCGAATATCGAGCGCCTGCGTCGCTGGGACTAGGATGTAGCCAATACGGGACAGACTACGATGGGCACCTGACAAGAAGGTGTATTGGGCCCTATCCGGGTTATGCATCCTCCATCCATCCACCAATCCCATGGCCTCAAGGAAATCAGGCAGCCACCGCTGTGTGGGTCTAATGTCCCGCGGGGGGTGACGGTCCAGCGCTCCCGACACCACTGCGTTAAAATCTCCTCCTATCACAAGGTGGCCTTCCGGCAATGACAAAAGTACTGTGCCCAGATCCTTAAATGCGTCACTCTGAAGGCCAGGGGGAACATACACTGAGACGAATGTGACAGTCCTACCCTCCCACAGACCCAAAACTCCTACATATCTACCCCGATTATCGGACCATGTGGATTGTGCAGTGAAGGAGAACGAGTTTTTGACTAAGATGCCCACTCCTCGTGACCCGGTTGTGAAGCCTGCGTGCGCCACTAATTTATATCCTCCCCTATTCATTGCCTGGCATGTGTTCCCAATCAGATGTGTTTCCTGTAAAAGGATAACGTCTGGGGCCTGTCTTTTGATATACTGATGGACCATACTACGTTTGATCTTGTCGCCAAGCCCATTGACGTTCCAGCTGAGGACTCTAACCCCTACATCCCTCTGTGTACCCATCTGAACTTATGTGATTAGATCGCTCCTGCACTGCATTACAACTTGTTGTAGTCGATCGAAAAAATCCTGCATAGGTTTCAAAACTTAACAACATTAACATTCCCTCCCAACCGCCCCCCACCCTGCGTCCCTGCACTCTGGGCTTCAAACTGCCTATGATCCAACTTGCAGAGTGCCTGTCGCCCCACAAGGTAACTAAATGTAGAAAAGTGGGGTACTTGGTGCCCCCTCCATCCCCCCAATGCAGAGAATACAATCGTGCAATCCCTTACATGTGAGTCAAAGTGTCACTCAATGTTATGCTTGAGAAAGGTTCATAACTTACAAGTATATCTGCTGGTGAGCCCCTGCGCTAGTTCCAACTCTCCATCTTGATCCAATTCGCACATAGGCCCAAATCGACGTCTCCCCCGCCCTCCGGATCACACCTGCACCCCCCCCCATCTGTTTTACCCCAGAATCTTTTGGATCACCAATCAGCGACTCTCCAACCATTCCGCCGCCGATTCCGGGTGTTCGAAAAACCAGGCCCTGCCGTCCGCCTCCACACGAAGCCTGGCTGGGAACAGCATGGCGTACTTGTAACCTTTGTCTCTCAGCGTCTTTTTGATCCCCAGAAAGGAGCGTCTCTGCCTCTGGACTAGCTGGGTGAAGTCCGGAAAGAAGGTTATGTCCGTGTTTTCGTATTTCAAGGGTGGCCCCGCCCTGGCATGCTGAAGTATAACGTCTCGGTCTCGGAAGTTGAGGACCCTGGCCAGGATCGGACGAGGGGGGGCCCCTGGTTTCGGGCGACCCCCGGGGACTCTATGGGCTCTCTCGATGACGAAAAATTTTCTGAGCCCCTTGGGCTGCAGGTGTTTAAGGATGAGTTCTTCCACGAAGAGATCCGTGGCCTGCCCTTCTGATTTTTCCGGGACACCTAAGATTCGCACGTTGTTGCGCCGCAGGCGTCCTTCATAATCATCCAACTTGGTTTCTGTGAATTTCCGGAACGTTTGCAGGTCTTGGACATCTGATTGTAGTTGGGAGGTATCTTCCACTAGGCTCGCGGTAGTGAGTTCAACTTGTTTGACTCGTTCACTCTGTTTATTCATATCCGCCCTGAGCAAATTGACCTCCATGGTAATGGCGTCCATCTTATGTTCCAGTGAAGTCTTGATCCCGGCGATCGCTTCTAGGACGTCTTTGAGCGTGGGTTCCGGATCTACCTCTCCTTGTGCTCACCCACCCTTGCCCGTAGGGGAGGGGTCAGGCACCAATGCTTTGGGGAATGTGTATCTGTCCAATCTATTCTGCTGCACAGGTTTGTTGCCCCTAGTTGACGACATTGCGCTGCAATACCTTGTCCCAGGTGTGACAACAGCGATGGATCACGACAAGGATAACAGTGCTGATTTACTCCCGGCGGTGGTGACTACCCTGCCACCCCACCCGGGTCTGCCGCTGATCTCCTAGGGGTCGGCCCCATAGACAGGAGGAGATCAGGTAGGTGCTGGCGGTTTTGGCACGTGGCTCGTGTGCCCGTTTGGCTGCTGGCCGGACTCACCCACGCCCCAACCCGAGGGGGCCAAGAGTACAGAAGCTATGCTGAGTTGCGCCCCGTGAAGGGTCAACGGCGCACACCGGGCGACAGGTTGCAATGATGGTGTCCCCTGGGGGGGTATAGGTCAATCACCACTCTGCCTCTGCCACTATGTGTGATCCTGGCTCTCGTCTCCCCCACAGACCTCCGTCGCGATGTGCAGCCCTCTCGGACCCGGCATGCACCGCCACTGTCTTCACCCCAATGAAGGGGGGGGAGAAGGAAACACCGGACGGCCTCTGGTCTGTGGGGCCTTAGTCTTGCGGTGTCAGTCACGGGTCAGATCGCACCCCGTCCAGGCCTCAGTCGATGCGGCGTCTGCCTCAGATCGATGCTCCGGGTCGGTTGCTGCAGGGATGCACACCGGACGCCTCCCGGTCAAGGATTCTCCGTGGTGGAGCCACAGGGAAGAAGCTCGCTCACTACCTTTACCACCACATGAGGCCCCGGCTTCACCGCACCGCCCAGGCCTCACTGCAGACGCGGCTGGTTCTCCGCCTCCGATCAATGTTTGGGGTCCGCCACCTCAGGATCGTGCACCGGACACCTTCCCATCCACGGACTGCACTTTTGAGCTGCGGATAATGGTACCGGATAGACGGGGGATGATAGGGAGTTGCGAGCTCCGCTAAGCTGCGGCCAACGCGCTTCGCGGCTTAGCCACGCCCCAGATATTATCTTTTAAAACATCTAGAGCACTCCAAAACTTATCTGACCACTCATAGAATTAACCTGCTATCATTAACATGTGCACCTCACATCACTGGATGAACCCGAGTCATGTCTTTGAAAAATGGATCATCACAAATATGTGTAAGTTCACCTCTCATGTATTCCATTTACCCACCAATTAGACATTAACATCTTACTTTCAGCAATGGATCAGGGCAGGAGTCACACACCCATCAATCTGTGCCCAGTCATAGCAGTGATGAAACATCAACTGTGGAAGAAACACATGACTAAAGAAATCAAGAAAACAATGCAGTCACATCATGTAGAGCCCATAACTTAGTGGTGAGACAACTACAGGAGCAGGCTGACACACAAACATGTAGGCATAATTAGCAATTGAACCAATGATGTGACAACAGTAATGTGATAATACATATGCAACTTACCACTGGAACATGTTGTGCAGTCACTGCATCCAAGGTGCACATCCGACTATGTCAAATGTGATAGACCTACCATCACATTACACACAGTAGTGAGTGAGCATCACTCATCACACAATGTAGACATTTGGCCTGTCTGGGCCAATGGTCAGCAGGGACATTCCACAACATCAGAACAATCCTTACTTGAGTCAAACATGTGAAAGCCCAAGTCTGGTTCATGGATGGGTCAATTAACACTGCTGTGTCCCAGGCCAATGGAGACAATAGGCAAAGCACATCATCATTCACCTACCACCTTGCCTATACATTTGAGATCAACACTTGTGGTTGGGACTTTGAGTCAGCCTCAGCTCAGATGGTGACATGCATGCCTGTAACCCAAAAAAATTGATAAGGACACTTGTACAACTCTGGCAATTACTTACCCCCTTGTTGCTGCTGTTGGGCCCACAACTGCCCATCAAGGCCGGGATAGGCCACCGCTGGGATACGGGCCATTAGGGGGGGTCAGGATATGGCACACGTCCCGCACACGTTGGGAGGACAGCCCCAGCTGGACCTCCGTGATCTTCCTGTCCAGCGTCTCAGGTCCTCCCACCTCTTGTGACAATGTAAGCTACGCTGCCTGTAGACCCCCAGGGACCGCACCTTGTTCGCGATGGCCTTCCACATATCCCTCTTCTGATGGGCGTTGAACTGTATAGAAAAAGAGAGGAAGCAAACATTAACCTACTGTAAGGTTATGTATATCAGTTTTGTAGTCACACATAAGTTTCACATCTGACACAAGCTGACACCAAGAGTGTATATACCGCATGGTTGACTGAGACAGAGATACACAAAAACACCAATAAACATTTCCCTAAGGCAATGTTGATTAACACAATCCCTGGTCATGACCCAAAAACACCTATGTAGAGCCACTCACATGAAGTACCCCAGTGGCACACCACATGCACAGTGATGTGAGCCACAATGATACCTTGTTGTGACCTTGTGATCTTGCTCAGGCTGCACACCTTTGTACTAAATTGGACATCCACTTGTAAGGCAGAAACATTGGCTTGAGGCCTACAGTCCATAGAGGCTGATATCAGGGTATATTCCATAGTTACAGTGATCCCACTATGACTGACTTGAAATGTGTGTCAGTGAGAGGATGTTCACCGGGGTAGAGTAGAAATGTCTAACAATTGATGCTACATATCAGTACAGCTTATTGGGTATGTCTGGCATGTATTGGCCCCATATGACACCTCTATCATGTGTGGGACTGACACAGTGAGGTCATTGACATACCATAGTGAGACCACCATGTTCAGGTAGATGATATGATAGCAGCTATTTCCCATAACTAGCAGCTCCCCATACCTGATAAAATATGTGGATTGTGAGTGTGGGACAGTCCTCATGGCTCTGTACCGTGCTAGCATTTACATTTGCACACTGTAGACAAAGTACTGGTGGAAATGAGCCAGTGTACTTTCAGTTACACGCTTTGTATACCTTTTGCACTGGACAGGCCTATCAATTCAAGGTGTTAACTCCATCACCGTGCAAAAGAATGTGCATGTGAGGACTGGCAGTGGTATTGTTGGGGGTCACATCTCAGTTAGTGTACACTTATGCTCAAACAGACCTACAGGGACATGACCCTTGGCATCAGTTGTACTGACACAGAGATACATCCTTAGCCTGGTCCATGATTGTGACTGGGCACAGTTTATTATCAGACCTTGCTCACTGCAGGGCCAGCATTCAGATGCCACATGTACAGCACATTACCAAAATGTCCCAATCACAAAGGATCATCTTGTGGCCATCCAACAATTAAAGTCAAAGCTGGGTGGGACCATTAAGGGGCCTGTGGCCTAAAGCTACCTCCTGCACAACTGTCTTGAGATGTCAAATTTGGGCAGAGGGATGAGTGGGCCAAAACATATTGCTAACATCATCCTTAACTACTCTTCACAGTGCACATACAATCCTAATGCTGCTAAGATCATGAACTTGGATTGGCTATTGGCATTTTCATTGTTCAAACAATATGACATGTACCATCAAATGTGGGAATGCATAGCTGGCTCCATATACACAACACTGACTTTAGGCCTTTTCACAATCATCACAACACATTGGTGATGTCACATACACTTTGTCCAGTGCCCAACAGCCAGTTACATATTTGTGTGATGTTGGTAGCATATCTAATAATACCACATATTGGAACATCATGTGTATCTAAACAACAATGTAGCCTGTATGGATGGAAATGATTGAGTCACACAAAATAATATTCAGTGTCAATAATTCACCTGCCTCTGGTGAGCCAAAGAGCTGGCTATAACGGGGGAGGGCATCATCTACCAGGGTCTCAAGTTCTTCAGGAGAGAAGGCAGTGGCCATCTCACCCTTTTGGCCTGGCATGCTTCCTCCCAGAGGTGGCAAACAGCAGCTGAAGTTGAGGAGGTGTTGATGGTAGCAGTGTCTGTAGGAAAATGAGCAAATGTAAAAATTGCAGCGTACATGTACGTGTCGCAGGGCCAGCTGTAGGGCGGTGCGATCGGTGCCACTGCACCGGGCGCTGACTTTGTGGTGGGAGAGGGGTGGGTGCCGTGTTTTCGAGTACAATATAGTTTTAAAAGCACCTGCTGTCGCGTTCCTTGCCTCCTGCAATTTTAAGGCAACCATAAAAATGTCAAGATAACTCTGATGATTGATGGACCTGCTGCAGAGAGATGGAGTTTTATGTAGTGGAAATTTTGACTCATCATAAAGTAGCGCAGGAGGTTAATATGCCTGCTGCAAAGCACGTGTACCACGCAGATCACAAAGTGCATATAATGTAAATAGGTCAGTGTGTTACTGCTTTTGTCAGAGAGCCCCTTTTGTTACTTGCAATTTATAAGTTTAAATCCTAATATAGAACAGTGAGCTATTAACTACCATCAAAGAGCTGCATGCAAACAGCAAGGTATAGATTAGAGTGTTATGATTTTTTTTCCCCCAGTTTTTTTTTTATCCTAATGTTGCAAAAAGGGTTCACTTGGGTTGAAATCAATACTTATTAGTAAAGCCAACCCCCAACAATGGTGTTATGTTTTAAATTCTAAGTTAGTACTTTTCCAGACCAAGCACCCTTAAACTATACTGTCTACCAGTATAAATGACATGTGCCTCCTGCACCTTGCAGTCCTCTGGCTTATGTAACATTTCCTATACACTGATTAACACACGTATGATTGTCTCTGTGTAATATGTGTGTGATGTAAAGTGCTTTGACACCCTACACTGGTATTAGTGGCGCTATAAAACGAATTAAATGTATCTGAGAGAGACTGGTTATGGAGACTTGAGGGGCATTGTTAAAGGGTGGTAGTGAGGGAATCCGTGGCAGAGGTGGCCATTGGGGGGGCGCCAACAAGCATTGTCGCATTGGGCGCAACCAGCACTAAAGCCCGCCCTGATGCATCGTACATGCTATTCCGCTATAATGGTAACAGCCAATGGCCCTCTACCGCCACCATCAACAGCGTTAGCCTATGACTATGTCTGTCGATGACTGAACCACCCATCGTGCGGTCACCTTCAACCGACGGCGTTCAGTCTGATTGTCAGAAAAGCGAGGTCAGGCAGCCGCCACTGTGGCAGTTGAGATAACTGTTGGGGTCAAATGCTTACATAGACTGTAGCGAATAGCCATGTTGAAACAATGGATAGTTTTGGCCTCTGTGTGGCATGCTACAGGGCATAATTCCCCTATTATCGCAGTGCAGTCTCTACCGCTGATGACGGTATTGTTTAAAAAAAATCCCAAAAAGAAATAAGTGCTGCAAATATCACCTTTATGGGGCAATATTTGCACATCAGTCCCCAGTAGACATGTAAAGGGCACAATGGGGATTTTATATGTATGTTGAACAGGAGACTGACCATATGTGACATATGTGGATCTATTTGTGAACATGTAATTTTCTGTGCCATGATTTGTTTTGTAAAACTGTTGCACATATGTTACTGTGGACACTGTGACCATTGCACTGATCTGATGTCACTCCACACATAGGTACCTCGAAAGAGTGAGAAGGAGGCAGCCTCCAGTGTACCACCCATTTCCAGACCTGCAACCAAGGAAGAGAGGGATGTTATTAAAATGTTTTGCCTGAATAAGGAAACCATCCGTGAATTATGTCAGCCTTTGGAGCCTGATCTCCTGCCTCACAACACAAATCCCAATTGTGTCACACCAATAGTCAAATTGATGGCAGCACTGCATTTCTTTGGCACAGTGGCGATTTCTGGTGGTATATCTCAAACAATGTTCCGTAATATGCACGGAGACGTCCTTTCAGCTTTGATGTAACACATAAACAGCTACTTCCAGTTTACCAGATGGCAGGATCTTGCTAATGTGAAAGCAGCGTTTTATGGAATAGCTCGCATGCCACATGTGATTGGAGCCATTGATGGCACCCATATTCCCTTGATACCTCCGCACAACAGGGAATAGACCTACCGAAACCACAAGCACTACCATTCAATAAACATGCAAGTTGTCTGCCATGCGGATTGGTACATCTCAAATGTCTGTGCCCGGTTACCAGGATCAGCACATGACTCCTTTGTGCTGCAGAACAGCACCATACCCAGCTGATATCACAACTCCAACCAGAGAGGGCCTGGCTTGTTGGTAACAATGAACTGTCCGAACTCTATATAGGAAATGTCAAGTTGTATCATGACAAACTGGTTAAGTAATTATGACACTTATGTCTGACTTCCATCTAGGTGACTCAGCGTATCCCAATAGAAGATGGTGGTTGGCACCACTGAGGAATCCTACAACGCCATGGGAAGTCTGCTTCAATGAGGCCCATGGAAGAACATGGCGGCCAGTGGAGCAGGATTTCGGTCTCCTGAAGGCCAGATTCCGATGTCTGGACAAGACAAGAGGAGCCCTCCTCTAGTCACCCGGGAAGGTGTGTCAGATCGCCGTGGCCTGCTGCATGCTGCACAACATTGCTGTGAGACATAACATACCTGTCATTGCAGATGATGACGACCATGCAGACCCATCGGATGAGGACCATGAAATGACAATTGGAGAAGATAGTGGTGAAGAAGAATGAGGGGACTTGCTTCAGGAACTGATCAATAACTTCTTCTCCTGAGTGTAAGTGTTTCTTGACATGACATACCTGGGACTGGCACAACAGCTCTTGTTGAAATGAAGTGAGAAGTATGTTGAGCTGAAATGTGAGGATGACCATACTTGGATGGGTAGTGATCCAAGGTGTATATGGCTCAAGATTGTGACACCTGGTCTCTTTGTCTCTGTTGCTAGTTGACCTTGGTTTGTAGTGTATGAGTGTGTTCTACCAATACTGACTATGTGAATTGTTATATATGTATGGTCTGTGAACTTATCTATATGCAATTTCCTGTTCTAGGTACCTTCACCACATCATCTTCATTTGAACATTTCAGAGTTGTGACATCTGCAGGCCTATGTTACCGTTTGGACATACAAGGGTGACATAGCCTGTTCCTGGAGCTGACAGACACCGACTTTGGGTGTAAAATGCTGTAGCAATACAACTTGCAAAGTTATTGATTGTGAGTTCAGAGTAATACTATGGACTGGTTTCCTGTTGTGTGTTGGTCCTGATACGCAGCGGCTCCTCCTTTAAGGCGGAGGAGCGTCGCCCCACCTGCTGCCAGTGTAGCAGGTACACACAGAATAATAAAATTGCATGCATGACAGATTGGCCAGCTGACTACAGATGGCAATCTGTCATGGGCACTTCAGAGCCTGCAATCCCAGTGTTGTAAACCAGCAGAGGGATTGCAGCCACAGACCCCAGCCTCAAAATGAGCGCAGGGTTAGCCTGCTCCAACCAATCCTGGAGCTGCTTTCAGCAACTCCAGGATTGGTTGGATTCACTTACAGGAAGTAAACCACCTTCCTTTCTGCTCGTCGTTGTTGGGAAGGAGAACATATTGTGACTTTTATGGCACGCTGTGCCCCATCATTTTTTAGTCTTGCTAGCCGCCCCTGGTCCTGATACTGCATGTGTTGCATCATGGACTCCAATCACAAGTGGCAGTGTAGCAGAACCCATGAAATACCCCCTCACATTGGGTTACTCCTGAAGTCTGGGGAACTGAATGCAGCTGTTTCTCTAACACTTCAAGGAAGCAAAGAGTAATCCTAGAACACAACTGAACATTGTTTGTGACATAACACCAGTTATAGGCCCGGTGTACTAGAATGATACAGCGGAACACAAATGCAGTGCTGCCATCTATTTGACAAATGTGTGACACATGTTTGATTTGTGAGTGCAGGGAGCAGGTGTTGACATTGATCATTGCTGAATAGCCTAATCATCTGAACATTTTCAAGCCTAACCCTTTTCTTCCATGTATGTTACATCTGCGATTAAACATTTTGTTTACTAGCACATATTTTGAGCTTAATTTCTTCATTGACATGATGATAGCCATTGAAGTTATGATGGGAGGAAGGAGGTATTTTACGACACATTGGTATGGATGTTTTGGTGACACATGGTTGTGCACCTATGGCAAACATTGTGTACATGCTAATTGTGCATACCGACTCAAGCAAATGTTGGTAGATTTGTAGGGTTCATATGGGGGTACATTAAAGGGTTGTGAGATATGAAATATTGTACATCTGTCCTTGAGATTTATGAAAAGTGTATTTATTGTTAGCGAACAATGAAAAAGATACAATAGGTGAAATAATGATCCGTGCAAAGAAACAGTGAATGAGTCAATCATGGTGAATGAAATCCTTGTTGTAGATGGCACATTGCTTGGAGTCCAATTTCCAACATACTTCGGGCATCAGGAAGGGAAATGGGTCTAGGAATAGTCCACAAAGTGAATGGTTGGCAGACATAAGGGGAAATTAGGGACTGGGTATGGTGGGAATTGGTGGCTGGGTACTAGGAGGGAGGGGTAGTGGTGTTGGGCCAGTGAGTCTCACAGTTGGGGTCTGGCCAGTCTGACCTGATGGACCAGCACCGTTGTCCATGTCAAGATGACCGGCACTATCCTCATCACTGTTGGCGTGCTCCTGGGGTGCAGGGGGTTCTCCTCAGTTTCAGAGAGGTGTGTCCACCTGTTATGAGCGAGTGTCCTGTTGGAAAAAGGAGAACATTGTTATTGTTAGAAGTGTGATATCTGCCTCCAAATCTTGTCAAAGGCAATACAATAGGTAGAGGTTTATGCGTTAATAGATTTCAGTGTTAAAGCACATGTTGGACAGACAATTTTTTATTCCTTAGACAAGTACTTCTGATACGCAGCTCATAGCATGTCCTGAGTTGTGGTCTGTTTGGTCATAACATATACATCACATCTAAAATATATTTTATCCAACGCATTTGAGATGTGTAATGTGAAATTGAACATTTCAAGGCCCAGCAGAGTACAATCAATCAATCAATCATGTCACTTATAAAGCGCACTACATACCCGCGAGGGTCTCAAGGCGCTGGGGGAAGAGGGGGGTGGTGCTGCTACTGATCGAAGAGCCAGGTCTTGAGGAGTCTTCTGAAGGCCAGTAGGTCTTGGGTCTGTCGGAGGTTGGTGGGGAGGGTGTTCCAGGTCTTGGCGGCGAGGTGGGAGAAGGATCTGCCGCCGGCGGTCGTTTTCCGGATGCGGGGGACTGTGGCGAGGGCGAGGCTGGTTGAGCGGAGCTGGCGGGTGGGGGTGTAGAAGCTGAGTCGTCTGTTGAGGTAGGCTGGTCCGGAGTTGTGGAGTGCTTTGTGTGCGTGGGTGAGGAGCTTGAAGGTTATCCTCTTGTTGACAGGGAGCCAGTGCAGGTCTCTCAGGTGGGGTGTGATGTGGCTGCGTCGGGGGATGTCGAGGATAAGACGTGCAGAGGCGTTCTGGATGCGTTGCAGCCGTCTCAGGAGCTTAGCCGTCGTTCCTGCGTAGAGGGCGTTTCCGTAGTCCAGCCTGCTGGTGACGAGGGCCTGGGTGACTGTTTTTCTTGTTTCGGTGGGGATCCACTTGAAGATCCTGCGGAGCATTCGGAGGATGTTGAAGCAGGATGAGGAAACGGCGTTGACCTGCTTAGTCATGGAGAGGGTGGGGTCGAGGATGACCCCTAGGTTGCGTACGTGGTCGGTGGGTGGCGGGGCTGTTCCCAGTGATGTTGGCCACCAGGAGTCGTCCCAGGCTGAAGGGTTGGAACCAAGGATGAGGACCTCCGTCTTGTCCGAGTTCAGCTTCAGGCGGCTGGTCCTCATCCATTCGGCGACGGCCTTCATTCCTTCGTGGAGGTGGGCTTTGGCGGTGTGAGGGTCTTTGGTGAGGGAGAGGATCAGCTGGGTGTCGTCGGCGTAGGAGATGATGTTGAGGTTGTGCTGTCGGGCGACGTGGGCGAGGGGTGCCATGTAGATGTTGAGACAGTACAAGACAGTAGAAGACCCAACTTGTTTGTGTATTTGCCAATACTGATCATGTGAGCAGTGCAGAGTCAAAGAGTCAACTGCCACTTCACATATTTTGCATTGGGTTCATGTCTGTCACTGTTGGACAAACACACTTGTTGTGTGGTCCATCATGGCATGACATATTTCAGGTGATGTGACCAGGACTACATACAGGACAGCATGGTGACGTCTTTTAGGAGTGCATTGGATGTGGATTGGTCACTCCTTGAGACTGGATGACTCAGTTGTTATTTGTGTTACTTGTGACATTATGCACAATCAAAGTTTCATCTTGTTTCGAATGACTGAGAAAGTGCATCATGGTAGTTGTAGTCATGTCAAAATCCATATAGCCTACAATATATTGCTGGTAAGTGTGACATACCTGTAGACAATTTTCTTTTCATATGGGCCATAGCTTTACATTGGGGCAGATAAGATGTATCAGGAGTTAAATTTCCTTTGTAATACACTTACAGGCATCATGGCATGGTGTGGAGATTGTTGTGACATACCCTGTATGTAGGGCTCCTGGTTTTATGTTTTTTTTTTTACATTTCCGTCTGTATTTATATTTATCCATATTTATTTTTGGGCATGGCATGGTGTGGAGATTGTTGTGACATACCCTGCATGTAGGGCTCCCGGTTTTATGTTTTTTTTGTTTTACATTTCTGTCTGTATTTATATTTATCCATATTTATTTTTGGGCCATTTGATTGGTATTTAATTATAATTATTTTATGTTTTATAATAATAAATGGGGTCATAAAATGGTATAATTGCACATTTATTTAACTGATAAACATGCACTCATACTTTGATGAGTGCCGCGTTTTAGCAAATTAAGCATCTAAATATAAGAAAAAACTACACCAGGAAGTTAATATTAGCATTAAATATAAATATATGGTAACATATGCCTATATTTTAGGGAATCTCATCCTGTTTTTAATTCTCCATGGTGTCGATCTGATTAGCAGTTGGTCTGGAAATCATGAAGGACAGCAAAGAGAGTCACTCACAAGAAGCACAATTTTCTGTATTTTTCCACTTTTAAAAATAAATACAGACAGGAAATAGATTGCTTTCTGTCTGTCTTTATCTGTAAAAATCAGTAAAAATGGAAAACTCGAAGCCTTACCTATATGCGACACAAAACATTCACACGTTATGATTTACCTCTCTGATACTGATACTTTGCTGATTGTTAGTTTGGGACAAATTTGCTACACACATTTTTGGGAGCTGGTATGTGAACAAACAGTGGGATGAGGTTTCTTGTGAGTTTGTGATGTTTCACTTACCAGACTCTGCTCCCCCAGTTATTCCATGCATGCCTTCAGCATGGAGGATGGCCAAGACTTTCTCATCGCATGGTAGAAACTGTACTGGTGTACTAGCGTACTGGGAGGGCCACCACCAGTCTTTAGGGCCTCCAGGTGCTGCCTAGAGGCCAGGTTACACACGCTGAACCTGAGGTCGTTCCAGCACTTCCTAATATCCCCCTGTGTGCCTACCACATTGACTTTGAGGATGATTCTGTCCCACATTTCGCTTTTCCTGCTGAGAGGAGTATGTTGGACTTGTGCACTAAACAATTGTGGCTCTACTCTAACGATTTCATCAACCATGGCAGACTGCTCTTGCTCCGAAAACTTGGGATTTTTGGTTTTGGGCATTATGAACGGATGAAGGGAGTAACACTACAATAAAAAATGAACAGGCACCCTGGAGAAAATAGCGATGGAGCAAGGGAAGTTTATGGTGAATGACATGTGAGCTGGAAGAAAAAAATAATTTCACCAGGGTTTCCTGACTCAATGTAGCCTCTGACCATGCTGTGAGCTGTGGAGTGGCAAAGGATCATGATTTGGAATGGAGTGTGTTTTACAGTGTGCTATGCAGGTGTCTTCAACTAGCCTGGAAACACCAGGTGAGTTGTATTCAGGTTCTTCCAATGTCCACGGTTCTATTGCTTTGCTAAGCGCAAGCCTCCAATGTTTCCCGCCGTCGAAGAACCGCTGTGGTTTCATTGTAATTTGGCCAGTGGAAAACCGCTGGCTCGACAGTGTTAATACTGAAAGACCCTTCTCTCTGTATATCTTAGCATTCGCAAAACCATCTTGCAATCTGGACACCATTTTGCATTATAATTGAAACTGCTGCTTGGTTATTTTCATGAAATGATCTTTTTGTAAGTTTTGTTTCCCAATGTTGAGCTTTTCTTTCTGCAATTGCAAGTGTCCTGGTTAGTGCATGCCTTTCCCGTTAGATAGAGCCCTTCTCCCACCTGTCTGGTGGGGAGGATAGGCCAGATGACCTTGGGCAGTAGATAGCCTGTGCCCGGCTGCAGAATCGAAACTTATGTTCTGTACCCCCATTGTATTACAGCACCTACTAGTGTTTTTCCATAGTAGGCGGGCCTTTGTGGACTCCGCAACGTACATAATGTAATTTTATGCTTACAGGGTCCAGTCCCTCGACAGCCATCTCAGGAGGCTGGTCAGACTGTGTAATATGCAGTGTATGCAGTGTAATAGCAATAAATAATCTGGTTTGTATTCTCTACTGTCTGACCGACTCTTCATTTGTAGGAAGGCAGAGAAGGTGGTCGTAAGTGACCCGAGCGGCCCTTTTCGGGTCACTTCCTTCAGTTGGCATCCGAATAGGGACTCCATCAGGTGACCTCATCCTCGCCCGCGGACGGGTGAGGAGGACGGGCCGCGTTGGGTCGGATGGGCGGATCGGGGGACCCCTGCACGATAGAGTTTTGCACTCGCATCTGCCCCGCCTGTCTGATCGGGCGGTGCACTGCCCAGTGGTCATCCCGACTGGGGTCCTGAATGGCGAAACCCTTGGATCTGACCGTTTGGTCCGAAGAGTCGGCAGTGGAGAATAAATTTGTTTGACCTGTGTGCACCAGGTGGGCTTGTTTGGTTCTCTGTCGTCATGAAGTTTGTTTGGTGGGTACTTTTTGTTGGTCTAGGAATAAGTTTTAGACAAGCGCTTGCATTTGATTTTGAATATCTTTTTAATATGGTACCATTTTGTTAATTTGTGATTGATGCAATCCGCGGAAGCGACTTTTGGTAAAAGCACGAGTGCATTTTAGTGTAATTGTGTGGTGAATGGGTTTCTTTGTGTGAGCAGAATGCCTTGCTGGAGTGAGTTGTGTTGTGTGGGGTGTCGTTGTTGTTCTGCTGATGCTCGATTGGAGGAAAAGCAGCCCGCACCTAGGGAGGGCACTCCAAATTATGACATGTACGTCAAATACGGCCTTGGCCTCATTATATTTAGTACACTATTGCACAAATATGCGAGGGACAACGCTGAATTGCAGTGGCCGTCAATGGGCACATTTGATGAGCAGAAATTGAATTATTCGGAGGAAAAATTGTTTGCTAAACGTAGCAGGCAGTCGATGTTTGATCATCTTCAGGTATGGCGAAAGGAAGCTAAACAGAGCTGAATGAAGGCGGAAAGAGAGGCGCGGAGGGAGAAAACGCAGACATTGACTCAGAAAGCAGTGGCGCATGATAAAGAGAAAGTGGAGAAGGGTATAGAATGTGCCGATAGGAGGTTTCGATTGCAATGTGATAAGTCCTATGTTGCTAGGGAGGAGGCAGACACTTTTGTGGAAGAATTATTGGAAGACAGACCGCCTCCCCTTATGCCCCACATAGAATATATCCTGTCGTCCCACAGGCCTTGCCATCTGCCTCTGCCCCCCTGTTCCTGCTGTTTCTGGTATTGATCAAAGTGCTTTTGTTCCGGCATCACCAGCTTCTTCTTTGGCTCCGTCCCCCACAGTCGCCGTGGCTGCTAGTCTTTCTGCCACTCCTGTTGTTACGGCGTCACTCTCTCCTTCACAGACACTTAATACTCAGCCGATGTTGCCTTGATGCCTCCCCCTTCGATTACTGTGCTGTCCCCTCTTCTCTCTTCTGCCCCCTTGTTAGGTGCCGAGACACCGGTGCGTGGCCAGGACAACGGGGATGGGGCAGTTGCAAAGGAGCGATTGGGACGGGTGTTGATTCGATCTGATGTGGGAGATATGGAGAAAACGATGGTGGCCAATCAGGCTGCCCAGTGGGCCTGTAATCCTATTTATGGTGTTGAAGATGTATGGAGTGTGTTAAAGGACTATGAGCCGTTTGTCCAGCAGCATGCCCTTAAGCACATGTCGGCTACTTTGATTGGACTTTGGGAACAGTGTTTTAAAGGTGTCGCACCTCAGGCTGTTTATGATATTAGGGACCAAGTGTATGCCACGGGCATGGCTCCAAATGAGGTTTTTGCTAGTGTTACCACATTGATTGGATATCGAGGTAGATTGCATCAGAAATCTCCGACAATGATATCTCAGTTCCCGATGAGGGAAGTTCACCCCATTTTCCACCCGGAGATACCGGAGCTACGTGATCAGCATGATCAGGTGACTAGGCAACGAGTAGAGGCCCGTTTTCAAGAACAATGGGTTTATACTCCATGGAAGAGGAGTGAAGTCCTCTCAATGAAGGCTCAGTTACCCAACCACAGAAAAAATCCTACTGCGTACTATAAAGAATTGACAGAGGCTGCTGCATCGACGGTAATGACGTTGGTAGATATTGAAATGTTTTTTGGCTTATTGGTGCCAGTGAATATCTGGCGACAGGTACATACTCAGGACCATGCCCTAGAATTGGATGGTACTTGGGACGAGATTAGGACGTGGGATAAGGAGAGGAAGCCTGGTGAAAAGCCCAAGGCTGAGATCTTGGCTTTGCCATACCGCATTATTACCTATATGCACTCCCTTATCCCACCTCGGAAGGTGGACTGGGATAAGCTGGCTGCATGTCGTCAGAAGAAAGATGAAAGTGTGTCTGATTTCTTTACCCGGTTCGAAGCTGTGTTCTTGGATTTTAGTAGCCAGGATTTGACTTTGGAAGGGGGTATCCGATTGTTTGTCAACAGGTTTGTCACAAATTTGCTCCCAGAGATTGCAACCCGGTTGCAGGCTGCTGAGAGTACGTGGACTACTTCTACCCCTTCGGTGATATTGAGTATGGCTCAGTATTATGAGCATAGAGAGAACGAGGAGAAAGATAAAATAGAAAAGAAGACGAAGGAGCTGAAGACGAAGGTATTAATGCAGCAGGCATCCAGGGGGCAGGGACGGGGTCGAGGTGATGGACCGGCCAGGCAGCTGCCTCGTACTAGCCGAAATGCTGTGCCTGTGGGCCCAAATCAATGTGCATATTGCAAGGAGGAAGGGCACTGGCACAGCGAGTGCCCAGTTTTGCTGCAAAAGGTTGTGGCTCCTAGAGGACGGGGGGAGAGAGGGTGAGGCCGGGGAGCATGCAGTCAGGGTGGAGATCAGGCTACTGGGACATCACTGGGCCGTTCCGATCAAAGTTACTTTGATGACGTTCGGGGACGACAGTATTATCATGATGATTATGATTTGGATGAGGTGACAGGGATGTCTTACAGCTAGGACAGCCAGGGACAGGGTAAGGGACCAGTTCCGATACCTGTAGATCAGCATGGACCTTATATTAGTGTGGATTTGCAGGGCTCGGAAAATAAATTTTTGGTGGATACAGGAGCAATGAATAGTTCTGTTTCGAGGTCACTGGTCCCTGGGCTTCCCTGTCTGGCCATAACAATGTTTCGGTTGGTTTTTCTGGTGTGCCGGTAGTAAGCCCCATCTCCAAACCCCTTGCTTTGACTATAGGCCCCTTCACCGTTGATTCGCCGTTTTTATTAACATCAAATTGTGGAGAGAATCTGTTGGGATTAGATCTGTTGAAGAAGTTACATGCTACTATTTACTGTTCTCCGGATGGTGTCCATATGACAATGGGTCCAAGTATGGTTAGTACTACGAAATGTTTGTCTAAAGATGCACCCCTCCCAGTTGAGTTTAAGGATGTCCCATCTACGCTGTGGGCCACAAGCGACACGGATGTAGGACTTTTGCAGATACCGCCAGTTTCTATTCAGGTTAAAGAAAATGCCATATTGACTCCTATCCCTCAGTATAAGATTTTGCACGCAGGGGAACAGGCGTTGTTGCGCATAATACAAGATTTGATTCAGTCAGGAGTTGTAGAGGAGACAGCGGCAAATGTGTGTAATAGTCCCATCCTTCCTGTTCTTAAGAGGCCACCTCCGGGTTCCTCTGATGATGTTGCTGATGTTTATCGTTTTGTGATTGATCTGCGCGAAGTTAATAAAATTGTGGTTCCTCAGTTTCCCGTGGTTCCTGACATTAGTATGAGGATCTATTCTGAACAAACTAGATATGCAGTAGATTTTATTTTAGCAAAAAATGGTGGTGCATGCGCAGTTATTGGCGATCAGTGCGTAGTGGGAATAACCAATATGGAAAAGAATATTACTAAGCATATCTTGGACATTATTGAGAATGTCAAAAGCATGGAACCAGGTAATTGGAGTTGGTACCTTTTTGGATTTGGGGTTGGCTAATAGAAAAAGCAATCTATCTCGTTGCTATATTAATACTTTGCTGTGTCCTTATTCAATGTCTTCCAATGTGCTGCACATATTGTATCTCTGTATTGACTCCAAAGGGGAAGATATCGATTCATGATACCAATGCTGCAATAATGTTACAGAAAGAAATAGACGAAATGATGATCATAGACGAGGGTATCTTCGAAACTTCTACTCTTCTCATAGAGCACATTCCTACTATTAACGATATGAAATGTGTATAAAATAGCTATGTGCTTTTATTATTCATTTATGTTTTGCTTTGGTTTCCAATTGTAGATGGTTAGTTTAGCTCATGCTAACAGGAGGGTTTGTTAATACTGAAAGGCCCTTCTCTCTGTATATCTTAGCATTCGCGAAACCATCTTGCAATCTGGACGCCATTTTGCATTATAATCGAAACTGCTGCTTGGTTATTTTCATGAAATGGTCTTTGTAAGTTTCGTTTCCCAAGGTTGAGCTTTTCTTTCTGCAATTGCAAGTGTCCTCGTTAGTGCATGCCTTTCCCGTTAGATAGAGCCCTTCTCCAACCTGAGGATAGGCCAGACGACCTTGGGCAGTAGATAGCCTGTGCCCGGCTGCAGAATCGAAACTTATGTTCTGTACCCCCATTGTATTACTTTTATTTATTTATTTATTTATTTGAAGTTTTATATAGCGCTGGCTCCACCCGGGGTATCAGAGCGCTTAACATTATTAGGATGATATTCAGAAGAATACAGAACAATTGTATCAAAAGCAATCAAGCATAGTACGCACAAATATCATAATGAGTGCTATAGAGTCATTGGAGAGAGAGAGAGAAAGAAAGGGCAGCTAAGAAGAAATAGCATCAAAAGATGTCGTAACAAATTATACTACTGTAAACAACTAATAGGTTCATTTGACAGACTCAAGCTGGTAGGTAGGGTGCATGAGTAAGGTGGGATATGGGTTGTTGGGTTGAGGAGAGGATGGAGGTAAGGGGTATAAGGGGTGGGGGGGATGTGTGGTGAGAGGGGGAGTGTATTTGGGAGAAAGGCGAGTGTAGCAAGTGCAGTACGAGAGGGATTAAGAGCCCCAGTATTTGTTGAGCAGGTGTATTTTAAGGTCTTTTTTGAAATTGAGATAGGAGGGGTTTTCTCGTAGATTTTTAGGCAGGGCATTCCAGATGCTGGGGGCTTTTCCAGAGAAGAAACGGGATTGTGAGGCTTGTTTTTTCAGAGGAGGGGGGATGAGGAGAAGAGAGTTGGTGCTTCTCAGCGGGCGGGCGCAACCCGCTTTGTTGAGTTTGTTTGAGAGGTAAGGCGGGGTCTTTTGGTAGAGGGTTTTGTGCGTAATGCAGGCTATTTTATAGGAGGATCGGCCTTCAATAGGAAGCCATTTAAGGGCCTTGAGGGCAGGTGAGATGTGGTCGAAGCGTTTACAGTCCGTTGTGAGCCTAGCCGCTAGGTTGAGAACAGATTTGAGGGGGGCAAGGTGAATTTTGGGAGTACCGGAGTCCTAGTCAATTTTCAAGAGGATTAAAGATTGGACAACCGATTTGAAATCTTCCGCTGGAATAAAAGGTTTGATTTTTTTGAGATGTCGGAGTGTGAGAAGTGCTCCCTTTGCAGAGTTTTTTATATGGCAATTAAGCGTTAGCTTATTGTTGATGGTGATGCCAAGAGATTTTACTGATTCAGCGAGGGAGAGAGAGCAGTTTAGGGCATTAAGGTCAGTGACCCAAGTCTGAATGGGGAGAGGATTGTTTTTAGGAGCGAAAAGAATGATTTCAGTTTTGCTAGGATTGAGTTTGAGGTGATTGGAGTAGAACCAGGCTTGGAACTTGGTTAGGGCAGTGTTGAGGTGTAAGATATCGGAATGGGATTTAATTTTATAGTACAGTTGGGTGTCATCAGCATACAGGTGGTAATTTATTCTGGCTTGTTTGAGTATGAGGGTAAGGGGTTCCATAAAGAGGTTGAAGAGAGCGGGAGAGAGGATAGATCCTTGAGGGAAACCGAGGGAGACAGGTGTGGGGCAAGAGAGGTGGTTTTGAATTTTAATTTGTTGGGTTCTGTGTTGGAAGTAGGAGGTGAACCAGTTAAGGACAGTGCCATTTAAGCCGAAGCGATCTTGGAGTGCATTAAGTAAGGTTGAGTGGTTAACTGTATCAAATGCAGCAGTTAGATCGAGAAGAATGAGTATGCAGGACTCCCCCTTATCCAGGGCGAGGTGGATATCATCTACTATATTAAGCAATGCAGTTTCTGTGCTGCAGCCTTTGCGGAAACCGGATTGTAGAGGGTCGAGTAGGTTGAAAGAGTCAATGTGTTTATCTAATTGGAGAAGGGCACATTTTTGGAAAGAAGGGGGAGGTTGGAGATGGGGCGGAGGTTATTAGGGTCATTAGGATCGGCTTTGGGGTTTTTAGGGATGGGTGTGATTTGTCCAAGTTGGAGGGAAACAGGGACGCACCCCGTAGAAAGGGAAGAATTGATGATATTGGTCCAGTAAGGGACGATGATATGCTTTAGATCATGGACGAGGGAAGATGGCAGTGGGTTTTTTGTGTGAGAGGATGGTTTTAATTTGGATAAGATGTTAAAGACTTCAAATTCTGACACAGGATTGAAATTATGCCAGGAGGCATTGTTTTTAAGCAGAGGTTTAGTGGGGCAGGATTCAGGCAGGGTAGATGAGGGGAGGTAAAGGGACGGAGTGGGGGGGGGGAGATAGGGGGGAGTGTGGTGTTGGGGTCGCATCAGCATGACATTGGGGGGTGGGGGGGCTGAGTAATCTGGAAGGATTGATCAATTTTGGCAATTTGTTCGCTGAAAAAGCTTGCAATTTCTTCACATTTGTTAGTGGAGGCCAACAAGTTGAGGGGGCCGGGGAGGTTTGGTTTCTAACAATGTTGAACAGTTCTCTGGGTCGGTTCTTTGCCCGGGTGAGTTGTGCGCGGAAGAAAGATGCCTTTTCAGAGAAAATGTGTTTTTTGTAGGTAGATCTAGCGGTTCTAAGGAGGGTTAGATGGGAGGGGGAAGGATGATGTCTCCATGTTCTTTCTGCGAGTCTAAGTGAGCGTCTTTCATTGTTGAGGTCAGAGGTAAACCATGATTTGGAGGGGATATTTTTTAGTGTTTTAATTTTGAGAGGGGCAAGTTGGTCTAAAACCTCAGAGACTGATTTATTATAGTACTCCGTGAGTCCGTTTGCATTGAGAGAGGGTGGGGTGAGACGAAGTTGGGATTGGAGTTTGGACTCAAGTGCACCTGGAGGGATTTGCTTAAGATTTCTAGTCGTAATCGTGGTTTTGTTGTTTCTAGCAGGGGCGGGCGGGGTTGATGGGGAAATTTTGAACAATATGAGGTGGTGGTCAGACCAATCAATGGGGATGATGTTGGATAGGGATGCTAAGTCCTCATTAGTGATGATTACGACACCTACTAGTGTTTTTCCATAGTAGGCGGGCCTTTGTGGACTCCGCAACGTATATATTGTAATTTTATGCTTACAGGGTCCAGTCCCTCGACAGCCATCTCAGTAGGCTGGTCAGACTGGGCTCCGCTGCAGTGTAATATCAATAAATAATCTGGTTTGTATTCTCTACTGTCTGACCGACTCTTCATTTGTAGAAAGGCAGAGAAGGTGGTCGTAAGTGACCCGAGTGGCCCTTTTCGGGTCACTTCCTTCAACAGCATCGGCGTTCTATTCCCATACTTTGAGGATCGCCGACGCTTTGACGGCGGGAACTTCATTGTGGCAGTATGCCACTCACACTCCATTCATCGTAATACAGCAGGCATAAGACTTCTGCCACAGCGGTTCAGCAGGAAGACTGCTAAAGTTGTAATTGGACCCCTAGTCTTTATAGTAAATTGGCTTGCAATGACTGGCCTTGGAGGCCCAAGGGGGTGGGGGTAGGTCTGCCGGGAACCTTGTAGGCACGTTCCACTGAAAAGAGCTTGGATCATTTGCTGTCTAGAATCTACATTAATAGCCAGTCTTCTAGGAAGAGCTCTATTTTTGGTCCCTCCGCACCTTCTGGGAGGCCCACAATGCACACATTGTTATGATGCATTCATTTGCAGAAATCCGCCTCTTCCTGTAGGGCTTTGACCTGCTTCTGAACGTCGGCAGTGGGCACAGCGTGGCCAGTGTTGATTCTGCTGTTCTATCTCTGTCTTTCAATTTAACCTGGTCCGCTCTCAGCAGACACATGTCTAGCATTAGGGCATCTATTTTCGGTTCCTGTGAGGTCTTTACATCTGTGATTGCCTGGAGCAATTTATGAAATTGCCCGGGTTGACTCATCAGTTTGTGCGCCATGGGGCCCTCTGGTGTCACTCTCATTGGACCAGTGCATGGGGGAGCAGTGCCTGTCTTCGTGTTTCCACCCCCTTTAGGGAAACATTGTTTGACCATTTTGTGTCCAGTCTCTGGAGGGGAAGTCTCGGGCTGTCGTAGGGGCTATCCCGTTGGGACCAGTGCGTACAATGGGCATTCCATACGTAAGAGTCTCCAGACAGTGTGGGCCCTCTTCAGTTCAGTCCCTCTGCCTCTTCTCACACCATGTAGCCCCCGCTGTCCCTGCTGATATCCTCCCAAAATAGGGGGAGGCAACACTGACTCTCGGGGAAAGTTCCGGGGTAAGCCTCCACACCAGATGTCTCCCTGAGTGGCTTGCTGATGATACTGCAGCTGATGGTCCGACCAGCTAGCCACTGTGCAGCCTCACTGTGCCAGTGCTCCCGTCCTCCTCTGAGGCATTGGGATCATGTGATCTTGTCCTGGTGGGGGCCTAGTGGGAGCTTCACTGATCCACTCTCGTCCTGAAGCTGGGCTGCTGAAGTTCTGCACAGCCCTCCTCACCAACGCTGTCTTAGGGCTTGTGCTTCCATGCACTGTGCATCTGCTCTGCACCAGTGTACCCACACTTTTCTGAGCCAGGTGGCATGATTGGGCTCGTTGTGGCATGTCTCTCTATTCATGCCTCACAGCTGGCATTTGGAAGGCGTTCTAAAGTGTCCGCTATGACAGTGTGGGCAATTCGGATGCCGGTCCACTACCCAAGAGCACAGCTCCGCATCACATGATTAACCCTGGGCGGAGAACTCCGTCCGCTCACGGAGTTTGCGGAGTTTTCTGTACTCTGCATTATGCGTAGCTCGCGGAGCGGAGTTTTTTTCCTCGCTCGCACTCGTAAACATCAAGTTGGCAAGCACGGGCAAGGAAAATCCACATCCCGGCGAGATTTTTCCTCATTCGCGAACGTCAACATCAAGTTGGCAAGCGCAAGCGTGGAAAATCAACCTCCCGGTGAGATTTCTCATCGCGGACGGTCGAATTTCTCATTGCAAGTGGTTGCGTATGCTTGTGACCACTCGTGTTGAGAAACCGTCCGTTTGCGTTGAGAAAGCTGCCCCTCGAGTAAAAAATCTACTCGAGCGGCAGAAAGGAAGCAGCACCCACTTGCGCTGTGCATGATGCCGTTCGCGATGATTGCACAGTGCGGACAAAATCACAATGAACGGCATTTATCTAACGCGTAGCGTGGCAGAGTTTTTTTTGCACTTCGCAGAGTTCGGCTACACGAAACTCTGCAGACTCCGCACAGGCTGACACACAGTACGGTCCCATCTTGGGAGCTCAGCAGCCTTTGGCATTGCTTAATTTGTCAAAAAAGTAAGTGCCAGGGCCCTCATCAGGAGGCCACTGCAGCTCGTGCTACTCATTGCCCCTGCCAGCACTGCCAATGACAGTACCAATACAATTACTAACCATCACACTTCTACAAGTATGACAATTCAGACTATTCTGGGCCCCCAAAGCTATAAGAATGGCTTGGGGGGCAAGTATGTCATTTGTAATAAACAACTGTTGTTGAGTTCACCTCTAAATTAGATAGACAGCGCCACCATGTGGCAGACTGTCATAAGTACCGGTATTGACAATTAAGTTCTGGTGCCTAGTACAGGAAACCACAGGCTCAAATTAAGCACTGGTCTTCTGTCCCAGCCTCTCTCAAGCCACTGCGATCTTACACGGCTCTCTTGCTTCCTGCAGCTGTCTAAGCTGTACTGCATCCCACTGAGAGAGTTACAAGTGTTGGGAGTAGAGCCCTCACCACCTGTGGGAGTCTCCATTGTGCGTCAGGATATGTAGAGGCAGGCAGCTGTTGAAGAGCTGCTCACAGCGTGTCGGTCTTGGACATCATCTTGGCTCCCTCCCTTAAGAAACTAACATAGATAATAATATCCTAGCATATGTCACAAAGTTGTGGGCTGGTCATAAGTTACAAGTTATCATTTTAAATCACAAACATTATTGTGATGGACGTTAGGTGTATGTTCAAACATTAATTGACAAATACCCCCTTCATTTCTTTAATATTTATTCTCCTACAGAGCATGATGCTAAGTTTTGGAAATCAATTTCTTCAGAAATTCAGAAAATTGGAAATGTTCCTCTTAATCTATAAGCAGACTTTAAAATGATTTCTGTCCTACTTTTAGATAGAATTACAACTGTCAAATTTCATCCTCCAAAGTCATGCTCCCTATTTAAATCATTTTTAGCAACACTATTTTAATTGATCATTGGAGACTCTCCCATCCTACTGATAACGTATTTTACTTTCTTTTCTAATGCTCTTTCCACATATTCCTTTATTGGCTATTTACTTTCTTTCTGGAAATTATGCCATTCAATTTCAAATCCTAAAATAGAACCCATACCTGTTCAGACCATGCCTTAATCAACTTTTTTTTAACGCATGATGATATTCTAAACGTCAGCAGCACTGCTCACAGACGCTGGAGAGCAACAATACACCACGAACCAAAATGGGACTAGACTGCTTCATCCCACAGACCTATAAAAGGACTACACAAAGACAAAAACATACTAGCTGATCAGGGATTGTGACTTTGTTCCACTACAAAACGTTTTAACTAGCTAAAAATAATGATGAGATCTCAAGTTGTCTCACATCACTTATGAGCAAATGAATCAGTCCAGTTTCCTTTGCATTTTGGGAGATGTAGTCCTATATTATAATGGTAAACCAGGTGTACCAGTACCTGAAAACAAATGAAAAGGAGGACTTGATAGGCTTCTTTGTGTTTCTATGAGGTGCCCGGAGGGTCAATAGCCCTGTCAAGTACCATGCATCTCAGGTTATCATAACACATTTTATAAAAATTCTCGCATCAACACAAGGCCGGTCATTTGTCACACTAATAATCAGTGAGCTGGCAGTATTTTCTTAGATTTCATACTCCAGAGAGGGAAATAATCTGTGCTCCTCTCCCTGGCTACACAGGACTAATAGGACGGTGGATCACAGATTGTGACAGTAAGAGACATTTATTGAGAGACCGAAAATACCTCCCTAGCACTGGGTAATTTGCATTTGCAGTAACTGTCAAGTGTTATAGAGGATGCTGAACCTGGCCAGGCAGATGTCTCGATGTATAAAGCCTGCACTGGAGTCCCACCTGAGCAGCCTGTGCAGTTTGCAGCGCACTGAAAACTCACTCTCAACAACATAATATGGATCTGCTTGTTTCTCAGGCACGTGTTTAAATAACCCCCTCAATCCTCTGCCACCCTGAGGCGTGACCTGGGGACTATGAACTGCTACAAACACTTTTTAGGTCGAGCCTGGGCAGCGCATGTGCTACTCTGGGAGGCATGCTGTATTCAGGTAGGGACTTGAATCTCCTTCCACTCTCTGCCCATATTTTTCATTGGCTTGTGTCATTGTCCACTGTAAACTGTGGCTGTTCATTGGTAAATAGGCTTAGTAGTCCCTCCTTAATACCGCCTTGTCTCATTTTGTAGCCTCCCATGGTGACACCCCCTGTTACGTGTGTTGTTACTCAGTAGGCTTTAATTACAGCCTCCAAGCACTATTTTCTCAAATAGCTTTGTCCTGCCTGCTGTTGCCGGCAGGACACGTTCTCTACTAACGCTTTTTTACACATTTTTATAGCATGGGCGCCGCATTTGCAATGTAATAGGTCTCGCATTTGCGAGAGTTTAAGATATTGGCATTGTAAATGACAATGCCTTTTAGTTATCTGTTTTAAAAACAACACAGATAAAAGGCACTGTCATTTGCAAAGTCAATAGCTCAAACTCTCGTAAATGTGAGACCTATTGCATTGCAAATGCTTGTTGATACGTGCGACTTGCTGAGCAGGATGTGACAGTAAACAGAGCTGTGTGCTCATCCTATATGCATTAGAATCATGCTGTCTGCCTTAATTTTGTGACACCTCTAATGTTTTTATGGCATCCCGGCTCTCCTTCCTTGACCGCTTCTCTCTGTGAGAAACCCTTGACATTGCACACTTCATTCAAACTGCAACCCATTGACTCTTCACTGCACAAACCTTCTAAAGTAAAGCAGAATGTGTGATAGCGCTTTGGACTCTCAACGAAACACTAACACAGCAGCTCTCTGTTGTCAGTGAACTGCATCTAAAGCACAGATGCTGTTTTCATGACACAAAGTAAAAAAAAGGTGAGTCAAGGGCATGATGCAGACTAGTATTTTGAGAGTAAAGCGGTGCTTAATTTGAGCCAGTGGATTACGGTGCTCAGCTTACTTGTAGGAGTATGATGGTTAGTAATTGTGCTGGTACTGTCAATGGCAGGGGTAATGGGGGTGCAAGCTGCAGTACCGTTCTGACGAGAACCCTGGCACTTCTGTTTTTTTCAATTTAAGCACTGGAGTAAAAGATAGCTTTGATGCCCCATTTTGGAGTAGAAAGGCTGCATCACATTTCCACT
Organism: Calotriton arnoldi; assembly: GCA_963921515.1. Classification (NCBI taxonomy): domain Eukaryota; kingdom Metazoa; phylum Chordata; class Amphibia; order Caudata; family Salamandridae; genus Calotriton; species Calotriton arnoldi. Next base: position 795,583 of record CAWUFW010005039.1, read on the forward strand.
TGTCCACAAAAGGCACATGTAAGTTTTGAACCCAGTGAGACTAGATTATATACCAAATCCACTTTTTCTGCAGTCTGAAAAGCTAGCTATTTTACTCACAAGAGAACCTGTTAGAAGGATGTGAAGGTAATTGCAGGTCCGAAAGGAGCAATGACAAAGGAATGGTAAATACAGAATTAGTTGTGCAGCATGCAAAGCAAGAGAGGGTTGGTGTGATCCCTGCGAAAGTTCTAATAAGAATTAACTGAAAAGGGAATGCTGGTCTATCAGAAACATATTGTTGAAAAGCATTGGCTGTGCCATAGCTAGGCCACTATGCGCCACAATGCAGCAAGAAAACTGGCCCGACTGCTGCTTGGAGAGTAAAATATAGCAATAACCTGTGTTCAGTGTCAGTTCACACGCAGCACCATTGATAGTTAAACTCCTTAGTATTTCCCTGAATTTTCAATTACTTGCCCGTAATTACATACCACATAATTCCACCACACACAACGTACATCCACTCCACTCCAAAAAACATTAGTAAAAAACTTTTGCATTTACAACGCCAATAGCTCTAATTCTTGCAAATGCGAAACCTATTACATTGCAAACACTTCTTTAACTAATAGTCGCGTTTGCAGAGTGGTGGAGAAAGGGTGCTGGGCCTCCGACCAGCACTCAGGAATTCCGGTGCGTAGGGCTTACAGGAGGTACCAGTATGGCTTCTTAGCCCCCAAAGTTCCTCAGGAGTAAATTGGACTTCATCCCCCATCCCGTAGTCTGCCAGGAGGCGCGTTTGCAGAATGGTGGAGAAAGGGGGGCATGGCCTCCGAAGATGTCTTGGCAATCCCACTGTGCGGCACTTACTGGAGGTAACAAGAGGGGTAGTTGCCCCCCAAGGACATCCTTGGGGGCCAACTACCCCCTCTATTACCTCCAGTAAGTCCCACACAGCAGCATTGCTAAGTTCAAAGAGCAGGCCACGCCCCCTTTGCCCACCACTCTACAAACGCGCTCTCTGGCGCACTCTTGGATGGGGATTGAAGTCCCCTTCGCTGCTGGGGGTCCTTTAGGGGCCAACTAGCCTACCTCTTACCTCCAGTAAGCCCCACACAGTGGGATTGCTGAGAGGTGGACAAAGGCCACGCCCCCTTTCTCTACCACTCTGCAAACGCGCCCCCTGGCGCGTTCTAATTTGGGGGATTAAGTCCCCTTGAATACTGAGGGTCCCTGGGGGCCAACTAGCCCACCAGGTACCTCCAGTAAGCACCACACAGCTGCGTTGCAGAGAGGTGGTCCGAGGCCACGCCCCTTTTTACACCTCTCTGCAACACAGCTCTGTGGCGCTTACTGGAGGTACCTGGTGGGCTAGTTGGACCCCAGGGACCCTCAGGATTCAAGGGGATTTAATCCCCCAACTTACAACACGCCAGAGGGCCCGTTTGCACAGTGGTGAAGGGAGGAGGCGGCCCTGATGTGACAAGTGTGCAAACGCGTGCCGTGGCGCGTTTTAAGTTGGGGGATTAAGTCACCTTGAATCCTGAGGGTCCCTGGGGTTCAACTAGCCCACCAGGTACCTCCAGTAAGCGCCACAGAGCTTTGTTGCAGAGAGGTGTAAAAAGGGGCGTGGCCTCGGACCACCTCTCTGGAACACAGCCCTGTGGCACTTACTGGAGGTACCTGGTGGGCTAGTTGGCCTCCAGGGACCCTCAGGACTGAAGGGGAATTAATCCCCCAACATAAAACCCACCAGGGGGCGCGTTTGCACAGTGGTGCAGGCAGGGGGCGGGGCCTGATGTGACAAGTGTGCAAACGCGCCCTGTGGCGTGTTTTAAGTTGGGGGATTAAGTCCCCTTGAACCCTGAGGGTCCCTGGGGGCCAACTAGCCCACCAGGTACCTCCAGTAAGCGCCACTGAGCTGCGTTGCAGAGAGGTGGTCCGAGGCCACGCCCCTTTTTACACCTCTCTGCAACGCAACTCTGTGGCGCTTACTGGACGTACCTGGTGGGCTAGTTGGCCCCCAGGGACCCTCAGGATTCAAGGGGACTTAATCCCCCAACTTAAAACGCACCACAGAGCGCGTTTGCACACTTGTCACATAGGGCCACGCCCCCTCCCTGCACCACTGTGCAAACACGCCCCTGGTGCGTTGTAAATTGGGGGATTAAGTCCCCTTGAGTCCTGAGGGTCCCTGGGGGCCAACTAGCCCACCAGCTACCTCCAGTAAGCGCCACAGAGCTGCGTTACAGAGTGGTGTAAAAAGGGGCGTGGCCTTGGACCACCTCTCTGCAACGCAGCTCCCTGGCGCATACTGGAGGTACCTGGTGGGCTAGTTGGCCCCAAGGCACCCTCAGTATTCAAGGGGAATTAATACTCCAACTTACAACGCACTGGGGGGCGCGTTTGCAGAGTGCTGCAGGGAGGGGGCGGGGCCTCCAGCGCGATGCCGGCTTTTTTTTTTTTTCTTTCAGAAGGGGGGCTGTGTGGCCCCCCTTCTTTTCTCACTTTTGGGGCCCTGGGGACCCCATCCCCCAGGGCCTGACCCCTATTGTTAAAAAAAATAAAAGAATAAACGGGAAGGGGGCCGCGTGGCCCCCCCTCCCGAGGCCAATTTCTGCCCTGGGGACCCCATCCCCCGGGGCATGGCCACATATTTTTTATTTTTTTTTAACTATGTTTTAAGGAGGTGGGCTGCGTGGCCCCCCTCCTGAGGCATCTATTAGCCCCGGGAACCCCATCCCCCGGGGCTGTGCCTTGTTTTTTAAAAATTAATTTTTTAATTTTATTGGGGAGGGGGGCCGCGTGGCCCCCCTCCTGGGCCACTTCTGGCCCCGGGGACCCCATGCCCCGGGGCCTGGCCTCTTCGTTGGGGACCGTGGGGGGAGCCCCAATGCCCCCACGGTTCCGCCGGCTCCCGCCTCCTGCGGGAGCAGGCATTGCTTTTCCACAAGGGGAGCTGCTGACATGCAGCTCCCCTTGTGGAAAAGCAATCCTGCTTTGCTTCATTGAAGCGAGAGCAGGTTTCCCTGCTCTCGCTTCAATGAACCAAAGCAGAGTTTGCTATGGCAGGGCAGGAGCCGCACGGCTCCCGCCCTGCCATAGCAAACAGCAGTGTCCCGGGGGTGGGCACCCCGGGACACTGCAGGAGCCGGCCCTGGGGGGTGGCAGTCCCCAGGGCCATGGGCCCCCCTCCCTTTATTTACATAGCCCCGGGGAGGTGGCGGTCCCCGGGGCTTGGGGGGGTCCGTGAGGCCTCCCCACTCTAATAAAAAAAAAAAATACAAGCCCCGGGGAGGTGGCAGTCCCCGGGGCAGCGGGGGGCCGTGTGCCCCCACGCATATTTAAGAAAAGCCCCGGGGGTGGTGGTCCCCGGGGCTTGGGGGGCCTTGGAGGCCCCCCACAGATTAAAAAACAAGCCCCGGGGAGGTGGCAGTCCCCGGGGCTTATAATTTACATAGCCCCGGGGAGGTGGCGGTCCCCGGGGCTGCGGGGGCCCCCGCGGGCCCCTGCTACATAAATAAATTGCCCCCGGGACTTTGCCCACCCGGGGGCTTTGAAAACAAAGCGCGGGAGACCGCGCTTCGTTTTTTCAAAATTTTCGGACGGATTCGCGCCCCCGCCCAAAAAAAAAAAAAAAATGCTTTTTTTTGGGCCGGCCTGGGGGGTGAGGGTGTTTTTACCCTGCCCCCTTTTCTTGTTTTTTTATCTTTTTTCTACCTTTTTATTTCTCCCTCCATCCGAGGCACAAGATGGCTGCCAACACTTCCTGGTTTGAAGTGTTGGCAGCCAATCAGAGGCAAGCTCGTGCTCGGGAGGAGATGTGTGGTTAGGCTCCGCCCAGATATCGATACTTTTTCTTTTTGTAATTTCTCAGTAACTACTGAACGGATTTACACCATTTAACAAAAGGGCTCTTTCTGAACCAAGACCTACCTTTTTGCCAAATTTGGTGTAATTCCTTTCAGCAGTTCGGGCTGTAGCTTTGTCTAAAGTTTCCTATGGAAATTAACATGGGGAAAACGTGTTTTGGGACCCCCCTTTTTTCTCGGCCCCCGCTTGACGAATCACCCTGAAACTTTCAAGACAGGAGCTGACCGGAGCGCCTCACTAGTTTTGAAAATTTCGCGAAGATTCGTCAACCAGCGCCAAAGTTATTGGGAAAAGAAAAAACGCTTTTCCTATGGAAACTAGGTCCTAACTATAACTACCTACTGGCGACCGCCAGTAGGTAATATATATATATATATATATATATATATATATATATATATATATATCGTCAAAACCACAAATATGCATGCTCTCAGTAAACGAGGAACTCCGTGAAGGTATATCCACAAGTTGTTTATTCACAACGCGTTTCAGGGCAACAACCCCTTGATCACGTGAAACGGTAAACACAAACACGAAAACACAAATCATCATGTTGGCAATTTACCGTTGCCTTCGGCTCCCCATAGTATGCACTGGATGTTGGAGTCCATTAACACTTTTGTTGCAGTCAGGCATTGCGGACACGTCACCCCTGTCTCGCATTTTGTCCCATCGGGGCACTTGTCCAACTTAGGGGTGTTTTTCTGGGCAATGCATTGTATTTTATTTTCATTTTCTTTTTTCACTTGGAGATAATGTTTTTAGCATCATGAGCAGCACGCTGCCAGTAATACAGTAATTGTATAATTCTATCCATTGCATGAATGCATTTCTGTACAGTCCAGAACAGCAGGGGCACTAGTACACGTTATACATGATGATTTGTGTTTTCGTGTTTGTGTTTACCTTTCCAATATGTCTGCCATTGATTTCGAATGATTGAGATATGCAGTAGTCCTATGTTTGTGTTTATGACTTCATCAAATGCTTTATTAGTCACCCACTGCTTGTGCACGTTTCACGTGATCAAGGGGTTGTTGGACACTGTATTGCTTAAATACGGTGCATTCACGCCATTTTGCTTTGGAGTAGCGAAGCGCAGGAAGGTGCCCTGCACCAAAATGCCAAAAATGAGGTCCTGTCTTTCAATTGCCACAGGTAGAGGCACAACGGTCAGTGACAAGCAGTTGTGCTGGAACAATTTTTAGAATAGGGGTGCTGCCATCAATGTTACATCACAAAAGTCATATGGATTTTGAAAAATCCAAGTATCACACAAAGAAAAAATATTGCAAAGATGGGGTGACCATATTATCAGGATCAAAAGCTGGGGTGGCCACAAACATAGTAGAACTATACGTTTGCTCTGCCCAAAGACGCTGGAGGGCAACAATACATCACCAACCAATATAGGATGAGACTTCCACATGTCACAGACCTATAAAAGGAGTACACAGACAAAAAACTACTAGCTGTTCAGGGTTTGTGCACTATGTTCCATTTCAAAACATTTTAACTAGCTAAAGACAAAAATGAGATCTCAAGTTGTTTTACATCACGTGTGAGCAACTTATTCAGTTGTGAGCAACTTCTTCTGCCCATTCTGGGAGACGTAGTCCTATACTATAATGGTAAACCAGGTACACCAGTACCAGAAAACCAATGAAAAGGAGGACTTGATAGACGTCAGTTTGTTTCTATAAAGTGCCCGGAGGGTCAGTAGTCCTGCCAAGTGCCAAGCATCTCGGGTTACCATAACACATTTTATAAAACTTCTCACATCACCACAAGGCCAGTCATTTGTCACACTAATAATCAGTGAGCTGACAGTATGCTCTTAGATTTCATACACATGAGAGTAAAATAATCTATACTCCTCTCCCTGGCTACACAAGGCTAATAGGACGATGGATCACAGATTGTGACAGTAAGAGACAGTTTTCGAGAGACTGAAAATACCTCCCTAGCACTGGGTAATCTGCATTTTCAGTGACTGGCCAAGTGTTACAGAGGATGCTGAACCTGGCCAGACTGTCTGCCTCGATGTATAAAGCCTGCACTGGAGTCCCACCTGAGCAGCGTGTGTGGGTTGCAGCACACTGAAAACTCACTCTCGACAACATATTACGGATCTTCTTGTTCCTTAGTCATGTGTGTAGATAACCCCTGTCACTCTGAGGCGTGGCCTGGGGACTCTGAACTACTACAAACAATTTTTGATACATGTGACCTGCTGAGCAGAAGTGCAAGTAAACAGAGCTGTGTGCTCATCCTTAGACTCTATATACATTAGAATCATGCTGTCTGTCTTTATTTTGGGACACCTGTAGTGTTTTTATGGGCTCTCCTTCTTTGTCCTCTTCTCTCTGTGACAAGGCCCTTGACACTGCACAACACATTAAAACTGCAACCCATTGCCCCTTCACTGCACAAACCTTCTAAAGTAAAGCAGAATGTGTGATAGCGCTTTGCACTCTCAACGGAACACTAATACAGCTGCTCTCTGTTGTCACTGAACTGCTCCTGATGCACAGATGCAGTTTTCATTACACAAAGTACAAAATAGTGAGCCGAGGTCATGATGTAGACTAGTATTTTGAGAGTAAAGAGGTGCTTAATTTGAGCCGGTGGATTCTGGTGCTCGACTTACTTGTAGGAATATGATGGTTTGTAGTTGTGTTGGTACTGTCAATGGCAGCGCTGGCAGGGTTAATGGTGGTGCAAGTTGCAGTGGTCTCCAGACGAGAACCCTGGCACTTACGTTTTTCTCAATTTAAGCACTGGAGTAAAGGACAACTTTGAGACCCCCTTTTGGAGTAGAAAGGCTGCATCACATTTCCACTTGTCCACAAAAGGCACATGTAAGTTTTGAACCCAGTGAGACTGGGTTATATATCAAATCCACTTTTGCTGCAATCTGAAACGTTAGCTATTTTACTCACAAGACAACCTGTTAGAAGGATATGAAGGATACTGCAGGTCAGAGAGGAGCAATGACAAAGGAGTGGGAAATACAGAATTAGTTGTGCAGCATACAAAGCAAGAGAGGGTTGTGTGATCCCTGCGAAAATTCCAATGAGGATTATCTAAAAGTGAAATGCCGGTTTATCAGAAACATATGCACTGAAAAGCATTGGCAGTGGCATAGCAAGGCCACTATGCAACACAATGCAAGCAAGAAACTGGCCCACCAACTACTGCTTGGAGAGCAAAATATAACAATGACCTCGGTTCAGTACTCATGCAGCACCATAGATAGCTATGACTCTGAGGATTGCTCTGAATGTTTCAGTTTCTTACCAGTAATTACATTACTCCTAGTCCTACTCCCTCGCGTTAATTCAGCGCCAGCGAGGATTATTTGCCTCCTCAGACATCATTCCCAAGCCAACCTCAATAATAAAACCCACTCCCCCAGCTAGCTCCTCCTGTTCGTAAACAAGCTTAGCACACAGAACAACTCAGGGGCATATTAGCAAGGGCACTATCGCTGCTTTAGCAGCACTTTTTGCCGCTAAAGCGGCGATATTCTTATCGCCCTATCAGCAAACTGTCTCTAACAGCAGTTAGAGACAGTTTTCGGGCATTAGCGCCCGTTTTTTTACCGCTTTGCATGTCAGCGATATTTATCGCTAATGACATGCAAAGTGGGCGTTCCCGACGAACAAACCTGGGAAACACCCGCTAACAGGCCTATCGCCTATTAGCAAGGTGGCCATGGCCCCAGTTAGCGACGTGAAAAGTCGCGACAACCGGGGTCATCGCCATTTATTTAACACCTGCAATTAGCAAGTGTTAGCCATACCTAACATGGGGGGGTGGATTATGCTGATACGACCACAGGGTCGTATCAGCAAGGTGTTCTCCATGCAACATCGCTGGTTTTTCAGCGATGTTGGCCCATTTCCCCCGCTATCGCTGGAATATTCATCGCCATAGCGCTAATCGTTGCTAATACAGCGTTAGCGTGACGATATATTCCAGCGATAGCCGGCGATAAAAAAAATCACGCTAAGCAGGGTTAGCGATGATTATCGCCTCTTCTTGCTAATATGCCCCTCAGTTTCTCCACACTGGAAGAGCCTCTGAATTAAAGCAAGGGAGTAAGATAAGGAGTAAAGTAATTTTCAACAAGTAATTGAAACATTACCTCCACATCCCTCCCTCACTTGAATGCAGCACCAAAACATAGCTAGCAATAAAAAGAAGCCAGACAACTGAGTTAGATGCTCAAAACCAAAGACTTTTTATTTTCGTACAGCATACTCCCCCCTATTACTTCATAGAGGAGAGAACTTTAAGACCAAAAACATCAGTAATTGGTTCTACCCTGCACAACACTGAAATGTTGTAGCTTCCCTACATATTTCAGAGATTGAAGCCCAATTCTCCAATCAAGGAACACATGCTTCAAGTAAATCTACCCTGCATCCCGGAGGTGGCACTTTGCCCATTACCTCGTTAGACATGACAATCAAAGACCTTATCCACCTGCTTAGATTAGAATTAGCTGACCTCTCCCCATTCCTAGTTGGCCCAAAGTTAATCAACAAAGCCTCAGACTTTCTGAAGGACTTCACCCTTTCCAAATAAAGAATGAAAGCTCTTCTCACATCTAAGATTTGTAACTTAACCTCTTCATCTGAAGCAGGAAAAGGAGAAAATTCTGGCAAAATGATTTCCTCTTGTTTGTGGAATGCTGAATTAATCCAAGGCAAGAAAGAAGGGACTATAACTAATACCACCCTATCCTGGTAGACCCTACAAAAACGATGCTTGCAAGAGTCCACCTTATCTAGAGGTTCAAAAGAATGAACTGTTATAGCTTCCAAAACCACAGACAGGTCCCAAGTTGGAAATGGCAGAGAAGTCTTATTGCTTCTCATTGCACCCTAAGGATTGCCACTGTCAATCCCAATTTTGATCCCTCCTGTAAAAAATCCCATCACCAATATAAGACTGACTGAAGTGGGATCTAATTCTTTAACTTGACACCAACAAGAAAATTAATTCCAATGCCTACTGTAAGAGCGAAGTGTAGACAATTGCCGGGAAGCCTGAACTGTAACAGCAAGATCCTCGGCCAACACTTGTTTACTTAACCCTCTCTGCTCAACCTTTAGGCCATGAACTCGAGCTGAGACTCCCCATTCAGCACCAGAAAGTCAGGCATAGATGTAACAATGGCAAACCATCACTCCTGAGAAACTCCCATGAATTGTAAAGGGGAAACCAATTTGTGTGAGGCCAATAAGGAGTGATCATCACAACCTGAGCCTTCTCCATTCTCACTCTCACTAGAAATTATCTCATGAAGGGAAAAGGAGGGAATAATCTGGCCCCCTGATATACCTCTGTAAGAAAATTGTTATCCAGAGATTTTCATTTTTGATTTGTGTTTTTGGATCATTAAGAGAAGTAATTTCGCTTGGGTAGACATTGCTGATCAGGGCCAAATATTTCTGGATGACATTTTTAAAAATGACGGATGTGTTGCAGTGATGATGTAATAATTCAGGAACCATGAGACCTATATACTTCATTTTGGTGTCAAAACATAGGGTTTGGGGGTCAAGTAGTCTCATAGAGGCAGAAAATAACTCCTCAGAGCAACCCTCCTGCTAATTTAAAAAATGGAGGATATAATAGAGGAAGAAGAGACATATATAGAAATGAAACAAATAATAATGGTTTTTAATCCTTTTATGTATACACAAAAAAATGTTTATGATCTGAATATAAAAAAAAATAATTAGACACATTTTTATAGTTCACTTTATTTATATGTTTCGGCAATCGCTCGTGGAACATTTGCAGAATATTGAACATTTGAGAGAAACATATCGACAGGGACATCTTTTTGTAGCCCATGTTTTGCAAGTACATGTACGTGTAAGTTCTGTGGGTAGAGGCTTTGGAAATTTCATAGGTTTTAGCACCCCATCAATAACTTCCTAACCAAATTTACATAGATCTTTCTCTACATATGCATGATAAAAAACATTCACACATCTTCTGATCAAGTAGAATGCTCTTTTAATGTGTCCACTCACAGAATATGATGTCGGTGGAAGGTCACTTAGCGGGACTGATCTCTTGAACTCACTGTAACCAAGATCGCCAAATGTGTGACAGTCAGAACTCGTTTTCTACACATGCACAAGGTATTTTTCTATGTCTTTAAAATCATGGATGAGATCTTGACCATTCGCAATTGTGACATATAGTTCACAACAACAGAGGTTTTCAATGAAGACACCTTTTTGAATTAAAATTCTTCAGATGAAAGTTTTTTTTTAGCTCTTGTACGGGTTTGTGCTTCACTAGTTTGGTTGCAGCATCTCCATCAAATAATGCATTTGTTGGAAGAAAATCATGCGACAGAAGGTCCTTCATAAATTCACGCCTTTCTTTTGCTTCATCCATCTCACTATGTTCTTGTGAAAGTTGTCTCTTTGTAACTTGTTTTGTAGTGGTTGGTTGGACGAAACTCTTGCTCTTGCTATTGCAATTAAAGTGTGAAAGTTTAGCTTTAGTCATTATGTCAAACAGTTTTTTCTCTTTCAGTACAAATCTCTCCTGCTTCAGTTCTGCATATAGTTTTGATCAATGTTCCAGGACATCTAGGAGACATGTCTTTATATATCCACATATTGTTTGGTCACGAAGTTGTGTAGTCGCACAGGCTCAGTCATATCAAAGGGGTTTCCTTGCTGCTGCATGAAATGAAGAAGGTTGTTAACATGTTTATTAAAAAGTTCCCTTCTCTTTCCCACAAGTTCGTGATGAGGAACAGTTTCACGATGATCCATTAATTTTGAATTTGTCATCTCTCTGAAAACATTACAACTAGGACTTCATGGTAAACTAGCTGTCATTGAGCAACATATTCACCTTTATGTGTCTGACTGAAAATTCCCTTGGAGCTTTTCTGTGCTCTCTGGATCGTCTGTTCCAGTTTCATATCTGAAGTCACAGCATTGAACCTTCCCTCTCTGTCTTTCACCACAAAATGTCTTGGGATTAATTTTTGTAGAGGTATGGATTTTCCACCTCTAGCTTTTTCACTCTCTCCTAATACCAGGACCCATATCTCAGGTAGTTTATGCAATCGAATTTGCGAAACACAGTAATCAGTGACTCCACAGACTTTACGTGCAGCTCTCAGTCACCTTCCCGATCAGGATGTACCAAGTTTTTCCCTAGAGCTATCATGTGTAAAACATTTCCCATTACTTGCAAAGTTCTGATTTTTCTTCACATTCTTTGACAAACTCTGCGAACTTGGTTTTCAGGTTTTCTGATTTTGAACTGAGTGTATTGAACATTGCCTGGCTTTGCATTCTGTCTTTTGAATAAAGTGCACCCTGTGCCTTGTTCACTTCTGAGATAAAATATGCAAAACCAAATTTGTCATTCTTATTCCAGAATGTATTCCAACGCAATGTTTCTATAGCCTCAGATATGATGAGCATACTTTGTAACGAACGAACATAATGAGTTTTGCTCAATACTGACTGGACAGTTTTGCTTCCAAATATGTCAGCCTCATTAAGTGCATCGTCTATACCACATCCGCTGAGATGGCTTTCTGCACACTGCAACTCAACATTTGTCATGTGGAAAATGCCCATCATTGGCTAAAGATCATCAAATTCTACTGGATTGCTCATACAAATGTCAGCTACAATAAGGAAAACACCTTTATCACAGAAAATTGTCAGGACAGGCTAGTCTTCAAGCTGAGCATGAACATTTTAGAAATTTTGTAGAGCTGTGTATACTGCTGCGTAGTTTGTGACTGGAGATGATATTACTGGTAAAAACCCAACTTTCTCCAGTAGAACGGTATTCTGTGAGATCACAGCATGAATTCCAGCCAACGGAGGAACTGGCTTTTCTTCATCCTTCAGTCCGCACTGATTAAGTGATATGATAAATTCAGTTAAATCAGCTTTCTGGACTGCAGCATCAGGTAGAAGAAGATCCATGTCCTCAGCCACTTTGAAACTTTCTGGCCGATTGGGATGTGTTGATGGCTTGTAGTGATTTTGCCCTCGTAGGCAAGGCAGTTGGGTAATAAGTTTGCAGCTTTGTTTGTTTATGCCTACAACTGACACAGCTTGTTTTCCAGTAGCTACTTCATTGGTACAGTCTTGAAAAAACACCATGGCATTATCATGTGTGCTGGATGTTCCAGACAAAAAAGAGCTGTCTTCAAAATCAAAATTATCAAGAGCAACAATTGTAAATCCTTTCGTGGTAAAGTGACTTGTAAGTGGTGTGCTGTCGGATTCACAAGATATTACAGCATGAGATGCTAGCAAGTTCCTGCTCTGTACTATGCCATTATAACTTCTTGATACACCAATCCTATTAATTGAAGTGATTAGCTCTCTACTTTTGCTCTTGTCATAGATTGTGTGGGCAGTCATCATGTGTAGCAGAGTTTTCTTTTTGCCATGATGTAATTCATAAAACATGATTTGGAAAAGACAGTACATTTGCACAGCATAAGCCTGTCGGTTAATGGGATTGTCTTCCACTTTTTTGCTTATATCTTCAAAGCCATCATCAATATTGTCGGCTTCTGTTCCGAACTCAAGAACTTTAGTTTATAACAGTTTTACTTTGCTGATATTGAACAATGATATCAAAAATATTAAGACAACATCAAGCATTCTTGTTGACTCCCATGATTTGCAGAGCTCTGGGACATCACAAAATTTGTCATTTAGTCCAAAATCTAAATCTTTCAGAACACTCCTTAAAATGGTTCCTGCTGATTTTACTGCATCCTGTGATCTTATTTTGGCAGCAAAAACTTCAGGAGTCTAATGAGCTGAGAACACCATAAGTGGCTCATTCTTTTTGTTAGACTGACAAAAATGAATTCTGTCATTGTACCTTCTCACAGAAAAATCTTAGTTTCATTATTATAGATCAGTGCAGTTTCATCAATGTTGACCATTATTTCTCAGACGACACAGAGTGTGAACTCATAGCCAGCACTCAAGAGTGGCTTTAAAACTTAATTTGCTTTTTCAAAGGATGCAAACTTAACTGAAGGCTGGCAGTTACGTTGCTGCTGGGAGCTCAATGTACATTCATATTTTCTAATGTATTCATGCATGCAGTTTGGGTGGGCATACAAATCTGCTGCAAATATATTCACCTCGCAGTTTAGATCAGCTACTCGGCTGAAATCTTTATCTTGAAAGAAACTAGCTGCAGATAAAAACATGTTTGCCCTTTGAGACTCACATACTCTGTACTGTGTTCTTTCATCAATCCCTTTGGTCCTTGTTCTGGATAAACCATGGATAAGACATTGAAGATCCTCTAATCTCTGATCAGTTTTTGGAGGTGGACGAGGGGTAGCCATCGATCTTCTAAGTGGATGGGTATTGGGTTTGGTTGTCGTCACTTTCTCAGAAGACTCAGATTCTTGTTCTGATTCACTGGTTTTTGCTATTTTTGGAAGAAAAAAAATCCTGTCTTTTTTCCATTGTATGCGACTTGTAGCACTTGTTGTTACAATGATAAAATATTTGATCCTCTTCTCCAATCAGTTTCAATCTTTTGGGAACTTCGTCTTGCCATATTTCTGCAGCATCGCGAACTTTCTTCTGTCCAGCCGCAGTTGATGCTAGCTTTTCTTTCGGATTAGTTTGGCATATGACACATTTTTCTTTGTTGAAGGAGTCCTCAGATTTTGTAGTTAGCAACACTCTGTCAGGAGTTAAAGATCCTCTGCTACTACCTGCTTGACTCATATTTGCGAATTTGAATCAACGGAAAACTTGAAACAAAAACAATATTAAAATAAATTACCAATATGATGACTAAAACATATCATTATAGAGCTGCCATTTTGGAAAATAGTGGAAGGGTTGCTCTGAGGAGTTATTTTCTGTCTCTGTAAGACTACTTGACCCCCAAAACCTAAGGTTTGACACCAAAATGATGTATATAGGTCTCATGGTTCATCACTGCAACAGGTCCACCATTTTTAAAAATGTCGTCCTGAAAGAAAAATTTGGCCGGGATTAGCAATGTCTACCCAAGCTAAATACTTTTCTAATGATACAAAACCACATATCAAAAATTTAAATCTCTGGACAACAATTTTTTATGGAGATATATCAAGGGGACAGGGCTAGAATGCATATATCAACTCCTGAGGCGACGGATATGTCAGATCATACACCACCCACGCTAAGTCATTCCTCCCCCTTGAGAAGATTCTAAGAAGCTTGGCATTCTCTGGAGCCACAAACAAATCTATAACAGGTCTACCCCACTGAAGAACAAGGAATGCAAACAGTTCTGGGTGGAAAGAGAAGTCCAGAAAAGATGGAATATCTGTGCTGAGATGGTTCACCCTCACAATGGACACGTTCTGGATGTGAATTGCAGATACAGATATCAGAGATATCTGGGACCAATCAAGAATCTTCTTGGTGAAGTTATGCAAGGTGCGAGATCTGGTCCCCTTTGCTTGTTGATTTAAGCCTTGGTGATCATGTTGTCTGTTCAAACCAGAACCTCCTTCTGCAGAATCTGGAGACTCAATGCTCAAAGAGCCAATTGCCCAGCTTTGAGTTCTCTCCAGTTGGATGACTTTGAGCCTCCGACACAGTCAAAATCTATGCACCTCCTGATTCTCCAGCAAGGCCCCCCACCCTGACAAACTGGTGCCTGCAGTGATGACTACCGGGACAGGAGGACTCAATGTAATTCCTTTCAGAAGATAATCCCGATTCAGCCACCATCTGATGTCTTTCCTCATCTGTTGAGTTAATTTGATTTTGAAAGTCAGATTCTGGAAACTTGGAAACCAACTGTCCTGTACAAATCTCATCAACTTTTGCATATGGAACCTTGCCCAAGGGACCGTGAATATAGTTGAGGCAAAATTGCCATTGACCCAAAGACAGTCAAAAATCTTTGAGTGCCTGTGATCGAGAAGCTGTAGAACATTACATCTTAACTTGAGCCATATCTTTTCAGGAAGTGAAACTATGCCAAGTCAAGTTTGGAAAAGAGTTCCTATAAAAATTAGGTCTTGAGAAGGAGTTAGAGAGGACTTTCCCCAATTGATGAGTGATCCATTCTCCTGAAGCACAGCCAGAACTCTTTGCATCTGGGATAACAGCATGACTTTTCCTGAAGTCTGCACCTGCAGTTCATCTAGATATGGATGAAGAAAAAGTACCTTGCCATGAGGTTTTGTCAACAGCCAAGCCAACACTTTCATAAAACCATTGGCAATGATCAATAATTTTAACCCAAAGGGAAGGATGCAGAACTGGAAATGAATGTCTCCAAAGACAAAACAAAGGAACCTTTGATGAGCAGGTCTGATGGGCACATGCAGATATGCATCCTGTTAATCTATTGATTCCAAAACATCTTTTAGTTGAATCGTAGGTATGATGGCCTGCAGCTTCATCATGCGAAAGAGAGTTGACTTGAACCAGTAGTTTACCCACTTCAGGTCTAATACTGGACAATATGCCCCAGACCATAGAGAATGGAGTGAGTGCCCTTACCACACTATGGCACTGGGACCATGTAAATTGCATTCTTTTTAGCAATGTTTTGCCTTGAAGTCTTTTATGTCAGGTGAGTGCAAATGATCCCTGTTTCCGGTGGCCGTTCCACAAAATCTCTGGCATCACCTCTATCCACAATGTTCAGAACCCAATGACTTGTGACATTGTCTCTCCAAGCCTGACGAAAGTGCTGGATTCTTCCTCCCACAAGAAGCCACTTGAGGGAATGTCACTAGTCAGGATCTTTTCTTATATGCTCCTTTATATTTGCCCAAATCCTTCTTTGGAGAGGAAGATCTTGGTTGAAACCTCCTTCTCCTAAAGCAGAGGTCTTCAAGCTTTGGGGTGCACCCTTACCCCCAACCCCAACCCCAAAGGTCTGTGGTGGCATTCCCAGGGGAGCTCAAATCCCTCTGTAAGGACGTGCAAATGAAGATGTCCTGGATGCACGACTTTGTTACATTTGCATGAAGCAATTGAAGTTAGAGTTGCCGGGCCAGATGTACGACCAAATTTTGCGGTTGCAAACGGGAAATCGGCCTGTTTGCGACCGCAAAATTGGTCTGCCCCATGTACAAACCCTATTTTGTGACTCATTACCGACTCGCAAAATAGGGTTTGCGACTCGCTATTAGGAAGGGGTGTGCCAAGGCGTCCCTTCCTAATAGCGAGTCTCACTTAAATGTCTGATTGTTTTGCGGCCGCAATTGCAGTTGCAAAACACTCGCAGTTTACAATGCCACTCGCAAAAGGAAGGGTTCCCCAGGGGATCCCTTCAGCTTTTTGAGTGTGTGCGAAAATATTTTTTAAGAGCAGGCAGTGGTCCCACGGACCACTGCCTACTCCTAAAAAATTCAACAGAAACGTTTAATTTTTCTTTTTTAAATGCATCCCGTTTTCCTTTGAGGAAAACGGGCTGCATTTAAAAAAAACAAAAATGCTTTATTTAAAAAGCAGTTACAGACATGGTGGTCTGCTGACCCCAGCAGGTCACCATCCCTGGGAGTGCTAGCCAGTCCAAATGGGGTCGCAAATTGCACCTGCCTCATGAATATTAATGATATTTATATACATATATATTTTGCACCAACAAGGGAACCCAATTAGTGGTCAGGGACCTTGGGTATCAATTATTCCAAAAGAACAGCGGTCCCTGATACTTAAATTATCAGTACTGTAATTTACATAGAAGTACAATGATATCTATGTTTTGACTGTCCAACTGGACATAATCATTTCAATATAAACAGGTAGTTAAAAAATATATAAGTGGGATAATTAACAAAGACAAAAAGAAGAGGACTCAGGCATAATTAACTAAGGCCTATAGCATTACTAAGTAGTTAGACCAAATACATATTTTAGGCACCATAGCACTATTTGGTAAACATTAAGATTGTGTCAAGGTGCAAAGAGTCGACGACGTTTCGATCCACTTGTCAAAATGCTGGGATCATCTTCAGGACAATAAGGCTAATGCCTGAGGTAATTGCCTGGAATCTCAATCCAACGTTGATCCAGGAGGGTTAATCAAGGAGTTAGCGGTACAGTGACCGGGAGAGCGCCGTTCACGAATAATACATAATGGCAGTGGTCTTGGAGTATACACGGCGTTAGATGTACGTCAATTCCCAAGGATCAGCGAGTGGTCATACCGAGCCCGGCAGACCAGCGGTGAGCCTATGATGATACATTAACCATGGAGTATGATGGTCGGAATTGGGTTGGTAACCACGATGAGGTAAGTTGAGCGGATTGCCTGGATCACCGGTCACGTGTGAGTAGCCTCGATGCTGCAGGTCCGAGTGAAGCGTGATAACGCAGAATAACGTGTCCGTGAGGATGTAGGGTGAGGATGTTAATGAGGCAGGCAATTTGCGACCACATTAGGAATCGCTAACAGCGTCTGAGACACTGTTGTAACTTACATTTTGTGAGTCACAAATTGCGAGTCGCAAATAGCAAGGGTCGTACATCTGGCCCGTCACCTTTCTCAGGGAAAAATGCCAGCCATCTGCTCTCGTTTCATGATTCTGCAAAGGCCCAGACATTGCAATGTATACCTTTATGTGCACTCATCTCTATTCATTTTTAACATGGCTCTTCTGTCTTTGTTTAGTTTAATTATCTGTCAGGGGTCATTAGGGCAGCTGTAGAACACCTTTTAATGTGCTACTGATAACAGGAAAAAAACTGCTTTTGATGATTTTTCAAATTTTTGTACAGGCATTAAAATACCGGCAAATGGGATCCTGATCCCTGTGGTGGCGACATCAAAGACATGGCTTAAAACAACAAAATATTCCATAGGTATTATGTTGTTTTTTTACCTTCATGCAACTGCATATGACATAATGCACACACCTTGAAAAAAACAAAAAACAATTTGGTGGGAAATGCACTCTTTTACATTATAAAACATCAACTGATTAAAGCAATCACTGCAGATATCTTTTTGTGAGACCAGAGAGTCACAGAATTGAATCCTGCTTGGTGCAATGCAGAATAGTGACTTGAGTATTTATAGAGCTATTACGTCCCAGCAAGTAACAGAAAGCACTGTGAAAATTTAAGTCCTTATTTAAAAAAATGTGATACACACAGTATATGATAGGCTGCCACATAATAATTTAGTGTATGTGATAAAACAAGCACTTTCCAAGAAGACATATTAGTAATAACTAACTAGACTGTAACTAGTGCAGACATTTTTATAACTCCATTAAAATGAAGCTTTCCAAAAATCAGCATTCTTATATTATCTCTCAAAAATAATAAATGTTTGCCATCATGAAACTTCAAGTGATTCTTTAAATTAAAGCACTTTAGTGATTCCCTCCACCCCTCATCAGCACCCACCAAGTAATCCAGGTGCCCATTAACAGTTCAGGGATGGTAATTTTTAACAAAATGTATGGGAACTGTTATTGTGAAATTAAAAACTCCTTGGTCCCCATACTCCTGGCCACTGTCGACCTCTGTTTACATGCAGAAGTCCTATCACATGAGTCAAGGGGGTGGCAGGGAGAAGGCCAAAAGGATCATATTCAGATACCTGATCACCCTGATCCCTGTGGCCTCAGAGTAATGGCCCAGGAGAAAGCAGAATGGAGCAAAATGTATGGATGGAGGCAAAGAGATGGCCTGGAGAAGGGGAGCTATGTGGGGTCTAGTTTTTTCATTTATAAATGGACAGAGAGCTTCCCCACTTCCTCAAAGAGATGACTTGAAGAAGGTGTTGAGAAATGCAGACTCATTATTTTTTAAAAGTGCCATCACTACCATTAGTGCCGCAGGTACACTGGCACATGGGCAATGGTGTGAGGGAGTACTGCACCCCAATTGAGGGAATGCTACTAGCAAAACGGGGAATGGGGAGCCATTTTCCTTCTTAGCATTGCAGCCCATGCCCTCTTGCTACACAGAGAACAGGCCCCAAACAACAGGGGGTGAGATGTGGGGATTTTCCCTTTTTTGACACAAAGGGACAGACAGCCTGTTTTGGGCCTCAGTCCTACAACTGGTGGCCCAGTAGTCTGGGCAGAGTAGTAGTTATTATTGGTATTGCAGGTGCAGGGGCACCGGGGCCAGGGGTGTGAGGGCCTAACTAAACCCCTGTTATGGCTGTTTTACCATCATTCTTTTTCTTGCATTAGGGCTCAGCGCACCCTTGCTGTGTCAGTGTTGCTTTGGGCATTGAACCAATGTACCAAGAGAGAGGAATGCTGAAGCAGAGGAGACACCTTAGCTTGAGCCTCAGAGAGATGGCAGAAAGGAGTAAGAGGTGGACTAACAAAGGGCAGAAGAGACTGTCAGCTTCACTAGGCATTAGCTCTCATTAGTGAAGCAGGTACAGTGGCACTGGGGCCCAGGAGTGTGAAGGGCACACTGAACCGCAATTATGTCTATCATCTGTGTGTCTATTGCTTTCTCACCCTAAGTGCGCCGGGTATGCTCAGACATGGGTCCCGGGCTCACTGTGCCAATGGATTCAAGCTAGCCTGGCTGATGAGGGGTGATGCCCCAAAACTGGTCCCAGGATGCTTGTTTCCGGTCCAAGGAGGACCTGGCTTGGCAGTTCGGGCTGGACTGTTCCCATGAGGAACAAAGTCAAAACTGATTTACATATGGCTGGGTCTAAACTGGGGTGGCATGGTGAACAAGCAATGGATTTAACCCAGATCTCTTGACTGGGGGTGAATGTTTGATTTGCTCTGCATTCCGCCCATCATCTGTGTGTCTTTTGCTTTACAATCGAGGCATGGTGGATAGCCTTAGAGCTGTGAGCACCCTTTATGCAAAGAGAAGGGCAACACATAAGAGCTCATTTGTTTCTGAAAAGGACAGAGACTGTTTCAAGATTTGAGTGAGTGCCAGGCTTGGTGAGGAAAGGGGTGAAAGAGGCAGAGGGGATAACCTGCTATGCAGGGCTGCAGCTATCATTAGTGCAGAAGGTGCAGTTGAATAGGGTTAGGCGTTCACAAGACCCCTAATAATGGGAGTACTGTTTTTTGTCTGTTAGACATGGGGGTCTCTAGTTGGCAGAGGTAGCTACCTTTGTCCAAATAGGGACCCTTGCTGCTAGTCAGGGAAAGGGGGATACACACTCTAGATAACCCCTGCTCACCCCCTTGGTAGCTTGGCACGAGCAGACAGGCTTATCCCAAAGGCAATGTGTAAAGTATTTGTACTCAGAACACACAGTAATACAGTGATAACACCACAAATGGCCACCACATCAGTTTAGAAAAATAAAGTATCTTTATCTAAACCTAACAAGACCAAAACCAAAAAAAAAAATCCAACATTCAAGTATTAAGAAAAATGACTTTCAAAAGGTTTTAGCAACTGAGCCCATAGAAAACTATGGATGCGTGATTTCTTGCAAAGTACCTGTCGTTGCGACAAAATTCACCAAGCCAAACAACCGCAGCAATGGGAAGCGTTGAAAAACAAAGAGAAGCGTCGATTCCTGAGACCTTCGTGGATGCGATGCGACAGTTCCGCTGGGCACAGGGGAGGGGTGCGTCGGGTCCGGTCTCTAGCGGGAAGCGATGCGTCTATTCTGAGACGACTCCGATCCGCGGGTGATGCATTGGGGAAAACTTGCCGCACAGGGACGATGCGTGGAAATCCGAGATGCGTCGGCGAACGATGCGGCGGTGTCGAGCGGCGCTGCGTCAATTTCTTCAGCCGCGATCCCTCGATGCGTCGATTCTTGCAGCGGCGACAGGCGCAGCGTCGGTTTCAGCAGCGGCGCAGTGATGCATGGAGATTCTTCTCGCACCACAGCGTTGCATCGGAAAACTGTCGCAAGAAGAGCGATGCGTCGATTTTCTCGTTGTCGCGTTCCTTTTCCAGCTCCCAGCAGCGGAAGCAACCTCCAGAGGCCCCACACAGTCAAAGGCACTTCTTGGCAGGTCAGAACTCCCAGCAGGGAAGTTCAGGGGAGCTGGGGGTGAAGCCTTTGTGTTCCTGAGACTTCAAAACAGGAGGCAAGCTCTACTCAAGCCCTTGGAGACTTTCCTCAAGCAGGGGACACAGCATACAGCAAAGTCTTCCTCCTTTCCATGGCAGAAACAGCAACTGCAGGCCAACCCCAGACACACAGCAAGGGCAGTACTTTTACTCAGTTTCTCCAGCTCTTCTCCTTGGCAAAGGTTCCTCTTGATTCCAGAAGTAGTCTAAAGTTCTGGGGTCTGAGCCCCTCTTTTTATACAGTAAATGTCTTTGTTCTCTGAAGGCAGAGAGTGTCTGTGTCCAGCCAAAACCAGTTCTGTGTTCTCTGGTGCAGCTGCCCAACAGAAGGTGGATAAAGCATTGTGGAAGGCAGACCAGGCCCTTTCAGGTGAAAGGAAATCTCCTCCCCCTACTCTAAATGCAGCCCAGGTCTATTCAGCCCAGCCCTGACTCATCAGACTCTCTGGAGCCACTGCTCCTCTCCAGCCCCCGTCGCTAAAAGCCAGACATGCAATAAACAAACGTAGCAGAGACATATTGGATGGCTAAGCAAGAAAATACCTACTTTCTAAAAGTGGTATTTTCAAACACAGAATGTAAAAATCACCCTCACTAAAAGATGCATTTTAACATTCTGAGTTCAGGCAGACTACACTTTATTTTCCTATCTTGTTTCCAGGGGTAGTTATGTTTATAAAATGTTATAAGCAAACTCCCTATTCTATCCTGTGGGAACAAATAGCCTTGCAATAGTGAAAAACGAATTTGGCAGTATTTCACTATCAGGACATGCCACACACACCAGGGCATGTCCCAACTTTCACATACACCGCACCCTGCCACAGGGGTACCTTGGGCCTACCTTAGGGGTGACTGACAAGTAAGAAAAGGGAAAGTTAGGGCCTGGCAAGTGGATGCACTTGCCAGGTCGACATGGCAGTTAACAAACTGCGCACAGGCACTGCGGTGGCAGGTCTAAGACATCTTTTCAGGGTTACTCAAGTGGGTGGCACAATCAGTGCTGCAGGCCCACTAGTAGCATTTGATTTACTAGCCCTGGCACACTTAGTGCACTTTACTAAGGACCTAGTAGTGAATCAAATATGCCAATCAGGGAGAACCAATCATAATAACAATTTACACAGGGAGCACTTGCACTTTGACACTGATCAGCAGTGGCAAAGTGCCCAAAGCATATAAGCCAGCAAAAATGAAATCCAGCACAGCATCAAAAATACAGGGGGTAGAGGCAAAAAGTCAGGGGAAACCATGCCAAAGATGCCAAGTCTAACACGTGTCCTCTCCAGATGAAAGATGGGGGGAACTACCCACCCTCTTGGGAGTTCTCATCACTAAGGCAGAAGAATCTGGACAGCCCATCAGCATTGGCGTGTTTTGTACCAGGGCGTTGTTCCACCGTAAAGTCCATTCCCTGTAGGGAGATGGACCACCACAACAGTTTTGGGTTCTCACCCCTCTTCTGCATCAACCATCTGAGGGGCCTGTGGTCTGTCTGAACCCGGAAGTGAGTCCCAAACAAGTAGGGTCTTACCTTCTTCGGCACCCAGACCATAGCAAAAGCTTCTCTTTCAATTGCACTCCACCTCTGTTCCCTGGGAAGTAGCCTCCTACTAATGAAAGCTACGGTTGGTCCAAGCCCTCGTCATTCAACTGTGAGAGTACTGCTCCCACACCATGCTCTGAAGCATCTGTCTGCACAACAAATTCTTTGAGAAGTTGGGTGCCTTGAGCACGGGCTCCGTGCACATGGCAGATTTCAGGTTGTCAAAAGTGGTCTAACCGGCATCGGTCCTAATCAGTTTCCTTGGCTGCTTCCTTGAAGTCAGCTCTGTCAAGGGGGCAACAATGGTGCCATATCCCTTGACAAACCATCTGTAGTACCTGGTGAGTCCTAGGAAGGCTCTCACTCCGTCTGGGTCTTGGGGGGCTCCCAAGCCAGAATGCTGTCGATCTTAGGTTGTAGGGTGCGCCACCTGGCCGCTTCCTACCTGGTGCCCTAAGTACACCACAGAACCCTGCCCTATCTGGCACTTACTGGCCTTGATAGTGAGGCCTGCCTTCTGCAAAGCCTTCAACACTTCACAGAGGTGTTGCAAGTGTTCCTCCCAGCTGGAGCTGAACACAGCACTGTCATCCAGGTAAGCGGCGCTGAATTCCTCCAGCCCGGACAGTACCTGGTTGACCAGTCTCTGGAACATGGCAGGGGCGTTATTCAACCCAAAGGGCATGACACGGAACTGGTGGTGCCCCTCTGGCGTTGAAAACGCAGACCTCTCTCTTGCCCCATCAGTCAAGGCAATCTACCAGTACCCAGACGTTAGATTAAACGTGCTAAGGTACCGGGCAGCTCCAAGCCGATCAATGAGCTCATCAGTTCTGGGGATGGGGTGCGCTTCAGTCCTGGTGACGGCATTGAGCCCACGGTAGTCCATGCAGAGCCGGAGTTCAGGAGTGGCACCGGGCACAGCAGCTTTTGGAATCAAGACCACTGGGCTAGCCCAGGGGCTGCTGGAGGGCTCTATCACCCCTAACGCCAACATTTTGGAAACCTCTTCCTTAATGCTGGCCCTGACTCTGTCAGTTACCCTGTAAATTTTATGCTTCACAGGTAAACTGTCCCCAGTGTCCACATCATGGACGCATCAATTGGTGACTCCTGGAGTCAGGGAGAACAGGGAGGTGAACTGTCTCAGCACCTGGCGACAGTCCCTCTGCTGCTCTGGGGTCAGGGTGGGAGAGAGGTTCACTCCATCCACTGACCCGTCATGTTCCTTGGCTGACAGAAGGTCAGGAAGAGGCTCACTCTCCTCTTCCATTCCATCATCTATAGCCAGGAGCATTGTGAATTCAGACCTCTCAAAGTGAGGTTTGAGGCGGTTCACGTGCAGGACCCGCAAAGGGTCCCTAGGAGTCTGCAAGTTAACCAGGTAGGTTACATCGCTCTTGCACTCCTCCACGTCAAATGGACCAGTCCACCTGTCTTGGAGCACACAAGGCTCCACTGGTGCCATCACCCACACTTTTTGGCCAGGCTAAAACTCAACCAGAGTGGTATACTGGTCGTACCATCGTTTCATCTCTGGCTTCCAGATTTGCCTGAGCAAGTTTCCTGAAGCATTGAGTCCGGTTTCTGAAGTCCAGCATGTAGCTAAACACATCTTGGGGGGTCTTACCAGGAGTTTTCTCCCAGCACTCCTCCACCAGACTCAGAGGTCCTCTCACAGGATGCCCATACAGCAATGCAAAGGGACTGAACCCTAAGGATTTCTGTGGTACCTCCCTGTAGGCAAACAAGAGGCATGGTAAAAAGACGTCCCACTTAAGTCTCATGGGTTCTGCAAGACCCTTTATCATGCCTTTCAGGGTTCGGTTGAATCTCTCAACCAACCCCTTCCCTTGAGTATGGTAAGGAGTGGTGAATTTGCACATTACACTGCACTCCTCCCACAGTGACTTCATATACCTGGAAATGAAGTTTGTACCACGGTCAGAGACCACCTCTCTCGGTAACCCCACCTCGGGTAAAGATCCCCATCAATGCACGGCTCACCACAGGGGCTGTGATTGCCCTGAGAGGGACAGCTTCCGGAAACCGGGTGGCATGGTCCACCAAGACCAAGATAAACTTTTTGCCTAAGGCTGTCTTGGGTTCCAGGGGCCCCACAATGTCGATACCCACCCGCTCGAAAGGGGTGCTCACCACAGGAAAGGGTTGGAGGGGAGCCTCACACTTCCCTCCTGTCTTGCCACTTGCCTGGCAAGTCTGACAAGACCTACAATGTATGTCTATGTGCCTCTGCATTTGGGGCCAGTAAAAGTGGATGACAACCTCTGATAGGTCTTGTCGCACCCCAAATGTCCTGCCAAAGGCACGTCATGAGCCAGACCCAGTAGGAAGGTCCTGTAGCACGTGGGTACCACCAGCACACGGGCTGCCCCGGGCTCAGCGACCTTAGGCTCACTGTAAAGGAGACCATTCTCCCAATAAATCAAATGTGATCCGGACGGACCACCTGCTGCCTGGTCTGCAGCCAGCTGCCACAAACCAACAAGAGTAGGGCATTCCATCTGAGCCTTGCAGAACTCCTCCCTGGAGGGACCTCCTTCCTGCTGCCTATGGATCAGCTCAGGCAGGTCTCCCAGTTCGGCCACTTGTTCCCCTGTATGTTCCAGGGCATCCCCCTCAGGTTCTGCCTCCTCCTGGACCGTGGGAACTTCGGGGGCTGGTTTCCCACGCCCTCTGCCCTTTCTCTTTCTGGCAGGCACCTGGGCCACTCTTTCAGCCTTCAGGTTCTCTTGATCACCCTTACTGGCTGCCATTGACCGAGTGCTCACACAGGCCCACTCAGGCAGTCCCAACATCTTTAAATGAGCCTGGCGCTCCACCTCCTTCCAAGATGAGCTCTCCAGGTCATTGCCAAGCAGACAGTCAACAGGCATGGATGGGCTTACAACGACCTTCAAGGAACCTGAGACACCACCCCCACTCAAAGGGAACCTGCGCCACCTTACACAGGCGCTCAGAGTTGTCCGCAGCAACTACAGTGTGAAGTACATTGGAGATGACCTGCTCTTCAGACACCCATTGACACATGACAGATGTCACACTGGCTCCTGTGTCTCTCAGAGCCTCCACCCTTTTCCCATTGATGGTCACCCACTGCAGGTACTTTTTAGTGTTATCCGGCAGGCAGGTTTCCTGGACCATCTCTCTGTCTCCTAATGAGACTAGGGTCATCACCACTGGCTCCCCACCCTCACTAGGAACCAACTCCTCCCCCAGCACTACACTAACTAACCCCGATGACGGTGCACCAGTGGGTGCTGGTGGTGCCTTGGGGCACTTGGGATCCCTAGCAATGTGGCCCTCCTGACCACATGTATAACACCTGCAGGGACCCTGGTTGTCTGGCCTACCCTTAGGGGGGCATGGCTTCTTAGAACTGGGGGTCTGGACATCCTTAACCCTGGTAACTATTTTGGGGCCCTTTAGAGAACTCACTTTGGTTACCCTTGTCCCCTCACTCTTCTGCTGGGGACCCTGCCCACCTTTGGCTGGGTTTCCCACAATCCCCTTTTGGACCCTGGTACTCGTCCAGCGGTCCACCTCCTGAGCAAGCTGCCTGGGATCAGTCAGCTTACTATCTGTCAGATGCTGGCGCAGCTCTGGAACACAAACACTACTCAAGTGCTCACAACCAATCAGATTGTACAACCCCTGGTAATCAGTTACCTTGCTGCCCTTTATCCAACCATCCAGTGCTCTGCAATACATGGTCACACACTCAACCCAAATATGAGATTCAAATTTCTTGAAGGTCCTAAACTTTTCCCTGTACTACTCAGGTGTGAGCCCATACCTGAGGCATAAAGCTTCCTTTATATTGGGGTAGGTCAGGACACCTGCCTCCCCCAGAGGTGTCAGGGTGTCCCTCCCAGTGGCCTCAAAGTGCTTCTACAGGCCCGCCCCAAATGCTTCTCAGGGACCTCATGCATACGCAGTGCAGCTTCATAAGATGCAAACCATGCATAAACATCCTCCCCCTTCTGGAAATTCTGTACTACATCCTTGAGTATGTAGGGAAAGTGTTGGATAGCGTAGGGGTATGTAAATCTTGCCCCCTTGCACTGGCTGTGCACTGCCACCATTCATAATGGACTCCACTTGTTTGGCTTTAATGTCCAGCTCTCTCATGCTCAACTCATGGGCCAAGACCAACTTTTTTCTTCCAAAGCAAGAGCATTCTTACTCTCCTCTGCCTTTAGTCTCATGACCTACTACTAATGATCTCTGGCCCTGCACCTTTCCTTTATTTCCTCTGGCGCCCAATTTCTAGAAGAATGACTGCTGCCAGCCCTAGAGGCTGCTCTTCCTACAGGCAAATCGTGTGAACTGAAACCATTCTCTGGTGCACCCCATCCACACCTGCATCCTCTGTCTCCTCAGCTTGTCTAGCCTCCCACCAGGCCCCTAAGGCCGTCTGTAGCTCCTCTTTTCTAAAGTGGCTCTTCATGGGGCAACCAAAGCTTTTGCAGAATTGCCTGAGTTGCTCTACCACATTGTAACTGCTTAACAATTCAAAGTCAAATTCCAAATCTGCAACCTCACTTGCTGCTTTACCATTTAGAGACATGATGCGTGGATAACTCAAGGGTCAGATCAAAAATAGAACCAAAAATAAAACACAGTATGTGGTTGCGTAGTGGTCTGCACTAAACTGGTGATGTACACTAATCATTGCGGGTCAAGTACAAATACAAGTTCAAATCCTCACCGCTGACCACCAATGTTAGACATGGGGGTCTCTAGATGACAGAGGTAGGCACCTTTGTCCAAATAGGGACCCTTGGTTCTAGTCAGGGAAAGGGGGATACACACTCTAGATAACCCCTGCTCACCCCCTTGGTAGCTTGGCACGAGCAGACAGGCTTATCCCAAAGGCAATGTGTAAAGTATTTGTACTCAGAACACACAGTAATACAGTGATAACACCACAAATGGACACCACACAAGTTTAGAAAAATAAAGTATCTTTGTGCAAACTTAACAAGACCAAAACGACAAAAAATCCAACATACAAGTATTAAGAAAAATGACTTTCAAAAGGTTTTAGCAACTGAGCCTATAGAAAACTATGGATGCGTGATTTCTTGCAAAGTACCTGTCGTTGCATCAAAATTCACCAAGCCAAACAGCCGCAGAGATGGGAAGCGTCGAAAAACAAAGAGATGCGTCGATTCTTGAGACCTTCGTGGATGCGATGAGACAGTTCCGCTGGGCACAGGGGAGCGGTGCGTCGGGTCCGGTCTGTAGGGAGAAGCAGTGCGTCGATTCTGAGACGACTCCAATCCACGGGTGATGCGTCGGGGAAAACTTGCCGCACAGGGACAATGCGTGGAAATCCGGGATGCGTCGGCGAACGATGAGGCGGCGTCGAGCGGCACTGCGTTGATTTCTTCAGCTGCGATCCCTCGATGCGTCGATTGTTGCAGCGGCGACAGGCGCTGAGTTGGTTTCAGCACCAGCGCGGTGATGCGTGGAGATTCTTCTCGCACCACGGCGTTGCGGCGGAAAATTGTCGCCAGAAGGGCGATGCGCCAATTTTCTCGCTGTTGTGTTGCTTTTCCAGCTCCCAGTAGCTGAAGCAACCTCCAGAGGCCCCACACAGTCACAGGAACTTCTTGGCAGGTCAGAACTCCCAGCAAGGAAGTTCAGGGGAGCTGGGGGTGAAGCCTTTGTGTTCATGAGACTTCAAAACAGGAGGTAAGCTCTACTCATCCATTGGAGATGTTCCTCAAGCAGGGGACACAGCACACAGCAAAGTCGTTCTCCTTTCCTTGGCAGGAACAGCAACTGCAGGCCAACCCCAGACACACAGCAAGGGCAGTACTTCTCCTCAGTTTCTCCAGCTCTTCTCCTTGGCAAGGTTCCTCTTGATTCAAGAAGTAGTCTAAAGTTCTGGGGTCTGAGCCCCTCTTTTTATACAGTAAATGTCTTTGTTCTCTGAAGTCAGAGAGTGTCTGTGTCCAGCCAAAAACAGTTCTGTCCTCTCTGGTTCAGCTGCTCGGCAGGAGGTGGAGATAGCATTGTGGAAGGCAGACCAGGCCCATTCAGGTGAAAGGAAATCTCCTCCCCCTACTCTAAATGCAGCCCAGGTCTATTCATCCCAGCCCTGACTAATCAAGACTCTTTGGAGCCACTGAACCTCCCCAGCCCCTGTCACTCCACAGCCAGACAGTCAATACACAGCCTAGCAGAGGCATAATGGATGGCTAAGCAAGAAAATAACTACTTTCTAAAAGTGGTATTTTCAAGCACAGAATGTAAAAAACACCCTTACTAAAAGATGCATTTTAACATTCTGAGTTCAGGCATACTAAACTTTATTTTCCTATCTTGTTCCCAGCGATAGTTATGTTTATTAAATGTTATAAGCAAACTCCTATTCTATCCTATGGGAACAGATAGCCTTGCAATAGTGAAAACGAATTTGGCAGTATTTCACTATCAGGACATGCCACACACACCAGGGCATGTCCCACCTTTCACATACACCGCACCCTGCCACAGGGGTATCTTGGGCCTACCTTAGGGGTGACTGACATGTAAGAAAAGGGAAGGTTAGGGCCTGGCAAGTGGGTGCACTTGCCAGGTCGACATGGCAGTTAACAAACTGCGCACAGGCACTGTGGTGGCAGGCCCGAGACATCTTTTCAGGGTACTCAAGTGGGTGTCACAATCAGTGCTGTAGGCCCACTAGTAGCATTTGATTTACCAGCCCTGGCACACTTAGTGCACTTTACTAGGGACCTAGTAGTGAATCAAATATGCAAATCAGGGAGAACCAATCATTATAACAATTTACACAGGGAGCACTTGCACTTTGACACTGATTAGCAGTGGCAGAGTGCCCAAAGCATCTAAGCCAGCAAAAACGAAATCCAGCACAGCATCAACAATACAGGAGGTAGAGGCAAAAATTCAGGGGAAAGCACGCCAAAGATGCCAAGTCTAACATTGTCTATTTCAGGTTTTTTATTTATTTTCTTATTTTTAAGTCTCACATTTAGGGCCCGATTCTGATGCGGGTTGGAAAAGCTTCCCGACCGAATCGGTTGGGAAATGGTTTCCGACCCACTCAGATCGGGAAAGTCCGACCGGCGGAGTAGGATGCATCCGGATGCTTCCAGATACGATTTGGTTGAACTCCCATTGACTTCAATGGGAACATTTGTTCCTAACCGCATCAGAATTGGGCCCTCGGTCGGGAAGACACGTTCCCGATCCGATTTGGAAGGAGCAAATGCCGTTAGGAGGCCTTCCTAACCGCATCAGAATCAGGCCCTCGGTCGGGAAGCTTTTCCAACCCGCATCAGAATTGGGCCCTTAGTGTGAATTATGAGATACTGAAAATGTCCCCCTGAAAGGATTTTTTATGCCCCACCTCCTGCGCTCATTCGTGCCCCTTACGCAAACCCCAAGTCTTTCCATACACTTTTTGAGGGGTGCCCGACTTCAAAACATTTTTGGTAGGGAGGACTCAGAGTAAAAAAAGTTTGGAGGCCTCTGTCCTAAAGGATGAAAACGATGAATCACGCTTCAGGGAGGATCTTGCTGATTTTCCGCTAAACCACTCAACACTCGACTTTCTATTATAAGGAGAGCATGCTTACAATCGTTAAATGTCTTTGAGAGCATAGAATTCAACTGATCCCCAAACAACAACTTTCCTTTGAAAGAAAGCTTTAGGACTCATGTCTTTTCTGCTGCATCTACCTTCTATGCTCTCATTCAGAGACTTCTTCTGGCTGCGATGACAGCACCAGAAGACATAGCCATAGCTCTAATATCATCGGACGAAACGTCAGCCATCAACCTGGCCTGTTGTTCCACTGAAGCCAGGAGATCAGAACACTTTACTCCTTCCTGGATCGCCACTACCATAGAAGGAGCTGAAAAAGCAGTAGACACACTAGATTTTAAATCCAAATTCTCTGCCGAAAAAGCCTTCTATAGTTTAAAATCCACTTTTGTATCAGTGGCATCTGTCGGGGTACAGTCCTCCGGATAAATACATGTCTTCCCAAATAACATATCGAGAATTGTGTCTACTTTCACAGCATGAGGCAAAACATCTTCCTCTCCATCAAGTACAGTTTTCGCAAAAATCGAGGGACTGACAGCTTATCAGAATCCTTCCATCCATCCAGGGCCATGTCTCAGATTCGCAAATGGAATGGCATTGCCAGCATGGAAGGTTTTACATAATGGGGAAAGAAAGCTTAGTCACCCACCTCCGAGTGAAATGGAGCAAACCCCCAAATTAACTCTGACGTAGGAGAAAACATCTCACATTTCTTCTTTTCTAACACATTATCCAGAAGATGTGAAAGGCATTTCCAAGTCTAAAGCTCCAGAATCATCCAAATTAAATGAACATGGATCCTTGGGAGACTTCGACGTTTGTTTAGATTGAGACCCCTTCACCTTTGAAACTGCTGCCTCAGTCATGGCTGGAATCTCCTCCTGCGACATGAGAGGAATATTTTTTGATGTCTCCTCATCCCCCTCTTTCTGAACCATCTGGCAGGGGTAGGACCTTCCTCAGAGTAAGAAGAGGAAGAAGAAGAAGACAAGACATGCCTCCTCTTTGTCACTCTCTTGCCCTTTGTAGTGATCAGCCACCAGTCAAACCCCCGAACCGGAGTCCTTTAAATAAATCAGGACCCCAAGATTCAAACAGTCGGTGGTATAAAGACAGGTGAGCTGGCGCCACTCAGGTGATGTCACACAGGTATCAACAAATAGAACAGTATCAGATAACAGTGCTGCAAGCTGAAGAGAACCACCAGCCTCCCCCAAATTGTGGCCTAGGCCAACACAATACACAATTACAGTCCCCAGCACACGTTTTCAAGTTTTAAGAAAACACACGCAATTCAGAGACACAGTAGTCAAATTCGGATCTCTGACACAATATCGACAACAGAAATGTCGACCTACAAAAATATCGTGACAAAAATATCGTTGTCAAAAATATCGACCTCTTATCTACATATTGGTAAGTACAAAAATATCGAAAAAAATATATCGTTGTTAAAAATATTGTTGTTAAAAATATTGTTTTTTAAAAATGTTTAAAAAATAATGTAAAATAAATTAAATAATACATATAATTAAAAAAAGTTAGAATTATTTAAAAATGTTTAAAATTATAAGTAATAAATATAATGTAAAAATGAATTAAACATACATATATATATTTACTTAATAATATTAATAAATAATTATTTTAATAAATTATAAAATGTTAGAAACATATGAAAAATTATAAATACACATATATATACATACACCTGTAAAATAAAAATAATAAAATATATATAATAAATTAAAATATTAAAATATTTTTATTTTTTTAAAACCACATTTTACACTACATTAACTGCAACAGTAGAGAAAATGTTGGATAGCAAAGGGGATAAAATTGCTATTCCCACTCCAAGGAGTGCAACAGTAGTGAAAGTGTTGGATAGCGGAGGGGAATCATTTACTATTCCCACTCCAGCAAGTACAACAGTAGGGAAAGTGTTGGATAGCGGAGGGGAATAATTTACTATTCCCACTCCAGGGAGTGCAACAGTAGGGAAAGTGTTGGATAGCGGAGGGGGTAAAATTACTATTCCCACTCCAGTGAGTGCAACAGTAGGGAAAGTGTTGGATAGCGTAGGGGTATGTAAATCTTGCCCCCTTGCACTGGCTGTGCACTGCCACCATTCATACTGGACTCCACTTGTTTGGCTTTAATGTCCAGCTCTCTCATGCTCAACTCATGGGCCAAGACCAACTTTTTTTCTTCCAAAGCAAGAGCATTCTTACTCTCCTCTGCCTTTAGTCTCATGACCTACTACTAATGATCTCTGGCCCTGCACCTTTCCTTTATTTCCTCTGGCGCCCAATTTCTAGAAGAATGACTGCTGCCAGCCCTAGAGGCTGCTCTTCCTACAGGCAAATCGTGTGAACTGAAACCATTCTCTGGTGCACCCCATCCACACCTGCATCCTCTGTCTCCTCAGCTTGTCTAGCCTCCCACCAGGCCCCTAAGGCCGTCTGTAGCTCCTCTTTTCTAAAGTGGCTCTTCATGGGGCAACCAAAGCTTTTGCAGAATTGCCTGCGTTGCTCTACCACATTGTAACTGCTTAACAATTCAAAGTCAAATTCCAAATCTGCAACCTCACTTGCTGCTTTACCATTTAGAGACATGATGCGTGGATAACTCAAGGGTCAGATCAAAAATAGAACCAAAAATAAAACACAGTATGTGGTTGCGTAGTGGTCTGCACTAAACTGGTGATGTACACTAATCATTGCGGGTCAAGTACAAATACAAGTTCAAATCCTCACCGCTGACCACCAATGTTAGACATGGGGGTCTCTAGATGACAGAGGTAGGCACCTTTGTCCAAATAGGGACCCTTGGTTCTAGCCACGGAAGGGGGATACACACTCTAGATAACCCCTGCTCACCCCCTTGGTAGCTTGGCACGAGCAGACAGGCTTACCCCAAAGGTATTGTGTAAAGTATTTGTACTCAGAACACACAGTAAATACAGTGATAACACCACAAATGGACACCACACAAGTTTAGAAAAATAAAGTATCTTTGTCCAAACTTAAAAAGACCAAAACAACAACAAATCCAACATACAAGTATTAAGAAAAATGACTGGATTGTTCCCATGAGGAACAAAGTCAAGACTGATTTACATATGGCTGGGTCTAAACTGGGGTGGCATGGTGAACAAGCAATGGATTTAACCCAGATCTCTTGACTGGGGGTGAATGTTTGATTTGCTCTGCATTCCGCCCATCATCTGTGTGTCTTTTGCTTTACAATCGAGGCATGGTGGATAGCCTTAGAGCTGCGAGCACCCTTTATGCAAAGAGACGGGCAACACATAAGAGCTCATTTTTTTCTGAAAAGGACAGAGACTGTTTCAAGATTTGAGTGAGGGCCAGGCTTGGTGAGGAAAGGGGTGAAAGAGGCAGAGGGGATAACCTGCTATGCAGGGCTGCAGCTATCATTAGTGCAGAAGGTGCAGTTGAATAGGGTTAGGCGTTCACAAGACCCCTAATAATGGGAGTACTGTTTTTTGTCTGTTAGACATGGGGGTCTCTAGTTGGCAGAGGTAGGTACCTTTGTCCAAATAGGGACCATTGCTGCTAGTCAGGGAAAGGGGGATACACACTCTAGATAACCCCTGCTCACCCCCTTGGTAGCTTGGCACGAGCAGACAGGCTTATCCCAAAGGCAATGTGTAAAGTATTTGTACTCAGAACACACAGTAATACAGTGATAACACCACAAATGGACACCACACAAGTTTAGAAAAATAAAGTATCTTTGTGCAAACTTAAAAAGACCAAAACGACAAAAAATCCAACATACAAGTATTAAGAAAAATGACTTTCAAAAGGTTTTAGCAACTGAGCCTATAGAAAACTATGGATGCGTGATTTCTTGCAAAGTACCTGTCGTTGCAACAAAATTCACCAAGCCAAACAGCCGCAGAGATGGGAAGCGTCGAAAAACAAAGAGATGCGTTCATTCTTGAGACCTTCGTGGATGCAATGAGACAGTTCCGCTGGGCACAGGGGAGCGGTGCGTCGGGTCCGGTCTGAAGGGAGAAGCAGTGTGTCGATTCTGAGACGACTCCAATCCACGGGTGATGCGTTGGGGAAAACTTGCCGCACAGGGACGACGCGTGGAAATCCGGGATGCGTTGGCGAACGATGAGGCGGCGTCGAGCGGCACTGCGTTGATTTCTTCAGCTGCGATCCCTCGATGCGTCGATTGTTGCAGCAGCGACAGGCGCTGGGTTGGTTTCAGCACCAGCGCGGTGATGCGTGGAGATTCTTCTCGCACCACGGCGTTGTGGCGGAAAATTGTCGCCAGAAGAGCGATGCGCCAATTTTCTCACTGTTGTGTTGCTTTGCCAGCTCCCAGTAGCTGAAGCAACCTCCAGAGGCCCCACACAGTCACAGGAACTTCTTGGCAGGTCAGAACTCCCAGCAAGGAAGTTCAGGGGAGCTGGGGGTGAAGCCTTTGTGTTCATGAGACTTCAAAACAGGAGGTAAGCTCTACTCATCCATTGGAGATGTTCCTCAAGCAGGGGACACAGCACACAGCAAAGTCCTTCTCCTTTCCTTGGCAGGAACAGCAACTGCAGGCCAACCCCAGACACACAGCAAGGGCAGTACTTCTCCTCAGTTTCTCCAGCTCTTCTCCTTGGCAAGGTTCCTCTTGATTCAAGAAGTAGTCTAAAGTTCTGGGGTCTGAGCCCCTCTTTTTATACAGTAAATGTCTTTGTTCTCTGAAGGCAGAGAGTGTCTGTGTCCAGCCAAAAACAGTTCTGTCCTCTCTGGTTCAGCTGCTCGGCAGGAGGTGGAGATAGCATTGTGGAAGGCAGACCAGGCCCATTCAGGTGAAAGGAAATCTCCTCCCCCTACTCTAAATGCAGCCCAGGTCTATTCATCCCAGCCCTGACTAATCCAGACTCTTTGGAGCCACTGCACCTCCCCAGCCCCTGTCACTCCACAGCCAGACAGTCAATACACAGCCTAGCAGAGGCATAATGGATAGCTAAGCAAGAAAATAACTACTTTCTAAAAGTGGTATTTTCAAGCACAGAATGTAAAAAACACCCTTACTAAAAGATGCATTTTAACATTCTGAGTTCAGGCATACTAAACTTTATTTTCCTATCTTGTTCCCAGCGGTAGTTATGTTTATAAAATGTTATAAGCAAACTCCCTATTCTATCCTATGGGAACAGATAGCCTTGCAATAGTGAAAAACGAATTTGGCAGTATTTCACTATCAGGACATTCCACACACACCAGGGCATGTCCCACCTTTCACATACACCGCACCCTGCCACAGGGGTATCTTGGGCCTACCTTAGGGGTGACTGACATGTAAGAAAAGGGAAGGTTAGGGCCTGGCAAGTGGGTGCACTTGCCAGGTCGACATGGCAGTTAACAAACTGCGCACAGGCACTGTGGTGGCAGGCCCGAGACATCTTTTCAGGGCTACTCAAGTGGGTGTCACAATCAGTGCTGTAGGCCCACTAGTAGCATTTGATTTACCAGCCCTGGCACACTTAGTGCACTTTACTAGGGACCTAGTAGTGAATCAAATATGCAAATCAGGGAGAACCAATCATTATAACAATTTACACAGGGAGCACTTGCACTTTGACACTGATTAGCAGTGGCAGAGTGCCCAAAGCATCTAAGCCAGCAAAAACGAAATCCAGCACAGCATCAACAATACAGGAGGTAGAGGCAAAAAGTCAGGGGAAAGCACGCCAAAGATGCCAAGTCTAACATTGTCTATTTCAGGTTTTTTATTTATTTTCTTATTTTTAAGTCTCACATTTAGGGCCCGATTCTGATGCGGGTTGGAAAAGCTTCCCGACCGAATCGGTTGGGAAATGGTTTCCGACCCACTCAGATCGGGAAAGTCCGACCGGCGGAGTAGGATGCATCCGGATGCTTCCAGATACGATTTGGTTGAACTCCCATTGACTTCAATGGGAACATTTGTTCCTAACCGCATCAGAATCAGGCCCTCGGTCGGGAAGCTTTTCCAACCCGCATCAGAATCGGGCCCTTAGTGTGAATTATGAGATACTGAAAATGTCCCCCTGAAAGGATTTTTTATGCCCCACCTCCTGCGCTCATTTGTGCCCCTTACGCCCACCCCAAGTCTTTCCATACACTTTTTGAGGGGTGCCCGACTTCAAAACATTTTTGGTAGGGAGGACTCAGAGTAAAAAAATGTTTGGAGGCCTCTGTCCTAAAGGATGAAAACGATGAATCACGCTTCAGGGAGGATCATGCTGATTTTTCGCTAAACCACTCAACACTTGACTTTCTATTATAAGGAGAGCGTGCTTACAATCGTTAAATGTCTTTGAGAGCATAGAATTCAACTGATCCCCAAACAACAACTTTCCTTTGAAAGAAAGCTTTAGGACTCATGTCTTTTCTGCTGCATCTACCTTCTATGCTCTCATTCAGAGACTTCTTCTGGCTGCGATGACAGCACCAGAAGACATAGCCATAGCTCTAATAACATCGGACGAAACGTCAGTCATCAACCTGACCTGTTGTTCCACTGAAGCCAGGAGATCAGAACACTTTACTCCTTCCTGGATCGCCACTAGCATAGAAGGAGCTGAATAAGCAGTAGACACACTAGATTTTAAATCCAAATTCTCTGCCGAAAAAGCCTTCTATAGTTTAAAATCCACTTTTGTATCAATGGCATCTGTCGGGGTACAGTCCTCCAGATAAATACATGTCTTCCCAAATAACATATCGAGAATTGTGTCTACTTTCACAGCATGAGGCAAAACATCTTCCTCTCCATCAAGTATAGTTTTCGCAAAAATCGAGGGACTGACAGCTTATCAGAATCCTTCCATCCATCCAGGGCCATGTCTCTGATTCGCAAATGGAATGGCATTGCCTGCATGGAAGGTTTTACATAATGGGGAAAGAAAGATTAGTCACCCACCTCCGAGTGAAATGGAGCAAACCCCAAATTAACTCTGACGTAGGAGAAAACATCTCACATTTCTTCTTTTCTAACACATTTTCCAGATGATGTGAAAGGCATTTCCAAGTCTAAAGCTCCAGAATCATCCAAATTAAATGAAGATGGATCCTTGGGAGTCTTCGACGTTTGTTTAGATTGAAACCCCTTCACCTTTGAAACTGCTGCTCAGTCATGGCTGGAATCTCCTCCTTCGACATGAGAGGAATATTTTTTGATGTCTCCTCATCCCCCTCTTTCTGAACCATCTGGCAGGGGTAGGACCTTCCTCAGAGTAAGAAGAGGAAGAAGAAGAAGACAAGACATGCCTCCTCTTTGTCACTCTCTTGCCCTTTGTAGTGATCAGTCACCAGTCAAACCCCCGAACCGGAGTCCTTTAAATAAATCAGGACCCCAAGATTCAAACAGTCGGTGGTATAAAGACAGGTGAGCTGGCGTCACTCAGGTGATGTCACACAGCTATCAACAAATAGAACGTATCAGATAACAGTGCTGCAAGCTGAAGAGAACCACCAGCCTCCCCCAAATTGTGGCCTAGGCCAACACAAGACACAATTACAGTCCCCAGCACACGTCTTCAAGTTTTAAGAAAACACACGCAATTCAGAGACACAATAGTCAAATTCGGATCACTGACACAATATCGACAACAGAAATGTCGACCTACAAAAATATTGTGACAAAAATATCGTTGTCAAAAATATCGACCTCCTATCTACATAATGGTAAGTACAAAAATATCGAAAAAAATATCGTTGTTAAAAATATCGTTGTTAAAAATATTGTTTTTTTAAAATGTTTAAAAAATAATGTAAAATAAATTAAATAGCACAAATAATAAAAAAAAGTTAGAATTATTTAAAAATGTTTAAAATTATAAGTAATAAATATAATGTAAAACTAATTAAAACATACATATATATATTTACTTAATAATATTAATAAATAATTATTTCAATAAATTATAAAATGTTAGAAACATATTAAAAATTATAAATACATATATATATATACATACACCAGTAAAATAAAAATAATAATAAAATATATATAATAAATTAAAATATTAAAATATTTTTATTTTTTTAAACCACATTTTACACTACATTAACTGCAACAGTAGAGAAAATGTTGGATAGCAAAGGGGATAAAATTACTATTCCCACTCCAAGGAGTGCAACAGTAGGGAAAGTGTAGGATAGTGGAGGGGAATAATTTACTATTCCCACTCCAGCAATTGTAGCAGTAGTGAAAGTGTTGGATAGCGGAGGGGAATAATTTACTATTCCCACTCCAGCAAGTACAACATTAGGGAAAGTGTTGGATAGCGGAGGGGAATAATTTACCCTTCCCACTCCAGGGAGTGCAACAGTAGGGATAGTGTTGGATAGCGGAGGGGGTAAAATTACTATTCCCACTCCAGTGAGTGCAACAGTAGGGAAAGTGTTGGATAGCGTAGGGGTAACAATTACTATTCCCACTGCAGCAAGTGCAACAGTAGGTAAAGTGTTGGATAGCGAAGGGGAATAATTTACTATTCCCACTCCAGCAAGTGCAACAGTAGGGAAACTTTTGGATAGCGGAGGGGAATAATTTACTATTCCCACTCCAGGGAGTGCAACAGTAGGGAAAGTGTTGGATAGCGGAGGAGAATAATTTACTATTCCCACTCCAGCAAGTACAACAGTAGGGAAAGTGTTGGATAGCGGAGGGGAATAATTTACTATTCCCACTCCAGGGAGGGCAACAGTAGGGAAAGTGTTGGATAGCGGAGGGGGTAAAATTACTATTCCCACTCCAGTGAGTGCAACAGTAGGGAGAGTGGTGGATAGCGTAGGGGTAACAATTACTATTCCCACTCCAGCAAGTGCAACAGTAGGTAAAGTGTTGGATAGCGAAGGGGAATAATTTACTATTCCCACTCCAGCAAGTGCAACAGTAGGGAAACTTTTGGATAGCGGAGGGGAATAATTTACTATTCCCACTCCAGGGAGTGCAACAGTAGGGAAAGTGTTGGATAGCGTAGGGGTAAAAATTACTATTCCCACTCCAGGGATAGCAACAGTAGGGAAAGTGTTGGATAGCTTAAGGGTAAAAATCACTATTCCCACTCCAGGGAGTGCAACAGTAGGGAAAGTGTTGGATAGGGAGGGGAATAATTTACTATTCCCACTCCAGCAATTGTAACAGTAGGGAAAATGTTGGATAGCATAGGGAATAAAATGTAATATTCCCACTCCAGAGAGTGCAACGGTAGGGAAAGTGTTGGATAGCGAAGGGGATAAAATTACTATTCCCACTCCAGCGAGTGCAACAGTAGGGAAAGTGTTGGATAGCGGAGGGGATAAAATTACTATTCCCACTCCAGGGAGTGCAACAGTAGGGAAAGTGTTGGATAGCGGAGGGGATAAAATTACTATTCCCACTGCAGCAAGTGCAACAGTAGGTAAAGTGTTGGATAGCGAAGGGGAATAATTTACTATTCCCACTCCAGCAAGTGCAACAGTAGGGAAACTTTTGGATAGAGGAGGGGAATAATTTACTATTCCCACTCCAGGGAGTGCAACAGTAGGGAAAGTGTTGGATAGCGGAGGAGAATAATTTACTATTCCCACTCCAGCAAGTACAACAGTAGGGAAAGTGTTGGATAGCGGAGGGAATAATTTACTATTCCCACTCCAGGGAATGCAACAGTAGGGAAAGTGTTGGATAGCGGAGGGGGTAAAATTACTATTCCCACTCCAGTGAGTGCAACAGTAGGGAAAGTGTTGGATAGCGTAGGGGTAACAATTACTATTCCCACTCCAGCAAGTGCAACAGTAGGTAAAGTGTTGGATAGCGAAGGGGAATAATTTACTATTCCCACTCCAGCAAGTGCAACAGTAGGGAAACTTTTGGATAGCGGAGGGGAATAATTTACTATTCCCACTCCAGGGAGTGCAACAGTAGGGAAAGTGTTGGATAGCGTAGGGGTAAAAATTACTATTCCCACTCCAGGGATAGCAACAGTAGGGAAAGTGTTGGATAGCTTAAGGATAAAAATTACTATTCCCACTCCAGGGAATGCAACAGTAGGGAAAGTGTTGGATAGGGGAGGGAATAATTTACTATTCCCACTCCAGCAATTGTAACAGTAGGGAAAATGTTGGATAGCATAGGGAATAAAATGTAATATTCCCACTCCAGAGAGTGCAACGGTAGGGAAAGTGTTGGATAGCGAAGGGGATAAAATTACTATTCCCACTCCAGCGAGTGCAACAGTGGGGAAAGTGTTGGATAGCGGAGGGGATAAAATCACTATTCCCACTCCAGGGAGTGCAACAGTAGGGAAAGTGTTGGATAGCGGAGGGGTAAAAATTACTATTCCCACTCCAGCAAGTGCAACAGTAGGGAAAGTGTTGGATAGCGGAGGGGAATAATTTACTATTCCCACTCCAGCAAGTGCAACAGTAGGGAAAGTGTTGGATAGCGGAGGGAATAATTTACTATTCCCACTCCAGCAAATTAATTAGCATTAATTAACAAACAATTAATTAATTAAAAATAATTGACCTCCCACCATATTCCCCTATAAATGACACCACCAATGTCGTAAAGCATGACACAATTAACATAATTAATTAACAATTAATTTTTCAATTAATAACAATTAACAAGCAAATTAAAAACAATTATTAATAAATTAATTCACACAATTAACACTATAAAACAACATTAAATAAATATTATATAAAAATATTAATCAATTAGTTATAATAAAATTACTTCCCACCCTACTCCCTATAAACCCACAACCCGCTCCTAAAAGAATGACACAATTAACATAATTAAAAATTAATTAATAATTATTAACAACCAAGTAAGAAATTATTAATAATACATTAATTTCCACAATTAACAATATAAAATATTAAATACATAAATATTAATTTATAAAAAATATTAATGAATTAATTATAATTAAATTACTTCCCACACTACTCCCCTATAAACCCACAACCCGCTCCTAAAAAATGACCCAATTAACATAATTAACAATTAATTATTAATAATTAACAACCAATTAATAACGAATTAATAATACATTAATTTCCACAATTAACAATATAAAATATTAAATACATAAATATTAATTAATAAAAATATTAATTAATTAATTATAATTGAATTACTTCCCACCCTATTCCCCTATAAACCCACAACCCGTTACGGAACTGAAACGCATAAAATGTAATTTAAAAAAATTAATAACTTCTAAAAATGATTAATAAATGTATTATAATTAAATTACTTCCCACCCTATTCCCCTATAAACCCACAACCCGCTACGGAACTAAAACGCAAAATTTACTTAAAAAAAATAATTACTTCTAAAAATTTAACACATATATTAAAAAACAAATGCAATACTTACACAAAAAAATAGAACACATACATTTAAAATACACACTAAAATACATAACACAAACTAAAACAACGATATTTTTAACAACGATATTTTTGCAAACGATATTAATGACTTCGATATTTTTAAAAATGATATTACTTACCTTAAACTCGATATTCTTGACAACGATATTCTAACAGTCGATATTTTTGTATTACGATATTTTGCACTCGATATTAGTGCAAGTCGACATTTACAACTCGATATTATGTCTGTTTACCGTCAAATTTTTCCTTTCTTTATTCTTTTCCTCTTTTTTTCTTTTATTCAAAAAGTTCTTAGCCAGCCAACACGTGTTTCGTCGCCACACTGGGAAAGTAGTCCCGCAACTTTTTCAAGGCTAAGTAAAAACACAGAATACATAGCCAATGTCACACTGTACAGAAAACTGGCGTACTTTACAATCCCTCCAAACATATCACCGTGCCTGTGTATAGTTCCAATCACAGATTGGAGACATATAAACAAACCATGCACAGTGTGAATACTTCATGCCCGATTACGCAATCGTCGAAATTAGGTGATAACAGACGGTCTTATACTCCAGAAGTAAAAAGAGGTCCCACAGTGCTGCTTTTGAGATTTAAAATGTGCGTGAATATAATGGCTTTATGATGCATGATCAATCACATATCAGTAATATGTGTCAAAGCAAAAAGAAAAGACAGAAAAGTGCAATAGACACCAACCAGTGCCAAGGCACTCATGCAAAAATACAAGATCTCCCAAATACCTCCAATACCACTTGTCCAGATCTATCTAAAAAAGAAGAAAAAATGCCATTCGTAGCGATCAGAAAAGCTACATCCATCTGAGACCAAATCTCATCTGTGATCTCCCATATACACAAACATGCAACAAAACACCTACTTCTATTGTGGTGATACTTTCATCCCACAAGACTGTAAAAGAAGATATTCGCTTTGTAAAAATTAAAATCCAAGTTTGTTGACGATCCTAATCTGATCCTCCAGGTTAATTATCTGTAAATGAAAAGATATATATCTAGCTCTCCGACCTGTTAAATGCACAACCCACATACCACACTATCTCCTATGAGTTTAAATCCTTTCCACCAAAGCAGTCAGTCTGCCCATCGTTATAACGGATAGGTAAGCCACCCGATGTGCACTTGTAACAAAATAATAACTGCACATGTGTTTAAATTAAATAGTGTATAATCTTACTCCTTCATTCGTAACCTGTAGCCCATTGTGCTTATTATAAAAAATAAATCAAGTTCACAAGGCCACAATCCCGGCCACACATCACCTACCACCATATAAGTGGGCGTCCAGGTAAAGGTCCCCGTAGGTGTCCTTTCGCCACTCAAAATCCCCCATCCCTAAAACGCAAAGCGCCAACTGTAACCATATCCATTTCCCAAAGCTTGTAAAAATGAAAAGCTCCACCGTGTGTCTGTATCGAATATCTCTTACCGCTTAAAAGAAAGTATTCGTCCGTCTCGCTATTTTTCAAACGTGTCCTCGAGTACGAGACCCATTTGTCAATACTTCCGCATTTAAATAGATCCTGCGATATTGGTGCTCATAGAAAAGAAGGTAGGACAACAATTCTGTACACACCTCCGTGGGCGCCATCTTGGGAATATACGGTCCCAACGATCCCCATCTGCGGGCGACATCTATAGGTTTAGTTAAGACCTGTATGTAGAGCCCAAGAGTGGGGCACCCACTCGCCCATTAGGTGATTGGCTCACTCATAAAGAAAGCCATAGCATTAAATAGTCATCTTCCGTAGGAACAAAACATTACTCATACGATATCCCTGTTGAAAAAAATCAACGCCAATTTCGCAATAATGGTAAAGCAACACAAGATACATTATACAAGTATGTATATGATCTCAACCTGTCCTTACACACCCAGTGGGGCGCCGCCTATCCACCAAGGAGAGTTATCAAATGGGCTGGCTTCTGCACCTCAAACTAATACATCACTGAGCACAAAATGAAAAGGGAAAATCCAGCATTTACGAGCGGTGCAACGACTGTATCAATAAGCACAGTCTGACCAATGAAAACCCATAAATATACTCCATCCAACATCAGATAGTCACTAATAAATATTCATGAGACAAATGCAGTCAGTAAAGACAGTAACACACCTGCGTAATCGTCAAGCACGCTGAAGAAGTGAAGTGCACAACCTTATCTTTACTATTGCTTCTACCAAGTGCGCACAACCATGACTCCTTCCAGATATGTCAACCAGCATCACACTACCGGTCAACATCAGTAAATACTGAACTATCCATCTTCTCTTAGATGCTCATATCTGTTGAAGTGACTTCCAATGTGTAATGTAAAAACTCCTAAAAAAAGGGGCTATATATAATATAGTGCCCATAGACAAATAGACTAGCAAGCACCAAAAGTTCCTTTGTTCGGGTAGAAAAAACCAGACGTCAGTGACTAGAGAATGTATAGTAAAACACACCCATATTATGACAGAGGTAATCTTAAACAGGAAATCACAAATCATTACAGTAATACAGTTAATTGAAAAACAATGACAACAAAAGTGAACCACAAACCTCCTACATTCATAGCATCAAATGCATTGTATAGATTATCTGCCTAAAAAGAAGTGAAGTTCCTGATCCAAGTTAAGTCCTATTTCAGTGCTCTGTAGTCTCTGTATCCAAAATGCTTCAAGTCTACGTAAAGCCAATTTTCTGTTGCCACCCCTCGGGTGTCTCGGGGTCTGATCAATCCCATAAAAAAGGAAATCTCCATTCTTGTTCTGGGAAGGGCACTGCGCGATATGTGCTGCAATCGGGTACCTATTATCTCCTTGCTTGACAGCTCTCATATGTTCCCCAATTCTCTCACGTAAGGTTCTACTAGTACTGCCCACATACCTCTTACTACATTTGCACTCAATGACATACACAACATATTTCGTGTTGCAATTAATGTTTGACAGGATCTTGTATGTTTTGTCACCTGGGCCATAAAAGTGTGTTTTCTTGCTACAGGCTCACTTACATACATTACAATGACCACATCCATAAAATCCTATTGTGTGTGGAGTCAGCCAGTTTGTTATGGTTTTCTCCCCAGGATAACTGGGACTCAAAAGGTTCCTGAGGCAGACACCCCTTCTGTAAGTAATGTCGGGTCTTTCAGTTATAGAACCACATAAGGATCTGTCTGCCTTCAGAATGTAAAAAACACACGGAATCCTTGGGTCTAACAAGAACGGCTTGGTCCGTAAAGAGAGACAGAAGAAACCGATTTCAGTGTACCTCTGAAGAGGTTCCTTAATTAGGACGTAATCCCATCACCCACCGAGGTGGCATGCTTCATCATCTGGGATTCTCCTCTTGACGGGGAACCCTAGCCCCGCCAAGGGCTACAACCCCCTCACTGTGAGGGAGGAGCTCAGGGATGTTT
This sequence comes from Calotriton arnoldi, assembly GCA_963921515.1. NCBI lineage: Eukaryota > Metazoa > Chordata > Amphibia > Caudata > Salamandridae > Calotriton > Calotriton arnoldi. Next base: position 840,469 of record CAWUFW010005039.1, read on the forward strand.
TTTATTCCTACAAGATTGAGGATATAATAAATCCTCCTGATGAGAAGTCACTTAACTGGTTGGGTAACAGGCGCAGCGCAAATCAAAAGATAATAGTGATATAAAATGTGAAGTTTAAAACTAACTAACAGGAGCGAAAGACACTTTATTTATATGTTCCTGATGTCAGGGTCAAAAACAGAGCACTTGCAGTTGGAAATTATAACTGCATGTGTTGGACGTGGTGGGGTCTACATGTTTCAGCCTTCAAGGATCCTAAGAGGTATCACGGCTTTCGTCAGGACCATGAAAAAAAGAGTATTAGTGCTACTGTGAAAAAGTGTGGTAGTGAGTAAACACAAAAAGATTTTTAACCAGATAACAAATACCAAACCAGTAATCCACTTTTGGTGTATCCGATGTACTGGTCGTACCTATGGAAAACAAAGGCAACAGAAAAATCAGAGATGCATCTATCTCTCAGAACCGACAAACAAACATATTTTAGATCTGTGAGAAACTGTTCTCATCCTTAGTTATGCACATGCATAGAAAAAAGTGAAACATTTTATGCTTACCCGTCATTCACGGATAAGAAACCTCACCTCTACCTGGCAACAGCTCATGGGGGGGAGGCACCGCTCTGAAAAAAGGGGAAGTTAACTGTATCAAAAGATGTAAGAAATATAACAAGACACAGATCCACAGTAAAAGTTTAAAACCTGTTCACAAAGTGTTCCAACATCTAAAACTAAGTCGTTTCTGTTTCAAAAACAACCATCAATCTAGGGCTGTGAATGCCAGCCTTTCGGTTCATACGGTCAGAGACCAGTTTGCAAGAGTAAACTGATACCAGTCACAAAGCATGACGGAGTGTGTAACTAACAATACTAATGACAATGTGCCGTTATGACCGAGAAGGAGAAGTGAGGGAGCTAAGTATAGTTATGCCCTTTTGTAATCTCTAAGTGAGAGTAGGAATGACTCACGTAATACAGATGTCTCCAGAAAATATCTCAACAAATCAGAGAATCAGACTTGATACTAATGCCTAAAAGGGGGGGGGGGGGGTTGGTCCGCGCTGGCCGATATATATGTAGAGGGAAGACGCACGTACACATTTAAAGTCGTGCCCTCTCAGACGTGCACCCTGGCTTTAGGATTGCATGGTATATCCTACGCTCAATGTATAATACAAATACTCCAGTCAGCCTGATCATTATTACAACACAAGAGTGAATAACCTTCAGCGTCCTCGAGCGCATGTAATGGCTCGGCTCGATTGATACTGACACGCGGTGCATACGCGTAAAAGTGTCCCTCCCTTCGGAAACAACCCCTTCAGAGGTACACTGAAATCGGTTTCTTCTGTCTCTCTTTACGGACCAAGCCGTTCTTGTCAGACCCAAGCATTCCATCTGTTTTTTACAGTATTGGTCAGGGAATAAATCCTTGCAGGTCTTAAAATTTCCCTAGGACCCCCCCTTATCTTTTGGTTTTCATTGCCTTCAGAATGTGCCAGTGTCTGTTTAAGCAATTTCAAGTATCCTAGACAAAGTATTGTAATTCGTGACCATACGTATCTTTTCATCCTTCTTGGTCACCTTATTCTGCTCACTCAAAGTATCCTGTCTCTTGATCTTATGAATTCTAAAACTTGAAGACGTGTGCTGGGACTGTAATTAAATCAGGACCCCTTCAAATATGACAATAAACAACAAAAGACCTGACTGTAGCGGGCAACCACCAACTTTTCTTTGTAGGCCCTGGGCAGGGGGGCTACTGCCTCAACCCAGCTGCTGGTTATAACTCTTTACCAGTCTAATCCAGTCCTAAGTGCCCAAAAATTAATGTTACAATAAAAATGTTTATCAGTCATCACCATATAGAAATACCCCCTACTGAAAATGTGTGTATAGACAAGCAAGAAATGTTTGCAAAAAATGTGTGCAAAGGTGAGAAAGTACCTCACATGCGCTTCCCCACTGGGGCTACTGGCAGGTTCTCACCAGTGTGCCCACGTTTTCTCATCATCGGCAACTTTCTCATCAAACAAAGAAAAAGTGTCCAGTAAAAAGAAGATAGAGGTGTAAGTCGTGAATAGTGTATATCAAAAAAAGACCTTGTGAAACGTAAGGATAAAATATCCCTTCGATTAAAATTGAGTTAAGACTCACATATACCCGGTCCCAATTTTATTCAAATTTGTGAGCTTACTCAAAATTTAAAAACACTGCATGTTACAGACCATTTTATGTAGGTGCCAACATGTTTCATTGCCTGTACTTTGTTGTGGCAATTTCGTCAGGGCTCGAGGTCGACAGACACCTCCCTGGACTCCAACCTTTATATGAAAGATGACTGACAAACACAAGAGACATACATTATACCACCAACCTGTTGGAACCACCTCCAACACTTCAAGAATGTGTATATCACACAGTTCTCATTGTATATTTACCACGTGGTAGCCAAAGTCACTCGTACCAGCTTCCCACCGCATCTAGGGGTATGTTTTCATAAACTGTAAAACCCCTTCCGGCACAATCAATTGCCAATGGTATACCTGCAAAGATATGCTAGACAAGTTCATCGTGGTTATTTTTTTTAAAAAGACACACACACAGCGTGATATAACTCGTTCACAACCTCATGGTACATCACGCGTTCTCATGTCCACAGGTTAAAATATGTGGTCTTCCCGTCGTCTCAACCGATTTCTTTTTATTTAAAAACCGATCACTTAAACATCCACTCAGTCGGTCACATCCATCACCCCACTTTAATGACATTACGTCGAGACAATCTCGTGCCTCATCCTGGTCCTCATGACCACACACATACCCTTACTGCACATGTCAGTATTCACGGCGTTAACTCATTCCGGCATCACACAGTAATCCCCGCGTCAAGTTTTTCAAGCGCGGCTGCCGGAAGGAGACAGTGTCACGTGACCCCCGTCACACTCAGGCTCGATCACATCATGTATCAAGCCCAACACGGGCGCCATATTGAAACGCTGTGTATGCTATTCGGGACAAGGAAGACCCATGATTTTACACTTCTTCCATTCTTCCCACACTGACAGCGTGTGAATTTATTTTAAAATAAAGACAATTTGTCATGAATTCTGGCGATATTGTTATCCATGCCACTATTCCACACCGTACCTTTTGAATGCATCTAAATCAGTGCACTAAAATGTCTTATCCAAGGCACCACGTCGTTCTCAACGGACGTTGCACTTACATGACATAATAATTACTCAGCAGGCTAACTCCACACGTACCAGCAGAGGGACATTAGCTGGGTACTCGTTTGTATGCACAAGGCGTCCCTGAAATGCTTCCTGTGCCACTAGAAGCCTAAGCCGTCATATATCACGTCCAGCACCGGTGTCATTTAAAAAAAAAAATTTGGAGACACACAAGATCCATGATTCATCCGGTCTCAAAATCCTCCCAAATTAGTTGCGAATGTATCAACTATGAAATAGAACCAGTGTGTCCCACATTTTCGTCAAGACATAAAGTCCACACCGTCCCTCACCAATGCGCCACCGCCAATGCACACAACCACGCCACATCCATGGTGCCACTAGTGGCATGAAGTGTTATCACACAGGATCAGTTGTCCACTCACCGCAACTGTTCTAAATAACATGCACGCGGTAATAGTTGTTATAAGACCAAAAGACCTCAAGTATTACATGGAACCAGAACTCAAACTGCAACTACTGATCTTATTCCATTCTATGAAATCATTAAGGCCAATCTGATCTGCCTTCTCAGAATAAATCCAACGTGCCTCTTTTTTTGCCAGGGTCCTTTCCATATTGGATGCCTTGCCCAGCACCTTCTCCTAAACTGTCCACGTTAGTGCTCTATGGTCATGATGCTGTTCCTGGAAGTGACGTACTAGGCATGTTGTTAATTTCTCAGCCTTTATTCTGCTCAAATGAGGTTGTGAACGAGTTATATCACGCTGTGTGTGTGTCTTTTTTTTTTAAATAACCACGATGAACGTGTCTAGCATATCTTTTCAGGTATACCATTGGCAATTGATTGTGCCGGAAGTGGTTTTACAGTTTATGAAAATATACCCCTAGGTGCGGTGGGAAGCTGGTACGAGTGACTTTGGCTATCACGTGGTAAATATACATTGAGAACTGTGTGATATACACATTCTTGAAGTGTTGGAGGGGGTTCCAACAGGTTGGTGGTATAATGTATGTCTCTTGTGTTTGTCAGTCATCTTTCATATAAAGGTTGGAGTCCAGGGAGGTGTCTGTCGACCTGGAGCCCTGACGAAATTGCCACAACAAAGTACAGGCAATGAAACATGTTGGCACCTACATAAAATGGTCTGTAACGTGCAGTGTTTTAAAATTTTGAGTAAGCTCACAAATTTGAATAAAATTGGGACCGGGTATATGTGAGTCTTAACTAAATTTTAATCGAAGGGATATTTTATCCTTACGTTTCACGAGGTCTTTTTTTGATATACACTATTCACGACTTACACCTCTTTCTTCTTTTTACTGGACACTTTTTCTTTCTTTGGTGAGAAAGTTGCCGATGATGAGAAAACGTGGGCACACTGGTGAGAACCTGCCAGTAGCCCCAGTGGGGAAGCGCATGTGAGGTACTTTCTCACCTTTGTACACATTTTTTGCAAATATTTTTTGCTTGTCTATACTCACCTTTTCAGTAGGGGGTATTTCTATATGGAGATGACTGATAAACATTTTTATTGTAACATTAACATTTGGGCACTTAGGACTGGATTAGACTGGTAAAGAGTTATAACCAGCAGCTGGGTTGAGGCAGTAGCCCCCCTGCTCAGGGCCTTCAAAGAAAAGTTGGTGGTTGCCCGCTACAGTCAGGTCTTTTGTTGTTTATTGTTGTAGTTGAGTGGAGGGCGACCTGACTGATAATTTTCCCTCTTGAGCCCCTTGTTGTGACTTAATGATGTACGGCGGATCAGCCGTGAGGGCACTTTTTAAAAAATAATCTTCATTGAGACTATAATTACACCAGCTTGGGACCTTTCTCTTATATATCTAAATAGACAACCCTACTATATAATCAATAAAGGTATTGTCTATATATAAAAGTTTTTTGGGGTATACCTGTATCTATATGCGGGCATTGTTCTGTATAGTGAGAGTATGGATAGGAATTCCCTAGTGTTTCAGATGCGCAGATTGCTTCTATATTGTCAGGACCCTCATTGTTTCCAGATTCTCCTCTGACTAGTGTAACATCAGCTAGGGAGGAGTGGGAAAAATTAAGTAACACTAAGAAACGCCAAGTCAGAGTTGCCCTACATGGGGCGCTAATGACAGAGTACCTCAGAGCAGGTGCCGCTCCAGCCAGTCTCATTGTTAGGATTGAGCCTAGAATATTCTTGGAAGACAGACAGTTCCGGGTCGATTGGAGTTATATTGCCAATAAGTGTACCCGGGACTGGCTGATTTTAATTATTAACACAGCCAAGAGACTTAGTGATGAATTACTAAAAGAGATTTTGGAGCTTGAGGAAACAATCAAGCGTGACACTACTCTTGTTGACACCAAGGAACAGCTGTTGCGGATCCAGGCGGACCTCACAGATTACAAGAATTACATGGTTAATCAGAAAATCAAAGGACTTAAACGTAACCTAGACCGGTTCTCCCACGAGTGGGCATTCCCATACGTGGAAGATAAATATTACCAACAAGGTAACGAACAAGTACAACAGTTGAGTTACCAAAGGGGTGGATGACAACAGGGCAGAAGAACACCTCAGAATTGGACTTTTGATAACACCAGCAGTGAGGAAGAGGAAACCGGTGGACAACCTCTAAATCAGAACCGAGTTAGATTTAATCCTCAGACTAAGTCCAACGAAGATCTAGGAGCATTGCTAAGGTCTTTTTTAGGGCAAAACCAGAGAGGCAACAGAGGGGGAGGACAGAGAGGCAGAGGTCGAGCACGCCAGAATCAAGATCAGGGATGGCAAACTTATTCGCCACGAATAACCCGCAGCCGGGGAAGGACACTCCTCTGAGTGACATCGTGGTCAATTTATCTGACCATGTATTAACATGCAGTGAACTGCGGGTTTTGAACAAGGGTTTGGGATATGTTCCCACCCCTGCCATGACTCCTTTAAACTTAGGATGGAATTCCATGAGGTCATGAGGAAGATCAAGCTCAAACAATTCTTTGCAAAAAAGGTGAGTGACCCTCCCTCATTATTTGCAACTAATTTAGATCGACCCTCACAGTTCTGCCTCCCAGGTGCTTCTGTAGGACCAGAGGTGGTGCTATTTGAGCAACGGGTGTTGAATGACATTACTGAATTAGAGCAGTCTAAGGATCAATGTACATTTAATAACATGAGCCATGATGACTGGCAGGCCATCAGATCCTAATAAGAGAATGAGTTGATCACGATAAAGTCCGCCGATAAGGGCGGGGCAGGAGTCGTAATGAATACCAGCGATTACGAGGCTGAGATTTTCAGACTATTGGGGATGCGTGGAAACTATCATCTTTCGCTTCCCAGAGACCCAACTAGCGAACTCCAAACCATCATTAAGACACTTGTTGGACAGGTTAAAGAAAAAAAGTGGATAACTGTCAAAGAGGCCGAATTTTTAATTAATCCTACACCTAGGGTTCCGGCATTCTATATATTGCCAAAAATACACAAGGCCCAACAGCCACCCCCAGGACGCCCAATAGTTTCGGGGATACAATCAGTCCTTGAGCCGTTGTCGCAATTTGCGGATTTTTTTCTAAGAGAGTCAGTGGTGAAACAATCCTCATATGTCCAAGATACGACGGACATCTTGAACATTCTAAACGAGGTAGAGTTCGATCCTACTCATAATATCTTGGGGACAATAGATATTGAGCCCCTGTACACCAGCATACCCCAAGATGCAACGTGATGACAGCTGCACGTGCTCTTGGGGCCCAACATTGGTTCTATGACGCACCTCAGTCGTTAGTGCTTCAATGCATAGAGTTGGCCCTAACAAGGAATCACTTTAGCTTTAAGAACCAGCTATTTTTGCAAGTGTCCGGATCATCGATGGGCGCAACCTTTGCGCCCAGCCTGGCCTGCATTTATGTGGGCCAGTTTGAAGACAATTTTATCCATCACACATCAAACCCCTTCCAGAGGAATATTAGCCTCTGGAAGAGGTACATTGATGATGTGCTGTGCATTTGGGACGGATCAGAGAGTGATCTCCTTGGATTTTTGGAGTGGCTCAATGGACTCGACAACTGTCTTAAGTTCACATGGACGATGAGCAACCACATGGCAGTATATTTGGACCTGGATATCTCAGTGGTTAACAATAAGTTGTGCACCACTGTGCATCAAAAAGCCAATGACAAGAATTCACTTCTTCACTACCAATCTTTTCACCCCAGGGCCCTACGGGATAACCTTCTCGTAGGCCAATTTTTGCGGTACCGCAGAAACTGTTCTTCTACAGAGGTATATAGAGAACAATCTGAGGATCTGGCCAATAAATTGGTACAAAGGGCCTACCCAACCAGAGTGATAAAGAGAGCCAAGAAAAGAGCACTCAACACACCCCGGGATGCCTTACTTGAGAGAAATGTGAGACAGAGGAGTGATTGTCTGCCAGTGGTCATGACTTTTGACCCTTTATCGACCAAAATACGCCAAGTAATTAGGAAACATTGGTCTCTATTGTCAACATCTGAATATAAAATGCCACCAGCCAGGTTCGCATTCAAGCGAGCGTGTAACCTTAAAGACAAATTGGTGCACACTCGTCCACTGCAGGCTGTAAAGAATTCATCCATTCCACCCGGACACCATCCTTGTGGTGGATGTTCGGTATGCGACTTGACCAAAAAGACTAGCAGTGTGCAGTTACAGAATGGTAAGACCTGGCACCAGACCAAATTCCGTAATTGCAACATGACTAACGTGATATATAGACTCACCTGTGAGTGTGGTTTACACTATATAGGTTTAACCACATGGAAAGTCAAGGTACGCATTCAGGAGCATTTGAGCACAATAAAGGCTGGGAAATTAACAACACGCCTAGTACGTCACTTCCAGAAACAGCATCATGACCATAGAGCACTAACGTGGACAGTTTCGGAGAAGGTGCTGGGCGAGGCATGCAATATGGAAAGGACCATGGCAAAAAAAGAGGCACGTTGCATTTATTCTGAGAAGGCAGATCAGATTGGCCTTAAGGATTTCATAGAATGGAATAAGATCAGTAGTTGAAGTTTGAGTTCTGGTTCCATGTAATTCTTGAGGGCTTTTGGTCTTATTACAACTATTACCCCGTGTATGTTATTTAGAACAGTTGCAGTGAGTGGACAACTGATCCTGTGTGATAACACTTCATGCCACTAGTGGTACCATGGATGTGGCGTGGTTGTGTGCATTGGCGGTGGCGCATTGGTGAGGGACGGTGTGGACTTTGTGTCTTGACAAAAATGTGGGACACACTGGTTCTATTTCATAGTTGATACATTCGCAACTAATTTGGGACGATTTTGAGACCGGATGAATCATGGATCTTGTGTGTCTCAAAAGCTTTTTTTTTAAATGACACCGGTGCTGGGCGTGATATATGATATCTTAGGCTTCTAGTGGCACAGGAAGCATTTCAGGGACGCCTTGTGCATACAAACGAGTACCCAGCTAATGTCCCTCTGCTGGTACGTGTGGAGTTAGCCTGCTGAGTAATTGTTATGTCATGTAAGTGCAACGTCCGTTGAGAACGACGTGGTGCCTTGCATATGACATTTTAGTGCACTGATTTAGATGCATTCAAAAGGTACGGTGTGGAATAGTGGCATGGATAACAATATCACCAGAATTCATGACAAATTGTCTTTATTTTAAAATAAATTCACACGCTGTCAGTGTGGGAAGAATGGAAGAAGTGTAAAATCATGGTTCTTCCTTGTCCCGAATAGCATACACAGCGTTCCAATAAGGTGCCCGGTTTGGGCTTGATACATGATGTGATCGAGCCTGAGTGTGACGGAGGTCACGTGACACTGTCTCCTTCCGGCAGCCGCGCTTGAAAAACTTGACGCGGGGATTACTGTGTGATGCCGGAATAAGTTAACGTTGTGAATACTGACAAGTGCGATGAGGGTATGTGTGTGGTCATGAGGACCAGGATGAGGCACGAGATTGTCTCAACGTAATGTCATTAAAGTGGGGTGATGGATGTGCCCGACTGAGTGATGTTTAAGTGATCGGTTTTTAAGAAAAAAGAAATCGGTTGAGACGAAGGGAAGACCACATGTTTTAACCTGTGGACATGAGAACGCGTGATGTACTGTGAGGTTGTGAACGAGTTATATCACGCTGTGTGTGTGTCTTTTTTTAAAAATAACCGCGATGAACGTGTCTAGCATATCTTTGCAGGTATACCATTGGCAATTGATTGTGCAGAAGGGGTTTTACAGTATATGAAAACATACCCCTAGATGCGGTGGGAAGCTGGTACGAGTGACTTTGGCTACCACGTGGTAAATATACATTGAGAACTGAGTGATATACACATTCTTGAAGTGTTGGAGGGGTTCCAACAGATTGGTGGTATAATGTATGTCTCTTGTGTTTGTCAGTCATCTTTCATATAAAGGTTGGAGTCCAGGGAGATGTCTGTCGACCTCGAGCCCTGACGAAATTGCTGCAACAAAGTACAGGCAATGAAACATGTTAGCACCTACATAAAATGGTCTGTAACATGCAGTGTTTTTAAATTTTGAGTAAGCTCACAAATTTGAATAAAATTGGGACCGGGTATATGTGAGTCTTAACTCAATTTTAATCGAAGGGATATTTTATCCTTACGTTTCACAAGGTCTTTTTTGATATACACTATTCACGACTTACACCTCTTTCTTCTTTTTACTGGACACTTTTTCTTTCTTTGGTGAGAAAGTTGCCGATGATGAGAAAACGTGAGCACACTGGTGAGAACCTGCCAGTAGCCCCAGTGGGGAAGCGCACGTGAGGTACTTTCTCACCTTTGCACACATTTTTTGCAAATATTTCTTGCTTGTCTAAACACACCTTTTCAGTAGGGGGTATTTCTATATGGAGATGACTGATAAACATTTTTATTGTAACATTAACATTTGGGCACTTAGGACTGGATTAGACTGGTAAAGAGTTATAACCAGCAGCTGGGTTGAGGCAGTGGCCCCCCTGCTCAGGGCCTACAGAGAAAAGTTGGTGGTTGCCCGCTACAGTCAGGTCTTTTGTTGTTTATTGTTGTATTTGAGTGGAGGGCGACCTGACTGATAATTTTCCTTCTTGAGCCCCTTGTTGTGACCCCTTCACATATGCACAAATTACAAAAGACCAGAAAGTCTAAAAAATAAAGGGCAAGGTCACGAATAACCATGCAAACAGTCTATGCCCAGAAATGAGAAAAATGCCAGTGTCCACTGGGTCACTTATCTTCTAGGGACCAATGTAAACAAGGACCGCTTTGCGGAGCACCAGCCATTGCAACATGCTACCCTTGGACCGGATGCAGAGTCTCAGCCGCTAAGGATCATCTGACTCCGTTTGAGCAGCCAAGCTCCCTTCTTTGCTCCCAAGCTTTGTTTAGGAGCAATGTGGAAGCAACAGGCAACTCTGAGGACCAAGAAGGAGCTCTGCACCTCCCAGAACTCATTCTGCTTTCCAGATAGCAGGAATGGCAGTCTCCATGGCCCCACCTGAGCAGACAACAGATATGGCTTGATGGTGCCCTATAGCAGACAAAAAAGAACAGGAGGAGCTGGCGGGCGGGAGGGAGGAGTTTTTATTATCAAGGTTGGCATGGGATTGGTGTCAGAGGAGGCACTGAAGCATCAGTGGTGCTGAATTCAAGTGAGGGAGGGATGTGGAGATAATCATTATTGTGGAGAGCGAGAAGAAAAATGGTAATTTTTGGCAAAATTAATTGAGATAGAATAAGTGTGGGAACACCTCAGTATTGAAAGCTTAGAAAGAAGGGCTCAGAGTTATACATACTATGAAGGGGTTTTGAAGCATAATTGAATGTCAAGGTATGGGTGCTATAGATATACCTCGGAACAATTGGTGGTTGTAGTCAAGGTCATTTAGAAGTATACAGCCTGCAGCAATAAAGTGCAATGAAAGTGTTACACATAAGACATGAAAATGGCACATATGAACACACTTCTGACATTGAAATGACACACATAAGCAGCATAAGAACTAGGCAGCTTTGGGTCGGAGGGATGTACATGGACCTATGAGGCAATTAATTTGAAATTTGTAATGGGATACAAAAAGAAAAGGGCTTCTGTTTTCAGAGTTGATTGTATAGTGATGTGGAAACCTATGTTAGATGAAACAATTTAGAAAAAAGGGTCTCCCTGAATATACTGTAATGGGCCTCAAGGGCAGGCTTAACAATGGGTGATGGGTTTCCGTGACGTTGATTCACCCCTCTTTAGAACGCGTTGTGCTGCATGAATGTGGTGTGGCAGCACAGGCAGCGACTCTTTTGAGAAGCAGCTTCGGTCCCTGGTGTGAGGAGAGGGCCATGGAAACCTGAGCCTGCACAACTCTAGTTCATGTGTGCGCTTTCAAAACTAGGGACATGTATTTATTTAATCACAAGGGTGGCGATTATTTCATCACAAGGCTGGGGATGCCTGGACAGTCCTTTAAAAAAAGAGGCTGCCCAGGCAAATCCAGGACATTTGGTCACCCTAGCAAACGAATCACACCTATTCAGCAAGCCCGTGGTAAAGGTGTAGCGCGTCCAGCAGTGCATTTTGGAGAACACTGTTGTAAATATATTACCAAACATAGGGGCATATTTACTAGGTTGTCCCACAGTGCAGCACAGCAAGTCACCTTAGGCCACATGTATCAAAAATCCATTTTGCATTCTTAAATAGCGAATTTTAGGTAATCGCTAGTTAAGGAATGCAAACTGGTATGTAAGAAAATACCAATTACCTAATAGTGATTCCTAAAGATTCGCTATCACAATTAGGTAATTGCTGTTAGGTAATAATACTCCATTCGAATGGCTTTACATTACCTAATTTGCAATTACATAATTGGTAATCGCAAATTAGGTAAGGCAATTCCAAGGGTGCCCGGGGGTCTAAGGCCCCCCTGAAGCACCCTTAAAAAAATGTGCACATGTAAAACGCACACATGCCTTAGGGGCTACATGGCACTTTGAAAAATACATTTTGTGCATTTGTAAAAAATTTTACATGGTTACCATCAACTTGAGGTCGATGGTAATAGCATTTTTCTAAATACACATTTTGCATTTAGAAACTGCTTGGTACATGTGCCAAGGGAATCGCAAATTGTGATTCCCTATTTGTAGTCGCAATTTTAGGTAATCGCTATATTTGCGATTTCCTAAAATTGCGACTACAATGCCTTTCATACATCTTGAAAGACTATTTTCATTAGCAAAAGGGAGAAATTACCGATTCGCACCGTTTGCCAATGCAAAATTGTTTCATACATGTGGCCCAGATAAACAAAGGTTAACATCAATATCTCTTTTAAAAAATAGCAGCAGTTTGTCAGAACACATAGCCTGGCATTTGACTCCTGTCTTTGAATGAAATACAAATGCGGCTAGATAAAAAGAACATTAAAAGGAATTTTTATTGCTCATTCATTTAATGAACTCCAGCATGGTTATTTTGGGTGTACTGCGACATCCCCACCCCTAACTTTAGCCTCTATGCAGACAAGAGGCAGTCCCAGCATGGCAATATATTTCAACAAACATTGGCAACGCCAAGATGTCTCGCCTTTGCGACACTGGCGTAACGAAATTTGAGGGGGCCCCTCTGCAAGGCACGTGTAGGGGCCCCTTCCGGACTCAATTAGGAGCCTCCGGCCAGAGCACCTTGTTGAGGGGCCCCCCTGGAGCATGGGGGCCCCCCCGCACCGCGGGGGCTGCGGGGGCCTGTGTTACGCGACTGCTTTGCGACCTATTGGTTTGCTAATGGGTTTTAGCCACAGTGCATGGCATCTGCTAAAGTTTTTTTTTTTAAACGATTTTGACGCAGCCCCTCATGCAATTTTGTAGGTGCATGCACAATTCAGGCACGCCCCACAAACTACTTTGAGCGTTTCTTTTCTTTTTGAGAACCATTCCAAGTTGGAACAGTAACTAAAAAATAAAATAAAATGCTCAAAATCATTTTTGTTAAAACAGGCGTGGGAGCAGAAGCAACACAGCGGAGGAGAGATATGGCAACAGACCTGATTCAGGCATGGGTCTTCTAATTTTTTTTCCAAAATGGCTTAATTTTAGATCTCTCCTGCCTAATATTGCCTTTGCCTTAATGTATGTCAATGGGGAAAATAAATTATCTCGATTTTGTTTCAAAATCTTTCTCTCTTCCTTGTTTCAAAATATGGCCTGTCTGCGGAGGGTAGTGCAGAGGTTTTCTTCCAAGTTCCAGTAGACAAGACAGATGGAGAACAAACCAGGTTCCTAAAATGTGAATGTAGAACTGCTGGTCCTCACTATCCTAGAGTACGTGATTACTACCAAGAACTGCTTGTACTTTGAAGTACAGGTTCTAAGTACCAGACAGAACTTGCCCATTTTAAACTGCTGAACATAGTGGCGCCTTGCCACCAGTTTTAGAGGTAACAATGTTCTTCCCAGGACCTTCAAATATAGGAGTCAAGGTTGAGGTTTGTTGCTTTTAAAACTGTAAGGCTTCCTAAATGTGTTACAAAGCATGCCTTTATTGGATAGTTGCTACAAATTCCGTTGAAATTCAGTCCGAGAACCCCCTTATCATGGTACCTTTGCAGGAGTCAAGAACTGGTCACTATAAGAAGATAAGATCCTCAGCGGTAGGGGCATTATCTGGGGTCAGAAGAAATTCAGGGGCATATGTACAAGCCGCTATAGCCACCACAACGTCACTTTTACCAACGTTGTGGTGGCGATAGGGGCTTAGCCTTATTTACAAGGGAGCGTTAAGCCACTTAACGTGGCTTAATGCTTTCTTATATATAAGGCCCCCTTTCACGCTATGGTTAGCGTGAAAGTGGTGGGCAATGGGTGTTGCAGTGGGCGTTCCACTGCAACACCCATTGTTTTTGACGCTGCCTTCTATGTACAAGCGTGGCGTACATAGGAGGCTAGCGCCAAAATTAAGACCAGGAAAAACCTGGTCTTAAGTTGGCGAAACGAGGAGAAATGCATTATTTCTCCTTGTTTTTGCTTTTTCCATGTGTGCTGCCTTGTGCAGCACACATGGAAAAATCAAAATGCCATGGATTGTTTATGTACAGGAAGGTCCCTCTTCCTGTACATAAACAATCTTTTAAAAAAATGCCATTTTGTGACTTTCACGTGTGCTGCATTAAGCAGCACACATGAAAGTGACAAAATGCCATTTCAGGATTGTTTACGTGCAGGGAGGGATACCTTCCTACACAAATACAAGCTAAGTGTAGCGCCATCACAGGGGGAAACACAAGCCTGCACCATATCGTTGTAAATATGGTGTAGCCTTGCGTTTCAGAAGTGGCGGAGAGAGGCGTTAAGCCAGGAAGGCTAACGCCTCTCTCCACCTCTTCCTTGTAAATATCCCCCTCAGAGTCTACCTTGGAAGGACTTTGTTATGAAAGTCATCATCGAAAGAGGTGCGCTTTGCTGCAGGCACATTAATGGTGTGAGCTACGTTATATGAGTTATAACTGTGATTAGTCAAAACACAGATATCGGCAAAGGGTGCACTGACCAACAGATATATCTGACAATTATCAGTAATCTTCTTTCATCTCGGGCAGCCACATTAAAAGTGCAACATATAAGAGGAGAAGGAGAGGAGACTCTCTTTCAGGCCCGGATGCACGCAAGCTTGACTCGCCTCCCGAATACCAGTCACCCCGCTCACTGGAGGACTGCATACATGCCAGCATGTTAAAACTGGAAAGTGGGAGATTTAAAAAAATAATAGAGGGAATGTATTTTCCCCATTGATGATTATATTGAAGCAAGCAGAGGCAATTTTAGATGGGAGACAGCTAAAATAAAGCCATTTTTAGCTTAAAAAATCAGGAGTCTCCAGCATGAATCGCTTCTGTTGACCAGCATGGGACTTGGCACACATTGGGTAGGTGATTCTCTCCAAACAGGGCTGTCATTGGAAGCAGGTTCATGCATTAAATTAAAAAGACGACCCCGCAACCAAACACCACTGGAGGATGGGCCCAATAATGAAAAAGTTCCTCGCTGTCGGTATGGAAAGCTTCAATTCTATTAAGGACTCGAAGGCAAGGATTATGCCTTCTTTCTTCACTTTAACTATCAGCCATTACTCAAACTTAAAACACAAACTAAAATTCCCATGAAACCTTGGGAATAAAGTAGAACAAATCATCCAATGGGGAAGCAGTTCCACAGTAGCCAATCAGAAGCCATAGTCCACAACAAAGTCCCTCTTCAGGGACCCCTCTCCCCTCTTTCGTCGCGCGAAGTCAGCCGTAGGACAAGCTTCATGAGTCTTGTTTATTTCCATCTGTCCCTACAACAACAAAAGGAAAGTTGTAATCACAGAAGACATTTTCCTACTTCAACCTACGGAGGAAGCGGTAGGGTAAGTAGACAAAAACAGTGCAGGGTATCCCATCACATATATCAGCAAAGTCTCAAATCCAGAAAAACTGAAGTACTTACTCTGTATGGGGAGGGCGACATCTCTGCAGAATTGCACTGGGTGGAATAATCCTCGCCTCTGAGTCCTTAATAGAATTGAAACTTTCCGTTACGATAGCTAGGACATTTTGCATTCTATGTCAGGACTGTTTGTTTAAAGCTTGCTCACCATGAGGTGAGCCATATCCAGCACCTACTTAAAATAAAACCATTTGAAGGTAGAATCCGAAGACCAGTCAGCCGCGTTGAGGATATCCTCCAAACGGACACACAACCTGAATGCTTTTGAAACCATTGCACCACGTGCTGAAAGGGCCCCAAAAATCCGGACATCGGTCCCCGCTTCTTGCATCACCCACCTGACGATGGTCGAGGAGGAGACCGTCTTAAACGGCTTCCGCAGGGCAATGAGGAGTTGGCGCTCACCCAGAGGACGAAACTCTTCGGTAAGTTCCTCATATGCTTTCAGGCATTGGAAGACACACAATGTGGGTGAATCCGGAAACTCCAGGTAAGTTATGACTCTGGTATGGCACTTTGTCCTTCTGTGAAGTTTAAATGTCACCCCACTGGGAGAGAAGAGTCTGCCCATAATATCCAATGCTCTTATGTCAGAAATGCGTCGAGAAGAAATGAGGCAGAGCAGCATAGCTAGCTTAGCGGAAAGTTCCTTTCTTGAGAGGAAACAGTTAGGTTGCCAGGAAAGGAATAAGTTAAGCACCTGGTTTACATCCCAAAGCACCGAATAGTGGGGTCCTGGTGGAAGGGAGAGTCTGATTCCCTGCAAAAGGCGACACACGAGGGGGTGTTCCCCATTTGCTGCGTCGTTGAGTGGAGCCTGACCAGCTGAGGCAGCTGAGCGAAAGGTATTCACCGATCTGTATGCCAGGCCACTCAAAGCCAAGTGGGTCAAAAAATTAAGGGAGTGCACTACATCTGCAGCCATAGGATTGAGACTCTGTTGCATACACCAACGGGTCCATCTACCCCATGCGGACTGGTACCTTTTGATCGTGCTGTCGGACCAGGCCTTTGACACAAAGCCCTCAGCCTTCCCCAAAAGGCCCGGGACCGACCATCGTCACCTGTAATCCACCATGCCATGAGGGTCAATGACCCTTCCTGAATCAACAGATGCAGAACTTGGTTGGCATTTAGAAGGAGGGTCGGAAACAGGGGGAGTGGGATTGGAGAATCCTAGGAAAGCTCCAGGAGAACTGGAAAACAAACTTGCGATCTCCAAATGGGAGTGATCAGTACCACTTCCGCCCTCTGCCTCCTGACCTGCGTGGAGGTCCTCATGATCATTGCGAAGGGAGGTAAGGTGTAGCCTTTCTCCCTGCTCCAATCCTGGAGAAACGCATCCGTTACCACTGCCAGGGTGTCCGGTCTCCAGCTGAAATAACGGGGAAGCTGGTGGTCCAGGTTCGAGGCAAAAAGATCCAACGAAAAAGGCCCCCATTGTCCCTGAAGGGACGCAAAGACCTCTGAGTGGAGCATCCAGACGCTGGAGTCTCAGAAATTGTGAGACTGGAAGTCAGCCACTTTGGTTCTTCTGACCCGGCAAGTACTCCGCTGTGACCGATATCTGACAGTCCAGGCATTACAGCCTAAAACTGGTGCCACGGTCCGAGAGGGCATTGGAGCGGGTGCCCCCTAGATGGTTGATATACCAGATCGCCGACATGTTGTCCATCTTGAGGAGAACGCAGGATTGAATGGAATCCTTCATCAAGCAACGGACCACGAGGGAGCCTGCCAGGAGCTCCAATCAGTTGATATGCAATCTCGATTCTTGTGGAGACCACAATCCTCCAATGGAAAAGTCTCTGCATCTGGTGCCCCAGCCTGCCCTGCTGGCGTCTGACTCTATAATGATGTCTGGGGTAGACCTGAAGATCGCTCAGCCATTCCAGGTGTCCATATGGGCGAGCCACCATAGGATCTCTTCCTGAGCATCCTCAGAGAGTGGCACCCTGTGAGAGTAGGGGATGCCTCTGCGCAGATATGGGGCTTTCAGGCGTTGTAGCGCCCGATAATGAAGGGGCCCTGGGAAGATGGCCTGAATTGATGAAGACAGGAGGCCCACCACCCGAGCCAACTGTCTGAGTGAGACCTGTCGTTTGGAGAGGGTAGGTCTCAACTACTGCCGAATGTTCAACACCTTCCTGGAGGGAAGGCTCAGGGTGGACGAGGTTGAGTCTATGACGAAACCCAGGAAGGTCACCTTCTGAGCTGGAGTCAGGAGGGATTTGGCCTCGTTTACTATGAACCCCAAGCTCTGAAGGAGGTCTACCGCTGTTTGAAGGTGGATGGACAGTTTTAGAGGGCACTGACCCATAAGGAGAAGATCATCCAGATACACTACCAGATGTATCCCTGAGCCCTCAGGTATTCCACAACTGGCTTGAGAATCCGTGAAACACCACGGGGCTGAGGCGAGACCGAAGGGCAGTGCGGTGAACTCGAACGTCTGTTGGCACCAAACAAATTAAATGAACCGCCTTTGGGGGGGTGGAATTCGGGATAGAGAGGAAGGCGTCCTTTAGGTCTAATAACCTTGCCAGGTAGGTCGCTCCCCCACCACACAGCTCCGCCTGTGTTGGCCGCCCGCTGCTTCTGCAGGTAAGATCGCCCTTCCGCTTGTGGCCCCGGTGCCTGTATTTCTGTCTGTTTTTTCCTTTCTGTGCCCCTCGCTGCCCCATTTGCGTTGTGCCTGTATTTCTGTCTGTTTCTCCCCCATTTTCCTTTCTGTGCCCCTCGCTGCCCCATTTGCGTTGTGCCCGTATTTCTGTCTGTTTTCTCCCCCATTTTCCTTTCTGTGCCCCTCGCTGCCCCATTTGCGTTGTGCCCGTATTTCTGTCTGTTTTCTCCCCCATTTTCCTTTCTGTGCCCCTCGCTGCCCCATTTGCGTTGTGCCCGTATTTCTGTCTGTTTTCTCCCCCATTTTCCTTTCTGTGCCCCTCGCTGCCCCATTTGCGTTGTGCCTGTATTTCTGTCTGTTTCTCCCCCATTTTCCTTTTCTGTGCCCCTCGCTGCCCCATTTGCGTTGTGCCCGTATTTTTGTCTGTTTTCTCTCCCTTTTACTTTTGTGCCCCCGCTGCCTCTAGCCATTCCCGCCGCTGCGTCCCTGCGGCCCCGCCCCCTGACTGCCCATTCGCTGCCCCTGCCTCCCGCCTCCCAGCTGCTCCTCCCTCCCACCTCCCCATAAATGGCGGCCGCTGCGCGGTGAGGATAGCGACCCTTGACCTTGCCAGGTAGGTCGCTCCCCCACCACACAGCTCCGCCTGTGTTGGCCGCCCGCTGCTTCTGCAGGTAAGATCGCCCTTCCGCTTGTGGCCCCGGTGCCTGTATTTCTGTCTGTTTTTTCCTTTCTGTGCCCCTCGCTGCCCCATTTGCGTTGTGCCTGTATTTCTGTCTGTTTCTCCCCCATTTTCCTTTCTGTGCCCCTCGCTGCCCCATTTGCGTTGTGCCCGTATTTCTGTCTGTTTTCTCCCCCATTTTCCTTTCTGTGCCCCTCGCTGCCCCATTTGCGTTGTGCCCGTATTTCTGTCTGTTTTCTCCCCCATTTTCCTTTCTGTGCCCCTCGCTGCCCCATTTGCGTTGTGCCCGTATTTCTGTCTGTTTTCTCCCCCATTTTCCTTTCTGTGCCCCTCGCTGCCCCATTTGCGTTGTGCCCGTATTTCTGTCTGTTTTCTCCCCCATTTTCCTTTCTGTGCCCCTCGCTGCCCCATTTGCGTTGTGCCCGTATTTCTGTCTGTTTTCTCCCCCATTTTCCCTTTCTGTGCCCCTCGCTGCCCCATTTGCGTTGTGCCTGTATTTCTGTCTGTTTCTCCCCCATTTTCCTTTCTGTGCCCCTCGCTGCCCCATTTGCGTTGTGCCCGTATTTTTGTCTGTTTTCTCTCCCCTTTTACTTTTGTGCCCCCGCTGCCTCTAGCCATTCCCGCCGCTGCGTCCCTGCGGCCCCGCCCCCTGACTGCCCATTCGCTGCCCCTGCCTCCCGCCTCCCAGCTGCTCCTCCCTCCCACCTCCCCATAAATGGTGGCCGCTGCGCGGCCGCGCCGCTGGCGCGCCAAAGGCGCGCCTAAGGCAAGCCCGTCTGCGCCCGTCCGCGACTGGACCGCGCCCAGCGCCAGAACCCCTGGATCCCCCGATGCAACACTACTCGACGGACCTACGACGCCGCCACCCTCACCGCACTCCAATGCCGGCCGGAACCCTGCCTGCTACCGAGCCTCACCGAGACGCACCCATGGACCCTTCACCTGCCAAGCCTGCCGATTCACCTGCCCCCGGACGTGCACCACCTCCGCCAAGACGTGCACCAGCAGCAACCACCTGAAATGCATCCTGTTGAACACCCGCTCCGTCCACAGGCACGCCGTGGAACTCTGGGACCTGCTCGACGCAACAGCACCGGACGTCGCCTTCCTCACCGAAACCTGGATGAACGCCTCCTCAGCGCCCGACATCGCCATAGCCATCCCGGACGGATACAAGATCACCCGGAGGGACCGCGTCAACCAGACGGGAGGAGGCATCGCCATCGTACACAAGAACACCATCCGCATCTCGACTAACTCCGACGAAACCTTCACCGCCGCCGAACACCTACACTTCCAGATACACACTGACCCCAAGACCACCCTCCGAGGCACCCTCATCTACAGACCCCGGGACCACGCACACTATTCAGCGAAGACATCGCAGACTTCATCAGCCCGCACGCCATGCCCTCCGCCGACTACATCCTCCTAGGGGACCTCAACTTCCACCTGGAGAACAACAACGACAGAAACACCACCGCCCTGCTGGACAACCTCGCCAACCTCGGACTCAAGCAACTGGTGAACACGCCCACCCACTACGCCGGCCACACGCTTGACCCCGTCTTCTCTTCCAGCAAGCACATCTCCTTCAGCCACGCCACCGGACTCCACTGGACCGACCACAGCTGCGTCCACTTCAGCTTCAGAAAGACTGCGACCCACCACCACCCGCAACAGGCTCCCCGCCGGAGCTGGAGCAAGATCACCGCCGAGCAGCTCACCGCCTCCCTCAGCCAGAACACACCCACCAACACAACGGACCCAAACGAAGCAGCCAGCAACCTCGCCAAGTGGCTGACCGCCTGCGCCGACGACCTCGCACCACTAAAAAACCCTCCCAGCAGACCCGGAAGCAAGAAAACCCCTTGGTTCACCAACGAACTCAAGGAATCCAAGAAGAACTGCCGCACTCTCGAGAAAACCTGGCGACTCGACCAGATCACAGACAACAGGACCGCCCTCAAGCACGCCACCGGCAAACACCACCAGCTGATCCGTGCCACCAAGAAGTCGGCACTCAAAGAACAACTGGACAACAACGCCCACGACAGCAAGGAACTTTTCAGCATCGTCAAAGAGTTCTCCAACCCCAGCGCCGGAAACAACGACATCACCCCCTCGCAAGACCTCTGCAACTCACTCGCCGCGTTCTTCCACCG
The DNA here is from genome assembly GCA_963921515.1 of Calotriton arnoldi. Lineage (NCBI taxonomy): Eukaryota > Metazoa > Chordata > Amphibia > Caudata > Salamandridae > Calotriton > Calotriton arnoldi. The sequence continues at coordinate 861,636 of CAWUFW010005039.1, forward strand.
CAAGATCACCGACATACATAACAGCTTCGACGCACAAACCACGCACCCTACCGCCGAACCAACGCCCGCCACCACCACCCTCTGCAACTGGACCCCGATCAGCACCGAAGACACCACCCGCACGATGAACTCCATCCACTCCGGATCACCAACCGACCCCTGCCCACACCCACGTCTTCAACAAAGCCGACGCCACCATCGCACCCCATCTCCGGGACATCATCAACTCCTCCTTCCACACCGCCACCTTCCCGGAGAGCTGGAAGCACGCCGAGCTTACCGCCCTCCTTAAGAAACCAACGGCGGACCCCACCGACCTCAAGAACTACCGTCCCATCTCGCTCCTTCCGTTTCCGGCCAAAGTCATCGAGAAGACCGTCAACAGACAGCTTGCCGCCTTCCTCGAGACGAATGGATCCCTCGACCCCTCGCAGTCCGGGTTTCGGGCCAACCACAGCACCGAGACCGCCCTTATCGTAGCCACCGACGACATCAGATCCCTAACCGACAACGGGGAAACAGCAGCCCTCATCCTCTTGGACCTCTCCGCGGCGTTCGACACCGTCTGCCACCGCACCCTAGTGAAGCGCCTCAGCAACATCGGAATCCGAGAGAAAGCACTGGAATGGATCATCTCGTTCCTCGCCGGAAGAACACAGAGAGTCCGCCTCCCCCCGTTCAGATCCAAGGCCACCGAAGTCATCTGCGGCGTTCCACAAGGATCTTCACTCAGTCCAACCCTCTTCAACGTCTACATGAGCCCCCTCGCAGCCATCGCACGCCAACACAACCTCAACATCATCTCCTACGCCGACGACACCCAGCTGATCCTCTCCCTCACCAACGACCCCACCACCGCCAGAGCCAACCTACACGACGGGATGAGAGACGTCGCCGACTGGATGAGGAACAGCCGCCTTAAACTGAACTCAGACAAGACGGAAGTCCTCATCCTGGGCTCATCACCCTCCGCCTGGGACGACTCTTGGTGGCCCCCGGCCCTGGGCACCGCGCCCAAGCCAACGGACCACGCACGCAACCGGGGCTTCATCCTGGACTCCTCCCTGTCGATGACCAGACAAGTCAACGCCGTCTCATCTTCGTGCTTCAACACCCTGCGCATGCTCCGCAAGATCTTCAGATGGATCCCCACTGAAACCAGGAAGACCGTCACCCAGGCACTCGTCACCAGCCGACTGGACTATGGGAACACCCTCTACGCCGGAACCACAGCCAAACTTCAAAAAGACTCCAGCGCATCCAGAACGCCTCCACATGACTCATCCTGGACATCCCCCGACACAGCCACATCACCGGACACCTGAAAGACCTGCACTGGCTCCCCGTCAGCAAGAGAATCACGTTCAGACTCCTCACCCACGCACACAAGGCCCTCCACGACCTGGGCCCAAAGTACCTCAACGACCGCATGACCTTCTACACGCCCACCCGCCAGCTACGATCAACCAGCCATGCCCTCGCCACCGTACCACGCATCCGCAGAGCCACCGCCGGAGGAAGATCCTTCTCCTACCTGGCAGCCAAGACCTGGAACTCCCTCCCCACTCACCTTCGGCGAACCCAGGACCATCTCTCCTTCAGGAAGCAGCTCAAGACCTGGCTGTTCGAGCAGTAACTTACCCCCTCCCCCAGCGCCTTGAGACCCTCCCGGGTGAGTAGCGCGCTCTATAAATGCCGTGATTGATTGATTGATTGACCATCCAATCAAGGGGCCGAAGGACATCTTGCAGGAGATGAATGCCCTCCATTTTGAAGTGGCGGTAAACTAGCCACTCGTTGAACTCGCAGAGGTTGATGACCGGTCGCTGTCCTCCATCGGACTTGTCGACCAGAAAGAGGTTGCAGATGAAACCGCGGGGATGTGGAGTCGAGGGAGAGATGGCTTTTTTGGAGAGGAGAGAGGCAATCTCTGCGTCCACAAGGGTGGCCTCTCGCCCTGAGAACTAAATAGGATGAGGCCTGGTGCCCTGAGAGGAGTTGCCGAAAAACTCTATGCGGAACCCCTTGACCATCTGGAGGACTCAGGCATCCCCTGTGATGGAAGTCCAAGTTTGGAAAAAAATCACCAGACGCCCCCCTCCCCTTAGTCGGGTAGAAGGGAGAACACTCACCGGGACTAAGGGAAGTTGTGGCTCCCAGGAATCCTCTGCCTTTGCCACGCCGGCCTCTTGTTAGATAGAAGTTCCCGAAGCAGGACTGATCCTGATACTGGCCTTGCCGGGAGCCTTGCCCTCTGGGAGGATATTGGTTGGAAGGGTGGCCGGTCGAGCGGCCCCTACCTCGACCAGCCCTATGAAAAACACAAGAGGTAAACACTTTTTTGATTGATGATTGGGCTTTGTCAAGGGAGGTGAATGTGTTGACAAGCGTCCCTAATTCTTTAACGAACGGCTCTCCAAAGATCCCCCTTGAGCAATGGACCCCGCTCTCGAGTCCACCAGATCCCCCAGCTTGGGGTCCACCTTGATCAAGAGGGAGCGGCAGCACTCGGTGGACAGCGCACAGTTCGCATTGCCCAAAAAAAGAATTGCTCACTGTGCCCATCTCGAAAGGGTCTCAGGGGAGATCAGGGAACCCGAGAGTTTGGCCTCATCGGCATACCAAGAATTTTTGTAAAGGGGGCCAGGGTGTCCAGAAGCTTGTCCTGGCATGCCCGCCAGGATCTGTCAATCCCTTTTTTTGGGTCCTTCATAAACTGTTGGAGAAAGGTGGCCATGCGCGAGTCAATTTCCGGTGTAAGGGCCACCTTCCCATACAACGATGAGCGCCGGCACTCCGCCTGGAGACAATTATGATATTTTTTTTCCAGGGGTCTCCGAATGCGCCACGCCATGTAATTCACGACATTCTTGGCTGGGGCCCATTCGGAGGACCGGGGGTGAACAATCTCATCAGGGTCAAGCATGTCTGAGGTAGCACCCTGTCCGCTTGGGGTAGCCTGGGAGGGGCAGGAGGAAAGCCATAGTCTGGAAGGCCCGGGGTCGCCCTCCTCATCCCTGTTGGGGTGAGCCAGCATGGGGAATGAGTGGCTGGGCCCACAGTGTCCCAAAAAGGAAGGGAAGAAGGGGGGTTGCTGGCCAGGAAGGCTTGTTTTAGCCGGTCAAAGGCATCCAGGTCCACCCCGGATTTGCGGCGACACTTCGCCGGGACTGGATCCTGGTCTGTAGGGGTAGGGGCACTTAGGGCATCAGGAAGAGGGGTAGGGGCTGGGAGGGACCCCAACAATTTGGTGTAGGCCTAGAGAGCCGTTCCTCCAAGGGGGCCATGGCCTCTGACACTGCCCTATAAATAGATGCGTCCACCGCATCATAGGAATCGTTGTCCCATGGGAGGCCTGCTAGGGGATCCTCTACCCCTTGAGGCTCCTACTCAAACTCCATGGTCGGGACACAGGTAAATAGTGTTGTGTGTGACAGGATAGGAGCTCAATAGTAGCGCAGACAAGGGGAGGGTTCAGTAAGGATGGAGCTCACAGGCTCTTATGGGGGGCTGGGTGACAGAATCAACACAAACTATTCCTTGGGTCTACAGTTGTAATGTGAGCATGAAGAGTGACAGACCGGAGTCTCACACTGTCGTGACCCCACAAGACTTACCTTCTGCTTGTGAGGCGATCCCGCAGGGACGACGTGGACAACCACCGCCGGCTCCCTCCTTCTCCCAGAAAGAACTAAATACTAACCAGGCTGAAGAGGGGACTGGGGGAGGCAGCCAATGAGGAGGCTTGATGGATCTGCCCTCGGGTATTCTTAGGGTCTTGTGGAACACACCGCCTGGGGGTGTAGCGCCTAGGAGGCGGAGAAGAATTGTTGGTTCTAGGGCTGACCAACAAGGTAAGTGCTCCTGCGATGTCCAGGAATCAAGGAAACGCAACACGGTGCATCCGCACGCGTTGCTGTAGCAGGGGGGAGAGGTTAGCGCTCCTGCGCTGTCCAAGAGTAAAACGGAAGCGACTCCGTGCACCTGCACGAGTCGCAGAAGAAGAGGAGAGTAAGCGCTCCTGCGCTGGTGTGCAAAAATGAATGAAAGCGACTCCGTGCCCCAGCACGAGTCGCGGTAGAAGAGGAGAGTAAGCGCTCCTGCGCTGGTGTGCAAACTAAAGGAAAGCGGCTCCATGCCCCAGCACGAGTCGCAGAGTCAAGGAACTGTGGGCGCCCTTGCGCGGTCCGGATACGTTCTTCGGTTGCTGATAGAGCATTCGCTTGCGCTCCCGCGCTCCTGCAAAGCTCAGGGCTTTAATACGAAGCGCCATTTTCGGGCGGCTTCGCATCAGATATGCGGTCCTCCCCGGAAGTGCCGGTCAGCTGGTGGATCAGCTGCTTCCGTCACAGGAAGGCTAGACTGCCAACCTGCCCGATGTGGTCCAGCAGCAAGGAAGCTGGCACGCACGCAACACACCGCGCGCCAGCCATACTGCGAGCGAGGGAACATGACAGCACCCCCCCTTAAAACAGACCCACCTCGCCGGCTAAATGGGGGTGGCAGGTTGAGGCTTCTGGGGATGCCGGGCATGGAAGGCACGAACTAGACGGGGAGCATGGCGAACATGGGACAGGGGCTCCCAGGACCGCTCCTCCGGTCCGTACCCACTCCAATCAACCAGGTAAAAGAGCCTACCCCCAGTCCTACGGGAATCAAGGATAGCCCGGACCTCGTACTCCTCGTGATCGTTCACGAGAACAGGAGGTGGGGGAGAAGCAATCAGGCAGTCAGGGTGAGCAGGCCGTAAGAGAGAGACATGAAAGACAGGGTGAACCCTCATCTGGGGGGGCAAAGACAATCTCATGGATACTCGGTTGTTCACCCGTGCAATGGTGTAGGGGCCTACGTAACGTGGCAACAGCTTTTTGGGTCCATGTGTGTTGAGGTTTTGATGGACACCCATACCCTGTCCCCCACTTTGTATACGGGTTCTGCCTGTCTGTGCTTGTCTGCGCTCTGCTTGTAGTTCTCTTTGGCCTTGGCTAGCTCGGAACGGGCTTGCTGCCAGATGGGGCGGAGCATGGAATGATATGCTTGTACAGTGGGCATGTCGCTGGTCTGGGTCTCTTCCCAGGGTGTTGTCCTAGGATGTTGGCCCTGGAGGCAGTAGAAAGGTGACACCCCCGTGGCCGCGTGTTTGTTGTTATTGTACGCGTATTCCACTATCCACAATACTTTTGACCATTCCTTTTCTACGGATAGCAGTAGGCAACGGAGGTATTGTTCCATGGTTTGGTTAGTTCTCTCCGCTTGCCCGTCTGTTTGGGGGTGGTAAGCGGAGGACAAACGTACCTCCATGTCCATGACGTTGCAGACCTCGTTCCAGAATCTGGATACGAACTGGGATCCCCTATCCGTAATTAGCACTGAAGGGATACCATGTAACCGTATTACGTCGTGCATGAAGACCGACGCCAGTTCTGCTGCTGTAGGCAGTTTCTTCAATGGCACGAAGTGTGCCATTTTGGTTAGGTGGTCCACTATGGTGAGAACGGTGGTGTACCCTGTTTTGGTCTTGGGGAGTTCTACAACGAAGTCCATCGAGACGGTGTGCCAAGGGTAAGGAGGGACAGGAATCGGGTGAAGAAGCCCCACTGTGGGTTGGGACGAGACCTTCCTTGAGCACAGATGGTACAGCGGGCTATGTAGGCATGTGCGTCGGTGTTCATGGTGGGCCACCAGAAATGCCTCTGTAACAAGTCCGTGGTCTTCTGGTACCCGGGATGGCCGGATAAGGGATGGTCGTGACACATGTACAACGCTTGTTGTTGATGACTTGCCACTGGAAGGTAATAACACCCCCCTTTAAACAGGAAACCATCCTGTTCAGTAAGCCCCTGGATGTCTCCCGTCCAGTCTTTCGGGTCCTTCTGTTCAAGATCGCTGCGTAGCTGAGACAGGAAGGTGGAGGTGACCACAACCCCCTGGAAACAGTGATCCGGGATGATGGACACCGGTTCCTCAGGAGGAGCGCTATCTCTGGTTTCATCCAGCCTGGACAAGGCGTCTGCCTTGGCGTTCTCCCTTCCAAGTCGGTAGGTTATCTGAAATTTGTATTCGTTAAAGAACAGGGTCCACAGCAGCTGCCTGGCAGTAAGGGCCCTGGCCGAGCGAAGGAACTGCAGGTTCCTGTGGTCGGTGAAGATGGTCACCGAGTGTCTGGCGTCCTTAAGGTAGTGGCGCCATTCCTCAAATGCCGCCTTGATGGCCAGGAGTTCCCGGTCTGCAATTGAGTAGTTGCATTCTGCTGGCTGAAGTTTCCTGGAATAGTAGGCCACTGGGTGTAACAGACCCGTCTCGGTGTCCCTTTGTGACAAAACCCCTCCCAGGGCGTTCTGTGAGGCGTCAGCCTCCACTATGAAGGGTTGGTTGGGATCGGGGTGTCTCAACACCGGAGCCGTGGTGAACCTTGCCTTTAGCTCCTGAAAGGGGTTTTCGGCTTTGTTGTCCCATAAGAAACGTGCACCTTTACGTAACAGACACGTGATGGGGGCGACTATCCTGGAGAACCCCGCAATGAAGCGGCGATAGTAGTTCGCAAACCCCAGAAACCTCTGGACTTGCTTCACGGAACCAGGGGACGGCCACTGTATTATGGTTTCTACCTTTCTAGTGTCCATCTCAACGCCAGCCGGGGTTAGGATATGTCCCAGAAACTCAACCGTGCTGGTGTGGAATACGCTTTTCTCCAGGTTGACATATAGACCATGTTGTTGCAGTTGCTGGAGGATGGTACGTACATGCTGTAGATGTTCTGACATACCCGCGGAGTAAATCAGTATGTCATCGATGTAGACTATGCAGAACCGGTCAATGTATTCCCTCAATACCTCATCGATGAAATACTGGAAGGCAGCAGGGGCGTTGCAGAGCCCGAAAGGCATGACGCGGTACTCGAACAGGCCGTACCTCGTTCGGAAGGCGGTTTTCCACTCGCCTCCCTCTCGGACCCTGACAAGATGGTAGGCACCGCGTAAGTCCAGCTTGGTGTATACAGCTGCGTCTTTCACTTGATCCAATAAGTCGGATATCAGTGGTAAGGGGTATCGATTTTTGACCGTTATGGCATTCATTGCCCTGAAGTCGATACACGTTCGTAGATCCCCCTCTTTCTTAGCCACGAAGAAGAGAGGGGAGGAAACGGCAGAACGGGAATGGCGTATGAACCCATTTCGTAGGTACTCGTTGAGATAGGTGCGAAGATGTTCGTTTTCCTTTTCAGTGAGGGAGTAGACACGGCTACAGGGAAGCGTAGAGCCCGGGATAATGTTGATTCTGCAGTCGAAGCTTCGATGAGGGGGTAGCGTATTGGCACCTTTTTTGTCAAACACTTGAATCAGATCCTGGTATTCTACGGGTATGACCCCCTGTGTGACCGTACCCATCCCATTCAGTGGCAGCGCACCGGCTTGTATTGCCCTAGTACTGGAGTCCTCAGCTGACGGGTAACACGAGTGAACACAGTGGACCGATCCTAACGTCAGTTTCCTGGTTGCCCAATCTATGTGGGGATTGTGTTGTACCAGCCAGGGGAGGCCCAGTATTAGTCTGAATTGCGGGGCGTCAATGACATCGAAGGTGATGGACTCCGTATGTTTGTTTTCCAGCACCATTTCCAAATCCTCGTTTTGATAACGGATCAATCCGGAGGTCAGGTCTGTGCCATCCACTGCCTTGACTGTTTCCGGTTTTCTTTTAGCTATCATAGACATGCCCAGGTCTACCATGAACTGGGTGTCTATGAAGTTCCCAGTTGCTCCTGAATCGATCAGTGCGGTGACGTGCCAGGACTGCCCTGTGGGAGACTGTAGGGACACAGGCACGCCCATGTGTCGATGACTGTCATAGAAGGTAGGGGTCGGTGTCTTAGCAGCTAGCAACCCCAGTAGACAGACCCCATTTGCTACTGGGTCACTTCGTTTCCCGACCCGTCTCCTCGGGATATCGGGAGGACGAAAGGTGTCTTCCCTCTCGGTTTGCAGGGTTTCACCGGGCATTCCCTGACGAAATGGCCACTCTTGCCACAGTATAGGCACTGGTTCTGTTTTTGCCTTTTCTCTTTTTCTTCTTTGGTTAGGGGACCACAGATTCCTCCTATCTGCATGGGTTCCGGGGCATCGCGGGGTTTGGTTGTCTCATCTCTTGTTTTCTCTCTGTATGCTGGGAGTCGGGCCTCGCCACCCTTGGATCTTTCAGTTCTCCGTTCTTGCAACCGATAGTTCAGCTTGACTACCATGTCGATGAAGGGACCGATCTCCTCTGGAGGTTCTGTCATCTGGGAGATGAGATCCTTTAACTCATCGCGTAAGCCCCTAAGGAAAACAGACACCTGTTTGGACTCAGGCCATCGAGCCTCTACCACCAGCCGGTTGAAAGTGGTGATGTAATGCAGCAAGTCTGTATTGTCCTGCTTCAGGTTGAGCAGCTCATTGTCCGCAGCTTGTACGAACGTATGGCGGGCAAACATACGCCGCATGGTTTCTTTGAATACTGGATAACTGTACAGCAGAGGTTTGTCGTTTTCCACCAAGGGTATAGACCACTGGGCGGCATCGCCTCCCAAATGCGACAGAACAAAGGCAACTTTGGAGACATCATCTGGAAAGGCAGATGCTCGAGCCATGAAGTGCAGGTGGCATTGGTTAAGGAAAATACTGTACTTAGAGCTGTCGCCGTAAAAGCGTTCTGGAGCGGCCAACTGTGCAGAATGTTGGGCTATCACCTGTATGGGTGGAGAGGTAGGAGAAGGAGATGGAAAGGAGCCCCCAGGATTGAACAGTGGAGGCCTCAACAACCCTTCTTGTCTGACCCTAGTCGATGGAGAAGGCCCCCAAGGCCCCGGAAGACCTGCGCCCACCTGGCCTTGCAAGGTCGTTATGTCTTGTCGTAGGCTACGGTTTTCTGCTTACATACTAGCAAGCATGACTGCTATGTCCTGTAAGGTAACGCCGGGGTTGTCCATGTCGCCCGGGCGGGATGTATAACGTGGGCTTCGTATTCTGTCGTGACCCCACAAGACTTACCTTCTGCTTGTGAGGCGATCCCGCAGGGACGACGTGGACAACCACCGCCGGCTCCCTCCTTCTCCCAGAAAGAACTAAATACTAACCAGGCTGAAGAGGGGACTGGGGAAGGCAGCCAATCAGGAGGCTTGATGGATCTGCCCTCAGGTATTCTTAGGGTCTCGTGGAACACACCGCCTGGGGGTGCAGCGCCTAGGAGGCGGAGAAGTAGTGTCGGTTCTAGGGCTGACCAACAAGGTAAGTGCTCCTGCGATGTCCAGGAATCAAGGAAACGCAACACGGAGCATCCGCACACGTTGCTGTAGCAGGGGGGAGAGGTTAGCGCTCCTGCGCTGTCCAAGAGTAAAACGGAAGCGACTCCGTGCACCTGCACGAGTCGCAGAAGAAGAGGAGAGTAAGCGCTCCTGCGCTAGTGTGCAAAAATGAATGAAAGCGACTCCGTGCCCCAGCACGAGTCGCGGTAGAAGAGGAGAGTAAGCGCTCCTGCGCTGGTGTGCAAACTAAAGGAAAGCGGCTCCGTGCCCCAGCACGAGTCGCAGAGTCAAGGAACTGTGGGCGCCCTTGCGCGGTCCGGATACGTTCTCTGGTTGCTGATAGAGCATTCGCTTGCGCTCCCTCGCTCCTGCAAAGCTCAGGGCTTTAATATGAAGCGCCGTTTTCGGGCAGCTTCGCATCGGATATGCGGTCCTCCCCGGAAGTGCCGGTCAGCCGGTGGATCAGCTGCTTCCGTCACAGGAAGGCTAGACTGCCAACCTGCCCGACGTGGTCCAGCAGCAAGGAAGCTGGCGCGCACGCAACACACCGCGCGCCAGCCATACTGCGAGCGAGGGAACATGACACACACGATCTAACTGTGGGAGAAATCCCTTTCAGGACGACATCCCTCACCCACCAAAGGTGGCATGCTTCATCATCTGGGATTCTCCTCTTGGTTGGAGAACCTAGTCCCACCAAGGGCTACAACCTCCTCTCTACGAGGAAGGAGCTCAGGGATGTTTTTGGTATTCCTACTCTATCGAGGATATACTAAATCCAACAGATGAGAGATGCTAGGAGAATAATGGTGAGGGTGCAGCGCAACAAAAATATATCAAACTGTGAAGGTGGTGAAGTTAAAACTATCTAGGAGGAACAAAACAATCTTTAATAACTTGCTCCTACTGACAGGGTTAAAAGACAGTGCAAAAAGTAGTATGGATTTAAACTACTTAGTATTAGACGAAAAAAGGTCTACATGTTTCAGCCAAGTCGACCCAAACGGTGTCAAGGCTTTCGTCAGGACCTAAGGAATGCTGCTGCCAACGCTTCGTTAAAGTGAAAAGTGCTCGAATATCAAGCCAGTAATCCAGCCATTTTCATTTTTCAGATTTTACTGGTTGTACCTAATAGATGTGAGACATAAAAAAGAGGGAACAAAACAAGGAGGACATATCAATCTGTCACTAAAACCATGATCACAGTGAAACACGACAGGATCAAGTAAAGTACTTTTTCTCCCATCTCTATAATGCTAATTGCATACATTCTAATTAATAATTTCACTTACCCAAAGTGTATGGATAAGTGGCCTCACCTCAACCTGGCAACAGCTCAGGGAAGAGGGCCCCGCTCTGAAAAAAAGGATGTAGTGGTGTCAAACATACCAAACATTATGTAGACACTACTCCTGAATTAAAATTTAATGTAGGAAAAAAGGGATCACTCTAAAACACCGCAAATAACAGTAACTACTCATTCGCAAAGACAACCTTCTTGTCCTAGCACATGCCTATGATGACAATAAATAGGCAGTGTCTCAGTACCACAACAGCAGTATGTGGAATTCGTCACAGGTTAGACCCGCCCTTATAAAGCTACTACATATTGTGTATGTAATGTAGACATTGTGTGTCAAAAGGCGCGGTCTAGCACTCCTATTTTAGAAAACACACCTTACAAGATCAGTGTATCCAGACATAATAAACGGAACGCATTTACAATAGTATGATATCAGTGTAAATGTTATGTGCATGGATCACAACTGGTAAAAACCCTAGTTCAAGACACGTATTAGTCAACAGTGTCAAGCGTAGTAGCATCTTGACGATCTTATAATGGGTCATTGACTAGATATAACCAAACTCACTATCATTATATCGAGTGGGTATCATGTGTGCTGAATCTACTCATTGTGGGTAAAGGTCGATCCGATCAATTCCACTGCTTCCAGACTTAGTTTAAATCATATTTATCTAGGAGGTATAGTGCAGCATAGGCGTAATTAAAACCCTCATATATACAGTCCAGTCGTGATCGTCTTCGAAATCGAGATCAAGCGCGCCCCCACCTTCTTTAGCTATTTTAAGATGAAAGAACGCTCAGCCCAATACTGTGTAACGCACGCAATACCATATTTAGACACAGTGAAGGGTGACAAACTGTAAACCCAATAAATATTGTCATGCGGGATACAGCGCTGCTTTTGGACTCACCTATCCGTCGGTACCCCGTCTCGGTACTTGAGCTGCGACCGGAGGTACCGACACCGGCGGCCGAAGTGAGTTTAAGTAAGTCTTTGAAGCGCGCGTAACTTACTGCAGTCTGTCCTGCGCATGCGTGTATCGAGCGAGGCTGTTCTTCACGGTTCGTCTTAACAGATGCCTGATGGGCTTCATTTCTCGGCAGACATCAATGCGCATGCCCGCTACAAGAACACTATCAGGCTCTGAGGAATATTTGATCGACTCAAACTTTACTCAGTCTCTCTTCACGAGTCAGCAGTGACAGTGACAGGGGTTCAACTAAATGTAAAAGTGAGGATCTCTAGAAATACGATTTCAAAGAGAGCTGAAAAACATGTATGGTCTAGTAATATTCAGATAATGTGATGTTAGAGCATAGTCTATGGTGGTAATAGTCGCAAGAAAGTATAGTTTTAAATAAAGTTTGATTCATAAAGGGTCAACAAAAACTACGAGCCGGCCAATGAAGTGTAAAGCGTCCCTCAACATGGTGTAAAAGGATTAGGGAGCATAATGGAGCCATGTCCATCATTGCCGGTTCAACTGGCAAGATGTTCAGTTCTGATACCCAATACGCCATAACCAGTAGACATGGTTTGGGGACTGGATTCATTGCAATTCCAAAGTGTGCACAGAGTTTTCATAATATTACAATGTTCGGTAGCCTGGCATATTGCCTCCCTCGACTTTGGTTTACCTCCTTTATAACACTGTGTATTATGCGAACTATACAGATAGTCATTTCATAGTGAGGCCCATGGAATATCATCGTTTAGCCCGGTGCTATCGCTCTTCAGTCTGTGCACCCATCGTTGTTCACGTCTGAACAAAAACTTCGATATGTCTGCCACGTGAGATGGAATCCATGGTTGTTCAAGGACTGTCCAATTCAGGTCCTCTGGCGAATGGTTTCTCCTCCATGAAATGATTCATCAATTTTGTGGCTTGTTTTTTACAGCGGATAGTACTCTTGTGCTCCATAATTCTAGTTTTGATCTTACGCGTTGTCATACCCACGTAGCGCAAGACACATGGGCAGACAATCAAGTAAATGAGCTTCTCGCTGTTACAATTTGTGTGTTGGGACAGAATCCATGGTTTGTCCGTGCCAATATCAATCGACATAGTCTGTGTAGTTTGTGGGCACACGGCACATGAACCACAAGGGTAATGACCCTTAATGGTTGGTAAGCCCCATAGTGTCTCTTGAATGGACGATTTCTTCACTCTTGGTCGAGTATGTACCAGCTGGTCCTTGATATTGGTACTTCGTTTGAATGCAAATAACGGTTGAGGTATCGGTGTATTTCCAATGTTCAAGATCTTCCAATGTTTCAGTATGCTCCTTTTGATTTGATTGGAGTAGCTACAGAAAGTATTGACGCAATTGAGTCTGGGCTGGTCTTCTTTAGGCGTTGCAACCTCAATCAGGGCCTCTCTGTTGTTGTTAGCCGCTCTTTTCTTAGATCTACGGATTATGCTTGATGGATAATTCCTTTCTTTGAGTTGAGAGGATAGGCTCTTTGCATGTTCATTGTACTTCTCCTTCGTGGAACAGTTCCTCCTTACCCGCAAAAATTGTCCATATGGCAGGTTTTCGCGGAGGGATTTGGGATGGTAGCTTTGATATGATAATAGGGAATTCCTGGCCATAGGTTTTCTATATAGCTCAGTACCCAGGCTATCCCCTTCAGGGAAAATACGAATGTCCAGAAACGGCAAACTGCTGTTGGTAAATTAACATGTAAATTTCAGGAAATCGTTTCTGGTATTGAGCCACTGGTGAAACATAGTTATGGTCTCTGGGGTACCTCTCCATATGACAAACACATCGTCGATGTAGCGCTTCCAGACCCGTATGTGGTCTCTATATGGGTTGCTCTCCTTCAAAATCTCTTCTTGTTCGAACTGGTGCACATAGAGGTTCGCCAGGCTAGGAGCGAAAACACTGCCCATAGATGTCCCTGGCGTCTGTAGATACAGGCCGTCTTCAAACTTGAAGAAGTTTTCTTTCATGGCAAGGCGAGAGCATGCCATGATGAAGTGTATCAGGGAGATGGTATCCATAGTTCTGTTGTTTAGCAAAGTCTCAATCGTGCTCAATGTTTCATCCTGGTGTATACACGTATACAAAGACTCTACATCAAAAGAGACCAGATAGTCCTGATTTACGTCAAAAGGGGTCTCCGCAAGAAGTCTCAAGAGGTCTTTGGTGTCTTGAATGTACGTAGGCATCTCCAGGACCAATGGGTGGAGAAAAACGTCCACGAAAGTGGACAAGGGCTCCAAAATCGAGCCAATGCCAGAGATGATAGGCCTCCCGGGTGGCGGTCATTGTTCTTTATGTATTTTCGGCAATACATAAAAATACGGAGTGATAGGGTGGGATGTGATCAGAAAAGAAGCCTCTTTGTCAGTGATCCATCCTTCTTCCTTAGCCTCATCGACCATTTTCTTGATTTCCAAGGTTAGTCTCTTAGTGGGGTCCAGTTTCAGAGATCTATAGAAACGTTTGTTCTCCATTTGGAGAAGGCACTCTGCTCTGTAGGTGGTAACATTCATAATGACAGTAGCGCCCCCTTTGTCTGCTGGCTTTATTATAATTGATTCGTCATTAGCCAGTGTCTGTATTGCTTTTTGTTCACGTTTGGAGAGATTCTGAAATTGTCTCATGTTGGTGTCAAATTGATTGGAGACATCCTGCGATACTGCTTTCTCAAAGGTAGAAACCTGTGACGGAATCAGATGTGTCGGGGGATTGAAGGTCGACCGTACTTTGAGCCCAGTATTCAATGTGTCATTTTCAGATTCCATCATTGGTTCATCTTTGAAGAAAAATTATAAGCGGATTTTGCGAAAAAACCCGGCGAGTTCCTGTTTAATCTGAAAAGTGTCGCCCTTATAGGACGGAACATAGCCCAATCCTCTGTTAAGGACCGCCAATTCGTCTTCCGTCAGCTGCCAGTCACTCAGATTCGCAACTAAGTTGCATCGTGGCTGCTCCCCGGTTGCGTGGGGGGCTTCGTCATGCTCTGCGTTGTTCTCGGGGATGGAGGAGGACTCCAGTGCACATGTGCTTGTTGGTTTCTTCTTCTTCCTCTCGATCTCCCCCGGCCATACCCTAAAAAAGGCTGGTTGGGAAACATTTGCGGATGAGGTTGGTATGGGAGCATGGGTGGCTGGAAAGGTGGGTTGGAGAACCCGTAGGGTGCCGGAGGCCACCATTGTGGTGGTGGGCGTCCTGCTTGTCCTCCTCTCCAGTTGCTTCTATTCCTTCTGTTAGTCCCTCTTGCTTTGGGTTCCGCGTTGGCGGAGGAATCAAAATCGCTCGACCAGTCTTCACTCCCTGAAGTCGAGTAATTGGACCCATATTTCCTTCCTCTCTGATTATATTGAGGGGGAACATAGTTGTCGCTAGTATATGGATAAACCTTCTCCAACGAGAAGCGTGCCAAATCCTTTTTAAATTTGTTTATCTTAGTTGTGAGGACTGAGTCTTTGAACTCTTTGTTCGTTTTGTTGGTTTCCTCTGCTTGTTTTTTGTATAGAGTCACTAATATCACTGATTTTATTTCAAGTGTATGTATCTCTATGAGGATGGTATCAGCAATGCGTTTAGCCGAACTGATGATCAGAATGAGCCAGTCCCTTGTACATCGCCAAGCGATAAGAGACCAGTCTTTCAAAAATGTCTTGTCCTCTAGGAACAGTCTGGGTGGGTTGGTGACAATCAAACCTGTGGGAGCACAGTTCCCTCTTAAATATTCTGTCATAATCGCACCATGTATGTACGTGCGTGAGTGGGTGCGTTTCAGTAAGAGCAATTTGGACCAATCATCTCCCTGAGTCGACGTGCCACTCTGAATAGTGTCTATAATGCTAGGTGTAGTTAAAATAGCCTGGACAGTTGCCTCATCAAAGGTCAGTCCTTGTAATTCCGTCATGATGGTCTGATAGGAGAGTAGAGCCCTACTCGCTTAGTCTCAATGTGATCCTTACCTACAAAAAGAGCGGTGACAGCCACAAGTTACTTGTGGGCAAAGCCTCGCCTTCAGTTGAGTCTAGGCCCGGGACACATCGTTCTGGTGCCAAATAACTAGGGGCCGGCCTGGGAGTGTGTCCCCATAGGCTTTAGAAGCCTACAAATGAATACTGACCCCAGAGGGGCATAGGTGAAGCAGTGATACCGACCCTGCACTGCAGGGCACCAACAAGTGAAACTGGTGCGATCGGACGCAGTTCACACTGCCAGAGTGGACCGATTGTTAATACGGACCCCCGCTGGGGCATCTGTCCTCAGGCGGCAAGGCACCTCCGGTGGGCCGATGGCACGCAGTCTCTCCTCCACTGTGAGGAATTCGAAACCCACGCACCGCAGTCCCACTGTGCCACAGGGCCCTTTAGCAGTGGGACAACCCCACCGCGGGAGCTGCACCAACAGCGGCTGTGAAGGAGCGCAGAGTGTTCCCGTGGGCATAAAGATTACAGCGATAATCAGCTGAAACGCCACAAACTGGAAGAGCGATAATGCCGCAAATTAAAGGAAAAACAATTGCAAGCAGGGCTATTGATTAGAGTAAGGCAAAATAACTATGCATAGCGTAACAAGCGATTACAAGGAAGTAAACAAGAAAACACTTATCTCGGCTGTGTAGCAGCGAAGAAAGAGGGAGAAGGGTCACTGAAGAGGGACTATGTTGTAGACTATGGCTCCTGATTGGCTACTGAGGGACTGTTTCCCCATTGGATGATTTGTTCTACTTTATTCCCAAGGTTTCATGGGAATATTAGTTTGTGTTTTAAGTTTGAGTAATGGCTGCTAGTTAAATAAAGTGAAGAAAGAAGGCATAATCCTCGACTCCAGTCCTGACATAGAATCCCACAAGTAATTACATTAAGGCGCATGACATGTCATTGCGCCTTAATGTAACTTCTAGTGTCTTTATTGTGGGTGAACTCGTGATACACTGTTTCCTCAGTGCTTGGGGTGTGGGAGGGGATTGCCCTGGGAAATGGGACCCGGCTGAGGAGGGTTTGAGACTGCCTTAGGCAGGCAGGCAGGCAGAGCGAGCAAAGCAGCCAGCTGAGCTCAGGAGACAGTGTGCACCTTGAGTGCATTGTGCAACTAGAGACATTCATGAGGCACCGCCTCATCTTCAAAAAAGAGATATACATAGGGTACAACCCAGCCCAAAAATCTGTGACACACCAGGTGTGTTGTTTCCTACACAAATGGGGAAAATGTTGCCCATTTGTGTGGAAAATAGTCCCATCTGGCAACACTGGGTGTGTGTTCCTTCCGGTTACTACCAGTCACTGCACAGTGCTTCGGGGGTCCGGTTTTGAGAGGCAAGTTGACTGTTTTCTAGCTTCCTAGTCACTGTGTTTCATTCGCCACGACTAGAGGCAAGCAGTGGTGCTGGAACAATTTTCAGAATAGGGGTGCTACCATCAATGTTACATCACAGAAGTCATATGGATTTTAAAAAATCCAAGTATCACACAAAGAACAAGTATGGCAAATTATAGGGTGACCATATTATCAGAATCAAAACCTGGGACGGCCACAGACATAGTAATAGGACTAAGGGGCCGATTCCGATCTCGGTCGGAGGCGCACCCAATACCATTCGGTCGGGAAAAAAACCATGCGAATGCCTGTTTCCCGACCGATCCGTACATTATTCCGAACGAGTAAGTACGATGCGCACAACAGCATAGAATCCGGCCGAGTCGTACTCACCCAATCCAGGTCCTGTTCTCCGACCGAGGCGAATCCAGAAACACCGAATCGAGTCGCACGGAAGGGAAAATGCAGCCCCGTCCGGCCGGACAAGTACGATGCGCTTTCCGTACGCGCCGAACCCGTCGCTACGTCTGGCACGTCAAAGCTTCCGGGAGAGGCGCACATAAGCTCCGATTCGCGCCACAACACGATCCACGGCTACGAGGCGAACACGCCAGCGACGAGGACGACGTGAAGCAACGAGAAAGACGAACGAGACGAACCAACCATGAATCCCTTCGTTCCGATCCTACCAATATTCTACATTTACTACCGGAACAGGCACGGACGCGTACGGCGCAGAAGGTAAGTCAGACACCAACCACAAAAACATACAACACGTACACGACACATCACACACAGAGGGATGCAGAATTTACTTACACCAGCAACAGCAGCACCATAGGGGCGGGATGCCCATCACCAATGCCACATATGCACACAGGGGCCTGGATGCGCACCACCACTACCACCCCTACCCAGGGGGGCTGGATGCCAACCACTACTACCACCCTTAGCCATGGGGGTGCCAGATGCCCACCACTACTACCACCCTTACCCAGGGGGCTGGATGCCTACCACTACTACCACCCTTAGCCAGGGGCTGGATGCCTACCACTACTACCACCCTTAGCCAGGGGGTGCCAGATGCCCACCACTACTACCACCCTTACCCAGGGGTGCCACATGCCCACCACCACTACCACCCTTACCCAGGGGGCTGGATGCCTACCACTACTACCACCCTTAGCCATGGGGGTGCCAGATGCCTACCACTACTACCACCCTTAGCCAGGGGGCTGGATGCCTACCACTACTACCCCCTTAGCCATGGGGGTGCCAGATGCCCACCACTACTACCACCCTTACCCAGGGGGCTGGATGCCTACCACTACTACCATCCTTAGCCAGGGGGCTGGATGCCTACCACTACTACCACCCTTAGCCTGTGGGGCTGGATGCCTACCACTACTACCACCCTTAGCCATGGGGGTGCCAGATGCCTACCACTACTACCACCCTTAGCCAGGGGGGCTGGATGCCTACCACTACTACCACCCTTAGCCATGGGGGTGCCAGATGCCTACCACTACTACCACCCTTAGCCAGGGGGGTGCCAGATGCCCACCACAACTACCACCCTTACCCAGGGGGGGCTGGATGCCTACCACCACTACCACCCTTAGCCAGGGGGGCTGGATGCCTACCACTACTACCACCCTTAGCCATGGGGGTGCCAGATGCCTACCACTACTACCACCCTTAGCCAGGGGGCTGGATGCCTACCACAACTACCACCCTTACCCAGGGGGGCTGGATGCCTACCACCACTACCACCCTTAGCCAGGGGGCTGGATGCCTACCACTACTACCACCCTTAGCCAGGGGGCTGGATGCCTACCACAACTACCACCCTTACCCAGGGGGGCTGGATGCCTACCACCACTACCACCCTTAGCCAGGGGGCTGGATGCCTACCACTACTACCACCCTTAGCCATGGGGGTGCCAGATGCCCACCACTACTACCACCCTTACCCAGGGGGCTGGATGCCTACCACTACTACCACCCTTAGCCAGGGGGTTGGATGCCTACCACTACTACCACCCTTAGCCATGGGGGTGCCAGATGCCTACCACTACTACCACCCTTACCCAGGGGGCTGGATGCCTACCACTACTACCACCCTTAGCCAGGGGGCTGGATGCCTACCACTACTACCACCCTTAGCCTGTGGGGCTGGATGCCTACCACTACTACCACCCTTAGCCATGGGGGTGCCAGATGCCTACCACTACTACCACCCTTAGCCAGGGGGCTGGATGCCTACCACTACTACCACCCTTAGCCATGGGGGTGCCAGATGCCTACCACTACTACCACCCTTAGCCAGGGGGTGCCAGATGCCCACCACAACTACCACCCTTACCCAGGGGGCTGGATGCCTACCACCACTACCACCCTTAGCCAGGGGGCTGGATGCCTACCACTACTACCACCCTTAGCCATGGGGGTGCCAGATGCCTACCACTACTACCACCCTTAGCCAGGGGGCTGGATGCCTACCACAACTACCACCCTTACCCAGGGGGCTGGATGCCTACCACCACTACCACCCTTAGCCAGGGGGCTGGATGCCTACCACTACTACCACCCTTAGCCAGGGGGCTGGATGCCTACCACAACTACCACCCTTACCCAGGGGGGCTGGATGCCTACCACCACTACCACCCTTAGCCAGGGGGCTGGATGCCTACCACTACTACCACCCTTAGCCATGGGGGTGCCAGATGCCCACCACTACTACCACCCTTACCCAGGGGGGCTGGATGCCTACCACTACTACCACCCTTAGCCAGGGGGTTGGATGCCTACCACTACTACCACCCTTAGCCATGGGGGTGCCAGATGCCTACCACTACTACCACCCTTACCCAGGGGGGGCTGGATGCCTACCACTACTACCACCCTTACCCAGGGGGTGCCAGATGCCTACCACTACTACCACCCTTACCCAGGGGGTACCGGATGCCTACCAATACTACCACCCTTACCCAGGGGTACCAGATGCCTACCACTACTACCACCCTTACCCAGGGGGTGCCAGATGCCTACCACTACTACCACCTCTACGCATGGGGGCTGGATGCCTGTCACTACTACCACCTCTACCCATGGGGGCTGGATGCCTACCACCAACACCACCCCCACTCATAGGATGGACAATGCATGACACAACCAGCACACCACAACCTAGGGAATGCAAGAAAAAGACATCCCCCAACACCATGACAAGCGTGTGTAGACTGTGTCAAATGCCTACAACACTGAACATGACTTTGAACATACAATGTGACCCCCTATTACATGTGCCACACATATATGTGTGTGGCCCCCACAATGCAAGCAGGCCATGACCATTGTGGCAATGGGGTCCAAAACCCCATCATCACAGTGACCAAAATGTAAGTGTGGGGTCCATAGCTGAAGCACATTTTGAACATTGTGGCAATGGGGTCCAAACCCCCATCATCACAGTGACCAAAATGTAAGTGTGTGGCCCATAGCTGAAGCACATGTTGAACATTGTGGCAATGGGGTCCAAACCCCCATCATCACAGTGACCAAAAGGTAAGTGTGGGGGCCCATAGCTGAAGCACATTCAGAACATTGTGGCAATGGGGTCTAAACCCCATCATCACAGTGACCAAAATGTAAGTGTGGGGTCCATAGCTGAAGCACATTTTGAACATTGTGGCAATGGGGTCCAAACCCCCATCATCACAGTGACCAAAATGTAAGTGTGGGGTCCATAGCTGAAGCACATTTTGAACATTGTGGCAATGGGGTCCAAACCCCCATCATCACAGTGACCAAAAGGTAAGTGTGGGGGCCCATAGCTGAAGCACATCCAGAACATTGTGGCAATGGGGTCTAAACCCCCATCATCACAGTGACCAAAAGGTAAGTGTGGGGTCCATAGCTGAAGCACATTTTGAACATTGTGGCAATGGGGTCCAAACCCCCATCATCACAGTGACCAAAAGGTAAGTGTGGGGGCCCATAGCTGAAGCACATTCAGAACATTGTGGCAATGGGGTCTAAACCCCCATCATCACAGTGACCAAAAGGTAAGTGTGGGGTCCATAGCTGAAGCACATTTTGAACATTGTGGCAATGGGGTCCAAACCCCCATCATCACTGTGACCAAAATGCAAGTGTTGACAAAGAAAAAGCTGCAACTGCCAAACTGCATGGATGATTCCTGGTCACAGAACATAAAACACATCAGTGGCAAAGTAGTGCATGTGTCCCATTGCAACATAGATTGGGGAGGCAAATACTGCAGTGCAAATAAGACATACCTTTGGCCATGTGCAGACAAACAACACCCATGGGGGCTGACACTGTCAACATTCATCAATGGCACAATGACAGAAGTGACCATCAGAATGCAGACCCACATATTTGCACCAATGGGCACACAAATGCAGATACCCTGTGGAGACTGTAGATGTGAGGTGAACAGATACCATACCATGGCAGCAATGGGACACACAAACCATGATCATTGTGCTGACCGATGACCTAGGAGTCCCAGGGACAGAAGGGGAAACCCACCAAACAACATACAGCCAATGGCACACCTAAGATATGCCAATGCAGTGGTGCAGATGCACAAACACAAACAGGCAGACCCACACTGCACATCAAACACAACAGGTGAGGGGGGGGATGCCAGTGTCCCCAGGCAACCACACAACACATGAGGAGGCCTGAATACCAATTACACAGATGTGCATACAGTGCCACACAAAGGTAACTCATGGATCCAAATCCCCTATGTGGGCAATCAGGCATTGTCAGATGAGAGGGAGCACAAATCACACATGTCACACAAGCATGTAGGAACAGCAACTGACACAGCAAGACACAGACACACCACAGCACTACCCCGAGGGCCCCCACAATGTGGTGACCCTGGGCTGCATTACAATCCCACTGTGATGACAAAGCCAAATGTCGTTCACACTGTGAACCACAGTCATGTGTCCTGAGCAACAAACTACCATCACACCTACACAAGCACAAATCAATCAGCGCGGCCAGTAAGCCAAGGCCAACATGGAGGCAGGGGTCTAGCCGGGCAACAACTCTCATCTGCACACACTCAACACCACACACCTCGACCTCCAACAATGTGCAGCAGTGAAGCACACATGCACTGGTGACATTGCACATGCACCCATGACAATCCCAGGGTGGTGGGTGGGAACCAAGGTGCAGAAACACATCACACATGGCCACTCAACAAGACTCCTGAATGTCTGACACACTGCACACTACGCTGTACATGGACATGACGGCAATACCACACCAACCAATGGGATCCCAGCCACAGTCACACAACAATGAAGAAGCCAAGGTCACCCACAAAGAACACACATAGACAACTACCAACATTGCAGCCCGGACCCTGAGGAGTGCCAGCAGTCACACACACAACGTGTCACAATCACTGAAAGATAACACAAACTGGAAATCACATGACAGGTGTAAACAACAAGTGCCAAGGGGAATCCTGACTGTGACCCATCTGCGTCTGCACACAAACTCAGCCCTGACAGCAAACACACCTATGGGTGACACCCTGATGACCAGTAATGTGCCATGCACCCACATCACAGAGAACCCAGGGAGAAGACTTTGGGGGAACATAGGTCAACTCAGCAAGCATCACAAACAGGTACAACACTAGGGATCCCAGCATGCACAGCAAAACGGAAGTGAACACACAGACATGCTCATACAACACACACCTTGGGCGCAGGCAATGTCACAGGAGTACACACTGCCATGAGGGACTCCACTCCTGTGTGAGGAAAGCTGTGCCATATGTTGCCTCAGTAGGGCCCCATCATGTCAGCTGAGCACTTGGTCACACAATCAACAATTAGCACCAAATGAAGGCTCCCGTCACATCAGCCTGGTCATGGGAGTGCCAACGAAATCATCAGCACAGATCCAACACACTTGTATAGCAATGTTGCACTGACAACACAGATGAGTCCTTCCCCATTGATGCCCAAACCTGCATGTCCAGTGGAGATGGCCACACGGTCAGGGAAGTAGACGAATTGAACAATGGCAGGCACAACAGATGTGCAGGGGTGGAAGCCACAGATGTGAAATTGCTAATGTAAGTAGGAAATCCCATTGCCAAATATTGAACACATGACACCCTCAGATGCTGCTAAGGATGACATGGATACACCACAGGATAGGACACATTCCCCTGGACCACATGTGTTCCTGCACAGTAACACTTCATTATCATGAGACCAAATATCACCATCACTGCAGCAAGGGCATGGTTAGCATCATCAACAACATGTACATCAGAAGCAAAAGCACTAGAGAACAGAAAGTTGCTTTATTCAGCCAATGTGTGTCCAAAAACTCAGAGAACAGTAATGCTCCAACAAAGGCCAATGGCCAGTCCATCAAGTAAGTCAATACAGGGTGACAGTGGCAGATGTCACCCTACGCATGCCTGCACTGCACAAAACCAGGGACAATCCACTAGGAGGGGCAACCGGGGGCAGGCCAGGCACCGCAGGGACAGGATCAGGGCTCACCAGGAGGAGGCAGGGAAGGGGTGGTGGGTGCTGGAGAGCCACTGACAACTGCAGTGGAGGTGTCTGACATGGTGTGTGCCAGCACAACTGGGGGCATGGCTCAGATGGTGTGTGTGCCGGCACGACTGCAGTGGACCGTGCAGATGGAGTGGACAGGTCCCCACTGCAGTGCCCAAGTCAGACAGGGTGGTAGTGGACTCCACTGCAGTGCCTACCTCCAGGGGAGGAGAATGGGGAACAGGCAAGGTGGGCTGGACAGAGGGGGAGGACACCCTCACCACATCAGTGCCACAGACAAGCGCAGCGGGGGTGTGGTGCCGGGAGAGCAAGTGGCAGGGGAGAAGGCCGGATCCTCTTGGGGATGGTATATCTGTGGGTGGGGGAACCTGGGGCAGGGTGTGGTGGGGGCACCTGTGGAGTGGGGGCCTGAGGGATGGAGGAAGGAGACCTGGTGCCTGAGCTGCAGGGCGGCGGCGGGGTCTTGCTCTTACGACTCCGGGGGACTTGCGGGTGGGGGCCTCAGTCTGTCTGCACCTGGGGGAGGGTGTCCGGGGGCGAGGGCACTCTGCTCCGTGTGGGTGGGCTTCCTCTTCCCCCTGGATGCTGGAGCAACTGGATCGTAGGGGATGAGGCCGAGGTCACAGAGGAAGAGCCGCTGTGACTTTGGGGTTGCAGGTGAGGCAAGGGAGGGTGCTTTGGAGGGATAGGCAACTGAGGACTGCGCAGTGCTTGTGGATGCGTCTGTGTGTTCCAGGGCCCCATCCCCTGTGAGTCTGGTTTCAGTCCCCTGACTGTGCGTGCGTGTGCGTTTTGTTTGTGGCGTGTGTGTCTGTGTGCTGGACGTGTGTGTGCTGGTGTGTGCCTGTGCCGGTGTGTGTGTGCTTGGGACGGGTAAGGTGCTGGGGAGTGTGGCTGGAGCAGAGGCAGGAGGGGTGAGGGACTGTCTGAGGAGGGACACTGCTGCCGTCAGGGAGGAGTCCATGGACCTATTGCCCCTCTGTAGGTCAGACATGCCCGATGAGATGCCCTCCATGAACGACACCAGCTGAGTCAACAGAGCGGTGTGCGCATGGAGGACACTCAGCATGGCTGTCTGCCCTACATGGAGCTGGCGAAGGAGGTACACAGACTCCTCACTCAGGGCAGCAGGGGACACATGGGCAGGGGTGCGGTGCCTGGCCCGAAGGAGACACGCTCCCGAACATGGGAGCCTCCACGGACCTGGGGAATGGGAGCCGATGGGAGGGCGGTGGTGGTGCTGGTGGTGGCGGGGACAGCAACACTAGCTGGGGTGTGGTGGCTGCTGACACCCGCCTCCATAAGGGAGTCATCCTCCGAGCCGCTGTGGTCCTCAGCTGAGGTGGATGCTGCTGAGGACTCCTCGGTGTGGCTCCCTCGCCCTCCGTGCCACTGGGTCCCTCCGACCACTCCTCGGCTGCTGACCCAGTCTGGCTCTCCGGCTCCTCCTGGTCCGTGGAGCTGTCCCCTTCCGTGGCCGTGGATGTATCTGCAATCAATGGGGAAACAGACAGACATCAGTCACCTGCACCAAACGCACACACCACTGTGAGCACAGCACATTACAGAGCAAGCCTTGGCATCATTAGTTGAACATTGCTAAAAGTGCCCTAACTGAACAGGAGAAGCCAATTGTCAGTCTGATGCCAACCATGGCACTCACATCCCACATGGCCTTGCACCCATCTGTCTGGTGTCTGTTGGATAGCAACACCCCAGTGTGGACACATGCACCACCTACACAGTAGTTGGACAGTGCAGAGGACACGGTGTAGCATGTGGACATGCACACATCACAACTCTTGCCACTGAGTCAGTACAGGTTTCCGGATGAAAGGGATGCCCAGAGTCAAATAGGAAATGCATGTGATGCATACCAGCGACAGACACCATGATGCACCCATGTCCTGATAGCCATCGCCACAATGGTGTGCATGTAGCACATGTCACTCCCCTGCAGGATCACCAATAAGTAGACACATGCCATGGCGGAGGCATGACTGCTAAGTCATACATCACTGTCTCAGTGATGTATGACTTGGCAGCCAGACAGCAACACTCTGCACTGTGTCACAATAGTAGGTCATGGGGAATGCAAGTCCTGGAGCTGCACAAGTGCACATGTACATCCCCCACACAACACATCATCTTAACCCTCATCTGTCCAGGTCATACCGATTGGACATATGGGAGACCTGTGACACTACCCTCTGAATCTGAGCCCTCACAATCTGCTGTGAATGGGAAACAGCTGCCTGAACTTCACATTCGCATACCCCAGTCTGCACGGGCAGCTGATCAAACACCTATGTGACACACAAGTATCGTCTCCTATGGTCACATCTCCAGTGGCATGCTGAGCCCCTACCGAGAAACACCCCAGCAGTCCTGGCAACAAATCCACAGCACACTGACACAGAGGCAGACACCTGAGGGGTCAAATCACTGCGCACAATGTGTCAGCTGATACACGGGAGTGGGAGTACAGAGTGCATTGCATGGCCTGGAGTAGGCATGACTGTCCTGCTCCACATGAATGAGGGATGTGCCCTGGACAGTGGATAGCTGGCTATGTATGTGTGACACACGTAATCTGCACACTCCTGGGGCCCAAACATTGTTCCCACCCGCTGCATGGGCGTGTGCCACATACCCCAGGCACATGTGGTGGCCCAGCTCAGCAAGTGGACCGCATATCAAAGCAACACGCAGATTACATGTCCGAACACAGGCATTGTGTGAACAATGGACCCACCCATGATGCCCACAACAGAGTTAGGGAAACAGATGCTGTCCCCCACCTTGAGTGAAGCAAACTGCAAGGACACAGTCCCAAGTGACACAATTCCCTGAATGTAAGGGCCACACCTGGGTATCAGATGAGGAGTGGGCAGTGCACAATAGAGGGACATGGCTCCTGGACAACATGACTGCTGTACTGTGGCAGTTTAACCAGGCCAGAGGAGGGCACATAGCATGTAATACAGAGTTCACAGTGCAGTCTTTGACTCACCCCTCCTTGCTGCTGTCTGGCCTTCAGCTGCCCATCCAGGTCTGGAAACACCACCACCAGGATCTGGAGCATGTGGGGGTCAGGGTCCGTGTTCCGCCCCTCCTGCGAGAAGGCGACAGCTTCAGCTGGACCCGTGCAATCCTCCGGGTCCAGCCCCGAAGGTCCTGCCACCTCTTCTGGCAGTTGCGGATCCGGCGCTTGTAGACCCCCACGGACCGGACAGCCCGGACGATGACCTTCCAGATCTCCTGCTTCCGATGGGCATTAACCTGTGAGGATGACAAAGTGAAAAGGCCATTACTACACATGCAACATATCCGTGCATGACATAGTTGTATATACATGTCTCAATCACAGGGGCACGTGATGTACACAGGCAGTGCAACGCTGCCCATGGACAGTTTGCCAGAAGTCACTACATGGTATCATTGCATGGGAAGTAAAACCTTGTTCAAATGCACTGTCACTGCACCATACCTGTCCAGTGCATGTCACTACACACTATGGGGGTGACAACTACTCAGTGAGCCTGCTAGCCAGTGGCGTGCAGACTTTCAGCCTTGCTAGTCAGACAAAATGCACATTCAGAAAGGCAGTGCACAGAACACTCACCTGCTCCCCTGGTGTCCCATACAGCTTGCTGTACTGTGGAAGTAGGCTGTCCAGCAGGGCCTGGTTCTCCTCAAGGCTGAAGGCTGGGGCTCTCTCCACAGTACGTGCCATTGCAGGGTCCAGAGGGGGCAGAGACAGCAGCAGTGCAGTGGCAGATGTCGTCCTGGAGCATGTAGTGCAGGCAAGTGAGCTCTCAGGGGAACAGCCAGCAATATATATGTGCTGCAGAGGCAGATACTCTCCCATGTGTCCAAAGTGATAGGTCCAAGTCGTTTGCATCTTCTGAATCTGGCCAATCCATGGAATAGCAGCACCAATACACGCCCACAGCATCCTTCAAATCTTCAACTTCATGACATACATGATTTTGCAACATTGTTGTGGGTGACCAACTGAATTTCCAGCAACCGACTCGCTCAAATTTCGAAAACGCGTCCGTTGCCAGGCTAGGCCATTGACAATGGGTGCGCACCGATCGGTCCATTGCGGTTCAACGCGTACAGAGGTACAACGCGTACTCGCACGACATTGAATGCAATGGGCCGGCCGGGTGCACCGATCGGTCCATTGCGGTTCAACGCATACAGGGGTACAACGCGTACCCGCACACATTGAATGCAATGGGCCGGCCGGGTGCACCGATCGGTCCATTGCGGTTCAACGCGTACAGGGTACAACGCGTACCCGCACACATTGAATGCAATGGGCCGGCCGGGTGCACCGATCGGTCCATTGCGGTTCAACGCGCACAGGGGTACAACGCGTACCCGCACACATTGAATGCAATTGGCCGGCCGGGTGCACCGATCGGTCCATTGCGGTTCAACGCGTACAGGGGTACAACGCGTACCGCACACATTGAATGCAATGGGCCGGCCGGGTGCACCGATCGGTCCATTGCGGTTCAACGCGTACAGGGGTACAACGCGTACCCGCACACATTGAATGCAATGGGCCGGCCGGGTGCACCGATCGGTCCATTGCTGTTCAACGCATCCCTGTACAAGTGACTGGCATATGTCACCATGCCTGTCTCAGATGAACATATGCCAGCCACAAATAGCTCCCAGGGAGTGAGGGGCACACCTACAACACCACAGCCTGTCCAAACTGTATCATAAGGCATGTAAGGCTGCATTTCCTATTGTGTGTATGTTGGTGTACATGTTGTCCTGTGGGTGTCACCTGGGGGCAGCCAACCCCAGGCTGTGCACGTGTTCATGGGGACAGGATCCTGGGTGTTACGTGTACATGACCACTGTGATGTGCAACTGTTCATATCTGAGCATGTGCCATGGTCACATTTCACGGTGGTGTATGTGTATGTCATGTCACATACCCCGTGAGTCCCATGTGGGACGGTATGTTTGAGCCAGGGTGACCCAGTGGCACAATAGTGATGGTCCTCCACAGTCTGTGTGCATGTAGTGTTTGCAATGTCTCTGATTTCATGTGCACAATGGGAGACAGTCTCCACATCCACGTTGTTTGTGCATGGACTTTGATGTTGTGCGTGTGTGTGTCACAGACGTCCATGTCTGTCCTGCAGAGGCAAGTGGAACCACTACCTGTGGGGGTCATGGTTGTTTTGCTGTGGTGTATACATGATACTCCATGTAATGCCAGTGTCCATGTGGCAATACAGGGTCCCTGGGAATGTACCTGTCGTTGAGCTGTGATGCCTGGGGCACATCTGTCCTCACATGTCACTGTGGGGGGTGATTGTAACATGGCAGCAGGAGATGGGAACTGTGACACGGCCTCATGATATCCAATGGGCCAACCTGGGACTAACTGATGCCACTTGTTGAACCGTGATGACAGATGTTGGCCATGTATGTACCATACATGTCCTTACGGAACTGCACACTTCATGTAGTTGTGCCTCTTAATGATGTCTGATGTGATATTGAGTGTGTTCAATGCCGCATATGTGGGGTGACTGACAATCTTGCTTTCTTCTCCTCTGCACTGCAGGGCTCCTGCTGTCCATAGACCATTCCCAGACCTGGCAACGATGGAGGAACGGGACAGCATCCGACGGTACCGCTTCACCAGGCAGCTGATTGAGGATTTGGCAGTGCAGTTGGCCCCACATTTGCAGCCTGGCCAGCCGTATCCTACAGCGCTGACCCCCAAGGTGAAGGTGATGGCAGCCCTACACTTCTTTGCCACTGGTACCTTTCAACATACTGTGGCGACTGCTGGTGGGATGTCACAGATCATGTTCAGCCGTGTGCTCCGCGATGTTTTGGAGGCAATGTTGCTATACCTGAACCGGCACATCTATTTCCCTAGACTGCAACGACTCACTGACGTGAAGAGTGACTTCTATGCCCTGGGGAGGATGCCGCATGTCATTGGCTCAATTGATAGGACACATGTGGCTTTGGTACCACCACAGGCACATGAACAGGCTCTACCGTAATCGCAAACACTACCACTCGGTCAATGCACTGGTGGTGTGTCTTACAGATATGACCATCTCACACGTGTGTGCCCGTTTCCCTGGTTCAGCACAAGATGCCTTTGTGATGAGGAGTAGTCGCATCCCCAGGATGATGGCACAGATGCAGAACCAGCGTGCCTGGCTTGTCGGTGTGTACTGACTTTGTGCCATTGTGTGTGATCTGATCTGTAGTATTCCGCCCACTTTTCCAAGTCAGCTAATGTGCACTTGTCTGTCCGTAGGTGACTCGGGATACCCCAACATGCCGTGGTTGCTGACACCCCTCAGGAACCCTGTGACACCAGCCCAGATGCGCTACAATGAGGCACATGGTCAGACCAGGAGAGTGATTGAGCGGACATTTGGTCTCCTGAAGAGCCACTTCCGCTGCCTCGACAAGACAGGAGGGTCCCTCCCACATGCCCCAGCGAAGGTGTGCAAGATTATCATCGTCTGCTGCATGCTCCACAACCTGGCAGTGCGGAAGGAGTTGCCTCTCATCCAGGATGACAATGACCAACATCCGCCACCTGTGGAGGATCCTGGCCTGGACCACGATGCCAGTGATGATGATGATGATGGTGATGTCCGCACACAGCTCATCACCAACTTCTTTAGCTGAATGTGAGTATCCTGAGGTGTCATGTCAATGATGTGAGTTGGCATGATATGTGTAGGTGGTGCTCTGGTGCTGTTAGAGTGTGTCCATGGGCTACTTGACTGGATGTGTGTAGCGATGTGTGCTTACAGGTAGTCTGTACTCCCCAACAGTGTTGACATGCTAACTTGGTTCTGGGTGGGTATCTTGTAACATGTATTGTGCATGAGTTTTGCTGTTCTGTCCTGTTCTCCATTGCTTTTGACTGTGTGTCATTTCTGTCCTTCACAGGGTACTTTCAGATTCGTTTGGTCAACTGTGTCCACCGACGACGTCATTGTACTTCCAGGGTGGTAGCTGTTGTGACCCTACAGGTGATGTGCGCCACACCCATGGACTTCCTTCCTTCTACAGTTGTTGACTGTGTGCCCGCTGCCAGGTGGGATTACCTTGCATCTGTAGTGGTTACGACATGTTGCAACTGTGTAATAAACCTGTGCTTCACTTTGTGATGTGCGTTGTCTGTGGTCACACATTTGACTGCCATTTGCTTACTGCACCTGTGGGCTACTTGACTACAACTGTGAATAGGTGTGGTGTCTGTGCATTGCACCGTCTTTCCTGGCAACATCAGTGTAGGTAATGAGTCAGATGGCCTAGGTGTGTATGTGTTGTGTAGCCCTGGTGGTGTGTCTCCCTCATATGTGTCACGTTGCCATTACTCACATGCCTGTGTTGTACTTGCTGTTGCAGTTCGCATACACAGTGTAATTTTGCAGTTCATCATCCCCATGACAGCACCCACGTTGGAATCACAACAGAGGCAAGTTTTTGGGCTCCCCCCACGGGGTTCGAAATCAAAGGTTGAAGTGAGGAGCCCCGAGGCCTACCTTCATTATTAGCTGCCCCAATGTCAAATCCGTTCTCCGCCTCGCTCAGTTCCCTCTGTGTTTCCTGAGCTTTCTCTCTCGGTTCTGGCAGCTCCTGCTGGAGTTCTTGCGGGGGTGGGTCTCTACCAGCAAGCACTCCATGTAATGTGCTCGCCGCTGCATCTGGACTAACATCGGGACAAGCCTTCCCCCGGAGCTTCCCTTCACAACCCGGAGCTAGTCTCCCGGCAGGACCTCTCAGTAGATCCATAACCGTAAGACCGGCCGGGCTTCCTCTCTGTGTTGTCCCGCCTCTTCCTTTCTTTTCCAGGTCCGGGTCAGCCAGCGTCCCGCGACGTCCTCCTCACCGAGGGGACTGAGGGGGCTGATATACGCTCATTTGTGGTTGATCTGTTGCGAGACTCTATGCCGGAACTAACTGGCTGGAACTGGGCTCTAGAGATCCAACGTGCTCATCGGGTCCCCTTTGTCCAGAAATTGCCTGTAAGGGCAGGAGCTCTTCCCCGTGCCATCCTGGTTTATTTCGGCAGTTTTCTGTTACGTCAGGCCGTGTTTGAAAAAGCTTGGCCCGACGCTAAAAGGTCCAGAAATGAGATTTCTTATTTTGTTCGCCCAGATTTCTGCCACTCCACTGTTGAAAGGCGGTGGCGATTGCGGCAGCTTATCAAACCGTTCCAGGACAAAAAGGCTCAAGCCTTTTTAAATAATCCAGCTTGTCTAAAAGTGATTTTTGAGGGGCAAACAAAGTTTTTTATGTCAGAAATAAAGGCTAAGGAATACCTGTACGGGCTACCCAACTAGAGACGAGCTAACAAACAAAATGAAAATGTAACTCACAATTGTAGTATCTCTTGGGAGCACTATGGTGAGGTATTAATGAGTTGGGAACTCTGGCTGTTGGAAGCAGCGTTTAGTTAAGGTCTTTAGAATTAGGGCTCTCACACTCAGTATGTGTAGCACATCCATCACGATCAGACTCAAGATTGAGTCTGCATGCCTCATTTGGGGAGGGGGAAGTTGGGGAAGGGGGTGGGAAGCAAAGTGGGGGGAGGGGGAAGGAGAGGGAAGGTGGAGGGTTAAATGCGGGGCAGAAAAAAGCACATCCAGAAATTGTAATAAAATAGGGGGACAACCAAGAGGGATAAATCAGTGGTATAAGGAGAGGCAAGTATCTAATAATGGAAAGAGGTCGAGAAGGCTTCATGGAGGAACTCAGGACCGTGAGCTTAATCTAAGATGGGGAAGATAACTATTTGCTCATGGAATATCGCGGGGTTGAACGACAGGGCTAAGAGGATAAGATATGCCGAACTCGTTAGACTAAACCCCACCGATATAATATGCCTACAGGAGACACACATTCCGTGGGGGAAAAGAAAAGTATTGAGAATTGCAGGATATAATCTGTTGGCGTGTACTACCCAGACATCTAACATACAGGGTGTGGCTATTTTAGCAAAGACTACCATGGGAATGGCCAAACGGAAATTAGTGGATGCGTTGGGTAGATGGGTAATCATTGAACTGGTCATGGGCGGTACGGTGTATGCAATTTATGGCTCTAACCAGGATGATCCTCAGATATTCGAGGATTTAGAAGTAGAACTTGCCACCTGGCCAACCCCTCTGATTTTTTGTGGGGACCTGAATATTTCTCTGGACCATGGGTCAGGGGTGTATATGGGTCGAAAGCCCAGGGTCTATGGTGCATTCAATTCATTAAAAACTAGTCATGGCCTGGTAGATATTTGGGCTACAAAGAACTTTACAATCCTGGGTACACGTATTTTTCCTGCCCACATAAAAAATACGTTAGGATTGATTATTTCTTTTGTACAAGGGATCTTGTTGAGCAAGCCGGGATTAAGAAACTCCCCAAAATAATTTCTGACCATAACCTTTTGATTTTAGAACTTGAAATAGCCAGTTTTAAAAGGCCACGGAGTAGATGGACTTTTGACAGGAAACTTCTCGTGAATAGCGAATATATTACACATATGAAAAAATGGGCACAGGAATTTTTCGATATAAATAGGTTTAGTGCTAGCAGGGGGGTCGTGTGGGACTCATTCAAGGCGGCTCTTCGAGGCGAGACTATTTAGTTTGTTATTAGGTCAAAAAAGCAGCAGGAATTAAAGAACCAACAATTGATGCAAGATCTAGCTAGGGCTGAAGAAGAGCATACCTCGCTGATAGCACAGGGACTGGAGGGAGATTTAACCCAGTATCGAATAATTGTACTGAAAGCAGAGCTCACTAACTGGCTAAGTCAGAAATCAGCTGAGGAGTATCAATCGCACCGTAATAGTGTTTATGAAACTGGAGAACAAGTTGGCAGGAGGTTAGCGCTTCGTACTAGGCAGAAGACAGCGTTAAAGGCTATATCTTTGATTAAAATAGATGGGCAAGCCTATACCGATCCGGAGGACATAATCAGAGAGTTCCAAAATTATTACCAGGTCCTACATCAAGACGACATTAATAAAAGTCGAGAAGAGGTCTCTCAAGGTATGGCAGGGCTGTTTGCAGACATCATTATTGGTGATGGGATGGATAGGCTCACGAGTGAGGAATTGGAGGTAGAAATTACATTTGAAGAAGTTCAACTAGCATTGTCAGGGTTGGTGTTAGGAAAGGTGGCGGGCCCGGATCGTATACCTCTCGAGGTTTATAAAATCCTGGGATCAGCCATAACACCTTTGCTTTTAGATCTGCTTAGGGGTATACAATACAGTGGAACCCCCCCGAGTCTTGGAAAGAGACCGCCATTGTAATCTTTCCTAAGAAAGGGAAACCGGTTGATAATCCATCTTCCTACCGGCTGATCTCCCTGATCAATTCTGACACAAAAATTTACTCAAAAATTTTGGCTAATCGGCTAGGGAGGGTCATAGAGAATCTGGTTTCCCCATGGCAGCATGGGTTTATCCCGGGCAAAGGAACAGCGGACCATACCCGTAGAGTTATTTCTCTCTTTGACATTATGTCCGGGGTGGGGGATCAGATGGCTATGATCCTTCTCGACGCAGAAAAAGCCTTTGATCGGGTGTCTTGGGAGTTTCTATGGCTGATATTGGAACAGAACGGTATTGGCCCTCAGTTTGTAAAAGCTATTAAGGCAATGTATTATCAGCCAATAGCCCGACTACAACTATTGGGGGAATCTGGCAATATTAAAATATCAAGAGGGACTAGACAGGGCTGTCCCTGCTCCCCAATTTTATTCGCCTTATATATCAACCCCCTAGTTGATAAGTTGTTACAGACCCGGCGGATTACACCAATAATTACGGGTGGGTTCGAGACAAAAGTATTGGCTTACGCCGACGACATTGCGGTCTTAACCTCCAACCCTGCTGAGGCGATTGAAGAAATTGGCAAGATTGCTGAGGCATATGGTCGTTTCTCTGGCTATGCTCTGAATGCTGGGAAAACAATAGTATTATGCACGGATTGCCTTGATTTTTATGACCCTAGGAGAGCAACTTCAGCAGTGTACCTCGGGGTCCGAATAAGTGCCAAGGTGGATGAAATCAGCAGAATCAATTTTGAACCTTTGATTAAAAATATAGGGAATGAACTAAGGAGGGTTAACGGGCTGCACTTGTCTATTATTGGGAGGGGGAATTATTTAAAAATGACCATACTACCGAAAATATTGTATTTGTTTCGTTCTATACTACTGGCCGTAGATGATAATTTATTGAGGGCACTGGAAACAATTTTTTCTAATTTCATATGGCAATATGGGAAGGTCAGAAGAGCACTGAAATGTTTAGCACTGCCCCAGGACAGGGGAGGTCTTGCAGTCCCTAATATTATGCTGTATTATTGGGCAGCCCTTTTATATCAGATGACTACCCTGCTATCGGTGAATAATACCAAGGAACCAGTGCAGGGCCCAAAAATACCCACAATTTATGAGCTTTCGATGGGGAAGGAAGCTTCTGGGCTGCTATTGAGACAATTGGAACCCAGCTACTATAAGAAGGTGCGGTTTAAAGTAATCTATGGCTCATGGAGAATTTGGAAGCAGGTCTCCAAGGTTATGGCAATCCCAAGAATCTCTAGATATACCCCTTTATGGCGATCACCACTGTTGCCATACTTGGCCAACGATGATATGGGGAAAAAGTGGGAAAAATATGGGGTAGGAACAATAGGGATTTCTGTGGGGAGAACAAGATGCTCAATTCTTTAGGCTACAGCGGGTGTTTAGCGTTCTAGACAACCAATATTTTAAATTTGTCCAGATTAAGAATGTCCTCACCACATGGAAGCCTAAGATTAAATTGGATGAGATACCGCTTTTAGAAGCGGTAACCAGGAAACGAGCAGAATTAGGGACTTTTATAAAAATACTTCTTGATAAAAGCCCCGACGATCTGGAAAAAACTGAAGCATCTTGGGTAACGAAACTGGGCAACCCCGATGTGGATATTTACATGAGCCTCTCCCTAACTGCAAAAATTTTCTTAGCCTCGAATCTAAAAGCTCAAATTTATAAAACGATATTTAATCTTTACTTTACCCCTGCCAAACTCTATCAGTGGGGGAAGAGGGTTGATGACAAGTGTCCTAGATGTGGGTCTGGACCTGCCACTCTGATACATATGTTGTATGGCTGTGACAAACTGGCCTTACTTAAAGAAGGCCTGTTAGGCTTTTGGGAAGTATTGTTCGGGTTTAGACCAGAATTAACCCCGACCCTGCTGATTCTCGGATATGATAGTACTCTGGGTCTTAACACCGAGCAAGAATATGGTCTGTTTCTGGGGGCAGCAGTATTTAGGTTATTATTGGCCACAAGATGGAAAGATACTGAGCCACCAACCTTTTATATGTGGCTTGCTAGGTTCCTCGGGATATACAAACAAGAGATGTCCATATATGCTTGTAGAGGCAGGCAGGCCAGGACTCGGGGGAGGAAGATCTGGGCGCATATGGCTGAATGGAGTAGAGATGCGAGGATGAACTAGCCGAGCTTCTCCATGCATTTTAATTGATAATCCTGGGTAAACTGTAATGAAATGTTTGCTGTTTTTTCTTGATCTTCTCTGTTTCTTTTTTTTTTTTTTTACTATCTATAGGTTTTTTATGTGTAAAATTTTCTAAATTCTCAACGATTTTCTTACTCTTTAAATTGTCTCCATTCTAAATGAATTTGTATGTATCTGTATTTATATTTTCTGGATATGCCCAATAAAACATTTAAAAAAAAAAAAAAAGGATATATTAGAAACATAATAAAAGAATGTAACCCAATCAAAATAAAATAAAAATTGCTTTCCACACGAACAACATATATAATTGTAAATATGTATCTTAAATATTTACAACTAACTGTAACAATTGCTTGGCATGTCTTCCCTTGGTTTTGCTATGTTCGCCCTAAGTTGGCAGGGTATGCCCAGACGTGGGTCCCTTGCTCACTTTGCCACTGGATTCAAGATAGCCTGGCTGATGACGGCTGTAAGCCAGAAACCGGTCCCAGGATGCTTGTTTCCGGTCCAGGGAAGACATGGCTTTGCAGTTCGGGCTGGACTGTTCCCATGAGGCACAGGGTCAGACTGATTTGCATATGGCCATGTCTGAACTGGGGTGGCGGAGTGAGCCAAAGAATGATGATGGATTAAACCCAGATCAGTTGACTGGGGGTGAGTGCTTGCAATGTTCAACACTCCGTCCATCATCCCCTTTGGTTTTGCTATGTTCGCCCTAAGTTGGCAGGGTATGCCCAGACGTGGGTCCCTTGCTCACTTTGCCACTGGATTCAAGATAGCCTGGCTGATGACGGCTGTAAACCAGAAACCAGTCCCAGGATGCTTGTTTCCGGTCCAGGGAAGACAGGGCTTGGCAGTTCGGGCTGGACTGTTCCCATGAGGCACAGGGTCAGACTGATTTGCATATGGCCATGTCTGAACTGGGGTGGCGGAGTGAGCTAAAGAATGATGATGGATTAAACCCAGATCAGTTGACTGGGGGTGCGTGCTTGCAATGTTCAACACTCAGTCCATAATCCCCTTTGGTTTTGCTATGTTCGCCCTAAGTTGGCAGGGTATGCCCAGACGTGGGTCCCTTGCTCACTTTGCCACTGGATTCAAGATAGCCTGGCTGATGACGGCTGTAAGCCAGAAACCGGTCCCAGGATGCTTGTTTCCGGTCCAGGGAAGACATGGCTTTGCAGTTCGGGCTGGACTGTTCCCATGAGGCACAGGGTCAGACTGATTTGCATATGGCCATGTCTGAACTGGGGTGGCGGAGTGAGCCAAAGAATGATGATGGATTAAACCCAGATCAGTTGACTGGGGGTGAGTGCTTGCAATGTTCAACACTCCGTCCATCATCCCCTTTGGTTTTGCTATGTTCGCCCTAAGTTGGCAGGGTATGCCCAGACGTGGGTCCCTTGCTCACTTTGCCACTGGATTCAAGATAGCCTGGCTGATGACGGCTGTAAACCAGAAACCAGTCCCAGGATGCTTGTTTCCGGTCCAGGGAAGACAGGGCTTGGCAGTTCGGGCTGGACTGTTCCCATGAGGCACAGGGTCAGACTGATTTGCATATGGCCATGTCTGAACTGGGGTGGCGGAGTGAGCTAAAGAATGATGATGGATTAAACCCAGATCAGTTGACTGTGGGTGAGTGCTTGCAATGTTCAACACTCCGTCCATCATCCCCTTTGGTTTTGCTACACTGATCAGTCATCGCCTGTGTGCAGGGAAAGGTTGGTGACCCCCATATGTCAGGGAAGGTCTACCGTAAATTGAGCCATGGCTGTTGCTGCACTGAACGGGTCATCGCCCATGTGCAGTACCAAATCGGCGACCCCGTAAGCCAGGTGGGGCCGCCATGAAGATTCCTGACATGCAGATCGAGCCAAAGCCCGTGTGTTTTATCCAGTCAGCAACCCCATATGTCAGGTGGGGCCGCAGTGAAAATTGCTGCTGTGCCGATCAGGTCCATGTGCAGAAGAGCAACAATGAACCTGTATGCCATGGGGGTCATGGAAGCTAGGCAAAGAGCATGATCTGGTCAAGACTGTAGATGGAGGAAGGATGAGGCCGTGGTGACCCAAGCCAGCCCAAGCCATGACTGAGGACCAGTACGTCACACCCCCTCTTCTTACCTGTGGGGAGGATCCTGAAAAACTTTCCAAGCATCAGAGGAGCATCAAGAACCCACCAGCTGCTGCAGAACCACATGTGAGGAACTGGAGGATAACCGACTGCAGCCCTCCCGGGCCATGTGTGAAATACTTACAAGAATCAGCCGCTTCAGCTTCAAAGCTACCAAGTAATCATGTTGGTTATGTGAGACATTTCAGTGTCTGAAGTGTGTTGATGGGTGAAATTTTCATGTCTTATGTGTAACACTTTGAGTGGCACATTTACTGCTGCAGACTGCACAGTTCTAAATTACCTTGACTACAAGCATCAGTTGTTCACAAGTATACCAGTACCACCCATACCTTTTTGCTTATGCTTGAAGGCCCTTTCATTGTATGAATAACTCATGCCCTCCTTTTCAAGCTCTCAATGCTCAGGAGTTCCCACACTTATTCCATCTTTATAAATTTTGTCAAATAATTGCCATTTTTCTTCTCTCACCCTCCATAATAATCATTAAGGGAAATCCTCAGGGGTGTAGCTATCAATAGTCCAGCATCTGTACTGGCACTCAACCAAAATTATTGCTACAGTTTGCTCTCCTAGCAGCAGTCAGCGACCAGTTTTCTTGCTTGCATTGTGGCACATAGTGGCCTTGCTGTGCCACTTGCGATGCTTTTCAGTAGTACGTTTCTGATAGACCAGCATTTCACTTTCAGTTAATCCTCATTAGAACCTTCACCTCTCTTGCTTTGCACTCTGCTCGACTCAGTCTGTATTTCCTGCTCCTTTGTTATTGCTCCTCTCTGACCTGCAATTCCCTTCATATCCTTCTATCAGGTTTTCTTCTGAGGAAAATAGGTAGCATTGTGGACTGCAGCAGAACTAAATTTGATTTATGGACAACGGAGAGCTGCTCTGTTAGTGCTTCATTGAGAGGCCAAAGCGCTACCACACCTTCTCCGTTACTACAGAAAGTTTGCACAGTGAAGGGGCAATGTGCTGCAGTTTTAATGAAGTGTGCAGTGTCAAGGGTCTCTCACAAAGAGAAGAACTCAAGGAAGGAGGGCCCAAATGATACAAAAAAGAATGCAACTTTCATGGAGTAAAGACAGATAACATGATTCTAATGCATATGGAGTCTTAGGGTGAGCACACTGAGCTTGGTTTACTGCTACACCCTGCCCAGCTGGTCACACTATCAAAAATTGTTGGTAGTAGTTTGGAGCTTCCATTCCAAGCCTCAGGGTGGCAGAGTCTTCAGCGGGTTATTTACATGCAAAAACAAAGGAATAAACCGCTCCATATTATCATACTGACGGTGAGTTTTCAGTGCGCTTCAACCTTTACACCCTGCTTAGGTGGACAGTGGCATAGCTAGCCCTTGTGCCGCCCGTGGAGGTCACTGCTTTTGCCGCCCGGGGGCCACGTGAAGGAGTGGGGGGGTGCTGGTGGTTTTTGTGTTGCCACCCGCGGCGGCCGCATGGAAGAGCAGGGGGTAGAGGCCGCCGCCCCCAAAACTTGTGATGCCCGTGGCGGACCGCCTCCCCCGCATCCCCTTGCTATGCTACTGTAGGTGGGACTGCAGTCCAGGTTTTATACATCCATCCAGGCAGTGTTTTAAATGGAAAGAAATAAGTGCAGGTACTCATTAAATTAAGCGAGGGGCGTGGTAGTGGGCGGGGTAAGACATGATGATACGAAAACACTTCTATTGAATATTTATTTTGCCCTTGTATTGCCCTTGATAGTTGTCTCAAACTTTCCATATGTGCAGAATAACAGCTACATATGCTAATAAAGGGTTGTGTGAAGATCGGATGGGAACAATGGAAGGAGCTTCTAAACCCGGAATAGTCCAAGCCATCAACAGTACTATTAGCACTTTAAGGCTAATAATCAATGTGTCCCAGGACAAGAGAGACTGGCATTTACACCAGTTGCAGGACATAGCAAAACATGTGAGAAATGTATCAATAGAAACAAAATGTGTCAACTTGTTACATAAAATGAAGGTCAAATACTAAATGTTAATGTTTCCTTGTTTTGTAATATTTGCAGCTTCTTAATGTCATACTGATCCTACTTACTTGCATTTGGTGCAATCCTTATATATTCAAGAGTGCACATACACACACACACAGAAACAAGCATTACAAGCATGCCTTTTCAAATAACTCCTGAGTGTCCCATTCTCTTCATCTCTGATTTCTTTTCTCTCTCACACACAAACATACACACAAACAAGCAAACACTCTCTATCAGTCTTCACATCTCTAACCTCTATATCGCTCACCCACTTACTTCTCGCCCACTTGTATCAAATTCTGTCCCATCTCTTTACCCCAATTATATCCTATCATTCTCTACCATCACTCTTTCTATTTCTAATCTCCTGTCTCCGTGCCTCTCTTACTGTTTCCATAGCTGTCTCGATTGCTTCCCCATTCGTATCTGCGCTTGCCCCTTCTGTCTCTCTATCTTTTTCCCCTTTTAGCTCTCCTCTGCTCTTTCTATCTCTGCCCCCTCACTCTTCACCTTCTTTCACCCCATTCTCCCTCCTCTCCCCTCAGCAGAAGGCCACACGGCCGGGAAGCTTTCAGTGGCAGACAGTGAGCACTGCAGGGTCGTAAGCATGTGCAGAGTCCAGCAGGGCAGAACAATACTCGCCTCTGATGGGATGTCAGTAGAACGCCTCTCACCTCACCTAGGCACCAGGGAGGCCGCATAGGCCACCTCCACCACCTCATCCCTGCCCATCATAGACTCAATGTCCCGGCGGGCGGGGTGGGGGTTGATTTGAAGTGACAAGTGAGTCAGGGAGAAAACAGTCAAACCCCAGTGGGAGGCCAAGGGGTGAAAATGACCCTTCTTACTTGGGTTCCTACGTGGCTACTCATGCGCAGGCCCTCTCCCCTCCCACTCATTCAGTCTGCACACATCACTGTGCCCCAGGCAGCCGATGTCCCATACACTAACTAACAAGGCAACCCAGCACGAAGGCCCGGCAGGGGGCTGTTGAGGACAAGTAGAGCTTTCATCTAGGTGGTAGCAGATGCCCACTTGCCCTTGTGGAAGTCCTCCAGCAGGCTGTTGAGGCCCCATCAGGCCGCTTGCCATAGCTGAATGATACAGACAGACGGCAAAACGGCCAACATGCTGCCAACAAAACACCACACAGCTTGTCCTCGGGGACCAGCCCAGTGTCCACCTTATCAATCCGACCCTGAGCACTGGTACTCTTTTTGGCAGTAGAGAAGTGCCGGTACTCAGCTTGGTAAAAATAAGAAGTGCTGGTACTCAGTACCGGTGAGTACCGGCCCATTTAAAGCACTGCATCAAGACAGACTCTCTGCCTACCCACATTCAGCGCCCCCATAACACTTGACCAGTCACTGGAAATGCAGATTACCCATACTAGTGAGGTATTTTCAGTCTCTCAAAAACTGTCTCTTACTGTCACAATCTGTGATCCCTTGTCCTATTAGACTCTTGTAGCCAGAGGGAGGAGTACAGATTATTTTACTCCCGGGTGAATTAAATCTAAGAACATACTTTCAGCTCTCTGTTGATTAGCGTGAGAAAAGACTGAGCTGCGGTGATGTGAGAATTTTTATAAAATGTGTTATAGTAAACTGAGATACTTGGCAGGGCAGCAGCTTCAGGGCCCGCGATGGTGGCACGCTGAGAGACTCTGCTCGTTTGGATCCTGAAGGTGTGGTTAAGACTGATTTACGGTCCAGATGGCCTTTGCACAGGAATACTTTTGACTTTAATAAATAGTCAGAGTGGGACTCCTAAGACTCGGATAACTAGTGGAGCTTAACCTGAATGTTGCCAATAGTGAATGGGAAATAACCACTAGCGAGAGGGGAGTTGACTCAGGAATCTGCTTATGAAATACTAGAGCCCTGACCTCAGAGTGTGTATTTTTTGTGAATGTTGTATCTTACTTTTTGTGTTGGTATATAATAACTCCCTTTTTCATTAAAGCAAGTATTTAGCTAGACAATCATTTATTACTGCTGCTGTGCTCATTTTGATTTGTGAGTCTGTGTTTACATCTCTGTGCCTACCTCCCCCTGAGAAGCCTTGGACTGCTCGACCCGCGCTATGACTGAGAGTCAAAAACTGAAGGGGTGCTCAGCTCAGTTTCTTAGGATCCATAGTATTAAAAAAATATATATATATTTTTAATTTGTTTCTATAACAGGTACAGCTGTAGTGGCAGGACATATCAGCCCTCAGCATAACGACAAGTGACACTGCACAAAAAAAGGCATAAACAGATCAACAGCACATGATGACTTGGGGAATGTTATGAGGGTGTAATGGGTGATATATAATGTGGGGTTGTGGAGGCTGAAGGTTAGGATCCATAGTGGGCCAGCCCCCGAGACATCAGGAGTAAAAGGCCTCAACCCCCATGTTTAGGCCCAGTAGGTTCTGCCTGCCCCATAGCCCTCTGAACGGGGTTCTGACAAGTGGCAGAAAGCGGTGGGCCACCTAACGTTTAGGAGCCTTGAATACAGGTGTGGCATTGACCATTTCCAATCTACACCAATAGTACAATAACTCCAGGTTTATTGCACAAAGTCGACAAGCATAGACAATGGAAAACAAAGGGTTGGGAATAAGCATCAGAACCATGTCCATAAATCAAATGAAGAATTTATGTAAGGACAAAGGATGGAGGATTCCCAGGAGTAGGGACTGATAGGTCCTTGCTAATTTAGTTAGGGAGCAGTTTGAGACACTGTGAGAAAGGGATGAGGCTGTAGTTGACTCTGGGGCGGAAACCATGTTGGGAACCCAGGAAGAGAGCACTGTGGAGTCAGGCTCTAGTATCCCCTTAGGACAAATCTATCCCAGACATGTGCAGAGTGTGCTCCCTAATATATTTTCCAGAGAGAGTTTCACCAAGACACTCACCACGTTTAGTTTCTATAGTGCCCCAAGTGTGCATAACACCTCAAATTTCTAGGGTACCACTGTGACTAATTTCAGGAGAATTTCCTTTGGGTGGGTTGACTCTAGACAAGACTCTGATCTTGTAGCAGGCTCTTCAGAAAGTTAATGCTGAGAAAGAAGAGAGCACTAGAGAGTTTGAGAGGGAGAGGTTAAGACTAGCTCACCTGGAACAAGAGGAGAGGAAGCAGGAGAGACAGGTGAAATGGGCTTTGGAAGAGTAATTGCGAGAGAGGGAAGAGAAAGGGAGGAGAAACAGAGAGATTGGGAGGAGAACCAGAAGGAAAAGGAAAGAGAGCCGGAGAAGGAAAAGATAGCTCTTGGGCGAGAGGAACGTAGGATGGCAGAAATGTCCACTCCATCTGGGATCAGTAGCCCTACATCCAGTTCAACCAGTTTGTGGCCAAGGTCCCAGGGGATGTTGTGCATTTGTATGTGGAAGGGCAGGATATCTTGGAATGATGAGTGAGCTTTGAGATTACTTGTAAGGCGCATGCCTTGAATGAGGGGACTAAGGCCGCTGCCTTAATGGGGCGCATGCCATTGGAAGGGACAGCAGTCATTGGAAGGATGGCTGTGGCAGACCA
Organism: Calotriton arnoldi; assembly: GCA_963921515.1. Taxonomy (NCBI): domain Eukaryota; kingdom Metazoa; phylum Chordata; class Amphibia; order Caudata; family Salamandridae; genus Calotriton; species Calotriton arnoldi. Next base: position 905,329 of record CAWUFW010005039.1, read on the forward strand.
AATGGTCCATGAGCGAATGAAAGAAGCTCTGATTAGGTGGTTTGGGCTGAAGCCAGCTCAGTACCTTCAGAGATTCCGGCACTGCAAAGAGTGGAGAATGTTACGTTTGACACTTTGTTTAATGGTGCATTATATGACTGGAATGAGTAGGTGAGAGGTATGGAGGCAAAGGACTTTCAGTCAGTTAACGAGTTAATGGTGACAGAACAATTTAAGGAGGAGTGTTCTTCCCCACTTAGACAATACCTGTCTGATTTGACAGAGAGGGATTCAAAGAAGCTTGTAGTGTTTGCTGACAAGTGGGCAGCTACCAGGGTTCAGAAAGGGCTAGAACTGCATGGTTCTAAGCCAAAGGGAGAGAGGAACTCTCCACAGACTGGTTCCAAACTGGAGCGTAAAGATCACAGTAATTCCCATGGCACTCAAAGAGGGACCAGGAAAAATGGCAGTGGTAATGAAATGTCCGAAAAGGAGCATCTCAAGAAGGGGGAACAGGTAAGTTTGTCCATGTCCAAGGTGGTGACTTGCTGTAAGTGCCACAAGGTGGGACACTTCTTGAGGGATTGTCAGGCGAAAACACCCTGACCCAGCAACTCCTGTGATAGCAAGCATGTTACATGGGGGTGAAGGTACCCAAAAGGACAGATTGCACTCAGCCTAATAGCTTTGGAGATCTAGGAGAGGGACCCAGATGCTCTGAAGCACATTCATCCTAAGATGATGGGATTTGTGCAGGAAGTTAGTATCAATGGGAGGAAAATGCCTGCCCTGAGGGATATTAGAGCCTTTAGCACTATGGTTAAAAGGATGTACCCTAAGCCTGAGGAGATACTCCCTGGGACCAAGGATGCAGGGTTGGTAGCCTGTATAGAAGGTATGAAGTATCCACTTGCCAGGGCTGAGATTGAGCTCACTGGCAATCACTCATGATTGATGTTTGGATAAGGGAAAATACAAGGTGCTGGTTGTCTCTTGGGCAATGCTTTGATTACCACTGGCTTGATGCCATAGCCATAAGCCTTTATGGCTTTGACCACATCAGTTGTATTGACCATAGCACAGGCTGCATGTCAGTCACAGAGTGGGACTGGGATCATTCCTGATTTGCAATGACCAGGACAAAGTAGTATGCAGGAAAGGTCAGACTCCAGAATGGCAACATCTGTGGAGGTCATCGCTTCTGCTCCAGAGGGAGGGGAAGGGACGGTGAGGCTCCTGAAACAGACCAGGTGCTGGAGTCTAGGGTGCTTTCACAGTTGCAGGATTTGCTTGCTGCTGGAGGGCCTACCTGGGAAAGTTTCTGCAAGGCACAGGAAGAGCGCCCTATGCTTAAGGGACTGAGGAAAGAAGCCCAGTAACAGGTCAGCAAAGGAGTGTTAAGAAAACAGAATGTTGGCTTGGAGGATGACCTACTTCATAGTGAGCCGTGAATGCTGAGCTAGGGATTAGCAAGAGGCTTATGGCTCCATTAGTGCTCAGGAATTTCCTGTTATTTTTGGCCCATGAAGTTCCCTTACAGGACACTTAATAATTAGAAAAATCCAGGATAGGTTGGACCCTTTGTTCTACTGGCTGGGGATGTGGAGAGACACCGTGAGGTTTTTTTTTTTTAATTTCTTTTTATTGATTTATCATAACAGATAAAAGTAACAAAGCAATACAATACAGGACTTATCGATGATTGTACATACAACCCATTTTATCCCGGTTTCAGAGTTAATTTCCCTTTTAGGATCTTCTGCCCAAACAATTATCTTTTATATACATGACCAATATCTTTTCTCTCTTTCAAAGCCAATTCCTCCGTTGGGGAGATACAAAGTTCACCTTGATAAATATTCCATTACCCCCATTTTTTATCCCATTTCCGGGGACACCCTCTGTTTTTGAACACTGTTTTCCCTGCAAGCATACATTTATCCATTTCTTTGACCCACAGTGCCAATGTCGGCCCCTCCGTATTTCCCCAGTACATTGCAATGCATCGTTTGGCCAGTGTGTACCCTAGGGTCGCCCATTGTTGTTCCACTTCACTGAGATCTGTGGCATCCCATATATTAAGGAGTCCCAGTTTAGGTGTTAATTGGATATCTTTACCTATCGCTCTATGCAACTGTTGTGTAACTTTCCCCCAGAATGGTGCTATACATGGGCATTCCCATAATGTATGGTAGAATGTGGGCTCTCCCTTACATCGTCGGAGACAGAGCGTGTCGTCCCTGCGCCCAATCTTGTGTAGGGTGGGTCCAGTTAGGTAGGTTCTATGTAGGATCTTTAATTGGATGAGACGAAAATTTAAGGTGATGGCCGCTTCACGTGGGGACATTATTGCGGCCTGCCATTTATCTCGTAAAGGTTGGAGTGGGTCGGGCATATTGTTGATCAGCTTCCTATATATTAGTGATACAGCTTTTTTCCCCAGGGGTTCCGATAACACGCTATCTTCTAGAGGGGATATCTCAGGCAATTCCTCCGTTACAGGAAGTGCCGCTGTCAGGGCATGTCGGATTTGCAGGTAACGGAATACCTCCCCTTTGTCCGGCTCACATTCTAGTTGGAGTTCGGAGAATGTTAGAAGTTTCCCCTTTTTCCAAAGGTCTCCAATAGTGGAAATACCGATGGTATCCCACCTATCGAATCCCGGTTGGTTGCCGAGCTTCCCGAGTTTCTGGGTGAACCACAATGGCGTGGCAAGAGTTAGCTTATTATGCCAGCCGAGTTTTTTATTAGCCTTGTCCCATATGTCAATAGTTAGGGCAGTTGGGCCGAAGTAACGACCTTTCTTTGATTGTGAGTATAAAGCCCCATTATACCCCTCTTTCCCCAGCTGGTAGCAATCTAGTTGATAAGCAGGTTCTGTCTGGGGATGGTATACCCAGAGGTTGATAACCATCAGTTGTGACGCCCAGTAATAAAGGCGCACATCACATATACGTGGCGTTTTTCCATCCCACAGCAATGTCCTGATCTCACTTTCTATGTGTTGAAAGTAGGACGCTGGGATTTTAAATGGGCAATTCTGAAGGGTATATAAGAAGCGGGGGAGAGCCAGCATTTTGAATAGGGCCGCTCGGCCCAGCAGCGACAGAGGCAGCGTCCTCCAGTGTTTCACGTCATTTCGCAGTCTATATAGGGGGGCTGCCAGATTAGCATTGTAAAAGCGAGTTGGATCTGGAGTTATAAAGATACCTAGACGTCGAAAACCGTCCTCCACCACCGTTACCTCACATCCTTGCGGGAGTTTCGAGACCGGACCATGAAGTACATAGATCACTGATTTGGACCAGTTAATAACGTATCCCGAATATTTTCCGAAATTTGTAAAAAATATTGAGAATCCTGTTTATGGATCGTGTAGGTAAGGCTAGATAGAGCAAGATATCATCTGCTTATAGGGATATTCTATCTTCCTGCCCCTCAGCCCATTTCAGTCCCCTAAGCAATCTGTCTCCTCTAATCTACGCCGCTAGAGCCTCAAGCATCAGTGCAAAAATCAATGGAGACAGGAGGCAACCCTGTCTAGTGCCCCTCCCCAATGGGAATGGGTGTGAAATGCGATTATTTACCTTAACTTGGCCGCGTGGGTCGGTATATTGCAGCCTAAAGCATCCGATAAAGTTTGGGCCGAACCCCAGTCGTCATAGCACCTCAAAGAGGTATGGCCACTCAATTGTGTCGAACGCCATTTTAGCATCTAAGGAAAGTATCACGGCGTCTTCTGCAAATACATGCTTCCGACCCAACACATTTTGAAGTCGGCAGATATTTAAGGCTGTACTATGGCCAGGCATGAAGCTGGATTGATCGGCGTGCACCAATGACGTAATGATAGGGGCGAGTCGGGAGGCCAGTAGTTTCGCGAGGATTTTGGCCTCCACATTTATGAAGGAGATTGGTCGGTAGGATCCGGGGGAATCGGCAGGCTTTCCTTGCTTATATATGACTACGATTGAGGCCAGCCTTACATCTTCTGGTAAGGACCCTCTTTCCATACTTTCGAGGTACAGCTCTCGCAGAAAGTGCGCAACCCGAGATGCTACCACCTTCATGAACTCGATGGGGATTCCATTGGGCCCCATTGCTTTCCCCGACTGTATGCATCTGATTGACGAGCATATTTCCTCATTAGTGATGTCTCCTTCTAGTGCCTCTTTGTCGCTAGGGGACAGGGCGGGCAGAGATATGTCCGCCAGCAGTTGATTTGAGTCCTCTGCTGTAGTGGTGACCCACGAAGTATAGATTTGCTTAAAGTACTCAGCAAACGCTTCTGCAATCGCTTGCGGGTCTGTAAGATTATGTGTATCACTGATACGGATTCGAGGGACCCAGCGTTCAGCCTGCTCTCGTTTCTCGAGCCACGCAATCAATCTGCCGGCCCTATCCCCAAACTCATATATCTTGTGGTGTGTGGCCACATGCTTTGCTCTGGCCATTTCTTCAACTAAGGTCTTACATTCGAGGTGTTTAATATGTAAACTCTGTTTAGTAGCCACGTTCAGGGTTCGCATATACTCTATTTCACTATTACGAAGCTCTGCCTCAAGCTGTTCTATTTTTTCTCTTTGATTCCTGATATGGCCTACTTTAAGCGCCAGAGCCTGTCCTCTCACTACTGTTTTGTAGGCCTCCCAGAGTATTTGCGCCGAGTTCACGGAGCCCTCGTTTTCTTTGAAATAGTTATCCGATTGTTGTTTGAGATTCTCTTTTATATCTGGAATTTTAAGGAGCCAGGGGTTCAATGTTATTGTGGTTGTATGTCGATGGCTATTGAGAGTGAATGCGGTCCAGACAGGGGAGTGGTCCGAGATGCCCCTCGGGAGGCAACGCGGTTCCCTAAGCAGGCCTCTATCAGCAGAATGGGTTAAGAGATAGTCAATTCAGGAGAGATTATTATGGGCATTCGAGAAGAATGTGAAGCTCTGTGTGCGTGGATTGAAGTGTCTCCAGATGTCCACTATACCCATGGCTTTGATGAATTCTGATAAGGGTGAAGTGATCCTGTTCGGGTTCCGGGTTGGCTGGTGTCATGTTAAGATCACCTTCAAGTATCAGAGTTCCGGTTGGCAAATCGAGAATGATCTTCCCCAGGTCCACTAACACCAACCTACCTAGAGGAGGCGGCGCATATACTGAGACCACATTTACCGCTCTTCCCTCCCAGCTGGCCTCTAAAACCGCAAATTTCCCCTGGGGGTCAGCCCATGTTCGGTGTATAGTTAATGCTAAGTGTTTACGGATTAGAGTGCTCGTGCCCCTTGAGCCTGAAGTAAATCCCGCATGCACTGCCAGCTTATATCCCCATCTGTTCAATGCTTTGCATTTATTGCCTACCAAATGCATCTCCTGCAGTAGGACTATATCAGGGGCCTGTAGATTAAGAAATTGTGACACTATACTTCTTTTCAGTTTGTCCCCTAGACCATTCACCTTCCATGTGAGGATTTTTAAAGACGTCACAATAAGGTTTGGAGCCATGATATATTCAGAGGTGGTAGATACATGTTATTCAATATGATACATTTCGGCCTCATGTCAAGTAGACCCGCAGCCACGATCCCAGTTAATGCTAATGGACAGGCGCCTGGTTTGATCCATAATAGCAGTATGCGTGCATGTTCTGGTTTGGTATCTGTGTATGACTCTGATTTATCCAGGGAATATTGTGACTTGACCAGTAACAAAACAATCAACCCTCTCCCCTCCCATAATTCACCCCCCCCTCCCTGCTTCCCTGCCAGTGGATTTCAAACTATCCACTTCCCCAAAAAGGCAGAGTGCCTGTCGCCCCCCCCCCCTCCCAACAATGAACGGTGCCCGTGGGTCAGGGTCGCCCTCCCCCCAACCAGCCCTCTTTACTCAATGTTATAAGAATAATTCTCATTTGACTGCAGCCCCAAATTACGAAACCCTTCCTTTATCTATTTATAGCGAGTACCGCCCCCATGTTGTGTTTGTATGTGAAAAAGCATGGTCACTATATGGCAGCGACATTTCTTTATGCAGCCATATCGAAACACCATAGTTTCTGCCTATCTACACCCTTCGATGAGGTTCCCCCATCATTACCGGGAAAGTTTCTTTGTGTCTCTAGCTTCCAGAACCCGAGTCGGCAACTTCTTTACTCGTTCCGTCACCAGTCTCCGGGGGTGGTCTGGTTGGGTTTCCCTTTGGCCCAAAGTGTCTATCTTTATTGGGGTTTCCGACCTGTCTCCACCCCCTCAAGCCAGTCCCAAGCTTCCTCTGGAGTGGAGAAGAACCAGTTCTTGCCTTTAGCTTCAATACCTAGTTTTGCAGGGAATATCATGGCATACCTATTGTCTCGATCCCTGAGTGCTTTCTTGACCTCTAGGAAGCTGCGTTTCTGTCTTTGGACTTTTATCGTAAAGTCTGGAAAAAAGGAGATCACGCTATTGTCAAGTTTGACTGGCGGAGCGCATCGTTTGCAGAATAGCATCCCTGTCTCTGAAGTAAAAGGCTCGAGCGACAATTGGACGTGGGGGAGCCCCTGGTTTAGGACGGCCCCCCGGGACACGGTGCGCTTGCTCAATTGTAAAGTAGCGTGAGAGGCCCTGTGCCTTCAGGTGCTTGGTGATGAGTTCCTCAATGAACAGCCCCATCGTTGGGCCTTCTGCACGCTCCGGTACACCCAGGATTAGCACGCTGTTTCTGCGTGCTCTGCCTTCATAATCGTCCAGCTGTGCCTCCAACTTTTCCTGTTTTTCCGTTAGCTGTTGCACTTGTTTTGTAAGTTGGGAGGTGTATGTCACCAGTGTTTTAGTGATCTCTTCAACATCTTTAACTCTAGTGTCCATATTATTGAGGTCAGCTCGAACGTGAGATATTTCGATGTTAACTGTGTCTAGCCTGGATTCTAGGGAGGTTCGTATGCCAGTAATGGCGGCCATGATGTCTTGGAGTGTCAGCTCGGACTGGCCGTCGGGGAGCCTCGCTTTCTCCTGTCCAGCCATTTTGGTACTGTCTTGATCTTCCCCATTTTTGTTCCAGGCGAATTTATCAAGCTTCGTTTGTAATGTTGTCTTGCTCCCCTTGCCACCTGCCATTTTGAACACACTAGAGTGTGGTTGTGGTGTTGTTTTCGCGAAGAAACGCGAATCTGCCTTCTGTCTACCTGGGGGCCACCAACTGTCAGCAGCCTGTTGGGTGTCCACAAACGTATAGACTTCGCGCGCCCCACTACGTTGCTTGTTGTGTCACCAGCATATCCTTACTTGAAGTAGCAGGGCTATCTGTGTTCTGTGGGGCCCCCCTCTCTTGCGCAGGCCCACCGCGATGAGTGTTGACTCAGGATAGTCCCAGGCTTCTCCTAGGGCATAGGCCTATTTTCACGTCTGCCCCCAGGATTCAGCACCCAGTGTCTGGGACTCGTTGTTGGCCTCCACACGCTATCGTCTGCACCGATCCTCGTGGGCACAGGTGCCACTATTAGCGTGACCCCAAATCTTATTCTGGCCTTCTCAGGTCGGGCCCCGTTGTTATTTATCTCGAGTTGCAATAGTCTATCACTTTCTTTATGTCTTTGTATCGCCGCTCCCGGGGCCGATCCGCTTTAATGGTCTTTTCTCCCCGACTAGGCTACATTGCTACCGGGGCGTCTCGACGCACCGGCGTGTCTATTGGAGCCTCCGCTCGCATTCGCCCTGCAGAGCTGGTTATTTACGTACCCTTGGGACCGTCTTCACATGTGTTCCACTGCCCGAGAGGCTCCCCATAGTTTAGGGCAGCGCCCCCTCGTCACCTATGTTCGCGGTGGTCTTGGAGCGCTGTCAGGCAGTTCCATACATGGGGGACGGGGGCCCCAACCCTTCCCACCCAAAGCCGCTGGGGTTCTGTGGGGATGCCGCGTACCTTGTATCGCACCTCCGGCGGCTGATTCTGTGCTCGGTGCCCGGCTCTGGCCAGTTCCTGCTTCACAACGCTCAGAGCCTCTCAGTGGAGTCGGGATCTCTCTGCTCCTGCTGCAGGATGCACGCCGACCTTCGGTGCCGATCTGCGTCGAGTTTCTTCCGTATGCACCTCGGCACTCTGTCTCAGGTTACTTCGAGTTTAGTGCCACCGCCATCTTGTCTCTGCAGATCTCTTCCAGGCCCTTGGTTGCACGCTCATCTCCGCAACACAATCACGGGCAGCCAGGGATAAATACACACACCGGGTGTTGCGGGCCTACAGTCGCCTGATTTTTGGGTTTGTTGAAACACGATAGGTGCCGAATATATGACGGATATTGGGCGAGGGGGTACGGAGCTGCGTTAGTGTGTGGCCATTCCCTTCGGCTGCTGGCCACGCCCCCGACACAGTGAGGTTTTGTAGAACCTGTCCCGCTTACCAGGTGAGTGGTAAGACAGGAGGGAGGACTAAGGCACTGTTAATGCCTCCGCCAGTTGTAGGTGTTCTGTTTGTGTGGATGGGAAAGACATAATTGGTCCATTTGACTCCCCATCACAGTAAGGCAGAAAGTATATCTTATTTGTGGTCGATCATGCCACAAGGTACCTGGAAACAGCACCTTGGAGGAGCATAACTGCAAGGGCGGATTGAGAGCTCTCCTGGGGATCTTTTTTTTAGGGTTGAATTTCCAAGGATCGTAATTTCCGACCAGAGAACAAATTTAATCTCCTCCTATCTGAGAAAGATGTGGGAGACAGCTGGTGTGACATACTACTTCTTCACAGCTTATCACCCACAAGCCAGTGGATGTGAACTCTGCCTGAGAATCTCAGGAGGAAGTGGGATCTTCTCTTGTCATGTCTCTTGTTCGCCTACCGATAGATTCTGCAGAAGGGTGTAGGGTTCAGCCCCGTTGAGCTTGTGTATGGACACCCGGTGTGGAGTACACCCACCTCAGGCAGTTGGGAGGGAACCTCAGAGTATCCACAGAACAATGTGGTGGACTATGTGTTTGGCCTCAGGAAGTTGATGGCGCAATACATGAGTCAGCCAAAGGAAAACCTTCAGGTCAGCCAAGCATTGATAAAAGAGTGGTAAGACCACAAAAAACTACGCTGACTGGGTATCAGGAAGGTCAGAAGGTGTTAGAGCTAAAGATTTGTCCCATGACTTTAGATGACAAATGGTATGGGACATACAAGGTAGTTCAGAAGATTTCTGAGGTTAACTACTTGGTGGACACAGGTGCCATAAGGGAACCCAAGTAGGCAAAAGCTTTCCTCCGGAGACAATACACAGTGAATGTCATGGCCATGGCAGCGGAAGTAGAGAAAGATATTGAGCCTTTTCCTGACCTGCTGCATAGTGGCATGAAGTATGGCACCGTGGAGAAGTTCAGCTAGCCCCTGAGTGAAAATCTGAGCAGCAGAGGGAATGTAGATATTTGTTGGGATGGTTTGCCAACCTTTTTTTGCTGACTCCAGGGTTGAGACTGGTGTATGTGCATGCATAGGCTCAGGAGACAGTCTGCCAATGGAGGGCAGGATGTACAAAGTTTTTGACCAGGTTTAGGGATGCAATAAGGCAGACATTGCCAAAAGTTGGACCTTGGGGTCATTGAGAGATCGCGTAGTCTGTGGTCTAGTCATGTGGTGCTAGCACTAAAGCAAGGGTCTACTGAGGTAACCAAACTGATGCCAATCCAATTCCAAGAGCGGATGAGCTTATGGATCAGTTAAGTGCTGCAAAGAACTTGAGCACCTTGGTTCTGACAAGTGGGTGCTGGCAAATTGCTTTGGCAACAAATGCCAAAGAGAAGACTGCATTTTCTATGCCAGAGGGGCAATATAAGTTCAAGGTGATGCCCTTTGGGTTGAAGAATACTGCTGTCACCTTTCGGTACCTGCAGAACCATGTTCTTGCAGGGTTGGAAGAGTTCTGTGTGGCCTCCCTGGATGATACTGCAGTGTTCAGCAAGTCAAGGAAGGACAAACTGAGGCACCTAGAACAGGTGTTGGCTAGGATAAAGGAGCCCAAACTGACCATCAAGGCAACCAAATGTCACATGGAGCAGTCCTCTGTAGTCTACCTTGGACATCAGGTGAAGAACGGGAATATTTGCCCATTAGATGCAAAGATTCAGTCTGTGATGGAGTGGGGAGTACATACTATAGACCTTTTTTGGACTCACAGGGTATTACAGGAACTTTGAAGCAAACAATGGAAGTATAGTTGCTACATTGACTGCTTTGACCTCCAAGAAGCAGCACAGAAAAGTGATATGGACTGAGGAGTTTTAGAAAGTAAAGTATTTGAGGAACTGAAGAACGCTCTGTGCACTGCACCTGTACTAAAAGCACCTGACTATTGTCAGCCTTTAATTGTACAGATGCATGCCTGTGGCAAAGGAGCTGAAGCTGTGTTAACACAACTGAATGACAAAGATAGAGAGCATCCCGTAGACCTTATATGTTGGAGGTTACTCTCCAGAGAACAAAACTTGGCGGCTATTGAGAAGGAGTGCTTTGCCATAGTGTGGGCATTGTGTAAGTTCTGACCTTATTTGGTTGGCACTATGTTTGTGCTGCACGCAAACCACAAGTCACTAAAATGGTTGATGGCTATGAAGAGAGAGAATCCCAAGTTGTTGAGATGGTCTATTTCTTTGCAAGAGTTATACTTTTTAGGGCAGCACAAAGCTGGATTGAGCCATGGGAATGCTGCTGGATTTTCTCTGACCACTCAACCTCTCCAGCCTAGGAGTTTGCTTGGGGTGTTCTGATCTGGAAGGGGCATCTGTTGGGATGGATACATTTTGATGACTTGCACCTCTGTACCGAGTGCCCCAAATTTACTGATGTCTGGATCCCTAAGGCTGATTTCTGTTGTCATGGAGAAATACAGATTACGCATGTGCTCCATGGCATAGGCCTGTCTCATGATTTGTGTTCTTTTGGACTGAGAAGGGCGCTCAAAGCACTACCCTCAAAGTGAGTTAAAGGAGTTAAGCAACATGAGAATGGTGGTGGCAGAATACCATGTAGTGATCAGAAGGAGTGAAGAAGTCCTTGTTACCTGAGTCACTGGAGTAAGGCCTACAGGCTTACTCACTTAAAGATCCGCTGTTGTATGCTTAAGTCACCCTTGACCTACATCGGTTTGGTGTGTAGTATTGCACACTGCATGTGTGATGCACATGTCCTGAGTGTAGGCATGCCTGTGAATGGTACCTTGCATGAAGGATATAGTACTGTGCAGGGTATGTATGTGCTGGGTGTATGTTTGCCTGTGAATGGCACATTACATGGGAGATTCTGAGGGCCATTTTGGGAGACCCAGGGCTGACTGGAGGAACATGGGGAGAGGAGGTAGAGGAATCCCCTCAGACAGATTTGTGTATTGCTGCATTCCTGTAAACTAGGTGGAACATACTTGTTAGAATAAAAGGAATCCTGCTTATGCGTTATTACATGTATGTTAGCATTCGCTGCGCCATTTTATATGCAGACGCCATTTTGAGTTATAATCGAAACTTATATTCTGCTATTTCCGAGAAAAGTTAGGTTCTGTTTCTCCAAGGTTAGGTTTTGCTTCGCTAATGAACACACTGTTCCTATTAACGCATACCTTTCCCCTTAGATAGAAACCCTCTCCCACTTGTCTAGTGCCGGGCACGGGCAGAATGACCTTGACTGTTAGATAGTGTGTTCTCAGCTGCAGAATCGAAACTAATTTTTTTTTGTATTCCACTGTTCTGTTGTATCTGCTTGGAAAATTCCATTGTGGGCGTGCCTTGATTAGATCTGAAATGTACATAATGTATCTTTATGCTTGCTGATGTCAGTCCCTCTGCAGCACTCCTAAGTGACTGGGCAGACTGGGCTCCGCTCTGAGTGTAATCTAAATAAACAGATATTGGTTTGTATTCTCTACTGTCTGACCGACTCTTCATTTGATATGGAAGGCAGAGAGGTGGTCGTGAGTGACCCGGGTGACCCTAATCGGGTCACTTCCTTCAGTTGGTGCCCCGAACAGGGACTCCTTCGGGTGAGTGACCCATCCCCTTCCGAGGACGGGGGGGGGAGGTCGAGGCCATCGTCGGGTCGGACTGACGGATCAGGGATCCCTGTAAGAGGAGCATTGATTGCTCGCAGCTGCCCCTTCTGTCCTACCGGACAGTGCTTCGCCCAGTGGTCATCCCGACTGGAGTCCTAAATGGCGAAACCCTTGGATCAAGTCCCTGAAGGATAGGAATGTGGTCACCTTCAATTATGCCGATGATTTGCAACTATTGTTCACAGTAGATAATTCCCCTCAGTCAATTTCAGATTTTCAGTCTACTAAGCAATTCATTAGCTTCTGGATGGATCACAACCATCTGAAACTAAACCCAGGCAAGACCAAACTAGTCCTGACTGGCGGCTGTCTAAGTCTGTGGGTTCCACATTACTGGCCTAATGAACTAGGCCCCCCCCGACTCCTGCCTCATCAGCTAAAAGTCTGGGAGTCACCATAAACAATGACCTTTCCCTAAAAACTCACGTAGGTGCTGTGGTCTCCTCTTGCTTCTATCAGCTGTGGAAAATCAGGAAAATAAGTAGACTACTCACTCATGCAGCTTTGATACAGGTGGTGATAGCCTTGATCGTATCATGCCTTAATTTTGCTAACGCTATCTATCTTGGCATACCACTCTACCTCTAAAAAGCTCCAGATGGTACAAAATCGAGCGGCTAGACTGATCTATAAACAACCCAGGTGGCAACATGCCTCCCCCCTCCTAAGGAAACTGCACTGGCTCCCTATTCCCCAACGTTGCGCCTTTAAAATCGTCTGACTATTGTTCAAATCCCTGCATGGCCAGACCCCTAAATTCATAGACAGCCTCATTTCTCGCTACACTCCCTCACGCAACCTGCGATTGGCTCATCTTCAACTCCTGACTGTCCCTTCGTTCAAACTCAAGCGCCAAGGGGGATGCAGGTTTGCCACTCTAGCTCCAAAAATGTGGAACTCCATCCCCTTGGAAATCAGGTCTAGCACCAACCTACTGAATTTTAGAAAGTCTCTTAAAACCTGGCTGTTCACCCAGGCCCACGAATGAACCACCCGGCCCGGCTTCCTAGATAGCGCCATGAAACTAATCGGTGTACGAGCGCTTTACAAAACCCTTTAACATTAACATTAACATCTGACCGTTTGGTCTGAAGAGTCAGCAGTGGAGAATTAGTTCGTTTAACCTGCATATATCAGGTGAGTTTGTTTTGGTTCTTGGTGGATATGGTACCCTTTTGGTTTGCATTTGGTGCAGTCTGAGGACCGTCTTTGGGGGACAAAAGCATTTGCAATTGCTTTGCCAGGCATAAATAGTGAATTTGTTTTATTTTGAAGATGCCTGGTGCCAGTAAATTGTTTTCTTTGTGCTGTCGTTGTTGTTTTGCAGATGCTCAATTGGAAGAAGCCCAGTCGGCACCTTTAGACAGCACTCCTAATTTTGATATGTATGTGAAGCATGGTCTTGGCCCTATTATGTTTAGTACATTATGGCACAAATATACGAGGGACAATGCCGAATTGCAGTGGCCATTAACAGGTACCTTTGATGAACAAAAGATTGGGTATATACAGGAGCAGTTGTTTAAGAGGCGGAGTAGGCAATCTATGTTTGATTACCTCAGAACATGGCAGAAAGAAGCTAAACAGAGACGATTGAAGTCTGAGAAGGAGGCCCGGAAAGGAAGAATGCAGACATTGACTCAGAAAGCTGTAGCGTACGATAAAGAGAAACAGGAGAAGGGAATTGAATGTGAAGATAGGCGGTTTCGATTGCATGTTGATAAATCGTATTTGGCTCAGGAGGAAACTGATACTTTTGTGGAAGAATTGTTAGATACTCGGCCCCCGCCCCTGTATACTCCACAAAGGATATATCCCACTGTTCCTGTGCCATCACAGCCGCCTGTTACAGCTGTTCTTTCTGTTCCTGTGTCTACTGCTGTTGTTTCAACGGCTGTGGCCTTGGCTCCTCCTTCTCCTTCTTCTGTTTCTTTGCCGTCTGTGGCAACGGTGACTCTTAGTACTCCTGCCACACCTATTGTCTCAGCATCCCTGTCCCCAGCTCTTCCTCCTGCGACGCACCTGCCAGCAACGATTGTGCCTGCTACTTCAGTTGCTTCTCCTTCTCTGGTTCTTCACCCCCCTATGTTTGTAAGTGCTGAAACACCAGTTTGTGGGTTTCAGGATAGAGTAGTAACAAGATTCCATGAGCGTATGGGCCCTTTTATGCTGTCTGTGGTGGGAGATGAAGAGAAGAAGGTGGTAGCCGATCAGGCTGCGCAGTGGGGTCATAATCCTATTTATAGTGTGGAGGATGTTTGGGACGTGATGAAAGATTATGAGCCCTTTGTACAGCAGCATGCTCTTAAACATATGTCCTCTACGTTGATTAGCCTCTGGCAGCAGCACTTTGGAGATGATGCGCCACAAATTTTATTTGACATTAGAGATCGTGTGTATGCCAGTGGTTTGGATCCAGGCCAAGTTTTTGGGAGCATCACCACGTTGGTTGCTTATAGAGGCAGGTTGCATGGTAAGAGTCCCACCATGGTGTCTCAGTTTCCGATGAGAGAGGTACAGCCTATATTTCACCCAGAGATACCAGAGTTAACGGTTGGGCGAGGTAATGTTACTCGAGCGGCAGTGGCGGCCAGATTTCAAGAACGATGGGTTTATACTCCGTGGAAAAGAAGTGAAGTGTTGTCTCTTAAGACTCATTTGCCTGATCCTAGGAAAAATCCTACTGCTTATTATAAAGAATTGACTGAAGCTGCTTCTTCGACGGTAATGACTCTTGCTGATATTGAAATGTTTTTTGGTCTTCTTATCCCGGTTGATATTTGGAGGCAGGCCAATACTCAAGATCATGTACCGGAGTTGGGTGGTACATGGGATCAAATTAAGGCATGGGACCAGGAAAGAAAGCCAGGTGATAAGCCTTGGGCAGAGATACTTTCTTTGCCAGGCCGCATCATCACATACATGCATTCTCTTATTCCGCCGCGGAAAGCCGATTGGGACAAGTTAACGGCTTGTCGCCAAAAGAAAGATGAGAGTGTATCTGACTTCTTCACTCGATTTGAGGATGTATTCCTGGATTACAGTGGGCAGGATTTGTCTATTGAGGGAGGTGTTCAGTTGTTTGTCAACAGGTTTGTTTCTAATCTACTTCCTGAAATTGCGACTCGTTTGCAGGCATCTGAAAGTACCTGGTCCACTTCTTCCCCTTCTGTTATTTTGAATATGGCTCAATATTATGAACATCGGGATAACAAGGAGAAAGAGAGGACAGAGAAAAAGCATAAGGAATTAAAGACAAAGGTGTTGTTGCAACAGGCATCTCGAGGGAATAGTAGAGGACATGGTGGTCTTGCCCGACAGCTTCCACGTACTAGTAGGCAGCCGAATACGACGCCTTTGGGGCCGAATCAGTGTGCGTATTGCAAGGAGGAGGGTCATTGGTGTAGCGAATGTCCTGTGCTTTTGCAAAAGGTAGCGGTCTCTAGAGGACGAGGTTCTTGTGGACGGGGTCATGGAGTTGGTGGGGCTGATAGGGCTCAGAGCACTACAGCCTCACAGGGTCGTTCTGATAGAAATTATTTTGACGATCCTCGTGATGGGCAGTATTATCATGATGATTATGATGTGGAGGAAGTGACTGGAATGTCTTATAGCTAGGACAGCCAGGGACGGAGTGGGGGACCAGTTCCGATACCGGTAGATCAGCGTGGTCCTTATGTAACAGTGGAACTGCAAGGTTTGACTAAGGAATTTTTGGTGGATACAGGTGCGATGAAAAGTTCTGTTTCTCAAAATATGGTCCCTGGGGCGGCTCTGTCTGGCCATAATAATGTTTCAGTAGGTTTTTCAGGTGTACCAGTTGTGAGCCCCATTTCAAGACCTCTTGCATTGACTATCGGTCCATATACTGTGGGTTCCCCATTCTTGTTAACATCCAATTGTGGTGAAAATTTGATGGGTTTGGATTTGTTGAAGCAGTTGCATGCTACGATTTATTGTTCCCCGGAAGGTGTTTACATGACGATGGGTCCAAATGTGAGTACTAGACAGTGTCTGTCTCTCCCTCTTCCTGCTGAATTTGCTGACATACCATCTACTCTGTGGGCAATGGGTGATACAGATGTGGGATTGTTGCATATCCCGCCGGTTTCGATAAAAGACAATGCTATTCTGCCTCGTATTCCTCAGTATAAAATACCACAGGCCGGAGAGCGAGCCTTATTGCAAATTATTCAGGATTTGATTAAGAAGGGAGTGGTTGAGGAGACGTCTGCCAATATTTGTAATAACCCCATTCTTCTGATCCTTAAACGGGCACCCTCAGGTTCTCCTGATGATCATGAAGATATGTATAGTTTCATAATTGATTTGCACAAAGTTAACAAAATAGTAATTCCTCAGTTTCTAGTGGTCCTGGATAATACTACACTTTTGACAATGATTCCTTCCACTGCTTAATTCTTTTCTCTCATTGATTTGAAAAATGCATTTTTTAGTATTCCTATTCATCCTGATAGCAGATATCTGTTTGGGCTCACCCTAGCTGGAAGAAGCTTTAGATTTTGTATAGCTCCTCAGGGATATACTGAGAGTCCCAGTATTTACAGTCAGGCTTTGAAAAGTCAATTGGATTCCCTTTTGCTTCCTACAGGTAATGTATTGGTACAGTATGTTGACGATCTCCTTATCGCTTCCGATACAGAGCAAGGCTGTAGAAATAGTACAGTTAAATTGTTGTTGCATTTTGCTCATCATGGACATAAGGTTTCTCTTTCTAAATTTCAATATTGTGTCATAAGGTTTCTGCACATACACAGAGCTATGCACAGGAAAATGGGACCCCGGAATACAGTGGTTTGCCACCATATACCGTAGCACCCAAAAACCCCAACCCAACTAGCTTAGCATCCCATTAGCACCCAAGTACTAATGTTTGGACAACCCAGAACACGGTATCTTTATCTCAGGACTCGCTGAAGCAAGAACACTCTTTCGTCACTCACTCGTACTTGTCCACAAGGTGCGTAGGAAGAGACACTGGATAGGTTAAAATGTTTATTCCAACTTACGTGCTCTAATGTACAGTACACGTGTCAGCACTAATAGCATAATGCATATGACTAATATAAGCAGCATGGTTACAATTCCATAGAATACAAACGGGGAAAGCATTTCATAACTCAGTGGATAAATGTCTAAATAACATTACCACCCTCCCCTTGCAGTAAGATAGTTTATTATAATAATAGAAGACCTCTGGGCTTTGACTAGCGAACCCCCATACCTCAGTCTCTAGATGCAGAATTACATCAGCAGGACATCATAGCTCTTCTCACTGAAAGGGATTTCTCCAAGTGTGTTAAGCGCTAGGAAACCGCAGTATTAAAAGCACACAAAATTCTTCATGGCAATTGCACCTAATGTTATGTCTGGGTGCGCGAGACTGGCCATATCAGGAAGAACCAAAATACATTGTTATGTGACCTTGTACATGTTTGTGCAGACCGAGCCCAAAAAGGTGAACAACAGAAAATGCAGACAGTGCAAAAGAACTTGGCACGAGCAAAGGGCGAGGGAGTCCCGGCTCAGTGTAACGTGCGCAAAGAAAAGCAGCATGGCAGCCAGGCCTAGGCCAACATAACAAGGCAGGCAACAATCCACAAGACACCCTCCCTGGACAGTCCGGCGTCCAAGACAGAGGAAAAAAATTCAGTTTTGCAGAGGGAGCGCCCAAACGGCGAGGAACAAGTCAATCCATGATAGTGTAGGTGCAGAAAAAAGCCATACCCTCCAAAAGGACATCATTGGAATCGTCAAAAAACATAGATGCCATCCAATCCATGAGATTAAAAGAGCAGGAATGCTCCTCAGCAAAGGGAGCATCCAGAAGCAATGCGGGACAGCTTGCGTGATAATTGAAACAGCTTCGTTGTAGGAGATCCTGGGCAGCCGCCCAGATATCCCATTGCGCCAAAATCCCCAGTGCAGCCGCACGCGCCATACAGCCAGCAACGGAACAGTCCTGTTCATGGGCCTCTAAGGGACCCATCAACTGAACAAAATCCGGAACAGACAATGACGAATTGGAGAGGCAATAATCCAGAGTCCAGGTGAAAGGACAGCGGATACAAGTCATCACAGGTTGCACGCAAGTGAAATACGCAAAGCGGAATGAAAGAGTATATGACACACTCAGTGTCGCCAATGGCAGTACACCAAAACCAGCCAAGAGGCGCTCACGGAGCAGCTGTAGGCGTTCTGGATCGAGCAGGTCCCATCGGGGAGCAGCCATTGCGCAGAAAGCAAATTAAGAGCAGGACACCAGCCGCTAAAGCGAGGATCAACGGGAAACCGCCAAAGACACTGGAAAAAATAGAATGTATGAAAGCCGGGATGACACCAAAAATAGTTTGGAAGGAGGACACCAAGCCCGACCCCACAACCTTAAAAAAGTGTACTAGGCCTTCAGTGTTAGATGCGTTAAAAATACGATGTATTAACTCCCCAAAATGTTGGGGGAGATTAGTGTTTAAAAGGGCCTGTATTTCACTGTGGGTACTCGCCACCTGGAGAATGAATGTCTCCCGGGCGGACGTGAGCATAACTTCCTCGTTTAATAATAGTGCCTTTATTCTGCTCAGTCTATTGAAATCTGCCTCCATGGTAGGGATGGAAGGCCAAATAGAGATATCAACCTTGCCATGAGGGGGAGGAAAAAGCACATTTTTGCAGCAGACAACCCTGTGCGAAACTGTTACAATGTAAGGAATGCCAGCCTGCAGGCCACAACAGTTTTCGTTATTTAAAAGTAAATAACTACCATTGGAAAGGAGAGTGAAAGTAGGTGAAATAACAGGAGCAGGAATACCTTTCAGCACACAAGCAAGATTAGGAGAGGAAACGCTACATGAGCCATGCAATTTAATGTGTTTACAAATAAGCGAATGACCCATAGTCGAGTCACAAGACTCCCCCGTGAGAAAGACTTCCTTGCCGTCCCGAAGGCATTTATACATGAAAGGCAAGGACCAGAGTTCATGCAGGAAAGCACTGCCCAAGGGCCGGTAACGGCCCACAGGATAATGTTTCATGCATGAGTCAAATTCAAATAAGGAAAAAGGTAAAGCTATAACCCCATGAACTAGCCATACAGCAGAATCGAGTTCTGCAACAGAGAACGGCAAAGGATCCATCTTTTCGATATGTAATAAAGTGTAAGTTGCATCTTTCATGGACATGAATTGCTGTTTGTCAGTTAAGTTAAAAGGTAGAAACAAGGCAGAGGTGTTCAGAAAATGCCAAGGCACTTTACCTAACTTAAGCGTTTGTAAAGTCCATGCAAACTGCATAACTGAGCGCAATTGATTCTGACCATGATATAACACAGAAACATCATCTTGTACAATATCGACAACAGAGGACACAATATTCTCTAAAGTGTAAATGCGAGAAGACAGGGTACTAATACTATTGTCAACAACAGCAAGCACCTTTTCCAAATTTGCTTGATCTATTTCCCGAAGACGGGAAGCAGCTTCCATTTGTGATAGCTTCCAGAGTTCATTATATGTCTCATAAATGAATCTCTTAGGTCGGGGACCACGAGGTCCCAAAACAAAATCGGACAGATCAATATTGCCTGAAAGGAGGGACAAATGTTGTTTAACAGAATCAAGGGACGAATGTTGCAGCCATTGTTTGCATAATTTACCAACAGAATATGTAGTGACAGTACGGGCATCAGTAAACCTCGGATCAGGCCTATTCTGTGTGTAGCTAGCACCAGAATCATGAAAACGCATTTGACATGCATTAGATGATATAGGCCATACTAACCAGGGTGACTGAACCAGCTCAGAAACATTAAACGAATTATTTTGTAACATTGCCTGCAGGGACACGAGGGACAGATTGAATCGTGAGCTTTCATTAGGAAAACTCGACAGGGATGGTATTGATGGCGTATTCAATTGTTTAGTGGTTGCTAAGCCCCAACATGTAGTCTGATAGATGGAAACATTGAGGAACATAATTTGGGCAGGGATGAGGCAAGCACGATGTAATGCCTCGGTTCCCTGTACCTGCCATGGCTTGGAGCCCCAAATAGATTTTAAATCCACTGTATTATCCCAGTACTCATAACCACCCACAGCTAGGGAACTTAGAAAGGAACCTGAATAAAGCAATTTGGTGTGTGTTAACATAATTTTCTGAGTTAATGTGTTATTAAGTCTAAAATAATAGGATGCAGGGTTCGACCGATTAAAATCAGTAAAATAATTAAACTTATTTCGAAGAGTTTGAGAGCTACCTGGCAAGGGGTTTGGACAATGTTCCCATTGGGTGTAGTTAACAGAACTACGCAGGGCACTTGGCTTATGGAGAAAATGATTACCCCAATGTTGGTAACAATACAAATCGGCATAATTGGCAGAATTCATATATAAATCTTCAGCATTAAAAGATGCATAATATTTTAAATCGGCAAACAATGCTTCAACGGCATGCACATCCCAATCATCAGAATGAATATTATTTTGTACTACATCACCCATTGAAACACGAAGGACATTAGGTACATTAATAATTTCCGTCGGACCATGGATTTGATAGTTCACTGCATCCCATACGATGCCATCAGCAACTGGGAAAGCTGAAATATTCACAAATGTGTGGTCACGCTTCATGATGTGAGACGAGGAATGAGGAGCCAAAGTTCCAGAAACATAGTCTACAGCAGAGCGTTCAGGTAAATAGTGACCGTTGATTAGTAGAAAAAACACTGTGACAAAGCCAATGGACATGAACAAAAAAATCAAGAAAAGTACCAACCAGATATATGTCCAGGGTGGAATCAAAAAATTGTCTCTAAACCAGGATACAAAAATACTGAACTTGGATGGGACTTTTGAAGAAGTGGAATCCGAATCAAAGGAATAACGAGTCGGGCCAAGTGGCGTTGTTGGTTGATGCGCCACCGATTCAGATGCAGGATAGGTATACTCGTCCTCGTCGATGTTGGTGGAGAGTTGGGGATCAATTATAGGTTCAGGCAAAGTAGAGGATTCAGGCAAATCAACCATCTCAATTACAGCATCAGCGATCGTTCGCGCAGATGGACTATGAACATATGTCCGATAAATGGCAGGACAAGAGACCGCTGGTGTGACACTATTCAGGATCGGCCAGGCGCTGTAGCTTGACATTTTCAACTGAGATGTATCTGTTCTCTTTGCGACCAGGAAGCGGTGGTAAAATGACTGTACGTGTTCCCTTCAGGCCAAGAACTGGAACCGGTGCACGAAAAGAGGGGCCAAATTCTTTTTTGTTTTCAACCTTCTCTCGAACCAGTTCTCCAACTTTCGGAAGCCAGCCGGCTACCGGAATCTGCAACGCAGGATCTGTGGCTGAAGGCAAATGTGTAGTTGCAAGTTTGTCTCGGGCTTCTTGTAAGTCCTGTAACATAGCAGAATGGTTATCTACATCAAACTTGGCGGATTGCGCCGCGATGTCTGGACCCTCAAGGTCAGGCACAAACATTCTTATGCCAAAGAGCATTTCGTATGGGGTCCGCCCACCCAGAGGTCTTCTAGGGAGATTATTAAGTGCACGCTGAACGGTATACAAATGGGCCAGCCAGTTCCTGCCAGTACCTATAACCCTAGCTGTTAAGGATTGCTTTAAGTCACGGTTCATTCGTTCAACGATAGAGTTGCCCTCAGGCCTATACGGAGACGAAAATTTCACCCGCACCCCAAGCGAAGCCATTGCATCCTTGTAAGCCCTAGAGGCAAACGCTGGACCTTGGTCCGAATGGAAGGTGCCGCATGCGAAAATTCCCACAAAGACACGCAAATCCCTGATTACATTTCGGGCGTCAGCACTCCGTTGTGGCCAGACCCAGAGAAACCGTGTGCACGAGTCCACTGCCACTAAGATGTATTTATAGGCAGTGTCTGATGAGAATGGACCGCAGTGATCCAAGTAAACACACCCAAAGGGTCTGTTAGCAATGCAGAGCGGGGTTTGTGGTGGACGTGTTACCGTGGAAGGCTTAATCTGTTGACAAACGTCGCAAGAAAGCACGAAAGCACGGGTGTCTTTATATAACCCACGCCACCAATAACGCTGCTGCAAGATGGAAACCGTAGCTGACACACCTGCATGAGCAGAGGCCATGCCTTCGTGTGCAGCTGATATCAAGGCACTCCTGCGGTCCGCGTTGGGGATCAGCCGATCTCCAACGTCAGGTATAGTTACATAAGGAACCTGATCGGGACTTAATGTGTAAGAATACTTGGAAGGAAAACCTGTAGGGTAATTATTACCTTCCTTGGTTGCAGCAATAGCTGCTAATATAACAGGGTCTATTTTAGACATGGACCTGGTAACCGCTGCTACTGAACACGTGACTACTGCTGAACGGGCAGCTTCATCTGCCAGATCGTTACCAATAGCGTGTGCGCCCACCCGCTGATGGCCTAAGGTGTGAACCACCTGTGTGAGGGGCAGACGTTGTTGCAATTCTGCCACTCGAACCCAAAGCATTTTATGCTTAATTGTGCTCCCTTTTGCGTCCTTGTAGTCGTTTTTCGACCAGAAAAACAGATTGTCATTGTAAGACTGTACACAGTAGAAGGAATCACATACAATAAGAGTTGTCTCATCCTGAGAAGCGAACTCAAGTGCAAGTAGCAATGCATGCAGCTCGGCCAATTGTGCGGTACTATCTCCAAGTGTGCGAGTGTGCACTACAGAGGATTTGAACGTTCCATTCACAAAGGAACCCGCAACAATAGCACATGCAGCTGAATAAGCGTGCTTGGACCCAGTGGCCGGTTGCGCCGAACCATCGGTGTAGATCACACATTTGTAATCCTCAAGCGGTAGTAAAAACAAAGGAGGAGGATGAACGAATTCATACTGCAAAAACTCCTGAGTCTGAAGAGAAGAATCAAAAACAAAAGTGACGTCCGAAGACGTCAAGGATGTAGCCCATTGTATCCAACGGGGATGCATTGCTTTTGAGTTCGGTACACTTGCCTTTGTTACTGCCTCTAGGGCAGGACAGGGTGTTACCACCAGAATTCGCTTTCCCTGTGCCAGTGCGCGTTCTTTTAGAATCGCCATTTGCACTGCAGTTAGAACTTTTTCAACAGATGTAAAGCGCAATTCAGCGGAAGTGTACAGATGCGACTTGTATGCGATGGGTACTGTATCACCTTCATTAAAGGTTAAGTATGTGAATCCCACCGCCCCCGGAATTATTCTAATCACCAGGTTTGTGTGGTTATCACGAGTCAAAAGATATTTAGACTCCAAAAGGTCTGTCTGCAAAGACTGCAGAATTGAGGTATGCTCAGGCAGCCAGCAAGACCTTGAATAAGTAGGTTGTATCAAAGCATACAAAGGCTTGATACGCTGGGCATATTCGGGAATGTAAGTACGCCCGAAATTCAAGAACCCCAGCAAAGACTGAAGTTTCTTCAGAGTATTTGGGGGCACAAATGTGCACATTTTTCCAAGAAATGGGGGCTAAGCCCTTACCTTCGTTATTGAGCTCATAGCCCAAGAACAGAACGGTAAATTCAGCAATGTGTGACTTAGCAAAGTTAAATTTGTAACCCTGCTCCGCGAATTCAAGAATAATGCGGTCCACACGGGACAAATGCTGAAATAATTCGTCGTCCGTCAGATAGATGTCATCTACGTACGAACATGCGTCTTGATCAATGTCATTTAACAAAGAAACAACACGGGCGGCGAATATACCCGGACTATTTTTGTAGCCCATGGGTAAACGCCGGAACTGGAATAATTTACCACCGGAAGTGAATGCGGTCCATTGACCACTCTCCGGGGCTAGGTTGTGCGTGTAGAAACCGTTTGAAAGGTCAAGTGTCGTTTTGTATTTTTTACGAACAAGACTGTCTACAAGCGCAGAACTGTGTGTATTTTGCACCGCAAAGTTCCGACAATGAGTATTTAAATGCCGGTAATCCAAAACTAAGCGGTACGATCCATCGGGTTTAGAAACCACGAAAAGGGGATTGTTCATAGGTGATACGCATGGTTCAATTACTCCCTGATATTCCAACTGTGTCAGAATTTCGGAGACGGGGCCTTTTGCCTGCCGTTT
This sequence comes from Calotriton arnoldi, assembly GCA_963921515.1. Lineage (NCBI taxonomy): Eukaryota > Metazoa > Chordata > Amphibia > Caudata > Salamandridae > Calotriton > Calotriton arnoldi. The sequence goes on from CAWUFW010005039.1 coordinate 929,450, forward strand.
GATGGGATATTGGGGTTGTGGCTGCGGTAGTGACCGCAAAGGTATTGCATGAGGAGGTGATTCTTCATCCCATCCCACATGGTTGCGGTATAACGCTGGTGCCAGGTACACTGCCCACTCAGCTGCAAGTGCTTCAGCTTTGTCTTTTGGGACATGCCGTGAAAAGCTTGGAAGGATTACCTCCTCTCCTTTATGTGCAGCTAAAACGAATGGGGGTGGCCAATCCACCTCTGCTAACAAAATGTCATATGAAGAGGTTAGATTTTCCCAAAAAATCCCTTTTATTTCACGCGGTATATCACCTTCAATTTGGATGACTATGTTATAAAGTCTGTCAGGGGGTGCCACTCTCGTGTCAGCTGTCTCTACTGTAACGAATGTTTCAGTTGCTGTCGCCTCCATATGAGGACGTAGCGCCTCCCGCACTATGGTAACTTCCGCGGCGCTGTCTAGGAGGGTCACTGCCCACGTCCAATTCTGGAGTCTCGTTCTCACGGTCTGAGGCATATTTCGCTGTGACAGCGGCAACCTTTTTCTTCTGAAATTGCGGTCGAGGAAGATGAAAGTCTTCTGCTTTACCTCTGACTTGTTGTCGAGGTTGGTCTCGCTCCTGGGGAGCCTCTCGGCCCCTTCCTCTATCTTGCCGTCCTCCTCCACCAGCCTGTGACGACGTCTGGGCCTGTGAAGAACGAGGAGAACGCGTATCAGAGCTCTGAAACCTTTCTGGTGATTTAATCCTTGACCTATCACGTAAATCATAAGTACGTTCAGAAGAAACCGAAACTGGGGAAGCGCCTCTCGACCCCGGCTTCTTTTGTTGCTTACCCTGTTTTTTCTGTCTCCAACTCTTTTTAGTGAAGACCGGTTTATCATCTTTCTCAGATGCACTTTTTGTTTGTGTAACTTGTGTTTGCGATTGAGTTTGCATTTTTACAAAAGGCTTGTTGCCAAGGCTATTTCTTCCAATTGTTTTATAAGCCCGGGCAATAATTTTCGGTAATTCGCGGGGCCTGTCCAACTCTGGGACCAAAGCCAAAGCATTCGCTACTTGAAAGTTCATAGCATCGCCCTTGACATTTCCAAGGATCAGCTCAGCTACTACATCAAACACTCCCACTAGTCTCATCCCTAATTCCACAGCCGCTTCAGGGCCATGTTCATCCTGTACTTTTTTAATTACAGAGGGTAGAACCGTCATGGAAGGAGTTCCAAAACATTTTGAATAAACTGCTGCGAATACCTTACCCCAGTTTTCACATGATGTCAAATCGGGGATTATGTCTTTTGGCAAACTTATCGTGAGGATGCGGTGTTTATCTACTGGGGATGTATGTGGAAACACTGCTTCTATCTGATCGAACTTTTCTGCAAGCCAGTAAGGATAGTCGTCCTTATTTTGTGGACGTTTGCCCATCACGGAATTTACCATGACAGGACTTATGGACACTCCAGCTGCAATAGCTGGTTGGCCTGCGACTACAGGAGCAGCTCCATGGAGGCTACCTGTAACGTATGTCACTAAGGCTCGATGCACTCGCACCAATTCGGTATGCATAGTGCGCAGTTCCGCAAGCGGTAATGCCAGATAATTTGGATGCGGGGTATACCCGGCCAATACAGGCCAAGTGGCCCCCTGAATTGATAAGGGGCCTAAACGAACTGCGGTAGTTGGTTGTGGTAGGGCGCCATTGAACCAAACACGGTGCTGCCAAGCCGTGAGAGGTACTTCAAGATTGGTATAGGGTCGATAGGCAGCAGGAATAGCGGTGGGTTTATATTCATGAAACAGATTATCATCTGCCTCCACCGCTTCAAAAGTGATCCAAGTGTAAAACACTTCAAAGTGATAAGCCGCATCGGCTTGAACCACAAAGACCAACTCGATCCCTGTATCAGGCACTCCATACACCCGTAAGTGATCTCGGAGTGCTCCTCGACTATGTGCAGCAATCGCCACACCAGCCATGACTAAACAGTTATATTCGACAACCTAACAGGGAGCACAAAAATGGGTCTGTTAACTAACCTTTTTTAATAACATCAAGCTTGAAAGAACCTATAAAACATTCAATATAGGAGGTATCACCGTCACGTACGCCTCCGGAAGCGTACGCGAGGGGTTTGTGGACAAGCACAAGTACTACTCAAGCGTCTCGCAGATAAGCTGCCCCACGGTGGTCGCGCCATGTCATAAGGTTTCTGCACATACACAGAGCTATGCACAGGAAAATGGGACCCCGGAATACAGTGGTTTGCCACCATATACCGTAGCACCCAAAAACCCCAACCCAACTAGCTTAGCATCCCATTAGCACCCAAGTACTAATGTTTGGACAACCCAGAACACGGTATCTTTCTCTCAGGACTCGCTGAAGCAAGAACACTCTTTCGTCACTCACTCGTACTTGTCCACAAGGTGCGTAGGAAGAGACACTGGATAGGTTAAAATGTTTATTCCAACTTACGTGCTCTAATGTACAGTACACGTGTCAGCACTAATAGCATAATGCATATGACTAATATAAGCAGCATGGTTACAATTCCATAGAATACAAACGGGGAAAGCATTTCATAACTCAGTGGATAAATGTCTAAATAACATTACCACCCTCCCCTTGCAGTAAGATAGTTTATTATAATAATAGAAGACCTCTGGGCTTTGACTAGCGAACCCCCATACCTCAGTCTCTAGATGCAGAATTACATCAGCAGGACATCATAGCTCTTCTCACTGAAAGGGATTTCTCCAAGTGTGTTAAGCGCTAGGAAACCGCAGTATTAAAAGCACACAAAATTCTTCATGGCAATTGCACCTAATGTTATGTCTGGGTGCGCGAGACTGGCCATATCAGGAAGAACCAAAATACATTGTTATGTGACCTTGTACATGTTTGTGCAGACCGAGCCCAAAAAGGTGAACAACAGAAAATGCAGACAGTGCAAAAGAACTTGGCACGAGCAAAGGGCGAGGGAGTCCCGGCTCAGTGTAACGTGCGCAAAGAAAAGCAGCATGGCAGCCAGGCCTAGGCCAACATAACAAGGCAGGCAACAATCCACAAGACAATTGTCGACAGGAGTTCACCTATTTAGGTCATCTACTGTCGAAGGAGGGTAGGAGGTTGACCCCTGAGCGCATCAGCACCATTGTTAAAATGCCTGTTCCCCAAACTCAGAAAGATGTGCGCGCTTTTATAGGTATCACTTCCTATTGCAGGCAGTGGATACCTGGTTATTCTCTACTAATGAAACCCTTGCTTGCACTGACGACTAAATAAGTGCTTGAGCCCTTGCCTTGGACACCGGAATGTCAGCAGTCTTTTGAGCAATTGAAAACTGCGCTTTGTTCGCCTGCAGTACTTGGCACCCCAGATTATAACAAACTGTTTGTGTTGTACGTCCATGCGATGGCTGGCTGTGTGCTTTCTGTTTTAACACAAAAATTTGGAGATAAGCAACGGCTGTGTGCTTATTTCTCTGCTGTCCTTGATCCAGTCGCGAGAGCCCTCCATAGTTGTCTAAGAGCGGTCGCAGCTGTGGCCGTTTCGATCAGACAATCGGACGGACTCGTGCTGGATACTGATCTCACAGTCATTGTACCCCATGCTGTGGATACACTTTTGAATAAGACAAAGACACAGCACCTCACCAGTGCACGTCTGACTGGCTATGAATTAACGTTGTTTGCTAAACACATCACAATCAAAAGATGTGCCACTCTGAATCCAGCCACGTTACTGCCCATCCCTTCTGAAATTGATGAAGTTGACAAACATGATTGTATCTTCCGGACGGAAGAAGAGACGAAAGGACGGACAGACTTGACTGATGTTCCCTTATTTGACCCACAAGGGGAACTATATGTCGATGGCTCTTGTTTTAAACTACCAGATGGCACCACTACTGCTGCTTATGCTATTACTACACTGCGTACAGTAGTAGAGACATCACAAGTCCCTTATCTGTCGGCTCAGGCTGCTGAACTTGTTGCCCTTATACGAGCTTGTGAATTGAGTGAAGGACTGGTTGTCAATATTTATACTGACAGCCAGTATGCCTTCGGGGTCGCGCATAGTTTTGGGCGTCTCTGGGCAGAGAAAGGGTTTCTTACTTCACATGGCACCAAAATCCAGCATGGGCCTCTTATATTGAGGCTTTTGTCTGCTTTGACACTCCCTAAGAAATTGGCTTTAGTGAAGTGTAGTGCCCATCGGAAAGTCACTGACGATGTGGGAAGGGGGAATGCTTTTGCAGATCAGACAGCTAAAGAAACGGCCCGGACTAAGATGAAAAGAATGTTGTAGCAGGCCCGGCTAGGTGGGTGCCTGAAGTTACTATGTTTGAAGATACACTTGACAATGTGAAAGAGATACAGAGTGAAGCCACAATCAAAGAGTTGGCAATATGGCAGGAAAGTACAGCACAATTAAACGAGGAGGGATGTTGGATTGATAAATCAGGAAAGCAGAGATGGATGTTGCCTGATGCATATGTTCTTCCTGTAGTTACGATGGCCCATGGCCCAGCCCATATTAGTGCTAAGGGTATTTGCAAGTTGTTGGACCCTGTATGGCAGAATGATAATATCTCGAAGACAGCTGCACACTTAGTGAAGTACTGTATGGTGTGCATGATGCACAAACCTGGAAAGGGTACACCCACACCACCTGGTAATTTTGCACCACCCACTTTCCCTTTTGAGGTCCTCCAGATGGATTATATAGAATTAGATAGATGTAACAATTTGAAGTATGTTTTAGTGGTTATATGTGCATTCAGTAAATGGGTTGAGGCCTATCCCACTGAGGACAATACAGCCATTACGACTGCAAAGGTACTCCTGAAGGAGTTCTTTCCTCGTTTCGGCTTGCCCCGTTTGATCAGGAGTGATAACCTTTAGCACATTTTATTCATACTCCCCAGGGAGAGGTACTGAACACTGTCATTGTGGAGAACAATTTGGAAAGTTTAGCCAATGACTCTGTAGCTCGGTGTCCAACCTTTGTTGGGGGGAGAGAAAGTACCATTGATTTTATGTTTATTTCCAAGGAGTATCTTCCCTTAGTAATTGATTTTGTTATAAAACCTGAGATAGTAAGCGACCATAACCCACTAATAGCGACATTTAAAGCTATAGCCAAAACTGTAGTGGGTGATAACCGTTGCATTGAATATACCCGGAATAATGGTGTGAGGATAAACTGGGAGAAATCAACCCAATTTTATTTGAGGAGGAAATCATTCAATTAAACCATGACCTGATCTTAGCCTGCCTAGAACATGACACTTCTCCAGCCATATTAGTACAAAATTTTGAACGGCTCAGTTCCATCGTAGCTAATAAACTTACACGTCAGGCTAAGCCCAAACAATATCGGGAGTTTCGTTGGTTTAATGTAGAATGCTCCAGGGCGCACAAGTTCTTAATAAATGCCCTGAAATTAATGCCTCGAGATAGAGAACATATAAAGCAGGCTAGGTGTTTATATAAAACCACTATTAAGGCCAGAAAAGAAGAACTAAGGCACATTGCTTGGCAGGATTTGGAGAGGGCTAGTGCCCTAAAAGATACGAAAAGTCTTTGGGCTGTTATTAATCCCCCAGTTTACTGAGGAAGTAGGGAAAGTGGAGTGCATGATTCTGGGTGACACTTGGGAAACACATTTTACTTCAATTTTTAATCCAAATGGTAGGGAACTAGTTGCAGGGCACGAGGATCCAATAGTCGACATGGCACAAGCAATAGAACTTAGTAGTTCACTTATGGTGGCAGAGGTGGAGGAAGCACTTTTAAAAGGAATAGGTAGAAAGGCCCCAGGCCCCGATGGAGTCCCACTGGACTTTTTAAGCTGACTGTAAATCTCTGGGCTCCCTGTTGACCAACCTGTTTAAATCCATTATGGTTGGCCCGATTCCCCTATCGTGGAAAGAGGCTATAGTTGTCCCAGTGTTCAAAAAGGGAAGAGAGATGACCCCGCCTACTATAGGCCCATTTCACTAATCGATTCCACAGTGAAGGTACTTGGCAGGGTAATCCTCGCACGTCTGGAGACATGGGCCAATGGTAGGGGGATCATCTCCAAAACGCAATATGGATTTCGTGAAGGACTGGGAACCACAGAACAGTGTCTGAACTTGTCCCTGATCACGGGCAAGTACATGAAGGCAAAGAGTGGCTCTGTTCACCTTGCCTTCATGGACTTGTCAAGTGCTTTCGACACTGTTAATAGGGGAAACTGTGGGTACTGATGGCAGAGATGGGTTTCGAAAATGCATTAATTCAGCTTTTAAAAAGATTACACTCGAACACCTCTGTCTCAATAAGATTTGGCACTCACGGGGAAAGAACAAAACCTATTGCTTCAACAGAAGGAGTGCGCCAAGGGTGCATTTTAGCCCCTTTCCTCTTTTTAGTATATACTAATGGCCTGGAGGACTTCCTGTTGAGGCAGAAAATTGATTTCCCCCTAGTCAAGGGGCAACCGGTTGCGTTACTTTCGTACGCAGATGACACGGTCCTTATGTCATTGACAGTGAATGGCCTACAAATCTCCCTGGATGCCTTTACAAATTATATGGCGACATTAGACTTAAAGGTTAACTTTTTAAAGTCTTATATAATGGTCTGTGGCCCAAAACATGCAAAATCCAGGAGTTTTAATGTCAGAGGCAAACCGGTCGAAAGGGTGGAAAAATTTACATATCTAGGAAATACGTTCAGCAGGGATCTTAAATGGGATTTTTAATTACAACGAGGGCCCAACAAACCAATAGAGTAGTGGAGGGGCTTTTTAGATTTGCTTGCAAGCTAGGCCATAGGCCGGTGCCACAGCTTGTTACCCTATATAATGCAAAATGTGCATCGGTGGCATCATACGGGGCAGGGGTCTGGGGTCATCAAAAAGCTGCTTGTTACAAGTGGTAGAAAATAAATTCATAAAACGCTTATTGATGATCCCAATCAGTATGGCCACCTCTTTCTCTCACCGAGAGGTAGGGTTGGATTACCTGGAGGATCGCATTAGCTCTGCCCCTTTGCTCTTATGGTCTAAAATTTGGCTGAAAGAAGAACTACAGTTCACTAGGGAAATAATGGAAGACTGCCTTAACCTTGATAAGGTGATGACTATTCCCTGGTTTCGGTATGTGAAGGAAAGATTTTATGACATTGGGCTGGGTGAGTTTTATGAAAATCCGACAAATATCCCCGTAAATGCTAAAGGTATAATCAAGAAGCAATACGGGGACTGGGCACACGTGAAACATTTTCAACAAGAGGCGCCTGGCCCGAAATGTGCTTTTTTGTCTAACCAGCAATATTATCTAGGCTTCACCACGAATTGTCAGATGCGTTTTATTTAACTAGATTTCGCCTTGGCACATTGCACTTTTTGTTTGCTTTTCCTAGACAATATGGGTGGGTGGAAACCCTTAGTTTCTGTCCCTGTGATAATAGTACTCCCCAGAGCACTATGCACCTTACACTTTTTGCACACTTTATGATGATCCAAGAAGGAGATTTTTGAGACCAATACTAAAAAATATCTCTCCATGTACATATTTAGAGGGATATGAGTGTTTGCAACTATTGGAAAATTCTATTGTTTGTTCTGCAATGATGAGTTTCATTAAAGTAGCACTGGGTATTAGGAGACGATATGGAACGCAGTAATTGAACCGGGCAGGAAATGAAATGATTTTAGTCTATGGAAATATAACGTTTTTAGCCTAACTAGTGTTTTAAATACCCATGCGGAATTTTATTTTTTTATGTCTGCAATAGCAATAATAATTTTATTAATTTTTTAATTGAACTTAAACGAACCCATTGGCTTCAAAGAGAAATATGGTCTTCTCCTCAAAATGCACTTAGCACTTTATGTATAATGATAACCTAGCTTGTAATTGAACCTCACATGAATTTTACTATATCTCACTGTGACGAATTAATTATATCCCATTGTGATGAATTATGATAAATGTTTTATATTTGATGTTTTTTTTTAGAATGCTTTTATGTTTTTTTACTAACCGAATAAAGCTTGTTTTGAATTTGAATTTGAATTTGATAACAGAAGTCATTTCAATGCAAAAGTGATTGAATTGATTTGTGATGGTTTGCACATAAAGCAGAAGTTTCATGCTGCCAACCACCCACAGTCAGCAGGTTTGGTTAGAAGTGCAATGGTACTCTGAAACTGAAACTGGCTAAGATTCAGGAGACCACAGGGTTAAAGTGGCCAGATGCCTTACCGTTAGCTCTTTTGTCCACAAGAACAACAGCACATTCTAGGACAGGATTGTCACCGTACGAGGTTGTGTTTGGACACCCGGCAAATGTCTGGGGCGTCCCACGCCCTCACCGAGTTTCAGATATTGAGTACCTTTTGTTGATTGACTATCTTTGCCAGTTAACTGAAAATTTGCATTCTATTCACCAACAGATCCGGGAAACCCTGCCAGCTACACCCGAGGGGCCCGGACACAACATTCAGCCTGGGGGCTACATCCTCATAAAGAATTTCCAGCTGAAGAAAAGTTTGGAGCCGCGTTGGAAGGGACCAGAGCAGGTCCTTCTAGCCACGCGCACAGCAGTCAAAGTTGCTGGCCGCAAGAACTGGATTCATGCGACTCACTGTCGCAGGGTCCCCCTGCCTTTGCCCTATGATCAGTGGGTGAAGGATAGAGTAGGAGACTCCGAGTGTGAGACGGTGGCTCAGTTTGTCCCCTTCAGCAATGCTAGACTGACCTGGACGCAAACAGATGAGGAAAATGATGAAGTGCTGAATGCAGCAGTTCCTCCGGAAATACGAGCTAGCCAGGAGACACTTTTTGCTGATCCTTCTGTGCCTGGAGTCACTAGGTACAACTTGCGCCTTCGGCTGGGGGACAGAGCAGCATCAAAAGACAAGTCAGATTAGTCAGGGATGGACTGTGTAAGTTAGGGTGTACTTTGCTATAAGTACCAACTGAGTTAGTTTAGGGTGATGAGAAAATTGTGTTCTATTTGAGCATTGGACAGGATAGATCAAACGTATCCCCTTAGGGATATATTATCCTGGTTGACGTGGGAATATGAGCTTAGGACACAGCAAGCTCCACCGCCAGTGCTCATGAGCGCCAAGGTTTTGATGAACAATAGGAGCCTGTACCAGTGAGGCTCTGACGGACACTGGGAACTTGTGTATTTCTCTTGCTTGTACTTCGTCCCCCATTTCAGCATTCGTTATGCATCCCTTTGGCAGAATGGTTGCTGAGGAAGAGCAGCCAGTGATTTTCCCTGTTCACACACATGTTTTCTGGTCTACAAAGAAAAAGTTCATATGTGCTGTTCTTGTGATCTTGCTGCTATTGGTTTTGGGTGGGGTGGCATGGGTCTTGGAACATATTCAGGATGCAACATTGTGCATCAAGGGTAAGATTACTCTTCAGGTTTGGCAGAAAAGAATGACACCAAATAATGTCTTTCTAGATACACATAAAAGATTTTTTGGGAGAAATGACAGCTTGTTATCCTACTGAATCTGTCACAAGTGTATGGACTGCTTACCCATTGTCACTTGTTAATTATACGTATACCCGCCCATCCCAGTTTGTAGAGGTGAGTTTGGTATGGGGTATCCTGGCCCTTGTCTATATTATAGGAAGCCACGAGAAAAAGGATATCCAGGGTGTGACAATAATACGTATTGTGTAATTTGTATATGAAAGAACAGAATGTTACCTTAGTGGGCTGGCATTAACAAGATTTAACAGTCACCCGGAAAGCTGGTTATTATCCTGCCTGTTGCCCGTTAATAAATAGTACTGACGCATTTTTGTACATTAATTGTTCTGGGATAGTATTGTTCAAAAATACGATGTCTTTAGCAAAAGATAAGGATCCGAGTACCTTTGGAATGAACACCAGATATGCTCCAGTAGATTATGAAGGACCACTTTATGCACATCCAGGTTTTATTTCCTGTCTAATGGTACTTATTCAAATGTTTATAATGGCACAGGTGATGTTGCTCTAGGAATGGTGCTTCCCCTAGGCATGCCTTGTAAGTACAGTAAGCCAAGTGTAAGATGGGTAAAGAGAACGTTAACTGCAGAGTTCTGTGATGGAGTGACAGATTTGGAAGTCAACAATTACAGTAATGGGATCACTTTTGGATACATTCTCTCCTCCATAATTACATTTGGAGGTACTGCTATGGCTAGGGTTGAGAAAGCTAGAGAGTATTTTGGATGTAAGCTACAGATATTGTCTAACTCCACTGTAGCAGCTTTGCGTGACATCACCACTCAATTGGAAAGTATGCAGATTTATTCCGAGCAGACTAGATATGCAGATGACTTCATTTTGGCAAAGAGTGGTGGTGTGTGCGCTGTAGTCGGGGACCAATGTGTAGTTGGGATTAAGAATCTGGAACAAAATAACACTAAACATATATCAGATATCTTGGAGAATGTCAAAGGAATGGAAAGTGGAAATTGGAGTTGGTCGTTGTTCGGTAATTGGCGTTGGAATTTTGATAAGTTAATTTATCTAGTTGTAGTGCTGATACTTTGTTGTATCCTCATTCAATATCTCCCATTCTGTTGTTCCTATTGCACCACTCTTTTCCTTCCAAAGAAAATGTCCATTCATGATACTAATGCTGCAATTATGGTCCAGAAGGACATAGATGCCCTTATGCAAATTGATGAGGGCTTTTTTGAGACTTCTTCCCTCCTTACTGTTTCCGTCCCTGATCTTGAGGATATGGACTGTGCATAGCCAACTTTACTTCTGCTTTTATAAAATGTTTAGCTCATGCTAAAAGGAGGATCTGTTAGAATAAAAGGAATCCTGCTTATGCGTTATTACATGTATGCTAGCATTCGCTGTGCCATTTTATATGCAGACGCCATCTTGAGTTATAATCGAAACTTATATTCTGCTATTTCCGAGAAAAGGCCTCAGTTAGGTTCTGTTTCTCCAAGGTTAGGTTTTGCTTGGCTAATGAATACACTGTTCCTATTAACGCATACCTTTCCCCTTAGATAGAAACCCTCTCCCACTTGTCTAGTGCCGGGCACGGGCAGAATGACCTTGACTGTTAGATAGTGTGTGCCCAGCTGCAGAATCGAAACTTCTTTTTTTTTGTAGTCCACTGTTCTGTTGTATCTGCTTGGAAAATTCCATGGGCGTGCCTTTCTTAGATCTGAAATGTACATAATGTATCTTTATGCTTGCTGATGTCAGTCCCTCTGTAGCACTCCTAAGTGACTGGGCAGACTGGGCTCCGCTCTGAGTGGAATCTAAATAAACAGATATTGGTTTGTATTCTCTACTGTCTGACTGACTCTTCATTTGATATGGAAGGCTGAGAGGTGGTTGTGAGTCACCCGGGTGACCCTAATCGGGTCACTTCCTTCATACTGGAAGAAAGGAGAGCCAGTCTCTTCAGCACACTTCAAGGGGTGCTCTTTGATTCCAAGAGAGGTCACCTGGCAGGGGCCTGGGCACATCTCAGGAAGGACATAGGCCTGGTTTTAGAATATAAAGAGTAGGGTTGAGGCTCCTGGGTAACCGTTTGATACACATATCACTGTGACTGACATCCAGGTGTGAACCTATGGTCACTCCAGTGTCCTTTGTTGTGGGGCTTTCATATCTGGAGTCGCTTCTGCTGTGACAAACTGCTTTCTGGAGGAAAGGAGAACAGAGGAGAGGGTACTTCCAAAGGAAGCAGACATTCAACATAAGCACCAGAAACTCAGACTCTAAATCACATTGGTGTCCCAGCCATCACAGGGATGGGGACCTGATGAGGTCAGCAGTTCACCATGCCTGCGTTTGCTTTTTAATAAAACAATCTTTTTTCCATATAGGAAAACCGGATGTGTTTTAAAAAGAAAAAAAAAACCTTCAAGTTTAATTTTTTGAGAATGGGCAGTGGTCCATGGGACCACTGCCTGCTTTAAAAAAATATTATTATTTACAGTCTCAAAGGTGAAGGGATCCCTAACAGACCCCTTCCCCTTTGCGAATGGGTTACCACCCATTTTAAACTGGTGGAAAAGTATTACTGTTTTGCAACCAGAATTTGGTTGCAAAACAATAACGCATACCCCACCAATTCTCTAGTTGGAAGGGATGCCCTAAACGCACCCCTTCCAAATACTGAATCGCAAATGCAAAATGCAATTCGGTAACAAGTTACCAAATCGCATTTTGCTGTTTGGACATTTGAAAAAAAAAATTTCGGTCGCAAGTGGCCCAATTCTGTCAATCGGGCCGTTTGTGACCAGAAAAATGCTTTGCACATCTGGCCCTTAGTCCTCAGCCCACCTACTAGTTCACGCTTCTCCTTTACCAAATGCTGTGCCTCTTTTTCACATACCCCTGTGCGTACGGCCCCCCTGCGGAAATGCAGGCTGTCAATCAGTACCACACGAGGCCTCCAGGTGGGGATGAGGTTTTCATAAAGGCCTAGCCTGCTCCTGAGTCACTTTAGCAAGTAGAGACAAGCAGAACACAAGGGGCCTGATTCACAAAGGTATCCTTACACTTGTGTGTAAGCTTACTCTTTTTCAGTTTTTACAAACATACTAGATTTAATAGTAACTTCACAACTGCAGTCGGGGTGGTGAACTCCACACATTTAAAGATTGGTCTGTCCTATCTTTTTATGTGCTGAGTACTCCGCCCTTACAGTGGAGTCTCTGCCGTTGTAAAGTTACTATTACATAGTAATTTGTGATCTTTTTATGTGTGGAGATCTCCGCCCTGACTTTAGTCGCCACCGTCTTAAAGTTATTGTTAAATAGTCATTTGTGACAAGCGAAAAAGAGTAAACTTACACAAATGTGTAAGTTTACCTTTTTGAATCAGGCCCAAAGTGAAACAAGCACTGGCAAAGCCAATAAGTTTTCCCTACGCAAGAGCTATTAGCCTTGCCAATGTTATACAGCAGCATGGAGTGGAGTAGAGTGGCATGGGATAGTGTGGGGTGGTGTAGAGTGGATTGGCGTGGAGTGGATTAGAGTGGCTTGTAGTGACGTAAAACAGAGTGCGGTGGCTTACAGTGAAGTGGCATGGAGTCGAGTGGTGTAGAATAGAGTGGCATGGAGTAGCATAGAGTGGAGCGGCATAGAGTGGAGTGGAGTGGAGTAGAGTATAGCAAAGTGGCTTAGAGAGCAGTGGCATAGAGTAGATTGGGATAGAGTACAGTAAAGTAGAGTGGTGTAGAGTAGAGTAAAGTGTGGTAGACTAGAGTGGCGTAGAATGGAGTGGCATGGAGTGGTGTAGAGTGGAGTGGCATGGAGTAGCATACAGTGGAGTGGCATGGTTTAGCGTGGTGTGGAATGGTGTAGAGTGGAGTAGAATAAAGTGGAGTACAGTGGTGTAGAGAGAATGAAATAGAGTGCCTTGTAGTGGCATTGAGTAGAGTGGTGCAGAGTAAAGTGGGGTACAGTAGAGTGGCATAGAGTTGACTGGCACTGTGTGGAGTGGGGTTAAGTGGCACTGTGTGGAGTGGAGTGGCGTGCCATGGCATAGAGTAGAGTGGCATTGAGTAGGGTGGCATAGAGTGGCATGGAGTGGCATAGAGTAGAGTGGAGTGGCAAAGAGTAGTGTGGAGTGGCCTGGCATACAGTGCAGTGGCATACAGTGCAGTGGCATAGAGCAGAGTAGAGTGCAGTGGTGTAGAGTAAAGTGGTGCAACATAGAATAGAAATGTGTAAACTGCAGTGATGTAGAGTGCAGTGGCGTACAGTGGTGCAGAGTAGAGTAGCGAATAGTGTGCTGGGGTAGAGTGCAGTAGAATAGAGTGGTGCAGAGTAGAGTGGCATAGAGTGAAGTGGCTTAGAGTGGAGTGGTCTACAGTGCTGTGGCATTGAGTGCAGTGCCAAACAGTGCACTGGCATAGAATAAAGTGGTGTAAAGTGGAGTAGAGTGGCCTAGAGTGCAGTGGTGTAGAGTAGAGTGCAATGGCATAGAGAGCAGTGGTGTCGAGTAGAGTGGTGCTGAGTAGAGTGGCAGAGAGTAGAATGACACAGAGTATAGTGGTGCAGAGTAGAGTAGAGTGGCGTAGAGTGCAGTAGCGTAGAGTGGAGTGGTGTTGAGTAAAGTGGCATAGAATGCAGTGGCACAGCGTGCAGATATGCACAGTTGAGTGCAGTGGTTTGGAGTGCAGTAGCATAGAGTAGAATGGTGCAGAGCAAAGTGCAATGGCATAAAGTGGTGCAGTGTAGAGTGGCACAGAGTGCAGTGGCATAGAGTGGTGCAGAGCAGAGTAGCATGGTGTAAAGTGCTGTGGTGTAGAGAAGAGTTGGGGTTGAATAGACAGGTGCAGAGTACAGTGTTGTAGAGTGCAATGGCGTAAAGTGCAGTGGCATGGAGAGGTGCAGATTAGAGTGGCATAGAGTGCAGTGGCGTTTAGTGCAGTGGCTAGAGTAGACTGTTGCAGAGTAGAGTGCAGTGGCATAGAGTAGAGTGGGGCAGAGTAGAGTAAAGTGAGTAAAGTGCAATGGCATAGAGTAGAGTGGTGCAGAGTAGAGTAGAGTGGCATAGAGTGTAGTGGCGTTGACTGCAGTGGCGTAGAGTGCAGCGGTGCAGATTAGAGGAGAGTGGCATTGAATGCAGTGGCATAGAGCAGTGCAGAGTAGAGTGGTATATAGTGCAGTGGTGTAGGGTGCCGTGGCCTAGAGTAGACTGTTACAGAGTAGTGTGCAGTGGCATAGAGTAGAGTGGTGTAGAGTGCAAAAATTTCAATGGTATAGAGTAGAGTGCTGCAGAGTAGAGTACAGTGGTATGGAGTGTAGTGGCATACAGTGCAGTGATGCAGATTAGAGAAAAGGGGAATTGAGTACAGTGGCGTAGAGTAGAGTGGTGTGGCATAATGTGCAGAGGCGTAGAGTACAGTGGTGTAGAGTAAAGTGGTTCAGGGTACAGTGTCGTAGAGTGCTGTGGCATAAAGTGGAGTGGTGCAGAGTAGAGTGCAGTGGTGTAGAGTAGAGTTGTTCATATGACGGTGTTATAGAGTGCAGTGTAGATTGCAGTTGTGCAGAGGCATTGAGTGCAGTGTTGCAGAGTAGGTTAGCGTGGCATAGGGTGGCACAGAGTACAGTGGCGTAGAGTGCAGTGGCGTAGAATGCCGTGTCATAGAGTACAGTAGTATAGAGTAGAATGGAGTAGAATGCAGTGTGGTAGAAGGCAGTGATGTAGAATAGGGCAGTGCAGAGTACAATGCAGTGGCATAGAGTGCAGTGGCAATACAAGCTACATGGACGGGGATATTGCATATGGACTGAAAACACAAGCACTCATATGGAGTGCTTGAACACAAAGAAAAAGTAGTTCCAAAAAAGGGAGCAGTGGAAGGACACAAGTACTTGCTCCATGTTCCATGGGAGGTCCAAACACAAGAAGAGGACTTGACATCAGCATGCCATGACAAACGGGGATAAAGGAAACAAGAGTGACTCTGAAGCTATCAAATGGTAAGCTATGGGCGGGCTTTAAGCCCACTGTATGTAAACAACACTTCTTGCAGAGACAGCGAATGCACTGTCTAGGTGAAACCTAAGAAAGGAGACTGCATTGCCATGCCAAGAAAAGAGCAGCAGTGCATTTTAATGCCAAAGGGCCTCCAGCTGTAACCGCTACCATGGCTGACTTCCGCCAACTACGACTACAAGGCACTATGTCTTTCTCGCAACTTAACAGTACAGGGCGCGAAATACAGGCGGGACGGCTAACCATTTTAGTAGAGGATACTTCACGTAACTGTTTGCCCCAGCTTCTAAAAAGTCATTGCCCTGGAGGATTGGGGTGTGCTAAAGGCCATAAGTGAGGGTCCTGTAAAACGCGAGGATGGTATCCTGGCCTTTTGTGTGCAGAGACGCAAGCAACCTGCGTCCAGTCACTCACCATACTGACGGCAGTCTGAACAAGGCTAGAGGGCCCAGCTGCAAGCACTGTTTAGAGGAGAGAGAAGAGCGTCCTGTCCCGCTCTTGTACTGACACCGACTGGAGAGGAGTCACACATGCAGTGTTGCCAGATTTTAAGACCCACCCAAACCCAAAGCTGAGACAATGATCTTAAATCACCACTTTCTTCATCATGGATTGTACTTTCTGTGTCTCAATGTATCAATTAGTGTGTTCTTCCCTTAGGGTTATATCTGTTTTGTCTGTCTTGTATGTTTTGTTTATTGTTATATATGTGCTACTTATTCTGTTCATTCATTGTATTCAGTTAAAGTCTTCTAGCTTCTTTTTATTCCTGGTCTAAATATTTTTTACGTGTCAAATAGATATACTTTAATAATTGCTTCTTCAAATGTTAAAGGCTTACGTCGCTCAATAAAAAAGAAAAATATTAGATTATTTACATAAATGCAAAGAGGACATTTTTTTTTCTTACAAGAAACTCACATATACTTTGTACAGAGGCAGTTTAGTAACACATCAATCTCTTACATTAGTGCACATGCCATCGTCACATCATTAAGAACAGGTTCCAATGTTGGTGTACCGTATAACCAGGCCCCCAACTGACCTTTGTCCTGTAGTGGGTAGAAAGCCATCACTTGTCATGATTTCATCATAACCAATAACAGGGCCCCAACCGCCCACCTTCAAACTGTAGTAATTTTGCGGCAGCCAACTAGTGTTGGTTCGATACAGTCCTATTTGCCTCAGGCCTGTGTCACGTGCTATCGTCCATCCCACATTTCCAGAGACAGGTGTGTGTGTTCGCTTCCGGAGTATCCCATGCCTAACTGTCAGTTCCATCTACTACTGATTGGTGTGTTCCTTTTTTGGGGAGTGGGGAGGAAGGGGTGAGGCGGTCTCCAGGGGCAAGGGGGGTGGATTGCCTGGGAAGTGCCTCGGCTCCTCTGTGAGTCTCCAGTAATGCCCAAGTAGACAGGGGCCTATTGTGGGGACCCCAATTGCAGCTCCTGGTGTACCTCTGCTGTGGGAGGTGTGTTGGTGCATCTCACCAGTAGTGATCACGGTGGTTTCTCGTTCGTTTAGCTGTCAGCACTGCCTGGCATCTCTAGAGGGGCCTTTAATTCCTCTAGCTTGTAGAGAGAGCCACACTTCGATCGACGCCGTGGTCTATTTGCGGAGATCATACAGCCAGGCTTTCAGTGGGGGGGCTGCAGGGGATTTCCATGTCATTGCTATTTATCTTATGGTCAGGACATGGGATCTATGAATTTTGTGCAAATTTGTTCTTTTGGGACGTGGTAGCACTCTCAACAAGCCGAAAATCTGGTCAGGTGTGAGTGTTTTACCCTTTATTTCCACAGTGAGTTGCTACCGTGTCGTCCCACAACTTTGTGATCTCCGGATAGGCGCAGACCATGTGGAAGAAGTTTGCCTGTGGACATGGATAGTGTGGGCATTTAGGATTTGTCCACAGGTACATTCTATTAAACTGCTTCAGGGTGAGATAGGTTTTGTGCACATAATTGTATTGTGTGTACTTAAGTCGGGAGTTTTGGGACACCCTATGCTGAAGACACGTAGAATATAGTGAAAACACCTACATACACTAGGGTATCCTGTGGATTAGGGTACCACTATGATTGGCAGGACCTCCCATATAAGGCCCTAGTACATAATAGGGCAGGGGTATTAAAACGTCCTTTAAGACCCTAGCATATAAGAGGGCATGGAAGTTTAAAGGCCAGCAACTTTTCTGCACTTGTGTGTGTGCACTGCTGAAGCCTGAGGTCAGTTTAAACGGCAGCCCTGTGTTGCAGGATTTCTTTTAAACTGCAATTGTTCCCAATCTCGACTTTGGTTTTTGGGGCACTCAAAAATGAATAAACTACAATGTTTGGGCAGCTTATGTACCCCCCCGGGTCTCCCCTAGGTGTCCCAGAGGTGGGGGGTCAGGTATTTATAAGGAGGGTCGTTATAAAATGGCTTTTAAATGCCCTGGGGTTAGTGAAATTGCACATTTCACTCCCCACATTGCAGTGAAGTGCTTCCCAAAATCGACTTTTGTGCTAGGAGCACTGTGGAGTGAGGATCTGCAATATTTTGACATATTCAGAACCCCTAAAGTCTTCCCTATGTGTTCCAGGGGTGGGGGATCCTGTAGATATAGGCAGGGTCTTTATAAAACATGTTTTATAAGCCCTGGTGTTGGAGAAATTGCCCAGTTCATTTTTTTCCATTGCAGATCCCTAGCCCCATAGGTTAACATGGTAAGAAGTTATTAATTAATAACTGAAGAATGGGAAGCCATAAAAATATCATTTAAGGACTCAGGAGAATGGTATTGATACATCCAACAATATGCTATGGTTGAATTTATCCTAAAATGTACAGACAAGAAATTATAAGACTTTCTTGTCTGTAAGCCAAAATTCAGCCCATTAGTGCTCTGATCTGATTGGCCAGAGTTAAGTGTATTAGCCAGGGTGCTTTGATAAGGTGATAAGTAGCCCAGGGGGTCAGAGAGCCATACTGGGAGCAGAAGGGTTCTGTTACATAGGAATGCTATGGCAGGGGGAGGGGTTGTAAAACATTCACTTCAAGGACAGGAGGGGACAGACAGTGTAAGTCAGATCCAGTTACATCCCTAACCTTTGAACCCAGCCAGATGGCAGGCTTAAGGCAGGAATTTCCAGATGCAAAGGGGAAGGGGCCTATGTAGATTAGCCATCCTGTAGGCTAATTTAACTAGCTCTTGCTCCTCTGCTGAAAATTCTGACATATTGAATTTTGGAGAAATAGTGCTTTCTAGGAGACCATTGTGCCACACTTTGGAGGAAGTGGACATACTCTGGGGTGTGCTCCGCACCTCATTGGACATGAGTGCCCTCCTGCTTGACCCCAGAGAACACTGAATAGGTATCTGAGAGGGGCAGTGCCTCTCAGCTCTGCTGCTTGAAACTGAGAAAAGAAGAAGGATTGCCAAGCTGGAAACTTGATTTGCACCATCAGGCCCTGCACTCTGAAAAGACTGCTCCTGCTGCATTATCTGGAACTACAACACTTTGGATGTACCTTGCTTCGAGAGGAATAAAGAGGAAACGCCAAGCTGCAAACTTGATTTGTACCATCAGGCCTTGCATTATCTGGAACTACAGCCCTTTGGATGTACCTTATTTCAAGAGGAGTAAAGAGTGGGCTCCCTGCAAGCTACAGGTAAACAGAGCTCACCAGCATCAACTCCACCAAGAGTCCCCTGCCTGGAGTGTATCCAGTGGACTTTTAAGGGTGTTGTCCAGGTGCATTGTGGGCATTGTGGTCCCAAACTTTCAAGGACCGTCTTGGAGATTCCAGACCCTTGGATTGTGTTTTAGACTCTTTGAACCCTCACTGAATCCGGACTGCTGGAGGAGGCTGCATGACGTCTGGTGAGAAATCCTCCAGAAAAGTTTCTAAGTGTGAAGGTAAAATCTTGACCGCGGCCTCCCGCCTGGTGTATCCAACCAGGGCTCCATCACGGTCAGCCTCAAACTTTGACTTTGTCCCAGTCAGAGGCGACCAAATGTCCAGAAGTGGCACTATTGGTTTCTAAGCATTAGAAAGTGTTTAATCTTTAAAAATTGATATCTCTGGTTCCCTACAGTGGATTTTTTTTCGTTTTGGTGTCATTTTGAAGATAAACATATTTCCTATTTTTATAAATTGGTATTGAATTTTTATTGTGTGTTGTATCTTAATTATTTACTGAATTGGAGGCATATTATCAACAACCGGCGATAAATATCGCTAAGCCCACTTAGCGCTAGGATATTTATCGCCGGCGATCGATGAATTTTATCGCTGAGATAGCGTGCTATTAGCAACGCTTATCTCAGAATCGATAAAATTCCTGGCGCAAGCCGCCAAATGTCCGATTATCGCTGGAAATCCAGCGATAATCGCACGACATTTGGCGATAGCTTGTTGATAGGGCTGGGCATACTTAACCATGATATCCACCTTCCATTGGATATCATGGCTAAGTCAAACTAAAAGCATGCGTAAGGAAAGTAGCGTTAACCAAGGTTAGCGCTACTTTTCTCATCGCTATGCTTGTTGGGGATTCCCTTGATAATTGGAGAAATGTCGGTTAACGACATTTCTCCAGTTATTTGGGGACGGAACGCCCACTTTGCATCTCATTAGAGATGCAAAGGTGGCGTTATGGAAAAGGGCGATAGGGCAAGGATTCACGCGATAGCGTGGCCTTGCTAATACAGCGATAAAATTATCGCCGCTTTTCGTCTGAAAACAGACGCTAAAGCGGCGATAATTTCTTATCGCCGGCTTGATGATATGCCCCCAAGTGTTTTTAAATGGTTTACATACCTGTCTCTGAGGTTAAGCCTTCCTGCTTACAGCTAAGCTACCAAGAGTTGAGCATGGGAATAATTTTCTGAGACCCATTCTGAGCCCTAGTTTGTGTTAGTGGCCTTATTGCCAGAGTTAGATGTACAGTTACCCCTACCAATAATCCACTTTCCAACAGTCTCCCATTGTCCTTCTATCAAATCTTGACTGACAGAATGTCTACTTCTCGCTGAGTATTGGAAATGTGGTAATGTGTCCATCCAGGAATGCCCCATACATTAGTTTGACTGCCCTCCTGTCGGTGTCATGACTGAGGAGTAAATGTAGCACACCAGCTGTTGGTGGTTCCCTGTGTTACGGTCCAATATGTTGCTGCAATATCCTCACTCAGGGCAATGTAGATCAGGAGTTGCCCTCCCCCTATAGCATACAGTGTACAATTTTTTAAAAGTCTTAAGAATGCTGTGTGCCTAAAGGTCCACTATGACGGTGATTACTGCTGCTGCCCACAATCTAGTATTATGATGGTTCATTATATTGTGGAGCGCCAGGTGTGCCAACAAAGGAAGACTCGTAGAGTACTGTGTGGTTCCCTCTCTGGGCTGCACGTATTGGTGCCAACAGTGTTTAACGACTCTGGCCAATTTGCACCTGGTTGGGAGGATACAATAGCCACTCAAGGAGTGACTGGCCCTCCAGGTCCCATCACACATGTGTCTTCTCTGAGCTGGAGACCATCAACAGCCATATGATTGGCCATTAAAATTGGGCTACTGCATAGTATAGTTCGTAATGTGGGGCACCCAGGCTACCCTTTTCCATGTGTTTACACAATTTACGCAGAGCCACCTGTTTCTTGCCTGTCCCCTCATACCAAGTCGGAGAGCAGGCTATTTAAGCTGTTAAAGAAACTCTTTGGCAGTATTACTAGAAGTGCAGAGAAGTGGTACATTAGTCAGGCAGAACCAAAATGTTATCGATTGCCACCCTGCCCGTTGGAGTGGGAGGCAGAGATTTCAGGAAGGTCACTGAGTGGCCTATTTCTGTGAGCGCTGCCCCTAGTTTCCCTTATAAGGAGGCGTTGTCTAAATGATATACCTTGACACGCAGATAGCAGATCGTGTCAGTCTGCCAGTTGGGGCCTACATTTGGCAGCATCTCCCTTTTGGCTTCCAATAGCCTAGCATGTTTTTGCCCAATTAAGTTTCAGACCTAAAAAGGCGCCAAATTCATTCAACACTTCCATTACCGGATGAAAGTCCCAAATGCACATCACACAGGTACACTAATGCATCATTTGCATACAGGAATACTGTTAGAAATGGGGGTCTCTAGTTGGCAGAGGTAGGTACCTTTGTCCAAATAGGGACCCTTGCTTCTAGTCAGGGTAAGGGGGATACACACTTTACATAACCCCTGCTCACCCCCTTGGTAGCTTGGCACAAGCAGACAGGCTTATCCCAAAGGCAATGTGTAAAGTATTTGTCCCAACACTCACAGTAACATAGTGAAAACACCACAAATGGACACCACACCAGTTTAGAAAAATAAAATATCTTTATCTAAACTTAACAAGAGCAAAACAACAAAAATTCAACATACACAGTTAAAAATATGACTTTCAAAATGTTTCAAGAACTTGTACCATAGAAAACTATGGATGCGTGACTTTTACACAAAGTGCCTGTAGTTGTGTTGAGTTAAGAAGCGCTGAAAACAAAGAGATGCGTCAGTTCCTGAGACCTTGTGGAGGCGATGCGACAGTTCTGCTGCACGCAGGAGAAGTGATGCATCAAATACGGTCTGTAGGGGGAAGTGATGCGTCGATTCTTTGTGACGATTCCGGTCCGCAGGTGATGCGTCAGGAAAACTCGTCGCACAGGTGCGATGCATGAAAATCCGGGATGCGTTGGTAATCGATGCGGCGGCGAGCGGCGCTGTGTCGGTTTTCTTCAGCCGCGACCCTCGATGCGTCAATTCTTGCAGCAGTGACAGGCACTGCGTTGGTTTTCGTAGCGGCACAGGGATGCGTGGAAATTCTTTTTGCGCCATGGAGATGCGTCAGGAAAACAGCCGCATGAAGAGCGATGTGTCGTTTTTGTAGTTCTTCAAGTTCCTTCTCTCTTCCAGCTCCCAAACAGCAGCAACAACCTCCAGAGGTCCAATACTGGCACTTGCACCTCCTGGCAGGTCAGAACTCACAGCAGCAGAGTTCAGGGGAGCTGGGGGTAAAGACTTTGCGTCCCTGAGACTTCAAAACAGGAGGCCAGCACACACAGGCTCTTGGAGATCTCCTTCAAGCAGGGGACACAGCACACAGCAAAGTCCTTCTCCTTTCCTTGGCAGAAACAGCAACTGCAGGCAAACCCCACACAGCACACAGAAAAGGGGCAGTACTTCGCCTCAGTCTCTCTAGCTCTTCTCCTTGGCAAAGGGTCCTCTTGAATTCCAGGGATGATCTAAAAGTCTTGGGTTCTTGGCCCCTCTTTTTATACAGTAAATCTCTTTGTTTTCTCCTGTCCCATGGCTCTGAGGCCAGTCCAAACCAGTTCTGGGGGGCACTTTGCAAGTGCACAAAAACCTCCATTGTCAGTGTGAGCCCTGGCTCCAGACACACCACAGGTGCTACTCCTCCCACCAGTCCAAATGCAGGCCAGGCCTATTCAGCCTAGTGCTGACTCATCCAAACTCTCTGGAGCCATGAACATCCCCAGCCCCTGTCACTCCAAAGCCAGACAGTCAATACACATCCTAGCAGAGGCACACTGGATGGCTAAGCAAGAAAATACCTACTTTCTAAAAGTGGTATTTTCAAACACAGAATGTAAAAATCACCTTCACTAAAAGATGCATTTTAACATTCTGAGTTCAGGCATACTAAACTTTATTTTCCCATCTGGTTCCCAGGGGCAGTTATGCTTATACGATGTTCTAAGCAAACTCCCCATTCTATCCTATGGGAACAGATAGCCTTACAATAGTGAAAAACTTAATACATTATTTTACTATCAGGACATGCCACACACATCAGGGCATGTCCTACATTTCAGATACACTGCACCCTGTCCACAGCGGTACCTTGGGCCTACCTTAGGGGTGACTAACATGTAAGAAAAGGGAAGGTTAGGGCCTGGCAAGTGGGTGCACTTGCCAGGTCAACATGGCAGTTAATGAACTGCGCACAGGCACTGCAGTGGCAGGTCTGAGTTACCTTTTCAGAGCTACTCATGTGGGTGGCACAATCAGTGCTGCAGGCCCACTTGTAGCATTTAATTTACAGGCCCTGGCACACTCAGTACACTTTACTAGGGGCTTACCAGTTAATCAAATATGCCAATCATGGATAACAAATCATGTTCACAATTTACACAGAGAGCATAGGCACTTTAGCACTGATTAGCAGTGGTAAAGTGCCCAGAGTCCTAAAACCAACAACAACAGGTCCGGAAAAAATAGGAGGAAGAAGAAAAAAGTTTGGGGATAACCCTGCAAAAAGGGCCAAGTCCAACACATACCACTTCCCCTGAGTTGCCATTCGGCAACCCCAAGTCCAGCCCCCTATGTCTGAATAAGTTCACCAGTTATTCCATGACAAGGGCAAATATTATCAGGGACAGTGGGCAGCCCTCCCTGGTGCCTCTGCTTATATCAAAGGTGTCTGAGATTTCATGCTTTGTGCGGACCCTGGCTTTCAGATTGGAGTTTAATGAGTTGAATCCATTGCATAATATCTCGTCCCAGCCCCATTCTCTTTAGCACCCTCAAGAGGTATGGCCATTCTAGTGTACTGAAGGCTTTTTCTGTGTCAAGTGGCATTGCCTTGTAGCGAAACTGTTGTATTCCTCTTAGGGTGTCCATACACGGGCTTTCCTGTATCATGTCCTTATATAGGCACAATTCGCCCTGCCCTTATATAGGCATAAAATCCCAGTCCTTATTTAGGCATTAAACCGTGCACTCCAAATACAGGCATGGTCTCCGACATCCGTCCACCCTAACGTCACAACGAGTTCTTGAAGAACAGACCCTTAGGCTTCGGGAGTTTCCCTAGCACAGGACTATTGATTTCTTCAAGGACTCATTTATTATGCATGAACCGTTATACCTTGGGGGTTCATTCAGGACGTCTTCCGCTGTCCGATTCACGTCAATGCTAACATTGTGACGTACCTCTCAGGTATAAATATACCTTCCCTAGCCCTTGAAAACTAGAGGAGACCTCGACTTCAGAGGAGCCCGTTTCCCAGCCTGACGCACTGAGAAGACGCTGTCATCCCTGCATGCAGAGAGTCCAGCTTCCAGTGATCTGACTTCCCTTGCGGGGTGTTGGAGTTCGAATCTGGAAAGAGATTCCCACCTCTCTCATTCTTAAGGTATGGAGCTGACTAGAACCTAGAGGGACTCTTGGCATACTAGGCATACTAGGCTTAACATACTCTTAGTATACCATAGTAAGGAATACTTCACCTACTTCATACCTCTCCCTACACCTAGGTTAGGTTAGGTACATTGGGGTAGAACTAGCTTAGAAACGCATCGTATGAGTACTCGCATTTTTAGCTCATGTTATTTATGTATGTGAATATACGCTAAAAGATAATGCTAGCGCAGAATTATTTATTTCTACTGCTTACACTGTACATTATTTATCTTGCATACTGTCTTATGATCGTAACAGCACATTTAACTTACACGAGAAACAAGACTGTTCAATAAACCTTTTATTGAAACGCCCGTCTATTCTTTCTGTGTAACTTTGAGGAAAACTAAGTATGCACGATTGAGCTGAGTGAAATAGTTATCTATTGTTTCCACGACTCTGGGACACGTTCTGATTCTAAAGGGAAACAAAGTTGTCATGTTTTGCGGCTGCCAGAAACTACTCCCTTCTTGTTGTCAAGGAGTTTCTAGTGGCCTCTGAGCTAGCTGGCACAAGTAATTAGGTTTAATATACTCGATAGGGACATAGTGACCTTAGTCCTATGTCAAACCTATAGGGGATATTATTCCAATGCGCAGAGCCTATTAGGGAAATAGGAGCTACACTACATGGCGCCCAACGGTTTGGTAAGGCGGTAATTTAACGCTAGATACTGAGTAACTCAGCTGTGCTTTATCTCTCAGAGACCCCTACCCATATACTCCAAACGACGTCTGGAGTGGGCAGGGTTTAAGTATCCACCACGGCTACATAGGGAAACACCCTATATATTAGCTGTTTGGTTTGCTCAACGTTGAAGGATACAGTGTTCCAAAATATTGTGCACCTTCTCTTTGTTTCCTTGAAACTTGTTCTACATTTTTCAAAAAACAAAAATGTCCACACGCGGGGACAATGACACCGAGAACGGTGTGGCTGCGGCTGACCCAGTCGTAACAGCTTTTAACATTACAGGTTTAATTGAAACCGAGGAGGGTGTTATAAACATCCCCCCAAACTTAAGAAGAGCCATCACTCTAAAACTCATAAAACACGGCCTACCACCAAGAGGCGGTAGAGCAGTTTTCGTGATAGAGGCACACGAATCCTTTCAGACAGAGGTATTCTATTCATGGGTAATATTTCCTGAATCCAATCCAGTAACACACATGTTTCACTTCTACAAAGAAGATGATCCACCAGAGGAATACATTCCTTTCGAGGATATAGAAATTCCACTAACATACCAAGAGCATCAACTCTGGTTTAAAGGTGCCCTAAAACATCACAAAAACATTACCAGGCTCGGTCCACTAGGTAGACCAGGAGCAACATGGCCGATTCTAGCCGGCTACACACCTCATCCTGACATTGAAGAGATGTCAGATGAGGAATTACTTACTCAACTTACAGAGTTAATAAAAATCTACAGACAATTGGTTCAATATGTCATGCGGACTTTCACAGTCCAACCACCATTGACAATTCCAAATCAAACCCATCACCAGGGGAATACACTAAAAATTACACCACAGACTCTCTACGCAGTCATGGGTAAAATGCCCACAAAACGTGAGCAAATTCCATTCTGGATAGCTCAAAAAATTACTCAAATCAAAGCAGTATTTCCAAATACTAGCCCGTATGAGAAACACAGAATCCTAACAATCAGTTTACCGATGGGGATCACACCACAACTGGAAGACTGCACCACTTGGGGCTCAGTCTTTGCTGCCATCTATACTAAAACACATGGTATTCCGTCAATTGCGGTAATACCAGATGTCCTGAAACAAATTCAAAACGAATACGGGGCAGAGCCTGCTCTAAATTTAGGTATGAAATTACTGAAAAATTTCGACCAGGTCTCAACAATAATATTATCTAATATTAAAGGGGAGGCAGCAGCAGTGGCGATCCGCCAAAAATTAAGGGAATTCGATGTTACAGAACATCAAACTGAACTACCCAGAATAATTGAACAATCCTATGCAGAATTAGGCAGAGATAGTTTGGGTGGAAGACCACTGAAACCAAAACTATCTGAAAGTCCTGAGAAGGACTCTGTTAAACAAGCACCTACATCTTCTAAAAAGAAGTGGGAGACTAATAAACAAAATTCAAAAGAGAAAGGTTCTCAATCCCGAGGTAGGTCTCCTCAAAAGGAGCCCTCTGAAAGGAGGTATAACCTCAGGAATAGGGATAATTTGAGAAAACCTGACAGGTATCAAGATACTGATACATGTTCCTCTCGTCCCTTTCAGATCTCATCACAGACTTCAGAAAGAAGAGGACGATCAGAAAATAGAGATCAACGCGTGAAATCCAAAGAAGATAAACACGCTCTAAAAAATAAAACAAAACCTCAATTCTCCAAAAAGAAAGTAGCAGGTCTGAAGATCAGACATGCCGAGGATACTGAGAACACAACTCAAGAACGGAGAATGGGCTCAGACAATGCTGGACAGTGCAGCAGAAGTCACAATAGTTCGCCAGAACCTGAAGAAACTTCTGGAGATAGTGGACTTGAATGAGTACATTACAGTTGAGACTGTAGACACCAGGGTTAGTACTCCACAAAGGTTATATGAAATAACACTCCGGATGGAGGGAGACATACCTAGACAGGTGAAAGCACTCTTTTGGGAAAAACTTTCAAGGGGCTATGACATACTTCTAGCAGAAAAAGACTGGCCACCACAATTTGTCAGGGAGTGCCCACATGGCGAGGACATTATTATGCCTGCCTTCTCCAACCATATTCCAATTCATCTAAAATATACATATGCCAGGAAATGGGCAGTAGCCCAGGCCCCAGCATTATATAAAAATCATGTAGGATGGAATGAGGACTCACCTCACCATACAATACATCTGAAACATGAACCAACTGCACAAAGGCAGTATCCAATAAAGCAAGAAGCTAAAAAACAGGTCAGGGAGATCCTAGATCAACTTGAATACCAAGGGGTGATTGAAACATGCACCTCCTCAATGAACAATCCTTTGTTTCCTGTCTCCAAACCAGACAATACCTATCGTCTAGTTTTGGATTACAGACACTTAAACACTTGTTGTAAAACATTTGCAGTGCAAAATGCACATAGCACAGCATTAATGAATAACATTGTGCGTAAAAAATATAAAACCACATTAGACATCTCAAATAGTTTCTTTTGTCAAAACATAGCACCTGAAAGCAGGTACTTAACAGCATTCTCCATAATGGGGACCCAGCGTCATTTTTGTCGACTCCCACAAGGGTTCAAGAACAGCCCAGGTTTATTCTCAGCGAGGGTAACGGAGTTACTACAAATTTATGACAATGAGGCATTGTCCTATGTCGATGACATATATCTGACAGACGATGACCTGGACAAACACTTGAACAGGGTAAGCACCATTATACTGGGCTTCGCCTCTGAGAGCTACAAGTTCAACTTTAAAGAGTCCCGAATTGCCCATCTCAATGTCCTATTTCTAGGATATGAGCTTTCAAGTGAAGGCAA
Source organism: Calotriton arnoldi (assembly GCA_963921515.1). Taxonomy (NCBI): domain Eukaryota; kingdom Metazoa; phylum Chordata; class Amphibia; order Caudata; family Salamandridae; genus Calotriton; species Calotriton arnoldi. Next base: position 957,654 of record CAWUFW010005039.1, read on the forward strand.
GAGCTTGGCAGCTAAGTTTTTAGAAAAGTGTGCGCTGCTCCAACCTCCAAAAACGCTAAAAAACTTACAATCCATCCTGGGTTTCCTACATTTTGGAAGAACATACATACTAAACTACGCAGAAAGGGTTAAACCTCTCTACGCATTAATCAAACCTGATTTTTCAATCAAGAATTGGACACAAGAACACACAGAAATCTTGCGTTCAATACAGGCTAACATGTTAGCAACAAATCACTTACAAACACGTGTAAGTCAACGCAATTTGGTGATTCGAATAATTTCGGGTCAATGTGGATTCACCTACTTAACCTTCAATGAGGGTGAGAAAATACCAATTGCATACAAATCTCATTTGTACACACAAGCGGAAATGCGCTTCAGTTCAACTGAAAAAATTCTAACAGCAGTTCAAACCGCTGTAGCAAAAGAAAGAGCCCTAGCCCAAGGGAAACGCATTATTGTCGTAACCCCTGTACCAGCTTTAGAAGCGGTCACAAAAGCAAGCATTCCAAATGCTAAAGCATTACATCCAAGATGGATACAATGGGTTAATTCACTTGCTGCAACAGATGTTGAATATGTTTTTGATCCAGATTTAAAAACACAAGCATTCCTGCAATATGAACAAGAATGTCCTCTGCCCACTGAAATTCTGCCTCTCGATCAGTACGAATTCATAATTTACACTGACGGATCCGCACAGCCCGCAACAGGGGGTAAGCAAGCTTACAGTGCAGCGTGTGCAATCGTTAAAGGTCGCATGCGAGATGGTACCTTCAGACCTATGGTCACAAAAACTCAATCTCTAGGAGATTGTACAGCTCAGCGAGCTGAACTACAAGCATTCAAACTGGCACTTGAAAGTACAGATCGAGAATTCCCCACACTAATAGTGTGCGATTCCTTTTACTGTGTTCAGTCATATAATGAATATATACAAAACTGGCTTGAAAATGGTTTCAAGGATGCGAAAGGTGGCACAATAAAGCATAAAATGCTTTGGGAACAAGTAGTTCAGTTGAAAAACGAACTACCAAAGGCTCACGTGATCCACACACTGAGTCATCAACGTGATGGCGTTCACGTTGCAGGGAATTCATTGGCTGACGAAGCCGCAAAGGGGGCTGTTCAGACGGCTTCCGTAGCTGCGATCACTCGTTCAAAAACAAAAATAGACGGTGAGATAATGTTGGCTGTCAATGCTTCAAGCAAGGGCAGCAGTGCAGCGTTACCAAAAAAGTTTCCACTCAAGTACTCTTATGTAATTGATGCGAACAACGTTCCTTTTGCTCGAATCCCTGGAGTGGGGGATAGGGTAATTCCAAACAAGGAACACAGATTAGGACTAATCCTAGCAGCACATGAAGAGATAGCTTCTGCCCATGCAGGTGTTTCTGCAACAGTATCTTTACTCAAGCAAAGATATTGGTGGCCTGGCATTCGGAAACAAACAAAGAACTATGTTTTAGAATGTGATATATGCCAACAGATGAAAGTCTCCACAGTGAAACGCCCTGCGCAGACACCCCTGTTAATTTCAGACAAACCATTAGCTTGTGTTTACCTGGACCACTGCGGTCCCTTGCAAAGGGACGGTAACTATAAATATATCATGGTTGCAGTGGATTCATGCTCTAGGTTCCTATGGATATGGCCTCAGCGCTCGGCTGACGCTCGAACTGTTATAAAAGATTTGCAAGTCTTTATCGGCACATACGCAATAGGCACGCTACATTCTGACCAGGGCCCTGCGTTTAGCTCTCGGGCTTACAAAGAAGCCATGGCCAGTCTGGGCGTTGCATTGCGGTACTCCTCTCCATTCCATCCTGAGGGAAATTCGGTTGTGGAAAGGAAAAACCGGGACATAAAGCAGTCTATAACAGCTAGGGTATTAGGTTCGGGTGATGGGTGGGTCAAACATCTTTATGGGGTCCAACGCTCATTGAACAACCTGCCAAGAAGTTCTCTAGGGGGGTCACTCCATATGAGGTCCTATTTGGGACAAGAATGTGGGTACCAGATCTCGATCACGTAGGCACAGTGGTGGAAAATAAAAAGTTTGATATCAAAGATCGTTTGGCTGTTTTACAGGAACTGAATGAGTTAAGAAAGAAACAAAGCAATGTATTCCTGCAGCCAACCACCACTGGGGAAAAACCAGCGGTCCCAGCAAGGCCTGTCTGGATTCCAAAAGTTGGGGATCTGGTCAGAGAAAAAATTGCAGACAAGAAGGAATTTGGACCTTCTTACAGACAACCAGTACCTGTCCTAGCCGTTCAAGGAACAAGAACAGTACTTCTGCCGCCCCTTGCTGGAAGAAAGGAGAAAAGATTTGTGTCCATCGACCTCATCAAACCACAGTATGTGGCCAATACTAAATAGTAGGCCTCGTGGACTCCGACCTAGTAGCAGACGCACTCCTCTCGCTACTATCCAAGAGGTTCAGACTGAAAGACTGATAACAATCGAGAATTCAGCTGTAACAAATGAAGGACTAAGCAACAATGCAATGGAACTCATCCCTCTTGAAAACCAAGTAACAGTTCATCCAAATACACCTGTCTACACCAACGTAGCAAGTGATCAACTGGTTCCAGCGATTTCTACAAATCCTGATGCAATTCCAACAATTGACAGAACTGCTTCTGGCTATTTCATTAACTTTGATACGTTCTCAGAAGATCCGAGTGAACCTGAAACGACGCCAGCATCATTGAAATTCAAGCAGCAAGTACAAGACTTTCTTCACTTTCTGAAAAAGACTTATTTGGTTTCTCCATGGATTGAACTCTGGATTACATCTGGACTTTTTGTTTTCCTGCTCTGGGTAGCTCTGGTTACAACTGTGAGCGTGCTTATAAGTGGCAGATACATCCATATGAATACTGAAAGAAAAGACGTGAACGTACTTTTGAAACCTCATAAATCTTCCCATCGTGAAGCAAGAGACTTGTCAACAGTGAACATCACAGCCATTCCTATACAGGATGGTATAGTGTGGGACAAAACTGATTTTGATATATTCGGTCCTACGGAACAATTGAACATTCCACATTTGTTTAAAATTTCACTAAGTGATCTAATTTCGTCCAGTAGCTATTCTGATGATTGGGACTTTGAGACTGTTAATGATATAATGTTTGACCTAGAAAAATCTGCTGCATTTTCTAAAAATGATTATTTAGAGGGTTCTTCAGACTATGAAAAGCTGTATTGCTATAACCACTATGGTCATCATTATTTGCATAAATCTGCATACCCTAGAAATGTGTTTATGTTTAACCAATGGGAGCATTGTCCTACACCACCACACGGTAGTTCAAAAACATTTACTAATAAGTTTCCATATTTTTCAGGTTACAATACATCTGATCCAGAAACGTTTTACTATAAAAATGTAAACAAAACAGGACTGAAAATTATGTTAACAAATACAAAACAGATTTACTCTGCAGCATTTATTGCCCAACTGTCTAGACAGGGTTTCGACTTATGGAAAGACACAATAGACTCAAAAACTGTCTGGGGTACTAAAGATTGGCAAGTGCAGGGGATAGAAGCTTTATTTAGAGCCTGCATCATCCCTGAACAAATAATGTTTTTGAATGAAACTATCCAACAAACATCTTGTGTTGGTCTAGCCAAAATTAAAGAGATGAAAAATCCTTCTGTACCAACACCTGCAAGTGATAACAATACACAAGCAGTGGTTACAGTTGACAATATACTACAACTCAACAGATCTAATCCTGATTGGAAAAAATGGTTGATCTGGCCCACAGACACGAACAACTGTCAGGAAAGATTCCTGAATAAAACTCAGGGCTTTACTATTCATAGGCCAGACCCAAGATACGTCCAAAGACAGCATCCGGGGGTAGTAACAACATATAGTGTAGGAAAATGATGCCTCGATTGGCTTCAGAAATCTACACTACAGGATGTGAAACAACACTTAACCTTACTTAAAGAGGACACAGACCTTAGGGAATTCTTGCTTGGACCAAGAAAACCGCGTCAAAAACGTTTCATATATGCCGGCATTTATGCTGCCTATAATGAAGCATGGAAAGTGTCACAAATGGAGGCTGCAGAACGAATACGTGAACTTGATTGTATTAATTTAGAGAAAACTCTCTCTGTGGTCGACAATGGGTTAACAACTTTGTCCTCCAGAATATATTCATTGGATGGCATTGTATCCTCTGCTATCAACATACTAGAACAAGATTTGGCGATGTTACAACAAGGCCAATCTCAATTACGTTCTATTGTGTTATTAAGCTGGACGCTGCAATCTTTGCGAGCGGGCTATGTGCCTTGGCGTTTCATCAACACATCGGCTCTGTTTGCAGAATACAATCTAACTGATAAACAGATCGAACTGGCACAAAGAGGAGCAAAGTATACAGTGCTGAGCATTGAAAAACTGGAAAAGTTACCATTCACAGTGGCAGAAAAACCAGCTACAGAATGGCTTATTCATGGCAAAATCACACTGCCTGTGACTACTTTTCAGTTTCAGTATTGCCTTAAACAAATGCAAGCAGGCAAATTTGAAAGGTTGGGTAAGAAATACATTAAGACATCTTGGAATTTACCATATACATATAGATGTTGGAGTGGGGATCGTGAAGTGTTTCTAAGCGGTACACACTGTAGAAAAGCACTGAGCGGTTCACTAATATGTCAGGACATTTCTTTACACGGGGCTTGTAATGGTTCTGTGGCAAATTTGTCTTGCCATCAGCAGGGTACACCAGCTGCTGTGATTAATCCAACGTTTGGACAACTTTCTAATGGGAGTTACCTCATGTTGAATGATCAGAGTTGCTGTGGCATGTTGCCAGGCATCCCATATCTAGTAACGGTCAACTCCAGGGTCACTTGCTGTATGCAAGTATTGTTTGCCCCAATAGACACAGTCAGGGAGTCGCCTCTATGGCCTTCGCTGAACGTCTCTTTTTATAAGATTTGATACTTTGAGCAGAATGAAAGCCATGCTTTTACAGCAAACAGTGCCTTTGACCTCGGCCAAAGAAACCTATGATCTACAAGTAGCAAGGACTTCGGCTGAGATACAAACTTTAATACGTACAAACTGCCCTATACATTTCGTAGAAATGATAGCACGTATCTTCAACATGTCTGATACAAGTGGAATTGTACATGTATTTAAGAGCATGTGTTCCGGACTGTTAGCACCTTTCCAGGCAGTCCTCGGAATAATCCCAAACTTTGCACATTCGGTGTTTGGTGCATACCATTAATTCTAGCACTTGTTGCCGGAATTCTATTTCTCTTCCTGCTATTACTCTATGGCCAGCCTATTCGCAGACATCACTCCGAGCGAAATGGAGAAAGCTCTCCTTGAACGAAAGTGCCGTGAGCGAATAGTACAGCTTTTTGGCATGACTCGTCTACGGGACCTGAATACCACGTGGTTCCTGTCATTCAGACCAATCTGGCAAGATTGCATCTTACCTGTTCTACGATGCCTGCTATGCGGTGAAGAATGCGTGTTGGACACCTGTCTAACATTTCCATCAGCTACGCCAACGGATATCGATACTCTGCTGGACCCGATAACGGCCCATGCTCTGTGTTGTCCCCAGAGGCTGCCAATCCTGATGTCAGCATTCATTGAGATCTCACAGACGCTTCCGGCTGCTGCTGAGGTACGAGAAAGATCTACAGGCACACAGGTAACAACGGACGCGAACATTGCTGCGGCAACATATGCTGAAAGCGATGCTTCACATCTCTGTGCAGTTAATCTACTACGCGAGGTGTTCCAACTGACACCAACTTCAGTGGACGATGTTTTGTCTACGGAAATAGATGATCTCATGTTTACACCAGACCCGTAAACTGACTCTGATTCATCCCACAGTGTTCCAGAGATGCAGTAACAATTTAGCCTTCATACTTCAAAAAACTTGGAACTCTCCCCAAAATTGAACTTTTCCATTTTTTGAACTAAAATGGCACTTCCATCTGCTTAAAGTAGAACTAGCCTTATAGTACAGACTTCGCGGTACTTCCACAGACACTTAGTCATCGAGTTTGTCTAAAAAGTTCATTAATTTCCATGACATGAAAAGACTTTAATTTTTAAACAACTTATCGATCATTTTCTGTCAAATGTAAATATTACTGCTAATTTCATTCATATTGTATTTTATTTTAAATATATGCCTGAAATGAAAAGCAATGCTTCAAATGTACAGTACCTTTTGCATTCTAATAGGTTTTTTAAATGCCTTTTAAATGGTTTTATGCAATATTTTAGCAATATTCGGTACTTCATTTAATGTTTAGCATTTTAAATGTTTCGCATTTTAGTATTATCGTACACACGAAAGTGGAGTGGGTGTTGTATTCCTCTTAGGGTGTCCATACACGGGCTTTCCTGTATCACTGTCCTTATATAGGCACAATTCGCCCTGCCCTTATATAGGCATAAAATCCCAGTCCTTATTTAGGCATTAAACCGTGCACTCCAAATACAGGCATGGTCTCCGACATCCGTCCACCCTAACGTCACAACGAGTTCTTGAAGAACAGACCCTTAGGCTTCGGGAGTTTCCCTAGCACAGGACTATTGATTTCTTCAAGGACTCATTTATTATGCATGAACCGTTATACCTTAGGGGTTCATTCATGACGTCTTCCGCTGTCCGATTCACTTCAATGCTAACATTGTGAGGTACCTCTCAGGTATAAATATACCTTCCCTAGCCCTTGAAAACTAGAGGAGACCTCGACTTCAGAGGAGCCCGTTTCCCGGCCTGACGCACTGAGAAGACGCTGTCATCCCTGCATGCAGAGAGTCCAGCTTCCAGTGATCTGACTTCCCTTGCGGGGTGTTGGAGTTCGAATCTGGAAAGAGATTCCCACCTCTCTCATTCTTAAGGTATGGAGCTGACTAGAACCTAGAGGGACTCTTGGCATACTAGGCATACTAGGCTTAACATACTCTTAGTGTACCATAGTAAGGAATACTTCACCTACTTCATACCTCTCCCTACACCTAGGTTAGGTTAGGTACATTGGGGTAGAACTAGCTTAGAAACGCATTGTATGAGTACTCGCATTTTTAGCTCATGTTATTTATGTATGTGAATATACGCTAAAAGATAATTGTTAGACTTGGCATCTTTTGGCGTGTTTCCCCTGACTTTTTGCTTTCTGACCTCCCGGTTTTGACTCTGTTTTTGCTGGTGTAATGATTCTGCGCACTTTCCTCACTGCTGTCCAGTGGGAAAGTGCAAGTGCTCCTGTATAAAATGCGTTATGGATTGGTGTTTCCATGATTGGCCTATTTGGTTTATGTGTCAGTCCCTTGTAAAGTGCACTGCGAGTGCCAGGGCCTATAGACCAAATGCTGTTGGTGGGCTGCAGCACTGGATTGTGCCACCCACGCAAACAGCCTGTAAAGTGTAACTCGGGCCTGCCAACGCAGAGCCTGTGCGCAGCCTGGGGCTGCCATGTCGACTTGGCAAGTGCACACACTTGCAAGTCCCTAAACCTTCCCTTTGCTACATGTTAGTCACCCCTAAGGTAGGCCCAAGGTACCCCTGTGGGCAGGGTGCGTTGTATGCGAAAGATAGGACATGCCCGGGTGTGTGCGGCATGTCCTGATAGTGAATTACAGCCTAGTTCGTTTTTCACTATTGCAAGGCTACCTGTTCCCCATAGGCCAGAACGGGCAGTTTTGATTATTACAGCTTATAATCCTAACTGACCCCGGGAACATGGTAGAAATTCGAGTTTAGTATGCCTGGACTCAGAATGATAAAATGCATCTTTTAGTGAAGTTGGTTTTAACATTCTGTGTTTGAAAATACCACTTTTAGAAAGTGGGTATTTTCTTGTCTAACCATCCAAGCCTGCCTCTGCGAGGTTGTGTATTCCTTGTCTGGAGTGTGAGTGACAGGGGCTGGGGGATGCCAGGAGACAGGCTGAGTCAGCACAGGGCTGAATAGCAAGATCTACATGTAGATGGGTGGGAGGGGTCGCACCTGGGCCCTGAATAGGACAGTGCCTTCCCTCCACAATGCTGGCTCCACCTCCTGTGGTGCGTCTGATGTCCCTGGCCTACTCACTGAAAGAAGGGACGGAGACTTGTCAACAAAGTGCTCCAGAACTGGTTTGGACTAGGCAAAGGCCTCTCTGCCTTCAGAGAACAAAGGAATTTGGGATATAAATATTGGGGCCCTGACCCCATGAATTTAGATCTCGCTGGAATCAAGGAACCTGCCAAGACGAAGAGCTGGAAGAGCTGCCAGGAGGAGTACTGCCCCTTTGCTGTGTTGTTGCTTTGTTGGGTTGGCCTGCAGTTGCTGCTTCTGCCTTGGACAGTGAAAGGACTGGACTGAACTTTCTACAAACTTGTGCTGAGTATCTCCAAGGGCCAGGAACCGAGCTGGCCTCCTGTTAAGAAGTCTCAGGGACTACAAAGACTTCACAAGCCTCTGGGTACCGCTTCTGGAACGCTGTTTCAGTCGCCACAGAGGAAGGGAACTGCAACCGACTCCGTCAACCGAATCCATCCCTGGCCGGTGACCTGTTTGCACCGCAGACCGCATCGCCCCGCTTCGCATCGCAACCCTGGTCTCACCGTGGGCGACGTCCGACGCCGCCAACATCGAGCCGCTGCTTGCACCGTGACCTGTGGGCACCCCAGTTCGCATCGCATTGCTTCACTGAACCAACCGGACCCGACCGACGCGGTCGCTGCAACTGGCTCAAGAGTCGAGACCGCACCGCATTTGGGGCACCGCTCGCACGTCTGCGACGCACCGCTCCGACTCGCACCGCTGTCCGACGCCAGCTCCCACACTCCGGCTTGGTCGCCTGCATCGCAACCTGTCAGCACCGCATCGAGCATCATCTCACCCTGCATCGCACGCCTTGGACTCACCGACTCCGTCTGCACGACGCTCATCGAGCCGCTGCCTGCACCGCATCGAGGGACACCGCACCTTGCATCGCTCCGTCTTGCACCGCAACCGCGACGAACGCCGACCGGCTCGTACACTCCGTACCAGCCACAATGAGAAAGGTACTGTAACCGAGTCTGTTCACGACTCTGCTGGCCCGTATTGACGCGGTCGGCTGGAACTGTTAGACTCTGTGGTTTTCAGCATCACGGTAGGCTCGGACGGAGCTACCGACTCGTACGAACTTTGCTTTTGTGCTATTCCTGCAAAGAAGAAGTTAACGTATCAAGCATTCATTCGTAAAGTATAGTATTGTGGATTTTTGTCGTAATTGGTCTTGTCTTGAGTATATAAAATATTGGTTATTTTTCTAAACTGGTGTGGTGTCCGTTTGTAGTGCTTACACTGTATTACTGTTGGTTATGTGCAAATGCTTTACACACTGCCTCTGAATTAAGCCTGACTTCTCGTGCCAAGCTACCACGAGGGTGAGCAGGGGTTACTTCACGAGTGTAACAACCCTTACCCTGACTAGGAAGAAGGGTCCCTACTTGGACAAAGGTGCAAGCCCTTGCCAACTAGAGATCCCATTTCTAACATTGGTTGTCAGCGGTGAGGATAGGACTTGTGTTTGCACTTGACTTACAGTGATTGGTGTGCACTACTACCATATCGCAGACCATTACGTACCACATACTGGTTCTTTTTCTTTTGGCCTATTTTTGATCTTGCCAGTTTCAACTCACTACTTTTGTCATGCCTGAATCAATTGCATCATCCGTTGCATCTCTGGAAGTTATCTTTGAGGAGGACAGGTTGGAATCCTACGCCGTAAAGGAGTTACGAGCGATTTGTAAAAACCTGAAAGTCCAAATTAAAGGCCTCACAAGGAAGGAGGAGCTACAGAAGGCGCTGAGGGCCTGGGTAGCAGCCAGACATGCCAATGGGCAGCCTGGTGATCTCAGTGAGGAGGCGGAGGAGCCTATTTCCAGGGTGGATGTGCTTTTGGGTAGGGGGAACCCGCCAGGTCAGGCAGCAGCAGTCTGTCCCCAGAGGAGCTGGAGGACAGGCGGGAGGCAAGGCAGTTTGAGCTGCAGAAGCTCAGGCTGGAGAGTGAGCGGGAGGAGAAGAGATTGGCCATAGAGGAGAGGAAGATGCTCTTAGAGCATGAGAGAGAACTGAAGGAGCTAGAACTTAGGAGTAAGTCAGGCTCAGATGGTGGCAGCAATTCGTCCAGAAAAGCAGACAGGATTGTGCACATTCCCAAGAACGTAGGCAAGGAGTTCAAGAAGGGGGATGACATACAAAGGTGGTTTCAGGGTTATGAGGCAGCCATACACATGAATGGGGTCCCTGAGGAGAATTGGGGAGCAGGATTGTGGCCACTTTTCCCGGAAGAAGCAAGGGATGCTCTGATAGCTTTGGGTAAGGGGTATCACCTCACCTATGCTGACATGAAGGATGCCCTTCTCACGAAGTATGGTCTTACTCCTGAAAAGTACAGGGATCAGTTCAGGTCCAGTAAGAAGTCTGATGCCAACACTTGGCTGGAATGTGTGGATGTGTTCTGCAGGTCTCTGGATGGTTGGGTGAAGGGCAGTAGCGTAACAGATTTTCAGGGGCTCTACAACTTGATTGCATGGGAGCACTTGTCTAGTCTATGTTTTGCAGATCTGCGCCAGCACCTAGTTGATAGTAAGCTAACTGACCCCAGGAAGCTTGCTATGGAAGCGGACCGCTGGGTGAGTACCAGGGTCCACAAGAAAGCGTTTGGGGAGACTCAGCCAAAGGTGGGCAGGGTCCCCAGCAGAAAGGTGGGGGGACAAGGGTAAAGCACAGGAGTTCTCTAAAGGGCCCCAAACTAGTACCCAGGGTAAAGGTTCCCAGCCCCCGGTGATAAGAAGAAAGGGGTCTCTACAGGGAAGCCTGTTGAGACCGGCCCCCGCAAGTGTTATGCATGTGACCAGGTAGGTCACTTTAAGGGGGACCCCAAGTGCCCGAAGGGGACACAGCCACCCACCGGTGGACAATCCAAAGTGTTGGCTAGTGTAGCGCTTGGGGAGGAGGGGTGCCCACAGGAGGGTGGGGATCCCGCAGAAATGACCCTTGTCTCACTAGGGGACAGTGAGATGGTCCCAGGAAACCAGGTGCCCCCTAACACAAAGAAATATAGCACCTGGGTGACCATTAATGGGAACAGGGTAGAGGCTCTCAGAGATACTGGAGCCAGTGTGACCTCAGTCCGGTGTCACCTGGTGTCTGAGAAGCAAGTAGTCCCAGGAGCATTCCACCAAGTAGTTGCTGTCGACAACTCTGAGCGCCAGTGTATGGTGGCGCAGGTTCCCTTTGAATGGGGGGGTCTCAGGTCCCTTGAGGGTGGTTGTGAGCCCTACCATGCCTGTAGATTGTCTGCTAGGAAACGACCTGGAGCAGTCCTTATGGAAGGAGGTTGAGCTCAGGTCTCACTTGGAGATGCTTGGGTTGCCAGAGTGGGCATGCGTGTCCACTCGGTCAATGGCAGCCAGAAAGGGTGATCAAAAGGACTTGGAGCCTGAAACAGTGGCCCAAGTCCCTGCCAAGAGAAAGGGCAGGGGCGCGGGAAACCGGCCCCCGAAGTTCCCACGGACCGGGAGGAGGCGGACCTCGAGGGGGACGCCCCGGTGCCTACAGGGGAGCAGGTAGCCGAACTGGGAGACATCTCTGAGCTGACCCATTGGCAGCAAGAAGGGGGTCCCACCAGGGAGGAGTTCTGCAGGGAGCAGAACGAGTGCCTTACTCTGGAGGGTCTGCGGCGGCAGGCTGCAGACCAGGCAGCTGGTAATCAGTCCGGGTCACATCTGATCTACTGGGAGAGTGGTCTCCTATACAGTGAGCCTAAGGTTGCTGAGCCTGGGTCAGCCCGTGTGCTGGTGGTACCCCAGCGCTTCAGGACCTTCCTACTGGGTCTGGCTCATGACGTGCCTTTGGCAGGACATTTGGGGCAGGACAAGACCTTTGACAGGCTTGTCACCCACTTCTTTTGGCCCCAAATGCGAAGGCAGTCAGATGCGCACTGTAGGTCTTGCCAAACTTGCCAGGCAAGTGGTAAGAGTGGGAGGAAGGTCAAAGCTCCTCTCCAACCTTTTCCTGTAGTTGGAACACCCTTTGAAAGGGTAGGGATGGATATTGTGGGGCCACTGGATCCCAAGACAGCCATGGGCAACAGGTACATCCTGGTCTTGGTGGACCATGCCACCCGGTACCCGGAGGCAATCCCTCTCAGGACAACGACGGCGCCAGTGGTGGGCCGGGCGTTAATGGGGATCTTTTCCCGTGTGGGATTCCCCAGAGAGGTGGTTTCTGATAGGGGGACCAATTTCATATCGAAGTATATGACATCCCTGTGGAAGGAGTGTGGGGTAACCTACAAGTTCACCACTCCTTACCACCCACAAGGAAACGGTCTGGTGGAGAGATTCAACCAGACCTTGAAAGGCATGATCAAGGGTCTAACAGAACCCATGAGGCGTAAGTGGGACGTCCTCTTGCCATGCCTACTCTTTGCATACAGGGAGGTGCCTCAGAAGTCTCTTGGGTACAGCCCCTTTGAGCTCCTGTATGGCCACCCTGTCAGAGGACCTCTGAGTTTGGTAAAGGAAGGCTGGGAGGCAGCTCCCAGGAAAACTCCCCAGGATGTATTTAGCTACATGCTGGCCTTTAGAAACCAAACTGCCCGCTTCAGGAAACTCGCTCAGGCGAACCTAAAAGCAAGCCAGGAAGAAATGAAGAGATGGTATGACCAGAATGCCACTCTGGTCGAATTTCAACCTGGGCAAAAGTGTGGGTCATGGCCCCAGTGGCACCTTGTGCCTTGCAGGACAAGTGGACTGGGCCATATGAGGTAAAGGAGCGCAAAAGTGACGTCACCTACCTGGTGGATTTGCAGGCTCCAAGGAACCCTTTGAGGGTCCTTCACGTGAACCGCCTCAAGCCCCACTTCGAGAGGTCCGAAGTAAGTATGCTCTTGGCGACAGATGATGGGGTGGAAGAGGAGAGCGAGCCTCTCCCTGACCTCCTGTCTACCAAGGAGCATGATGGGTCAGTAGAGGGTGTGATCCTCTCCCCTACTCTGACTCAGGAGCAGCAGGGGGACTGTCGCCAGTTGTTGGGACAGTTCGCCCCACTGTTCTCTCTGACCCCCGGTGTTACTCACTGGTGTACCCATGGCGTGGACACCGGTGACAGCCATCCTGTGAAGCACAAGATTTACAGGTTGACTGACCGGGTCAGAGCCAGCATCAAGGAGGAGGTCTCTAAGATGTTGGCGTTAGGGGTGATTGAGCCCTCCCACAGTCCTTGGGCCAGCCCAGTGGTCTTGGTCCCAAAGGCTGCGGCGCCCGGTGCCACTCCAGAACTCCGGTTTTGTGTGGACTACCGTGGGCTCAATGCCGTCACCAGGACTGACGCGCACCCCATCCCCAGAGCTGATGAGCTCATTGATCGGTTGGGAGCTGCCCGGTTCCTCAGCACGTTTGATTTGACGTCTGGGTACTGGCAGATTGCCTTAACCGATGGGGCCAAGGAGAGATCAGCATTCTCAACCCCAGAAGGTCATTACCAATTCCGGGTGATGCCCTTTGGGTTGAAGAATGCCCCTGCCACCTTTCAGAGGTTGGTCAATCAGGTGTTGGTTGGGCTGGAGGATTTCAGTGCCGCCTACCTGGATGACATTGCTGTGTTCAGTTCCAGCTGGGAAGAACATTTACAGCACCTTGAGAAAGTGTTGAGGGCTCTGCAAGGTGCAGGCCTCACGATCAAGGCCAGTAAGTGCCAGATCGGGCAGGGTTCTGTGGTGTACTTGGGACACCAGGTAGGAAGCGGCCAGGTGGCGCCCCTACAACCCAAGATTGACACCATTCTGGCTTGGGAACCCCCAAGACCCAGACGGAGGTGAGAGCCTTCTTAGGTCTCACCGGTTACTATAGGAGATTTGTTAAGGGCTATGGCACCATCGTTGCCCCTTAACAGAGCTGACCTCTAAGAGGCAGCCCAGGAAAGTGATCTGGACTGAGTCCTGCCAGAAAGCTTTTGATGCCCTGAAGGCAGCCATGTGCACGGCGCCCGTGCTCAAGGCACCTGACTTCTCCAAAGAATTTGTCATGCAGACTGACGCTTCAGAGCATGGTGTGGGAGCGGTGCTCTCACAACTGAATGAAGAGGGCCTGGATCAGCCTGTAGTCTTCCTTAGCAGGAGACTACTTCCCAGGGAACAGAGGTGGAGTGCCATAGAAAGGGAAGCTTTTGCTGTGGTCTGGGCACTGAAGAAGTTGAGACCATACCTGTTTGGGACTCACTTCCGGGTTCAGACAGACCACAGGCCCCTCAGATGGTTGATGCAAATGAGGGGTGAGAATCCAAAACTGCTGAGGTGGTCCATCTCCCTACAGGGAATGGACTTTACGGTGGAACACCGTCCTGGTACAGAACACGCCAACGCAGATGGTCTGTCCAGGTTCTTCCGCCTTAGTGAAGAGAACTCCAATGGGGTTGGGTATTTCTCCCTACTTTCAGCTGGAGGGGACATGTGTTAGACTTGGCATCTTTTGGCGTGTTTCCCCTGACTTTTTGCTTTCTGACCTCCCGGTTTTGACTCTGTTTTTGCTGGTGTAATGATTCTGCGCACTTTCCTCACTGCTGTCCAGTGGGAAAGTGCAAGTGCTCCTGTATAAAATGCGTTATGGATTGGTGTTTCCATGATTGGCCTATTTGGTTTATGTGTCAGTCCCTTGTAAAGTGCACTGCGAGTGCCAGGGCCTATAGACCAAATGCTGTTGGTGGGCTGCAGCACTGGATTGTGCCACCCACGCAAACAGCCCGTAAAGTGTAACTCGGGCCTGCCAACGCAGAGCCTGTGCGCAGCCTGGGGCTGCCATGTCGACTTGGCAAGTGCACACACTTGCAAGTCCCTAAACCTTCCCTTTGCTACATGTTAGTCACCCCTAAGGTAGGCCCAAGGTACCCCTGTGGGCAGGGTGCGTTGTATGCGAAAGGTAGGACATGCCCGGGTGTGTGCGGCATGTCCTGATAGTGAATTACAGCCTAGTTCGTTTTTCACTATTGCAAGGCTACCTGTTCCCCATAGGCCAGAACGGGCAGTTTTGATTATTACAGCTTATAATCCTAACTGACCCCGGGAACATGGTAGAAATTCGAGTTTAGTATGCCTGGACTCAGAATGATAAAATGCATCTTTTAGTGAAGTTGGTTTTAACATTCTGTGTTTGAAAATACCACTTTTAGAAAGTGGGTATTTTCTTGTCTAACCATCCAAGCCTGCCTCTGCGAGGTTGTGTATTCCTTGTCTGGAGTGTGAGTGACAGGGGCTGGGGGATGCCAGGAGACAGGGTGAGTCAGCACAGGGCTGAATAGCACGATCTACATGTAGATGGGTGGGAGGGGTCGCACCTGGGCCCTGAATAGGACAGTGCCTTCCCTCCACAATGCTGGCTCCACCTCCTGTGGTGCGTCTGATGTCCCTGGCCTACTCACTGAAAGAAGGGACGGAGACTTGTCAACAAAGTGCTCCAGAACTGGTTTGGACTAGGCAAAGGCCTCTCTGCCTTCAGAGAAGAAAGGAATTTGGGATATAAATATTGGGGCCCTGACCCCATGAATTTAGATCTCGCTGGAATCAAGGAACCTGCCAAGACGAAGAGCTGGAAGAGCTGCCAGGAGGAGTACTGCCCCTTTGCTGTGTTGTTGCTTTGTTGGGTTGGCCTGCAGTTGCTGCTTTCGCCTTGGGCAGTGAAAGGACTGGACTGAACTTTCTACAAACTTGTGCTGAGTATCTCCAAGGGCCAGGAACCGAGCTGGCCTCCTGTTAAGAAGTCTCAGGGACTACAAAGACTTCACAAGCCTCTGGGTACCGCTTCTGGAACGCTGTTTCAGTCGCCACAGAGGAAGGGAACTGCAACCGACTCCGTCAACCGAATCCATCCCTGGCCGGTGACCTGTTTGCACCGCAGACCGCATTGCCCCGCTTCGCATCGCAACCCTGGTCTCACCGTGGGCGACGTCCGACGCCGCCAACATCGAGCCGCTGCTTGCACCGTGACCTGTGGGCACTGCAGTTCGCATCGCATCGCTTCACTGAACCAACCGGACCCGACCGACGCGGTCGCTGCAACTGGCTCAAGAGTCGAGACCGCACCGCATTTGGGGCACCGCTTGCACGTCTGCGACGCACCGCTCCGACTCGCACCGCTGTCCGACGCCAGCTCCCACACTCCGGCTTGGTCGCCTGCATCGCAACCTGTCAGCACCGCATCGAGCATCGTCTCACCCTGCATCGCACGCCTTGGACTCACCGACTCCGTCTGCACGACGCTCATCGAGCCGCTGCCTGCACCGCATCGAGGGACACCGCACCTTGCATCGCTCCGTCTTGCACCGCAACCGCGACGAACGCCGACCGGCTCGTACACTCCGTACCAGCCACAACGAGAAAGGTACTGTAACCGAGTCTGTTCACGACTCTGCTGGCCCGTATCGACGCGGTCGGCTGGAACTGTTAGACTCTGTGGTTTTCAGCATCACGGTAGGCTCGGACGAAGCTACCGACTCGTACGAACTTTGCTTTTGTGCTATTCCTGCAAAGAAGAAGTTAACGTATCAAGCATTCATTCGTAAAGTATAGTATTGTGGATTTTCGTCGTAATTGGTCTTGTCTTGAGTATATAAAATATTGGTTATTTTTCTAAACTGGTGTGGTGTCCGTTTGTAGTGCTTACACTGTATTACTGTTGGTTATGTGCAAATGCTTTACACACTGCCTCTGAATTAAGCCTGACTGCTCGTGCCAAGCTACCACGAGGGTGAGCAGGGGTTACTTCACGAGTGTAACAACCCTTACCCTGACTAGGAAGAAGGGTCCCTGCTTGGACAAAGGTGCAAGCCCTTGCCAACTAGAGATCCCATTTCTAACAATAATGCTAACGCAGTATTATTTATTTCTACTGCTTACGCTGTACATTATTTATCTTGCATACTGTCTTATGATCGTAACAGCACATTTAACTTACACGAGAAACAAGACTGTTCAATAAACCTTTTATTGAAACGCCCGTCTATTCTTTCTGTGTAACTTTGAGGAAAACTAAGTATGCACGATTGAGCTGAGTGAAATAGTTATCTATTGTTTCCACGACTCTGGGACACGTTCTGATTCTAAAGGGAAACAAAGTTGTCATGTTTTGTGGCTGCCAGAAACTACTCCCTTCTTGTTGTCAAGGAGTTTCTAGTGGCCTCTGAGCTAGCTGGCACAAGTAATTAAGTTTAATATACTCGATAGGGACATACTGACCTTAGTCCTATGTCAAACCTATAGGGGATATTATTCCAATGCGCAGAGCCTATTAGGGAAGTAGGAGCTACACTACAAAACCATCCTGGGGTGTCTGCGCTGTCAGGTGGAATAATAGCCGCAGGTTCAGGAATGTTTTGCGATCTGGAATTAAACCATTTTGGTTTGGATGGACCAGTGCAGCTAGGCAGGGGATCAGTCTATTAGCTATAACTTTCCCCAATATTTTGGAATCACAGTTTAAGAGGGAGAGTGGTCTATATGAGCTCACCTCCAGAGGATCACAGCCCGACTTGGAGAGTAGTGGTATCAGGGCTTCTCTCATGGTCTCCGCCAGGACTCCCCCTTCCGTAGCATCTCAGTACAGCTGGAATAACCTCCGTGACGATTTAATCTTGTAGGTGGAGTAGAACTCCATGATTTTTATTCCCAGTCACCTAATCTATTGCTGTACAAATCTCGTTGATTGTGATTGGCTCGTCCAGCTCCTGTCACTGTAGCACATCAATACGTGGCACTGGAATCTTGCTGATGTAGGCCCGGAGGGATGCACTGTCCGCCACTGCCACTGCAGTGTAAAGGGCTTTATAGTAGTCTAGGAATACTTTGTTAATATCTGTCTGCATATTTAACATGACCCCATTGTGGGAGTTTATAGCCCTTAATGGTGTCCTGTCCAATTCTCCCTTTAGAAGCCACGCCAACAAGCAACCAGTCTTATCCTCCTCTGATTGCTGTTTGGGTATATAGTCCTTATAATCTAGTCTGCCCAGTCTGTCTGACAGAGATCTATGTTCCTTCCTGAGATCTTTGAGTTCCTGTCTCCCAGCAGGGCTCACTACTGCACATACCTCCCGCATAGTATATTCCAAATGGGTACGCTGAGTTCGGATCGGTCCTGAGATGCTTGTATCTGGTCTAGGTAGGACCTGGCCTTGCAGTTCTGGCTGAACTGTTCCCATGGGGAGCAGGGTCAAGACTGATTTGCATATGACTGGGTCCAAACTGGAATGGCCTGGTGAGCAAAAAAATTATGGATTTAGGCCCAGTACTGGGGGCGAATGTTTGACATTGTTCAAAACTGTGTATGATTGTTGTTGGGGACATATAAAGCCACCATCGAGATCTGCACCTCATCTAGAATGCCTTTAGTCGTCACATACATATGCCAAGTAAATGGTGCCCACTATTTTGCCCCTCCATCGCCTAGTGAGTTGGGTCCGTCTCGTTGCCATCATGTGAGTCTCTTGCAACTATGCACTGTGGGTCTGTCTCCGTTTCAAGTACACGTAAATCTGGTGGCGTCATTTTGAATGGCCATCCCCCTCCCGTTCCAGTTGAAAACAACATTATATCCAGAACAGTACGATGCCATGCTGTAGTATGTGGTGTACAACCATACAGAATAAGTAGACAGTATGTAGATGAGTAGAGAAGGGAGCAACAGCAAAGGAAAGAGGGGCGAAGAGAGAAATAATGTAGAACAGAAAGGGATAGAGGGATTGAAGGAAATAAACAAAATCTGGATGAAGATTGGGCTGTAACTTTTCTTTTGGTAAAAAAAACTTCTGTTTACGCTCAAATTGGGATAATATAAGCTCAAAACGTGTTGCACAACGCGCCGTCTGGGCAGGGACAATTGGGAATAACGCGCTAATTGCATCAGATTTTCACAAATAGTGCATAATTGGGTGCAACTTGCTCACCCACTAATTTGCGAGTCCAGTGGCAGTGCCAGCTTTTGGCATGGGTGAGCTGGGCCCAGGCCCAGAGCAGCTAGATTTAGAGGAGTGCACATGTAGCTGAGCTCCCTTGCATAATGGTTTTAGTCCAGGTCACTGGTACAGTTCATTACCTCCAGGCAGTCTATAACATCTTGTTTTCTTTACTTTTCACAGTCTCCCTCTTCCCCTTCCTTCTACCTCTCAACCAGGCCCCCTCCCATGGAGTTTCATATGCAGTTTAGTAACTGAATAGTTGATTCAGGTGAGGGGCAAGGAGCAAATGTGTGTTCACATGCTGGTCATTGCTCTAAGCTTTTCAGCTAGGATGTGTCCTGTGAGAATAAAAGGACCCCACACTAGGATCACCAATGGGAGGGTGCGGCCGGGTAGGGAATGGATGGAGGAGGAGAATCGTGGGTTGCTGGGGGGCGGGGAGTAGGGTGTGCCAAATTTAGTTTTGCCCGGGGTGCTGTCTGAGGAAAAGCCTTCCCTGACCAATAGTATTACTAAATTGTCATTTGAGAAGCTTGTACGAGCACATTGTGGCCCAAATTTAGGTTTTGACCAAAGTGGGAATGTGCTCCTTGTGATCATCCATACCAAAGCCAGACACCACACCTTCAGAAATAAACTTGAAATATATATTTTTTATTTCAGAACATTTCATGCAACCTTTTCCTATCACGAGCTCACTGAGGTCATTCAACCTGCAGACCTGAAATAATGTCTAACATTCTTTCAGATGGTTAATAATTCCTTTATCAATCTATGGGAACAGAGAAAATGGATTTTGGGGAAATGGAAGAAGTGAGATGGGGAGTAAAGGAATTAACGAAGGAAGGCCCAAAAAGTGGAAGATAAATAATGTCAAGAGAAGTGAAACAAAGCAAGAATGAGAGAGCAAACAGTCCTGAATTGTATTGAGCAAGAGAGGTAAAAGGAAAAGAGAAAGAGGGATAAAAAGGAAAAGAGAACTACGGATAGAAAAAAGAGGATTGAAAATGAAGAGAGGAAGAGAAATCAAAGGGAAGCGTGAAGGACAGTATTAAGTGGAAAAAGGCAAGCAAGAGATGAAGGGATCAAAGAAAAGATTGAAGGAACATTTGAAGAGAAGAGGGAAAGAAGGAGAAAGAAATGGGGGTCAACTGCAATTGGAAATTAGAGATTAAAGGAAGATGAAAAAGACATATTGTAGCAAGGGACCACCGGGAAGAAGGGGCGGAGAGGATAGCAAGAAAAATAGAGCAAATAAGACAATGGAGGCGCGTTTACGATGGGAAAGAGTAAACAAAAATTACTCGATGGTAAGAGAAACAAGTATTGGCAAAACTGATAGATCTGGGTTTAGTGTGCCAACACATTCAACATTAGCACATTAGAGTAAGAAACATGAGTGCGAAACAGCTGGACAGGACAGAAAGCTATAGTTGTAAATTAGTCCCTCATGCAGGTCATTGCAAGCACTCAAGTGGAGACCCCCAAATAGCCAATAGGATTAGGTGGGAGATTAATACTCCACTGGCCAAAGCCAAGACGTTTGAGAAGTCTAAAGCCAATGGCTGAAAGAGTCTTGATGAAGAAGGCCAATGTCTGAAAGGCATGAACCCTAAACCAATTCTATGTATATCGCTAGAAACAGGTCCGTTGACACAAGATCCTGGCACGAGTAGCCACTTGTTCATAAACAGCCTCTCCCTAAGATTCTTGGTCCAAATTGTCACAGAATTACTACCTATTCCAGGGTTACAAGACTTTCAGAGACTTAATGACTGAATGACCATACACAAACATTCAATAATACACTCTGTTCTATGAAACTGATCGGTTATTAGAAACATCCAAAGAATTTCCTTGGCCAGGGCTCCTAAATTGGTTTACCGGTACATAATACTAAGCCAACTGCAGTGTCCCAACAGATAGAAAATAAACAACGGTTCACTTTTGATCTCAGTGATGCATTACTGTTACAAGCACAGTTCAATTGTTCCCCTAACCTAAGTGAGATACCGGACAGCACTTGGACTTCTGTAAATCTGCGGTCCCTCCACTTCCATGATGTTTATCTGCCGCAGACAGGCTTCCACTAGGACCGGGCGGAATTTCAATTATGCCAGAGTAATTGGAGTAATTTCAGTAATTCCGTGTTACTCTTTGAATGTGGAATTACCAATAATAATGCAATTACTCCTATTTGCATAATTTTGAGTACTTTTGGGGAAAACAATGCAAGCTGCCGTGGTCTCTTCCAGTTCTCCTGCATTTAACACTTTTTATTAGCACAAAATGCACCCTTGTGTCCATTTTGGATGCAAGGGTGCATTGTGTGCTAGGAAAATAGCGCTAAATGCCGAGAGTTAGTTGGGGAAAAATCCTACCCCGAGCATATTTAGCAAGCCATAGCTATTCATGTTCCCTTACATTTAGTGCTATTTCTTTGCAAAAAAATGCATTCTCGTTCCAAATTTGGCAAGTTGTAGATAATTTTTTAGGCTGAATCGAAGACAATAAAATTCTTTCTCAATTCCAAGCAGGGTTTTGCTCAAAAACAAGCACAGTGGACCATATGTTTAGATTCCAGCTCATGAGATTGAAGCATGGTGGATCTTGGCAACAGGAGCCTTTATGTGGCATAGGTTGATCTGAAAGCTGCATTGACATGGTACGCAGAGATAGATTGTGGTGCTTACTTAGGGAGCTAGTTTTCCCTGCTGCCCTTCTAGATATAATAGGGTGCTTACATACCGATAAAAATGAGCAAATCAGATGGGGTACAAATGGGGAAGTAACAGATCACATAAAGGTGGATAGAGGGGTTCGGCAAGGATGTGTTCTTCCCCCAACGTTATTTCTCCTCTTTATAAATGTTTGTGTGG
Source organism: Calotriton arnoldi (assembly GCA_963921515.1). Classification (NCBI taxonomy): domain Eukaryota; kingdom Metazoa; phylum Chordata; class Amphibia; order Caudata; family Salamandridae; genus Calotriton; species Calotriton arnoldi. Next base: position 979,540 of record CAWUFW010005039.1, read on the forward strand.
ATTTCTTACTGAACTGTAACAATGTTTCCATAACCTTAGGACGCACAAAAACTCCAGCTCTATTGTTTGCGGATGATACCCTCTTAGCGTCTAAAACACCTCAAGGTATTGAGATCCTTCTAGCCATGTTTAAATTGTTCTGTACCAACCATGGTTTGGACATCAATACCAAGAAAACTACATTTATGGCCAAACATCCACATAGGCACTTTAGAGGGGTCGTAAGCTTAGAAGGTGTGAACCTCGAGAGAGTCTTGGACTTGATTATTTGAGAAACTGACTCTCTAGTAGTAGTTCTTGGACAAGCCAGATCATGAAGAGCACACTCACTCTAAATCATAGTGCGACAGCTATATTGAGCTTTGCTAAAAGCACCTCCCTCCATCTTGTTTCGCCCCTTCTAGAAATATGGAGAGCGCAAGCTGGGGCTGCCACAGTGTACTGGGCTGAATTTTGGGGATATTGTATCATCAACGCTCTGGTGATATGATTTCTGAAAATAAATTCCTGAGGGCTGCCCATAAAATCCCCCAAAGTACACTATTAATCTTCAAACTTGACCTCGATATGCAGGCTATTACTCCTACAGAAAGACTTAAACCAGTTCTATATTGGTTAACGATTTGTCGTGTAGTTCCCACTAATCTGTAGGACCTGTGCGTTTGTTGGACAACATAAACTTGGGGCGAGGTGCCCAGACTGATTCCAAGTACCGCTAAAGGATATGTTGGCCTAAAGAGCAGCTAGCTCACAGTGCCACCATAAGCCCCCCTAACATTACCAGGGAGCGAATAGTTTCTGACAACCACTGAACATGACAACCCTGACCCCTCAGGAATCGTGGTAACAGATCAGAATCGTTTCGCTCAGTCACTCGTGCTCAGAGAAATTTACAAAGAATACACAGTGGGACATTTTCAATATATTTATTGAACCAATGTTATTCTTCTATAGAATACATGTGCTGCGATAATCAGTAGACCGAAGCAGATGAAAGGGATTACAAGCACCAAGAGAGTAAATAGTAGATACAGTTCTGCAATGGTGCTAAACAGTGTATATATGCAGGCAAATGATACAAGGCAGTAATCAGGTGTACTCCTACCATGCAAACCCTACTCCATGTGTACCTAGAGTGTGTGAAGGTGTGAAGGGACGATCCAACTCCATTACCTGGCGGGAGAGATTGTAGGACCCCTGTCTTGGTCACGGACTGGACACCCCTCACAAGATGTCAGACTGCTGCATAGTAAAGTCTCAGCATGCAGGGACCCTCGGTGTCAGCTGAAGTGCCTCCTCTGCTAATCTTTGGGATGCTCATTATTTATAATAGGAAGCATCCTTGTGATGTACTCATAGATAAGCAATGTTATGGATATGTAGATAGCCCTGTCACCCCGTGGATGACGATAGAACGACATTTGTACATTGTGCGTAAAGAGGCCTTGTACATGGTGTTTGAGGAATCGTGATAATGTTATGCAAAGCTAGTGTGTGAACAGAAGTAGTTTCAGAGAAACTAATTCAACAGTGGCAGACATGCAAATATGTGCAAAAGGTCACAGCAGAAATGTTATTGTGTAAATGAGGCCATTGTAAGAAAATGTGCAGCTTCGCTACTTGGGCCTAACCCAGGGATAGAACACCGACTCCTCATACTTAGGGTTGATATATAAAAGCTTTCTAAAAAAGGCACCATGCCATAATGAAATGCAACTAAAAAGGTCTAACACCACTATTTAAAAGCATCTAAAAGCAAGCTTCCCTTTAAAATATGCATAAAAGCGATTTAAAAGTCATTATACTGTTTAAAACTCGAAGCACTCAGAAAGCCATGGTGCCTAGCAAAGCAAAAAAATATTGTTTGAATCATTTTGTTTAAAAATGGGCCAAATCATTCCCACCACACGGAAATGCCAATTGTTTATGTGTTCTGAGTGGTAGTCGCAACATTGCTGTCACAGGCAACTGCAGACACCGTTCCCAGGGGAGCACCTCAAAGCGTGTTTATGGAGCAAAGGTGATTCCATCCAGTTCCCACAGCAGCCGCTGAGGGAGGGACTGCATCCTGTAAGCGTATCGCAGAGCCGGTGTCCAGTTCACAAGGAGCCAAAGCATCCCAGGGTGGCTCGAAGAATGCATTCATTAGCAATGGTTATGCTGAGGACAACAATAGCCATGGGCCTTTAAGGGGTCCATCAGCACTTCAATGTCCAGCGGCGCATTGAATTGCGAATCGAGTCATAGATCCAATATGCATTCATGGCTGCATAGGAGGCGGCAGAATATAGGGTGTACTCATTGAAGCCAAATAGGCCTGAAAGATAAGAACCAGTGCTCATTTATTTCTCGAAGCCGGGGTGTGCCGAAGCAGTGTATCATGCGCTCACGGCATCTTAGCACCACCAGTGCGGTCTCCATTCCGTGTTGAGCTGGGACGTCCATTGCGGAGCAGAAAAATTTAAATAAAAATTTCTGCCACAAGTAGCAGGACAGACCTCCAAAAACGCTTCCCAACACGGAGTGTATGAAAGATGGTATAACTCTGAAAATCGTCTGAAAGGTGCTAACCAGTCTAGAGCGAACATAGTTTAAAAAGTGTGCTATTCTCTTCGTATCAGACATTTTAAAGATACGGTGGACCAGCTCCCCAGAATGCAGTGGAAAGTTAGTATGGAGTAGAGTCTGTATCTCGGACGAGGACCTTGCAACCTGGAGATCAAAGATCTCTCTGGCTGATGTTAAGGCCGCATCTTTTTGAAAAAGCATGGCTTTCAGTTTTCCCAGAGAATCAAAGCGTATGTTGGAAACTTTTATCGAAGGCCATAGCGTTGCCTCCCTAACTGTGCGGGCAGGTGGAAACAACACTTGTGTGCAACACGTGTCTATGGAATTAACCGTTACCAGATAAACGATGCGTGGTTCCATTCTGCAGCAACCTTGATCATTCAGCATCAAATAGCTCCCATTCAAGAGCAGTTTGAAAACCAGATTAATCAAGGCAGCCAGTGAACCCTTCAGATAAAAAGACAAGTTTTTGACCAAAGCATTGCATGCCCCATGAAGTGAACTGTCATTGCATACTAAGGATCCGCTCAAACCATTCTCACAGTTTGAACTGCTGAGAAAGACTTCAGTGTCCCCGTTCCTGCATCTATACCTGAATGGTAATTCTCAGTATTCATGCCCATAACCTTCACCTAGCACTTCATATCTGCCTACTTCGTGGTATTGCAGACAATATTAGAACTGGAAAGTCGTGACCGGTAGGGTAATGTAACCATGGACTATCCAGTCTGTGGATGGTGTCCCAGCCACGGTGAAAGGTAATTGGTCTAACTTTTCAATGTGCAACATGGTATATTTTGCATCTCTTTGTGCCATAAATGTCTGTCTTTCAGTTAGATCTTATGCAGAAAACAGACTTGTGCTTTTGATATAACGCCATCACACGTGGCCAGAATGTAATGTTTGAAGTGTCCAGCTTAATGTTCCAATGGACCATAGTTGTGATTGTCCATGTTGTAAAATAGACATATCTTGCTGTATTATGTCAATTGCAGAAGATACTATGTTGCCCAGTGAATAAATTCTGGATTTTAACGTGGTCATACCGTTGTCAATCACAGCCAAAGCTTTTTCTAAATTAACCCTATCAACCTCACGCAGTCTCTCAGCAGCTTACCGTTGAGAAACTTTTCACAAGTCATTGAATATTGCATACAAGAAGTGCTTTTCACATGGGTCCCGGAGACCTGACAAGAAATCCCTGAGATCCATGTCTCTAGAAAGAAGGGAAAAGTGTTTCTTCACCTGAGAGAGTGTTGAGGTTTTTAGCCAATCAAGGCACAACTTCCCAACACTGTGTGATGTCACCACCCTGAGTGTTCTGATTGTACATATCGCTGATCAGGCCTATTGATCCTAAACCCTTCGGTGTTGCCCAGGAATGTAGATTGACACCCATTTGTGTCCACAGGCCAAACCAACCATCCCTTCCATTTGGGGTCTGATGAATTGTAAGAACCATTTCGTATCATGGTTTCAGGTGTGTCCTCACAGTAGTGTGTGAAATGCTGCAAGTTCTCAAAGCATGATAATGCAGGAATACGAGGTGTGTTCAAATCCTTCACCTTGGTTATTTCAAGACAGGGAGTCTGTTGCACTGTTTTATTCATGAAAATCATTTGGTGTGGTATGAGGTATGCTCTGAACAAGGCCTCAGTTCCCTGAACCTGCAAATCTTTTATCCTGCAGACAGATTTTGGGTCTATGGTGTCTTTCCAAAAGTCGCAACCCTGTGCAGACAGTTGGGAAATAAAGGAAGCAGAGTATATCAGCTTGGTGTTTGTAAGCATATTTTTCTTTGCAGGTGTAGGTGCAAGCCTATAGTAGTAAGAGGTTGGGTCTGATGTGTCAAAACCAGAAAAATAAGCAAACTTTTGTGCGAATGTTTTTCAACTACCTTTCGGTGGTGATGGACAGTGTTCATATTGAGTGTAATTGTAAACAGCACGTGGGATACTAGCTTTGTGTAAGAAGTGGTGACCATAATGTTAATAGCAAAACATATCACCAAAATTTGATGTTGCATCATACAATTCATCAGAAGAAAATGCAGCTGATTGCTCTGGATCTGCCAGCAAGTTGTGCACTGTTTCAATGTCCCAATCATCAGAGAAAGTACAAGAGTTGATGAACTCATTTAAGGAAATTTTAAACAAATATGGTATTTGTAAAAGTTCAGTAGGACCATACACATCATACGATACCCTGTCCAACACAATCCCTTCTGGAACTGAAACTGCTGTAATGTTCACCAGGTTCAGGTCCCTTAGTTCACGGTGCATGATGCATGTGGTTTCAGAATCAAGCTCACAAGTTGTACTACAGAGTGTTCTGGGAGATAGTGTCTTTTCAGAAGTAGGAAAAAGACAGTCACCAAACCAATCCAGAAGACCGGGAATAGTAATCCAATTGTAATCCAAAAGTGTGACCAGGGAGTAAGAAAGTATGTCTTTTTCAGCCAAAGATAGAGAGCATGCACTTGTAGCTTGAAAGGGAGAGACAGTGGTATCTCAGGTTCACTCGAATCTGATGAGATGTTGCCATAATGCAGAAAGTATCCAGATGCCGTCCTGTCTATTTTTAGCAGCTCAACAGGTTTTGTAGAACTGGAGATGACTCGATCTGTGGCATATTCACATAGCCGTCATCACTTTTACGAATTGGAATTTGTATTTCTGTACTCATTGACTGTACAGTTGTAGTTGTTTCAACAGGAAGAAGTAATACTTAATTGTTGTTTACATTTTCTCTTTGGAGAGGGGAATCTTCTGTAGTTATTAAAGCTGCCATCTGAACTTCCTGAATGGTAGAGAGAGGAGTGCTGCACCTACCCAGGAGCCCACTCGGCCTACTGTTGAGAATTGGCAACATAGTGTGGTTTGATCAGATCAATTGAGACAAACCAATTGTCTTGGCGGCCGGCAAGAGGCGGAAGAAGTACAGTTCTGGTACCTTCGACAGCCAGGACAGGTAAAGGCACTCTGTAAGATGGCCCAAATTCTTTCTTGTACACAATTTTTTCCCTAACCAGATTCCCAATCTTCAGGATCCAGCCAGGTCTTTCCGGAACAACCTTCACTTGGACGTTGCTTTGTGCGCCCCGGAATTCATTGAGTGCCTGTAAAACAGCCAAACATTCATTGATGTCAAATGGTATTTCTGCCACCACTGTGCTGACATTATCAAGATCTGGTACCCACATTCTCACACCAAACAGGATTTCAAATGGAGTACGACCACCCAGGGATTATCTTGTCATGTTATTGAGTGCCCTCTGGACCCCATATGGGTGGTTGCCCCAACTACGACCTGAGCCTAATACCTTTGCTGTTAAGGACTGCTTTAAGTCACTGTTTTTCCTCTCAACTATCGAATTTCCCTCAGGATGATAGGGGGAGGAGTACCGCAGGCCACACCCAAACTTCCCATGGCTTCTTTGTAAGCTCAAGAGCTAAATGCTGGGCTCTGGTCAGAATTTAGTGTGCCAATTGCATATGTCCTGATGAAGACTCGCAAATCCTTTGTAACAGTTTGAGCATCAGCCGAGCGCTGTGGCCAAACCCACAGGAATCTGGAGCATGAATCCACTGCCCCTATGATGTACTTGTAAGCCCCATCTGAGTGTAAGGGGCTGCACTGATCCAAATAAATGACTGCTAGAGATTTATCTGAGTTCAATAGAGGTGTCTGTGGTGGACATGCTATGGTTGAGCCTTTCATCTGCTGGCAGATGTCACATTTAAGGATGAATGGTAAGGATGATGTTTGGTAAGACCAGGACACCAATAGCGCTGCTTCAGTAATGAAACTGTACCCGCAACCCCTGTGTGTGCTGAACCCAGACCCTCATGTGCAGCTAGTCTTACTCCCAATCTGAGATCAGTATTTGGTATTGCTCTATCCCCCACTCCTGGAATCTGAGCATATGGAATTTTTTGTGTATCTAACTTGTAGGAGTAAGTGAGCGGAAAGCCTTTCGGCAGGTGTGTGTCATTGCACGAGGCATTTACAGCCAACATAATGTCTCTGTCTGATCTCGTGCTACAACGAGTGATTGCAGCAACGGCAGCAGTGCAAACTGCTGCCTTAGCATCTTCATCAGCCATGGAATTCCCTGCAACATGAACGCCAACACGTTGATGACTCAATGTATGGATAACATGAGCCCGTGGTAAGCATTCTTTCAGCTTTGCCACCTGCTCTCAAAGCAGCTTATGCTTGATTGTGCAACCCTTGGAATCTCAAAATCCATTCTGGCCCCAAAAGCGAAGGTATTCATTATAGGACTGGACACAGTAATATGAATCACACACAATGAGTGTGGGAAATCCATGATCCATACTTTGTAGTGCCAGTATCAGGACTTTGAGTTCTGCCAGATGCGCTGTACAGCCCCCTAGGGACTGCAAGCGTGTTTTTTCAGGACCAAACCTTCTGTCATGCATGCGCCCCTTTGCGATTGAGCATGCTGCAGAATATTAGTGTCTAGTCCCAACGGCAGGCTCAGCAGATCCATCAGTGTAAATGATGCAATTGTATCGATCTAGAGGCATTATTTCATTTGGCAGAGGATATTCTTGTTCATACTGCAGGAATGCCTGCCTTTGTAATATAGAATCGAATCTGTAATCTGCATCTGTTGCAGTGAGAGAGTTAGCCCATTGAATCCATTGTGGATATAATGCTTTGGCATATGGAACGCTTGCTTTTGTAATGGCCTCTAAGGTGAGTACCGGGGTAATGACAATTATGCATTTCCCCTGTGCTAGTGCTCTCTCTCTCTCACTACAGCAGTCTGTACCACAGTGAGAATGTTCTCAGTGGGTGCAAGATGCATCTTAGCATTTGTGTACAAATGAGATTTGTATGCAATAGGTACTTTATCACCCTTGTTGAAAGTGATATAAGTGTACCAGGTCAGTCAAGCCACTACGCAGGTCACCAGGTTTGTTGTGTTTACACGTGTGTGTAAATGTTTGGAAGCTATCATGTCAGTTTGTACAGAACGTAAAATGTTTGTATGTTCCTGTATCCAATGGTTGATTGAAAGATCAGGTCTAATCAAGTCGTAGAACGTTTTTACTCATTTTGATTAATCCATAATGTATGTTCTACTAAAATTTAAAAATCTTAAAATGGATTGTAGTCTTTTCAGAGTCTTTGGAGGTTGAAGCAACAAACATTTTTCTAAAAATGGGCCGCCAGGCTTTTGCCTTCACTTGACAACTCGTATCCCAGAAACAGGACATTGAGTTGGGCAAGTTTTGATTCTTTTTAAATTAAATTTGTAGCCACTGAGCAAACCCCAGAATTATGCAGTCTACTCTGGTCAAGTGTTCCATTAATTCATCATCCATCTACAGAGGACAATGCCGCCTCATCAAAATTTTGAAGTATCTCTGTCACTCTGGCTGAAAACAGCCCAGGGCTATTTTTATATCCTTGAGAAAAAGTTGCAGTTGTGAGACTAGTGCTGAAAATGCTGTCAAATAACTGCTTTCAGGCGCTATATTTTGGCAGAAAAATCCATTTGAGATATCTAGTGCTGTTTTGTATTTTTTCCGCACAATGTTATTTATTTGGGCGGCACTGTGTGCATTTTGTACTGCGAATGTGCGAGTAGCTGTGTTTAAATGTCTGTAGTCTAAGACTATTCGGTATGGATTTTCCGGTTTCATTACAGGAATCAAGGGATTATTCATTGAAGAGGTGCAATGTTCTAGGATTTCCCTAACTTGTTTTTTTTGCTTCATTCTTTATTGGGTACTGTCTCTTTGGATGAGGAACTGGTTTTAATGAGATTTCGTGATGAGATGACTCCTCATCCCACCCAACATGATTGCGGTAAAGTGCAGGAGCTAGCGCTAACGCCCACTCCTTGACGTTTGAATGTTTAATAGATTCTGGAATGAGGTCAGAGAAAGCAGGTAAAATTACCGTTTGCTCCATTTGGCACTCCATTGCGAACTCAGGTGGCCAATCCTTTTCAGCCAAAAGAATATTGTAACCAAATGTCAAGTTCTCCCAGAAGAGAGCCTTGATATTCTCAGGTATGCCCCCCTCCAATTGGAGTGTTATTTTGTATAAACGATGGGGGACACTTACCCTTGTATCAGGTGTTTCCACCATGATATGCTCACTCAGCGCTTCTACTGCCAGATAATCCATCAGGCTCCGGCAAGCTATTATGACTTCTGCCACGCTGTCCAGCATTGTCACTGCCCATTCCCCATTCAGAAGCTGAGTCCTGAGTAGCCTGAGCATGTCTTTTTTTTTATCCCAGTTACCTTCTTCTTTTTGAATTGAGGTTTAGGAGTCTTTTGTTTGTCCTCTTTTTTAAGGATGTTGACTGAGGTGCGATGTGTTTCCCTTTTCGTCTTCACATGCTCTTCTGAACTGCGCTTTGACCATCCACCTGACTCCGAACATGTATCGGATGAATCCTGAGATGAACGAGAGAAACGTGTATCAGTATCCTGATACCTGTCAGGCTTTCTAATATTATCACTGTTTCTCAGGTTATATTTATTTTCAGTGGTTTCCCGTTGAGGAGACAAACCCCGTGATGGTGTCTTGTTAATTTTTTTGTTTATTATCCCATTTCTTCTTAGAAGAATCGGGTGCTTGCTTAAAGTTATCTTTTTCAGAATGACTCTTAACCTGTGGTTGTCCAGGTCTGGCTCCAAAATTATCTCTACGTAGCGTAGGTTTCTTTGATACTTTTAGGCAATTCCTGCTCCTGCTGGGCAGGAGCGAACTCCCTCAGGCGTTCGTGAATTGCTAATGCTGTTGCCTCCCCTTTTATGTTTCTCAACATAATGGTGGATACTGCGACAAAATTGCACATCAGTTTCATCCCTAAGTCCAAGGCAGGTGCTGTTCTGTACTCATTCATAAGCTGTTTCAATACCTCAGGTAAGACATCCAGGGAACGGGTACCAGGAGTTCTGGTGTACACGGCAGCAAAGACTGTACCCCAAGTGGCACAATCTTCCACCGGGGGAGCCATCCCCATTGGCAAGCAATTTGTTAAAATTCTGTGTTTTTGCTGTGGGCCCGTATGGGGAAAAACTGCTTCAAGCTGGCTTGTTTTTGTGCTATCCAGACGGAATTTGCTCCCGACTGATGGGAGTCTTTCCCATGATGACATTCAGCGTTTGCGGGCTGATACCAGTGGTAGCCAATTGTGGTTGTGCAGCCTGAGAAGTCCGCGCAGGATTAATTGTGAGTGTTCGCATTATGAACTGTGTAAGATTTCTGTAAATCTTTACTAAATCTTCGTATGGTGTTGTTAATTTTGCTGCATCTAAATTAGCAATATTTGGATGCGGTGTATAAGCAGCTAAGACCGGGCAAGACGCTCCTTCTTTATTGAGCAGACCGAGTCTCACGTTTTCTATGATGTGTGGGAGGGCGCCTTTAAACCAATTTATGCGTTCTTGGTAAGTTAATGGTATTTTTATGTCCACATATGAAAAGTATTCCTCTGCTGTTTCATCTTCAGTGTATGTGTGAAACAATTTTGTGAGTGCAACTGCAGCCGGGCATGTAACCCAAGAGTAGAATACCTCTGTTCTGTATGCTTTGTGTGCCTCGACCACGAAGGTAATGCCTCCACTTGTTGCCGGTAGACCATATTGTAGTAATTTCATAGTAACTGCATGTCTGCAATTTTCTGTAATATTTAGAGTAACTACTTGTTGTCCATTGTTATCACCGATATCTCTGTTTACGGACATAGTTTTGAAGAAAAAGGAAATTAAGTAAATGAATATATAGAGATAGGGTAAGCACAATGTGGGATTTTTTTTTGTCCTACAAGCTTGAATAACCTACAGCCAATACATAGGGTATACCTATTCAGCTGAGGCAGATTTTCCTTCCCACCACAGACATCTCCAGTTTGGAAGTGGGTAGGGGTCTCTGAGAAAAGCACAACTGAACTACTCAGACAGACCATTAAATAAGAACCCAACCAACCTTGGCGGCACCATGTCATGTAGTTCCCACTAATCCGTAGGACCTGCACCTTTGTTGGACAACATAAACTTTGGGTGAGGTGCCCAGACTGATCCCAAGCACCCGGGCAGGATATGTTGGCCTAGAGACCAGCTAGCTCATAGTTCCACCATAAGCCCCCTAACCTTACCAGGGAGAAAATAGTTTCTGGCAAGCACTAAACATGACAACCCTGACCCCTCAGGGATTGTGGTAACAGATCAGAATCTTTTTGCTCCGTCACTGTACTTACTTGTGCTCAGAGAAATATCCAAAGAATACACAGTGGTACGTTTTCAATATATTTATTGAACCAACATTATTCTTGTATAGAATACATGTGCTGCAATAATCAGTAGACAGAAGCACGAAGGGAAGTAAGAGAATGATGAAAATGGGAGACAGGAAGAAGAATCAACGTGAACACAAAGTGATTAAATGAAAGACAGAAAGTGGATAAAGGGTAAAAAATAGAGATTTGAGGGAGATTTTCTCTAGTTAGTATGAGCAGCATGAATATTACCAAGCAAGTCTGTAATGCCATCAAGGTTTCTCGTGAAGGATCCACTGTGCAACGAAATTGTCCCATTCTTAGACATTTTCACCTAACCCCATTCATCCTCGTACAGTGGACTTACATTTTAGATTGATATCTGAGCATATGTTTACTAAGGAATTAGAAGGATCCTTACAAGCTTTCAGATTACAGACTGACAAAGTCACAGGAGTTGCCATATTACCAGACCTACTGCCAAGATGTGCTTTGCTGTGATCAATTGGGAAGTTATTGAATGCAATTTAATAAAAGAAAAAAAGAAAACTATAAGAGTGTGCAAGATCAAACAAAAGATTGTGTGCACCAGAAACTGAAGTGACTCAAGAAGAAAGTTCATCAGATAGAAGGGACTAGGAGAAGACATACGGGGGAAGCAGTGGCCAGCAAGATTAAGACTCTGGAAAAGTTCCCCACTAGTTTTCCATCTCTGTCTCCATGCACCAAGTTATTGTTAAGTGTTAAGTATTACGAATACTGCTGTGAGAAAAACTGTCACAATTTTAAGCCATTGAGAAATGAGGACGCTATGCCATTTGCTGCTGTGCTTCCCTCTGGGCTGAATTTTAATTAAAATTATGAGCTAACAGTAGTGTATGGGCTAAACACAGCATCACCTCCTTCGGCTTCCGCTTTGTCTCCAAATTCCAACCGCAGTACTGGCACTCCATATGTAGCCAGAACTGTAGAATAGGTACAGGCCAGTTACTGACCTTGCTGCAAATTATCCTAATACAAGATGCAACTTTATCTCTGTATGCTTCCTGATGTTGTGAAACACAGAACTGAGACTGTATTCCACACAACTAAACGTTGTTGACCCTCATACAGTCTTCCTGTATAGCCATGCGTTATTATTATTTTTCTGCGACTCAACAGGTTCACTTCTAACTCCAGATATGCCAAAAGCATATATTTTCAACTGGGGTTGTTGAGAAGCAATTATGTCTGTAAGGTTAAGGTTCATGTGTCAGGTAAGAGACAGATTGAAGCTTTATTTGTAGAAGACCTCAGTCACACTTACACGCCAGCTTTCCCATCATCCAACTGCCAGATGCTGAAAGGTTCCACACCCAAACTTCCAACCCAGGACACCCCAGTGTTGTTGTGCAACATGAAAGTCTAAAGTGCCGCAAATATCAGGTTCTGGTTTAGGTGCCCAATTCAATGGGCCTGATGCACAAAGATGGGCGTATTAGTAGGTGCCACTTATTCTTGCAGTAGTCATGGCTTACTCAAGAAATTTCCAGAGTAAGTCAGGAGTGCTCTTGGCTTACGTCCAGCTTACTCCTGGAAATCAGGAGTATTACAAGAGTAAGCCACAGTGATATCTTTGTGAATTGGGCTCTGGATTTTCTTCGGCAAAGTGAATTGTTGCTGAAACTTCATCATCTTGATTTGGTGATGGTGTTGGTATTTGGGCCTCCGTTAAAGTCCTGTGCACATGTGCATCATGACTGCAGGGGTTGATAGCCTCAGCTGGGGTCTTTTGCTGTGTATATGAACATCATTAGTGTTGGGTGTGCTATACGAATCAGGAGGCTTGTGTACATCATACGTTTTGGAAGTGGTGGCTGTAGCAGGAGTACTGTGTATATGCGCGCCATGCACACTAGAGTATTGAAGACTTCGGTCGACCTTTGTGTAAATGTGCATCACGGATGTGGTAGCCTCAACTGTAAGCTTCTGTACATCATGAGTTTTAAGTGGGGTTTTCCAGTGTGAGATATCTGTACATCAAGAATGTTGTGTAGTGCAGCCTCAAAAATTTCTTGTACATCATACATGTTGCTGCTATAGTCTCGATTGGAGGTTTGTGCATTGGTGAAAAGCCTGGCTTGGTGATTTTTTGCATTGTTCTAAAATCAGATTGGCCGTAGGACTACATTTAAAAACCTATCTGTGGTGTCCATGAAACGCAAGGCAGAAGTTTATCTAGATTTACAAAGTTTTTTGGTGCCAGAAAGAATGTAGCATGGAAAGAGGCTTAACTGACTTAAAGCCCAGAAAGATGGCTCAGAATGGGAATACCAGAGTACCTGTTTTATCTGAGCAAAATACCAACAAACTGGTTGTGTTTCACCTTTCAAATAAAATAGTTTGATGGACCATCTATGTAAATTTTTAAATTTCAGGTTAGGTTATTCTGGAATTTTCTATATGTTGTGCCAAATGTTGACGTATACAAAAAAATATGGATGGAATGGTTGAATTTGTCTCAGCAACTGATATTTACTCGTGCCTCTCCATAGACCGTTGTTATTTTGAATCCCAAGCCACCTCAGTTTGGACCCAGCCATATGCAAATCACTCTTGACTGTGCTGCAATAACGAACAGTCTAGCCCGAACTGCCAGGCCAGGTCCCCCCTGAACCGGAACAAAATCAACCCAAGACTGATTTCGTCCTGGTTGGGGCTCTTCAGTCGGGTGTCGCTTGGCTCTACTGGCACAGTGAGCACAAGACCCATCTCTGGGCCTCGTGCTCACTGTGCACCCATGTGTTTCAATGACTACTGAATGATGGGTTGGAACTACCCGAACAGATTGCCAGTGGTTATACTTATTGTAAGCATTCCTCCGGTCCGGTCACCTTTTGTATGTTTAATGTTGGTGTACAGAATTCCTGGCCCTGCATGACTCTCTTTCTCTAATAAAATAGCTTGTCCGGTTTTAACTATCAATTTCCCTTTAATCAAAGATAAAATTCAACCTACTGCTCACACTGCAAACTCACATCTCATGCTTTAGTGCAGCACACTGTTTTTAAAGAGCTCCAGATGATTTTTGTTGACATGCAAGGTTCAGCTTTTGAACTAAGGTGTTCTAAACGCATCACTTATATTAATAAACTTCATCAGATATTGGTCTTCCTGTTTTCAAGTGTGTTCAGACCCCCTTTTAATCGGTAGTTGCTAGTGAACAGCGAAAGTCAATCAATCAATCAATCAGGGGTTTGTAAAGCGCGCTACTCACCCGTGAGGGTCTCAAGGCGCTGGGAGGGGGGGGGGGGGCAGCTCGATCAGTCGAAGAGCCAGGTCTTGATGTCCTTCCTGAATGTGTGCAGGGTCGGGGCACGTCTGATGTTCGCAGGGAGATCATTCCAGGTATTGGCCGCGATGTATGAGAAGGCTCTTCCCCCTGTTCTGTTTCTGCGGATGCGTGGGACCTCTGCCAGGGCGAGTTCGGCGGAGCGGAGGTTCCTCTTGGGTACGTGGAAGGATACTCTCTCGTTGAGGTATTTGGGCCCAATGTTGTTGAGGGATTTGTAGGCGTGGGTGAGTAGTTTGAAGGTGACCCGCTTCTCCAAGGGGAGCCAGTGGAGGTCTCGTAGGTGTTGGGTCATGTGTTCGTGACAGAGAGCCCCGAGGATGAGTCTGGCTGCGGCGTTCTGGATGGTTTGGAGTCTGTGTAGAAGGGTTCTGTTGATTCCGGCATATAGGGCGTTGCCGTAGTCGAGTCTGCTGGTTATGAGTGCGTGGGTGACGGTCCTTCTGCAGTCGGGGGAGATCCATTTGAAGGTCTTGCGGAGGATGCGGAGGCAGTTGAAGCTGGTGGAGGCGACGGCGTTGATCTGGCGGTTCATGGAGAGGGTGGAGTCGAGGATGATGCCCAGGTTTCGTGCATGGTCTGTAGGGGTGGGTGGGTTGCCGAGGGCGGAGGGCCACCAGGTGTTGTCCCAGGCGGATGTGCAGGGTCCGAGGATGAGGACTTCGGTCTTCTCTGAGTTGAGTTTCAGACAGCTGTCTTTCATCCAGGCTGCAACGTTCTTCATTCCTTCCTGGTGTCTTCGGGGTTCTTCGTGAGTGAGAGGATGAGCTGGGTGTCGTCAGCGTAGGATACAATGCTGAGCCCATGCTGTCTGACGATGGCGGCGAGGGGGGCCATGTAGATGTTGAGTGGTGGTGGGTATCATATATATACATATATGTATATTTATAAACTGACCCTAGCAAGTGTAGTGAGTGAGCCTGACCTCCTATAGATGGGATGGGGGTTCTCCTCACTCTACCCTTTGAGAATACATTGAACAATATATGGCCTAATGAACTGAGTGATTTTCCCATCCTGGAGAAAATGAAGCACTTCACAACAATGGGCCTCATTTACAAGGAATTAACGCCGTGCTGTGCCGCAAGCCATTTGGCTGCGCTGATTCCGAAGCACAGGGATGCGTCATATCTACAACGATATGACGGAGCCCTTTGCTCTCCCCTGTGCTAGCGCTCAATTTGCTGCCATGTGCGACCGCAGACACCCTTGAACCATAGTGCAAGGGTGCCTGCGTTGAGGGGAATGATTGTTTATGTGCAGGAAGGGACACCTGAACATAACAATCTGAAATGATGTTTTGAAAAACATCATTTTTTTCGATGATCGTTTATGTGCAGGAAGGGACACCTTCCTGCACATAAACAATCACAACAGGTGATTTCTATGCAGCACGCATAGATAGAGGAAAAAAACGAGGAGAAATTAAAACAGTTCTCCTCGTTGCTCCTTCCTACTCCTCCCCTTGGGATTTGTAGCATACTGACGCATTTCCAGGTTTACGATTTCTCGTAAATCTGGAAATGTGGCAGAAGCCATGGATGTTGCATGGGAACACCCACAGCAACACCCATGGCACGCCCCTTTCACGCAAAGTGTTGCGTGTAAATGGGCCATATTTACAAGGACACGAGTCCTTGTAAATATTTGCCAGCAGTTGCGCCACCGGTGCGTCACAAAAAGTGACACACCGGCGGCGCAAGTGGCTTGTAAATAAGCGCCAATGTTTACACAAATTGGTCAAAAACCCCAGACGTTCTGAAGATGCCCTAATGAAAAAATTCCAACAATTTATGGTGTGCCAGGAAAAGCGATTGCTTTTTAAACGCAAGTTACCCTAACAAACGGTCTAACAGCTATATGTCTTACAGACAGTAAAAAAAAATCGGTTTTACATGGTCAGAGGCCTTTCAGTTTTTCAAATAAATTTGCATCTTTTCTCATCTCCATCCTCCATTCCACGTAGACTCTCAGTCATAGCTTATTACCGAGAATCTTCACGGAAGGGCAACATGGAAAATACAAAAATAATACAAATCTTACAACTAAATGCCATAGACTGCTGAGCTAACACAAGCCATACAAGCTCATATATCAATTGTTCTGCTCAACTGCGTAGAGCTCACAGGACCAATCAGCAGACGGGTTATATCAATCTAGCATGCTGAGAGTAGTTGGTAGTGATAATATTAAAAACTGAGGGGCCTATTAGCAATAACCGGCGATAATTATCGCTAAGCGCAGTTAGCGCTAGGATAATTATCGCCGGCTATCGCAGGTTTCTATCGCGGAGATAGCGTGCTATCAACAACGCTTATCTCCAAAGCGATAGAAACCCTGGAGAACAGTGTGAATATCGCTTGAAAACAAGCGATATTCACACTGTGACCAGTGTTAGCTTGGCGATAGGGTGAGGGGGATTTAGCCATGTAATCCACCTTCCATTGGATTACATGGCTAAGTCAGGGTGAGACCAGGCGTTAACAAACCAGCGCTAAACATGTTTAGCGCTGGTTCGTTAATCACCTCCCCTGCCTCGCTAATAGGCGATAGCGACCATAGCGACTGTTTCCAGTTGCTTTTAGGTTGGGAACGCCTACTTTGCATGCCATTAGCGATAAATATCGCTGGCATGCAAAGCGGCACCCAACCCGGTCGCTATCGCCTAGAAGCTGTCGCTAACAGCAGTTAGCGACAGCTTGCTAATAGGGCGTTTGAATTATCGCCGCTTTAGCGGGAAAAAGTCCCGCTAAAGCGGCGATCGAGCCCTTGATAATATGCCCCTGATTTATCAATATAGACTATTAATCAACAACGTTTTTTAACAGTATACGTTGTCTGGTACCAACAGACCAAAATCAGCTAAAATGATCTTAAACTCAGCATGATTTACTGCTCAAATATTTGCTCTAAATATAATTTAGAAGTGCAATCTGCTTACTGTTTACTGTTTCTGGCTTGGATGGGATGGGCACAGGTATATGACAGAGATTTGTAGGTCAGAATATTGCGTATAAAAATATGTACAAAAATATTGTCCCATTATGTGTAGATTTTCTCTTATTAATTCCAATGGAGCAATAGTCTGGAAACAATATTTAGCTCATAATATTTATGCCAGACAATATTCTATGAATGATATTCTGATACAACACCAGAGGTGAGGGGAGGTGGGGGGGGGCAGGGAAGACAGCAGACAAAGACAAAAAAATAAAAGTAGATAGGGCCTAAAAAGTAGAAGGATTAAAGTTTAGGCTAAAAATACAGGATAAAGAACATTGAGAATACATCAGTGATGCGACTCGCCTCTTAGATTTAAAAAAAAAAATAGAAAAGAAATAGAATATTAAGGTTTCTTGAAGAGACTAAGGCAGATGTAGTATTGTTACAAGGAACCCACATTATTAGCATCCAGTGTGAACATGGATTTACTTATGATTCCAGTAGGGTCCAGAATTAATAACCGTTGGTAGCTATTATGGCCCAATAATTGATGATCCCCATCCCTTGGAAGACCTTTGTTAGAACTTGCCTCTTGTCCAGCCCCAATGATTGTGTGTGATGATTTTAATATGGCAATGGGAGAGATTGAAGGATTAACAACATACAATGGGGATATCTTGAGGGGGTGTGGCTTGGATGAGAGAAACAATAGAGCTTCTATGGCACAGGCATGAGTTGGTGGATATCTAACAGAAATTACACCCTGTGTCTAGGGGCTTTACTTACTTTAATGTGTGCTCTAACAGTTTGTGATGCAGCAATTCACCTCTTTGTACTGGATGGAATTAATCTTTGGGGAATTTGTGGTATATGATTTGGGAATGCCCCAAAATTAGGGCTTTCTGTCTTAAGGTATATAATATGACAGAGAAATGTGGCCGTTGTTCATTGGGAAGAGAACAGTGAGTAGGCAATGAAAGGCGTTGGTCCAGTCTAATAACTCAGATAATTTGATGTGTTTTTGTTTCTTAATCATTCTGTCACTAACCACTCAGAAATAGAAGACCAAAGAAATCGCTTCTCTGCTGGAATGGACGATGAAAATCAGAAAGACAGCAGTAAGGGAGTACCTATTCTACTATTGAAATTGGTGATCTACAAAATTTGCAAATTGATGCGGTAATCTTAGGGTCTGGAAGAACAAACTGTAAAACTACAGAGGTTAAGAGTAGGAAGGGTGTTTTGTTGCCCAAAGAGAACTCTTGGAAAACAACAGTCACTGAGAAGTAATTCAATGTAATTGTGTGGAATGATAATGTGTGAGTTATATTTGAATACTGTTCACATTTATAATAAAAAGAAACATCAGTTTACCAGTTTCGAAAATTATACAACGTTCATGTTGGACAAATGAGATCAATTGCCATAAGCAGAACTTTGTCCTGGTCGTGAAAAAATATTTGCTGCTGTTCTGCCGCTTAGCCAGCGATTCCTCAAGAAAATAGGGTGAATGGAGCACTTTTTATGCCAGGAACAGAAGGAATTATTCCAGGAATACCCTCAACATGGCATGGATAGGCCACTATTATTAACATGATTGCTGGAATGCCACCAAGAATTGCCACCATTCGGCAAGGATGGGCCTTTATTATGGCAGGGATGTCAGGATGCCGGGGAGTGCAGGAATGTTGCCCATAGTATAGAAAAGATAAACTACAATTATGCCAGGGATAATCGGAATATCACCAAGAATGCTCAAAACATGGCAAGGAGAGGCAATTATCATGTTAGATGCTAGGGGGAGCCTGATAGTTTCAGAGAAAACCTGCAATATGGCAAGAATGGATTGCTATTATGCCAAGGATAGCCAGAAATCCGACTATCACCAAGAATGGCCTTAATATGGGATAAATGGACATCTATTATGCCAGGGATAGCCAGAATATCACCAAGAATCCACCTTAATGGAAAGGGCAAACCATTATTACACAGGAATGGCAACGAGGACACCTACAATAAGGGAAGGAGACACCATTATTGTTTTCAGGGGTAGCTTGATGTCGCCAAGGATGCCCATGAGATGGCTGGAATGGGCCATTATTATGCAGGTTTAGTGAGAATGTTACCCACAGTATGCAAAGGAGGGCCAATATTATGCAAGCACAGCCAAAATGTCAGCAAGTATGAATGTTTACTGCCATATAGCGATAGCAGGACAATAGATAGAGCAGGGATGGGCAACTATTATGTAGAGATTGTCATTGAGAACATCCGCAAATATGATGCAAATTGAACATTATTAGAAAGGGGTATTCAGGACATCAGCAAGAATGCCTACACACATGTTATGTATGCACCCCTTCTATGCTGAGATCTTCAGAATGAAACCGAACAGTGGTTCCTGTAAACACATTAAGGAACAATCATTTTATTGACACCTAGGGACATTTTTAGAAGGATTTAATGCAGCTGTAGCATCCTTTTTTTGA
Source organism: Calotriton arnoldi (assembly GCA_963921515.1). Lineage (NCBI taxonomy): Eukaryota > Metazoa > Chordata > Amphibia > Caudata > Salamandridae > Calotriton > Calotriton arnoldi. The sequence goes on from CAWUFW010005039.1 coordinate 999,140, forward strand.
TGCTACGGCGCTTTATTTTTATCGCCATATTTATAAAGTGCCGCTAGATCCCTCTAGCGTCACTTGTTTCACCGCTACAGAAGATTTTCAACAGCGCCAGTTTGGCTAGCGGGACTTCCTGAAAATGATATGCAAGGTGGGCGTTCCCACAATAAAACACCCGGAAAATATCCTACGCCGTATGTACAAGGATTTCCTTGATTGTCGCTAAAAATGAAAAACTGCTGCTACGTCTCATCGGCAGATTTTTACAGCTAGGAAAAAGCTGGTCTTAAAAATGACACTAACACACTTGTATAAAAGTAGAACAGATCCAAATCATCCTTGGCAAGCTCAACAACGCCATGGATCTTCTGCTTTTGTAGCTAGGAGCACCAAGGAAACCACTACCACCACCTCCAACGCCGGAGAAGGGAGCGGATATACTGTCAAAGGATCACCCTCATTGACCTCAGGCAAGAGGAGGTCATTACCCATTACAGGCTCAAGAGGGGGTCCATTGTCCACCTCCTGAACCAGATTGCACCAAGGCTGCAGCCAACATCCCAGCGATGCACCAACATCCCTCTGCAGGTCAAGCTACTTGCTGTCCTGCACATGCTGGCGTCAGGAACTTTCCAATCCACCACCACCAGAGCGGCAGGCGTATCCCAGACATCCTTCTCAAGGTTCCTCCTCACCGTCCTAGATGCCATCATAAGCCTTACGCCACAGTACCTTTACTACCCCAACACTGTGCAAGAACAAGAGGACAACAAGCAAGGCTTTTATGCCATTGTTGGAATCCCGCATCTGTTGGGACAATGGACTGCACACATGTGCAACTGTGCCTCCTGCAGAAACTGAACACATATCCTGCAACAGGAAGCACACCCATTCAATGAATGTGCAGACAATTGTGGACCATCTGGGCTTATTCATAAATGTACTTGCAAAGTACCCTGGCAGTGTGCACAACTCCGACATCTTTCGCCAATCTTCCATCAATCAGCGTTTCCAGATCAGGACCCATGGAAATGGTCTGCTTGTTGGTAAGTACAACTCAAATACACGAGAGACCACAAGGCACTCAATCATGTTGGAAAACATTGTCAAATAGGTCATGTTTTGAATCCACTGTGCATACATTTCTCTTCAAAGATAAAATGGCAAAGGTACAACATATAGTTAACAAGTCGCACATGTTGACAGTGACTAAGCCAGCAAATGTAAATAATGTATACCATGGATTATGTGCTACTCCTTCCCAGCCAAGAACAATGTAGACTACAATATTATTGCACACATCCAATGTACATGGACCATGTGACATTGTACAAGTGGTGTGCCACCCTACGGAATCACAAAAGAGGATACATAAGCATAGTGCTTGTTCTCATTTCCAAAATGATCTTGATAATTATCCTGTCACACACATTGTAAGAGGGAGAACCACAGATACCATGACAATGCTACTGGAATCTGTAAATCAAAACATGACGCTATGTCTGGACAACAAGATGACACATGTGCACAATGGTGTAATGGTGGCTGGTCGTTTTGACAATACACCCCATTATTTCATGAATTGAACATAGAATAACAGGAATGTGGGGTATTTCAAAGAAAGGCACATACCAACACTTCACTTTGGATGCAGGTTAGCTCAGCCTTTTCCACACTCATCGATGTACAGTGGTATAAAAACAACATGAGGACCTATGTGCACATCCAAATCGTTTCTAAGACACTCACGTAATAATAAATTGTAATAATCAGGTACAAATAGACATTGAGAAAGCAAGGCAGTCCCTGTGTGAAGTCTGTGTCCCACAAGTCATTCCCATGGGCAAGAGGAGAGAAGATATCACACACTTCTGTGAGATTGCGAAACATGGCCATACATACATACTTCAATAGTTTGTCTCAACAATGCAGCATCACATCACAAATCAAAGACACACATCACATCCAATGTACACAACATGTAAAGAATGGGGTTGAATGAATCACCACAGCTCTCGTACAAGGTACCAGACTGTGCATGAAGGTGCCACCTCATGCACACACCACAACCCCTATGACAGCTGACAACAACGTTTCCAAGGGCATATCATGAGTGCATAGAGAAAAGCTGCACTGATACTGCCAGTGCACACAACCAATAAACGGATTCCAATTATTGTCAAAGCTATGGCCTACATTGGCCCCAAGGTGTCTTGCATTGCAGTGTACGCAGTTTACTTGTTCAAATGTTCTGTTCAACCTCACAAAACATCTGCTAACTTCTGTATAGTGTCCCCACAGTGGACACTGTGCACCACCATGTGTAGATAAACATGTCACATGGCCACATATATCCACTGACATTTCCATGCCTGACACATAGAAACATGTAGATGCACTAGAAATTGTACTAAAGATGTTTGCCAGAAGGAAGATACTCCAACAGCTACTGCCATGTGTTATGTAATTGTAAGGATGAGGGCTCACATTTTGGAATGGTACTCATATATCCAAACAATCAAAGCTTGTTAGACAATTGCCTAAGAAAACTTAAAGTGCACATTGGCATTGGTGACTAATCAATTCCTACATGGCATTGCCACTTAGCCGAATGTCAAGAAATGGAGGCATCACAGAGAACACCACATTTGGCTGTGTAGTAATCAGCGCCGAGACGCCTACAGGTATTTGTGCGCTTTACAAGTTGTTAAAAATAAAATAAATAAATAAGCTCTTACCAATTAACACTTGTATGTATTTGATGCAGTTTCGTGGCATGTACATGACCGTGTGCAAGGTGAATGTAGAAATCTGGACACAGGACACAATGGCGACTAATGTACTTCTCCCCCACATCATGATTGCTGACTAATGTAATACCTTTTTTCTTTCTCTCAGCTGACCAAAGGTATGCACTGATGCCGTGGGTCATAACACCGGTGAAGAATCCACAAACCCTTGCAGATGACCTACAATCAAGCTCTCGGCCGCACCAGGTCTATTGTGGTGTGGACTTTTGGTGTCCTTAAGTCCTGATTCCACTGTCTGGATGCATCTGGGGGTTGATTATTATAATTCCCACCCATGGTCTGCAAGATTATCCTGGTATGTTGTATCCTGCACAACATATGTGTCTGGACAAATGTGCCTTTGCCAGAGGACAATGTAGAACCAGAAATTCCTGGTGATGGAGATGAAGGAGAAGAGGAGCCTATGCAACCTGCAATTACATCTGTAGCAACAAGGCGGTGGGATAACATCATCACCAATTTCTTCTCTGAATAACATGTAAAATAGATCATAAATAAAAAATGTGGTATAGTCAGAAATGTTAGTATGAATATAAATAAACATTCACTACACTAACACCTTGTGAGCATTTTTATCCTATTAGCACACTACACTTCTGGCATACAGTTTTTGATCCACTCATGGCTGTCGCACAGACTAGTCATCTAGCAGAGTTTATTATACTAACTATAACATAATCGAGTGACAGAAACTTTTTAGTGCATGGCAACTACAAAATGCAGATAGGGCACCATTGGGATCAACTATCATCTTTGTGTCGTCACATAGATGGTGGGCCCCAACTGTGTGTATGGCTCTCCTGATGCTAGCCAAGTGTTTGGTCTCATACTTGTGCTTACCAGTAGAGGCCACTTTTAATTGGAGTACATTGCAGTATTTCACATAGGTTGTGCATAGAAACACACTCACACAACTACAGTCAACATATGCCATTCATGATACATTTTTTTACATCACAATCAGATTTTTAGCTCCATTGATGTTTACGAATGGTAACTATTAGCTCCATTGGCAATTTTTGGCTCCATTGATGTTGACGAATGGCAACTATCTAACGTTGCCTAGGCCGAGGTGTTGCATCTGTACTCCAAATGCAATGCACAAGATGCACCGTCTCATTACATACTGGAGATATGGAGACATGTAAATAGACATATTATCATCTAAAAGTAAGTGAACTTACCAAGGCATTTATAGTGACAAACCATACCACTATCACACTTTTTCATGCTCTTTGTGCCCACAAATGTCCACACTATCACTGTTCTGTGGGATATGGGCTTTAGATGTATATGGTACTCATGTAATAACTCACATAGCTCCATCCACACACCCCCTTGCATGTGTGTGCAGGAAAAAGTTCTGCACTTACACCTCCGGACTACTACCTCCGGACTCCAATGTGCCAGAGTTTTAGTACATGTATTACGTAGTTGCCATTGCCTAGGTTGGCAGATGCCTCAAAGATTGAACCACATACATAGTCATGGGTAGGCTTGAGATAACAGCCACACATACCATCCATGGAAAAATGTGCAAAAGTTTAATCATTGTGTTTGATTATGTCTCAGTATTGGAACCATGACACGGATGATCACACACATGTGCATGGTTATTCACACACATTACGCACATGAGCAAACAATTGCAACAGTACAGCACACATCACACAGAATACAACATACACTATCATTAGAAACATGAATGACACATCAGACTGAAAAGTTACTATATCAAAAAAATGATGCTAGACACATCTGCAGAAACTTTTATACCCACCGCATACACAAAAAAGCTGCTATGTCACATAGGCAGAATTTCTAATGTGAAATCATAGCAAGCCCGCAAGTGTAATAGAGGTAAATGGTGCTAGTGGGAAGAAAATCACGCATAGCCTCAAAATGTCCCGCGTCCACTCAGGAAATAATGTAATGGTGCAAAGGAAGGAATGTAATGGATATTGCAAGCAGGAAATCAGGGACTGCAAAATTACTTTCACTTTCACATTTACTCACAGTTTATCTGTCTGTGTTTGGGAGTGGTAGTGTGTGTGGAGCATGAGAGTCTATATTGGAGTTTGTGGAGTTGCTGTGCTGTGTCTGCTGTCTTAGTTGTGTGTATTGTGTCCAATAGTGTGTGTAATTTGTGTAGTTTTTTGTCAAGTGTACTGTTACGTCTTGGGTATCTGTTTTTTGGGGTAGTTTGTATTTGGGGTATTTGGGGTTCGTTAGAGTTAATTAGTTATAAGTGGGTGGGATAATATCAGGCACAAAGCACAACAGGCCCATGAACTCCAAGACATTGGCACTTTCCTGTGGCTGGTAATGCACTACCTGCGCAGAATGATAGAAGCTGGTGGTAGAATTATCCAGGGGTACCCTGTGAAGGTGCGGAAAAGCAGGTGGGAGAATATCCGGCAGCAGATCTTGTGGATACATGGTGTGGACCTGGAGACACAAAAGTTAAAGCATCACTGACAGGATCTTGTGGGCAGGGAGTCCGACCTGCTGAAATATGTTGGGATTACCGTTGGTGGACCTACACGTAAGAACATATTTCTCACTGAATGTGATGTGTATCATGTTACGTTTTAACTGTTATGGGCCATGAAGTAAGGGTCACAATGATGTTTCACATTACATTGTCTTGTGCTAGATAAATAATCTAGACATACCATGGCTATAGTGCATTAACTCATTTGTGAATCAGTGATTTCAGTTTTACAGTGTGACCATCACTATTGTCACTATTACCATAGGTGAGTGAAATGCATTCATGGAAAGCATGAATTTGACATGCATTGCCATGCATGTACTGAAACATAGGAGCCAATGTACATGGAGTCACTGTCATCAGTATATATCTTATTCAGACGTTCTGGTGGAGGTCAGTACTTTACCTAATTTACAAGGGGGCATTATGCCACTTAACGTAGCTTAAAGCCAGGGTGTAAATACGGCCCCTACTCATACAGCACATTGCATGAAATAGGCGTGTAATGTGTGTTGCAGTGGGTGTTCCACAACAACACCCATTGCTGAATGATGCTGCCCCATCCTCACATGAAATGGGGCTGTGCAAAAAGTTTTCACCAAGAAAAACCTGATCTGAAGCAGGCGATACCATGAGAAAAGTTATAGTCCTTCACGTATTAGGATATTTCCACGTGTGCTGTTTTCTGCTGCAAATATACATGTATATATAGAGCAGAACCCCTGTACAAATAGATAATGTGCAGGAAGGTGTCCCTTACTGAACATCAACAATTGCCCCTTCTGCGCAGGCACCCTAGCAAAATAACACTAGGGTGCCTGCTCTGTCCCTACGCTGCTTCTATTGCACCTGCACTAGGGGCAATGCAGTGGTTTGCCACATTCCTGTACAAAAGGCACATCAGGGCCACAGCTTTACCAAATAAGGTGTTGCGCTGCACACCACAATTTTCTCTTAATTATGTCCCTTTGTGTGAATAAAGGTCTGGCACTGCGCATGTGCTTCAAAGGAGGTAGTCCCACTACAGGCATGTGTCATTTCCAGGTTGAAATGTGTATTACATGAACAATTCAGTCAGTCAAGAAACTTTATTCGGTCTGTTATGACCATCAAAGTGCAAAGAATACAAAGTAGTGGATTCAGCCAACACAGACAATGCCTTAATCTATTACTTAAACAAAGATAGCTGACAATAAGTAAGATGACATTGTCATAAAAAGGTTAAAATGAGTAAAAGAGTAGGTTAAAAAGGAGAAATATAAGGTAGGGGTATATCAAGTAAAAGACTCACACTTAATGGAGCCCTACGGAATTTTACATTAAAAATATAAAAACATGTACTGTGAGGATACATTGATAAAACAAGCAACTAATATGTATTGAACACAATTTCCATGTTCCAGCTGCATGGCACCATTGGTTAAAACAGCTAGGCTTGCAAATAATGTATTAGAAAGAGCCTTCATAAAAATAAACTTAAGTCTGAACAAAAGTGTACTCCAGAAGTCGCTCTCAGGAATGAAACTTCACAAAGAGGTAGAGAAGATAAAAGTGCTAGTGCATATTGTGCAAAGGTACCATATTTTATACATATTATATAACCAATACAGACGCGGCTTACAATGTTTGTCCCCACTAAAAAAGAAATGAAGGCTCAAATAGGAAGGGCAGGAAAACATAGATTGGGAAATCCGCATTGTTTCCATGGTACATAGAGCCAATAAAAACGTTTCTGCATACAGTTCGTATACACAATCATGATAACATATTTACTGGTACAGATGCTATTTATAAATCATGCTCTAACTGTAGCTATAGACTAGTAGAGCCAGGTATAAATAGAGAGCTACAGTAGATGGATTAGCCATTCATGAACAATTCCTTACACAAAGAGAGTGTTGTGCAAGGCTCTTGCACAGCTGACATTTATCATCTTAAATTGTGCCCAAACATCCTGTGGCTGAGTGAGTGTCTTGTGAAGGGGCAACATTGTGATCTGCTTTTGTTGTTCCTTGGCATACCACCTCTTAATTGGCTAGCATCTTTGATGTCTGTAATGGCTTACTCCGTTTTGCTAAACCCTAGCAGTTAACATTGTACAAGTCATAGGAATGTATTGAAATTATGTTGTACGATCCCATACCCTCAGCAGCACTGACATGTAAGCTGCACAGGTTAATATGGGGACTAGTACGTATGATCACAAATATGTGTAGGAGGATAATTTAATGGTGTGTGTAAACAGAGGGCCTCCAGAAACCATTGCCTGTGTATGTATGCAAATTCTGTAGGTGTTCAGCATCATCCAAGTCAGCTACATGTGTGCAACTTGTTTGAGATGCCTATCTGCACAAAGGTGTGCTACTTGGCCAACCGGTGCATGTGCAATCGTTTCACATGTATGTATGGCTGAGCCATCCTAAGAAATGTGTGTCACCCAGGTATGTAAATGTGCTATCGAACCACTTACAACCTGATAGGCCACTTGGCCAATTGTGTGGCATGTGTAGTGTGTTGTATTTGTATTCCATGTATGTCAGAAACATTTTTATGATGTCTTGTATTTGTTATGTCTTGCAGTTCGACCCTCTCCTTATACCGACGCAGAGATGGCCAGCTTCGGCAATCCCAACTTTACCGGTGAGTGTCTTTATCTGTGTAATAAGTGTGTTGCAAGGAGTCAGTGTCATGTCAGATGTATATGGAAATGCCTGAATCATTATGCAACATGCTCTACCAATCCACTTCTTAAAGATGTGGAATATGTAATGGATAGATGTAGCCAAGTGTTGCACGTATATCACTTTCTGACTAGTATTGACGATAAAAAGTTGACTATCTTGAACTTACAAGATGAAAGTGTGTGAGGTGTGTAATTTCTAAACTGTCTGACAATGCTAATGTATGCGGTAATTGTAGAACAAGTCTGAATAGATTGTGATTGCTACAGTATATATGTCATATGCACATGTAGAAAACGTGTCTACATGTATACAGGGTTGGTATGGTCCACCGTAGAGTGCCATAATGTCAAAATATGGAGTTGTTTACATGCCACTGTCTGATGTGGTATACATTTCATGCATCCAGTATTACATTTCATGCTTACCAGGTTATCTGTGTAGAAGAAATGTATCCTCAAAAGGCTCTTTGTCCCATCTATCTCAAAATATTGTGATGCAAGTAACAAGCTGTCAAGACATGGCACACCTGATAGAGTACTAAGCCTTTAGCATGACAGCCATTGAATGATGGCCAAGGTATACCACTTCACAGACATGGTAATCTTGTTCACCATTCAATGGTACAGACACAATTATGAATTTATATATGGCCTGTATGGAAAGGATCATCATAATTTCTGCCTATGGTGTGGGTATAGCACAGTTTATGCAATGTTACCTTTGGTAACATACCCATTTACATCTGATAAGCTACATGTAGGTATGTGTGTTATAAATCAAAGATGATACATGTATATTGGCTGTTGGGGCAACTGACATAGCTGTGATTGTTATTGTAACTAATCCTTATCTTGTTATGAGTGCCGAGTTAGCCTAAGACTGAGATTTTTTGTTAACTTTTTCAACAGACAACATGACACCAGTTGAGCTGCAAAATTTCAACAAGAGGAAGGTGTGTTACCATCACTTGAGAAGGTTTGCCAGCTCATAGAGGGCCATGGGATGTAGGTTTGTGGCCAAAAAAGTAAAGGGGCAGTGGCCAGTGTTCCCCCGGTGACTACCAATGACCAGCCATGCAAGTGTGACCCGCCACAGCACTATCAAAGCTGGACCTTCCCATGCATTAACACCAGGGACCTCTTGGAGTGGACCATCAGTCACCATGCCACCCACACAACAGCCAACAGTAGCCCAAAGCTCTTTTGAACAGGACATGAGGAGGGAGCATTCAGACATTAAATTAAGATTGGCAGTCTTGGAAAACAAAATGGACCAGACCCTGTCCCTGCTTCAGGACATTAAACAAGTAGTGGGGCAGGGCACATGATAGGGGACACCATGTTCCATACACCAATTTCGAGCTGGTGAAGAGGCACCCTTTTTTTTAATGTAGTGTGTAGGATAGGTTAGTTTAGGATAGAGTTAAGTTAGTGTATATAGGGGGTTCATAAGGGTGGGTTTTATTACTTTTCATGTTATACTTGTTTGGGTTATTTGGGGATGGGGGTTGTTGTGTATTTCATGTATTAATGGTTTTTTATAAAAACAAAAAAAATCATAAAAATATAAAATACAAAAAATATATATTTGTTTCGCTTACATGCTTATGAAGTATTTATTTCGGTATAGTCATATCAGTCCTGTTTTCTGATGTGCCTTAAGGGGGTGGGGGTTGATGTTTACATCTTGTGTGTGTAGGTTACGCTAAGGTAGGGTAGTGTTAAGGTTAGATAGGATAAGGTAGTGTAGAATAGGCAAGAATAGGTCCTTAGAATAGGTTAGATAGGTATAGGTTTAGTTTTTATACATTTTTCAATAAAACTTCTAAGTTTGTACATTGTGGTGTAAGCATTCATTTATGTATATCAGTGATCTATTGTGCTCAGCTAAGTCCGGATATTACAAGGTATCTTAGCTTGTAGTGTAGCACAACATGTGTGAGTAGTTTCCTGATCTAGGGAGAGGGTACTGACATACTGCCCATTTATATACATGATCTGACATCCATACAATGTAGACCAGGATATGTTGCTTTTCTCTTTGCATGATGAAAGACTGCTAAATATGTTGTCCAACAAGGGCTTTATGTATGTCAATAATGCAATATGTTTTGGAGGAATGTTGTGCCCTATGACTTCTGAACAGATTGTTGTTATGTTGACTAATACACTGAACGCTACCTCATTTCCTCTTGCACTTGCTTCATACACTTGACACTCCATTGAGGTATGTTTCACTGGTTGACATGGATGTACATCACACTTGCGGTATTAATGATTTCCCCCTTCACATCGACCACATGTCACCAGTTGAAGATTATCAAGGCCACCTTGATTTTGCACTCAATGCTAATCACACCATAGATGCTTCACATATTATTTTTATTCTCATATTCCCAGTGTCTGCAGACACAATGTTATAACTTTTTACAGTATGTGAGGTGGCTACACAGATTATCCATTGGTCACACTTGTCCAGATTCATGGTGACAGACTACACACAGCTGGCAATTAAAGCTGCATTTATTTACATGTGCAAATCGAATTGAGTCACAAAGGGACAGTTCACAGCATAACAACCCCAAAGGATGTTTCAAGCCAATGGATTTCCAGACAGAGTCCTTGTGGGGAACATGTCATGGGACAGGTTGTGGATTAGGAAATTATCAGTCAGGAGGATGATCGCAATGTCATTGGGGACGATGGGCCACATTGGCAGTCCACAAATGTCCAAGGTGAACATGACGAAGTCAAGATGAGGACAGTGATAGTGATAGTGGTGAGCACAGAGCTAAGCAGAAACTGGACATTTGACACAGATGAATGCTACTGCAGACTTTTTCTTTGGAAAGATGTACAATCCACTTCTTTCTCCTCTGATGTGTGTGCTGTCTCACGTGAGGATGTTTTTGTAGTTGTAGCAGGCGAGGGTGGCACAGACACATCAGGGGTGGAAGATGTGGGTACTGTTCCTGCAGCATCATTCATCTGTGCCAACACATGAGGCATCACTGCAGCGAGGAGGATCTGCTGGTTTTGCAACACAGCAGCAATGTTGCGGTTATAGGCAACCATGGCAGCCAGGTGGGAGTCCTGCTTCTGCTCCATGGCCTCCAAGATATTTCGGATTGCCCCCAGCTGTTTGACCACATCACTGATGCCTCTGCCTCATGACACCAGCGATGTCAGCCAGGGACTGCTGGAGGCCACCGAGCATAGAGTAGGTGCCTCTGATGGCAACCATGTTGTCCGTATTGGGACTGAGGCTGCCATGGACCCCCTCTACTGTGGCTTCCAGGGTCTCCAACCCCGTCCGCACTTGATCTGCCAACTCCTGCAGGACTCCATCCGCAGTCCGTTGGAAGGTGATCTGTGGGTTCTCAGAGTCCAGGAGTGTGGCTGTGGTGGTAGGTGGTGCCTGTTGGTTGTTTGGCGGGGTATGTGGAGACGCCATAATGCTGCTGACCCTCCCCGGGTACGGAGATGGTGTTCCTTTGGAGTTCAGGAGCTCTTGGAGGGTGTCATGGTCGATCGTTGGTAGGTTTTCATCATCATCACCATCATATGTGATGTCTGAGACAGGGTGCTGACCAGGAGTTAAGTTTTCATCCACTGCAATGGGAAGGGCAAATACTATTGATGCTGTCTGCTACATGATGACATCTTTTAAGCATTTGACATTCAAAGTGCATGACACTTTCCATTCTCCTGTGATAAATGGTACACCTGTTACACTAGGCTGTGGATGGCAGTTTACGCTGTCCATAAATGTTACATGTCAGGAGTTTAGGATTATGACATTACCACTGTGTGCCAACACTGAGTAGATAAGGCCTATCCTAGTAGTCATATAGGAATCACTGACATCCATTCTATTTCATCATGTGCAGAGATGGTTGTCTGCAGGGTGTGAGACATTTTATACATTTCTTCCTCACACTTGTATGTGTGCATTGATCCCTCTGTGTGTTCACGACAATGGTCCAGACAACCAACTTATTGCCACACAGTGATGTGACCATGATCATGAGAGGCTTATCCTGTGCCTACTACACTTGCATCATGTGTGGCTATCCCCAACAGATTGATGTTGCAAGCTGTTACAAGGTAATGTGAAATGCAGCACCCCAGATGATGTTTTTTTTGGGATGGTGAGATGTACCTACGGAGGGTCCTTTTGACATGATTTTGACAAGACATGGCGCTGCAGGCACTTTATCTATACAACCTAGCATATTTACACACACACACTACAGCCCCATACTCAGAATGAGCTTGCCCTCCCCTTGTGATTTCCCCTGTACTGGCAACAATGATGAAGACAGCAAGCAGCAACACAGACAACTTTGAGCCAGAGTTTAAGGATGGCTGCATTGCTGCGCTCCACAGCTGACGTTTTTGCAGCAGCACAGGGGTGTGCACAGGGATGATACATACTCCAGTGTATATGGCCCTTCCATGCATTTGTGAAAGGATGCATGTTGCATTTGCATCCAGCCACTTTTGACTTTACATGTGGCCCATGTTCCATGTATGTATTTAGGTTGCATTAATCCCCAAACCCAGAGGCATAATTACAAGGTGATATCGCCGCCAGAACATCTTTTTTAGTGACGCTCTGGTCGCAAAATCCCCTTCTCCTTATTTGCAATGCAGCGTAAAGCCACTTAACATTGGTTAACACCACCTTGTAAATGAGGCCCCTTTCCACGCTTCACTTAGCATGAAAGGGCCATGCAATGAGTGTTGCAGTGGATGTTCCGTCACAGCACCCATTGCTTTCGTTAAGCTTCCCCATATTTACAAGGCTGGGGCAGCGCCAACAACTAAGGCCAGGTAAAACCTGGGGCCTTATTTACAAGCCCCTTGCGCTGCCGGTACATCACTTTTTCACATATTAAAAGTCATGCACCAGCAGCACAAAGGGCTTGTAAATAAGGTGCCTGGTCTTAGGATGGCAATATGTGAAAAAAATGATTGATTTCTCATTGCATTTAGCTGTTTCTATGTGTGCTGCATTCTGCTTTACACATAGAAACAGCAAACTGCCTGTAAGGATTGTTTTTGGTCAGGGAGGTGTCACTTCCTGCACATCAACATTTGATCCTGCAGCGCAGGCACCCTAGCAACATGGCACAAGGGTGGCTGCGCTGGTGCAAGGCAGTTTTTTAGCACCATCCCTACAGCACATCCCTGCATCGCAAGTTTATGGACAATATACCCCGTAGTTACTACAGGAAAGCGCCGTATCTTGACAACAATGTACATGGCTGCTCTTACAATGTGTGTTAATGTAGCCCACCTGTGAGACATGCAACGCTGCCCTATGCAAACATTTGTGCTAAAGACACATGACTTTTCAATTGTCATTATTTCTATGCATGGAGTACCTAGTTGGCTACCGTTTGAACTGCACACAGTGTGGGAGAGCGCTGAGGCATAGGTGCCTGGCCTGGACTACATGACATATTCCCCCCCCCCCCCCAAGTCCCTTGTTGGTTCTTACCCTGTAGTTGGTCATAGTCAGCACTATCCTGTCCCTCTACTCCAACCACTTACTCCTCACAGAGGACTGCGGACACCTGCTCCTCCAAGGGATTGAGCGCCTACTGGGGTGCTGGACCCCCACCTCCGGTCTACAATGCTGCCTGTCGATTGCTTGCTAGTTTCTGCATAGTTTTGTGCTTGGCATCATGCCAGCACTTCGTGCAGTCCATCATTGCCCTCTTGACTTCTGCGATGGAGTTCAACTTGTTCACTATGGACTGCCATATAGCGTTTTTGGTCCCCAATGACACTTTGAAGCTGACGAAGAGCTGGTGTTGATGCTCCATCACCTCTACAATCAGGATCTCATTCTCCTCATGACTGAATCTACATTTCCTCTTCCTCTTCCCCTTGGACTATGGCGAGTCATCCTGGCTGTTGGTGGGGTTGGGGGGTTGTTGTACTGCGCTGAGCTTGTTCCTGGCTGCTCCATTCTGCATTCAGGTTTTTTTTCTCCTTAGCGGCGTATTTGTAATTTTTTTTTCACGCTAGACACTGAAGTGTGACGTTAGGCCGGCTAGTGGGATTTTTCTTGCTGGTAATTGGCCGGCTGTCACTTTTTTCACGCTAACGTGTATTTTTATTACAACTTGACACTACCGTTAGCGTCATTTTTGGATTTGTATCCAAGAATTTGTGACTTGTAAAACAGTCTGCTCCGGCGTCCGACCGGCCTTTCTGACGAGCGCGTCGTCTTTACACAGGCGCTGGCAGCGCATGCTCGACCTGGTGTGTGCGCCTTTTGTTACTCCGATCAGCTCTCTCCAATAGTCTATCGAGCTGCCCTCGAAGTGATTGTAATCTGATACCTGAATCACGCCATCCTCAGCGCACAAGTATCGCTGTATAGCACCTTCATTTCTGCTCTATTTCAATTAGTTTGAGCGCTGTCTTCCCGTTGCGGTCCCATACCGGGCCTTCTTTGTTTCCACATTAGGACTCTGTTTTCGCTGGCCCGCTCCGTCCGGAGCCCAGGCACGTCCCACGGCCATTGCCTTTGTTACATGCGCCCTGAAGAAGGTGAGACCCGCATTCGGGTCGAACACCGAAACGCGCGTCAGCGCTGAAATATCTACGTGGACCACAAACACCTATGATCAATCTCCTTGTCTTATCTCTAAATATGTTGATCTGAACTCCATGAATTATATACTGTTGTTTCTCCATTTTTTCATTTGTTCAACCTATTATTATTTTCTGTCATTCCTGTTTATAATGATTTCTGTTTTCCAATGTATCAATATTGATCTCAATTTTTTATGGTGACACTGGTCCACTTGTCAATGTGTTTTACCTATTGGTGATGTGTGCATTGAAGTGTTGGATTCCTGAATTTCATGATGTATGAGTATGCGTGAGTATGAGTTTGGTTGCTTGAATGGCTGAGTGTGCGTGGAGTGGGATGTGCTTTGTCTTTATTTATTGTCTATGTAATAATTAAATATTATGAACTGAATATAAATAAATTTTGATATGTTTTGATATTTCAATTGTGGTATGTTTTCGTCAGTAGGCCATCTGTTTTCGTCAGTAGGCCAGCTTCTTAGGTGTTAATAAAATTGTGACGCATCGCGCATTTTGACCCTTACAGGTAGAGAACTTTTGTTTGAGTAGTTTGCTGATTTCCCCTGTTGTTCCCTACCTATATTCTATTTCAGGGGCCCCCTCTGTTAGAGTGGTTATGGTCAGGGAGGTGTCACTTCCTGCACATCAACATTTGATCCTGCAGCGCAGGCACCCTAGCAACATGGCACAAGGGTGGCTGCGCTGGTGCAAGGCAGTTATTTAGCACCATCCCTACAGCACATCCCTGCATTTATAAACTGTCAGAGCACGGGATTACCAATTTTGGAGTAACACTGCGCTTCGCAAGTTTTTGGAAAATATGCCCCGTAGTTACTACAGGAAAGCGCCGTATCTTGACAACAATGTACATGGCTGCTCTTACAATGTGTGTTAATGTAGCCCACCTGTGAGACATGCAATGCTGCCCTATGCAAACATTTGTGCTAAAGACACATGACTTTTTAATTGTCATTATTTCTACGCATGGAGTACCTAGGTGGCTACCGTTTGAACTGCACACAGTGTGGGAGAGCGCTGAGGCATAGGTGCCTGGCCTGGACTACATGACATATCCCCCCCCCAAGTCCCTTGTTGGTTCTTACCCTGCAGTTGGTCATAGTCAGCACTGTCCTGTCCCTCTACTCCAACCACTGACTCCTCACAGATGACTGCGGACACCTGCTCCTCCAAGGGATTGAGCGCCTACTGGGGCGCTGGACCCCCACCTCCGTTCTACAATGCTACCTGTCGATTGCTTGCTAGTTTCTGCATAGTTTTGTGCTTGGCATCATGCCAGCACTTCGTGCAGTCCATCATTGTCCTCTTGACTTCTGCGATGGAGTTCAACTTGTTCACTATGGACTGCCATATAGCGTTTTTGGTCCCCAATGACACTTTGAAGCTGACGAAGAGCTGGTGTTGATGCTCCATCACCTCTACAATCAGGATCTCATTCTCCTCATGACTGAATCTGCATTTCCTCTTCCTCTTCCCCTTGGACTATGGCGAGTCATCCTGGCTGTTGGTGGGGTTGGGGGGTTGTTGTCCTACGCTGAGCTTGTCCCTGGCTGCTCCATTCTGCATTCAGTTTTTTTTTCTCCTATGTTTTTTTTCACGCTAGACACTGAAGTGTGACATTAGGCCCGCTCGCGGGATTTTTCTTGCCGGAAATTAGCCGGCTGTCACTTTTTTCACGCTAACGTGTATTTTTATTACAACTTGACACTACCGTTAGCGTCATTTTTTCCGTCTGCTAGCTGTTCCTAACGCCACGTAGCGCCGTATTGTAAATACGGTGCAAGCATGGCATTAGGAATTGGCATACGGCAGCAGTAAAAAAAATGATGCTAAGTAGCATCAAAACAGCATAGAGACAATCCTTGTAAATATGCCCCTGAATGTCAATATGCACTTAATGCACAAGTCACATTTTGTGAGGCTACCTTAGGATAGATATTATTCTTTTATTGATAAGGGTAAACTTTCAAAATCACATAATACTCAGTACAGACTCAAAATAGATCTTTAATGTTCCAAAGTGTCGGAATGCAAATGGTGATTCACACAGCACGCTTGTGAAAGAGTGAGAATAAAAACATAAGACCAAAAATACAAAATCTTGATTTGTATCCAAGAATTTGTGACTTGTAAAACAGGCATTCGAGCAAATCAAATTTGTTTCATATGGGATAAGTGGATGGTGATTTCAAACTCTGGGAGTATGCGGGCCTTCATCCGAAATGGGATTCAGAGACGTTTTAAGGCATGGGCAAAGTGGGCAATTGCCCAGGGTCCCCACCATACAAATGCCTCCCGGAAAAATGAAGGGGCATATTATCAACGGCCAGCGATAATTATCGCTGGCCGTGCTTAGCGATAGATTTCTTATCGCTGGCTATCTCTGGAAATTATCGCCCTGGTAGCGCGTTATTAACAACACGCTTCTCCAGGGCGATAAAATTCCAGAGATAGCGAGGTTATCGCCGTTTGCAGGGAACATCGCTGGTTTTCCAGCGATGTTCCCTGCAAACGGCGATATCTCTGCTGATACGACCCTGTGGTCGTATCAGCAGAATCCACCCCTATGTTAGGGATGGCTAAGTCAGAATTTTAGCAGACGTTAGATTTTGGCGAAAACGGCCGTTTTCGCCAAAATCTAACCTCTGCTAAAATCATGTGAGCTGCCTTGTAAATATCGCGATGTGAACATCAGCGATATTTGCAACGTAGTCCATCCTGGATACGCCAGTAACGCCCACTTTGCATCTCATTAGAGATGCAAAGATGGCGTTGGGAAAGAGGCGATAATGCAAGGATTCACGCGATAGCGTGACCTTGCTGATTAGGCGATAAAATTATCGCCGCTTTTTGTCCGAAAACGGACGCAAAAGCGGCGATAATTGTTTATCGCCTCGTTGATAATATGCCCCCAACTTTCTCTGTAGCTCATTTCTGGATATTTCTCCATCTTAAACTTTAACATATAATTCAATATTGTTAGGCAACAGAGGGCTTGAATTAACAAAAAATGTGTAATAAAATTCTAACAGGTACATGCATCAACCATTTTTGCGAGCGCAAACGGTGCGATTCGCAAAAATCGGCCGTTTGCGCCCGCAAAAAGGGCATTTGCGATGCATGAAGGGTCAAGGCACTCGCAATTTGAGAATTCGCAATTAATTGCGAGTTCTCAAAGTACGATTGCATTTAAGGAATCGCATTTTGCGATTCCTTAAATGCAATGCAAGAACCACTTTGAAGTAGCGATTTACGCTACTAGGGGCGCAAATTACCATGAAGTTGAACTTCATGGTAAGTTGCAAAACTTTGAAAAATGCACTAAAGTGCATTTTTCAAAGTTGTAGAGTTAAACACACACATGTCCTTTGGACATGTGTGTGCACTAACATTTGTGCACAGATCAATTTCAGGGGTGCAACAGGGTGTCCTTTTGACACCCTTGCACCCTTGAAATTGCATGCGCAATTTGCGAGTACCAATTGGTTCATTCCTATGGTCCTGTAGGCCCATAGGAATGAATGGGAAGCCATTCCTTATTTGCGACTCGCAATTTGCGAGTCGCAAATAAGGAATGTGTAGGAATCACTATTTTTATAGCGATTCCTACATGCATAGGCTTTTGCGAGTCCTTAATTGCGATTCCTTAATAATCGCAATTAAGGACTCGCAAAATCCTACCTTGATGCATGTGCCTGTAAGTTGTTCCAAACAGAGGCCCTACAAATATTTCTTGCCGGGGGTCCCCAAAATCCGTAAGATGATACTTATGGGGATGAAAAAGAAGGCCCAAGAAGAGAATTTAAAGAAATTAGTAGAAGAATTAAGTACAGAGAGGCACAAAGGCAACCATAATTAGTACAGAGAGAGAACACAATAACTCAAAGGAAAGGTCGCTGGTCCCAATTCCTAAGGGAGAAATTAAGGAAAAAGCACGTAGTGGACAAATGGTGAACACCGTGGAAAAGTGAGGCACACCAAGAAACGGTACTTACAGGAAGGTGTTCTGCCCATAAAAGACAAAACAAAAATAAGTAAGGATTACATGGTGTCACACACATTCACACCTACACATACACATATACAGGCATTTTGACGCTTACTTTTCTGAGGCTCCCCTACTGACAGACCTCCAGTCCTCCTTCTCTGTTGAGGTGCAGAAATAGTGCGACTCCAGAGACAGTTGGAATGTGTCTTGCTTATGGGTGGGTGGAACTCGTACAATTCTGCGGAGTTACATGAAAACTCTGCGAGATTCTGCGGTGTTCAGCAAATGGGCGGAATTAGGCATGATGCGCTGCTCACTCTGATTTTAGACCCGGGAGCTCGTTCCACACTGAAAAATCAGTGGGTTCAGCACCATGCAGTGTGCCAGAGGGTGCTGCTTCTCGAATTGATTCTGCTGCCGCTCATGTGGATTTTCTACTCAAGAGGCAGCTTTCTGACTGCAAACGGTTGCGACCGCCCGCGTTGGGGAAAGCTCACCAGGTGCCTTCCTAGTGACCAAAAATCACGCTAAGGGGCGTCAAATCTCACTTGGGCTCGCCAACTTACTGTTGGTGAGCCACGCGCATGAAAAAACTTCACCACGTGGCAGTTGGCAGAATTTGGCCAGAACTCCATGTTACGTGTGTAACACAGAATGACCAAAACTCTGCCAACTCCTCCAATAGAGCGGAATATATCGCCCACCCCTAGTCTTGATAGGCAGCTTCCACTTGCTCTGCTCAGCTCTCTGCCTCATCAGCCAATTAGCTGATCTGGGAGAGGTGCTATGTGAGCGAATTTCGCTGCTTGCTCCGCCTCTCACTCAGGCACATTTTCAGGGTTTTTTCACATGAATGGTGCGTGTAGGTCTTTGGCTAAGCTGCCTTACTACTTCATGCCGTGCACATGTGCACAGGAATCACTGAATAATGCTAGTGGGGAGACACCACTGTTTTTAATATGAACATGGTTAGCTTCCTGCTCTATAATTATTATTCAACCTAATAATGATGATGAAATTAATAGCTGTAATAACAGTAAAAACCTTGTTCGAATGTATTGCTTGTAACCACAGATTCTCTCTTCTGTTTCCACTGTAAACAACAGATGTTACCATTTAATGACAACATTTTGAAAAGTTTCTTTAAAAAGAATTCTACGCCATTCTCACTTATTTCTGCAAACACCTGTTTGATGTCATTTTAAAAGCAACATTTCTTATTAGGTCTGGACTACAGACAGTATTAAGCCTTCTGTTGTCAAAAAAACTCTTGTGGACGAACCAAAAATCTACAGTGGGCTTAGTGCCTGCTTATTGCTTACCAATAGTTGACTTTGTTGCCTCTCATTTACTTACTTCTTTTTCAATGGCTATCCATCCTTTATCGTGTTTGTCTCTTCCCGGGAACATGGCTTCTTTACCTATCCTTGGACTGGATAACGTATCCTTCCACTGCTTATATTCAGGAAACTTCTTTTTTCTTTTTCATTCAGCACTCAATAAGAGTGCATTTGTTTTTTTGCTGTCTACCTCATGTGCTTCCTCCCCTAAACTACCCACCCTGAGCCCACTATCGTGCTCTTCTTGCTTCTTTTATGCCTTCCCTCATTATCTCAAACTCCTCTGTTGCTTTCTGCTGTTCCCCCGGTATTGACTTCTCCTCCGCCTATTCCCCAATCTGCACCTTTATTGCCCTGCCATCACTGCCATCGTTGTTCTTTAAAAAAAATATGTTCAATTGTTTCAAGGCCCGGCAGCTGTAATTTGCTGCCAGGCTGCTCCATTTTAAATAAAAGCACTTTCACATCTCCCCCATTCACACACCTCTGTAGCTTCCAACCATGGCCGGACTGGCCATACCGGGCATCGGGCGTTGCCTCGGGAGGCTGGAAGGGAGGGGGGCAGTTTTGTTATTGAGGGCCGGTTTTGTAGCAGTGCAGCAGTTTTAAAAGCACCCCCTGCAGAGCTCCTTGTATATCCAGCAGTTTTCAGGCAACAATAAAACTGTCAAGATGACTCTTATGAATAATGTACCCACTTGAGAGAGATTGGATTTTTTTCAAGTGGCAGTTTTGACTCATATAAAGTAGCGCAGAGGGTTAATATGCCTGCTGCAAAGAACATGTAAAATGCAGATCACATAACAGTATTTTATGTGCATAGCTCAGTGGGATGCTGCTTTTGGCACAGAGATCCTTTTGTTGCTGTGCAGTTCATAAGTTACAATCATAATCTAGCACAGCGAGCTATGAACTGCCTTCAAGGAGTTGCATGAAAACTGCACTGTAGAGTTTGGAACGTTATGTATTTTCCCAGTCTTTCATTATCCCAATGTTGCTAAAAAGTGTTTGTTTGGGTAGAAATAAATTCTTATTAGTAAAGCCAAACCTAACCACTGTGTTACGTTCTGAATCCTGAGTTTGTGCTTCCCTAGACCAAGCACTCTTACAAAGAGCCTAACAGTATGGATGACATCTGAATCCTACACCTTGTAATCATTTGTCTTATGTAACATTATCTATACACTGATTTATACATGTATGATTCATTGTCTCTGTATGTGTGATGTAAAGTGCTATACTGGTATGAGAAGCGCTGTAAAACAAATTAAATACATGTGAGAGAGGGGCTATGGGGAGATGAGGGGCACTGTTGGAGGGTGATAGTCAGGGAATCATTGAAGAGCCCCAGCAAAGTAATGTTGTATCCTGGTGCACCGTAAGGTCATCATTTACTATGCTTTAAGAGCTAATACAATTTTAATATGTACTGAAAAATGTGTTGCAGAATGCACCATTTCTGCCATTTTCCCCCAAATTTTCAACTCTCCTTGTAGTGGTCAGGTTTGCTCGCTGCACTCGCTTTGCAATGTCCGGGGGCTGGTCTGACAAAATTTACCAGGGCTGCCCACACTTCACCATACACGTCTGCTCAGGTACACGTCATTAGGTTCTAATGTCTTTTTGGGGGGGCAAATACTGCATGGCATCGGCAAAAAGCATTGTTTTTAACAATGTAGTGCGGCATAGAAAAAAATTATTGGCAAAGCTAATAGCCAATAGGTAGCAAAGGAAAGACGTATTGGCTTTGTCAGTGCTTGTTTCTTACTGTCTCAAAAATACCCAGTAGATATATTTGACAAGAGGTGCTCGACATGAATCCATGCTGGTTTTTACTAATCAGACATTGTTGGTCCAGATGCTCTGCAATCTGTTCCTTAATTGAAGCCTTCTGAATCTTTGCTAAAACAGATGTTTTACTTAACGCTGTGTATTTGGCACGACCTGGGATAGCCCCCTTCTCTTATATTGGTGCCACATGCACGCGGTACCAGTCATCAGTGACTAAACCAGATGTAATTAGCTTTTTAAAACAAACTATAGAGATTTAGGCAAAACTGCACCGAGCTCCATAGCAAATGTATTGCCCGCTCAGTATATTTTCCTGATTTCGTCCAAAATGATTGGCTAAAATCTTTTGCCCAATCAAATTGGCTGAAATATTTGACGACCGTAATGGAACAGGGTGTAACTGAAAACATGACACTGACCGCCTTGCAATGCATCTGTGGTGTGCAGTCTTTAGGCCTGAAGATTTTATTCAGCACTAGTAGGGTATATTTGTCAGATTTTTATTAATCACCTCAAGATGTTTCTTTTTGCTGCAGAATAGGAGGTCCTCAATTACAATGACAAGAGAAAACCCCTCCATGAACCAGCTGCAGTTATATCTGTAAATAAAAGTCTAAAAATTCGTGGAGGATTTCAGCTTTACCCAGCACCAGTTATATTTTTATCACGGGCTTCCCAGGAGGGTGCCCTGGTACCACTCTTCGTCTTTTTGTAATTTATATACTTGCTGAACACTTGGGGATTAATGGCGCTGTACATTCACCTTTTCATTTCTTGGCTTGCTTGACAGCCCTTTTACATTGCCTATTACACACTTGAGAATGTAACTCGCTCTTACCGTCCAACTTAACCAATTTGAACGCACTTTTCTTCTAAGTTAGACCTTTGATCGAAAACGGCTTTTTTCTTCAGTGGGTTAGCTTTTCCTTCTCTCTGTCATGTGGTGCTTTTTCTCTTTTTAAAATAAATTAGGGGCATATTAGCAAGGGCTTCATCGCCGCTTTAGCGGCACTTTTTTCCGCTAAAGCGGCGATGTTTTATCGCCCTATCAGCAAGCTGTCGCTAACAGGTGTTAGCGACAGCTTCCAGGCGATAGCGACTGGTTTGGGTGCCGCTTTGCATGTCAGCGATATTTATCGCTGATGACATGCAAAGGAGGCGTTCCCAACCTAACAGCGACTGAAAGCAGTCGCTAACATACCTATCGCCTATTAGCAATGCCCGCGAAGCGATAGAAAAACGCGCGCTAACCACGATTAGCGCTGGATTTTTACACCTGGTAGAAACCTGACTTGCCCATTATAGTCTATGGGAGGTGGATTCTACGGTTAAGTCCCCACCTGCCTATTAGCGAGATTTTCCTTAGCGATGGGAATTTATCGCTGGAATTCTCGCGTTATTGCTGGGATTCGCCGCTATCGCTGGATGTTTTATCGCATTGGAGATAAACGTTGCTAATAACGTGTTATCTCCGCGATAAAATCCAGCGATAGGCGGCGATAAAAAAAAACGCGCTAAGCGTGGTTTGCGATAATTATCACAAGTTGTTGCTAATATGCCCCATAATTTCAAGTACATATTTAGCATAGTTGAAAGAACATATGAAGGGGCATATTATCAAGAACGGCGTTAAAATTATCGCCGCTAAAGCGGCGATAATTTTAACGCCGTTCTTGATAATATGCCCCATAGTCTTTCAAGTTCGACTTTCTCTTAGTTGGCAGACTTTGGTGAATTTGATTCAGGTGAACCAGCAGAAGGTATAAAAGGCGTTGCCTAAACATTGCCCACGCATATGTCAGTGAAGTAAGACAGAAACAACTCTTACTCACCACAAAGAGACAATCCTGGTTTAACAAGTGCCACCTACTTCCAATTTGGCATCCTATACAACTTTTGCAATGCATGGTTGTGCAAAGTAGCTGAAAAGTGCAATACTTGTGCTTTATAAAACACTGAAAGAAATACATAGATATATTTTTTCTAGCAAATACCATACTTGTCACCACACCTTCCTTAGAACTTATCCAAATTGCCCTCTAAAATATTGTCATGTACCTGTTGAATCAAATCTGCTACTAGCCTTTTTAATGGGATTATGGTTTGCTCTGTATAAAAAAATAGTTTTTAATGGCAATGACTGAATCTTTGTTCTTCAGACTTGCTGAGCGAGTTTGAATTCTCTGTAGTCTTCTATGAAACGTCACCATTCAATTTTTTATCCACCTCTTAAATGAGTTCCCCATTTCGACGGAATCTCATTTTTTCCAGATAAAAGGGGCAATAACAGATACACGCATGCCATGCCTCATAAAATGTGGTCAAATTTTAGGATTAGAATTTAGGGTACCAGATTTTGCACCTGACGAAACAACCATGAGTCTATGTGTCCCACAGTTGTATATTTCCAATAAAACTGAATTCTCATTTTTACTTATGTTAACAATTCATGCATTTCTTTAAAGTTTTGATTTTTTTAAGCTTTTATTAGATTGAAGACAACGAAAAAACAGTGTCTGAATTTGCACAACATGCATTGTGGCGCCTTAAAGTGATTTAGTTCATTTTACTGCGATCCATTCAGAATATTCTAATTTAGAACCTACGTCAAAGAAACAGCTTGACAGACATAATTTGCACCCATTGCGTGCTACGGCTTGCCCTACTTAGATTTAGAATAAATTGCTATTCACTGCCAACCATGAAGCCGACTTCTCAACAAAAAAAAAAAATCCTATTCCACCAGAGGACATGTAGCGGGCATCCCCTGACCTCTGCTGAAGAGAGGCTATTAGTACCTTGTATGACCCTGCGGCCTTCACTGAGCGCCACGCGACGCCATCATTCGGGAGCTCTGCTTGTTGGTCCTCAACTTCAAATTGAGTTCAGCCCCCCATGAAATCAGCCCGGCGCGTTTCTATAGACACCCTAGTTACCAGTTCGACCTCAGAGCCCACAGCATTTCCAGCTGGCCCCTGTCAGGCTCCACGGACCCATGTCCCATGCTCCCAAGGGGGGCGGCTGGCTGTCAGAGGCGGCGTGGCGCGGGAAGGCCGAGGCAGCTCATCAGAGCAACTCTTGCCTTCGAGCCCAGGCTCCATAACGGAGCTGTCAGCTCTCCTTAACGACGAAGCGAACTGACAGCAAGTGTGAGGCGAGCGCGGTAAGGGAGAGGAGCACCGAAAAATAACAGCGATAAATCACCTTATTCTAACCTATCAAAGCCCGCAGGCACCTAATCGCGGACATGCGGAGCCGTGTTTTGCCCGGAAGAAAGAGATTAAGCTTGGGCGATCAACAGGACTCTCCAGGAAGAGGCGAGTAGAAGAACTCTGACACCTGGAAATAATCCCTCAAGCACATACACAAAAAAGGTCGCTTGCCTCCCATTTCCCTTGCCTCTGCAGCGACGGTTCCCATTGGGCAAACAAACTTCTTGCATAAATCCACCATTTTGTGTGAGAGGGCGCTGCATGTACCGCTGATAACTTGTAGTACGAAATGGTTGCTTTATTGAAGCAGGTGCACATCACAAAACATTACAAAGCCCTATGTAATGTGCCTTACAAAACTAAACACCTCACTATACATGAATACACCTACTACTTCTCCTACCCCCAGCCCCCATTTCAACTTCTTTCTATCCCCCCTCAACAGCAATACAAACCGCTTGAAACCATGAAAACCTCCAGTCAAATGCCACCTAGCAGCTGCTCCAAGGACAAACTTAACAACAAACCTTCCCTGTGCACCTGATCCAACTAACTTCTTAACTCTTCTAGGGCATTCACCCTTCCAACCCCTTTTACCAAAAAGTGTGGGCCAAAATAAATGTATTTCCTTCACCTTCCATCTACCAGCCATGGTTTACACCTCTACACAAAATGGTGGCTTGTAGCCCAAAAACTGCTCTATTTAACCTGACCCCCACACCCTCCTACGAAATTAGTCCATGGCAACCTCAGTCGTATTCGACTGCACTACATGCCCAAATTCCCCTGGGGGTCACTCCTCCTGAGTCAGCTGCCCCCAAGCTCCCATTGGGCGAGAGGGTGCAGCATGTACCACTGACAACTTGTAGTGTGAAAAAGGCCGCCTTATTGAAGCAGGTGCACATCACAAAACTTTACAATGCCCTGGGCAAAGTGCCTTACAAAACTAAATACCTCACTATACATGAATACACCCACTACTTCTCCTACCCCCCACCCCTGATGAAAACATCTCGTCAAACACCACTCAGAAAATCTCCTTTTTAGAGATGCCCCCCCACACATTCTGCAGCCCAACTGCTCCCCTTTCCTTTTACCCTATTGGCCACCATCAGACACCCAGTGAATCGCCTACGGCCTCCCTTAACTGCAGCAAGTAAAGGTCCATACCCATGGTAGACAACTGCATGCCGTTGCCTATGAAAAAATGGAACCTGAATGAACCACTCTAATTATTCTTTTCTCTCTGCAACACTTCCTTAAGTCTCTATTTAACTTCCTCCACACTTCGTTGATGGCAGCCGGCCTGTCTGCACCTCGCCACTCCCATCGCGGGACCAGCTCCATCCAAAGAATGTAAGTCCCTGCCCAACCTTTCCACATCTCATCCAAATCCACTTTCATGGCCTTCAAAAGCGCAAAACCTTTCAAATCATTTTCTCCTAGGTGAAGACCCAAAACATCAGGGCAATCCCCCAAACTCTTTAAACTATTCAAACATGGCAGCAACTCGGCCTATAACAAGCCCCTTTTTCCCTTCCAAGAAACCTTACCCCATGCTGGGACAAACCAAGCTGTGTTCCAAAACCTCTCTCGTTCGCTTGCCTTTCTGTCTACTTTATAAACGAATTGCCCACAATCCAGACGTTGCTGACCTCACTCTCTGGTCCCGGCACTGAACCTTCAAAAGAAAAACAAACAATTTTAGGACAGTAACATGAGCAGATACCTTTGTTTAACGCACATATGCTTTATAACAATCTGATGACTGTTGGACTTGCCCATTTTTGCAGGGTCCTCCCAGAACTTTTTGCCTTCCTCCCGATATTTTTTCTGACCTGGTGTTGGTGGTTTTAGGACTCTGGGCACTTTATCACTGCTGTTCAGTGTTAAAGTGCATGTGCTCTTTATGGTAAACGTGGTAAGGTTGGTCTACACCTGTTTGGCGTATTTAATTTACCTATCAGTCCCTTGTAAAGTAGTGTGTTATATACATGGGTCCAGTAAATTAAATGCTACTGGTGGTCTTGCAGCGCTGCTTGCGCCACCCACCAAAGTAGCCTTTCAAACCTGTCTAAGGCCTCTGACATTGCAGGGCCTGCATGCGCAGTTTTACTGCCGCTGTGACGTGGCACATAAAGTGGTTGCCACGTCTGTGACTCCCCTTTTACTAAACATCAGTCACCCCTAAGGAAGGCCCTAGCTAGCCCTATGGGCAGGGTGTGGTGTAGGTAAAAGGTAGGACATGTGCCTTAACTGTGTGGCATGTCCTGGTAGTGACAAACAGCCTATTTGGTTTCTCACTGCTGTGAGGCTGCCCTCTCATAGGAATGCATTGGGGATTCCCTGATATATGTTTCAGTGGTAATTCCTGACATGAGAGGGGTGGCGTGATCAAGTTAGGTATGTTTGGAATAGTGGCAATAAATGCTGCGTAATGGTGTTGCAGATTTATTATCACTATTTTAGAAATGCCACTTTTAGAAGTGGGCATTTCTGTGTGCTATGTGTCTTTGTGCCTGCCTGTTGTGTATTGCATGTCTGGCTCTGGATGACAGGGGCTGGGGATGTGCAGTGGTTCCAGAGGGCCTGGGTGAGTCAGCGCTAGGCTGAATGGGCCTGATCTGCATTTGGAGTAGTGGATGAGTAGCACCTGAACCTGAATAGGACTGTGCCTGCCCTCCACAATGCTGGCTCCTGGTTACTGTGCCTGGTTGTGGGCGGAGTCCCACAAAGGAGATCGAGTCGGAGCCTCACGGATCCCTAGTGCAGTCCAGAGGAGGGTTCGCTCGCCAGAAAGAGACCGGGGAGCCCCCGGTGAGGAGCCCTGTTGCCTGCGTTTTACCGGAGCCTCGCAGGCTCCATTCCACAACTTCCCGCCTCCCCCCGCCTGAAAGGGAGAGGCCGCCACCTGCAGCAGACAGGCTCTCAGGTCAGTGGTACCTGGGAGGGCCTCCCGCGAAGGGGGGGGTCGCCCGACGTTGGGCCCGTATCTGCGGGTCGAGGTCCCATTGCGGACCTGTATGGGGGGCATTGTTTTTAGTGCATCTGCAGCAAGGGGGCTAGTTGGAAGCCTCGTGTCTGTAGAAAGGACCAGCAGTTGGGAGAGCCCTGACTTTTGGAAAGGGGCATTGTGGGGAAGCCCAGGACCGGCCCCCGAGGATAAGGCCAGACTGCCTGATGTTTGCCCCTATGTTTTGGTTGGGCGTAAGGCAATTAGGTGATGTGTGCACCTTATCAGAGATTACGGTGCACTAATAATGGGGTTTTCGCCTAATGCTTCTTACTAGGGTGCACTGAGGATTAGGATGTATGCCTAATGTGTTTATGCTAAGTGCACTATTGCCAGTAGTTACTGGTTGTCTTCACTAACTATGAATTATGATGGTTCTGACAGTGGCCCGATTTGCCCTGTAATGTATATAATCCCTGTAAAGTCATACTAAGTGCCAGGTGGCACAGTGTATATATGTGATAACGTTCTAATGTGTTTTATGGATAATACAAAGGCTATTTTTACATAACCTTGTGTGGAGTTTCTTTTGTGGTGTGACTAGTGTGTTGCTGCTGTGTGTGTGTGTGTTGCGCAAACGCTTTATACATTGCCTCTGGGATAAGCCTGACTGCTCTGCCAAGCTACCAAGGGGGTGAGCAGGGGTTATCTTCAGTGTGTAACTCCCTTGCCCTGACTAGAGAGGTGGTTTCTGCCTGGCTTAGGCACATGCCCTAGCCAACCAGAAATCCCATTTCTACCATTGGTTGTCAGTGGTGAGGATAGGACTTGCGTTTGCGCAGTACCACAGTGACGCATGGTTGCACTACAAACTCTGCATTTAGACAATCACGTGTCTTGAGATTTCTCCTGATTTTTTGTATTTCTCCTCAAAGTGTTATTTTTGAATTGTGTTTTCCTGCTCTTCTAAATTTGTGGTAACACCCCTAAAGTGTCAGTCATGTCTCACCTCGGTGATCCTGCCGTTGCTGCGACAAAAAGTGCATTTAATGTTAGCATGTTGCATAAGTATACTGTGAGGGACCTAATGCGGTTCTGTAGCGATCTTGGTTGTCAGGTGGGTGGTTCTGCCAAGAGGGTGGAACTGCGGGAGGCCGCGTTGGCCTGTTGGATATCCACAAACCGGGTAGGGGAGGAGTCTGGGAAGGAGGACCCCGAGATCAGTGAGGTCTCTGAGAGGGAGGGTCCCCGATCAGCACCCCTAGAGGGCAGTGGCCCTGGAGAGTCTGAGCAGGAGGGAGAAAATGACAGGGCAGGGATGGCAGTAGGTAGTGAGGACCCCGTAGAGAGGGAGTCCATTGCTGGGTCCAGTGCCGGGGGGCAGTGTCCCATCCCTTTCCCTGTCCCCAGAGGAGTGGGTGGATAGGAGGGAAGAACGGGAGCATCAGCTGGCTTTGGAGAGGCTCAGATTGGAGCATGCCAAAGGGATAGCGCATCTGGGTGTGGAGGAGAAAAAGCCTGAGGTTGAGAGAGCCTTAGTTCAGGAGAGGAGGGCGGAGGCAGATAGGGCCTTCGCCAGAGAAAAATTAACTCTTGAGGATATGTCCCCTGAGTGTAGTTTTAGTGGTCTGGATTCACCAGTGAGGGTGGGGTCCAGTGGTGGCAGCAATATAGAGTCCAGTGTAGGAAGTTCCACTCCCAGATCACAGAGCATGATACCTAGTTCCCAGGAAGAGGGTGTCACTCCTGAGGGTTATAGGTTGAGGTTCAGGGGCAGTAGGAAGCTGTCTCACCAGTCTTTGGGGGAGTTTGTGGATGAATATTATGATGCACTGGAAGGTTGGGTGATGGGTAGCACAGCAAACAATTTTGAAGGGCTGTTCAATCTGATTGTCAAAGAGCACATGTTCCGTTGTTGTTTTCCAGGGATATGCCAACACCTGTTGGAGTGTGAGTTCTCTGATCCCAGGGAGCTTGCACAGGAGGCAAACCTCTGGGTGAGTGCCAGAGTGTCTAAGAAGGCATTTGGGAGTGACCCTAAGGGGAGTGGCTCAGGTATTTCCCAGCCAAGAGTGGTGGGAAAGGTTCTTAGTAGCCCAGATAGGTCCCGGTGTAGTGGGAGGGGTGTAGGGACTCACGTCCTGTCTCTGCGGAGAAGGAGTGAGAATGGGATGCATCCCAAGGTGCCCGAAACCCAGTCTCAGGGCCTGGAGGGTTCCCTAAGGGAACACCAGGTGGAGAGCCTAGGCTGTACTCGTAGGCCATCCATTGAGGGGGATCTCCTAGTGTCAGGAGAACTTGGAGCGTATGTAAGCAGAGCTTCACCAGTTCTGGTGTCTAGCGGTGCCACTCCTGAGTGGAAGGTGCAGAAGTCCAGATGGAGGGATGAGAGGGGGATGCGGTCCACAATGGGAGAACCAGTGGGTCAGGGGCCAGCCTTAAGGGCTGAGCCTTCTAGGAGTGACCAGGATTACACCACTTCTGTTTTGGAGGGGTTTTCACGCACTGTCAGATGGGCATGGGTCGGGAGATCGGCACCAGGCAGACTGTCACGCAACACATGAGGTATGTGTTACCCTTGGAGGGGGGCATGTGTGCTCCCCAGGAAGTCCTGGTGTGCCAGGCAAGTGCTCAGCCGCAGTGTGTAGTACCTGGGTTAGGAGGCCAGGTTCAGGAGGTTATGCCTGACCTGGAGGGAAGGACATCTCTTAGCAGTGTCCCTACAGTTTTGTCTTCTGGGGGTATCACTCCAGGTGGGAGGGTGCAGCACTCTGGAAGGGGGTGCAGAGGGAGATAGTCCTCGCCTCTGACCCGGTTCAACCTGAGGGTTTGGTCCCTAGGTTGGGAGACCAGTTGCAGGGTCAAGGTCCTGAACTGGTGGGAGAATTGTGTGGGAGGGCTGATTCCAGCGTCCTGACAGTTTTGTGTTCTGAGGGTGCCTCTCCTAGGAGGAGAGTGCGGAACCCCAGAAGGAGAGGTAGGGGGAGGAGAGCCTCGCCCGTGACCTCTGCTCAGCCTGAGGGTGCAGACCCTGGGTTGAGGGATCAGTGGCAGTTTAGGACTGCACTGATGAGAGGTAGAGTGGAAAATTAATACTATGTACCTGGGGCTACCGCCCCCCACTCTGTGAGATGGCAAGGACCAGAGGCATCTGGATGGCCTAGGGCCTGGTCCTGGCCGCGGACAGCTAGGGAGTCCAGTGGGGTAGCTTAGTTGGTCCTGAGAGCTTAGACAGAGGGAACCACATGGGTTCAGATTGGCATGGAACTGAAGTGTACCCCTGCAGTTGCGGACCCGCGTCCATGTTCTATCGCCCCAAGCAGGGAAGTCCATCAAGGTATTGATTGGTCTACCCTGGCTTTAAGCTGGAAGGGGGTTGTGTTGGATTTGGCCATTTTTGCAGGGTCATCCCAGAACTTTTTAACTTCCTCCTGGTATTTTTTCTGACCTGGTGTTGGTGGTTTTAGGACTCTGGGCCCTTTATCACTGCTGTTCAGTGTTAAAGTGCATGTGCTCTCTATGGTAAACTTGGGAAGATTGGTCTACACCTGTTTGGCGTATTTAATTTACCTATCAGCCCCTTGTAAAGTGGTGTCTCATATATCGGGCCAGTAAATTAAATGCTACTGGTGGGCTAGCAGCGCTGTGTGCGCCACCCACCAAAGTAGCCTTTTAAACCTGTCTCAGTCCTCTGACATTGCAGGGCCTGCGCGGTCAGTTTTACTGCCGCTGTGACATGGCACATAAAGTGGTTGTCACGTCTGTGACTCCCCTTTTACTACACATCAGTCACCCCTAAGGTAGGCCCTAGCTAGCCCTATGGGCATGGTGCGGTGTAGGTAAAAGGTAGGAAATGTGCCTTAACTGTGTGGCATGTCCTGGTAGTGACAAACAGCCTATTTGGTTTCTCACTGTTGTGAGGCTGCCCTCTCAGAGGAATGCATTGGGGATTCCCTGATATATGTTTCAGTGGTAATTCCTGATATGAGAGGGGTGGCGTGATCAAGTTTGGTATGTTTGGAATAGTGGCAATAAATGCTGCGTAATGGTGTTCGCAGATTTATTATCACTATTTTAGAAATGCCACTTTTTGAAGTGGGCATTTCTGTGTGCTATTTGTCTTTGTGCCTGCCTGTTGTGTATTGCATGTCTGGCTCTGGATGATAGGGGCTGGAGATGTGCAGTGGCTCCAGAGGGCTTGGGTGAGTCAGCGCTAGGCTGAATGGGCTTGATCTGCATTTGGAGTAGTGGGAGGAGTAGCACCTGAACCTGAGTAGGACTGTGCCTGCCCTCCACAATGCTGGCTCCGCCCCACTGTGGTGTGTTTGGAGCCAGAGCCTACACTAACAATAAAGATGGTTGTGCAAGTGAAAAGATGTATGTAAGTACCCCCCAGAACTAGTTTGGACTGGGCCCAGAGCCCTGTGCCAGGGGAAGAACAAAGACACTTGGCATATAAATATAGGGGCTGTGACCCCATGTGTTATGCTTACTGAACTGGTGCTTGCTGGAGGACAGCTGGGTGCCAGGAGGAACAGCCACGGGGGACTTCCCCTCTGCTGGAGGGCCCTGTGAGATGGTCTGCCTGGGCCCAGCCCTGCCCTTTGCCAATTCCTTGAGAGGGGCGCTGTCTGCCCCTGGTGATGTCTCGCCGTGGGAGACACTGAGCGTGAAGAGCCTCCCCTGCTGATAAGGCAAGCGCAGGGTGAGTGCTCTACTTGTCCTTGTACCTGAGACCCACAGCACGAGGTGAAGCACTCTGGACGCTGGTGAGATGCTCCACTTTTGAATATTGCTCCCGGTGATTTCCTGACAGAGCGTGTGGAGCCCTTCGTTGTTTTCTTTGTGCTCACAAGCGCTGTGCCCTGCAAGAAGGGAAGGAAGCTGCAGAGCAGGAAGCCAGGCGGCTGCTGCCCGGTTGTGGGCGGGGCTCCCTGCAAGGAGGGAATCCAGCCACATGGTCTCCCCTCAGCTGGGAGGGCCGCCAAAGGTTCCCAACTGGAGTGTGGTGGGCACTCTCCCCTTCGTGAGGCTTAACGTTGTGGCAGCGCAGTGTGGAGCCGAAATCGACGGAGACTTTGCTCCGTAGTAACCGGAAGTCAGACCAAGCCAGCCTGACTGTGGGCAGAGCTTCCCCCCTGGGAGAGGAAGCCAGGCAGGAGCTGTGCCTGGTTGTGGGTGGAGTCCCGCAAAGGAGATCGAGTCGGAGCTTTGCGGACCCCTGGTGCAGTCCAGAGGAGGGCCAGCAAGAGACCGGGGAGCCCCCGGTGAGGAGCCCTGTTGCCTGCTTTTTACTGGAGCCTCGCGGGCTCCATAACACAACTACCCGCCTCCCCCACCTGGTAGAGGGAGAGGCGGCCACCCTCAGCAGACAGTCTCTCAGGTCAGTGATACCTGGGAGGGCCTCCCGTGAAGGGGGGGGTTGCCAGATGTTGGGCCCCCCAGGGGGGCACAAAGCCCACTAGACGCCAGGGATTTTTTTTCAGCAATTGGAATTAGGGTGGGGGCTGCCCAAAATGGGCATGCCAATGCCCCCACCCCCCCAAAACAATGACAGTCTTTCTGCCCCCCCCTGGGGGGCAGGTGGGGGCAGTAGCCCCAATTTGCCCCCCCGGGGGGGCAGAAAGCCTACTCGACGCCAGGGATTATTTTTGGGGCTATTTTACTTGGGGTGGGGGCTGCCCAAAATGGGCATGCAATGCACCCACCCCCCCAGCCAAAACTACAGCCTTTGTGCCCCCCGGGGGGCATATGGGGGCAATTGCCCCCAATCTGCCCCCCGGGGGGGGGCAAAAAGCCCACTAGAAGCCAGGGATTTTCTTTTTGGCAATTGGAATTAGGGTGGGGGCTGCCCAAAACGGGCATGCAAATACACCCATCCCCCCAAAAAAATGACAGTCTTTCTGCCCCCCCTGGAGGGCAGGTGGGGGCAGTAGCCCCCTATCTGCCCCCCCGGGGAGCAGAAAGCCCACTAGAAACCAGGAATTTCTTTTTTGTATTCATGTAGGGGTGGGGGCTGCCCAAAATGGGCATCACAATACCCCCACCCCCCCCAGAGATATTCCAGTATTTCTGTCCCACCCGGGGGGCAGATGGGGGCAGTGGCCCCTGATCTGTCCCCCGGGGGGGCAGAAAGCCCACTAGGTGCTTGCAATTACGCTGGCTTTTTGTATGAGTGGGGGTGGGGGCTGCCCAGAATGGGCATACCAATGCCCCCACCCCCCCAAAAAATAGCCACAGTCTTTCTGCCCCCCTTGGGGGCATATCGGGGCAAACCCCCCCACCCCCGATTGCCCCCCAGGTCGGCAGAAAGCCCACTAGGCACAGACTACCTGTTGATTTTGGGCCCTAGCGCAGACGGCACATAGGTAAACCTAGCAAACCTGTACATTTTTGAAAACTAGACACCATGGGGAATCCAGGATGGGGTGACTTGTGTGCCTCTCACCAGGTTCTGTTACCCAGAATCCCTTGCAGACCTCAAACTTAGTTAAAAAAACACATTTTCCTCACATTTCTGTGATGGAAAGTTCTGGGATCTGCGTGGATCCACAAAATTCCACCCACCCCGCATTCCCCAAAGTCTTCCGAGAAAAATGGTGCCTCACTCGTGTGGGAGGCCCAAGTACCAGCGACAGGTCAGAGTGTTGCGAAGAGCAGGCCGGGCGTCATGGGCGGGAGGGATGGAGCTTTGCGTTTACGGTCTCCGGCGGGCTGTCCATGCTGCTGTGCAAAGAGATAGGCTGGCTGCAGCTTGCTCTGATTTTCGGAGTAAGCAGCGCAGTTCCAGTGCAAACGGGCCCGTTCGCGGTCGTGAAGAGCCCAAAAGCTTGATTTCAAGAGCTTGAAAGCCACACCAAGGGCCCAGGACCTGAGAAGCACCACTTTGGGGTCAGGAACTCACTGAAGATGGTCAAAAAACTGTTGGAGAGCATTTTATGCCCCTGAGACTCAGATCAGGAGGTCAGCAGGCTATTGCTTTGAGTCACTCTGGGGTCCTGGGTTCAAGATGAAGTTGCAGGTCCAGTTCTTCTTCCCCAGGCAAGAGGGAAGCAGGCTGCAGGTTAGCACAGCGGGGCAGCAGTTCCTTTAGAGAAGCAGTCCAGTAAGCTGGCAGTCCTTGTAGCAGCACAGCAGTACTTCTTCCTGGCAGAGTATACACAGGTCCAACTGTGTACCAAAGTGGTGGTGTCGGAGCCCTTTCTTTTATA
The DNA here is from genome assembly GCA_963921515.1 of Calotriton arnoldi. Lineage (NCBI taxonomy): Eukaryota > Metazoa > Chordata > Amphibia > Caudata > Salamandridae > Calotriton > Calotriton arnoldi. The sequence continues at coordinate 1,034,237 of CAWUFW010005039.1, forward strand.
CGCAGTTGTGCCTTTGTAGTGGGGAAAGGTTTATGGAGGCATGCCTTTGAAGTGCACAGGTGCCCTGCCTTCTCTGCCATGGCTCCAGTCTAACTACAGGGGATATACAGCCCTTTGTGTGGAGACAGGACACAGTCTATTCAGGTGTTAGTGAGGCTAGGCCAGGCTCCTCCCTCCCATCGTGCCAGCGATGGCCCATCCAGTCATACCTAAGCTCCCATTGTGTGTGGCTGTCTAGGAGGAATACACAAAGCCCAACAGCCAACTACACCCAGTCATGTGACCAGAGACAGGCTGCAGGCACCAAATGACTGAGGCAAGAAAATGCCAACTTTCTTAAAGTGGCATTTTCAGAATTGTAATTTAAAATCCAACTTCACAATAAGTTAGGATTTTAAATTCGATTCCAGGTACACCAAACATGAACCAGTTATCTCTTCCCATTTGGAAATTACACCTATAAAATGTAATAAGGCAACTCCAATGGTATCCTATGGGAGAAATAGGCCTTGCAGTAGTAAAAAATGAATGCAAAAGTTTTTCATTACCAGGACATGTAAAACTTAAAAGTACATGTCCCACTTTTTAAATATGCTGCACTGTGGCCCTGTTGCTGTCCAGGGCCTACCCAAGGGGAGACTTTTATGTATTAAAAAGGAAGGTTTGGGCCTGGCAAGATGTTTATTTTGCCAAGCCGAAATGGCAGTTTAAACTGCACACACAGGCTCTACAATGGCAGCCCTGAGACATGTTTAAAGGGCTATTTTAGTGGGAGGTACAATCAGTGCTGGGGCATTTTTTTTTAAAGTTTTTTTTTATTGGCAGTTGGCATTTGACATAGCATTAACAAAGTATCAGGTTTCAAGCTGCATACAACATAAGTAGGTATACGCACATAGTACTTGCAATTCAGCTGGAAAAGATTATACAATCCCATGGCAGTCCCATTACAGACCCATTAGCTCCCCAGAATAAACGTAGGCATTGTATCTTTTACATTGACCTATAGGTAGGACTGAGGGCCGAGCAGTGCGAGGGTGAGCCCCTATGTGAGGAGGGCGTAGACCATATGTTAGCATCCTATATGTCCTGTGGGTGCTCCGCCATTGTGGGTGGGGGTCGGTCTCTGCATTGAAGGTAGTTGGTAAAGGGTCCCCAAATATCTCTTGGGCGGGACCTCAATGGCATATGTTCCCAAAATGTGGACAATTGCTCTTGACAAATAAGAGACATCTTTGAGCAATGCTTGAATTGTGGGGGCTCGCTGCCTACCCAATGCATCCCTACCCTACGTTTGGCCAATAAGAGCAACATTGCAACGAGCCTGCGGGTACCCTGAGGCACATCCTTCAGATACCCAAGCAGCCCGGTCAGCGGTGTTGCAGGAAGTGCCATGTCAGCAATGTCATGTACAATGTTAAAGATTTCGGTCCAGAAGGCCGCAACTCTGGGACAGCGCCATGCTAGATGTATGAAATCAGCTTGTGGTGAGTGGCATCGCAGACAGTGAGAGTCTGCAGTCAGTCCCATCTGCCATATCTGTATGGACGTTCAGTATAGTCAATGTATACATTTGAAATGTATTAGGCAGAGCCGGTATGTATTAGGCGGAGCCGGTAATCCGGGGACAACATTTCGAGTTGACTGCAGCAGAAGGTCTACTGGGCGTCTGTCAAAGGGCTGTCTAGGTCAGGAGGCCATGGCTCATGGGCCCTTGGTGTAAGGATCGGGCAGGTCCACTGCATTTGTGTGTAAAGGTGGGTTATCAGTTTGCGCTGCGTCGAGGTGGTATAGACATATTCCAGCGCGGTGTACGTCGGCGGGGGTGCAGGGAAGGACACATGTAGTGTGCGGCAAGTGGACCGTAGCTGAAAGTATAGTAAAGTTTCAAGCAGCGTAGGGGCAGGCTGGTCTCGTGCTCCCAGTGGAAGAAGGAAGTGGTCATCTGGATACAGATCTGCAAAGGTGTGTATGTCCACCGCACCTGCGCACCTAATCGCTCCCCCATCTTGCAGGGGTGGGAGTAGGGGGTTGTTGGCTACAAGGACAGAGGGGGCATATAAAGTTGGCACACCAGCATGTCTCTGGAGCCCAGCCCAAGCCCATGGTATATTCTGTGTAGTGCCGATCTCCAGCCTATGTTGCTTATTGGGAAGGAATAGGGCTGTAGTGATCGGCCAGGGGGACACCTTGTTGCACTGAATCGCGACGTGCAGTTGGAATGTGGTTGGATGTATCCAGGAGTGTAGGTATTGGGCCTGTGCGCACAGGGCATATAGGTGCATGTCTGGAGCACCCATCCCACCCTATGCCTGTGGTATGGTAAGCAGCTCGTGGATCCCGTCCAGCCCATACCAACGAGCCCAGGTTAGATCGTAAGCATTTATAAAACTCCATGGTGAGTGGTATTGGAATGTTTATGAATAAATAAAGGAATTTGGGTAGTACAACCACTTTTTCCAGGGCAATGTGGCCCGCCACAGACAGCGGCAGTCTAGACCACACCGGAACCCAATCCTCCAGCCAGTCCACCACGCGGCCATAATTCGCCTGCCACAGTTCTTCAAGATCTCGGCTCAGCCATATGCCCAAATATTTATTTGGGCCACAGGCCCATTTCAGAGGGTATTCAGTGTCAAACGGGAGTGTGGCGTCTGTCAATGGAAAAAGGACCGATTTGGCCCAGTTCACTTGGATGCCAGAATAGCCTCCAAACCGCACAACCTCTTGCGTTATTGGGGCCAGGTTGATCCGGGAGTTTTGTACATAGAGGGTAATGTTGTCTGCGTTTAATGATTTCACTAAACCCCTAGATGCGAAGCCTTATTCTCTGTCTGCATGGTGTTGGCGGAGTCAAGCAGCGAGGGGCTTCATGGCAACGGCAAATAGTAGAGGTGAGAGTGGGCACCCCTGCCTCATTCCACGTGAGATGGGGAATGGCTCAGAGATAAGGCTGTTAAGTCAAACACTAGCAGTGGGAAGTGCGTACAGGAGTTGAATTAGTGTGATGAATCGGGTGCTAAGACCCAGCCGTCACAGCAGAAGGAACATATAGGCTCTTTCTAATGAATCGAATGCTTTAGTTGCATCCAGCAGTGTCGCAGCGGCTGGCACCTGTGGTTGTAAATGATGCATTACTTCAAACAAGGTCCGAAGGTTATGGGATGTCGATCTCCCCGGTATAAAACGGATTGGTCATGTCGCACCATCACTGGCAGCAACGGCATCAACCGGTTTGCCAGTTCTTTTGCAAATATCTTATTATCAACATTTATAAGGGACAGGGGGTGATGAGTCACATTGGTCCGCTGACTTGTCAGGTTTGAGTAGTGTGACTATGATGGCTTCTCTTAGTGAAGGGGAGAGCAACCCTGCCTCCAGAGAATCCTAGTAGATGTCCAGGAGTCGGGGGACAAAAGCTGAGAGTATTCTTTGTAACAAGCTGATGTTAACCCATCAAAGCCCAGGGGCCTTATCGCCGGGTAGACTAGCGATCACCTGAGTTATCTTTTCCACTGTTATGGGGGAGTCTAAAAATTCCTGTTGGGCATTAGACAGCCATACTAGATGTATCGTATCTAGATACATCATGAGTTCAGTCAAGTCACAACGGGAGTAGCACAATACAGCCTAGTGTAGAAGGAGGACATGATGTGCAGAAGATCCGAGGGAGATGTGTGGGGCTTGCCCTTCGCGTCCCAGAGTTTCAAAATATAAACGGAGGCGTATGGCCTCTGGAACAATATGGCCAGTATCCTGCCCGGGCGATCCCCTTCCCCGTATCACTGCGCCAGAGTTTCCTTGCCAAGATACTGCGTTTCACGTGTAGCTTCTTCCTGGTAGTCGGTCATTTTCCCTCTAATATTCGCCATTGTAGCGGGGTCATTTGAGTGGAATAGGTCAGTCTCTAGGGCTCTGATGTCGGTTTCTAACCTAGTAACAGACCCACGGATGGCCTTGAGGATACCATTTTGCTTGGCAATACAGACCACTCTTATGATTACCTTAAAAGCTTTCCATAATATAGAGGGGGAGCTCATGGAGACTTAATTTTCCTCGAAATATTCCACAATGGCCATCCGGATCTCATCTCATAAAACCACATCTCGCAATGCACTCGGCAGGAGATGTCAGTTGAATGCACGTTGCACAGTCTAGAGGACCAGCAGGACAAGCCTCACAGATTCATGATCGAAGAGGGTGTGTGGTAGGTGCGTAACTGATGTGGCCCATTGCTGTACATCTTTAGAAGTCAGCCAAAAATCAATTCTGGAACACGCATTATGTTGTGCAGAGAGACAAGTGCCCTCACGCACATCGCGGTGCATGTGTCACCAAATGTCTATCATGTGATTGTCAGAAATCAATGTATGAAGTGTTTTGGCAGCCTGGGAGTGGGGAAGCCGAGAGCTGCCAGATCTATCCCGCAGGTCTTCTAGGGTAACATTGAAGTCTCCCCGCCATAATACCGTCCTGTAGCCAATTACAGAGATTGAGTGCCCGACCTTTGTGAAAAACTCTGGGTCATTGGTGTTAGGCTCATAAATGGCGGCCAGTGTTATGGGATGCCTGTAAAGTGTGCCTGCCAATATTACATAATGTCCATCTTTGTCACTAAAACAGTGTGATGTCTGCCACAGTAGTCGCCTCTTTAAAAGGATAGTGATCCCCGTGTCATAGTTAGAGTATGTTGATGAGTATATTGCTCCCCACCCTGGTGCCAGAAGGCCCAGAGCAGGGGCCTTCGACAGGTGAGTCTCTTGTAAAAAGCATATGTCAATTTTGTGTTTGGTAAGGTAAGCGTGCACTAGTCGAGCTTTCTGGCCATCATTCAGCCCGCGTATATTCCATGTCAAGCAGGACACGCTAGGCATCCTGTCTGGGAGTGGCTAGGCGATGGCAGAAGAGATGCATATTTGGGCGCTCAGTAATGGGACCGACAGCCTCGCAAGCACTCAAGTAATAAGGGCAATGTGCAGCAAAGGAACATCGTTTGACTTTATGCCAACAGCTTTTCGAAAACTGTAACAATCCCCCCACCCTCCTTCCCCAAGGGCCAAACAGCCCACCCTCCACCCACACCAACCCCCCCAAACAGGTTGTGCAATCTCATCACAGGAACACAACAACCGGGATTTATCCCTCGGGGTCGTGGTGACACCAGGCGAACACCCCACCCTTGCGGCTGGGTGGCCGAGCTTTGAGCAGCCATGGGGTCCCTTATGGCCTAACAGCATAATGACAAATGTATCAGAGCCTAAACATGGCATTAGCCTCCGTAACATCTAAACAAACAGTGCTTGTAGTGGTATATGCATTGGCGGCGGGACATTACCATTCCCCTATCACCTGCCATGAAGACGCCTGCGAGGGATATAATAGTAGGCAACAGTCACTGTCACTGAGCTGAGCTTCGGTCGAGGACCGCAGTGAGTCCTCTCGAGGTCCGCGAGTCTTAACCATGTGTTTCGCTGACTTTAAGGCCTGCTTAGCGTCTGTGAAGTAATGTACCTTGCCCTCATGAGATATGCTTATCTTTGCAGGGTATAGAAGGGCGTACTGCACTCCCGCCTGTTGCTATACGTTTTTTGCCGGTAGGAAGTCCTGGCAGCCCGTCTGCACCACCAGGGTGAAGTCAGGATAAAATGAAATGGTGTTACCTTGATGCTGGATATGGCGTCTCTCGCGGGCCAGCCTGAGGACCGTAACCCGGTCTCAATAGTTAAGTAGGCAGGCCACAATGTGTCTGGGGGAGGCCGCCACAGGTGGCTTGGGGCCCAGCCACCTGTGAGCCCTCTTCCCAAAGAAGACGGGTGATAGATCCACTCCAAATATGTCTCACAGTAAAGTTTCAACAAAATCCACCATTTTGGACATGGCTGTGGTTTCAGGTATCCCCACTATGCAGAAATTATTTCACCTTGAGCGAGCCTCGAGATCTTCATTTTTGGCCTTGATCAGCTCAAGCACATTATCCATGCGCAGGAGGTGTTCCTTTGAATCCGATTGAAGATCATCCGCGCCTGATACTCTGGGTACCAGATGGTCAAGTCATGCGTCACGCATGTCCACCCGCTTCTTGACATGGTCAAGGCGAGAGGTGAGGAGGTCGAGCTTAGAGTTAATTGTTTTTAGGCTCGCTTTATCGTCCATGAGTATCTCCAGGAGATCCGTGTCCTGCACCCCAGTCTCCGCCATCTGTGCAGAATCAAGGTCCTGATCGGAGGTGTTGTCTGCTTGGCGGGTAGATCGCCTTTTCTCGAAGGACAATTTTGGTTGCTTTACATTGTGTTTGCCCATGCCGTGGCTGTTGCGTCAAGACAGCTTGCAGGATTCTTATGCACAAGCACAGGTGATGTGTCAGAGTGGGTATCTGCTTAGGTATGATCGGCTCTCCGCTCCTGAATATAATCGGACTGTTCCAGCGACGCTGTCCAAAGGGATCCGGGGCCCTGCCACACCTCCCAAGCTCAGTCTCACAGGAGGGGCACATGCAGGCCACAGCTCTGGGTGGACGGGCGTGGATCCTCTTGCAAGTGATGCAGATACAGTGACTGTTGGAGGATGCCAAGAGCAGTTCAACCGGATATAGTGTACCACGCCCCGCCTATGCGGTATATGGTCATGCGGGGTCTTCGTGGGCCGTCAACGAGCCAGCTCGGCCTAGCAGTGGGGCAGCACGCGGAGCGCTGCTGTTTGCCAAGCCAGCATGCCTCCTTGCTCAGTCAGTGTTCAGTTACTGGCAAAAGGTTGTATTGGACAGGGCGACGGATCGCCTTTAGCAGGCTGGCGTGGAGGGCCGCAGGTCCCGGCCACGGGCCCGAGGTATGACCAGACTTGTTCAGGGCAGGCCTCTTTGGCTCACAAGGTTCCCCCCGGCCAGATCACCCACTGCCCCCAACTGCAGGCTTTCAGCAGTCTACAGCTGGGACCCAGGACAGTTCACCACAGGAGCGGCTAACTCTTTCGGCACCGCACGTTCTCTCAGAGGGGGCCGGGCAGGAGGCAGAGCACCACCGGGGGTCAGGCAGCGCCAGCCACGAGCTCAGCAATCTCCTCCTCTGCCCCGCTCATGCACCCTCTCTGTGGCAGGCCCCCATCTCCCCAGCGGTCCTCTCAAGCCCCGGCTCCCCCCTCCTCAACGTGCCGAGTCAGATGCCCCTCCAGCACCGCAGCAAGGCTGCGTCCCCGGCCAGGCATTGTCTCCTCCGTCCGCCCTCCGTCAGGGTCCTTCCGGCTCCGTCTGTGATTGAGTGGCCGCAATCTCAGCTTCTTCCATGCGAGGATAGGCCTCAAGTCCGGCTCATGGCCTCAGACTCCTTCAGTTCGGCGGCCAGGTTCAGATGGCTTTAAATTGCTTCAGGCGGGTGCCAGTACATCGCCTCGTGCTGTACCAGTATTATTTTCAGGTTGGTGCCCCCATGCTTGGCAGATTATGACAGATTTTTGTCTCAGCCGGCAGAGCCCTCTCACTGACCGGCCAACTTGCTGCTCGGAGAGATCATGCCCGCCCAGTGCTGGAACATTTAATTTACATGTAAGTAAATTAAATATGCCAATTGGGTAGAAGCCCGATTTACCATGTTCTAAGGAGCGAGCACAAGCACTTTAGCATTGGTTAGCAGGGGTAAAGTGCACAGAATCCTAAAGCCAGCAAAATGAATTCAGCAAAAAGTAGGAGGAGGAAGACTACAAAAAGTTTGAGGATGACCTTGCAGAAAAGGCCAGGTCTAACAACCTGTCATGTCATTTTATGTCTGCAGCACGGAAGGTGATGGTACTTCGAAGCGCTGGTGCAGTGTAGTTACATTGATATGTATATGTTTATTAACCTAAACTGATTTTCACCCATGAAGTGTTATTCATTGCTATGTACTACGTTCACTGTAGGACTACTCATGTTGTTCAGTAAACGCATATATATGTAGGCGTGAAGTACACGCCCAAATAAGCCAAGTGTGATAGAGGAAGGACTGGAGCAAAACAGGGCAAGAGGGCCTATGATAATGTAAGCTTGGCATAAACATGGAACACATTGCTTTATGTTTGGTGCTAGCAGAATAAATAAATAATGGAGCACACAGGTGCTTTAGTAAGTACATATCATCAGTCTACAGACTAGGTAGGCCGCATTAGAACCGGAGCTTGGATAGAAAAAATGCCACATGAGCTTTGTGTACTTTGTACACCCTTATTTTCGGGAAGTAGGGTGGACCGTACCTTGTCTACGAAGCATTGCAGGAGTGACATAATATTAGTACACACTCGCCTCTGTTGAGTTTGTGACAGTACAAGGACTACATTTTTGAAAAGGCGCCGTCAATAGGTTATTACATTGGTGCCCAGGATCGGGATTGGAAGAAATCTCCTTGTTTCCGTACAGGCCAGGAAGTGAATGATGGGAGGCAAAAACGAAGAAAATATGAATGAAAGGAATCAATGTTGGGGAGAAGAAAGATGAGAAGATGGAAGGAAGGCAGCTAGGGAGGCGAGAAGAAATTGAGGAAGGTAAGAAGAATCAAGGAGAGAACAGAGGAAGTTACAAAGGAAAAAAGGAAGGAAGGTAAAAAGGAAGAAAGAATGGTAAGAAAGTACAGAGGAAGATAAGGCAGATGGAAGGAAGGGAGGAGAAAAAAAGAGACGAGATAAACGCAATTAAGATGAAAGGGCGTGACAAAGGGCATATGAAAGGAAGGAATGGGTGACAGAAAAACAGAAGGAAGAGCAGGGTAGAGGAATGAAGGAAACAAGAGAAGGGCAGGAAAAGAAATACGGGGATGAACGTGCTTAAATAGGAAGATGTGAAGAAGAGAATGGGGAATTGGAGGACGAGATGAAGAGAAGGAGGAGGGGGAACAGGGCGAGAAAGAGGCGAGAGGAGAAAGAAAAGGAGGAATGACGTACGAAAGGACGAGAGAAGGCAGAAAGGAAGGGAGCCACGAAGAAGTGAAAACGTGGAAGAGAGAACACGAAAGGGAGGACGCGAGAGTAGAGGAATAAAGAAAAATTGATGAAAGAAGGGAGGATAGAAAGAGGGTAGGCAGAGGAAAGCAGAAGGGTAAAAACTAGAACATGCATTTAATAGAATAAAAAAGCACAAAAGTGATTAAGTAAAAATTCACAAAGAGGGGAGCAGAATAAGAGAAAAACATATGAGACAGACACAGTGAAAAGAAACGTTTGAGACGGAGGCAAGAGAGAGCCAATGAAAGAGAAAAGATGTGAGGGTGGGAGAAATGCATGGAGATGGGAAGCGGGGAGAGGAAAGAATGAGGCGATGAGAAGGGAGCAATAGAGTGGGAGGGATGAATGGAGAGGCAGGGGAGGGGATGTAATAGAAAGAATTGGGAGGGTGGTAGGGAAGGAAGGCGGGGGAGTGAGAGAGGCGATACATATAAAAGAAAGTGGAGAAAAGGAGTGGGAGGGAATAAATAGCTACAGTGAGAGGAGAGAAATGTATGGAGGGCGTATGTAATGCATGCAGAGAATAGCGTTTATTGCTGGTTCTTTGTTGATTTCAGAGTAAAGAAAACAAACAAAGGCCTCGATTCCAAGCAGGAGGTAATGGAGACTCACTCTGCTAGAGGGACTGCTTCTTCACTCTCAAAGCACGAGCGAAGACCCATGAGGCAATGTGACCCGGCAGCGGCAGAGATTGGCTAGGAGCTGGGCCGGGGCATTGGGAAGGCTGATGATTTCATGGTAGGCTGATGGCTGCTACAATTGTACTGAATTGTAATTGCATGTATAAAGACGAGGCGTTGAAGCACTTCACAAGGTTACCATTCTGCTCCGGATTCCAAGGAGTAGTTAGACTAGTTTTACTGCTTGTTGACAATGTTCGCTGCTTTTCCTGCTGCGGGGGGATCAATGGTCCTGGGTACAGCGGCAGACCCTTAAGCAGAAATGCAGTGTTTCCCAATTTTTTCCAACTTTAGTTTCTGGGAGGAAAACTACTCACTAACCAAACCGCCCCTGCTTGATGCGGGCCTGGTTTTGCATTTTCCAGGGCTGTTTTTGGTTCCCAGTCTGGCTTTGAGACAGGGATTTCTAGAAACAATTCCACCAGGGTCATGTGTAGATAGGACGGGCCCAGGGTACAAGTCTTCTATGTCTTGGGTGAGAATGGTGCAGGGTGTGAATCAGCCAACAGGATAACCCAGGAGGTTGCACATGGTGCAGATGTCCGCATCAGCCACACGACAGGTGACACCGTGGTTGACACACTTTTCACCTTGGTATTAGAGAATTCCAATCCTTCTGCAGACAAGAGAGAAGGGAAAAAAACTAAGGGGCAGATTTACAAGCCCCTTGCACCAGTTTTGCGTCACTTTTCCCATGTTAAAAGTGACGCAAAAGTGGCGCAAGGGGCTTGTAAATCTGCCCCTAAGAGGGTAATCTCCACAACTTGGTTTATAATAAAGCGCAGCAGCGAGAGGAATGTAAGTTGGATGTGAATACCGAAGGCTTTCACAACTGGACCAATAGGAAGTTGGTATAAATAACAACAATGGTTCCCTCGGAGGAAGTATGAAGCCTAAACTCACTTGGCTAAATCATTTTTGCCATTTATTATATATCTATTATATTGTACTTATACAGTTTTATTCACTGTATGAGCACTTCTTATTATGCAAGAAACACATTTTCAACATATTTAGGTGCTCCAGCATAACGGCACAGTGCAAGTGAATGGTGACAGCGGTGAAACAGATGTGCACAGTGCAATATACAAAGTAGATATACAAAACTAGTGGCTGATATAAATGCAAACTCCCACTGCACAACTCAAGCTGAGAGTACAGTGTGTACCTAAATGTAATTGATATCAGTCCACTAATGTGGCTGTCGATGTTTCGACCATAAAGATTAACTTCAAAAGTTTCATCACCCTGACCAAAAACGTGTTAGCAGCCTGAAAGAAAGAAGAAAATGGAGCCAAACTAATTAGCACACCACTTGTTAAATTATGTTTGAGATGTAGAAAAGCAAATTGCCAAGATTATCCTACCAGCGTTAGACAATGAAACACATTAGACAATTTGGTTTAAAGTCAGTCCTGCAACAAATCATGACAGTATATGATTGTATCTGAAGAGTGGCAAAGCGCTCCAGATGAACTGTGAGAAATTAATCAACTATCGTCTCTGGTCAACTCCCCGATGAATTAACACATATTTATGAGACACCCAGGATAGTGACAGACTGACTGAAATACAACTCAGACCAGCAGAAATTATGGTTAATAGAAAAAACATAGTGCAGTATAATACCCCTGTAGGGATCTACCCCTACAGGGAAGGAATCCATAGACAAAGCCCAAAAGTGCCAAATGTGTGGAAAAAAACATGAAAAAATTAATCACAGGCCATCGTTGTGGGAAATACCCCATAGAATCCCAATTTAACTGTATAAATACAATCTAATGGTTGGCTAAAAATTATTTAGCCGAGGAACTTTAGGCTTAATACTACCTCCCAGGACATCTTTGCTATTTATATCATTGACTGGCCCTGGTTCCCAGGAATACAGGGTTGCCCTTTATTTGTATATATAGAATGGGAAATTGTAGCATGCGCCTGTATCTTCACTGCTCCACACTACAAACATGTATCTTCCCTAGGTCCCATTGCCTATGTCAGCACCTATCCCAGGACCAGCCACTATGCAGCCAATATGCAACCACTAAGCACCACCTAAGCCAAAACTGAACCCTAGTTCCGTTCCTACACTTTTGCTATATACAACAGTATACACCTGTGTGAATGTTGTGTCACAGCACGTCTGAACAGCACTGATCCCCAGTACACACCTCTCTGCTCACTGAACCCCTTGCAGGTCCTAAGCCTACGCTGACGTCCGGGCGGCACTGCTGAGCTATATCATACATCTGTGGTGATGGAGCAAGGTAAATGAAATAAATTTGGAACCACCCTGATAAGAATAATAAATTAATGGTACTAATTGTTTGATGAATTAACCAACAAATGCACCTTTGATAAACATTTACATAAACGGTAACTGCTATTTTTGTGCAAAATTTAATTTATTTACAGTTGTGAAGTAAAATAATATTAATATTGTGATTTGCGTACTAATTAGAGTAAAATCGCATGATTTATGCTATGTAGTAAAATTGTGTCGTGCCAAAGAATGCGGATGGTAAGTAAAATGGCTTTAAATGTCGCTTCTGCTAGGTAACACCTAACACGGGTTCTTAGAATGACGGGTGGTAAACAGAAAGGCTTATATTCTTTGTTTTAATTATGATTGTGCTTGTTTTTTATGATAGTTCGCTCGGGCCTGTTAGGCCATGCTGCTAAAATGGCTGCCGAAACAGATGAGGTCATACCAGAAATCAAAGATGGCCTCTAAGCGAAAGAAATAATGGAGCTGAACCACGTGGGTACGGCCTGTACACAGAGTGAGAAATGCCAAGGTTACCTTGACCTATTATGAGGAGAGTGCCAAGAAAGACTCAGCACGTATCCGTGAGAAAGGGGAGAAAAAGTATTGAGAGACAATGGACTGACCAAATTGTGACCATCAGAGTCGCAACATTATGAATAGTCAGTTTGGACTGCTTTTACCCAAAGGACATGGGAAACAGTGAACTCTTAACCATCCCCGAAACCAGTTTGAACAAGGAAGGCGATGAGGCGATCTTCGCCACCCCACAAATGGACCAATTAGCGTGATTCCTGCCCCCAAACATTGCAACTTTTTGTGTAGTAAGCTAGAAGTAGGGTATAAGAGGGACTGCTCTTATGTGGGAGGGGCTGCTATTATTGCGAATGCCGATGCCAACGTTAATGCTGATGTTAATGCGGGTGCTGCCATTGACTTCGAACTTGACTGGGGAAGGAACGAGACCGTTGCGGGAAATCTGCATGGGAGGTCCCGTCGAGGAGGCCACTTAGTGGGACAGTCAGTCAGTTTGGGAGTCTATTCTGTGATCTACGGTTTATCTTCTTTTTGGTGAACCAATCTTTTCTGCATCTAAATAGGTAATGCATAATTTTTATTTCCTTTACAAAATTTATTATATAGATGTCGCAAAAGTATTATGGTGATTAATAAACTAAGAATCTCACTCGTGCAAACTTGAATTTAGATAAAATTTCATTCTAATTAATTATGAGTCTGTGGTTCTTTAGTTACGTTATTAAGCATGACATTTTAACAAGGTTTTAATTGATTGAGCTGGTCTTAATCACCATCAACTTATTCTACTAGTTGGTCCATCGACCAAAGAGCGGAGTACCTTGATGTTTTGAAACCGACAGGATTTAAAGTGAGAAATGTATATGAGGTTTAAAGGTAATAATCTGTCAAATTTAACAAGGTATTCCGTTCCTCCAGCAACTCATTTCTTCTCCTTGGAATGTGTGTAATCCAGGGAAACGAACGACTGAATGTATGATATGCGGTGTTATGGGCCCCACCGACATATGGTATTGCTGATGTGAATGAATTCACCTGGATTCATGTTTAAAGGAGAAATTTATATTAGCCGCGCTGGATCAGATTTCTTGGTAGCAGAGTTATGGTTACTATAGATTAGTTTGGTGATTATTGGTTATTGATTATTGATTATTCATGTCTAACACTTCGTGTCAAATTGTATCTTGTTATATGTAAGTCGAAATTTTGAAGCTTCCGGGAAGTAGGAAGTGGACACATGTGGCAAGAGAAGTCACATGGAATTGTGCATTGTCTTATTTTTCAAAATTGGTGATAACCCAGGATTGTGTTATGATAGGGACATTTCATGTATAAAACGTGTATGAGTGAAATAGCAACCGGTTTTCTTGTGAAACTCTGGCCTTAATTCTCAGGAGCAGTGTAGTCTCCACATGTGTTTTATCCCCAGAGAAACGGGTTTACCCCTTGCTTGAGAGAAGGGTAAGGTAGAGGGAAGTGCTACACTTATCGAACAAAACAGTATTCTTGCAAGATAGAGTAAGCTATCTCTTTTGTTTAGCGAAAACAGACAATGGTAATGTGTTTTACGTCGTAACTAACAAAATTCAGTCAAGAAAAAACTGCCGACAATTTTTGTAAAGGAGGGGTCAGGAGTAGAACTGACGTTGACAAAGACTGCGCTGGTATTGGCCAGTGGTGGGAAAACGAAGAGCTTTTTGATTGGTGTGTTGGTGTGAAGACGCGCTGGTATTTGGCCAGTTGAGAGTGACGTAGAGCTTTCGGATTGGTGCGTTGGCGTGAGACGCGCTGGGATAGGTCCGAATAGCACACAGTAAAAAGACCAAAGTTGTGAGATCGTCATAAAGAAAGAATCATGCAATATGGCTTATTATGAGTATTGTAGAGAGAAACCGTCATGGATGGCGAAGATTAAAAACTTTTTCAAGAAGGACAAAAAGATAGTGACTAGGGAAGGACAAGTAATTCCTCCACCGAAAAAGCCAGCTTCTCATATGATGTTGAAGTATGGTTATCATACTTGCATATGGTTGGAGAATTGGACAAAATATACTCAGAACGATGGAGTATTGGCTTTTCCAGAAAACGGTTCGTTTAGTACAGCGGTACTTCGGAATTTGAGAGACAAAATGATGAAACTTGAGCCAAGACCCAGACCGACACAGTTTGAAGCGTTAGGTGAATGGGAAGATGAGATGTATGAAAGAGAAAGACACAGAGGTGCAAAAAATTATAGTTTAGTTCATGGAAGAGTATGGGGAGTGAATCATGAAGACAGGATGAGACGATGGAGATATGCTAATATGACGGATGGTTTGTTTCCAGCCTTAACAGTTGAAGAAGTTACAGGGAAAAAGTGTACAGAGAAAAAGAAACATGTAGTAGCGGAAAGGTATGGGTATGGAGGTAGCGAAACAGAGGATGAATTGCTGAAAGACATTTTAAACAGAAAACCACCTCCATATCAACAGAATTCTGCGGTGGTGACGCCGAATGCACCACCAATGGAAACTGGTAGGAATCAAAGCCCTGAACGAAGTTATGAAATAAATAGGTTAAATGAAAAATCAGAAACTCCACAGAATGAGAAGTCTGACAGTGGTAATACAGCTGAGTTAGCAAGAACCGCAAGAGAATTGACTGAGAAAATAAGGGAATTAACTATGAACATGGAAGTTGTGACTGTGCCAGTGACAATAGGACCAGTAATACCGGTATTTGAAAACCAAAGAATAGATGAGCATTACTTGACAATTCCAATGAACTCGAATATGCAAAGAATGAGAGAAGGGATAATTACAGAAACTAGAGAGTCAAGAGATCTGGTTGGCTCATATAGATCGAGTCCACCTACTAATTTGACAGTAAATGAGAGTGAGATAAAAGGATTCCTATGGGAACTGAATCAGCAACTGAGACCCCAGAGAGAAGTACAAATTGGATAGAAATAAATAGTACCCCTGTAGGACCGACTCCAGAAGAATTAAATGAGTGGATGAGGAATTTGCAGAAGAAAGATGCAGAACCACATCCGTTGGATGTAATCAGACTAAAGATAGACATGGAGGAGTTGATTTTAGGGACTATTGGTACAGAAAGATTGAAATCATATCAGGATGAAGAAATTATGTTTATGTGTAAGAGTATCACTTGGAGAGCTAGAAATTTGCATGAAAAATTGGAAGAAATAGCGAATGAACTAGGAGTAGATTTTGGAAAATTCAGAAGTTTGCAGAAACCGTATAGGGTAGATTTTTGTGAAAAGGATATAGAAAATCTGAACACATCAGGACGATTAACACAGATAAAGGAACTGACTGTGTTATTGAGAAAATGGGGAGATGTGGACAGATGGAGGAGCAGGTGGATGAAAAGAAAGGAGGGAATGACCGATAAAGCATCTTTGGCTTTCACGGTGAAAAAAAAGGCACCAATAGTGCTGGAATGTCCAATGAGGGAAACTCCAGGAGGAAGCTATGTGCATGTCCCATGGTCCAGACAAGATATATTGTCATTTACGAATGATTTTCCGAAATTGAGAGAGAAACCTGTAGAATGGTATAGACAAGTGGAAAGATTTGTAAAGGTTTCAAAGGTGTTGTGGGTAGATCTGGATGGATTCTTTGATATTGTAGTACCAGCAGATTTATGGACAGAATGTAAGATTACAATTGATTGGCCAACGGAAGAATATCCTAGAGATGAAAAAACTGGAGCGCCAGGTCCAGAAGTGATGAGAAAGTAGGAGCAGGTTGTCACGTTTTTGAAAAATAAAATTCCACTGAAAGAGACAGATTGGGTAAAGATTGATAGAACGACTCAGGAGAGTAAGGAATCTGTACACGCCTATTATGAAAGGTTACTTTTGGTTTTCAAACAGTATAGTGGTTATGAAACTTTGAGTGAAAAGGACATGAGTCATTTCGTATATAGATTTGTATATGGATTGAAGCCCGAGATAAGCGAAATGATTAAGCAGCATATGTTGTGTTGGCAGAATAGCACTGTAGATGAAGTACTAAGGTATGCCAAATATTGTAGTGATGACATCGAGTGTAGACAACGTAAACTGAAAGAAAAAGCGATGTGGGCACAAGTAAAGGTTGCAGAAAAACAAGAAGCTCAAATGAATAATCAGACTGGTGATGAAGGACAGACTAAATCCAAACCGAATATAGGCAAGGGAAAGGGTCAAATGAGTATAGAAGAGGCTAAAAAGAAATGGCCATGCCATAATTGCGGAAAGTTAGGGCATTGGAGAAACGAGTGTAAATTTCCTCCAAAAGCTAATACGGAAAATCAACCCTTAAATCCACAGGTGCAGAATGAGGGGAGTTACAAACAGCTGCAACAACCGCAGGTAGTTACTCAACAGAGTCAGGTGCCACAACCACCTCTTCCCAAGAGTGTAAACCCCCAGAGATACAGTGCAGAGACAGGATTCTACGGAGGAGAGCAGGTAACAAAATTGCCGCGCGCAGCTGCAGTATCGCAGTATTGGTTACGGCAGGATGGAAATGAATCGGATGAAAGTTTATGACGGTGCCTAGGAGAGGAGGAAGAGTGCGTGCTTGGGGCAACTCTAGAGGTAGATCAGTCAGGTCCATTTGTGGATGGAGAAGTGAATGGTGTAAATGTCACATTCCTTGTGGACACTGGAGCTACCCGTTCTACTGTTAGATCAGTGGAAATTCCAACCCTTCCTCTCTCAGGAGAATATATCCAAGTTGTAGGTGTTTCAAACCAGCAGATTAAAGCCCCTCTTACCAAACCAGTAGAGGTGAAAGTTGGACCATTCAGAGAGATGCATCGATTTGTGGTATGTGATTGCAGTCCCGTTAACTTGCTAGGACGCGATCTGCTTTGTAAAATGAATTGCACCATCTATTGTACCCCAGATGGTATTGCTTTCCAGACACCAGATGAAGATGTTCTGTATAAAATGACAATGGCAGAACTAGAACCAGGAGTAAATGACATGTTTCCTGTGTTTGATGTAGAGAAAATCCCAATTGAATTGAAAGAAACAGTCAGATCTGATGTATGGGATTTCACAGGCGAAGACATTGGGTTAATGAGAGGAGTAGACCCTGTAAAAATCACTGTAAGAGAAGGAACAAATTACCCAAATACTCCACAGTACAAATTAACGCCAGAAATTATTGAAAGAATAACACCCGTAGTTAATAAAATGATCGAACAGGGAATTTTGAAAGAAATAATGTGTAGCCCATGTAATTCACCTATAATGGGATTGAAAAAGCTGAATGGGACATATAGGATAGTTCAAGATTTGAGGAAGGTAAATAAAATCGTTATACCTTGTTGTCCAATTGTGCCAAACCCCGCTGTAATACTGTATCAGATTCCACATGATGCAGAATGGTACACAGTTATTGATTTGTGCCATGCATTTTTCTCTATTCCATTACACCCAGACAGCCAGCCATTATTTGCGTTCCGGTTCGGAGAGCGTATTTTGGCATGGTGCCGAATCCCTCAAGGGTATACAGAAAGTCCTTCAATCTTTAATCAGATCCTAAAGAAATCATTGGAAGATTTAAGAATGCCTGAAAAATCTGTAATGGTCCAGTACATTGATGACCCATTGGTGGCATCAAAGACCAAAGAAGCATGTGTTGCCGACACAATTGCTTTATTGAATCACTTGGCAGAAGGAGGAGACAAAGTGTCCCCGTCAAAACTGCAATTTTGTCAACAGGAAGTACAATACCTAGGTCATAAGATTGAGAAAGGGATACGAAAGGTAACAACAGAAAGAATAAAGATTATCCGAGGAATGAGAGCTCCAATGACACAGAGAGAGGTGAGAATGTTCCTTGGAATGGTTGGATATTGCCGACAGTGGATAAGTGGATTTTCATTAATTGCAAAACCTTTACAGCCATTGACAAAAAGAGATGTCAAAGATCCGTTTGAGTTGAATGAGGAAGAAATGAAAGCTTTCAAAGAGCTGAAAACGAAGTTGTGTGAAGCACTGGCGTTGGGAATGCCTGATTATGAAAAAGAATTTGAGCTGTATTGTAGTGAGAGAGATGGTTGTGCACTTTCAGTGTTAGTGCAAAGGCATGGAAAAATGAAAAGACCCATTGCTTATTTTTCAGCTGTTTTAGACCCAGTAGCAAAAGCGTTACCTGGATGTCTGAAAGCAGTAGCTGCTACTTGTGTGAGTCTGGAACAGAGTGAAGGCATTGTAATGGGATATCCACTGAGAGTAGATGTTCCACATTCTGTTGAAATTCTTTTGACCAGAACCAAAACCCAATTCATGACACATAGGGGCCGATTCCGATCTCGGCCGGTAGGGCTCCGAATCGGATTCGGCTTTACCGGATCCGATTCGGAGCCCTGTTTCCCGACCGAACCGTACGCGGGTCCGGCCGAGCGAGTACGATGCGAAATCGCCGACCGACTCGTCCGGGCATCCCGACCGCTCCGACCGACTCGCTCCCGGCTCGAACCGCTCCGACCGACTCGCTCGGACTCGACTCGCACCGCGCAATGGAGACGTTTCCCGGCCGGGTAAGTACGATGCGCGCCGCGGGCAGTCCGACCGAGCCGCGCCGTCCGGCTCGTAAGAGCTGTCGGAGCCGTACTTTGGGGGTCCGTGTCGGACCCCCTGTACGCGTAGCCGCGCGAGTCGCACACAGGGGGACCCATGGGTCCCCCTACCTGTGCGTGTACGGCGCGAATCGCTCGCCGCGTACCCGCTGTAGGGGCGCCCTTGTCCGACTCGCACCCATTGAGTCAATGGGAGCCCGCGTACGCGTTGTACGACCGGCTCCCATTGACTTCAATGGGAGTCCGACCGACTCGAGTCCGATAACATACGGACGCATCGTACTCGTTCGGTCGGACTGCACGGGTCCGATTCGGTCGGAAATCTCTCCGGGTCCGGCTCGGTCGGAGAAATTTCCGGCCCGAATCGGAATCGACCCCATAGTCGGCTGACTAGGTATGAAAAGGTGATTTTGAGTGCAGACAATGTAACCATTGATAGATGCACAAGTGTGAATCCTTCAACTTCACTGCCAGACAAAGAAAATGTAGGAGTTAAGGATGAAGTTGATCATAAATGTCTGGATGTGCTCGAATTCTGCACAAAGCCTCGTTCAGATATTAAAGATGAGCCTTTGAAAGAATCAGATTATGTGATGTTTGTGGAACGATCATGTCTGAGGACGAGTGAAGGAGTTTTAAGTGCTGCGTATGCTGTGTGTACAGTAGCTGCCATAATGGAAGCATCTTGTTTGAGAGGGATACGTTCAGCCCAAGTAGCTGAGCTGATTGCTCTGATTCAGGCGTGCAAACTGGGAAAGAATGTCCGAATTACGGTGATCACGGATAGCCAGTATGGCTTCAGAGTGGTCCATGATTTTGGACAGATCTGGTCTCAGAGAGGTTTCTTGACGTCTGCAGGAACTCCAATTAGGAATGGTGAGTTTGTGAAGAAATTGCTTGAGGCGATACATCTGCCTAAACAGATTGCAGTGGTGAAGTGCGCTGCACATAAAAATGGGACGGACTATATTACTATGGGAAATCAGTATGCAGAGAAAATAGCCCAATACTGTGCCAGAAATATGGTCTCGCTGCACAGAAGGAGAGAAAAAGAGAATGTTTCATGTCCCTTGTTGTTTACTAACATTGTCGAAACATGGGATGAGGTAAGACAATTGCAGGGAGAAGCAAACGAAGAGGAGAAAGATGGTTGGATAAAAGCAGGTTGCAGACAAAGAGAGGAAGATGATGTTTGGGTTTATAGAGATGAAAGACCAGTTATGCCTGATAGCATGATTTCTAACATGGCACGGATGTACCATGGACAAGCTCATATTGGTAGGGATGCCATGATCAGACTTTTCAGACAGACTTGGTATAACCCAAAATTCAGAGCTATAGCTGAGAGTCTCTGTCAAAGATGTCTTACATGCCAACAGATAAATCCAGGAAGAAAAACAGTAGTGAGTCTAGGAACAATAGAACGTGAAGGAGGTCCTTTTACTAGAATGCAATTAGATTTTATTGAACTGCCCCCGAGCAATAGACTGAAATATGTTCTTGTGGTCGTTTGTTTGTTTTCTCGTTGGGTGGAAGCCTATCCGACAAGAAGGAATGATGGAGTTACTGTAGCTAAGCTCCTACTGAGAGAATTCATTCCGAGATATGGTTTTCCAGTAACGATTGAAACAGATAGAGGAACACATTTCCAAAATGAACTGATTCAATTGATATGTGAAGCTCTTGACATTCAACAGAAATTGCACTGTGCTTACAGACCAGAGGCTTCTGGAGTGGTAGAACAAGTAAATGGAATAATAAAGAATAGGTTAGGAAAAATGTGTCAAGCCACAAGACTCAAATGGCCTGATGCCCTACCATTGGTACTGATGACTATCAGAAGCATACCTGACAGAAAAACAGGTCTAAGTCCTCATGAAATAATCATGGGACGAGCAATGAGACAAGCACATGTTCCTGTCAACAAACTGCTGACTATAACTGATGATCTCGTATTGGACTATTGCAAAGGATTGGCTGATGTGGTACATTCTGTGTTTCATCAGGTTGGACCGGATGCGACCACTCTTGAAAGAAAACCAGCTCATGATTTGAGTCCAGGAGACTGGGTCCGCATAAAAGTCCACAGAAGAAGAAACTGTTTGGCTCCTCGCTGGGATAAGCCACGTCAAGTGATCCTGGTGACAACAACTGCCGTTAAATGTGCAGGAGTGAAAAACTGGGTGCATGCCAGTCACACTATCAGAGTTCCAGATCCTGAAGCTCGACCTGTAAGTCGACATCTGGAGATATCTGATACCAGCTCAGCATCCGAAGCAGAACCTGAGACAAGCAGAGTTCCAGATCTTGAAGCTCGACCTGAAAGTCGACATCTGGAAGAACCAGGTACAAGTTTGACAACTGAAGAAGAACCTGAAACAATTGAAGTTCCAGATATTGAAGCTCGACCTGTAAGTCGACATCTGGAAATATCAGATACCAGTTCAGCATCTGAAACAGACCAACCTGAATTTGATGAAAGACAAAAGAGAGAAATAAGAACTGATATTATAAACAAAGAAACTGAACCGAGAGACAGTGATAGCGAACAACCAAGTACAAGTTATGGAAGAATTCCTCCAGAAATAGTTCAACTAACTGAGGGAGACTTAGATTCAGATAGAGAGATAGAGGAAGAAGCGGAAGAAACCCGAGGAGTAGTAGGGACAGATCAACAATTAGAAGAAACACAGGGAAATTTAGATTCAGACAGAAAGATAATTAAAAATTCGGAAGACAATAGAGGAGGGATAGAATCAAACGTACCAACAGAGGAGACACAAGAAGGTTCAGATTCAGATAACGAAACAGAAATCATAAAGTTCAAGGTTAGAGGAAGTGAAGTAAGGTCTGAAACGGAATCAGAAGAAAGTGAAGAAGAAAGAAAGCAAAGACTAGGACCAAGAAAGAGAACTTGGAGAGATGAACGAGAGGAAAAGGAAAGCGAATCAAAAAGGCCAAGGAAAGGAGACAATTGGCCCCACGAAGTTAAAAGACTGAGATACAAAATAATAAATTTGAACAGAAATAATGCGGAACAAGTAAATGAGATAACAAGTCAAAAGGGACAAGGGAAACAAAGTGGAAAACAATTACAGAAAATAAAAAGAGTCAAGAGACCAAATTTGAAATATAAGTCACCTGAGTGGCTATACATCGCATTGACCGACATTAAAGAAGAGGATAACACTCACGAGAGCCCAGACGAAAGCTGTAAACAAATGGGTGAAAGTGAAGTGCAACAAACCTGACAAGATAAAGAAAGAAACCAGACTGGACACAGAAACCTGAACGAGACAAGAAAGAGTTCTGAAAAGAGCTGAAGAAAGAACCAAAACGTGACAAAGAAAAAGGGTAGAGTGGCTGAGAAGTCATTCTGAGGTGTGGTGACACATTTTCTGTATAAAAATAAATAACTAGGTAATAGTACAAAATAGTAGACACTGAGGATAGAAAATCTAGATGTGAGTTCTTACGTAGATGGTGTAGAATGTGTTTCTTTTGTACAGGATTAATAATGGTTATTTGGCTTATTTTAGCAATAATAATTCCATTAAGGTTAATTGTAGAAGAAACATCTGTAGTAGGGAATAACACGAAAAAGGATAAAGAAGCTATCACACAAAACACTGCAGCATTAGTAGATAGTACAGATTTACATAAGGATAAGTCTATAACTGACTTCTCCAAGAATGTTTTCACGAAATTGTTGTATGAATATGTAGAGGCAATGGATGTAAGGGATTGTTATGTGTGTATGCAATTACCTACGTCTGTCGCAGAAGGTGTGACCTATCATCACCTTCCTTTGACATATGGGATAACTTGTAGTGTTCTAGCTAGTTTATTTTATAAAACAGGTAGATTAGAGTATTATTACACTGACATAAACACTGTTTTTGCGAAAATTCCTATAATTCCTGAACTAAATAAGGTGAAAGAAGCGAAAATGTTTGGTGAATTTTTCTTACAAGATAAAGATTTAACATTAGAGTATGTAGTTAGACACAATCTTACCTGTGAATTAAAGAAAGAGGAAAAGGTCTTCTTGGAGATGGTAGAGAACAGAAGAGTTAAGTTTCAAAGAAAGGTAATAGAAGAAAAGACAAAAACACCACTTTGGGGATTTGAAGAGAAAAACCATGACAAAGGAGAGACAAATGCAGCTATGGTTTTGGATTGGCCTCAACAGGGAAAGTTGTGTATTAGTAGAAATAGGACTATATATGATAACTATTTCGTGGGTTCCAGTGAATGCCGGGATACATATAAAATTTTAGGAGGATGGGGATTTAAAGGAGGAAAAGATCCAATATTTCCAGGGATCTATTATATTTGTGGAAATAGAGCTTATTATAGGTTGCCGGATCACTGGTATGGGTCATGTTATTTAGGCCTGGTCTTTCCAAAGATTTTTCATGTGGAGAGAGGAGAAAAAGGAATACACGAGATGGATAAAACATTAACACGTAGAAGAAGGGAAAGTTTTTCAGAAATAGTAGGTGACATTTTTGGAGCATTGATACCAGCAGGGGGTATATCTTTGAATGCATTTAAGATTCGAAAATTGTCCACAGTAGTAGATCGTTTATCAACGAATACTGCTGGAGGGTTCTTGATGATAAATACCGAAATGGTTGCCATGAGAGCTATGGTGATGCAAAATCGACTTGCCCTTGACATTCTTTTAGCAAAAGAGGGTGGAGTCTGTGGAATGCTGAAAGTCCAACATTGTTGCACTTACATTCCAGATAAAAGTGAGAATATACAGAAGTATATAAAGAATATTACTGATATGCACAAAGAAATTGCTCCACTGGAGGTTGAAGGTGCCTGGGAGAAACTTGGTAAGAGTTTTTCCTCAATACAGAAATGGTTCACAGAAATAGGTGGTTCCCTTATCGGGAAAATATTAATATCAGTAACAGTGGTAATAATGGTAATGTTGTCAGCAAAGTTAGCATATGTGTGTATTAAAAGGAGAAAAACACAAAATAGAATAAAAAGAGAAAATGAGAAAAATATAGATAGAGAACGAGAAATGGGAGAGATAGAACTGGAAGAATTGAAAGAGAACATATATAAAAGGTCAAAAAGACAAGATGAGGAAGACACTGTTGTGTGAACTAACAAAAGCAAGTGGACAAGAAAAATTTTATCTGATAAATTGTATAACAAGGTTTTTGTGGTGATATTAAAAATCACCAAAGGGGGGAGTGATGGAGCAAGGTAAATGAAATAAATTTGGAACCCCCCTGATAAGAATAATAAATTAATGGTACTAATTGTTTGATGAATTAACCAACAAATGCACCTTTGATAAACATTTACATAAACGGTAACTGCTATTTTTGTGCAAAATTTAATTTATTTACAGTTGTGAAGTAAAATAATATTAATATTGTGATTTGCGTACTAATTAGAGTAAAATCGCATGATTTATGCTATGTAGTAAAATTGTGTTGTGGCAAAGAATGCGGATGGTAAGTAAAATGGCTTTAAATGTCGCTTCTGCTAGGTAACACCTAACACGGGTTCTTAGAATGACGGGTGGTAAACAGAAAGGCTTATATTCTTTGTTTTAATTATGATTGTGTTTGTTTATTATGATAGTTCGCTCGGGCCTGTTAGGCCATGCTGCTAAAATGGCTGCCGAAACAGATGAGGTCATACCAGAAATCAAAGATGGCCTCTAAGAGAAAGAAATAATGGAGCTGAACCACGTGGGTACGGCCTGTACACAGAGTGAGAAATGCCAAGGTTACCTTGACCTATTATGAGGAGAGTGCCAAGAAAGACTCAGCACGTATCCGTGAGAAAGGGGAGAAAAAGTATTGAGAGACAATGGACTGACCAAATTGTGACCATCAGAGTCGCAACATTATGAATAGTCAGTTTGGACTGCTTTTACCCAAAGGACATGGGAAACAGTGAACTCTTAACCATCCCCGAAACCAGTTTGAACAAGGAAGGCGATGAGGCGATCTTCTCCACCCCACAAATGGACCAATTATCGTGATTCCTGCCCCCAAACATTGCAACTTTTTGTGTAGTAAGCTAGAAGTAGGGTATAAGAGGGACTGCTCTTATGTGGGAGGGGCTGCTATTATTGCGAATGCCGATGCCAACGTTAATGCTGATGTTAATGCGGGTGCTGCCATTGACTTCGAACTTGACTGGGGAAGGAACGAGACCGTTGCGGGAAATCTGTACGGGAGGTCCCGTCGAGGAGGCCACTTAGTGGGACAGTCAGTCAGTTTGGGAGTCTATTCTGTGATCTACGGTTTATCTTCTTTTTGGTGAACCAATCTTTACTGCATCTAAATAGGTAATGCATAATTTTTATTTCCTTTACAAAATTTATTATATAGATGTCGCGAAAGTATTATGGTGATTAATAAACTAAGAATCTCACTCATGCAAACTTGAATTTAGATAAAATGTCATTCTAATTAATTATGAGTCTGTGGTTCTTTAGTTACGTTATTAAGCATGACATTTTAACAAGGTTTTAATTGATTGAGCTGGTCTTAATCACCATCAACTTATTCTACTAGTTGGTCCATCGACCAAAGAGCGGAGTACCTTGATGTTTTGAAACTGACAGGATTTAAAGTGAGATATGTATATGAGGTTTAAAGGTAATAATCTGTCAAATTTAACAAGGTATCCCGATCCTCCAGCAACTCATTTCTTCTCCTTGGTGTGTGTGTAATCCAGGGAAACGAACGATTGAATGTATGATATGCGGTGTTATGGGCCCCACCAACATATGGTAGTGCTGATGTGAATGAATTCACCTGGATTCATGTTTAAAGGAGGAATTTGTATTAGCCGCGCTGGATCAGTGGCAATGCTGTTCCCCAGCACACACCTGAGAAGTACTGCTCCACATCAGGCATTCAAGCACAGCTCTTATCCAGCACCAAAGACTGCTCTTGTTACAGCTATGTGTCCAAGCACACCACATACAAGTGCAGCTCCACTGACACTTGAACATTGCTTCACGGTTGCCTTTGGAGTCAAGGCTGAAGAACTATATTCCAGAACCTATCTTGGGTGTCAATGCTGGTTTATTAGGGAATTCAATCCTAAGGAATCTTCAACTCTCGCTACTGCTGCACCTTCCAAATCCTTGTGTGGGTGGAACTGAACTCCCTGCACCCGCAAATCTGGTGGTGAATCAGCCTCACACTGGAGCATGGTGGACTGGCAAGGTCCAGAAACAGAAACTCTGCATTCCCATGTTTCAACGTGCATAAAGCTGCTTCCTATGAACATGTTGTTTTGAACCCTTCCCCACCGACTGAATGTTCCCTTGGTTTTTAGAGGTGAGCAAAATCATGCCTTTTTCTCCTCTCAAAATTTCATGAATTTCAAGGAACACTTCACACAATTGTGTTTTTGTAGCAAAATGTGGTACACACATCTTCATTAAAAAAGCAGTCAGTCTTAGAGGATACTGAAAGGAGACAGTTTCTTGTAGAAAATGTCTCATGACAAGACATTTTCTTTGTGAACCAGGCTCCTGCTGGTATCTCCCAAGATTTTTTTGCACAAGGTCTTTGGTAAAAAAAAGTGATGTGATATCACGTAATACAACATTTTGAGAATTTCACATAACACAAATTTCAGGAATTTCATAAATTTCACTGGCTTCATTAAAATTTCATAAATGCCTAGTTTTTTAAACCGTGACCGTGCCTGAACAATGACTTCATTTTGAACTTATTTTCAGGCCAAAGCCTACCAGACAACGCAGCTGTCTGGTTGCAAAAATACTTCTTTGTGCATTCTGAAAGCTTTCCTGAGAATGCATTCTGCTCATTGCTTACCATTGACTTTGTGGTTTGTATCTCACATTTTTTGGTTTTCTATTTGCTGGCTTTATTTGTTTTAGGCTGTGCAGCATGTCTCCATCCCTCCTATTGAGCAACGCTTGTTTACCATCGCTCCTTGTATTCTTTCACGGATCCTCGCCTTCTGTAAACAGTTCTTTAAATTGTTTTTATTATCTTGTCACATTTGCTGTGTTGAAAGATAGAAGTCAAATGTTTGGCTCTGTCTTTCGAGGGCTTTTGGTGTTTACTTTTCTTTCTCTGATTTCAAAGTGAGAGGATTTATGTAGCAATCTTTCAGGGTACTGCAAATTGAAATGTTTTTTTCTAGCACACAACAAAATTTAAATGTCTGAAATGAACTGTGCAAATATATCAGAATTAGGAAAGCACAAACAAAGCACATTTTTTCGCTATGGTTTCAGATTCTTCACAGGTCTCAGTTTCCCGGCTTGATTCATCCGTGTCACGTTCTGATTCCTCTTCTTGGGTGTATACTGCAGGCTTGCATTTCTTGAAGTGTGACACATTTCGCGTGGTCCTCTTGGTCTCAGATGCAGCTGTGATCATAGTCCCTTTTCGACTCGTCACTTGTAGTGGTTGGTCACAGTAGCGACTTTCAGTCTTTGTCTTCTGCTCGTGCCTGAATAGCACCCAATCTCCTTCCTGAATGTCAGACACCCTGGCATGTCGACGACCGTCCGCGTACTCTTTCATTTTTGCCTTCTTGACTTCGTCAAGGTCCTCCAATGTCTTGTGATCAGAAGCCTGGGACCTGGAATGCATGGCGGTGTCTGCAGTTGGTATTCTGGTATGCAGGGTTCTTCAGAGCGGTAAATAGACATAATATCGAAAAAAAATATCGAATGGACAAAATATCGAGTCCAAAATATAGAATGGACATAATATCGAATGGACACAATATAGTCGTTAAAAATATCGAAATTAAGGTAAGTAATATCGATTGTTAAAATATCGAAGTACATAATATAGGCATTAAAAAATATTGAATTTTTAATAATATCGAATTTTTTCTAAGTGTATTGTATGTTAGTATATGTGTTAAAAGTGTATATTAGTTGTTGTAATGTATGTTTAATTTTTTTAAAGCAATGAATTTTATGTTATTTAATTTTTGCGTAATTTAATTCCGTAGCGGGTAGTGGGTTTATAGTCGAATAGGGTGGGAAGTAATTTAATTGAAATTAAGTACATATTAATTAATATTAATTGGTATTGATAATTAATTTATTGTTAATTAATTACTAATTGGTAAATACATTTTATTAATTGGTAATTAATTTTTTTAATTGATTTATTGGTAATTATGTTATTTCTATTAATTAAATAGTTGTAGCGGGATGTGGGTTTATAGGGGAATGTGGGGGAAGTAATTTAATTGTAATTAGTTAATTATAGAAAATATTTTTTTGTATTGATACTTAATCTACTGGTAATTAAATATTAATTGGTATTTATTTAAATATTTTTACAAATCTGGTAATGATTATTAATTGGTTGTTAATGATTTATTAATAGGTAATTCATTTTTAATAAATAATATGTATTGTATTTATAATAAATTAATTATTAAAGATTTTGTAATTGGTAATTAGTGTTATTAATAATATTTATTAGTATTGATAATTAATTATTTTTTAGTAAAATATTAAAATATTACTTTCCCTACTGTTGCACTCACTGGAGTGGGAATAGTAATTTTAACCCTCCCGCTATCCTACCCTGTCCCTACTGTTGCACTCTCTGGAGTGGGAATAGTAATTTTAACCCTCCCGCTATCCAACTATTTCCCTACTGTTGCACTCTCTGGAGTGGGAATAGTAATTTTTACTCCTACGCTATCCAACGCTTTCCCTACTGTTGCACTAACTGGAGTGGGAATAGTAATTTTTACCCTCCCGCTATCCAACACTTTCCCTACTGTTGCACTCTCTGGAGTGGGAATAGTAATTTTTACCCCTACGCTATCCAACGCTTTCCCTACTGTTGCACTCTCTGGAGTGGGAATAGTAATTTTTACCCCTACGCTATCCAACGCTTTCCCTAATGTTGCACTCACTGGAGTGGGAATAGTAATTTTTACCCCTACCCTATCCAACGCTTTCCCTACTGTTACACTCTCTGGAGTGGGAATAGTAATTTTTACTCCTACGCTATCCAACGCTTTCCCTACTGTTGCACTCACTGGAGTGGGAATAGTAAATTTTACCCCTATGCTATCCAACGCTTTCCCTACTGTTGCACTCACTGGAGTGGGAATAGTAATTTTTACCCTCCCGCTATCCAACGCTTTCCCTACTGTTACACTCTCTGGAGTGGGAATAGTAATTTTTACCCCTACGCTATCCAACGGTTTCCCTACTGTTGCACTCACTGGAGTGGGAATAGTAAATTTTACCCCTATGCTATCCAACGCTTTCCCTACTGTTGCACTCACTGGAGTGGGAATAGTAATTTTTACCCTCCCGCTATCCAACGCATTCCCTACTGTTGCACTCTCTGGAGTGGGAATAGTAATTTTTACCTCTACGCTATCCAACGCTTTCCCTACTGTCGCACTCTTTGGAGTGGGAATAGTAAATGTTACCCTCCCGCTATCCTACGCTAAAAGTAGTGATTATTATTTTATATTATTATGTTAATATATGTATGTATTAAAAAATAAAAATGTATGTAGATTTTTTTTTACTTAAAATAATTATTTATTATTTTTAAAGTAATTTAACTAATTTTAAGTATGTTTTACTTTATTTTATTTATTATTTCATTAATTTTACATTACTTTTAACAGATTTATAAAATTCGATATTTTGACTAACTATATTTTTAACGACGATATTTTGGATTCGATATTTTTGTACTTACCTGTTTGGAGATAGGGAGTCGATATTTTGACAGTCGATATTTTGTCCACGATATTTTGTCTGCTCGATATTTGTGCGATCGATATTTTGTCAGTGATCCTTCCGAGCATCAGAGTAGCTGGGCATTTATTGGTGGTGCTGTGTGGCGTAGTTCGATAGGCTCGTAGCACCTCATTTAGTGCCGGTTGGATGTCCCGTCGGATCAGTTCTGCTTGTTGTATAGTTTTCTTTATTGTGGCCATGAACCTTTCGACCATCCCATTGGCTTGAGGCCACATGGGAGCGATCTTCCGGTGTTTGAAGTTCAGGTGTTTTGGAACTCTGCAAAATCATGTCCATTGAATGGTGGACCATTATCTGTTTTCACTACTGCGGGGATGCCCCACGCAGCAAATGCTTCATCAATGACTGGTGTGACAGCGGCTGCTCTTGTGGATGATACTTGTTGTGCGATGGGGAATCTGGAGTATTCGTCCATGATGACAATAATATACTTCCCGGACTTCAACGGACCGAAAAAGTCAATGAACCACTTGTTGCCATACGCTGTCTGGGAGGTCAGGCATTTGAAGTGGGGGGTGTGGTTCTTCTCGCCCTACTAGTTGGCATTGAGGGCAGTCTTGGAGTGTGCTTTCTACCATTTGGTCAAGGGGCGGGAACCAGACTCGCTCCCGTAGCGCTTTCTTCGTTGCCACAACGCCTCTGTGTCCTTCGTGCACTAAGTTGACAATTCCTTGTCGTAGTTGTTGAGGGATGACAATTTGCCTGCCTATTAATAGTAGTCCATTGGTGCTGGTTGTGAGATCATCTTTGACATGTCGGAATGACGCGGGTTCTTGTGTGTTGACAGTTCTGTCACGTGGTGTTTCCTCCAGGTGTCTCCATGAGTTCGTGCGGATTCGGTGCATTATGTTTTGGAGCGTGGCGTCCTTAGCAGTGGCTTCTGTGATTGCTTCCAGTGGTACAGCGGGTGGTCTTGCCTGATCAATAACGAAGTGGATGTATTCCTCTGCCAGTGAGAGCCTTGTTCGTGTTGAAATCTTGGGATGTCGCGATATGTAATCTGCTGGATTCTCCACCTTCCCTGGCTTGTGAACAATGGTGTGCGTATCTTCTTGGAGACGAATACCCCAGCGTTCGATCCGTGGAGGCATCTTTGCTCGGGGATTCCCGAATATTGTTATGAGGGCCTGATGGTCAGTGATCAGTGTGAAGTGCTTCCCATAGATGAAGATATGAAAATGCTCACATGCCCACACAACCACCAGGCTCTCTTTTTCTGGCTGTGAGTAAGCTCTCTCAGTATCTGTGAGACTACGACTGGCGTATGCTACGATATGTCGCTGATCTCCTTCGTCCTCGTATTGGGCTAAGATGGCTCAGAGTCCTACGGGGCTTGCGTCAACCGTGATTTCTGTTTTCTTGTGGGGGTTAAAGTATGCCAGGTTGATGGCAGAACTTACTGCTGTTTTGATTTGGCTGAATGCTTGCTCACATTTGGCTGACCATTGAAAGATTTGGCCTTGTTTTGTAAGTTCCTGCAGCGGATAGCTGATGGTGGCATAGTCCTTGATGTAGCTGGAACAGTAGCTGGCCATGCCCAGGAGGGATCGTACATCGCTGACATCTCGGGGGCATGGTGTGTCTGCTAGGGCTGACACTTTTTCAGGATCAGGTCGCATTCCGTCACTGGAGAAAATGTGACCGTAGAATTTTAATGTAGATTTATGAAACTCGCATTTGTCTCGGTTGAGCGTGAGGTTGGCATTCAGAAGAGCATGACACACGCAATCTAGGGCCTTGTCGTGTTCCTTGCGAGTTTCACCGAACATTAGGATATCATCACTGTAGTTGAATGAGTTTGGAATGTGCTGGATAACTCGCCTCACCGCCTCTTGGAATATTTCTGCTGCCGAGGAAATTCCGAAGTTGAGGCGTTTGTATCTGAAGAGCCCTTGGTGTGTGGTGAAAGTGGTGATGTACCGGGACTTCTCGTGGAGCTCAAACTGGTGATACCCCTTGTTTAGTTCTAATTTTGAAAAGACTTTTGCTCCGTTCAGGCGAGTGATCATGTCGCTGATATGAGGTCCCGGGTGCCATTCACGTTCTATAGCTGTATTTGGGGCTCGCATGTCCACACAGAGACGCACTTTGTTCTCTGATCCCCGTTTGGGCACTACTACCACTGGTGATACCCACGGGGTGGGTCCGGTTGATCTCTCTATAATGTCTGCTCTCAGTAAATCTTGCAGCTCTTCATCCACTGCTTGTTGGAGGTGAAAAGGTACTTTCCAGTGGTGTTGGGCCACGGGTGTTACTTGTTCATTTATGTGCAGTCGGACTTTAAAGTGAGCTAGTTTTCCCAGTCCAGAGAATAGCTTTGGAAATTTGCTGACGATGTCGGGCGTGTCATCAACTTTGTACAGAATTTCCACCAGCTTTAAGCGCTCAGCTGTGGGTAGACTAAGAAGGCAGTCAGCCGCTTCAGGTCCTTCTATGACGTGGATTTGCACATGAACTGTTCTGTCTTCATATGTCAGAGCCGTACGGAATTGCCCTAGGCACGGCAGTGGCTCTTTGGACATCCATGTGTAAACACGCACAGCGGCTGGCTGTAGTTTAGGTTGTGGATTAATTTTCTTGTATTCGGTTGTGCAGTTGTAGTTGAGTGACGTGCCAGTGTCTAAAACAAACTTTGCGGGGTGATTTCCCATTTGAATGTGCAGTCTGGGGTACTTCTTTAGTCGGTCAGGGTCCGCTACCATGCATACATATTCATCGCTGTCCTGCGATATGGGAGTGAGGGCCGACGATTCCCTTGATGACGATCGTCGGGACTGATATGAGAGGTGTAACCGTGTACTGGATCTTGATGAGCTAGTTGACCTGTCTCTTCTCTCCTGTATTGCTCTTGCGTGATGATGAGGTCCGGGGTTTCATTTTGTTGGCGTGGACTCCTTGCGGTAGGTTTGACACATCGCTTCAAAATGATTTTTCTTCCCACAGCGGAGGCACTGTTGTCCCATGGCCGGTCAGGGGCCTGTGTGAGGGTAATCTTGGCCGCAGCGATAACACTGTAATCGTTGTTTCCGATCATTGCTGTTTTTGTTCCCGCTGCGAGTTTGGCTCGTGGATTTCGAAGGCTTTCTATAGTCTGACTGGCGCCGTGAATCTGTTTGGGAGTGCAGTCGAAAAGCTTGTTCACGTTTCTCCGTCTTGCCTGCTTCCATTTTTTTTGCATGTTCTTCAGCTTGATCATTTATTCGCGTGAGCTCTTCGATGTCATAGAGTGAGTAGTGTTTCTTCAGCAGGCGACAGCGTAGAGATTCGGACTGGCACCCTTCTATGATCAGTAGGCGAAGTGCATCTTCGGTAGTGAAATTGTCGAATTCGCAGTAGCGAGCTAGGCGTTTGAGGCGCGTAATGAAATCACCCATCGCTTCATCTTTTTCTTGTGACGATAGATTGAAGGTGTAACGTTCGTAATCCAGGTTTCGCTTGTGAAGGAATTTTCTGTTCAGCGCCTCTCTTACATCTTGATAGGAGGCTGATGCGGCCGGTGGTAGTTCTTTGATAATTTGTCCGACGTCTTTGCCCACCAGATTGCGCAAGGCGATAAGTTGTTGGTTGGGGTCCACGACTCACGATCCTTTCATGAAGTCCTCGAAGTCTTCCAACCAGCTTTGCCACCTTGGACCCATGCTGTTTCCAGATGTTAGCATCAGGGGTTCTGGAAGGCGCAGGAACAATACCCCCAGCAGTACTGGCCCTGGATGTGCGGTTTGCGCGGGACCTGGTTGCGCATTCTGCGAGGTGTCTGGGGACACAGACATGATGACGGGCAAGTGATTCTGTTCACTCTTCCTAATTCAGCAGGGCGTCTGGCAATGTGAGGGTGCAGCGGGCAGCAATGATGCTCAGGAGCACTATCTCATTTGTCTTATTTTTGCAGCAATTTTAGTATTTTCTTCTTTGCCTGGTTTTAAGATGGCCGCCGGAATGGTGGCAGGGTCTTTCAATGCAATGGGGCCTGACTTCAATATGGCCGCTGGCATGGACAGGCAAGGCAGGTTATAGGCACAGCACATGGTGATGAGGCTTTCCCAGGCTAGATGCTGTACTCGAGGCTCAAGCATTCAGGGGTTAGTGCAGACTTGTGGTGGCTGCCGGTGCTGGCCGTGACGACATAGAAAGGCATGCACCCGACTCAGACACGGTCTACTGCACAGCGGGCGTCGGTGACAGTAATTGGCCTCACAGCAGGTAATGTAGCGCGCCATTTGAATGCGCGCCGGTTGGTGGGTCCTTCCGACACCACCCTCCAGTTTCATGTCTCTCAGGGAAATAAAGGAGACAGACAGGCGGACAGGGTACATACGTCTTTATTCTATCTTTTCTACACCCTTTCTGCCTATCGCTCCGCCCTTCCCGTTACCTCACTTCCCGTTCCTGTCGTGCCTGGTCCCGACGTCGTGCGTGCCGGGGTCAGGCATGACAACACTACACTAGTGAGCTTGTTATTTTAGCCTCGGGAGCAGAGATGCATTGCAGGAGCCAGTCAGGCCCATTTCAGGGGGGGAGGGACGGAATCAGGAGGGATGGCTCTACATTAAAAAACTAGCACCAGGGATATGCATCAGGAACCACTGCTGTCATATTTGTAAACGCATGCTGTGTCATGTCTGCAAGCTGTTGCCTATCAGTCGCTCTGGACAAGAGGCAACCAGCATTATTAAGACCCCATATGAAACCTCCTGTAGGCAAAACAGCTGCTTCCCTGTCGCTCAGCGTGGGAGGCAGTCTGTGAGCCATAAACTGTAGCGTCTTCCTCTCACGCGCTTGGTGGGGGCAGCAGCGCTCATAAACAACACAACGAGAAATCCTGGCCGCTATGGCGGGCAGAAATACATATATACTTTCTAAACATCGAAAAAAAATGAAACAACACTTACCTGATGTGGATGAACGTCATACGCACGCAGAATAAAACAATACTTTAAAAAAATGCTCATTTGTGGTGAACGCGTTTTGTTCTAATAGTGCGTTGACAAATGAAAACAAGATAAAGGCACACAAGGCACACACATAGCCACTCAAAACACGATCGCAGCTGTTCAGAATGTATAACATGCACTGTTAAAGCCAGCGAGCGGCACTTCAAAATCATGAAAAATGGATTGGAAAATAGAGTAAAAGCAAAAAATACACACCTTGGCAAAAAGGACGGGGGAATGGGTTGGGGGGGTTGAAGATATAGTACCTGCA
This sequence comes from Calotriton arnoldi, assembly GCA_963921515.1. Lineage (NCBI taxonomy): Eukaryota > Metazoa > Chordata > Amphibia > Caudata > Salamandridae > Calotriton > Calotriton arnoldi. The sequence goes on from CAWUFW010005039.1 coordinate 1,069,251, forward strand.
TTGCAGCAGACGGCCAATAATCAAGTGGAATTAATCTGTACTTGTTCGGTGCTCCTCAGCTAAAAACGGCCGCATAGAAGAGCGACACTGGAGTCAACCTGTGGAAAGCAGCAGGTGGAATGAAGGTCCTATATTAAAAAACAGCATGTCTCGGAGACAGCGCATGCGCACTGCCTAGGCTCAACCTAAAACGTCCATGCATCGGTCCATGAGACCAGCGTCTCCGTCTACTGATAGGATGCAAGAAGTCAAATTTGACCAGCTTACACCTTGTGAATGCTTAACACCTACCCTCGGCAGACTGTAACCATTCCATGCTTTGCGACCCAGATACGGTCATAAAGGATTTGTGCACACCATTGCGTATTTCAGACAAAAGCGGATATCACTTTGTCATTCCCTTTCCCTGTGATTTGCAACAGATTGTAAAGTGTGCTTTGTGATTCCTACTCGCAGATACGAGTCACAAAGCACTTTTTATCTTGAGATTGTAGGTTTTGTATTTAAATGCAATGTCAGCTGCACTAACTTTGCAAATGCAAAGTCTTACATAATCAAGCCCTAATTCTGTCTTCACAAGAAGCCAGTGAAATTCACTGTACAGTAACTCCTGCTGCTGCACATACTGGAATTCCTAGTGTTGTGGAAAACACTGTACCCCACCCCCTGCAATTTCCCCAAGGCAATGTTGGCAGATCAAATCTGCCAAAATTTACTTAAGGATGAAAGCATGGAAAATACCAGGACATTCAGTTTTGCATAGGTGAACTCGGAATAGACAATTATCACAGCGGTTAAAGTCCAATCCCTGGGATATCAGAACTTAGGGGCATATTATCAAGAACGGTGTTAAAATTATCGCCGCTTTAGTGGCAGAAAACTGCCGCTAAAGCGGCGATAATGGGCTTGATAATATGCCCTTGAGAATTCCAATAGAAGCCCATGTTGACACCAGAACACGGGCTTCTATTGGAATTCTCAAGGGCATATTATCAAGCCCATTATCGCCGCTTTAGCGGCAGTTTTCTGCCGCTAAAGCGGCGATAATTTTAACGCCGTTTCTTGATAATATGCCCCCAACTTCGGGTCTGAAACCGGGGCGTTGCTTTCCTAGGTGCAGCAGGTGCAATGGCACAGTGGCCAGAAGCCTCAGTGGCCCTCTGAACCCTGATTGTTGCTGTATTCTACAGTTCAAACAGCGGGAAAGGGTGGCAGTTCCATTTCCTTCCTTGCACTAGGGCCCATGACACTGTCTACACCCTGGTCTCAATAGAAAAGATGGAAAAACAGAGTACATATGAACATTTATTTTGTATGGCAGATAGCCTTAGAGAGTTTGAAAAGAACACAAGTACCTATTGTATTGTCCACATTTGCAAAGACATAAAGGTTTATTTAAGCCAAAGAGCTCCAATAGCGGCGTAGAACTGGTATCATGTTGAAGTATACAGGCACAAGGGAAAGAGGCTTTCAATGCAGCACCGAGTTCATAAAATAGCAGACTGGCTGCTCGTTGAATCTAATCCATTTGCTTGTGATGGAAACAAGAGGCAATTTATTGTCTGAATATCTCTGTATGCCACCCCCGCTCCTAAATCTCTGCATGAACCACGTCTGCCAGTTACTGCAGGATATGGAGGGTGAAAGGGGTTGCAGATGCCAGTGCGCTGACACAGAGTGGGGAGAGAAGGACTTTCAAAGTTGGGCTAAACTTTTTTTGTAAGAAATGTTACTCACAGTTGAAGCTTTGTTTCAGTGATAAACCTTACAACTCCCTAAAAGTGTTTTAATTTTCCACACTCCAGAAAGTTGCTTCTTCCTGTTTGGGCGTAGCGTAGTTATATTTATTTGAATGTAGGATATAAAAAAAGGCAAAATGTTTATTTATGATTCAATGTGTGCTCAAGGTAGGGTGGAAAGTTTCTGCCACAGAGCAGGTTGGAGTGATTTCCTTAATTTAGTGTGGGGCCACACAAGGTATCAGGCCCCCATAACCTCTGGTACTAATGCACTGATTTTGCAAAATAAATCCTTTTATTTATGCCTTTTTTAAGCAAACATTTGAGGTACTGACAACATTAGAGCGGACCTGGAAAAGTGCAAGGAATTTCACACCTCAGGCAAAATGGAGTTTTGCCAGCTGGAGTACTCCCATATATCACTCAGATAGTTGTGTTTGGGCCTAAATACTTAAATCGCCATTTGAATGCGCTGGCCCTGTGAATGTGTAGTGAGGCATGATTTTTTTTTTTACTGAGAAGTTGGAGACCACCAGCATAGGCTTGTTCTTTAAATCCAGAAAATCTTTAAATCATAGTCTGATTAAAAGATTTTATTAAATTTTTAATATCAGAAACAATAGAATTTTCTGTTCATTGAAGAGATATTCCATTGTATAAATGCACAGCTTGTAAGTCCATAAGGTTCGGTTCATTGTTCCCTGTTCACTACCTGATTGCATTGAATATTTTCTCCCCACAAATGCTGTAAACTGTTTGATTAACCTCAACATTGAACAAGCACTGATAAAGCAAGTAGGTGTCTCTCCTCTTTTGGCATATTAGTTTTGCTGATGGTGCAATGATGCGACCTTTGTTGCCATTTGTTTCATTGGGTCAGCACATTCATGTGTCACTACACATGAATGTGCCTACAGAATGACATGTTCGCCAATTTTCTGGCTTTATTGGCCTAAGAAGGCGGACATCCCTTAGATCAGTATATAAAAAAAGAAATACTAAGGGGCCGATTCTGATGCGGGTTGGAAAAGCTTCCCGACCGAATCGGTTGGGAAATGGTGTCCGACCCACTCGGATCGGGAAAGTCCGACCGGCGGAGTAGGATGCATCCGGATGCTTCCAGATACGATTTGGTTGAACTCCCATTGACTTCAATGGGAACATTTGTTCCTAACCGCATCAGAATTGGGCCCTCGGTCGGGAAGACACGTTCCCGATCCGATTTGGAAGGAGCAAATGCCATTAGGAGGCCTTCCTAACCGCATCAGAATCAGGCCCTCGGTCGGGAAGCTTTTCCAACCCGCATCAGAATCGGGCCCTAAGTGTGCAAAAGTGTTTTTGATGAAGCAGAGTGCGGAGCAGTAAATGGCAGCTGCCAGGCCCATCAAAAACTGCAGCAAAAAATAAACTGAAATACCCTTGAGTGAGGAGGGAGCATTGCAGGAGTGAGTGGGGAAGCAACGGCGTGGGGATAAAATAAAAATAAAGCCAGGTAGGCGGAAGGGCAAAGCACCATATGACATAGAGAACAACATGAACAGCGGTGACAGTGGAGAAACAGACAGGATAGAGAGAGCAGCACACGAGGAAGAGAGCTACACAGAGCATGTGCACGGGGACAGGAAGCAGCACACGAGGAAAAGAGCTACACGGAGCATGTGCACGGGGACAGGAAGCAGCACATAAGGAAGAGAGTTATAAAATACATGCACTCTCATTGTGTGCTGAAAGAAAAAGCAAAAAGTAGTTCCCTAAATGTTAAGAGACTCATTTATGAGGTTTTGCCGTAGGGGAGCGCAGCAGGCCTTCCTGCTGCGCTGCCCTACGGCAAAAGAAAAGGGCAGGAATGCGCTGTATCTATCAGATACAGCGCATTCCTGTCCTTTTCCCTTGCGCCGGCGCACATTGGGCTGCCATGCGCCAACGCAGGCACCTTTGCACCATGACGCAAGGGTGCCTGTGTTGCGGGGATGATTATTTTTGTACAGGAAAGGAAACCTTCCTGTACAAAAATATTCACAAGAGGCTTTTTCCTCTTTCTATGTGTGCTGTAGAATGCAGCACAAATAGAAAAAGGAAAAACGAGGAGAAATAAAGATTGTGTCTCCCTTACGCCTCCCCTATGGAGGCGTACGTTTTTGGCGCTGCCTCAGATTTACGATTTCTCGTAAATCTGGGCAGTGTCAAAAAGCCATGGATGCTGCTGGGAATGCCCCCAGCAACACCCATTGCACGCCCCTTTAATGCAGAAAACTGCGTTTAAGGGACCAATATTTATCAGGCAGCAATAAGCCAAAACAAGCATTTGCAATGCATCGGTCTCGCCTTTGGGACCTAATATTTATTTAGCAATGCAGCATATTAGCCTGGGTGCTGAAACATCTACTGTTCTTTAATATGGAGGGAAAGTGAGCACCAAACTGCGTGACACTGCAGGTATGGGAACACATGGAGAGAAATATTGCCTTTGAGCGGGAAATGGTATAGTCCAAAGCTCTGTTTTAAATATAGAATCAGGGCCTTCGGTGGTGATATCACTGAAAATACAAGATTTGAAAAAAATATTATTATCTATGGGTGCTCGTGGAAGACAATTTCTATGGACCAATCTCTGTGTGGGCAGAAGGACATGGAGGAGGTAGGTAGTATGGGTGGCAGGCAGTGTGTGGAAAGCTGGACACGGGAGACCTTAATAGCACTTAGCATGCATTAATGTACCTCACAACAGGATCCAGAGAGGCGTGCGAATCACCATCTCCAGGTTTTAGTGAGAAATGCTCTTTCCCCTTGTGTTTGCTATTACAAAGCACAATATGCGCTGAATGCGAACTTAAAGGGAGTCGCAAGATTCAATGAAATGCGCACGGTGTAAAAGTATAAAAATAAAGCCACTTAAGCAAGCACGAAGATCAAGCTATAAGTCAAATGGTGCTTAATGTAGTTGTTTAGTAGAAAACCTTGAGGGGTGTTCACCACAAAAGAAAAGTTTTAAACAACTCACACAAAACTAAACCATTCCCGCCCACGTTCACTGGCCCTTTGGCTGCCAATGCAAAAAGCGATACGTACGCGGGGGGGGGTGCAACTCACCCCTTCCGTATCATCATCAAAAAAAAAGCCCCCCGTTGCAGCTGCTCGCGCTCCTGCGGTGCAGCTGAGGAATCACCTTTGCCACTGCAGTGCCTCCTGAGCCCCCACTGGGATTCTAGACACAAAATTGCCCCCAAAAAGAAATCAGCACAAGCACTAATTGTGCCTCAGGGAGCTCCGTTCACTAGGCTCCTCCCAGGGCACTGCACTCAGCACCAACTGTTGGCAAATTCTAGCCCCACTCACCGGGGCTCTTCTTGACTCCTCTGTCTCGTCCAACGCGGGGGAAGCTCTGCACTGGGAGCCCTTGAGGCTCTGGTCGAGCTCCTCCTCTGGGGGCTCTTCTATCTGGAACGCAGGATTCTGGCAGGGAGAGGGCTCTTCTATCTGGAACGCAGGACTCTGGCAGGGAGCCCGCGAGGCTCCGGTCTCCTTTTCCTGGGGTCCGGTGAGCCCGCGGGGCTCCTCCTCCACTCACCGGCACACAGGAACTTCCTCTGCTGGGCTGTAAGCTCCGCCCAACGTCAGGCAGCCTTGCCTGACTTCTGGATTTCTCGAGGCGGCGGTTCTGGCCGATCTCGGCGACTCTTGACAAATGCGGGGTGAGCTCCTGCAACTAAATGCTTGTAAATGCGGGGTGGGCTCCCGCTTCTCCATGAGCCCAAATGCGGGGTAGACTCCCATTCAAAGGGACATCAATGCGGGCTAGGCTCCCGCTTTCCTCCCGCAGCACAGGGGGAATCCCCACGCCGGGATCCCCTTCAGGAGACTTCGCAGCCAAGCGCTGCTGGTCAGGCAACTGCTACCTGACTTTTGGCGTGCATACATACGATATAAGGCATCGCTGCGCACTACTTTAAAAACAAGCATTTGTAATGCAATAGAACTCGCATTTACGCGAGTCCTATTGCAAAAAGGCACAAACGGGAGTGCAGGGGAGGGGGTGTCCCAAGAAGTCATGGACTGCGGGAGGGGACGGGGGGAGGCACGGGAACAAAATAGTGTTTACAGTAAAGGGGCCGATAGCCATAGAAGGACACAAATGACAACATGGCCGTCAGGAGGAGGGACTAACAAGCCTAAAACCAATGGGAAGGCTGCATTTAGGACCTAAGCCAATACAAAAGATGGGCGGAGAGTGGGCGGAGCTTAAACGAAGCTTCCACGCTATAGTATATACTGCATGTCTCAACAAGACAGCGCAAGCGCTGCCTAGGCGAGACCTAAAAAGTGGCTTAGTGCTGCCTGATAAATATCAAGGAGGCTTCTGCACCAGGGAATATCACAAAAAGTGAAGTTCTGGCGGTGCAAGGAGCCTCATAAATGAGGCCCTAAGAGTGCAAGGATACAAGCAACCCAATCAATAGGGTGGTAAAAAGGCTATGTACCAAGGTTGGGACAAACAGAAATAGGGGAAAGTCAAGTCTATCGAATAGGAAGCAAAAAATGTGAGTAACAATAAAGCTAACCAATTGTAAGCAATGGGCGTGGTCTAAGAGCACTAAAAGTTTTTGGTAAGCCTATAACAGATCTTTTGCAACAAGACAGCTTGCAATGTCTAGTAAGCAAGTCTTAAAAGTTTTTGTAGCCTTAGTAAACATACAAAACCAAATACCTAGATGAAAAAGAAAGCAGTGAAAGGATTTGACTTATTTATTTGATTCATATAGATACACAACCTCAACAGCCGCTACAGAGCTGTTGCACAAATGTCAACCGTAACTAGTAGAGTGGTGGAGAAGAAAAGAAAAGTCAAGAAAGACAGCACAGGAGGTGTTTTATCTCTGGACCATATATTTTCGTGAAGTTTCTAGTCCATAGTTCTGTAGCTGAGTGGTATAGGTTGCTTCTGTCCTAAAGAGAAGGTCGAGCCCAAATTCCAAAACACTTCTTTCATTAAACAGAGGGTTTACAGGTTGATCCTATAAGATCCTATAAGAAATACAATTCTTGGAGCGCTATACAAGGTCAGACTGGAACAGAAAATCGGCCTGGGCATCAAAATAAATACGCAACAGACAGCTAGAAAAGAGGCCTACATTTGCAAATAGAGCAGTTTTGAACTTCTAAAGACACATCGTATGGGTGTTTTGCAAGATATGCATGCATTTGTGCTAGTTACAAGCATGTTTCCGGTAATATCAGGGAAATCATCAATAAAAACCAGACCATAAAACGGGCCCAAAAACCTCCAAAGAAATGGCCCACACACTATCTTATCAGATCAGCCCCTCAAGCTCTGCCTGGTTGCCCTATCGGCCAGTCTGACCTTGGTGCTATAGTCCCATGGAAACGGCAATTGTGGCTAAAAAAAGGTGAATATCATAACAAAGAGGGATATGTTCTATTTTGGTTGACTTAAAATGATTTTGACAGCCACGTTCTCTTCTATGTACAGGTTGCTTCGCTGTCTTGTGTACATTTATGATCAAAGTGAAGTGCAGCAGTTCTGTTTTCATTTGTGGAGTGGGAAAAGGGTGCTGATTTTGTTTGCTTGAAAGGGTGAGAATCTCTTTTTGAGACATGTCCCCATGGAAGTGCAATGGGGCAGCTAGTATCAAAGGGCCAGATGCATCAAGCATTTTTCTCCTTGCAAACGGGCCGATTCGCAGAATCGGCCCCTTTGCGATTGCAAAAAATGCTTTTGTGATGCATCAAACCCAATTTTGTGATTCGGTAACCTGTTACCGAATCGCAAAATGGGTTTGCAATTCAGTATTAGGAAGGGGTGTGTTTAGGGCGTCCCTTCCTAATACCGAATCGCATCGGTATGCATGAATGTTTTGTGACCGTGAATGTGGTCGCAAAACATTCGCATTTTACCACCTACTTGAAGTAGGTGGTAAGACATTTGCAAATGGGAAGGGGTCCCCAAGGGACCCCTTCCCCTTTGTGAATGTTTGTAAAAGCATTTTTAAGAGAAGGCAGTGGTCCCACGGACCACTCCCTGCTCTTAAAAAATGAAAAGAAAATTTTTCATTTTTCTATTTGTAAAGCATCTCGTTTTCCTTTAAGGAAAACGGGCTACTTTACAAAAAAAAAGATTGCTTTATTTAAAAGCAATCACAGACTTGGTGGTCTGCTGATCTCAGCAGGCCACCATCCCTGCGATTTTTGCGATTCTTAGGGGGTCGCAAATTGTGACCTACCTCATTAATATTCATGAGGTAGGTCATTTGCGACCCCTTAGGAATCGCAGAAAGTGTACTGCACACTTTCATGCATGCCGTTTTGCGATTCCCTAATTGCGAATAGCAAAGATTCGCAATGAGGGAATCGCAAAACATTTTTTTGATGCATCTGGCCCAAAGACTCCTACACTTCAGCCTGTGTTAACTCTGACCGGAGGATGCTTTATGGATGAGAGGGAGTTGAATGCAAGGTTTGGCCGGGTTTGCCACCCATATGAGTGATTACCTCCTTTGCACTGTGAAAGCTGTATTATTTGCTTCCATCCATGTTTCAATTTGGCACAGGCATTCTGACATTATCTATGATTGACATAAGCTCGTATTATAGTTGTGTATCTTCTATTAATCCTCAATTTTGTGGAAATTAAATATTCCTATGAGTTGTAAAATGTATGCATTGAAATGAATGGGGAAGAGAAGGGCCTTGAGGGACTCCTCTGTTGATCTTCTTCATACTACATTTAAACCAGGGGTCTCCAAACTTTTCTGTAGTGAGACCTACTCCTGATCAGTGAAAAGCATAGTGAGCTACTGAAGGATAAACAATTCGCACATTGTTACTAGACACCCCCATGCCCAGCTTCATTGACTTTAAGCCTAATGTCCATGTGGTTCGAACAAAATACTTTGACTAGGGACCATCTGATAGAGCTGCAATGTGTGTCAGTGAAAGCACGGTCTTAGGGGATAAATGAACATGTGTGCGCATGATTGCGAAATATGTGTATGGGTGACTGAGAACCTGTGTTGTATGTACTTGTGGCACACGATATACCTTTCGCCATATGTGGCACGGTTACATGTATAACACAAACGTACAACCATTTTTATTTAAATGGGAGAAATTAAAGGGCAAAAACTTTCATAATATGGAACATTTTTCTGCACTTTAAATTTCTTCCACTTACAATAATGGCTGTATTTTTCAATTATAAATATGGCACTGTGTCTACCAGGCTCTGGGAACAAGATGCTTATTGTGTATATAGACAACACTTTGAAATGTAAAAAATTTAAATGAAGCATTTACTTAATCATAAATAACTTTTTTATTTTCATTTTCTCCCATTTAAAAGCCTTCAGAAACATCATTTTGTTCTCACAGCATCAATATTGAGTTGACAAGGACTTTCATTTAAGATTTAAATACCTCACTGTGTCAGTTTTTCACCTCTGTGCCCCAGACTGGGTCATAAATCTGACTGAGCACTGCTCATTATCAGGCCCTGCTATCTGCAGCCTGATGATAATAATGTAAAATAAACACAGCCTTCCATTAAAAAGAAAATGTTACCCTGTGCTTATTTAAAAATGAACTCAAGGCTAGGAGCTACTCTGAAAGTGTCTACAAGCTACTGGAAGCTCACCATCAAGTGGTTGAGACACCTGATTTGAACAGCGTCTTTGAGGGAAATAAGAATTGCAGTTACTTACTGTAGCGACCTCCACATCCCGGGCACTTGCCAATGACTACGCCATACACAGAGGGTAGTTTTACACGTCTTTATTCATCAGCGTGTAAACGTGAACTCAACATTCTACACCTGCATTCACTTCACTGCACTCTAACACTTACATCAGAGGTCTACGGAGTCCATCAGGAGCTAAAAGGGTTACGTTATTTCTAACTCACGAGACGTTACATCTCCCCCTTTATTAAATAAAAACGTACATTTTTTTTGCAACTTTTTACATAATTATAACTCTTCAGTGAGTCATTGTGGTGCTCTAATCACACACCCTGATAGTGTCTTTTGAAATTGGGGCCAGGCAGTCGAAATGTCTGTGATCTGCGTTGGCGATGTTGAAACAACATCAGTCAATGGATTTTCAACTGTCCATTCAGACCCAGTATCTATGCTGACATCAATGCTCGGTGAGCGATGGGCCACATGTCTGAAGTGCAAGGAATATCTCGTAATGGACTTCCCAGGACGTTGGCCTGTCACCATGTGAACTTTGCTGGTCACAACATGAAAGGGCTCTGCAAAGAAGGGAGCATTAGATTTTCTCTTTTGAGGGTGACGCACAAGCACTCAACCTCCTCTAGTGAAGGTGGCATCTTTAGCATGTTGTCGCTTGTCAGCATAGGCCTTTATTCTTTTCTTACAACCCCAGTCGTCGTTGGTATGGACAACTTCCTCAGTAGTAGATCTATGGTTGGTTCAATGAGGTAACTTGGTCTGCATGGTTTTCCCGAACATCAGGGTTGCAGGGCTTTCACCTGTGGTTGAGTGAGGGGTTGAATGGTAAGCTCGAAGAGTGGGTGGTCTTTTGATGCTTCGCATTAACATGACTGAGAAAGTCTCTGAATTCTCGACTTTTGAATGGTGGGCCAATGTCAGATTTTAAAATCACAGGAACACACCTTTCAATAACTCTTTCTTGAATGATAGGTGAAAGATCTTCCATTAATGGAAAATGTGAGTATTCATCAACAATTACCATCAAATGATGTCCATTGTCAAGAGGACCAAAAAGTCAACAGCAATTCTTTCCCATGCAGGCTTTGGCAACTCTGACATGTTTAAAATGTGTTGAGTGATTTTCGGTGAAAGGCAGTTGCATAACTGACAAGTCTTCAACTCTCTTTCAATCCCCTCATCGAGGGGAGGAAACCAGACTTGGTCTTCGAGAGCTCGTTTTGTGGCAACGATTCCACAATGTCCTTCATGGACCACCTCAATTATCTGTTGTTGCAGACTACCTGGAATAATGATTCTCAAACCTCTCAAAATAATGCCTTCTTGTGTAACTGACAGTTCATCTTTGACATTTTAGAACTTCAGGTGTTCACTGTCATTTGTGAGAGGTCGAGAGTACCGGTTCTATGACTGATAGGTAATAATGTCTTTCAGTTTTAACATGTCACTATCTTGGCTCGTGGCAGTGACAATTTGTTTCAATGAAATGGCAGCTGGTGTGCTTGATTTTGCAATAAAATTTATGTAAGCTTCAGCCACCTTTGAAGGGATATCAGAGCACTGCAACTGCACTCTTTAGAAATAGTCAGCAGGGTTTTGATCTTTCCCTGGATGGTGCACAATTATGAAGTTGTACTCTTGTAACCTCAGACCCCAAAGGTCAATGTGAGGATGCATTTTTGCCTTTGGATTGCCAGAGATGGTCAACACTGCTTAAGAATAGGTCACAAGTGTAAAAGGCTTGCCATATCAGTATACATGGAAATGTTCTCAAGCTCATACCATTGCTAAACTTTCTTTCTCAGGTTGTGAATAAGCACGTTCAGTTTGGGACAAACTTTTGCCTGCCTATGCCCAATAGCATTTGGGTGTCCACTGTGCTGTGCAAATATTGTGCCTAATCCGACAGGGCTAGCGTCAACAACAACCTCTGTATAAAGCTTTGGATCAAAGTATGCCATTTCAGTGGTGTTCTCTATGGCTTGTTTAATTTTCTTGAAGGTTTATTCACACTCATGTGACCAATGAATTGAAACATTGTTTGTCGTCAAGTCTATTAACGGAGTACTGACAGTGGCAAAGTCTCTTATGTATCTAGAACAGTAACTGGCCATGCCAAGGAATGAACGTAATATGGAAATGTATTGTGGGTGATATGCAGTAGACAACACTTGTACTTCAGCTGGATCGGGTGTCATGACCCATCAGAAAATATATGGCCAAAGAATTTCAACTTTGTCTTTAACTTTGTCTTATGAAACTCACACTTATCAGCATTCAAATTTAAACCATATGTCATTACTATAATTAAAAGGGCTGTATGATACACTGAATGACGTCTTGCAAAAAGCTCTGCAGCAGATGACACACTGAAACTGAGGCCCAGATTCACAAAGGTTTAGCGTCAGGTTAGTGTTACTTTTGTAATGGTAACCCGATGCTAAACCTATTTGGGGATTAACAAACCAACGCTAATTGGTATTAGCGTTTTTTTGTATGGAAAAGTAACGCAAAGCAGCACGAAACGCTGCTTTGCATTCCTTTGCGTCAAGGGGGCGTTACATTTGTGGTACTAGGGCATTCCCATGCAACCACTGATGCTTTTTGACACTAAACCCTATCTACTATCATTAGTAGACAGGGTTTTGTGCCAAAAATTAATGCTGCTGTAAAGCAGGCATTAAAAGGAGAAATGTTTTCATTTCTCCTTTATTTTCCGACTTTGCATGCATGCTGCACTGTGCAGCACACATACAAAGTAGGACAAGCTTTGAAGTGTGTCTAGGTATAATATTTTGTACAGGAAGGGTATCCTTCCTGTACAAAACCTATGCTAGGCTCAGGCACGCACTCAATCACTATGGCGCTAAGGTTTATGACTGGTGCACAGCCACTGAAATCCCGGTCAGCGCTAGGGAGAGGGGAGGAGAGTGTCATATATCTGTGAATATGGTGTTTTCCTGCTCTCTCTGTCACGCAATGCAGGGCAGCCTCTTTGGGGGCTGCGCTGCGTTCCGTGACAGCTTTCAGAATTGGGCTTGAGTCTTTTATATTGGAACAAACCATTATGTGTAGAAAAGGTTGTAATGTATCTGCAAATCTCTTCAAGTTCCAACTGATATCCTTTGTTTAAATCAAGGCGAGAGAAAACATTTGCACCATTTAATAGCATTATCATGTCAGCTATGTGTTAACCTGGATGTCGCTCTCTTTCAATTGCCTTGTTCTCTTGCCGCATATTAACGCAGATCCGTACAGCTCCTTCACTGTCTCTTTTGGGTACTACCACTATGGGAGAAACCCATGGCGTCGGACCAATGCAACACTCAATGATATCATTTTTGAGTAACGATTCAAGTTCTTTTTCATCTGCTTCCTGCAAATGCAATGTAGTTCATCTGTGTCTTTGTGCAATGGGACGGAGGTCCTCATTTATGTGTAAATGTACTTTCATGGACTTGAGTTTTTCTAACCCATGAAACAACAAAGGAAACTGACTTACTATTTTGTGATGAGCATTCACGTTATAGTTCACTGATATAAGTCCCATATCAGCAGCTGTGCTGAAGCAGAGTAAACAGGTGCTGGATAACGTACCTTGAGGTACATGAATAAATGCTTGTACCTTTGTTTTCTTGTGATTCATTGTGGCTACAAATTAACCTTGACTTTTTAATGGTGTCGATGCAGCCCATGTATCTATTTTGGTTTCCGAACGGCACAAGTCGGGGCGGTGGAGATAGTTCCTTGTATTTCTTCTCAGGCATAATGTTTATCGGCGCACCACTGCCGATCATGAAAGGTATTGAACAGCCATTCATCTTTAGGGTAATCTTCGGACAATGTTTGAAGGACTTTGGTGCTTTTTCATGTCCACTCTTCTGTGACCTATATTTTTCTTCACATGCGACCAGTCCCCCAGGTGCACATTTCTCTGAGGTGAACATCAACATTGCACAACCATACTCTTCACTTTCACTTGATATTGATACTTAAGAACTTTTCGACGATGATTTAGATGTCGATCGACTTCGTTCAGTGTCAATTTGCCCCATCTGGTGTTGTCGCCTGGCCTTATCGATGTGCATTGAACGTTGGTTGTGTAATGTTCGAGCGGCCATTTTGTCTTTCTGCCGTGACGCACTTACTTTTTCCTTTGCCTTGCAAACCATTACAAAATAGTTTACCTTCACACAGAAGTTGTAAACTTGTCCAATGGTGGGACATTTGGCTTTATGTTGAGACGACAATCCACACTTGAAGCACAACTTCCTTTTCCATGGACACATCACTCTGTCCTTCTTCCTTGTGTTTTGGCTTATGTTTCATGTTCATGTTTAACTCACTTTGGGCACCTCCGGCCTCCATGTCAGCCGCTTGTCAGTCAGCACGCTCTTCAGCCCAGATAGCCATAAGAACTTACTCCAGTCTATGAGTCTCTCTCAGCATTCATCCTCGAAAGGATTCTGCCAGGCATACTCTGAGACATATAGCTTCCTCATTATTAAATTCATTGAACTTACAGTGTTTGATTAGGATATCCAGTCTCTCAACAAATTTGTTGATGGCTTCACCCACTTTCTGTCATTTTTGACTGAAAATATACCTTTCGTAATTTACGTTTGGCACTGGATTGAACTTGAGATTTAAGACTGCTTTGATTTGATTACATGTAATTTTGTCATCTCGTGGCATATTCTTTATGACCTCTTTACACCTTCACCAGTAAGATTCTTAAGATACTTGATAATCTTTTTGTTATCAGCTTCTTCTATTGCATCAATGAAATCTTCAAAAGTCTCTATCCAAGCAGGCCATCTGTCGCCAATGTTTTGGTTTGTGGCAGTATCAAATGGTGATGGTGGTTTCAAGAAGGCAACGGCATTGTACCCATTTAGTAAATTTGCTGACACTGAGGGTGGAGTATTTGCTGTCACAGTCCTCCATGCCATCTCTAAGGCTGTGTGTGTTGTGCTGGCCTTGGACAGTCTGTGGAACCTTGTCTTTCCTTTTGGTCTCCATTTGAGCCCTTCACTTTTGTAGAGACCTATGAAGTTGTTATGAGTCACCACTTGGGCGCTTTGGTGGTGTGCTGTTTCGTATATGGACACCGCCATAAGCACAAACCCGGGTGCTTCTTCTGGGGCGACTTCACCCAACAGGATGGTATGATGACTCTCTTCACTCAGTTCTGGTAAGTAGACTATCATTTTGTATTTGAATGGTTTTGCACTCAGACGTCACTTTGTACTGTTTGACACCAGGTTGATCTCTGCCTTGCAGTGCGTCTGATCACAGCTCTAACTTGTACTTGGCTGTCACTTCAAAACCTGGTTGCTTCCGCCTTTAGCTTTAGCACTCCGTATGATGTATTGCATTAAGTTGCATAATAGTACAGTACCTCTATTCGCGGCCTTCTCATCTGGTTCTCGGCCAACGATGTGTACTTTCCTCAATGTAGCTTTCTTTATCTATAAATGCTTTACACAGGCTTGAGCTATGCTGAGACTCCAAACACGTTAACTCTGCACTTGGACTGAGGCACACGTGGCATGCACGAGCAGTCTTCTGGAATTCGGGAAACTCTCTGGGAGAGCACTGTCGAACTTCGGGTTACTTATGCTCTATCTTGTCGCCAGTTGTAGCATCCTCCCCAGCTCTGGCACTTGCCAATGACTATGCCACGCACGGAGGGTAGTTTTACACATCTTTATTCATCACTGTGTAAACATGAAATCATTATTCTAAACCTGCCTTCACTTCACTACGCTCTAACACTTATGTCCCAGGTCTACGGAGTTCCACACATATCTGGGACAACAGCTACCTCTGAACCAGAAATCTGTAACAAAGGTGCTTAAAAAGCCACACGTCAAGCATTATGTACAGAAGGTGGCATCTTCCACATGGAAACAGGGAAAACCAAGTGATAATTTTTCATATAATTTTATCCAAGTTGCTGACACAGGGTGTTGAACTGTACATGCTAGCTTAGAAGCCCTATAGCGTGAGGCACCCGATCAGAAGTCCAAGGAACCCCAATGAGGAAAGAAAGGTTTGGACAATCTCATGGCTATCGCTCCTCACCCCTTTCAGGTTTGGCTTGACAAGGCAGACGTCTGTAGATCTATTGTTACCAATTCTTTAAAATGCACATAGAGTGTACTATGGCTCCACCCACAGGAGTGTTACTCTTTCTCTTCATGTTAGTTGCTGTTTGGTGTATCACTCTGAAGTATATAGAGCATTTGCATTGCAATGCATGAGTTACTATTTTACATCTCAAAAGTACACTGAATCATCAGATTAAATTCTTTATGTCATAGATGCATTGTAAATAGAAAGTCATCTTTTTTTTTGCATTTGGCTTTTTTTTATATTGTAGTCATGATTAAAAATGCAATCCAGACCTATTCGCTCTGCTAATGCATGTGTTTTTCCTGTTTCTACTGGCACTCCAGACAAAAGAGACTCCGAAACAAGAGCTGGGAATATAAATCCATCCTTTAGTTGAGTAGCTTTTTAGTTCTGAAGTGTACAGGTGTTTGGTATGACAATCATCCAGACTGAGGTACCCATCCACTCCCAATTGAGATTCCTCTCACCTCTGCGGAGTAGGTCGAAGCCCTCCGTTTCTCGAGGGTTGAGGTTCTGAAACTGTCACTCAAGACCAGGACTTGGATCAGGATGATAATAAAAAGAGGAAGAAAAAGTGAATGGTCGAAAGTGGCAGTATGTCACAATACTAAAGTCAACAATATAGACTTGCAACAATATTACATGCACAATACCAGCTACCACTATGTAAACCAAAGTAAACATATATAATGGAATGCAGATTTTTTACTATTAATAATCCACACCTATTTACCTTGACAATATAGTGGCAGCCGAAAATGTGGATTAAATGCTGATTCAGGTCGATATTTCGACCACAATATTGTGGCCCCCACCGCATGGATTGTTTGCAGTGGTAACATCACATCCGTATCCGTATCCGTATTTATAAAGATTTTTGCAGTTTTATATAGCGCGGACTCTACCCAAAGGTACTGGCGTGCTCTACATGAGCACAAGTTACATTACCCAAGGACACGTTCATTATTTTTGGCACAAGGGCATTAAGGGCCTGCTTTAGAGTTTAGCCAATGGGATACCCCATCACAAATGTGAGAGATATACGTCTGCTTTATTACAAGTGCTTTATAACCAGGGCCACTGGAAATATGCGATTTCATGTCTTTTTTCGCATTATTATGGATCTGCTGCAATTGCCACATAAACCATTATCTGCTGCATAATCTGCAGATTTTAACAAAACAAATGTGTTTCTAGCTTAAATGGATCAAATATTACAAAAACGCAGCAAAGTGGGTTTGCGCACAGTGGAAGGCCCTTTGCAAAGTCATCTGGTCAACTTTTGGTAGCTTTTTTCTGCATTTGGTTGTTAAACTGGTACTAATGAGGTGAAATGTTTTCCCAGACAGTATTACGATGTGTAAAAAAATACAAAATAATGAAGTAACTATATATAAAAAAGGTGCTGCATTATGCAGCATATTGCTTTTTCTTGCTGCATAATTTAATCAACCCTGCCGCATAATTTGGTGATCCAGCAAAACCACGGACATCACCCCCTCCCGGGAACTCTGCAACAAACTCGGATCCTAATTCCATCTGAAAATCAAGGGCCTCTATGACCACTTCAACGACCAGACACCTGACGCCGAAACCACCTCCTTCTCCAGCAACGCCAGCCAGCCCACCATCTCCTCCTGGACCCCAGTCACCACCGAAGACACCATTTCGACCATGAAAGGCATACACGCAGGAGCCCCCATGGACCCCTGCCCGCCGAACATCTTCCACAGGGCCGCCGCCACCATCGCTCCAGAGCTACGATGCACCATCAACGCCACCTTCAAGACCGGCACCTTCCCCGATGACCGGAAACACGCAGAAGTCAATCCCCTGCTCAAGAAGCCCTCAGAAGACCCCACGGACCTCAAGAACTACTGATCCATCTCCCTCCTCCCCTTCGCAGCCAAAGTCACCGAGAAGACCGTCAATGCCCAGCTGACAAAAATCATCGAAGAAAACTCCATCCTCGACCCCTCCCAATCTGGATTCTGCAGCAACCACAGCACCGAGAGCGCTCTACTCGCCACCACTGACGACATCCGCACCCTCCTCGACCAAGGACACACTGCGGCCCTCATCCTGCTAGACCTCTCCGCAGCATTCGACACAGTCTCCCACCGCACACTCACCACCAGACTCCACGACCCCAGCATACAGGGAACCGCCCTTAACTGGATCAGCTCATTCCTCACCGGCAGAACCCAAAGAGTCAGACTGCCACCCTTCCTCTCCGAACCCACAAAAATCAACTGCGGAGTACCCCAAGGATCGTCGCTCAGCCCCACGCTCTTCAACATCTACATGGCCCCTCTCGCCACCATTGTCAGACAGCACGGACTCAGCATAGTATCCTACACCGACGACACCCAGCTCCTCCTCTCCCTCACCAAGGACCCCATCACCACCAGACTCAATTTCCAGGAAGGAATGAAGGACGTCACATCCTGGATGTGCAACAGCTGCCTGAAGCTCAACTCGGAGAAGACAGAAGTCCTCGTCCTCGGACCCTCCCCCTCTGCATGGGACAACACCTGGTGGCCTACCGCCCTCGGCAGCCCTCGCACCCCCACCGACTACGCCCATAACCTCGGCATCGTACTCGACTCCTCCCTCTCCATGACCCGAAAGTTCAACACCGTTGCCTCCAGCTGCTTCAACACCCTCCGCATCCTCTGAAAGACCTTCAAATGGATCCCCGCCGAATCAAGAAAGACCGTCACCCACACACTCATAACCAGTAACCAGCAGACTGGACTACGGTAACGCCCTCTACGCTGGGATCAAAAAGTCTCTGGTCCGAAAACTCCAGACCATACAGAACACCCCAGCCAGACTCGTCCTCGGCATCTCTCGACACGAACACATCACCCAACACCTGCGGAACCTCCACTGGCTCCCTGTCGAGAAGAGAGTCACCTTCAAGATACTCACCCACGCCTACAAATGCCTCCACAACACCGGACCCCAATACCTCAACGAGAGAATCTCCTTCCACGTACCCAAGAGGAACCTCCGATCTGCCGACCTCACCCTCGCCGAAACCCCACGCATCTGCAGAGCCAGAACAGGTGGAAGAGCATTCTCCTACATCACGGCCAAGACCTGGAACGAGCTCCCGATCGACATCAGACACGCCCCCTCCCTGAACAGCTTCAGAAGGACACTCAAGACCTGGCTATTCGACTGAACGGAGCTGCTCACCCCCCCACCCCCCCTAGCGCCTTGAGACCCTCATGGGTGAGTAGCGCACTTACTAATCCCCTGATTGATTGATTGATTGATTGATTGATCCCCTGTTGCATAATTCCAGTGGCTCTGATTATATCGTATGGCACTTGTAATACGGTGGACAGGATATTCGTCACATTTGTGATGGAGTAACTGGTCTGCCAAACTCTAAATCAGGCAGTAAGAGATTTGCCCAGAATCACAGACTGTTGAGTGATGCCGAAACTCAAACCTGGTTCCCCAGTTCCAAAGTCTTCTGTAAAGCCACATCCACTTACTTTATGCTGATAAATACACCAAAAAAGGCATATAGCAATGCAGGCAAGAACAAGGAACAAATTCAAATCTGCACGAGGCGGCTGATCATAAAGGAACAGTGGGTGAGAAACACAGGAGGTATGCAGGTGCGAGGGCGTGAGCACTCAAAAGGGTAGCACATTTGCTGCTCACAGGCCTAAGAGTATTGGTGTAATTCCAGTGCAGGCCACATGCTCATGCTGCTCAGACGTTCTGGGGATGAGGCACTTGGAGCCCACCACAAGAGTTTAATGACATTATAATTTATACTCAGGGCTTTAAGTGGGGTGAGTCCTGCTGGCAGTTTTTAAAAGGGGGCATCGAAACAGGTCCCTATCAGGCTCTGTTTTCATGCCCTGGCACAGACGGTCTGGTTTATGCACAAATGGTAGCTTTGGTGTGAGCATGCGCACTAGTGTGAAAAAGATGTGCGCATGGTTACTTTTCACTAATAGAGCAGTTGCGGGTGACGTCACTCCAGGTGAGTGTTGAGGAGGGAAGGGGATCCTTTAAAGAGAGATATTTTCTCTCTGGATTTCCATTCCCTTTCTGTAATGCCAGAGCAGCAAAAAAAACATTGTTCTGCCAGCCACTGAGGAAATCAGATCGTCGGAACCACCAGGGACCATATGGGACCACCACAACCCTGCTCTGCCCACTGGAGTCAGAGCTCACAGTAGAGTACCAGCAGCATTCAACTACCAGTGCGACCCTGCTCTGTCCTTTCAGAGCGAGTGACTGGCCTGCATACTGCAGTGGAATCCAGCCACAAGGGAAACGTTTCTCCTTCCCCTTCCACAGGATTTTCAGAGGAACCAGTCTGCATCATCCTGCCCCAGCCCTAACAGCAACAAGAAGGAGTATGCTGCTCCTAAAGAGTCATACAGGTCAATGGGTGTAAAGAGAGCATATGGGTGCTCATGAAGATCAGAGAAAATCTTTTCTCCTTTCAGAAAGAGACCCTCACACACCCAGCCAGCTAGGTGTCTTGCTTCATCACTGGGTCTGCTTCCAGCCCTAACAGCACCAGGAAGTTTAAACTCTGAGCAAAGATTTGGATGTTGTGTCGGTTTTCTTCTTCTTGCTAACTTCATGGTGAGCTACAGTGTTTGCAGTACTTAATTTGTAAAAAAAAATAAGTGCCAGGGCTCTCATCAGGAGGCCACTGCAGCTTGCACCACACAATGCCCCTGCCATGCTGCCACTGGTAGTAACAACACAACTACTAACCATCACACTCATACAAGTGTGACAATTCGGACTGTTCCAGGCCCCAAAAGCTATAAGAATGACTTGGGCAGCAGGTAATAGTCATTTTTAATGTAATCTGAATTAATAATTGACTGTTTTTGTGGTCATCTCATACAGTGCCACCTTGTGGCAGACTGTCACAAGCACCGGTGTTGGCAATTAAGTGCCGGTGCAGAGCACCAGAAACTACTGGCTCAAATTAAACACTGCGTGTTTGTATAATCCTGTTATAGATTTAGGTGTGACAAATACTCGACATGTTTGTACAACTTTGGATACATCCCACAATGCTTGTGCTGTGGTGTGGGAGATGTGTAAGTTGTCCCGCAAGACAGTGTTGCGACCTTATGGTGCAGAATCCAGAGATGCATTCCAGTTGCACATGGCAATCACCAATTGCCTGGTGTCGGTCAAGGAATGATGTCAGCATAATTTACAGCTTTACTTACACTACATCGAGGGTTGAAGACATTAATGAACAATATCTCAGACATTCTCCTGCACCTGTGTATGGTTCAAGGCCAGGACTGCCCATCTGGCAGTAAGTGACACTTTAGGGTTTTGAGTGTATAGCTCTTCCACCAGTACACACCATGTTCTACGCTTTATTTAGGTGAAAATTAACAACTTTTTTTCCCCCGGCTGTGCATAGGCAGCAATTTGTCTAGCTTTTAACACAAAGGGCAAGATGCATGTACCTTTTTTCAGCTCACAAACGTGCCGATTTCAGAATAAGCCCGTTTGCCAATGGAAAAAAGGCTTTTCAAATGCATCAAACCCAAATTGCGATTCGGTAACCTGTTGCTGAATCGCAATTTGGGTTTGCGATTCGGTATTAGGAAGGGGCGTGTTTAGGGCGTCCATTCCTAATACCGATTCGCATCGGTATGTATGAATGTTTTGTGAAGGTAAAGGCGGTCGCAAAACTTTCGCACTTTACCACCTACTTCAAGTAGTTGGTAAACCTTTTCACAAGTGGGAAGGGGTCGCCAAAGGACCCCTTCCCCTTTGTGAATGTTTGTAAAAGCATTTTTTCAGAGCAGGCAGTGGTCCCACGGACCACTGCCTGCACTTAAAAAATGAAAAGCAAACTTTTCATTTTTCTTTTTTAAATGCAACCCGTTTTCCCTTTATGGAAAATGGACTGTATTTAAAAAAAAATGATTGCTTTATTTAAAGTCAATCATGGACATGGTGGTCTGCTGATTCCAGCAGGCCACCATCCCCATGATTTTAGCGATTCCTAGGGGGTCGCAAATTGAGATCTGCCTCATTAATATTCATGAGGTAGGTCATTTGCGACCCCCTAGGAAACGCAGAAAGTGTTCAACACACTTTCATACATGCCGTTTTGTGATTTCCTAATTGCGAATCCTTGTGATTTGCAATTAGGAAATCGCAAAGTGATATCTTCATACATTTGGCCCAAAATGTGACATTATGTACATTTTCTAGCGGTGGCAACCAGACATTACAAAATGTGATAAGTCTTCCATCAGAACAGGAAGCTTTAGGCCTTGGGTGAACAGCGCAGAGATAATCCATTTTCATCTGGTTCAGGCACTATTAATACTCCAAGAACATACCTAGAATCTTAGGGGGATATTTACAATAAAATGTCGGAGCGTGGTGTTACTCCAAAATTGGTAATGCCACGCTCCAACATTTTTTAAATGCAGGGATGCGCCATATTTATAAAAATATGGTGCATCCCTGCGTTTCCCCTACCGCTGGCGCTAAAAAAGCTGCTTAGCGCCAGCACAGGCACCCTTGCGCCATGTTGCAAGGGTGCCTGCGCTGCAGGGACCATTGTTTATGTGTAGGAAGGGACAACCTTCCTGCACATAAACAATCTGTAAAGGCGATTTGCTCTTTCATAGAAAGAGCAAAATACGAGGAGAAATTAATAATTTCTCCTCGTATCACCATCTTAAGACCAGGCTTTACCTGGTCTTCGTTTTTGGTGCTGCCCATTCTTGTAAACATCGGGCAGAGTCAAAAAGCAATGGATGTTGCGGCGGAACACCCACTCCAACACCCATTACCCGCCCCTTTGCTGCAGCGGACTGCTGCGGTAAGGGGCATATTTACAAGGTGGCGTTAAGGGGAAGGGAGCAACGCCACTGGGAGCGTCTGAAAAAGTGATGTGCCGGTCGTGTTAGGGACTTGTAAATATGCCCCTTAGTGTTAGAGGCTGGCCATGCTTGCACCTTGGGGAGAGATCACCACTCTGCTGAGAACATTTAGATTCGTTGTTCCATGAAGGAACTAGACGATAGTCACCACTCATCAATTTTCGTATGCATACTCAAGGCAGACAGAGTAAGGCAAACACTGGGCTCATGGTCCTGGTTGTATTCCACAAGCTAAAACCCCACTGGCAGTCTCATTTAGATAACTTATCTGCTGTATTGCCTCAGCCAATGAAAGCATTAAAATATTACTGTGTAAGGAAAAAGCATTTGAAGGAAATCACAAAACTATACCAGGATTAAAGGATCAATTAAAAAACCCTACAAGAAATAGGTAATAGAAAGTCAAAAATGCCAACCCACTTCACATAAACGCTGCTGGACCATTTCCTTTTTTTGGTCACCACTGTCAAAGTATCTTTATTCAGGGTCCTGCTCACTGCACTTCAATAACCAACTTGCTCACACACATTAGAAGCAAACATGTATCCCAGGCACTGGGCTTTCTTTTATTATCCTTTGCTGAGTGATACCTCATTATTTTCTTAAGCACATACATGCTAGTGCCCATGATTCAGGCCACACCCCTTTATCATGTTTGCCACGCCCCCTTTAGAGACCCCTAGTTTTTTCATCCCACTTAAAGCCCTGTTTATACTTCTGCAGAATGTCAAAAGGTTCCGGCTAGTCCCACAACGCCCAGTTAAACACAAGCAAGGCTACCAGTCTCCTGGAGTGCACAGTGCAGATACCAGCAGAAAACCCTGCCAATGAAACGCAGCGCGGCTGCTCGCAATTCTCATCTGTGCATCACTTGGCAGCAGTCAGGGTCTGCCAACCTGACTATCGTACCACCTAGAATCCCACATGGAATGCGGATCTGAAATCTGAGATTAATATTCATCATAGAAACTGGCTAGGAGCCTCAAAACACTTCCTCTCTCTGTCCATCATATGTACTTACTGTCTCTCCATCACTCTCGCCCTTACTCTTCCATTACATGCATGGATTATTATTTATCTATATATTCAACTCTCCCATCAACCCATGCCCGCTCACTCCTTTAATCCTTCCACATACTACATATATCTTTCTATTGCATTTTACTGGCCCTGTCACGCACCTTTCCTCCTTCCCTAGAAGACTGTCACTTAAAAATATTCTATAACTATATTGTTGGAGTAAACTATGGCACACACCTTAGATGAATAACAAACTGAAGTTAAACTAATCTTCTCAATACAGGAGACCCACTCCTTTCCCTTTTAACCCGAGGCAACTCAAGGTCGTCATTAATTGTGCAGTAACAGTTAGGAACGTTCTTCCCAATAGATCCTGCCCACTTCGACCTCTGCTCAATATTTCTCATTTTCTGTGCTAACTGACTGAATTATTTTTTCTCCACTATCACTCTCGCTTTCTCTGTTTGTGGCTGTCTCCCTTTCTGTTTCTCTCTGCTCCTCAGTCAGGGTATTTATCCAGAAACACATCCATCCATCTATCTATTGTTCGACCCTATTCCTTTCAGATTTTGAAGTCTCGTTTTCCCACTTACATGCTTTCTAATGCTCTCACACATTCAGAGACGTTTCTAGTCATGGGCAAATCTATTCTATTTCTCCCTCTGAACATCTCTCCAGTTCTGCCTACCTTTGACTCTGTCTCTCGCCCAATTGTCATCTTAAGGATTTGTGGGGTTCTGGGCAAGATATATTTCAACTGTTTTTGTGACCTTGTTAAGGTTTAAGATGCATTTTAGTACTGATTAGCATCTTGCCAGGTCAATTAGCAGGAAATGGTAATAAAATTCAAATTTGTTCCCTACAGGGTCTTTTCCAGGGCTCCCAAAATCCTCAATCTGACACTGCACACATTCACCACCACCTGCTTTCAATCGCTTGTATTTCGAATACCAAGGCATCCTCATCTTTCTAGCCCAGCTAGCCTTTACCCACTGCATCCCCTTTCTCTCTAACTCTTGCATTTCTTCCCTATCCTTCTGTCCCTCCTCGGCTCCTCTCGCTTCCCTGTCTGTTGCTCTAATATATTCACTTTGTTCACTTCACATCACATCTGTTCGCAAATGACATATCTTTATTTACTCCCCCACTCTCCTCTACCATTGGACTGCTCCCATGCAACCAGCGGGCCTCACTAGTTATCATTATCCACTTTGCACAAGGGTGGGCAGAGGGTCAAAGGTGCACATGTGACCTCTGGAAGAGAGTCCTTGTCCCTCTCAATAGCTTTCTGGGTCTAGCTTTAGAAATGGTTTCACCAGGGCAAGGTTTCTTTTGATCAGTGTCCACTCCTGTATGACTTTAGCAGATGCTGGCACCACTTTTCCTAGGGGTGGGCGGAGCTCACAGAGTTGTACTCCGCGGAATTCCGCGAAGTAGCACAAAAACTCTGTGAAATTTCACGGAGTTCTGCACACCTGTAGTGACGACTCGAGGAGTTCACACAATGCAGGCTCAAAGTGCACAACTGATACTCATTACAGCTGCCCATGTGCCAGAAGATTTTGGAGGCAGGAGCAGAAACATAGCTCTACAACATCGTTTTAAATTTCCCCCTAAAAAAATAAACCTACAGGGTTATGTTTTTTGCACGCTTCTTGTCAGCTCCAGTCCGCCTTTTGCTTGACACCATGTTCGGCCCCACACCAAGCACTGCAAATCCTGCGTTCGGATGTCGCTGTGGCATGTGAAGGGCGGAAACCTTTGCCCAATCAGTGTGGAAATGTGCCACTCGTCATGTGTCACGCATCGCATATCGTCCAGAAAAATACAGTATTTTGTTCTGGTTGCCTGAACTGCTTGAGAAAGTTAAAGGAAGTGGCATCATAACTCTATCAAACAGTTGTCCTTTTGTTATGCTCATTTGTTACCGACCAATAAAGTGCTCTTAAAAACGGTTTAATATTGACGCTACATTGACATAAAGATAAACAGGGTAAAGTTGATTGAATTAGTTTGCACCACATGGGCAAGTTACCGTGGTCTTCTTGATCCCGGCCATTGCCTCTTCGATGATCTCTACTGTTCTGGAATCGGGGTGTCAGTCATGGGGAAAAAGGATTCACTACCTGAAACATGGAAGCTCAAACCAGTCCCACCGCTGTGCTCAGCCACCTGAGGAAGGTGCCACTTGTGTCCTCTGCTACATCCCAGCCTGCCACTGAAGAGGATCAACACCCCCTTTCCAAACTTTCATGCCTTGGGCTGGTCTAGCACAACCTTGCAGCCTTCTCAACCAATAGCAAACTCCCTACAGAAAACAGCGTCATAGGTGTCCCCTGATTTGCTACTTTTAGCCTGGCTGGTTCAGCTAAAATGAGATTGGACATAGGGGTACTTCCATTGTAACACAATTCATGGGGCGGAGCTTAAGAGTGACAGATGGTGCGAGATACCAACAAAGGGGAGATACGGATCCCATGGGGAGGGATACGCTGGCACTGCGAGGAGCTTTTCTTCCTGAAAGCGGCGTGTCTATTTTTATAACAGTGCACGAGTCTAACAATAACACATGGGTTCCCAAAGGGTGTCAGGTGTGTCATGTCTCGTGCCTCCTGTGATGTGGTTGGGACTCCTATACACACTTCCATTACCGCCCAATGCGCTGTGAAACATTCCTTTCCAGCCCACAGCACTATGAACTCGTCCTCTCCACTCTAAGGAATCATAAACCCTTCCCTCCACCCTCACCTAGCGACGATAAACTCTGCTATGCACTTCTGACTGAGTTTTTGCCACACTCCATGCTCCAAGCAGAGCGCGGAGTAGCAAAACTCTGTGAATTCTGCCGGCAGAGCAGAGTTTACTGCCCACTCCTACTTTCCAGGTGCTGGATTTACTATGAACACCTCGAAGGACCTGCCCCAATCACTGACGTTTCTGCCTTATGTTATGGTCTCTAGCACACTTGTATGATTTCGACAAAAAGAGCGCCTTAATGCTGATTTGTGAGTAAATAAAACATGGAAAATAATAGACAATTAGTTGCACAAGATAACACTTTATTCCTATTGCATGCACCTTGGATCACCCTAGGGAGGGGTCACCCCAAAATCTGTGGAATTGGTTGACGATAAACTGCACAGGTGTGGTCACACTTCCTAGACCATGTGTTAGGTGTACTATATAGGACAAATGTATTACAGAAACATCCTTGTGCCTCCCTTCTGGTTTCAGTTCCAGGGAACCCCCAATCGTATATTACAAATCCACAGGAGTGGCCCAGGCACTCATCTATGAGAAATCCTGGCACACTTGCCGAGGTTTTCTGCCCCACACTTCTACCAAATTTGCAGGTAGACAATGTGTTTTCCAGAAATCCAGCTGCAGGACAGTTTTGAGTTATTCCCGACTTTTGTGTATTCCACCCAGACTGTTAAAGCCATAATCTGTGCCTTCTAGAGTCAGTAGGAAAGAGGGGTGGGCTTGGGAAGCTCCAAGTTAAGAAGAGCTAAGACAGAGACATTAAATATAGAGAGACTCACTCACTCAGCTATCTCTCAACATGTTGAGGGTAACACCTTTGTGAAAGAATGGAGCAGGAAGTAGGAAATATCCTCTACACCTTACAGTCCAGTCTAGTTCACAGGACGTCATAAATATTTAGGAGAAAACCTGCAATTCACATTGCTGTGTGACAAGCTGTCATCAACCTCCATCTTATGTACCACTTACACATAGGAGAGATCTCCAAATTGGAGTCCTGGGCTGCCACAGTCACACACTGCACATACACTCCACGCCCATCCTGCTACACAGAATAGGATAAACATACATGCAACATCCATTCCCCCCATGGCCTGAGTGAAGGCCCCTTTTGCAAGGGTCTGAACAGACAAATTTAAGCAGGAGAGGAAAGCTGCAAACTCTCCCTGTGCCGGCAAGATATAGAAAGGCCTTCCTCCAAGTAAAATCAATTGCTGCCTCCACTGGTAATTCTCCACATTGGGGAGAGCTGACAGTAATCAAACTCAGTAAAGTGTGGATACACATGGTGTGCCCCTTCAGACCACAGTGACCAGCTGTGGGTTGCATTCCATGTCACAGTGTACACTCAGCACACACCTGATTGTCATGTGCGGTGAGGCCAAGCATTTTTTTAATCACCGGAATCTTGCCATGGTGAACTGTGGATTGGGGTGCACGCTCTCCAGAGCCATGCAGGACTCCTTTTCAATTCCAGCAGGGTGCTTTCGACCCACTAGCATATAGCTGTGAGTTGTGAGTACATACGTCCTGGTCAGATTCACATTCATAGGTTTATGGCAAATCTCTTTCCCTTAATAGACAGTGATGATTTCTTGAGGGAGTCTGTCCCTAATTTTTTGGTAATGTTCAGTGGAAACATCCAGGATTATTAGTGTTGCTGTGATGATGGCCTCAACTGCTAGATAAATGGATTCTGCCTTATATTATGTTAATTTTAATTTCTAAGGCGCAAAAGCTACCCAAAAAGGGTTTTCTGGCGCCAAGCCAGAAGAGACGGAAAGCAGAGGAAATAATTATTATGGTTAAGCATCCACCTATCATTAGAGGAAGGAATTTGAGATAATTTTAGTGTACAAGCCCTGTTGTCCACCTTTGAAGAACTGGTCAGATAGTGGACCAAAGTGTACAGTGCTCAGCAATTCGTGAAGGGATGAGAGAACTGGGTTTTCTTATCTGAGATTACCTTCCTGTCAGAAAGATGGCAGACCTAACAAAATGTGCCTTAATGGTGATGCTACAGCATGCTATTTCATGCAGGCTGGCATACTGTTGTCCCGCAAGTACAAATTAAATTCAAATTCCCTTCAGGCATTCAATGAACTACACAGAAGGCCCGTCTGATCATCCAGGTATGAAAGTATTCCTACTTTTCTGTCAGTGGCAGTACTCCTCTCCGGCCCTCAGGTGAAGAGATGCAGTACAATGAGCCCTGGACTACCATGTCAGTGAGGATGCTCCCCTCTTTGCTCAGCACTTCTGTGTAGGCCAGGTCTGGCTTGTGGATGGTAGGAGGGTGTACTAGCATTTTAGCCATACGTGGGCAACTTCTCCGCCTGATGCCTAGGTCATCTAAGTTGTCCAGAGAGTGTGTCATCACAATCTACTCTCCTCCCTCAGAGATGAGGATTGACACAATTCCTTGGCCACAGAATTCAAACAACAGTATGTTATTGAGTAAGTGAATTCAGAACCCACTTCAGAAAGGGACACCCCTTGATTACAGAGTCCCTCTAAGGAGGGGTCTGTACTCCATAGTCTTCCTTATTAAGGCACTCTCGGGAAACAGACAGATCATGTTCCTGTAAGTGCTTAAAAGGGACAAACCAGGTCTATTCAAGGTTGTGATGCTGCAGAGAATAATCCCACTGATGATGAGTTGAGCAATGCCATGGTTGTATTCAGCTTACTGGATGACTATGTGCATGTACTACTGCTCCTCGTCACCAGTATATCCTCAATTGTTCAAGCACTGGTTCCAATTCCAGGTTTTCCAGGTTCCTTTCAGTGTGTAATCTGCTTGTTCTATCTTTATAAGATCCTAGCTCTCTTTGGAGGCTTACTTCTCCCTGTGGAAGTGGAGGGAGGGCCTGAGATATTGTACAGTTGACTTGTGGAACAATTACGACTTCTAGGTAAAGGTCTTGGTTCATATTGAACCTTGTTCAAATTTTCACCCAAAGTACAAGATTCCTGGATTATTCAAGCTATTCACAGAGCTCCAGAGACACCAGGAGACACCTGTGAGAGCATGTCCAAGAGTGCACAACTATATGGCAGAGGGTGACTTAATTTCCCTAAGGGGAGGCTTCCCATCATCTTCTGACACATCTTCCTCCCCACTAGAGGCTAACCTCACAGGAGTTCAACAAATCGTTCTGATCATTCAGACATCAGTGTCTGGTTTCATAGATGGCCACAAGCACTCCTGGCCAGAGGTATGCTGTTCCAACCTTCTTTTGCGGGTATTTATCCACACCACGTGGTGACTATGGTATATGCAAGTTGGTAACAGGGAAATCAACACCATTCTTTAGGGCTTCTGTGAGGTCCCATCTCCTTGGCAGAAAGCTTTATGCACATAGGTTTCATCGCTCTTCAGGGGGTCCAGGAAATTCACCCAGTTTGGAGTCTGCCATGAGTATCTATCCTTTCCGGTTTGTAGGTGTTCCAGAACCTAGCAGGCTCTTTCTCAGTTTGGCCCCTGAACTCCAACAGAGTTATCAGATTCCATTGCCCTTGCCTTTGTCATAATTCAATCCTGATGCCCACTGCTCTTAAACGTGGCATTGGCATCTTTCAAGATGTCTTCTATGATGCCAATGCTGTTCTTTACTACCTTGATGATGCTTACTTTGCAGTGCCTGGTTTCTGCTTTTTGGGCTTAGTGGTGAGCCCATGCCAACTTTCAAGAAAAGTAGATTTACTGGGCAAGAGCTGTGGAAGACACGTTATTGAGTTTCTCCTTTTTAAGAGCTTTGGTTAGGCCACTTTCCCCTCTTCAGCACATCCTACTTGGAGCAGGGAATGATCACCCTTTCTATCCTTTAAGGATGCTGAACTACCATTCCAACAAGTGGTTTCTCTGAAGCAATGAAAGGAACTAAAAGGTTTGGTGGGCTTGGGCCCCTTTTGTGCAGGAAGCCATGCTTGAATATTTTATCTGCCATGTGCCAAACCTCCAATCATCTTTGTCCTCCAGCATCTGAGGGATAACAGACATTCCATACACTGAAAGCTATGAGAGCTCCCTTGACTTGTCAGGTCGGGTGTCAGTAGTGTAGACCATTTTGCAAAGTAATGGTACATTTATTCCATGGCAGGCAAGATTCCAGAAGCTCCAAGTATTGCTTCAGGTTGTTGATACACTCATTCTTTGTTCTTGACTATTACCTGGCTTCTGGTCAATTCACTTGGCGTGGCTTCCTGTTAGTTGGACATTTGGGGCGTTTCACTTTCTGAGATTTGTAGGGCTGATGCTTGGGTCCCTCTCCATGATATATCTTTCACTACAGTTTGCCAGGTTGCAATTGAATGGAGGGATCTTGGGTTTTTGGATGTTTCTGTTGTGTTGTCACTTATTTGTGCTTTCCTGTTGCAACATGGTGGATCACAAGGTGCTGCATGTTTGTTTTGTGACTTAATGGGTGTTTTTCATCGTCACCAAACGCCATGGTGGCTGCCCCAGTATTACTCAATAGCAATTATTGGGACAAGGAAAAGGGTTGTATTGTCGTTGTTATTTCCCACTAATTTTCGTTACTCATAGTCTTTCTCTTTCTTGTTCTACTGTTTGTGACACTCGCAAGTCCTGGGCAAGTTGGTCGTGAGTAACAGTTTTAATTGGTTTGGAGGATGCTGGCAATAGCCTCCCCCTGTATGACTCTTGGTGGGTGGGGCTTAAATACACTGCATTGTATTGAAACCTTCCTGTCTCGTAGGTGGGGTATTAATGGATGGGAAGAGGAAGAATAGGATTAGAAGTAGTAAAGATGACTGGTAATTAAT
Source organism: Calotriton arnoldi (assembly GCA_963921515.1). Classification (NCBI taxonomy): domain Eukaryota; kingdom Metazoa; phylum Chordata; class Amphibia; order Caudata; family Salamandridae; genus Calotriton; species Calotriton arnoldi. Next base: position 1,100,318 of record CAWUFW010005039.1, read on the forward strand.
CATGGCATTCCCTCTGTTCAGTGGGGATCAACGTGTTCTAAACTTTAGAATAACTGGTAGCCTTAAAATGTAATGCAGTTACTTAGATTACTGTAGGTGCTGTTCCCACTGGGTGGTTACATGCATCGCCAGGTCTGTTCAAAATGGCTGACTAATGCCTATTTCATAGTGTGGTTTGCAGTGCCAGGGTTGCCAGTCCTGGAGGCAGAAGAGAGTACTGGAATGCCCTATAGGGCAGTGGGCTGCGATCCACAGTGAGGTGCTCAATCACCCTATCTTCTCCCAACTCGTGAAATCAATCTTGAGAGGACAGGAACTGCAAATGGACATATGAAATATCACATTCTCTTAGCAGCACTTAAATGATCTTCTTGAGAGTTAATGCATGTAGGACAATTAGAGAAATATATGTTGCAGTTGGGTTCACTTTTAGAGCAGTCGGAGAATGACTGGTCAGTTTTACTTTCTTTGCCACAGATGTCTGTAGGAATTAAAGGAGGATAGTGGAGTCAATTATCTTTCCCCATTCAGTGTATTGGCAGCCCTTCATCTATTTCCACGAGCCAGGATGGAAATAAAAGGACCATTGAGCTCCATGGTAGTAGTATCACGTGACGCACTCGAATTGACACCTCCCATTTGTGAATGTTCCTACCAGAACTCTGGAGACAAGTGGAGAGAAAGAACAGTGCCTGGAGTGAAGCATGCTAGATGTATCCGACAGTGTTCTCTGTAAATAGAGCCTAATTGTATTATCTTTGAATAGAGACTAATTTGTCAATATTATCATCAGTATTACAGCATTAGAAGAGCCTGCAGCTGAAGGGTAAACTAGATGTTGCAGTTAAATAAAGTTAATGTTCTGTAAACAATGTCGGTCGTGTCCTAGGCAATGCATCTCTCAACTCAGGAAGCAAAGGTGTCAGTGTGGGAGAGCAGTAAAGTACTCGGGAAGGTGGGCGATTGGGCTCTGTTGTCTTCCGGGTCGACTAACAGGTCACAAGTGGAATGCCAAACCCCAGCCATGCAGGCAGCTGTCGGCAGGGGGCTCCAGCCCCTCACTAAAAAAAGGCAAGGGGACCAGAGACAAAGGGAACACCCGAGCGGGCAAAAGACGAGACAAACATGAAGCACCTTTGGCTCAAGAGCAGATGATACAGCTCTGGGGTTATTATTTTTTTTTTTTTAAATATAATTGTGCATTTTTACCCACTTTCCTATCCTAATGTGATAATGTGTAAACATCGATGTCCAAATGAGAATCAAAAGAGAGAACATTAGTTGGGGGCAAATAAGTTCCTCTTCTGACAGCATGTGGCTGGCCTTTAAAATGAGCGAAGCAGGGCCCGCTTTAGGGCGGTGCGACTGGTGCGGCCGCACTGGGCGCTGACCCAGGGGGCGCATTGAACTCAAGGGAGGGCGCTGTGTTCAGCAATAATTTGAATTAAAAGTACCTGCTGCAGAGTTCCGTGTGCGTCCAGCATTAGGGCATCAATAAACATGTCAAGATCACTCTAGAGATCGAGATCGCAGTTTTGTCTAGTGGCAGGTTTGACTCCCCATGAAGTAGCGCAAAGGGTTAATTACGCCTGCTGCAAGGAACAGATCTGTATTTTATGTGGATAGCTGAGTGGGTTTGTAAAGTCAGCCTTTACCCGCGCTTTAAAACAAATGAAATGTTTGTGACAGAAGGGCTATGGAGAGATGAGGGGCACTTTTGCTGGGGGGTAGTGAGAGATTCCGAGGAGGTCATGGGGGGGAGAGGCGCCAGTAAAAGTTGTCGCACTGGGCACCAGGGCACAAGTCCTAAAAAAAGAAGTGGGGGGACGCTCCAAGTTAGGTGGTGGCACCGGAAGTGACGTCACGACAGGAAGTGATGTCACGAAATTTGCCGGTCTCCGTCTGAAATGCGTGAATACATACAAGATACAAGTAGAGTTATAATACTGCAATAAGTGGCAGTCACTCAAAACACAAGAACACACTATACACAGGACCCATTCCTCGGATTACACGGTTATTACAGACTCGGGCCGTAGGCACTACGGGCATCTGTCGGGGTCCCTGGAAGTGACATGCTCGGCGTGTTGACAGCGCAGCTCCTTGAAGCCTTGGCGCCTCGGCTATGCTGTGAGAAAGGCTGGCAAGGGGAGGGCGCGAGGTGGAAGGAGAGATTAGTCTGAGCCTCGGGTGCATTTGAAAGGCTATCATTCGCGCGCAGGTGCAGACTCGGGTACCGGCTCCATCTTTTGGGCAGGGGGGACGGCGTCCTCCCGGTAAAACCCGGTAAAATAAGTGGGGGGACGCCGTCCACCCACGTAGTACCCCGACTCGAGCCCTGCTGGGCACCATCAGTGCTTAAGCCCGCCCTGGAGTGAAGCACTAAGGGGTCTCTGGGCGAAATCGCAGTTACACCACCGTAATGTGTGGACAGTTGAATGAGCTATTGAACGAAGAGGGCTGAACCAAAAGACCTCTATCTATGCATATGTGTTTGTATTTCCATTTGTGGTTTTTTTTTATTACACAAGGCCAGATCTGAGGTAGGCAGGGGCGTTAGCTGCACAGGTTGCAAATGAGGGAATTTCATCCTTGCATCGTATCTGTGTAAAATGTAATGCCTCATTTGAGGTTTAGTGGAGCAGGGGGGAAACTACAAATAAGCTCAGCTCCCACCCTGTCAAACCCGTGGCCATGTGCCTCTTTCGAGGTGGGGAACTGCTGACTAACCACTGGTGGAGCCTACACCAGCTCTACTGGTCAGCAATCAATGGTGACCACCAGAGCCACCACAAGGCAGCTGTCTATCATGCTCAGGGAAACCTGTCCTATGTAGGGTGATCCTCCAATGTTATTGTTTCCCTGCTGTGTCCTCCATGTCAGGCATGGCGGACCTTGGCAGGAAAACTAAGTAATGGATCCATATCTAGGGTGAAAACTCCTTCGACATCAGGGCCACTTTTACTTTCTTTTCAAAAACAAAACCCCACTCTGGCTGTTTCTTTATAAAAAAAGAAAAAATATTTCCTAGTGGGCCACGACAACACGGCAAGGCAACCCTCTCAGCATTCAGCTCTGCCAAAAGTGCACTTTCGGCAAAAAGATCACCTCGACACTAGGGGTGATGGTAAGTGAGTTTGTGTAAAAATGTGTGCTGTTTTGTGTATGCGATGTGTAACTGTGCTGTGTGCCAGTTCATATATTATCTTTGTGTAAAACAATGTAGTGCGTGTACGTGCAATTCTCTGTGCCCTCCTTGGACAGTATTATGTGCATGTTACCAATTTCATATAGTGCAGCAAATACCTTGAAAGGTGTCCTGGCATGTACATATGGGTGAGTCTCTGCTTTCTATGAGAAAAGTGGTGCTTTTAAACTATGAGTCATTGGTTTGTCAGGCTGTGTAATCGGTATATGTAAGACTGTTTATTGTGTCTGCAAAACTGTATTGTGCTTTTGTAAAACTGTGTTCATGCACATGTATTGCACATGCAAGACTGTGTGTTTGCAAGTCTGTCTATAATGCATGTACAAGGCTATGTATGAAAGATTGTAGTGTTTTGGGAAGAAATTGTATTTTGTTGGTGGGTGTAAGTGTAGCTCTACCTCTTCATATATCACACCCCATGAATTCTCAAAATCCTGGACCAACTTAAAGCATGTGGTGGTTATTGATTCTCTCTTGAAGCAGAGCGTTAGCCAGTGGCAAGGATACAAATTCGTGCTTTATTTTAAACCGTACCCAAACCACAAAATGGCACATCTCTGAATCCCCAATGATCACACTTGCCCCTGTCTCTCTCATCTCCCAGCCCTCACTTTCCATCTACCTTTTGTAATGTCTAATTAACCCCACCCCTTTTCCACTGAATTTGATTTAAAGCAACATAATTCTTCTACCAATTGCTGCTATCATTCATAAGCGACACACAGACTTCTGTGCCTTACATTAATTTGAGACTGATGGTTGATTGTGGGTGTGACTCCAGGAAAATGCAGCGCCTTAACATGGGCACACAATTGCCTATCAGCAGAGAAGGCAAGGTGAAGGATGACTTGGGGATTCGTTCAGGATTGTCAGAATAAACTCTGATTATGTAAATTGCGTTCACTTAAATTGGCTGTATATATAGTGATCTGACATAGATGGACCCCAATGTCTAGGGTTCCATTTCTGCAAGTGGTTGGAGCCGCACTCACTTTAAGGGACTAGAAACAATTTTTCCTCACCAGACTTGGATCCAGAGGAAGGCAGAAAAAAGGATATGAAAACAGTGACAAAGGGAGAAAGCTGGAAAAATAAATCTGCAAGAGTGAGGTAACAAGACAGCAAGTGTAAGATATCTGAAAAAAGAGGTATGAGGTGTAACTGAGTCTAGGATCGTGTTTGGTGACTCAGCAGCAGGCTGCTAAGAAAAAACACTGCATCACTATATCCAGGCCAGCATCATCAACGTACAAAGATTTTGTTTACATAGTATCACCTAACACGACATTGTCAAGGTAAATAATTACAGGTAAATGCAGATTTACTATTCTTCTTTCCACATCTACATAATTTGACAATATGGTAATGAGGAAAATATTTTTGTCACGTGATGTAATATTGCACGTAACAAAGTGACGCCGCCCCACACACACACATACACACATTTTTTGTGCACAAGACACACCATGTTCACTTTTTGTGCATCTGTTAGACCATATAATGTGCCGGTGTGAAGACCGTGTGTGCACGCATCCTCTCTTTAACCGCACCTACAAGTGGGGTTCGGTGCGCACCGCGCCGCTCTGGCGATCTCCCGGACTCGCCGCGCCGAGAACAGTTCCTGCAAATCATTTTTAATAGACACGGAAAGGATTCAAGGATTCGACAGCGAGCGGATTTATTGCTGAAGCTGTTAGGGAGCGAGAATGCAATTAAGCTAAATAACTATAAACATGACAAGGAGAAATGGAGAGAGAGATAACGGGAGAAGGAAGTAGAGATTGGGGGCAGGGGTGGCTACGCTGAGAGAACTAAGAGGGACGGAGGGCTGGAGAATCACAGAGTGCTTTCTAGTTATCTTTCCACCACACCACCTGTCAGAATCACCGCACGGGGAAACGTCAATACAAAGGGGCAGATTTACAAGCCCCTTGCGTCATTTTTGCGCCGCCGTTGCGTCACTTTTTGTGACGCAGCAGCAGCGTAAAAATGCGGCCCATTTACAACGTGACGCATCTAGGGAGATGCGTCACTTTGTAAAGCCCTGCGTCACATTATACCTGTGTCAGGTATAATGTATGCAGGGTGGGCGTTCCAACGCAAAAAAGCCTCGTAGAAGTGACGCAGTGAAATCTACAAGATTTCACTGCGCCACTTCTAGGACGCCACTGCGTCAAATTCTTACGCCTGCTTGAAGCAGGCGTAAGGAGTGACGCAACACAATGAGGATAAGCCTCCCAGCATTGCTGGAGTTGCGTCGTGCTTGCGAAACGACTCCAGCAATCCGTGACTTTTACGTCAACAGATGCATCAGAATTTCTGACGCATCTGTCAATCCTTGCCCCATGGTGCGCCTATTGTAAATACGGCGCCTCCATAGTGGCGCAAGGGTTTCTTGGGGTGGCACAGGGAAAGTGACGCATCTTTACAGATGCGTCACTTTCTTGTAAATCTGCCCCATAATTTTTAGAAACGCTCAAGTGCCTGGAGGCACTCAGCAATCTGAAGAGGCTGCTGCGTAAAAGGTAAGAAGTAAGGTTCAAGATGTGGCGCTGCAGAGGGGGATCAAAAGTTTATTTTAAGAACATTGTGGCTTGTTTAACCTGCAAACTATGGGTGGGCGAAATTCGCATGTTTGCCCTTTGTGTAATTATATGAGATTTTGGATAAATCGCACAAAAATTAGGCAAAATACAAAGGTAGCATTTTACTTTATTTTGTTAGCTCAAAATGCGTCATTATATCTAAATAAGACGCGAGGACAGGCTTTGTGCTAAAAAAAATCAAAGACAAAAGCACAAATGCTGAGAACAAGAGCTGATATATAAATTCACATTGTTCTTGTGCTCCGTGATAGTATTTTTAGCCAAGCAATCTCCAATTACGCCATTGGCGCTGGGGCGTAATCTTACAGAATTTCCCTAAACGCATAGCTATTGCATTGACCAAAGACCACCGTTGTCCCGCGGTCACCGTCAACCAATCTCAATCGCATTGACAACGGGATAGGCAAAAGTGTCTGTCGGAGGAAGAACCACCAGTTTCTCCACCGGGCCAATCACGATGTGCCTTCCCGGCGACCCAACTGTGGTGGGGAAACCTCCACACCGGAGTTGGCAGAATTGACCGCAAATAAGGCACACACTCACCTTTACTCACCTTCCCACTTCCTGTGCCGCCATGGACCCGATCCTAAACATCCTGCCTGATCATCGGCACAATAGTCATAGAGTAAAGCTGTTCATGAGGTGAGTAATAGAGTCAGGCAACTAAACATGAAGTGAAGGACCTTCTGAATATTGGCCAAGTGATATTGTATTGGAACACTCTTGTTTTTAATGTCTGGAATGTATGGTCTCTCTTAGTACGTGTGTGTATGACTTGAGCTGTGAGGATATGGGTGTGTTTTTTTGGTTCTGGTTTTGAGTATGTAGGGACATCATAATATCTGTATATTTTTGTGAAAATTGATCAATGTAAAATCTTATTAATATATATTTTGAAAATAAAATATAAACAAAACTGGTCTGACTTATGGCTCTAAATATTTAAGGAATTTTTTTATTTCAAATCTTTTGGAGAGGCCATTGTTGTGTTTCATTGTGAATGTCATTTCCCCTGTATTGCTTCTCCTCATTCATATTTCAGGGGCCCTCTTCTGTCCTGATCTTGTCTCTAATCCATCATTATGTATCTCCAGGAACATTTTCATACCTCTGAATGGTTGACCTTTGTAGGTTTGAATAGTGAGGCAATGTCACCTAAAAGGATATCAACCAAAAATACCTTTGTACAGTGTGTTCACAAGGCCCTAAAATCTGCATACTGTTCATTCTCAAAAAGTTAAATATGAATAAATGAGTGTCAGCAAATACTGCAATGTTCTACCATTATTAGCATAAACTGAAAGCAGGTTACCTTTGTTTGGGCATTTCACAATGATAACACTTTCTGCAAGTCACTAAAGTATATTTCAATTGTCAAAAACAATACATGAATTATGTACTGAAGTAGCTTAGCAACGTATCACATACTATGTAGATTCCTAGGCTGTTGAAGACAGTCAGAAACACAGATTTGGGGGATTGACAAATCACTTCTACAGCATAAGTAAATACATAGCCCTTGAAACATTCCTAATACACTTCAGTACAGTAAAAACATTTTCACATTTCACTCCTAAATACGTATAGTTATTTGAAGTTTGTTGTGTCTTTCTGAAATTGTTTCACTAAATATACTGCTTTTGACTGCAGTGCAACATTTTAAGAACATCACAGTAGTTTTTACATACACTAATTCCTATATAATACTTACTTCAAACACTTACATATAAATCACAATAAATAACTTATTCACCATGATGCATTTCAACAGTTGCTTAATGAGTTATAAGTTTGGCCTGATTTTGAGTTTTCCTGATGGGATACTCCTACATATATGTGGAGGAACTTCACATCTTGCAAAATCCCTTTAAGTTTGCCATTTAACGCCATTATTGCTTCATCATCTGGACATAACAAAGGACATTGAGAACTGCTTTAGGGTATGTATTACTCTGTCACCAATGTGTACACATTCCTGTCTGTGTTTCCACAAAAATTGTATGCCTATTACACTTATTTGTCAAAAAACAGACTGGCTTACACACACATATTTGTGAAGGAGTAAGACATCATGCTAATCTGTCACTTTTAACATGTAGGAAACAGTATTTCTGATGCAAAACACAATTTGAATATGTTGTGATTCCTAAATGTAGCCATTAATACTGATGTCACTAGTCATTTTGGATCACATGCTCACTCTTGTTTGTGTAGAATCTCAACTTACCAATATGACGTTTGGTGTATCCACTGTGTCATAAGTGCCTAATATGCTATGTTATATGTATGAGGGCTACCATTACATCATCACCAATAGTTAAGGAGCATCACACCTGGCACAATAAACACTATTGGCCTGTTTGCTACAACTGCCCCTTTTTTTTTTTTTAAACATATTTTATTGCCTTTTATAACCAACAATGCATCTGCAATTTCAGCAATACATTTACAGATTCCAGTCCTTTTATCTGTGTCTCATATTGCATAATTAGCTACAGGATGTACCCATAAACTCCTGTGCCATATAACAACTAGTCATAGTGCCGCAGTCTAGTCTACCTCTGTGTAGGTATTATCCCCCCTCCCAACTTGTCCCCAACATCTCCCTCCCTCCCCTGCTGCTGCCTATGATATCATACTACATCCTTCTGGATTGCACTGTGGTCTTGTATCCTGTACCTCTGTAGCATGGGGGCACTCCCCGTCGGTCTTGGGGGACCTTTCTATTATGGACTCCTCCCCTCTGGCTCTGGCTCCATTCCCTCTTCCCACTCTTGCCTCCCTGGGTTCCCCTGACCAGGTACGCCCTCTGAGGTGGCGGATTCCACTTCTGGGTCAGAATTTTTCATGTCTTCCAGTAACACCTCCCAAGCTCGTGCTCTCTCAATCCTGCCTTTACCTCTTCTCGCATTCCTGAGCAGGATTCTGCCTTCGCTGCTTGCCCGTTTCTCCAGTTCTTGCTTCCATCTCTGGAGGCTGGGGCCATTCGGTGCCTTCCATTTACTGGTTATCTCTCTTTTTGCCAATATAAATGCAAGGTCTTGAAATTTATCGGTAACTTTAGTTTTGGCTGTGTGAGGGAACATGTTTAGTAAAATATGATCTGGTGTGCATGGTATCTCCCGCTCTATGATCCGCGCCACTTCTCCTGTCACTTCCTGCCAGTAAGCCCCTAAAGACGGGCAACTCCACAACATGTGCATCAACTTTGCTCCCTTTTCTCTGCATCTTGGGCATTCCGCATCATCTCTGTGGAAGAACCGGTTAATTTTATCTGAGGTATAGTATGCCCTATGTAGTATGTAAAAACCAATCAGGCTAAATCTCGCTTTGCGAGAAACTTTAGTGGCTTGTTGTAATACAACTGCCCCCATTGACATCAAATAATATGATGTATACGTAGAGTTTAGGCAGCCATGTGTCTGCTCAGAATAGTCCATTGGTTATGAACAAATTAGGTGAGATCCTTTCCAACATATTAATAGACAAAATGCACCATCATACACATTGTGCGAAACTTACACCTTCAAGAACTTCTTGTGCATTGGACATGGCTCACCTTTAATGTTCATGGGAAAAATACTGGCTGTAACAATAAATGAGTCATGAAACCTGTGAAACTATGATAACAACTTACCCCCTTGTTGCTGCTGTTGGGTTCCTCAACTGCCCATCAAATGCTGGATAGGCCATCACAAGAATACAGGCCATTAGGGTGGTCAGGTTGCGATGCACATGCCTCCCATGTTGGAAGGACGGGCCGAACTGAACTTCAGCTGACTTTTGGGTCCAGCGTCATAGGTCCTCTCACCTTTTCCGGCAGTGGACGCTGCGCAGCTTGAAGACCCCCAGGGTCCACACCTTCCTGGCGATGGTCTTCCAGATGTCCCGCTTCTGGTGGGCGTTGACCTGTATGGATACAAGAAATGATAGAAAAAAACAATGGTTTTGTGACTTTTTGTTTGCTTGTACTGATCTAACACAATTATGCTACATTTATCACTGGCATAACTCATAAGTTAGCTTACAACATGTGTATTTTCACATGCTGACCAAAAGCAATATCTTAATACACACTTTTGTTGTGATGTGTTGCCTACCCTCAACCCATGTCATGGTCTATGCTCACTTGTTCAGGCCTGTGACATCATCTAGCCCAGGGGGCTCCTACATATTCTGTGATGTGACCTAATTCTGATCAGTGCAATATATTGTGAACTACTGAAGGCTAAACATAAATACTTATGGCACAGTGAATATTGGCCACTGGGAGTAAAGTAAGGGGCCTACTGTTTGGACATGACACACTTTAAAATGGGCATCCAATGTAATGAAGTGCTATCTCAAGTAGTTAGGTATTTTTAATTTTTTATTTATTCAGTGTTTTCTATAGCGCGAAGAAGACCCAGAGTTTGGGTGTCAGAGCGCTTTACAATTCAACCACCTTCAATATCAGCAGATATCTAATTCTTTCACGTCCAGAACATGTCTACGTATTCCACTAACATTGGTATATATTTATCCATACACAAAACAAATATAATGAAAAATAATAGAAATCATTAGATTACATTCAAGAATGTTGTGACGTAATTAAATTTAAAATAAGACCACTCCTGAGTTCTTCTATATCCAAACTGGTTATAGTATTGCTAGGCTAATCAAATATATCTGTGGATTGGTCGAGGTACCTGTCCATAGATGGCATCAATGATGGTGGACGAAGGGACTAACTGTATCCACCCTAGCTGAGGCTAGCCATTAGAGCTCAATCAATGATAGTAACTTGATTCGAGAGGTGATCAGTTTCTTTGATCTGCGACTAGCAGGGCAGTAATCCTTTTCACAATAGTTTACTTGAACAGCTGAGTTTAAGGATCGCCGGGTTGACAGCACATTTCCATAAAGTCTTAGTAGGCCCTGTTGTTCGTTATGGTAGAAATGTACCCATCAGAATGGACTTAGTCTCCTTTTTGAATCGTGGAGCATAGGTGATTCTTCTGATATTCGGTGGGAGCGAATTCCAAATCCTTGGTGCAGCTCCCGTAAACGCTCTATCGTAAGTTCTTTTGTTATGGAAGAATGCTGGTTTCAGTAGAAAATCTTCAGATCCCCTCGAGGGTCTCCCTTTCAACTGTCGTCCATTTAAAAGCATTCAGGGGCATATTTTTCAGCACACCTCAAAGTATGACCTGCCAAGGATATATGTTTATGGCAGATGTACCTCAGGCCTTCAGATGTTTGTCCCTGTGAGTCAGCCCCGGACTATTATTCTGACTTAGCACTGCTCATTGTCAGGCCTCATTATCTGCAGCCTGATGATCATGATGTGACATCAAAGCAAAAACAAGGAGATGATGGACGGAGCACTGAAACTTTTCAGACATGCACCCCCAGTCAAAGATCTGGGTTGAATGCATCATCGTTCTTTAGCTCACTTCTCCACCCCAGTTCAGATGTGACATCAACACAGCCTTACCTTAACATTTCAATGCAAAAAGGGCCATGTGCCTATCTAATAAATGACCCCAAGACTGTATGCTACTCTGAAGGTGTCTGGGAGCTACTGGTAGCTCCCATAAAAAACTGTTTGGAGAGGCCAAATATAGGCTGAGTTGTTGGATGATACACATAGCTAAAATCATTTACATTTTGTTTGTACAGAAAATATCTTTTTGTACAGTTGTAAAGAGTAACCCTGGGCGTAGTTTGCGTAGTAGCGCTACGCGTAGCTACGCGAAGTGCACTTCGCACTACGCGAGCTACGCGTAGCTACGCGAGCTGCGTAGTGCGGTAAGGAAATGCTGTTCGCAATGATTGCACAGTGCCGGATGCTTGTCCGCACTGTGCAATCGTTGCGAGCGACATCATGCACAGTGCAAGCAGTCGTTTTCTGCCGCTCGAGTAGATTTGTACTCGGCGGCAGCTTTCTCAACGCGGACTGGTAGTTTCTCATCGCGGCGGTCGCGAGCATACTGCGACCACTCGCAATGAGAAAACCTGACCTCCCCGCGTTGAGAATCTCGCCGGGAGGTTTATTTTCCACGCTCGCGATCGGCAACTTGATGTTTCCGATCGCGAATGAAAAAAGTCTCGTCGGATGTTGATTTTGCTCGCTCGCGGTCGCCAACTTGACGTTGAGGACCGCGAGCGAGCAAAAAATGCCCGCTACGCGTTTTTGCACTGTGCTACGTGCGATTCGCGTAGCGCGTAGTTGCGCAAACTAAGCAAACTCCGCGAGCGTAGCGTAGTTTTCCACCCAGGCCTAATAAAGAGTCTATAATGTGTTCTCAAACTGCCATGATGTGAGTTTAGAACATAGCACATATCAGTCAAACATATACATAAATATATCGCTCCATACACACCAATTACACTCTAGGGCTTTAAACATACAGCACATTCTAAAATTGTTGTATTTTCTTAACAAGGTAAAGTGCTTACAAATCCCCACCATCATTGTCCTCTGTAAAGAACAATATATATGACAGTTCACATCACTAACTACACTTTACTCAGAGAACTCAAAGGGACATTGTAGCCTGTTTTAATGGGAAAAAAAACAGTTAGGCAGATTCCCATATACATTTCAGACATGTACCTGTTCCTCTGCGGGAGCTATAGAGCTGGCCATACAGGGAAAGGACCTCCTGGGCCAGCAATTCCAGCTCCTCTGGCATGAAGGCAGGGCCCTCTCACCTGCTCATCCTGGCCATCGTTGCTCCCAGAGGCGAAAAACAACAGCAAAAGTGGAGGAGTTCTTGATGGCAGGAGTGTTAGGAGGCATGTGAGCTTTTTTTTCCAGCCGCCGCGTACATGAACGCGATTGTCAGTGTAGATGGACACAGCCATTGGTCTTTGTACATTACTTTCAACAAAGTTAGCCTATGGCTGTCTCCCTCATGGAGTTCACCGATCACTATGCAGTCGACAACCGTTGCGCCAGTCTGATTCCAAGGGGCATATGTACAAGCCCCTATCACCACCACAATGTCACTTTTTACGACGTTGTGGTGGTGATAGGGGCATTGCCTTATTTACAAGGAGGCGTTAAGCCACTTAACGTGGCTTAACGCTGCCTTGTAAATAAGGGCTCCTTTCATGTTATGCTTAGCCTCAAAGGGGTGGGCAGTGGGTGTTGCGATGGGCGTTCCACCGGAACACCCATTGATTTTGATGCTGCCTCCTATTTACAAAGGCAGGGTAAATAGGAGGCAGCGCCAAAATTAAGACCAGGTAAAACCTGGTCTTAAGTTGGCAAACGAGGAGAAATGCTTTATTTCTCCTCGTTTTCTTTTTCCATGTGTGCCGCCTTGTGCAGCACACATGGAAAAAAGCAAAATGCCTTGGATAGTTTATGTACAGGAAGGTCCCCCTTCCTGTACACAAATATTGTTTATGTACAGGAAGTTCCCCTTTCCTGTACATAAACAATCTTTAAAAAAAAATGCCATTTTGTGACTTTCATGTGTGCTGCATTAAGCAGCACCCATAGAAGTGACAAAATGGCATTTAAAGATTGTTTATGTACAGGAAGGGGCACCTTCCTGTACATAAACAATCTTTTCCCTGCACGTAGATACCCTTGCACTATGGTGCAAGGGTGCCTGCGTGTAGCGCCAGCGCAGGGGGAAACGCAAGGCTGCATCATATCGTTGTAAATATGGTGCAGTCTTGCGTTTCGAGAGATGGAGTGAGGCATTAAGCCATGACGGCTAGTGCCTCACTCCGCCACTTCCTTGAACATATGCCCCCAAATGTCTTATCTGTGAGGTCAGGCAGCCGCCATTTCAGAAGTTCAAAATAGTTTGCTTGTAACTGTTGAGTGCGTCAACACCACTCAAAATGGGGCTAGTTTGCTCACATATACAAACTTTAATGGACACTCTTTCTTTTGAAAAAAAAAACAATTACATGTAGTGCTTTAGTGTGATGAAAAGCGATATTAGTGCAGTGTTGTTTACATCTCCATTGACGGTATTTTTTGATGACCAAATAAACAAAATATTAATGTGCAAATTACACATTTAAAATGTATTGTTTATATATTTTAATAAATTCTCAGCTATTTTAGGCTATAAATATAACTTGTGAAGAAGAAAGGGCAAAAAGCAAATGTTGGATTAAATTATGTACTTAAACCATATGTATGTTGTAGGAGTACATGACTACACTGGTAATTATCAAATATGTTTCTGTTTAAAATGTAACAGAAGTTCAAATGTTTATCCAATGGAGATACATGAACCCTGGGGGAGTGAGGAGACAACAGACTCAGATGTACCACCCATTTCCAGACCTTGCCACCATGGAAGAAAGGGCTATAATCAAGAAGTTCAGGTTGAATAGGTAAACTTTACTGGATTTATGTCATCAGCTGGAGTCAGATCTTCAGCCTCACAACAGAAATCACACATTTATTGCACCAATTGTCAAACTCATGGCAGTACTTCATTTTGTGGCCACAGGATCCTTCCAATACACTGTGGCAGTATCTGGGGGAATGTCACAACCAACTATCAGTGGTGTGCTACAAAAAGTTATTTCTTCAATGATGAGATACATCAACAGCTTCATCCCGTTTCCATGGCAGCAGGATTTAGCGAATGTGAAGGGGGACTTTTACAGTTTGGTTTGTCTACCACATGTAGGTGGAGCAATTGATGGCACACATATTGCCTTAATGCCACCACATGCCAGAGAATGCCAAAATGAATTGATTTTGAATAATTTTTATAAGGGTTTGATTCTTTTTGAATTCTGGATTGCTATGGGTTTCCACAAAAGTGCACCCTCTCATGTCTTTTATGCTCTAGAAACTAAGGGGCCGATTCCGATTCGGGCCGGAAAACATAACGACCGACTCGGTACGGGAATGTAGTCCGACCGACACGTACCGGCGCTGCCCGATCCGCATAATACGGAACACAAGCCGAACGACTGAACCGCACGGAAACCAGCTATCCGGCCGGAAAACTACGCGAATCGAACCAACCGACACGCACCAGGAATGAACCTGACAGAAACGTACCCGCGAACTCCGACCCGCGCAGTACGATGCAATGCGTGTAAAACCAGACCGAGTCGCACGGAGCTCAAGCCGTACGACCGACACGCATACAAAACAGGGAGCCGAAGCAACCCAATACTCCACGACCGACGCGTACGCCGCACATGAAACCCAGCAGAAACACAGCTTGAAAGACTCGGAGAAACCCGCACGAGCCAACTGAAGCGTCCTACTCGGTCAGAAGAACGTCTCCTACATGCCTAAAAACTACAAAGGAAAAAAAAAGGGCCAAACAAGCAATGACAAAGTCAATAAATACAGGGGGAAAAAAACATGGAACAAAGACACACCCACAACTCCACCCATATAAAGGCCACAAATCCCTACCATGATCCTTTGCAAATTCAACTGACCTGCCAGCACAGAACACCATCAGACAGCAACCACAGACACACTCACAACTCATCCATCACACAAGCCACACACCATTAGCACCTCCCAAATAGCACCCTCACATAAACCCAGCAAAACCTACACTCACCCACCTTCACTTGCACACTCACACACACATCAATCCCCACCACCACCCATCACCATGGCCCCAAAGAAGAATCCAAAGTTCCTAGACAGTGAATTGGAAGTCCTGGTAGATGAAATCCTCAGGGTAGAGCCACAGTTGTTTGGTACATTGGTCCAACAGACCCCCATGTCGCAGAAAACCAAGATGTGGGAGAGGATCGTCGACAGGGTGAACGCACAATCACCATGTTTGCGCACAAAGGAAGACATCCAGAACAGGTGGTATGATGTGCTCAGGAGGGTCAAGGACCTACTCAAGAAGGATTACGCCTTGAGTCATCGCACCGGCAGTGGCCCTCCTGCCAAACCAGTATACCTCAGGCCCTGGGAGGAGAAGGTGCGGGCCATCCTACCACCAGAGAGCGTACATGGACTATCAAACATCCCAGAGCCTGGTGAGTACACAACCAATATACCCAATATTGTGTGACAATACACACACATCACTGTCAAGGGGATAGTGAAACCATGCACCGTTAGCAAAGCCACAGTAACCAAAAGATAATCATCCCAAGATGTGTATGTTAGTTAGACAAACACAATACCTGCCATCTCATAGAGATATGTAACTTTGTCATGACATGTACAAACCTAACAACAAATAGAGCAAGGCAGTGGCACAAATCTAACCAACAAACACTGTCAGACATTTTGCCACCACTAGAACACCACCTCACAGGGAAGCTCACTGAAAGGAAGGAATTGTGTGTATGCTGGTGAAGTGAGTGTAGCCAATACCATGATGGGAGTTGTAGTCACAGATATTGGTCACCCTCACAATTGGCCCATCAACACCACTCTGAACCATGCTCACATCACAGGGAGTGGAAAAGAACTGACAAGATGGCTGACACTGGGTACTGCTGAGGGGAGCACAAGGCCCTGCTGGGAACTGTGCACCAACCAACAGCAGGACACCACTGACTGACATCCTGAAAGCCAACTTGCACTCCCTGCAATGGAAGCACGTTCCATGGTGGGATATCTGGCTGGGTGGGAAGGAGGACTGACAGCTCTGACCATAGTTACCAGCAGCTTTTCTCACACACCCCTTAACACAAACTCCACACAACTCACCTGGGAGAATGCATTGCCTCACACTCTAATTAAATATCCCACAAAGAACCACCACACTGGGTTATGCTGTGTGAAGCACAGGGACACTTTTGTGACTTGTAGCCAAACAAACACCAGGACAACACTGTCAGCCATCCTGTCAGCACAGGCACACTACCCCACAGGAAGCAGAGTCAAAAGGAAGGAAGTATGGGCATGCTGGGAAGGGGGTGTAGGCAATAGCATGATGGGAGTGGTAGTCACAGCTCAACATCCCCCACCCACATGGCCCAGCAAGCTCACACTGAAGCATGCACACCTCACAGGGAGTGAAAAGCCACTTCAAAGATGTCTGACACTGGCCTCAGCTGGGGGAGCACAAGGCCCTGCTGTGAACTGTGCACCAACAAACAACAGGACCACACTGTCAGCCATCTTGCCATTGCTGTCACACTCACACACAGTGAAGTCGACTCAAAAGGAAGGAAGTATGGGCATGCTGGGAAGGGGGTGTAGGCAATAGCATGATGGGAGTGGTAGTCACAGCTCAACATCCCCCACCCACATGGCCCAGCAAGCTCACACTGAAGCATGCACACCTCACAGGGAGTGAAAAGCCACTTCAAAGATGTCTGACACTGGCCTCAGCTGTGGGAGCACAAGGCCCTGCTGTGAACTGTGCTCCAACAAACAACAGGACCACACTGTCAGCCATCTTGCCATTGCTGTTACACTCACACACAGTGAAGTCGACTCAAAAGGAAGGAAGTATGGGCATGCTGGGAAAGGGGGGTGTAGGCAATAGCATGATGGGAGTGGTAGTCACAGCTCAACATCCCCCACCCACATGGCCCAGCAAGCTCACACTGAAGCATGCACACCTCACAGGGAGTGAAAAGCCACTTCTAAGATGTCTGACACTGGCCTCAGCTGTGGGGAGCACAAGGCCCTGCTGTGAACTGTGCACCAACAAACAACAGGACCACACTGTCAGCCATCTTGCCATTGCTGTCACACTCACACACAGTGAAGTCGACTCAAAAGGAAGGAAGTATGGGCATGCTGGGAAGGGGGGTGTAGGCAATAGCATGATGGGAGTGGTAGTCACAGCTCAACATCCCCCACCCACATGGCCCGGCAAGCTCACACTGAAGCATGCACACATCACAGGGAGTGAAAAGCCACTTCTAAGATGTCTGACAATGGTGCTCTGTTGTGGGGAGTACCAGGCCCTGCTGGGAACTGTGCACCAACCAACAGCAGGACACCACTGCCTAACATCCTCTAAGCCAACTTGCACTCCCTGCAATGGAAGCACGTTCCATGGTGGGATATCTGGCTGGGTGGGAAGGAGGACTGACAGCTCTGACCATAGTTACCAGCAGCTTTTCTCACACACCACCTTAACACAAACTCCACACAACTCACCTGGGAGAATGCAATGCCTCACACTCTAATTAAGTATCCCACATAGAACAACCACACTGGGTTATGCTGTGTGAAGCACAGGGACACTTTTGTGACTTGTAGCCAAACAAACGCCAGGACAACACTGTCAGCCATCCTGTCAGCACAGGCACACTACCCCACAGGGAAGCAGAGTCAAAAGGAATGAAGTATGGGCAAGCTGGGAAGGGGGGTGTAGGCAATAGCATGATGGGAGTGGTAGTCACAGCTCAACATCCCCCACCCACATGGCCCAGCAAGCTCACACTGAAGCATGCACACCTCACAGGGAGTGAAAAGCTACTTCAAAGATGTCTGACACTGGCCTCAGCTGTGGGGAGCACAAGGCCCTGCTGTGAACTGTGCACCAACAAACAACAGGACCACACTGTCAGCCATCTTGCCATTGCTGTCACACTCACACACAGTGAAGTCGACTCAAAAGGAAGGAAGTATGGGCATGCTGGGAAGGGGGTGTAGGCAACAGCATGATGGGAGTGGTAGTCACAGCTCAACATCCCCCACCCACATGGCCCAGCAAGCTCACACTGAAGCATGCACACCTCACAGGGAGTGAAAAGCCACTTCTAAGATGTCTGACAATGGTGCTCTGTTGTGGGGAGTACCAGGCCCTGCTGGGAACTGGGCACCAACCAACAGCAGGACACCACTGACTGACATCCTGAGAGTTAACCAGTACCCACTGCAAGGGTGGCATGCTTCATGGTGGGATAACTGGGCTGGGGGAGAAGGAGGTCCGGATGTCAACCAAATACCACCAATGCTGGTCATGCACACACCTCAACATTCACATTGAAATGCTTCAGGTTGGCAGGACAATGAGCCACACCAATATCAACCTCTGACTGTGACAACTTAGGACAATGCAATGTACAGGCCCGCATCCAGAGGTACAGTCACAACTGTCAGGTGTTTGAACCATTGATGCCTGGAGAAACATAACATACATTGTGTGTCTCTTCCAAAAGCAGGTGATGATGGGGACACAGCAGCAGATGATGAGGAGTCCCTGTCCCAGGCTCCGGTGGCCCCTGAGCTCTCTGGTGTGGAACAGCCTCTGCCCTCCTCAGATGGCGAAGACCTACCTGGCACCTCCGGTGTGAGTCATCATGCAGCACCAGCAGGACCACCATCTGCACCCCCTGCACCCACTCCTCCAACATCTGCCAACACACAGACCACCCCGCCGACACGGACAGACCAAGGACACTGAATGACAACAGCACAGGGACCCCAGCCCACCGTGAAGAACGGACAACAACCCCAGTACCAACCCCCAAGGGGGCCTAGGGTCACCTGTGCGTGCCACCGCAGGTCCCGCACGTGTGGCCAGGAGTGGTGGGAGGGGTGGTAGGCAGAGGTCGCTGTTTGCAGAGGGGTCTGGACTGCATGATGACCCACAACTGGTACGCATTGCTGATGCGTGCCAGAATAACACCGGATAGGTCAGCCAGGTAGTGGGGATCCTCAAGGACATTCAACAGCAGCAGGCTGCCCATCATGCCCGCTTGGACTCCCACATGTCCCGTGTGGAGACACACATGTCTGGCATGGAGTCCAAGTGGGACACATTGGAAGAACTGACAGCGGTGCAGAGGGACATATTGACATGCCTCCGCCAGATTAGCACCAACATGTCCACACCTCCCTGTGTGCCCACAACATCTGGTGCTGCAACAACTGCAACTGCCACAGGGAGGGAGGATGACTCTGGTGGAGAGTCCTCTGCACCGCAGCGGTCTGCACGTGAGGGTCCCCCAGAAATAAGAGGGGTCAGTCTGAGGAAGGACAACTGAGAGGCCGATGGCCATGTACATCCCCAGGAACCCAACACCTGTTCTGGAAATTCACCTTTGTGTGCAAACTGTTCACCCTGTCGAATGCAACCCAACTCTCCCACATGACATGGGGAGTTTAAGTTGGACTAATGTATCAGATGACTGTGGACTTTACTCAGGACATTTCTGCTACCAACACTTCCAACTCATCTGGGAACTTTGGATTCCAATCCCAATGTACAGCACCCACCATCCTGTGCACTATCCTCACACATGTATGTAAATAAACTCACTAATACACCATACTTGCCTCTGTTGTGATTCCAACGTTGTTTTTGTCATGGAGATGATGATCTGCTAAATGACACTGTGCATGCTAACTGCTACAGCAAGTTCAACACCGTCATGTGAGTCATGGCGAGGTGACACATATGAGGGAGACACACCACTAGGGCTACACAACAAATACACACCAGGGCCATCTGACTCATCACCTACACTGATGTTGCCAGGAAATACAGTGGAATGCACAGACACCACACCTATTCAGAGTCTGTGTTAACTAGCCCACAGGTGCAGTAAGCAAATGTCAGTCAGATGTGTGACCACAGACAACGCACATCCCAAAGTGAAGCACAGGTTTATTACACATTTGCAACATGTTGTTTCCACTACAGATGCAAGGTAATCCCACGTGGCAGTGGCCACACAGTCACCAAGTGTAGAAGAAATAAAGTCCAGGGGTGTGTGGCACATCACCTCTAGGGAAACGACTGCTTCCACCCTGGAAGTTGAATCATGGTGTCGGGGGATACGAGTTGACCAAACAACTCTGAAAGTACCCTGTGAAGGACAGACATGACACACAGTCAAAAGCACTGAAGAACAGGACAGAACTGCAATACTCATGCCCAATACATGTCACAAGATACCTTCACAAAACCAAGTTAGCATGTTGGGGAGTACAGACTACCTGTAAGGACACATCGCTGCACGCATCCAGTCAAGGAGCACATGGCCACACTCAAACAGCAACAGAGCACCACCAACACATATCATGCAAACTCAAATCATTGACATAACATCTCTGTATACTCACATTCAGCTGAAGAAGTTGGTGATGAGCTGTGTGCGGACATCACCCTCATCATCATCATCATCACTGGCATCGTGGCCCAGGCCAGGATCCTCCACAGGTGCCGGATGTTGGTCATCGTCATCCAGGATGAGAGGCAACTCCTTCCGCACTGCCAGGTTGTGTAGCATGCAGCAGACGATGACAATCTTGCACACCTTTGCAGGGGCATATGGGAGGGCCCCTCCTGTCTTGTCCAGGCAGCAAAGCGGCTCTTCAGGAGACCAAATGTCCGCTCGATCACTCTCCTGGTCCGACCATGTGCCTCATTGTAGCGCATCTGGGCTGGTGTCACAGGGTTCCTGAGGGGTGTCAGCAACCACGGCATGTTGGGGTATCCGGAGTCACCTACATACAGACAATTGCACATTAGCTGAGTTGGAAAAGAGGGTGGAATACAGCATTGCAGAACACACACAATGGTACAAAGTCAGTACACACCGACAAGCCAGGCACGCTGGTCCTGCATCTGTAACATCATCCTCGGGATGCGACTACTCCTCATTACGTAGGCATCGTGTGCAGAACCGGGGAAACGTGCACACACAAGTGAGATGCTCATATCTGCAAGACATACCACCAGAGCATTGATAGAATGGTAATGTTTCCTTTTCCTGTATGCCTGCTCATGTGCCTGTGGTGGTACCAAAGCCACATGTGTCCCATCAATGGAGCCGATGACATGTGGCATCCTCCCCAGGGCATAGAAGTCACTCTTGACGTCAGTGAGTTGTTGACGTTTAGGGAAATAGATGTACTGGTTCAGGTAAACAAACATCGCCTCCAAAACATCGCATAGCACACGGCTGAACATGGTCTGTGACATCCCACCAGCAGACGCCACAGTGTGTTGAAAGGTACCGGTGGCAAAGAAGTGTAGGGCTGCCATCTACCTTCACCTTGAGGGTCAGCGCTGTAGGGTATGGCCGGCCAGGTTGCAAATGTGGGGCCAACCGCACCGCCAATTCCTCAATCAGCGGCCTGTTGAAGCGGTACCGTCGGATGCAGTCACGTTCAACCATGGTTGCAAGGTCAGGGAATGGTCTATGGACAGCTGGTGCCCTGCAGTGCATAGGTGAACAAAGAAAGATTGTCAGTCACCCCACATATGTGGCATTGACCATACTCAATATCACATGATACATCATTGCGAGACACAAGTACTTGATGTGTGTGCCGTTCTGTATGGACATATATGGCACCTACAAGGCCAACATCTAACATCTCAGTTCAACGTGTGTTGACAACAAGTTCCAGGTTGTGCTATGGGAAATCATTAGGCTGTGTCACAGTACCCATGTACTGCTGTCATGTTCCAAACACACACCACAGTGGCAAGTGAGGACAGATGTGCCCCAGGCATCACAGCTCTTTGACAGGTAGATTCCCAGGGACCCTGTATTGCCACATGGACACTGGCATGACATGACGTATCATGTACACGTCAGCAAAACAACCATGACTCCCACAGGTAGTGGCCCCTGTTGCCTCTGCAGGACAGACATGGACGTCTGTGACACACACATGCACAACATCAAAGTCGATGCACAAACAACGTGGATGTGGAGACTGTCTCTCATTGTGCACATGGAATCAGAGACATCTGAAACACAACATGCACACAGACTGTGGAGGGCCATCACAATTGTGGCAATGGGTCACCCTGTGACGTACATACCATCCCACATGGGACTCAGGGTGTATGTGACATAACATACACATACACAACCTGGAAATGTGACCATGCCACATGCTCTGAACTGAACAGTTGCACATCACAGTGGTCATGTGCACAACACACAAAGGATTCTGTCCCCATGAACATGTGCACAACCTGGGAGTGGCTGCCCCCAAGTGCCACCCAACAAACCACATGTTGACCCCCATACACACACAGGTAATGCAGCCTTACATGCCTTAGGATACAGTGTGGACAGGCTGTGGTGTTGTAGGTGTGCCCCTGAGTCCCTGGCAAGTAATTGTGGCTGGCATACGTTCACCAGTGACAACCATGGTGACATATGCGAGTGACTTGTACAGGGACGCGTCGTACAGCAATGGACTGATCCGTGTGCACGCATTGGCCATTGCATATGATGTGGACGGATGCGTGTTGTGCTCCGAAATACGCGTCGTACAGCAATGCACCGATCGGTGCGCACACATTGGCCATTGCATATGATATGGACGGATGTGTGTTGTGTTTCGAAATACGCGTTGTACAGCAATGGACCGATCGGTGCGCACGCATTGGCCATTGCATATGATGTGGACGGATGCGTGTTGTGCTCCGAAATATGCGTCGTACAGCAATGGACCGATCGGTGCGCACGCATTGGCCATTGTATATGATGTGGACGGATGCGTGTTGTGTTTCGAAATACGCGTTGTACAGCAATGGACCGATCGGTGCACACGCATTGGGCATTGCATATGATGTTGACGGATGCGTGTTGTGTGACGTAATACGCGTCGTACAGCAATGGTCCGATCGGTGCGCACGCATTGGCTATGGACTGACATGGTAACGGACGCGTTATCGAAGCTTTTACGAGTCGGATGCAGTGAATTCAGTTGGCCACCCACAACAATGTTGCAAATTCATGGGTGTCATGAAGTTGAACTTTTGAAGGATGCTGTGGGCGTGTATAAGTGGTGCAATTCCATGGATTGGCCAGATTCAGAAGATGCAAACGACTTGGACCTATCACTTTGGACACATGGGACAGTATCTGCCTCTGCAGCACACATATAATGCTGGCTGTTCCCCTGAGAGCTCACTTGCCTGCACTACATGCTCCAGGACGACATCTGCCACCACCACTGCTGCGGTCTCTGCATCCTCTGGCTACTGCAATGGCACGTACTGTGGATAGAGCCCCAGCCTTCAGCACTGAGGAGAACCAGGCCCTGCTGGACAGCCTCCTTCCACAGTACAGCAAGCTGTATGGGAAACCAGGGGAGCAGGTGAGTGTGCTGTCCACTGCCTTACTAATTGTGCATGTTGTCTGACTAGCAAGACTTACAGTGTGTACACCAGTGCAGTTGCGGCTCCTGGAGGGAATTCCGCCGGGTGGTGACGTGGGGCGGGGGAGGGGCAGGGTAGGGGGTAGTAAAAACCGGAATCCGGCCGAACTGAGGTAAGTTAGCAAATAATTAAATAAAATGAATTTCGTAGCGCGCACTGCATCGCCACAAATCCATCTGACACAACGTCCAGGCGGAAGAGGCGACCACCACACACAGAGGGGAGTGCCTCTCACACCCGGACACCCTCCCCCAGGCACAGGCAGACTGAGGACCCCATTAGAAAGTCCCCCGGACCAGGAAGGGCAAGACCCCACCACCACCACCACGCAGCTCCACCACACAGTCTCTCTCCTCCATCCCCCAGGCCACCACTCCACAGGTTCCCCCGCCACACCCTGCCCCAGGTTCCCCACACACCAATACCGCATCCCCAAACTGCTTAGGCCCTCCCCCCTACCACTTGCTCTTCCACCCCCAAACCAGACGCTCTGCCTGTTTGTGCCACTGGTGTGGAGACCGGGTCCCCACCCTCTGTCCTGCCCACCTCATCTGCCCCCTTCCACTCCCTTGGAGTTATGCACTGCAGTGGAGTCCCACAACCACCCCGTCTGACTTGGGCACTGCAGTGGGGACCCAGTCCACTCCATCTGACCGGACCACTGCAGTGGTTGCAGCACCCACACCATCTGACTTGTGCCCTACAGTGGTGCCAGCCCCCACTGAGTCAGACACCTCCACTGCAGTTGACGGTGACACTCCTGCACCCACCACCCCTTCACTGCCTCCTTCCTGCATCCCCTGATTCTGTCCCTGCGGTGCCTGGCCTGCCCCTTGTATGCCCCTCCGTGGGGGATGTCCCCTGTCCGTACCAGTGCAGGCAAGCAATGGGTGACAAGTTGTCACATATCACCCTGTTCGGACTGTGTATGTGGACTGGCCATTGGCCTTAGTTTCTTTTGGACTTCAAATTTTAGTTTCACATTTGCTGAATAAAGCCTCTTTTTGTTTACTTGTGGTTTTTCTTTTGATGTACATGATGTAGATGAGTATCATCATGCATTTGCAGTTGTAATAGTGTTCAGATCAGGAAAATGAAGTGTTGCTGTGATGGACTCCATGTGGTCCATGGGATATGTGTCCTAATCTAGTCTGGATCTATAGCATCCTTTGCTGCAGTCTGAGTGTGTAATGTTCAGCATTTGACACAGGGATGTACGTTTTGCATTTGTAAATTAACATCTGTGGCTTACACTGATGCACATCTGGTGGGCTTACCACTGTTCAATGTTTCTATTTCCCTGACTGTGTGCCCATCTCCACTGGACATGCAGTTTACCACATCAATGTTGAAGGACTCATCTGTGTATACAGTGCAACTTGCTTGACACGTGTTTTGGGTATATGCAGATGACTGAAGTGACACTCCCGTACCCAGGCTGATGTGAGCAGAACCTTCAGTGTGTTGTAGTTGTTGACTCACTGACCGAGTGTCTGCTGACATGTTTGAGTCGTGCACAGACAAGGTTTGGCACAGCGGACCTTCCACAGGAGTGGAGTGCCCTCATGGCAGTGTGTAATCCCGTGACATTGCCTGGGCCCGTGTTGTGTGTTGTGTAAGCATGTCTGTGTGTGTTCCCTTCCCTTTTCCTACACAGGCTGTGTCCCTACGGATGTTCCTGTTTGTGATGCTTGCTGAGTTGTCCTGAGTTCATCCAGCATCTTGGACCTGGTTTCTCCGGGATGTGGGTGCATGGCAAACTAATGTTCATCAGGTTGTCATCCCTAGTTGTCTTTGTTGTCAGGGCTGGGGATGTGGGCAAACGCAGATGGGACACAGTCAGGATTCCCCTTGGCACTTGTTGGTTACACAAGTCATGTAATTTACACTTTGTGGTAGCTTTCAGTGATTGTGACACGTTGTGTGTGTGACTGCTGCCACTCCTCAGGGTCAGAGCTGCAATGTTGGAAGTTGTGTTCTTTGTGGGTCACCTTGGCTTCTTCATTGGTGTGTGACTGTGGCCGGGATCCCATTGATTGGGGTAGATTTCACGTCATGCCCATGTACCGCGTACTGTGCAGTGTGTCAGACATTCACGAGTCTTGTTGACTGGCCATGTGTGATGGGTTTCTGCACCTTAGTTCCCACCACCACCCCTGGGATTGTCATGGGTGCATGTGCAATGTCACCAGTCCATGTGAGCTTCACTGCTGCACATTGGTGGAGATCAAGGTGTGTGGTGTTGAGTGTGTGCAAATGTGAGTTGTTGCACGGCTAGACCCCTACCTCCATATTGGCCTTGGCTGACAGGCCGTGCTGATTGATTTGTGCTTGTGTAGGTGTGATGGTAGTTTGTTGCTCAGGACACATGGCTGTGGTTCACAGTGTGAACGACATCTACCTTTGTCATCACAGTGGGATTATCATGCAGGCTAGTGTCACCACAATGTGGGGTCCCTGGGGGTAGTGCTGTGGTGGGTCTGTCTCTTGCTATGTTAGTTGCTGTTCCTACAAGCTTGTGTGACATGTGTAATTTGGGCTCCCTCTCATCTACCAATGCCTGATTGCCCACATAGGGGAATCCGATCCATGAGTTACTTTTATATGGCACTGTATATACATCTGTGTAATTGGAATTCAGGCCTCCTCATGTGTTGTGTGGTTGCCTGGGGACACTGGCACCCCCCCCCCATCACCTGTTGTGTTTGATATGCAGTGTGAGGCTGCCTGTTTGTGTTTGTGCATCTGCACCACTGCATTGGCATATCTTTAGTGTGCCATTGGCTGTATGTTGTTTGGAGGATTTCCCCTGCTGTACCTGGGACTCCTAGGTCATCAGTCAGCACAATAATCATGGTTTGTATGTCCCATTGCTGCCATGGTATGGTATTTGTTCACCTCACATCTACAGTCTCCACAGGATATCTACATTTGTGTGTCCATTAGTGCAGATATGTGGGTCTGCATTATGATGGTCACTTCTGGCATTGTGTAATTGATAAATGGAGACAATGTCAGCCCCCATGGGTGATGTTTGTCTGCACATGGCCAAAGGTATGTTTTATTTGCACTGCACTGTTTGCCTCACCCAATCTATGTTGCTGTGGGACACAAGCACTACTTTGCCACTGATGTGTTTGTTGTTGTGTGACCAGGAATCATCCATGCTGTTTGGCATTTGCAGCTTTTTCCATGACAACACTTACCTTTTGGTCACTGTGATGATGGGGGTTTAGACCCCATTGCCACAATGTTCAAAATGTGCTTCAGCTATGGACCCCACACTTACCTTTTGGTCACTGTGATGATGGGGGTTTGAGACCCCATTGCCACAATGTTCAAAACTGTGCTTCAGCTATGGACCCCACACTTACCTTTTGGTCACTGTGATGATGGGGGTTTAGACCCCATTGCCACAATGGTAAAACTGTGCTTCAGCTATGGACCCCACACTTACCTTTTGGTCACTGTGATGATGGGGGTTTAGACCCCATTGCCACAATGGTCAAAACTGTGCTTCAGCTATGGACCCCACACTTACCTTTTGGTCACTGTGATGATGGGGGTTTAGACCCCATTGCCACAATGTTCAAAACTGTGCTTCAGCTATGGACCCCACACTTACCTTTTGGTCACTGTGATGATGGGGGTTTAGACCCCATTCCCACAGTGGTCATGGTCTGCTTGCATTGTGGAGGCCACACACATTTATGTGTGACACATGGAATGGAATGGAATGGAATGACTTTTATAGAGCGCATGGCTACCCGGAAGCATCCCAGCGCTGTGAATCACTAAGAGAGGGCCGGAACTCTAAGGAAAGAGCCAGGTCTTGAGCTGTTTACGGAGGGCTGAATGATTACATTGGGTGCGGAGCTGTAGTGGGAGACTATTCCACAGCTTGGAGGCATTATACGAAAAACGCCTGCCTCCACTTCTGGCCTTCTTGACCCTAGGTACCACTGCAAGATGTAGATCATCCGAGCGGAGGTTTCTATTGGCTTTGTAGGGGCAGATCAATGATTCAATAATGCGAGGACCATTTCCTCTCAAGGACTTATGGACAATGCATAAGGCCTTGAAATCAATTCTTTGCTTCACTGGCAGCCAGTGGAGCATCTGGAGTGCAGGTTTTGCAGAGCTGTGTTTCTGGGTGCCCGTTAAGAGCCTGGCCGCAGAATTCTGCACTGTTTGCAGTTTAGATACAACATATTTGGGGGTTCCAAGATAAAGAGCATTGCCCTGGTCTATTCTTGACAAGATGAGAGCTTGCACCAGAATTCTTCTAGCCTGGTCGGGTAGTAGCGGCAGAATTTTACTGAATCATCCTTAGCAAGCCGAAGCACCGTGCAGTGGTTTTCCTGGCTTGCACTTTGAGCGAGAGCTCTTGGTCCAGCCAAATACCCAGGCTTTTTATTTCAGTTTTGGGATGGGTACTGGGCCCATACAGGCTGGCCACATAGTGTTGGCTTTGAAGTTTATCTGGTTGCCCAGAAGCATAAGCTCAGTTTTGTCACCATTGAGCTTTAGGTGGGAGAAGCGCATCCACTTGGTGACTTCCTCCAGGCAGTGATAAAGATCCGGGAGCAAATGATTAGTCTGAGTCAAAGCCACCACCATTTGAGTGTCATCGGCATAGGTAATTAATTGGATCCCAAAGGGGAGAACAATCTCCGCTAGTGGGTGCATATAGACGTTAAAAAGAGTTGGGCTCAGAGACGAGCCCTGTGGGACTCCACATTCCAGAGAGACCGATTTAGATCGAGCGTCGCCTGAGAACACGTGAAAACACCTGCCAACCAGAAAGGATTGAAGCCAAGATAGCACTTTCCCGGACATACCTAGGTTCCCAAGCCGGTGTGCCAGTGTCTGGTGGTTCACCGTGTCAAAGGCTGCGCTTAGGTCGGGAAGTATAATTGCGGCTGTGCCTCCTTGGTCAAGAATCTTCCTTGCTTCTTCCATGACCACCACTAAGGCGGTCTCGGTGCCTTGGCCTGGGCGAAAGCCCGTTTGGGTAGGGTGGAGCAAGTTGCTGAGTTCCAAGAAGGAAGAAAGGGTCTGGTTGACTATTTTCTCTGTAATTTTGCCCATAGTGGGAAGCAGCGAGATGGGGCGATAATTTCCCATGTCTGCCGGATCCAAGTTTGGTTTTTTCAACAAGGGCTTTACCATAGCTACCTTCCAGTCGGGGGGGACAATCCCTGATGACAGGGATGAGTTGATCAAATTGATCACACTAGGAGCCACTGTATTGGCTACCAACTTTAGAATATTAAGAGTGACCGGGTCCAACGGTGAGCCCGATTTGACCTTGCTAAGGGTGGTTAAGAATAATTCCTGGGTCAGGGGGGTGAAGATCTCAAGAGTGTGTCTCTTTCCACGATTGTCCGTGGCTATAGACTCGGGAGTATCGTTGTCACTTGGTGGGAGCAATTTCAGAATCTTTTGTACCTTTGAAGCAAAGAATTCTGCCAGTTCATTACAGAAGTCTCCAGAAGGATCCGCTGTCTCTGGGGGATCTGGGGCTTTAAGAAGTTTCTTTGCGATCAGAAAGGTCTCTCTGACAGAGTGGGCTGCTCCTGAGATCTTTTCCGCGTAAAGAGAGGCTTGTGTTCTTTTACTTCGGCCTTATAGATTAAAATGGCTCTCCTATACTCCTGTTTTTTAGTTACGGGGAAGTCTTTCCTCCATGACCTCTCAATGCGTTTACAGGCTTGTTTTAGGGCCCTCAGTTCCGGGGTGAACCATGAGGCATAATTGCCGCCTGGTTCCTTCTTGATAAGTTTTTTCGGGAGGACTGCATTGAGTGAATCCTCAATCCAGTGAGTAAACTTCTGATAATCTGGAATGGGATTGGATTCCAGTATAGGTACCGTGTTTTCCATTACCTGGATCCACTCTTCCAGCGGGAGTTTGGACCAGCGGCGGGCGAGTGTTTGCATTGGGTGTGGATGAGATAAAGGTATCGAAGGGGCCCAGGTTGCCGAAATGAGGGCGTGGTCAGACCATGGGATGGGCATAGGGGTTTTGACGGTAAAGTCCATCAAGTTGGAGAAGATTGGATCTAGGAGATGTCCTTTAGTGTGGGTTGCTTGGGAGACCTTCTGATGGAGTTGACATGCCATCAGGTCTAATGTTAATTCAGATGCTGATGATGCCGAGGGATCATCAAAGTGGAGATTGAAGTCTCCCAAGAGAGTAAAGTTAGCCGAGGTGCTGGCCTGGGTCATAACCGTCTCCATCAGAGATTTGTCAAATTGGCCCATCGATCCCGGTGGGCGGTAGATAAGAATACCCGAGAATGAAAGTAAGGGGGTAAATTCAATAGAAAAGTGGACATTCTCACAATCTAAAAGTGGACTATCTAATAGTCTACAAGTCAAATGCTCTCTATAGATTATGGCTATCCCACCTCCTACTCCCGCTATTCTGTCTTTCCTTTGGATTAAATATCCAGGGGGGAGTGCCTGGACCGTGTCAGGACCTGAGCTGGGGTTAAGCCAAGTTTCCGTGAGAAACAAAACCTCAGGTCCAAGATCTGTTAATAACATATACATCTCATCCGTGTGCTTGGGTAAGGACCTACAGTTAAGCAGGAGCAGCTGGTAGATAGGTCCTATAGGAGCAATGGGAGGGGTCAGAGGGGTGAGTCTGAAGTCACAGTGAAGGCATATGTTATGGTTTTCTTCCAGGGAGATTGTGTGCATACAACTGGGACCTGGCTTTGTGTTTAGCTGATTAAGCGCCAAGCTAGAATAGGAGCACCTTTCTGCAGGGCCCGGTCCAGGGGTTCTGGCCCCTGGTCCCGGTCGGGCGCGGACGGGCGCAGACGGGCTTGCTTTAGGCGCGCCTTCGGCACGCCAGTGGCGCGCCCGCTGCGCACGTCCGCTGCGCGGTCGCGCCATCAGGCGTGTTTATAGCGTGAGCTGTGCGTCGGGTTTGAGCAACTGGAACGCTAACCCGGCACCAGCCTCTGCGTGATCCCCCGTGCTGTGATCCCTACTTCCCCCCGGCGCACCAACAGAGCGCGGTAAGGCGAGAAGCAGTCTGTTTTAAAAATACGTGATAGCAGCAGTGATAGGGGGTCACATTGTATGTTCAATGTCATGTTCAGTGTTGTAGGCATTTGACACAAACTACACACTCTTGTCATGATGTTGGGGGGATGTCTTTTGCCGACATTCATTATGTTGGAGTATGCTGGTTGTGTCATGTATTACCCATCCTATGAGTGGGGATGGTAGGAGTGGTAGGCATCCAGGCCCACATGAGTAGGGGTGGTGGTAGTGGTAGGCATCCAGGCCCACATGAGTAGGGGTGGTGGTAGTGGTAGGCATCCATCCCCCTATGAGTGGGGATGGTAGTAGTGACAGGCATCCAGGCCCACATGAGTAGGGGTGGTGGTAGTGGTAGGCATCCAGGCCCACATGAGTAGGGGTGGTGGTAGTGATAGGCATCCAGGCCCACATAAGTAGGGGTGGTGGTAGGCATCCATCCCCCTATGAGTGGGGATGGTAGTAGTGACAGGCATCCAGGCCCACATGAGTAGGGGTGGTGGTAGTGGTAGGCATCCAGGCCTCCATGAGTAGGGGTGGTGGTAGTGGTAGGTATCCATCCCCCTATGAGTGGGGATGGTAGTAGTGACAGGCATCCAGGCCCACATGAGTAGGGGTGGTGGTAGTGACAGGCATCCAGGCCCCCATGAGTAGGGGTGGTGGTAGTGGTAGGCATCCAGGCCCCCATGAGTAGGGGTGGTGGTAGTGGCAGGCATTCAGCCCCCCATGAGTAGGGGTAGTGGTAGTGGTAGGCATTCATCCCCCTATGAGTGGGGATGGTAGTAGTGACAGGCATCCAGGCCCACATGAGTAGGGATGGTGGTAGTGGTAGGCATCCAGGCCCACATGAGTAGGGGTGGTGGTAGTGGTAGGCATCCAGGCCCACATGAGTAGGGGTGGGGGTAGTGGTAGGCATCCATCCCCCTATGAGTAGGGATGGTAGTAGTGACAGGCATCCAGGCCCACATGAGTAGGGGTGGTGGTAGTGACAGGCATCCAGGCCCACATGAGTAGGGGTGGTGGTAGTGGTAGGCATCCAGGCCCCCATGAGTAGGGGTGGTGGTAGTGGTAGGCATCCATCCCCCTATGAGTGGGGATGGTAGTAGTGACAGGCATCCATCCCCCTATGAGTGGGGATGGTAGTAGTGACAGGCATCCAGGCCCACATGAGTAGGGGTGGTGGTAGTGGTAGGCATCCAGGCCCCCATGAGTAGGGGTGGTGGTAGTGGTAGGCATCCATCCCCCTATGAGTGGGGATGGTAGTAGTGACAGGCATCCAGGCCCACATGAGTAGGGGTGGTGGTAGTGACAGGCATCCAGGCCCCCATGAGTAGGGGTGGTGGTAGTGGTAGGCATCCAGGCCCCCATGAGTAGGGGTGGTGGTAGTGGTAGGCATCCAGCCCCCCATGAGTAGGGGTGGTGGTAGTGGTAGGCATCCAGCCCACCATGAGTAGGGGCAGTGGTAGTGGTAGGCATCCATCCCCCTATGAGTGGGGATGGTAGTAGTGACAGGCATCCAGGCCCACATGAGTAGGGGTGGTGGTAGTGGTAGGCATCCAGGCCCACATGAGTAGGGGTAGTGGTAGTGGTAGGCATCCACCCCCCTATGAGTGGGGATGGTAGTAGTGACAGGCATCCAGGCCCCCATGAGTAGGGGTGGTGGTAGTGGTAGGCATCCAGCCCCCCATGAGTAGGGGTAGTGGTAGTGGTAGGCATCCATCCCCCCATGAGTAGGGGTAGTGGTAGTGGTAGGCATCCAGGCCCCCATGAGTAGGGGTGGTGGTAGTGGTAGGCATCCATCCCCCTATGAGTGGGGATGGTAGTAGTGACAGGCATCCAGGCCCACATGAGTAGGGGTGGTGGTAGTGGTAGCCATCAGGCCCCTATGGGTGTGTATGGCATTGGTGATAGCCATCCCGCCCCTATGGTTCGGCTGTTGCTAGTGTACATCATTTCTGCATCCCTATGTGTGTGTGACATATGTCGGGTACTTGTCGTTTGTTTGTGTAGTGGGTGTCTGACTTACCGTCTGCGCCGTACGCGTCCGTACGGGTTCCGGTAATAGATGTAGAGTATTGGTAGGACCTGCACGAAGAGATTCATGGTTGGGTCATCTCGTTCGGGTTTCTTGTGGCTTCGACTCGTACTCGTCGCTGGCTTGTTCGTCTCGTAGCCGTGGATCGTCTTGTGGCACGAATCGGAGCTTATGTGCAGCTCTCCCGGATGCTCTGACGTGCCGGACGTAGCGACGGGTTCGGTGCGTACGGAGTGCGCATCGTACTAGTCCGGCCGGAAGGTGCTGTATATTTACTTCCGTGCGACTCGAATCGGCGTTTACGGATCCGGCTCGGGCGGGGAACAGGAGCTGGAATGGGTACGTACGGCTCGGTCGGAATCTGAGCAGTGATGCGCATCGTACTTGCTCGTTCGGACGACTGTTCGAATCGGTCGGGAAACACGCGTTCGGCTTGTATTTTTTCCGGACGAATGGTGTTAGGTGCGCTTCCGGCCGAGATCGGAATTGACCCCAATGTGTTCACTAAAGGGTGTTTTTTCTAAGAATTTGGATTTGTGGACTTACAGCAGATCTGTAAATATTGTTGCAATATTCATTGTTCTTATTGTTTTAGCCTTCAGAAAGTCGTGGGGCAACTACCCCTTTTACGACGAAACACATGTTGGCTAAAGCTTATGGGACTGCCTTAAGAAGAGGTCGAAGCACTGAACAAGAAAGTATTACATTCAAGAACAATATTCCACTCCTGTTTTGTACACTGTACTAGATCCAAAGTGTTTATTGTTGTAACGAGTGCCTCACAACGTTGTAATAATGCCAGAGAACAGGTCTACAGGAATCGGAAACACTTCCATTCAATCAACGTGCAGGTTCCCTGCTTACGGATACGTACATCACAAGCATCTGTGCCCATTTCCTGGCTCTGTCTATGATTCCTTGATACTACGGAACAGCTCAATACACCTGCAAATGTCACAACTTGGACCTGAGAGGACCCTGCTTGTTGATCAGTACAATCTGTCATTATATTATTGATATATGTCCTATTTGATTACTCTGTAATTGTGCAACAAATTTGACACTTTTTTTGTCTTTCATCTAGGAGACTGAGCTTATCACAACCGACCATGGTTATTGGCACAGCTGAGGAATCCAACAACACCAGGGGAAGTCCGCTTCATTGAGGCCCATGAAAGAACACAAAGGCCAGTGGAGCGGGCTTTTGGCTCCTAAAGGCAAGAATTTGTTGTCTGAACAAAACTGGTGGAGCCCTCCAATACTCACCCGATAAGGTGTGCCAAATCACCGTTCCTTGCTGCATGCTCCACAGCATCGCCTTGCGACTGAACATCCTTTATACCGCAGAGTATGTAGACCATGAAGAGCCACTGGGTGAGGATCCTGAAATTCCAAATAAAGATGATAGTGGTGAAGACGAAGGAGTTGACTTATGTCAAGATGTAATTGACAACTACTTCTCAGGAGTGTAATTATATCTTTACGTGTTATCACTTTCACTGTTACACCAAATATTGAATTGATGATGCGATAAGTCGGTGGTGGTAATTTCTCAGTAAAGAGTAGTTCATGGAAATAAGGCCAAAGGTGTTTGTTGATCAAAGTTTAGACAATTGACTACTGTGTTCAGTTACATTGTTTTTTCTCTGATTAGTTTGTGAAAGTGAGTCCTTCAAAAGTAGACTTTGTAGTGTGTCTATCATGTTATGTTTGATGGGTAATATTTTTCTTTTGATCTGTTTTAGACTCCTTCACCATATCATCTCTATTTGGACATTTCAGAGTTGTGACATTTGCAGGTATATGGTCCTGTTTTGAAGTACAAAAAGGAACATGGGATACTCTGGTAAAAACAGACACAGACTTTGAATTTGCAAATGTTGTACCAAGGCAACTTGCACTGTGCTTGAATGGACGATTTGAAGATTACATTGGACTTGTAATCTGTCGTGTGTTGGCACTAAGGCAATATGTGTGCCATCGTTGGCTCTAACCACATGTGGTGGTGGAGCAAAACCATGCTACTCTCACCTTCAGATTGGCAAATCCTCATTGTGTGTAATGTATATGCAGCTATTTATGTGTGTCATCATTGTAGGACATACTTCTTGTGGCACACCACTAAAACTTGGTTGTGACATTCCACCAGCTACTGGAACAGTGGATTGGAATGATCCAATGTCTACAAAATGTAGGACTACCATGTTTTACTCTATTTGTTTAATTGTTGTGGGATTCCTTATGTGAGCCAGAAGAGCTGGCTCCAGCTGCTGACATGATTGAATGATCATTTGCCTATTCAATCTGATTGTTCTAAATATATCACTTTCTTCCATGTTCGCAGGGTCTGGAACTGGAAATGTGAAAACTGGCACTGAGTATCAGTGACATGTATGGATTGTTATGTAAGAGCAAATATTTTTATTTTTTTATTTTTTTTAAATTCTTTTTATTAACATTGCTCATGTTCAAGTGCAGTACACAGCGGCAGTTCATAATACATTCACAGGGATCACAGTTCGTCACATTTTTGCATGCATGGAAATGCAGAGAAGTGATTGCAACAGTCCTCTATCCCAACCCATCTTGTACAGCTCGAAACCTTTGCCAGGGACCCCACACCTTCCGCCATTTATTCACAGATCCCCGGGACCTATAGACCGTTTCCTCCGCCCTCTGACACCAATCCAGGTCACAGAGCCACTGATCCCACGAGGGGGGCGCCTGCGCACCCCAGCACCTGGCAATATTGCGTTTAGCCACCCCTGCTGCCAGCCCCAACCAAATCTCATTATGACGTGTCCAGTCCGTGGCTCCTTTAATCATGAGCAAGAGCCACTTGGGCTCCAATGGGACCGAGGACCGCACTACCCCCTCCATCGTTTGCGTCACCCTGGTCCAAAACGGAATTATGAGTGGGCAATCCCATAGAATGTGGTAAAAGGAGCCCTCCTCTTGACAGCCCTCACACACAAGGGTGATAGAGTCCTACCCCAGGAGAACAGGTGGGTGCGGGGATAGTAGACCCTGTGGAGTATTTTTAGCTGCACAAGGCGGAATCGCGGCCGGATCGCGACCTCGCGGGGCTCTGCAGGGCGTCTTGCCAGTCGTCGTCATCTAGTGTTCCAATGTCTCCTCCCATCTCGCTTCGCAGGGGACCCAAGGGGTCCGGCATGTTATTAATACGTTTTCGGTAAATCGTTGACGTGGGCTTCAGTTAGAATGGGGTCGAGAAGGAGCCTGTCCTCCATAGGGGAGTACTCCGGGATGGAAGTGCCAGCACGGATGTGGGCCCGCAATGCATGTATGAGGCGCAGGTAATGGTAGTGTTGGGAATCATGAAGTTGATACTCTTTTTTCAGAGCCTCAAAGGGAACCGGGGCCCCCCCTTCCACACATCACCGAGATACTCAATGCCGATCAGTTTCCACCCCCTATAGCCGGATAGTCCCGCCACCTCCTTTAGCCGATCGCCCGTCCAAAGCGGGGTCTGTCCCGTTAGGGTGTTCGTCCAGCCCAAGAATTTGTTGGCCTCCCTCCAACAGTGGAGTACCACCCCAGTGTGCGCGGGCAGATCACGACCCCGCCCGCGGGAGTAGAGATATGGCTCACAGGTTCCTCCAACCATCGCGTGCCTATCCATTCTGTAAGCTGGCTCCGAGGTCGGCGCATAAACCCAGTCATTGACCACCTGCAACTGAGCTGCCCAGTAATAGAGTTGCACGTCCGGGAGGGCCAGCCCCCCGTCGTACACCCCCCTCGTAAGCTTCTGCAACGCACTTCTCGGGTTGCCGCCGTCCCAAAGTAACGTCCGCAACTCCCGGGAGATCCGCTTAAATGTCGCCGTCGGGACCAGGTACGGTGTGTTTTGGAGGATATATAGAAGTCTTGGCAGCGCCAGCATTTTAAAGAGCGCCACGCGCCCCATCAAGGACAAGGGCAAGGACCTCCAATGTCCAATGTCCAATGTCCACCCCCAGCCTCATCAGTTGAGGCTCCAAATTTCGGGCGAAGAACTCCCCCGTGTCTCTGGTGACGTACACCCCCAAGTACCTGACTCCAGCAGTCTCCAGCGATGCCGGGCAATCCCGCGGAATGCGAGGAGGTGGACCCGACAGTGGATAAACCACCGATTTGGTCCAATTAATCGAGTAGCCAGAGTAACTACCGAAAAGGGCGAAAAGGTGGAGAGCCCGCGCCATGGAATGGTAGGGTCTGGCCATGTATAGGACAATATCGTCAGCGTATAGAGAAATACGCTCCTCCCATTCATCCGTGAGTGCCAGGCCCCAAAAGGCCCTATCTCTTCTGATCCAATGAGCGAGCGGCTCCAGGGCGAGGGGCAAACAGGAGCGGTGACAGGGGGCAGCCCTGCCTAGTGCCCCTATACAGGGCAAAAGCCCGGGACGTCACCCCATTGACCCTCACCCTTGCCATCGGCTGCGTGTACAGGAGTCTCACCCAGCTACCGAACACGGGGCCCAATCCCAGTCTATTCAGTACCATAAATAGGTATGGCCATTCGATGCTATCGAAGGCCATTGAGGCGTCCAGCGCCATCAATGCCGTCTGCGCATGTCCCACGTCTTTAGTCATGTGCAGAATACCATAGAGCCTCCGCAGGTTGTGCCGAGTGCTCCTGTGAGGCATAAAACCCGACTGGTCTACATGCACGAGGTCGGGCAGTACAGATAGCAGTCTTGTCGCTAAGACCTTGGCCAACACCTTCGCCTCCACGTTCAGGAGGGAGATAGGCCGATAGGATGAGCAACAGTCCGCCGGTTTCCCGGCTTTATGAATAACCACAATTGTGGCCTCTCTCTGGTCGGGCGGAAGCACGCCTACCTCCCGTGCCTCAAGGAACATGCGTCGCATGGGCTCCAGTACCACACTCGCCTGCTTCTTATAGATTTCGACCGGGAGTCCGTTGGGTCCCTGCGCCTTGCCGGCCTGGAGGGCATTAAGAGCTTCTCCCAGCTCCGCTCTTGTGAGGTCTGCATCCAGACACTCAGTTTGTTCCTGGGATAGCGTAGGCAACGCAAAGTCTCGCAGGAATTCCTCACAGTCTCTCTCGGTTCTGGTGCACACTGGGGTATACACTCCTTCATAGTAGGACGCAAAAGCCTCCGCAATGGCCGCACTCGTGGAAGCCAGGGCCCCCGAACCATCCCGCACCTCCGTAACCCAGGAACGCTCCCTGTCCCGACGCTCCAGCCACGCAAGAAGCTTCATACTCTTGTCCCCTGCATCATATATCCGATGCTGCGTGGCAAGGGAGTAGGCACGTGCCTCACCCTCCGCTAGCGAGCGGAGTTCCCTGTGTTTCAGGGCCAAAGCATGATTGCGCTCCGGCGAGGGCGACGCACTTGCCTCTCGCTCCAGAGACTCGATTTCGCGCTCCAGCTGTTGAATCTGCAGCGATTCCTCTTTCTTCTGGGCACCGATCAAAGCCTGGGCCTGTCCCCTCAGGACCGCCTTGTATGCCTCCCACAACGTTAGCTGGGAGGTAACCGACCCCTGATTGTCGGAGAAATAATTCTCGGAGCCCTCCCGAAGCTTATCAGTAATCGAAGTGTCAGTTAACCGCCACGGATCTATTCGCGGGAATGCGGCCCTGTCTACCACCGTCCCCCGAAGGGTAACCCCCACCGGAGAGTGGTCCGATATGCCTCGCGCCATAATACTCGGGTCTACAAAATCTCCCAACTGATCCCCCCGCGTGAAAATATAGTCCAACCTCGAAAAGGAGCCATGTCTGGCCGAATAAAAGGTGTAGAGTCTGCGGGCTGGGAACCGAGTTCGCCATATGTCGCATAGACCCATTGCAGCCGTGAAGCCCCCCAGGCCCGCCTCCCCTCCGCTGGCTCGTCTGTCGCCTGACCGGTCTAGTTCGACGTCCATTACCGCGTTGGTGTCACCCCCCAGGATCAGAGTGCCGTTGGGGAGGTTCGCCAAATGTGTCCCCAGTTTCTTGTAAAGTGTAGCATGCAGGCCGGGCGGGATGTAACATGAGCACAGGAGCACCGTACGCCCTTCCCATCTCACCGCCACCGCCACGAAGCACCCAGCGTCCTCCGTCCAGGTATTTAAGACAGTTATTGGCAAACTCCTACGGACCAATATTCCCACCCCCCTCGAGCCGGACGTGAATCCGGAGTGGGCTACCATCTTGTACCCGAACCTATCTAAGGCCCTGCAATTATTACCCCGGAGGTGGGTTTCCTGCAGGAGCACCACATCTGGAGAATGGCGTTTCAGGTGCTGCAGTACTAGAGTTCTCTTGATCTTGTTGCCCATCCCATTGACATTCCATGTCCATATTTTAATCTTAGCCTGATCCCCCATCCCCACTGTGAATCCACCTCCTCAACGGATTTCCACCCTGCCACTGCGCAGTGCCCCCACAATACAACAGCATTAACATAGATATATTGACATGAGCTAAACTTAAACTTCCCATCAACCCCATCCCACCCCCCAGTCTGTCCCCCCTCCCTGCCTCCCTGCTAAGTGGGCCCCCAACCCCCACCTTAAAAACTTGCAGAGTGCCTGTCGCCCAAATAATCCCATTTCAACTAACTGAGGGAACGTAAGCCCACAACTCGCAGAAACTGGCACAACTGACTGTCGGATTTCCACCCCTTTAAGCAAGAAATTAGCACCCACCCTCCCCCCCCTCTCCCAACCCCCAGCGGGCCAACGCCTAGAGCCCCATGGACGAGCAATCCACGTCAGCCAGCGCGGTCACTCACAGTCACGGAGATGTTCAAAATGTTCGTGCAGCCTGACTAGTGGCCCCCAGCCCATCAGGGCCCAAGAGACGTGCGCCATTGCCCGCCTCCCCCATGTGTAGCCCTCAATGCGGCTTGTGTCCCCATCAGTCCTCCGGTGGCGGACGTTCACGCTCCTGACTCCCTCGGGCTGGTGCTATAGCCCTCTCGGCCTCACGAGAGGTGTCGTTGGAGGTCCGGCGCCGTGCTGCACCCTGGCGGCCCACGGTCCGCCATCCCTCCATCCAGTCGCTCGCCTCCGCCGGAAGAATCGAAAAAGTACACCTTTTTCCCCATCCAGGATCTTGAGCCGTGCTGGAAAGAGCATCATGTACCGCACACCCTGGTCCCTAAGGGCTCGCTTGACGCCTTCAAAGGACCTGCGCTGGCGCTGGACCTGCAGAGTGAAGTCCGGGAAAAAACGGATCGTTGCGTTCTCCAGTCTTAGGTCCCCGGTGGTACGTGAGGCCTGCAGGATGGCATCCCGGTCCCGGTAGTTCAGGAACCGGGCAATGATGGTGCGCGGAGGGCTCCCAGGCTTGGGCCTCCCCCATTGCGCGATGGGCCCTTTCGACAGAGAAAAATTTTGAGAGACGCTTGGGCTTAAGGTGTTGCAGTATCAGTTCCTCAACAAAACAATCCATGGACGGCCCTTCCAGTCCCTCCGGCACCCCTACGATGCGGACGTTGTTGCATCGCGCCCGGCCTTCCTGATCCTCCAGGCGGGCTATGACGTCACCCTGGGCCTTCACCAGCGTGGTGACCTGCTCCTCAAGCTTCTTCGTTCTGGCCTGTAAATTCCCAATGCCACTCTCCGTCTCGGCCACCCTGCCCGACATAGTCTGAAAGTCAGCCCGGAGGAGGTTAACCTCTTCTGTGACCGAGTCCAGTTTGGGCTCCATTGTGCCACGCATGTCTTTGATTGCCTGCATTATATCTCTGAGTGACGGGTCCGATCCTCCGTCCGCGTCGTCACCCTGTTGTCCCCCATCGCGGAGGCCTTCTCCCTTCCCCATAGCCACCGTGTACTTGTCGATCTGGTTGGCTTGGTTCGGAAGGGGCGGCTTATGCCGACCCATTGCCGTAGATGAGGCCGTGGCGGGAGGGCTCACACGTCGGGCCCCTTGTCCCTGTCGCAATCGTCCAACCGCAGGCCGGGGGAACCGTCCAGTCCACCCCCGGTCCTCCGCCACTTCAGCCGTGAGGGACACCACCGCACACCCTTGCTCAGGTCGCACGCCGACCGGCTCAGCAGGCCGTTCCGCCAACTGCCACGCAGCAGGCCTCCAGGGGCAGGCAGACGAGTTCTCACCCCAGCACCTCTCAGGCCACTCAGTACTGGTCCAGGCCTCCCACCACAATGGAGTAGCCTCAGAGCGCGCGGGCCCCAGACCCCGGAGTTATGCACTCGCGGCACTCCGGTGGGAGGCAGCAACGCTCAGCAGGCCCAGCTCGCTTCCGCGGGCCCCAGCAGTGCGGCCAAGTCCCCAGATCTCGGGCTCACTGCGCCGCCTCCCCGGCCTCCGGAGCTCCGCACTGTCAGTAGCGCACGCCCAACGCGGCTCTCCGCCGCGACAGCGGTTCCGCTCGTGGCTTCTGTGTGCCTGCGCTGCAAGCTCACCTCCGGGTCCCAGGCTGGCCGAGCGACGCTCCCAGGGCACCTCCGCACCCACCTCTGTGTCGGCCGTCGGTCTCCTCAGGCCGCCTCTCAGCCGCTGTGTGCGCACCACTCCCGGGCTCCGCTACAGTCCGAGCACCTCTCGCCCTCAAGTCCGGCTCCTGCACGCGTCTCGGGACCATCCGCCTTAGGCCGAGCGCTCGCACTCCATCGGCGCCATTTTCGCCCGCACGGGCGCTGAGTTCCGAGTTTCGCCCCACCGGGCTGGAAGCCTCCCTCGTCCCTGCTGCCGCCGCGATTGCACCTGCGAGCGGCTCACCGCCGGTCAGCTCCGCTGTCCGCGTTACCCTATGGCCGGATTATGACGGATTTTGGGGTGGTTTTACCCTATCTGCTGTCGCAGCTCGCTTAGTATGCGGCCATTTTCCTCGGCTGCAGGCCACGCCCCCTGTAAGAGCAAATATTGACAGACAATTCATAGTCAAATTATATGAACAGAGTAGTAGATGATGTAATGTAATTAATCGTTTGGGAGTCATAGTTGGGAACAGATGGGCCAGGCTCCTCATCGTCCTCCAGATTACTAGGGGTGGTGTCCTCACTGACGGCTTGACTCTGGGCTGGAGTGGAGGTCTCTTTAGTGGCAGATTCCAGGCCACGTGTTCTGCCATTTGGACCTATTGAGAAATTGTGAACGTTTTTATTAATAAAAGTGTATATTTTGCATCCAAATCATTAGAGACAAACAACGTAGATGCCTAGAAGATAAAAAAAGGTAGATGTTATTATTATAGCTTTTAGTGGTATTGAACATATTACCCTAACGTTTTGTAATTTCAAACAGTCCAACTTCAAATAAGCAGCTACTAAGATGTCCTGAAATGTTCCTGAAGTGATTAAGAAGTATAGCTCAAATCTCCCAAGCATTCAACCCAACTCAGTGGAGAGGTGAAATGTGTATTTGCAAATCCAAGGACTAGCTGACTTCAAAACAGACATTGACACAACTTGGAGGTATGTTTGGCATTAGTCATCATGTGACCAGTGCACAGTCAATTTTTGCAAGGTCCACTTATATTCAGTATAGTAATGTTCATACCTTAAGTGTTTTGGGTCAACACCATTTTATTTGTGGAAGTCAAGACATCAATTCAATTGGCTTAAAAGAACAGGGCAACATTCAGAAAACAACACAAACTATTTTCAGAAGAGAGCATTGAATAGGGATTGATCAGTGTTGGACTTGGCCCTTTTTGGCTAAAGTTCCTTAAACTTTTTGCCTTCCTCCTAGACCTTTTTCTGACATAATGTTGCCGACTTAGATGCTTTGGGCACTTTGCCACTGCTGATCATTGT
This sequence comes from Calotriton arnoldi, assembly GCA_963921515.1. Classification (NCBI taxonomy): domain Eukaryota; kingdom Metazoa; phylum Chordata; class Amphibia; order Caudata; family Salamandridae; genus Calotriton; species Calotriton arnoldi. The sequence continues at coordinate 1,143,019 of CAWUFW010005039.1, forward strand.
CAAAGTGCAAGTGCTCCTGTATAAAGTGTTATGGTAATTGGTTGTCCATAATTGGTATGTTTGCCTTACTAGTGAAGTCCCTAGTAAAGTGCACCATGTGTGCCAGGGCTGGTAATGCAAATGCTACTAGGTGGGCCTGCAGCACTAATTGTGCCACCCACACAAGTAGCCCTAAAGAGAGATCTCAGGCCTGCCACTGCAGTGCCTGCGCACAGTTTGTTAACTGCCTTGTTGTCCTGACAAGTGCACCCACTTGCCAGGCCTTACCTTCCCTTTTTATGCATATCAGACACCCCTATAGTAGGCCCAAGGTACCCCCCTGGGCAGGGTGCAGTGTATGTGAAAGGTAGGACATGTACTGAGGTGTGTACCATGTCCTGACAGTGAAGTACTGCCAAATTCGTTTTTCACTGTTGCAAGGCCATCTTGCCCATAGGACAGAATGGGGAATGCTGTGTCCCATGTTTCCAGCATATCTTCCCATAGGCATAAGATGGAGAGATGGAGTTTAGTGTGCCTGAACTCAGAATTTAATAACACATCTTTTGTGAAGATGGTTTTTGAATTGTGTGTTTAGAAACCACGCTTTCAGAAGTGGCTGGTTTCTTGTCTTAAACCATCCTGTGTGCCTCTGCCTGGTTGTATATTGCCTGCCTGGGTTTAGAGGTGACAGGGTCTGGGAAGTGTCCAGACCCCAGGGAGGAGAAGGTGAGACAGCAACAGGCTGGCCTGCATTTGATGTGAGGGGGAGGAGTAGCCCCCTGGATGTGAAGAGGGCTGTGTTGCTGCCACAAAAGGATGGCTCCACCTCCTGCTGAGCATCTGGGCCCCAGACCCTGACTATCAAAGGAGGAGGGTGTGCACTGGCAGGAAGACACCCAGGTCTGGTTTTGGACCGAGGTCAGAGCCCCCTGAACATAAAGACTTAAAAGGCATTTAGGGGTACAAATGTAAGAGCTGAAACCCCTGAACTCAAGACTGAAATCCATATTGAAAAAGGATTGAACCTACTTGGTGCTCAAGAGGAACCTCTGCCAAAGAAGAGCAGCTGAAGAGACTGAAGAGAAGGACTGCCCTTGCTGTGTGTTCTGGGGCTGGCCTGCAGTTTGCTGGTTTGACTAAGGAGAGGACAAGGGACTTTGCTGTGTGCTGTTTCCCCCTGCTTGTGAGGACTTTGCTGTGTGCTGTGTCCTGAAGTAGTGTGTCTCCAAGGGCCCGAGGAGAGCTGGCCCCTGTTGTGGAAACTCAGGAACACAAAAGTTTCCAACCGTGTCTCAGCGACGCTGTGTGCGTGGTGCTCTTGCACGCCTGAGACTGCTGTGTGGTCCGTGGTACTGTTTACGAGGTGCCCCGTGATCACACTGCCCCCGCAGCGTGAAACATCGTCCACGCTGCTGCCTTGCTGTTTGTGGCCCGTGCCGTCATCATACCTGAGGCTGTGAGGAAGGATCACCGCCCCCGGCCCGAGATGCAACGTGCCAAAGGATTGTGTGAAACTAAGAACTGTGTCTCAGCGACGCTGTGTGCGTGGTGCTCTTGCATGCCTGAGACTGCCATGTGGTCCGTGGTACTGTTTACGAGGTGCCCCGTGATCGCATTGCCCCCGCAGCGCAACGTGAAATATCGTCCACGCTGCTGTATTGCTGTTTGTGGCCCGAGCCGTCATCGTAACTGAGGCTGTGAGTAAAGATCGTCGCCGCCGGCCCGAGCCGCAACGTGCTAACGGGGCACTTGAAACTGAGGACTGTGTCTCAGCGACGCTGTGTGCGTGGTGCTCTTGCACACCTGAGACTGCCGTGTACTGTTTACGAGGTGCTGTTTACGAGGTGCCCCGTGATCGCATTGCCCCCGCAGCGTGAAACATCGTCCACGCTGCTGTATTGCTGTTTGTGGCCCGAGCCGTCATCGTAACTGAGGCTGTGAGTAAGGATCACCGCTTCCGGCCCGAGCCGCAACGTGCTAAAGGATTTCTTGAAGCTAAGGAAGCTACAAGGTTAAAGGGATCGTGATCGTTGTTCGTCGAAAGGAATCTGCCCAAGATCATCAACAACAGAGAAGGCCACGCCGTAACCTGTCCGGCTACAGCGTCGCCTAGCAACAAAGCCGCAACGTGATCGGGATCGCCCAGCAGGATGTCCGACGGGTGGGGAGAGAGAGAGAGAGCGAGGCAGCGCACCCCCCCAGGTAAGGCTTGGACTCCGGTCGGGAGCCGCAAGCTTGTGTGGCCTTGGGAGGCATGCAGGAGGAGTACAGGAGTGCTCCGAGCTCTCTCCCACTGCACCGCGCTAGACGCGCTGAGTCCCCGAGCGGCCCGGACCTGCCCAGCAGGACCGGGGCCGCCCCTGTAAGCCTAAGACCGTTGTCTCTGCTGTTGGGGCCTAGTGGTGCCCGAGTTGACCGCGCAGATTGCATTACGTACCGCATTATTATTGCATTACGAACTGCCTGATTCTTGCATTACGAATCGCATTATTCTTGCATTACGAACTGCCTGATTCTTGCATTAAGGACTGTCCTATTATTACATTACGAGCTGCATTAGGAACTGCATAGCATTGCAGTAGGACTGCATTAGAGATCGTAAATTGCTCATTAATACCGCAAGAACCTACAAGTGATTGCTGGCCTAATAACCGGCCAAGTGAATTATTACGAATACGCACATGTTGGTTTTCTATCGTTTGGTCTCATCATATTCCTTTTTATAAAGATACTGCTATTTTTATGAAACCAGTGTGGTGTTCATTTGTGGTGTTAGCACTGTGTTACTGGGAGTGTGGTTGCAAATACTTTACACATTGCCTTGGAGATAAGCCTGGCTGCTCGTGCCAAGCTACCAGGGGGTGAGCAGGGGTTATCTAAGGGTGTGTCCCTCCTTACCCTGACTAGAAGCAAGGGTCCCTATTTGGACTAAGGTACATACCTCAGCCAACTAGAGACCCCCAGTTCTAACAATCAGTACTAGACACTTTACCATATGTAGAATTATGCTAGACAAGAGAGAATGAACAATTTGACATAGCAATATTCTTTTGAGAAAACAGGAACAGGGCATCATGGTAGCTGTACTCATTTCAAAGACAACACCCCAACACTTGCAAAACGGTTAGTGGTACATACCTGTGGAAAATATGCAGTTAAAGTGAGACAGACACTTACAATTTGACACACATATGGCTAATTGTATATTTGGTGTTCCAACACTTACAGGCAACATACCATCATGTGTCATGTAATGGAGATTGACACCTGTCATCTTAGATGCAACACTATACATTTACACAAACTATCCAAATTATCTGATACTGATAAATTTGTATTTTAGGATAATTTGTGGAGGTCACACTGATAACAGCTGAGTTGAGAACAAACAGGACATTGTGGTTTACCGAGACTTTGTAAAGTGTAACTTACCAGACTCGACTCCACTAGGTATTCCTGTCAAGCCTTCAGGATGTAGGATTTGCAAGACTTCCTCCTCCCAGGGCATTAGTTATAAGGGGGGGACTGGGAGAACAGCTACCAGTCCTGTTGGCCTCAATGTGGCGCTTGGAGGGCAGGGAACGCACCCTCCCCCGCAGGTCTTTCCACCTCTTCCTAAGTTCCTCCTGTGTGCGCTGGTTGGTAGCTACAGCATTCACTCTGTCGACTATTCTGGCCCACATTTGCGTTTTCTGCGATAGGGGTGTATTATGGACTTGGGCTCCAAACAGTTGTTGCTCTACCCTTATGATTTCATCCATCATGGCTGACAACTTGCCCTCGGTGAAACAGAGATTTTTGTGGCCTGGCATTGTGCAATGAAAAATAACAAACTAAAATATTGATCACAAGGTGTAGAATTAAAAAGATGAAGGGACAAGTAACAGGAAAAAGAAAGAAAAAATCTGACTTAACTGCGAAAAGCTCTGCTGGCAAGTGTCACGCTGCAGTGGAATGGCAAAGGATCATGGTCTGAAATGAAGTATGTTTTATTGTGTGGTAAGCAGGTGTTTCCATTTGGCCAATGGACATCAGGTATGTTCTACTGGCATACATCCAATGGCCACAGTGATGGTGCATTGTTGTGCACATACCGCGACAAACTCACTCCGCCTGGGAACCGCCGCTAGAAGACCACCAGCACATGCAAAAACTAAATCTGCTCTAAGGGAACCCGCTGCCCTGACGGCAATGAAGAAGTATTTTCCAGCATTGAAGTCCGCTGCGTCAGCAGCGTTGTGCAGCGACCGCAGCATGAAACACTCTGTTGAAACGGACTGCGAGACAGCCTGCATGCATATAAATACAGTGGGCAAAAGACCATCGACTCAGCAAAGTGCTAGGGACCACCGCCACTGCGGGGCGGCAGCAAGACCGCCAAGATCTATATCAGGCCCTATGTCTTCAGGTTACAGTAATTCAAAGCAAATAGTAGCTTTTTATTGCAACAGTAAGAATCATATTTTCCTGTGACATACAATAATGATGTGGTTTCTATATCTGTTTTAAATGCACCTGTCTGCTAGTAAGTACCCATACTTTTCAATTAAAATTATATGCCATGTTTAATTGATTTAACATTTATTTATTTGTTTGGTTGCAAGGGTATAGCTACCACATTTGGTGGCTGTACGTCTTATTTTCTCTTTTTGTGGCATATGCTTGTAATGTTTTTTTACACATATGTAACTATCACATAGGTTGTCAAAGCCACATCTCGCATCTTTGCCAATGCTTGTTTACTTTTGTTCCCAAAGTTGCCCCAGGTTATTGTTTTTTTATTGTGCATCAGTTTGAGCCCCCCTTATCCCAAGACACCACCTGAACAGTGGATTGGTGCCCTCAGGGTCACGACTTAGGTAAACCCGAGAGGGTCCCACAAACAAGCCCTAAAGTAATCGTTTTTGGGTTGTGCTAAGGCAAAGAGCAGAGTTGCCTACCAGCAGCCTCAATTAGAATGAATGCAAAAACAACAATTGATGGACAGAATGCAGAACAATGTCATACATTCACCCCAGTACAGAGATCTGGGCCTAAATCCATCGTTTTTTGCTCACCATGCCATTCCAGTTTGAACCCAGCCATATGCAAATCAGTCTTGACCCTGTGCCCAACAGGAACAGTCCAGCCCGAACTGCCAGGCCAGGTCCTCCCTGGACTGGAAACAAGCATCCTAGGACCGGTTTCGGGGTTTCACCCCTCTTCAGCCAGGATAGCTTGATTCCAGTGACATGGAGAGCACGGGACCCACGTCTGGGCACACCCGTCCCACTCGGGGAGACAAATGCAAAAACAACAATTGATGGACAGAATGCAGAACAATGTCATACATTCACCCCAGTACAGAGATCTGGGCCTAAATCCATCGTTTTTTTGCTCACCATGCCATTCCAGTTTGAACCTAGCCATATGCAAATCAGTCTTGACCCTGTGCCCAATGGGAACAGTCCAGCCCGAACTGCCAGGCCAGGTCCTCCCTGGACTGGAAACAAGCATCCAAGGACCGGTTTCGGGGTTTCACCCCTCTTCAGCCAGGATAGCTTGAGTCCAGTGACATGGAGAGCACGGGACCCACGTCTGGGCATACCCGTCCCACTCGGGGGTGACAAATGCAAAAACAACAATTGATGGACAGAATGCAGAACAATGTCATACATTCACCCCAGTACAGAGATCTGGGCCTAAATCCATCGTTTTTTGCTCACCATGCCATTCCAGTTTGAACCCAGCCATATGCAAATCAGTCTTGACCCTGTGCCCAATGGGAACAGTCCAGCCCGAACTGCCAGGCCAGGACCTCCCTGGACTGGAAACAAGCATCCTAGGACCGGTTTCGGGGTTTCACCCCTCTTCAGCCAGGATAGCTTGATTCCAGTGACATGGAGAGCACGGGACCCACGTCTGGGCATACCCGTCCCACTCGGGGTGACAAATGCAAAAACAGCAATTGATGGACAGAATGCAGAACAATGTCATACATTCACCCCAGTACAGAGATCTGGGCCTAAATCCATTGTTTTTTTGCTCACCATGCCATTTCAGTTTGAACCCAGCCATATGCAAATCAGTCTTGACCCTGTGCCCAATGGGAACAGTCCAGCCTGAACTGCCAGGCCAGGTCCTCCCTGGACTGGAAACAAGCATCCTAGGACCGGTTTCGGGGTTTCACCCCTCTTCAGCCAGGATAGCTTGATTCCTTTGGTATCGCTTTGTTCGCCCTAAGTTGGCAGGGTATGCCCAGACGTGGGTCCCTTGCTCACTTTGCCACTGGATTCAAGCTAGCCTAGCTGATGATGGCTGAATAGCCAGAAACCGGTCCCAGGATGCTTTGTTTCCGGGCCAGGGAAGACATGGCTTGGCAGTTCGGGCTGGACTGTTCCCATGAGGCACAGGGTCAGACTGATTTGCATATGGCCATGTCTGAACTGGGGTGGTGGAGTGAGCTAAAGAATGATGATGGATTAAACCCAGATCAGTTGACTGGGGGTGAGTGTTTGATTAGCTCAAGCGCTCCGTCCATCATCCCCTTTGGTATCGCTTTGTTCGCTCTAAGTTGGCAGGGTATGCCCAGACGTGGGTCCCTTGCTCACTTTGCCACTGGATTCAAGCTAGCCTGGCTGATGACGGCTGAATAGCCAGAAACCGGTCCCAGGATGCTTTGTTTCCGGTCCAGGGAAGACATGGCTTGGCAGTTCGGGCTGGACTGTTCCCATGAGGCACAGGGTCAGACTGATTTGCATATGGCCATGTCTGAACTGGGGTGGTGGAGTGAGCTAAAGAATGATGATGGATTAAACCCAGATCAGTTGACTGGGGGTGAGTGTTTGATTAGCTCAAGCGCACCGTCCATCATCTTTGGTATCGCTTTGTTCGCCCTAAGTTGGCAGGGTATGCCCAGACGTGGGTCCCTTGCTCACTTTGCCACTGGATTCAAGCTAGCCTGGCTGATGACGGCTGAATAGCCAGAAACCGGTCCCAGGATGCTTTGTTTCCGGTCCAGGGAAGACATGGCTTGACAGTTCGGGCTGGACTGTTCCCATGAGGCACAGGGTCAGACTGATTTGCATATGGCCATGTCTGAACTGGGGTGGTGGAGTGAGCTAAAGAATGATGATGGATTAAACCCAGATCAGTTGACTGGGGGTGAGTGTTTGATTAGCTCAGCGCACCGTCCATCATCTTTGGTATCGCTTTGTTCGCCCTAAGTTGGCAGGGTATGCCCAGACGTGGGTCCCTTGCTCACTTTGCCACTGGATTCAAGCTAGCCTGGCTGATGACGGCTGAATAGCCAGAAACCGGTCCCAGGATGCTTTGTTTCCGGTCCAGGGAAGACATGGCTTGGCAGTTTGGGCTGGACTGTTCCCATGAGGCACAGGGTCAGACTGATTTGCATATGGCCATGTCTGAACTGGGGTGGTGGAGTGAGCTAAAGAATGATGATGGATTAAACCCAGATCAGTTGACTGAGGGTGAGTGTTTGATTAGCTCAAGCGCTCCGTCCATCATCCCCTTTGGTATCGCTTTGTTCGCCCTAAGTTGGCAGGGTATGCCCAGACGTGGGTCCCTTGCTCACTTTGCCACTGGATTCAAGCTAGCCTAGCTGATGATGGCTGAATAGCCAGAAACCGGTCCCAGGATGCTTTGTTTCCGGGCCAGGGAAGACATGGCTTGGCAGTTCGGGCTGGACTGTTCCCATGAGGCACAGGGTCAGACTGATTTGCATATGGCCATGTCTGAACTGGGGTGGTGGAGTGAGCTAAAGAATGATGATGGATTAAACCCAGATCAGTTGACTGGGGGTGAGTGTTTGATTAGCTCAAGCGCTCCGTCCATGATCCCCTTTGGTATCGCTTTGTTCGCCCTAAGTTGGCAGGGTATGCCCAGACGTGGGTCCCTTGCTCACTTTGCCACTGGATTCAAGCTAGCCTGGCTGATGACGGCTGAATAGCCAGAAACCGGTCCCAGGATGCTTTGTTTCCGGTCCAGGGAAGACATGGCTTGGCAGTTCGGGCTGGACTGTTCCCATGAGGCACAGGGTCAGACTGATTTGCATATGGCCATGTCTGAACTGGGGTGGTGGAGTGAGCTAAAGAATGATGATGGATTAAACCCAGATCAGTTGACTGGGGGTGAGTGTTTGATTAGCTCAAGCGCACCGTCCATCATCTTTGGTATCGCTTTGTTCGCCCTAAGTTGGCAGGGTATGCCCAGACGTGGGTCCCTTGCTCACTTTGCCACTGGATTCAAGCTAGCCTGGCTGATGACGGCTGAATAGCCAGAAACCGGTCCCAGGATGCTTTGTTTCCGGTCCAGGGAAGACATGGCTTGACAGTTCGGGCTGGACTGTTCCCATGAGGCACAGGGTCAGACTGATTTGCATATGGCCATGTCTGAACTGGGGTGGTGGAGTGAGCTAAAGAATGATGATGGATTAAACCCAGATCAGTTGACTGGGGGTGAGTGTTTGATTAGCTCAAGCGCACCGTCCATCATCTTTGGTATCGCTTTGTTCGCCCCTAAGTTGGCAGGGTATGCCCAGACGTGGGTCCCTTGCTCACTTTGCCACTGGATTCAAGCTAGCCTGGCTGATGACGGCTGAATAGCCAGAAACCGGTCCCAGGATGCTTTGTTTCCGGTCCAGGGAAGACATGGCTTGGCAGTTTGGGCTGGACTGTTCCCATGAGGCACAGGGTCAGACTGATTTGCATATGGCCATGTCTGAACTGGGGTGGTGGAGTGAGCTAAAGAATGATGATGGATTAAACCCAGATCAGTTGACTGGGGGTGAGTGTTTGATTAGCTCAAGCGCTCCGTCCATCATCCCCTTTGGTATCGCTTTGTTCGCCCTAAGTTGGCAGGGTATGCCCAGACGTGGGTCCCTTGCTCACTTTGCCACTGGATTCAAGCTAGCCTAGCTGATGACGGCTGAATAGCCAGAAACCGGTCCCAGGATGCTTTGTTTCCGGTCCAGGGAAGACATGGCTTGGCAGTTCGGGCTGGACTGTTCCCATGAGGCACAGGGTCAGACTGATTTGCATATGGCCATGTCTGAACTGGGGTGGTGGAGTGAGCTAAAGAATGATGATGGATTAAACCCAGATCAGTTGACTGGGGGCGAGTGTTTGATTAGCTCAAGCGCTCCGTCCATCATCCCCTTTGGTATCGCTTTGTTCGCCCTAAGTTGGCAGGGTATGCCCAGACGTGGGTCCCTTGCTCACTTTGCCACTGGATTCAAGCTAGCCTGGCTGATGACGGCTGAATAGCCAGAAACCAGTCCCAGGATGCTTTGTTTCCGGTCCAGGGAAGACATGGCTTGGCAGTTCGGGCTGGACTGTTCCCATGAGGCACAGGGTCAGACTGATTTGCATATGGCCATGTCTGAACTGGGGTGGTGGGAGTGAGCTAAAGAATGATGATGGATTAAACCCAGATCAGTTGACTGGGGGTGAGTGTTTGATTAGCTCAAGCGCTCCGTCCATCATCCCCTTTGGTATCGCTTTGTTCGCCCTAAGTTTGCAGGGTATGCCCAGACGTGGGTCCCTTGCTCACTTTGCCACTGGATTCAAGCTAGCCTGGCTGATGACGGCTGAATAGCCAGAAACCGGTCCCAGGATGCTTTGTTTCCGGTCCAGGGAAGACATGGCTTGGCAGTTCGGGCTGGACTGTTCCCATGAGGCACAGGGTCGGACTGATTTGCATATGGCCATGTCTGAACTGGGGTGGTGGAGTGAGCTAAAGAATGATGATGGATTAAACCCAGATCAGTTGACTGGGGGTGAGTGTTTGATTAGCTCAAGCGCTCCGTCCATCATCCCCTTTGGTATCGCTCAATTAGAATGAAGGCAAGAGGCTCAGGTACAATGTTATCAATTTAAGGAATTTATTTTTTTGAGTAAATAATCAATGCGTATTTACATTATGTGCATCATCCACCGGACATAAGCCTTTGTGAATATTAGAAATAGTGAAGTAAGATAAACAGCTTTTTCAAATGGTATCAGTGCTCCTGTTTTTAAGGGTTAACCCGTATCTGATCTTGAACATTCATTTTACTGTAAAAATAACATTGCATGATAAGGGCTGCCGCAGTGGACAGACCCATCCCGAACTACTTCCTGCTCCACTTTTTTATTTCAACTAGTTTGAAGAAAATACACAGAGGGGCTCATTATGATGTCGGGCGGAAAGCCTCCGCCCGACACTGACTTGTAATCGGGACCTACTGACTTGTTGTCGGTGATTCCGACGGAGTCCCATTGTTCCCTATGGGAGCTCATGTTTCGCCCGACATCCGGCCTTAACTCAGGCTCCTATGAGGAAATGGGGTGTTTGCGGAAAACCTTGCACCCTGTTGCAGGCACCCGACGGTGCCTGCCACACAGTGCAGGATTTTACAGGGGGGGTCCCTTAGGTACCCCCTCGGTCATCAACCATAGGCCGGAGGTGTAGGGGGCCCTGCTAGGGGCCCCAAAAGTCACTTTCCGACAGCCTTTCCGTGTCGGACAGGCCGACGCAGAAAGGTTATTGGAAATCTACATTGTAATGCCGAGGGAGGAAACGCTGTCCATAGGGGTGTACGATGCGGTTCCGACCGTCACAAATACTCCGCGAGTCGTTCGGAACCGATTCGAAATTACTGTGCAGTTTACGTTCCGACCGTGAACATCATAATCGAGCGGTCGGAATGTAAACCGACAGAGTCGGTCGGAAGGGCTCTGACGCGGTCGAGGAGTTTCCGACTATCGGGAGGAGCCTTTCCGCCCGACATCGTAATGAGCCCCAGAGTGTACTGATAGCAGACCCACTAAACGTTTTACCTGATCCCCTGCATACAGGTAAAGGGTTCCTAGTACATCTGATTCCTCTTATTGGAAACTTGATTCGTGCCTGAATGGCTGGACCTCTGTTATTGTGTGACATGCTGGACATTGATGGGCAGTTTGGATACAACTAACTGGACAGTTTTGTGTATAAAATCAGGAGCTGCCTAGAGGCAGGCTTAGCATTTTCTGAGTTTGGATCTTCGTTTACTCTTGTTACTGGAACGTATCCAGAGTGTGGAACTGATGTGCTACCCACTTCCTCATTGTTAGGTCTGAAGCTCTGCTTGCCTGCCTTGTTGTTACTGATGACCACTGTACTCCTCACTATGAGACAGAGGCTGGCTGCTGAAGATTTGAACTCCACAATTGCAAGTGTTTGGGAACATTCATGGAGCACCTGCACCTACTCACAAAGAGACTGAGGAGCGCAGGCCAAGAAGCCAGCTGCTGTAAATGCAAGTAAGACAGTGGTGACCCGGCCTGGCAGGCAAACTGCTCTCTGCACCAACTTTAGTTTTTTTTCCCCCTTTTGTTGCACCCCTTCAGTCTGTCATGTAGGGCAATCCAGAACCTGGTTGCTTAGCCCACTAAACAGAGTCAGAGGACTTTGTAGTACACTGTGAGCCCGTTGCCCACAGGCAGTTGCACCTGTGTGTCTCAAGACACCTTCAAGTTTGGCATACCTTTATTGTGCACCGCGTACTTGCACAAACTCCAAGAAAGTGTCCCATTTCTTGGCAGTTACCCATTACACTGTGGTTCCATCTTGCTTTTGCTATGCATCAAGTTATTTAGGTGTGCACAAAGCTTTACAATAGTGCTCCTAGGTTAATTACAATAGTTCAAAGTAACATGTTTGGTGAGGAGAATGTAGATCCTTCATTTTGGTAACAGATGCTTTTTTCACTTTGCAAGCATTACGCACAGCTGTCCTTGACCTAGTGCTTTGCAAATCCTGGGCAATATCTAGGAAGACTTTTTTCGTTCTCAAAATATATGATTCACAGAATCAGGCCGTATGTGACTGCAAAAAGCCTTTTTGGTATGTTTGAACTCCAAACTGTGATTCAGCAACACGCTACCGGATTGCAATTTGGGTTTGCGACTACATACCGAATCGGTATTTGGAAGAGGAATGTTTAGCATCCCTTCCAAATACTGATTTATAGTGGGATATATTTATGTTTTGCTACCGAAATATGATTGCAAAACATTAAGGTTTTACCTCCTACTGAAAGGTAGTGGTAAGGCATTCGCAAACGAGGAGGCCCTGGTTGATCCCTTCCCCTTTGTGAATGTTGAGAAAAAATGTTAAACTTTTTTTTTTTTAACACATCCCATTTCCTTTCAGGAAAACAGGCTACATAAAAAAAAGGATTGCTTTCTATAAAAACAATCACAGACGTGGGTCTGCTGAATCCAGAAGGCCGCAATCCCTGCGATGGCAACAAATAGTAGTGGATCGCAATTTGTGATCTACCTCATTAACATTCATGAGGTAGGTCGAATTGCAAGCCTGTGTGATTCTGTGTTTTGCAAACCGACCTATTAGCACATAGGTCGGTTCACACAATTAGAATGAATTCTGTAAAAGTCGGTACGCAATTTGCGACTGTGGAATCCATTTTGATTCAGGTTTTCTTTTGTGAATCTCAATAGGAGGAAGCCTGCAGAACATGCACAGGCCTGGTGGCCTATAACTGAACTTGAACTGTCTGTAATACGGCTGTAAACGTAAGTCATTGAGAAATGATGTCACATGTGTAAGTGACAAACTGTTGCTGTGCTTCATTTGCTGATTTCCTAAATCAGTGCCCATGCATTAAATGTTTTATTCTGATTAATGATTGGATAAATGTTTGGAAACCCCCTCTTGTTTCGTTGAGTAACTGGCTCTCATTGGCAGTGTACCATTGTGCAATATCTATTGTAATCTATAAACCCCATGTTAACGCCTGTATTTTGAACAAGTCTACCTTGGTGCTTAGCTCCTCACAGCTGACGAAGATAAATTTACACTTTGAATCTCACTGCTCTGTGTCTTTATTCATTTAAGGCTGCCGCACAACTACTTTTTACCTACTGCATTCTTAGTACAGCTGGCCCATTGTGTTTCAGTATTCCAACTTGATTTCATTGCTTCTCTGCAGTTTCCTTAATGGGTGCAGTCCACGTTCCCTAACACTAGGGGGCATATTACCAAGGGCAGTATCGCCACTTTAGCGGCACTTTTTGCCGATAAAGCGGCGATATTTTTATCACCCTATTAGCAAGCTTTCGCTAACAGCTGTTAGCGACAGCTTAATGGCGATAGCGGCTGTTTTGTTGCCGATTTGCATGTCAGCGATAATTACCGCTAATGACATGCAAAGTAGGCGTTCCCAACTAAAAGCAACTGCAAGCGATAAAAAAACTCGCGCTAACCGCGATTATCGCTGGAATTTAACACCTGATAAAAACTTGACTTAACCATCTTGTCAATGGGAGGTGGATTGTAAGGTTAAGTCCTCACCTGCCTATTAGCAAGCTTTTCATTAGCGAAGTGAATTTATCGCTGGATTTCTCGCGCTATTGCTGGGCTTCGCCGCTATCGCTGGATTTTTTATCGCCTTGGAGATAAGCGTTGATAATAACGCGTTATCTCCGCGATGAAATCCAGCGATAGCCGACAATAAAAAAAACAGCGCTAAGCGCGCTTTGCAATAATTATCGCAAATCCTTGGTAATATGCCCCTAGGAATTCAGGAACATTCTCTTGCATTTCACCAGAGGCCCCTGGTTTTCGACTATGTTATGTGAACATGCGCTTTAATTGCTGCACAATAAAGCACATCAAAGTAATGTTCTCATTGAGGTTTTACTAATTTGTTGTTCCATTACTGCATTATATTTGGCATCATATTTTGTATTATGTTCTGTATGTTTTGTATTTTTCCTGCTTATACTATAAAAATATATTTAAGGTAGCTGATATTATTAAAAATGTTGTGTACGCCCAACCCTTGGCTGGATAGTTACACTGCATTGTGACTATGATACCTGTGTTGCACCCTTACTTGAATTAAGGTTTTGATTGCTACCTATGATTGCCCAGAATGTTAAGGCTTAATGGAGACTCACTATCTGTAGCTGTGCCTCAATTATGAAATCTTCATAAATGTATTATTATTTATTGCATTTAATAAATAATGATACCCTGGAGAACTATTTTTATCAGATGCAGTAAATTACAGCGGTTACAAGTTTCACCTTTCAATGGGGCATAATATCTCCATTCTGGTGCTTACCACACCAAATTATTTGCCAGGTCTTTTTCACTCATTAAATTTTGTCGGGCTTGATCAGTCAAAATTCATTGGGTGAAAAATCGATTGTCTGATTTTTCCAGCATGCTCATCAATCTGACTCCTGTGCAAACAGTTGTTTTCACATATTTCAGAATTTTACAAGACACTCACAAGTGAGCCCTTGGTCTCGTAAGCACTGGTAACCAGCAGTCCTTAGCTTTCCCAAATGTAGACAGCTCAGTGTTCTCTCTTTCGCCACAAGACCTGGCCTGACACCTTGCCTTACTTAGGGTATAAACAGGTAAAGAAATCTCTGATAACTGGAAAATGGAGTGGGCCACCCACAAGGGGTGCCTTGTCTTGTGATTATTATTTGTCCTTTTAATTGAACTCCTGGCTTTCACTTTTAAGGCCTGATTATGATGTCGGGTGAACCGCCACTGACAGGCCGTCGGTGTCAATCCGCCAGACATCTAGTGCTGCGGTTCAACTACCGGATTATGATACCGGCGTTCGGAGCGTAGTGGGGGGGGGAAAGACCACCACCTCCAACAGGCTCAAGGAGCCCGTCAGGGCAGTGGTCGGAGCCTAATCCCTACAATGGATGTGGTGCCTGCTGAGGCACCGCTGTAGGGATTGGATGTCAGTTTCCGACAGCCTTTTCATGGTGGTCCAACTGCCTTGAAAAGGCTGTTGGAAATGGACTTTGGGGGCCCCTAGCAAGACCCCTGTTCCCCGTAGGCCTCCGTGAAGTGGCCAGGGGGGCACAGGTGGTGCCCCCCAAACATCCATGCACTGTGTGCCAGGCACCACATGGCACACGATGCATGGATGTTTAAAAACATCCCGTTTCCCATTGAGGCTTGTGCTGCAGCCTTTTACCGGGCTGCAGCACAAGCCGCAATAGAAAAAGGGATGTTTTCGACTGCCTTCACGGTGGTCGCATCCTAATCAGCCGGGTGGGGATTTCAACTACATGTTGGGCGGTCCCACTCCCGCTGCGATGGCGGCCGGACACTCTGACTGCCACCGTAATAAAACCCTTAGTAGCGCATTGTATGATTTCAATGTCAAAGTTGTAAATGCAAACCATGTAGTCACAGTATATCTAGAGGACCTGTTGACTTCTCTCCTGGACCCGACTAACTCAGTCGTGATTATGCTAGTAGAAGCGTGCTATTGTGTGTGGTATTGTGGTTAAGGGCAAACTGTAATAAACCTCCCAATGGAGGTGCGGGTGGGGAGGCCGAAGGATGAACTGTCCTGTTTGGCTCATCAGTGAGAAGATGAATTACACGTCATTCAATATCATTGAACGATATAATTAATTTATCATTCACATATCTTTTCACATGTCACATATCTATGGCTATGAATCTGCTAAATGTAAAATATATAATATAATAGAGGGGACCATTGGATGTCCTTGGAATTGTGCTTTTGTATATGTAGGACTCTAAATATGATAAGATTTACTTTTTCAAGTATGCCACAGTGTATTTATATTCTGAGCATATTATTATCAATATTTTGGTGTTATGTGAAAAAGTGAAGCTGAAACTAGTATGATTCCATATTTATTCAACTAATATGTGTGCATTCACTTTTGGATTCCCGTCAGGTTTTAGCAGTATTAGCAGCCCTATTTAATAGAATGATGTATTCACATGAAAACATTATTGTACAAAGATGTACATCTGTGCATTTATGTAAGAAAATGCAATTACATTTTTAACTCCCCAGGTTGTCAATCTACCTAGACATTGACTTTCAATCACAATTGACAGCAATGAGGGTCGCTCAAAAGAAGGCCTCCTTTCTATATTTTTCCATTTCCAAAAATGAAACAGTAATGGGATACATTGTTTCTGTCTGTATTTAAATAAAAACTGAAATCGAGAACGTGATTGCTTACTAAAATTTGTGTCCCAGATGGGTTGGTGGTGAGGTCAAGTATATATATCATATCTCAGATCCCTCTAAAAATAATTTTCATTAGTTATAAAAAAATGGAATTTAACAGACATATTTTGATGTCTCTCTTTATTAATTACATACAAAGAACGGAGGGTGATGTACATTCCCCGGTAAACACAATTGTCTATCCAAAAACCCCAGTGGTGCTGCAAACAGGTTTATTTTGTCTAATTCATATGTGAACAATAGGACATATCCTCTCTGTACATGTCCTACATTATTTCAAAGTAAAATGTTTCAAAGACAAAAGTGACAATAAAGACAACTGGCCTGATTACAATGTCGGCCGGAAAGCCTCCAACCGCTTGTCAGAGGCTTTCCGACCGACATTGTAGGGTTAAACTCTGACCAGCGTAGTACAATAGTGGCAGTCGGAGTTTAAACCAGCCGGGGAATCCGACTCGGTTACAATGGGTTCAAGGAGCGCGTCGGCCGTTCAGAATGGCCTCATAATCCCTTAAGGACGGCGTTTCTGCTGTTGGGATTATGATGTCTGTTTCCGATAGCCTTTCCATGTCGGCCTTTCCGACATTGAAAAGGCTGTTGGAAAGCAACTTTGGGGGCCCCTAGCAGGACCCCTTCCCCCCCCGGCCCTCCGTATGGGGCCCTGGGGCAAAATTTTCACAAACTCCCATTTCTCAATGAGAGCTTGTTCTGCGGGCGGTTTCCGCCCGCCGCACAAGCTCCCTTATAGAAATGGGAGTTTGCGATTGCACCATGTACGGTCACATCGTAGTCAGGTGTGCGGAACCGCAGAACTATGGTCGGGCGGTTCCCACACCGAAACGGTGTCGGTTGGAGGCAACTCCGACCGACATCGAAATCAGGCCCTACGTGTTTCAACCCTGTAACTACAAATTAGATTCCAACAAGTGCTACATCATTTGAAGGTTTTTAGAACAAACTTTATTTTAGCTCGAATTGATAAACATTCATTACAATTGATATGGTATGGATTTGGGCAAAGGCTTGAAGATGTTGGTATTACTTCCCCAGGTGTTGATGCAAAGGTGCATTTTATGGAGGGGGTTACTGAGAAAGACAAACGGGTATGAATAAGTTGTAGGCGGAGTTTGCTTCCATGTCTGTCATGGCAGAACCTTTCTCATGTTTGTGTTGAGTGTGAAAAGCCTTTATTGCATACATTAATAGCCTGTTAGTCAAAAAGAGTACAGAGAAGGAGATTTTTCTGCAAGGGTAATGGAAACAAGCTTACCGATTGAAGTTAAGTTGCATACCCTGTTGAAATGATTTTTAGAACTAATCACATGACTAAATCCTCACCAAGAAATACAAGTAGGTGCATAGCTGAGATCATGAGAGAGGTGGTCAATTGCATTGATGAGTAAAAACAAAGTGAACAGGTTTGACTGAGCAGTTCTTTTGCAAATTTTACATCCTTGGTGCCAAGGCACTTCTCAACTTATATCAAAGATGACCACATCCGTTGACCAGAGTTAGCATGAGCAGAACACATGGAGGTCATCAATTACTTTTGTCACATATAAGTATTTTTAATTTCACAAGCCCACCCTTGTGCTCTGCTTTACGGTCAAGGCTGGTAGATGTAATATGTTGGACAGTCAAAAGCTTCTGCATGTTAGGTAAGCATTGATTAGGGCTGGCTAAGAGTCTCCTGTGAGGGCTAGTAGATGGTGAATTATGGTGGGCTGAAGTCATCTAAGGGTGTCTGTGGGATGTTTTACTGAAATATTGAGTTAACAATATCGCATTACCATATATCAGTGCACTTATACTGTGATAACCAAAATATTGTCATTTTAAGTATCATAGGTAAGAATATACATTTTTCGTTAAAAATATAGTCGGATAGAATATTGATGTATGGATGTATTTTTTCTATATTTTTGTTATATTGTCTAATTTATAATATATAAATTTTTATAATAGAACATTCCTATTTTTCTAAAGGTTTTTTGTGTATCATATTTATTCATTGGTTTTTTAGTATGTGAATGTGGTATTTTTTTAAGTACTGATATTTTTGCAGTGGTTATAGAGAATAAGGTTGGAGAGTGTTTTATAATATAGTTTGTGACTTACTTTAAAATTTTTATATACGTAATTTGTTTAGGTTGAATATATTTTTTATTTGCAGTTTTGATTTGTTTTTATCATTTTCCAAAAGAAAATGCATTACTTAATTTGTGTTTATTTGTATAAATATTATTTTTATATTATTTTGTATAGTTATGTAAATTTAATTTGGTGTATTTTTGAACTTCATTAAAAAGTATTTTTTTATTTGCTTTTATAGATATTTAATAATTATTTTTAAATGTTTAAAAATTCTCATATTTGTTGATATATTGTATGTTTTGCAATCAATTCAGTTTAATTCCAATGTTGAAGTTATTTTTAGTTTTGAATAATTGAGATACTATGTATATATTAACAAATATTTAATTAGAAAATTACTAGAATGTATTAATCATTTGTTTTCAAATTATTACTATGTAATTAAACATATAAACGTTCTGTGTTCAATTTTAATATTTACTTGGGTATTTAGAGAAATATACTGTGTCCTTTTTATTGTTTTTAAAGAAATACGTTGCCATTTATTATGTTTTTTAATATCATTATTCAAGTATGTGTTCAATTTAGCTTAAATTGAAGTGGGAACAGTGAATGTACCCTCCTCAAAGTTCAACCCTTTCACCAATGTAGCTTACACTGGAGCAGAAAAAGTAAATCTACCCCCTCAGAGTCCTTATTAACCTCCAATGTGGTTTAGATTTGAATGGGAATAGTAAAATTGTAAGACATGAGGGTGGTAACATAAGTTTTATTTTTACAGTAGAAGCACTTTTTTTACATAGAGTATAACATTTTAAAAATGTTTTCACTTGTTTTATTTTGTATGTGATTTTTCAAATTTTTTACAGTTGTTCCATGCATTTATTATCATATACAAAATATTTCACATGTTTTGTACATTGTTATGACATATTCATATTTTTCACGTTTCAGCAATATTTTGGACATATGTATTTTCATTTCTAACATATTGTACAATTTTGTTATATTTTTTATTCAGTGTCATTTGTAAACAGATGGCATTTTGAGCAAATACATGGTTTAAATATTTTTACAAATGTATGCTAATTTAATATAAGTACTACAATTTAATGATTTATTTTGTCAAGTCCTTTTTAATGCATTTTCATTTTTTTTTTTGCACATTTTTGTAAATATTAAACACTTTTGTACATTGTTTCAACTGTTTTACTCTATAAAAAATGCATATAAACATTTTTTTATGATTTTGTATTCTTTTCAATGGAGTATGTCTTTTTAAAGTTCATTTAGCTGTCCTTTGTTAGTCTAGTAACCACATTTTGGGGTGTTTGAGTGTCTGTGTGGTCACAGTCCTCCCTTTCAGCTCTCTGGTAAGGTTAGTGTAATCTTAAATTACTTTTTTGTAGTTCAGTAATTGGAGATACGTGTTGTATGTATTGTAATGTGATTTGTTTTGGAAATGTATTACATATATATGTTTTTAGACTTATTGGTGTTTGATTTGGTATGTTTACTGGGTTATTTGTGTTGTGTGGGTGGGTATGTTGTATTTTTACAGGTATTTCTTTAGACTCCTGGAATTGTCCCTCTTTTTGGCTAATTTGTTTTTAAAGGTAATTAGATTGCTTATATATTAACCAATATTATTTCTTGGTTTTTCTGGAGTGTTTTGTATATATATATATTTTTGGGGATTTGGATGGTTCCCAAGGATTACTATTTTTTGCACTAGATATTTTATTTTGTTTTTAGAATGTTTGCATCTATGGATTATTTTGTATCCATTTCGCAGAAATACTAATTCTGTGATTGACTTCCAGATCATGGACTTCAGCTACAAAAATCTAAGTTATATTTTATTTTGATTTTTATGGGTGGTAAACGTTTATGTGTTTTAAAGTTCTTTCTGTTATTACTTCTATAATGTGTTATGCATTGTATTTATTTTTGGTACTCTGTATCAGGTGTTGTGATTTGAAAAGCTGTTATTTGTTTGCTTTACTGTTGCTTAATTTGTTTATTACTTTTTATTATAGTAAGTTTTACTTTTCAGGATTCTAGTTACACCATAACATGTTTTTGACTGATCAGTAAAAAATATTTTAATATTATTTATACATAAATTATTTATGTATAGGTTTGCTATTTAGAAGTTTACTTTGTATTATGATTGTACATTTGGATTTTTTAGAGTAGTGTATGGTAGGCATTGATTGTTTGCAAATAATTGGACTTTGCATTATAGTATTTCATACATTTCTTCGGTTTGTTTTAATATTTAATATTTTACTTGGGTTATGCATTGTTCTATTCTGAGTTGTTTGTAGATTTGAATTGGAAGTGTAGGGTGGTGTTGGCCTAATGTCCCTTGCAAGGAGTTGTACCACCCCACCACACACTATTTTATTTGTTTTTGCTTGTTTTTGCTTGTTGTGCCATGGTGCTGTCAGATATGTTCAACCATAGTATGTGATACTTGGGTTGGCGTCTGTGACTGGAACAATGAAGTCTGCCTACTCATGTTATCTTCAAAATAGTCCATTAGGGAACTTAGGGGGTCATTAGGATAGCGAACAGACTTTCATACATCCGCCATCCAATCGTATTTGGGACCGCCCGCCTACAAGGCGGCAGTCCCTCAGGGCAAATTAGGATGCGATGTCGCATTGCCCATGTTTTGAAAACAGACATCCGCACATATCCCTGCACTACATGGCAGGCACCATGCGGGATATGTGTGCCCCCCCCAGGGCCTATGTCCCTGGCCCAGGAGGTTAGGGGGGCCCGCTAGGGGCCCACAACGCCGCTTCTGCCTGCCATTTTGCTGTGGTTTGACCGCCGCAGAACAACCAGCAGAAAGGGATATTGTAATCTCTATGGCGGTGCCTGACAGGCACCACCGCCATTCTGGGACTACAGGGAGATCCGACAGGCGGTCAGATGAAGCCTGCCTGTCAGGACCGTAGCGGTTGGTGTTTCCGACCGCCACCCGTCCAGAAGCCATTGTAAAATGGCGGACGGAGATCCTTGTTACGATGGGCGAGGGACCGCCACCAACAGCCTGCGGCCTTCTTCTCATTAGTGCTAGGGTGATTCTATCAGGAGGTTGAAATGTTTTGCTACTTCAGCTACTGGGACATATGCTAGGGGAATTCTTTTTCTAATTTTATGGGCAAATTCAGCGTTTGTGCTGATTTTTGGAGAGTGTCTCCATATACTTTGGCTAGAATGGTAATAACACCCCAGGGTAGCTGTATGTGGGTATATCTTTAAAATGGATTATTTTTGGGGATAGTTGTTGTTAGTTTTGGATTTTATTTCAGTTAGAAGTTTGTGATATGTTGCAATTGATTGTTTGGTAAAAGTACATAAACTCATGGCATGTTTGCGTTGTGGAATTTAATGTGTACTGTGTAGATTTGTTATGATATCCTTTAAAAAGTTCCTGTAGTCTCTTGTGGCCCGTGCTAGCTTCTCTGAGGTCTGTAATACATTTCTCTCTTCGTTTTCTGTAGTGTTTGGGGGTGATTAAGCTCTTTTGTGTTCTCATTAATTTTGTTTTTTGTCGTAGGTTTCCCATAGCATTCATTAGAATAATATTTTGTATATTTCCAGTGCGTTTTCTCACTGCCTGTTCATTTGTCACCTTAAGTATACCCATGTGTGTCAATAATAATTTTCCTGTTTGAGATTTGATATATGTGGCTCTTTTCAGTGTTTTGCCTCTGGGTTTTACAATAATACAATAATTATTTAATTTAAATAATATTATTTTGAAAGTAGCATTATTATTTAAACATCCATTATCTTTATTATTCATTCAAACTCATGGGTAATGTAGTTGTGTGTTGTAGAAATGTTTGTTGAGGTTTTCATTTTTGTTTGAAGATTATGGTCCGGGTGCTTGATTTTTTCTGTTCAAAAATTACATTTGTTAGTGTTAGATTTTTAAAAATATTTATACATTTCTTGGGTTTTATTTTACTTTAGTTTTATTTTTAAACTATGGAGGTATTTGTTTTATTTTTAACTAAGTTACATTTTTCAGTTATGTTTGATAAGTTTGGCGTTTTTGAATGATAATCTTATTTTATTAAATTTTGGTTTTGGGCTGTTGTTTACTATATTAAAGAAATATGTATAGAAATCTTTATATTAAATATTTTGCTTAAGTTAAAGTTTTGAGTGTTGATGTTATTTAGCTATTAATAATTTAATAATTACACTTAGGGCCTAATTACCATGTGGCCGGAAACGGCTCCGACCATCTGTCGGAGCCGTTCCGACTACATCGTAATATGCCAGTCGGATCCCTTTCCGACAGACCCATTACGATGCAGTCGGTCAGAAAGGAATGCGAACGGTCATTCCTACTGGCTTCTGACGGGCTCACCCGTCCGCCAGTCGGAATGCGGGCAGTAATCCCAAAGGCGGTTCTTTCTGCGCCGAGGGATTACGAAGTCAGGTTTACACAGCCTTTCTGTGCCGGCCTTTCCGACACAGAAAGGCTGTCGGACACTCGACTTTGAGGGCCCCCAGCAGGGCCCCCTTTGGTGCGTGGCCTTTGGTTGGAGGCTGAGGGGGCATCTACGGTGCCCTCTGTTGATCCCTGCACCTTGAGGTGCCTGCCATGGGGTGCAGCGATGAACTGCACCTCACATTTTACAATGGGAGCATGCATTCCGCCCGGAATGGATGCTCCCATTGTAAAGAATAGGAGTGCGACTGAACAGTGTTTGGTTGTATCCTAATTAGTCGGTCGGGACTGCCGACCGGGTGTCGGTCAGTCCCTTGGCCGAGACGATGTCGGGTAAAGGAAACTCCACCCGACATCGTAATGAGGCCCTTACTTTTAAAGTTTGATTTCATTTTCTTGGAGGAGGTTTTTTTGTTTGTCCTCTATCTAATCCAGCGGAGTGTCATTTTTTTGCTATAATTTATTGCACATTTTTGTGTTCTTTTTATAGTTAATATTAATTAACAAAGTGTTTGCATTGATTAGTTTGTTATAAGTTTAAATGTATTGGTTGTTTTCTTTGGTGTTTGATTTTCTTAATGTTTAGTTCTTGGACTCTAGTTTTTTTTGTGTTAATGTTTTAATGTGTCTAGTTTTATGTGCTCATGGGCTTGCAGGCCTAACGGTCCACCACTGTGTAGTTATAGGTAGGTCAGAATTTTCATAGTAAGAGGTTGGGAAAAAGGCCTAAGGCTTTATGCAGAGGGTGGTTGGCACCCCACTGCTGGGGTGGTCGCAGGGCTTGGCCAGAGACTAGACTCTACTTCCAGCCCCTTTCTGCACATGGCCGAACATAGTTCACAGAGGGGTGTTGACTGCTGGGCCTGGCCAGAGGATCGGCCCCCCTGTGTCCATCTCCAATCTGGCACCACAAAAATCCTGCTGGAGCCCAATATCTGGCCAAGCCCAGTGTTCATTCCCCCATGGACATCTAATCCCCACTGTGCACGTCCTTTGTCCGTGCTCGGTATTGGGTGGGATGCGGGGCCTGGCATGCAGCTGGGCACTTGCGCCAACCCCCTGTGGGCATCTAACGCTCTGCTTTGCACAGCCTTCAGCCATGTGGAGTGAATGATTGACTGCAGAGCCTTTCCACTGGCTAGGCTCTGTGCCCAATTTCCCACAGGCATCCGACAACCAGGGAGCTGGCAACAAACCCCTGCTGCGTACAGCTAAGACCTTTTGGTTTAACTAAAATGATGTGCATATTACAAATACTTATTGGAGCTTTCAGCCAACCCTCTTCATCCATTGGTCTGTTACTGTGTCTTTTTATTCTGCCTACAGCTTACAGCATGAAGTAGAGTCGCCCACTTCAGCTATTGCCTAATTTCACTGTGATGCCATTCTCCCCTTTCACAAGGAGCACACCATAGTTTCCTTCAGTGCAAGGGACTAGACTAGCAATGAGTGATTATTGAGACTAAAACCTCATTTTATTTTTAGCCATTTTATTTATATTGGCAAGGACTCTGCAGTTCCCACAAGACTAAAGGTTTAGAAAAACCTTATCAAACAAGCATTGATAAAGCCAAAGACAAATTTGGGCATTTACTGGTAACAAAATCCAGACCTATTGGCTTTGCTAACACTTGATTTACTTTGTGTCCTTTCGCACAGATTCAATTATAATGCACAAACTAATGGTTCAAATATCACTATAATTTAACCATTCAAAAAAATTACTGTAACCAAAATTCTCAAAAACTACAGAACAGATTCACATGCAATAACACTGCAGCCAGGCGCTGCAGACAACCTGCCATGATCAGCCGTCCCCCATGGTTGAGCGATACCCCAGGCCCCTCTTTTTTTTGTGTCTCTGGATGCAGTTTCCCCATGAATTTGCATGGGAGCAGCGCTGGGCGTCGCACTGGTTCTGCGGTTCCACAGAATCATGAAAAAAATGTATTTTTAATTTGTCCCAAAGGAGGGGGGGGTCCATGTGGGACCACCACACAATGTCCATGAAGTATGGGTCCCCTTACCCTGCCCCCTGCTAAGTGTTTTTTCTCTTTTTCCTAGGACAAGGGGACCGAGTCCCCGAGTCCTAAAATGCTGGCCACAACTTTTTCATGAGGTTGCGGTCAGCCAATCAGATAGCATAGTTTGAGCTCGCGGATCCAGGATTCATCGTGGATCCTCCCCGAAGGAACAGCGGTATGAATTATGCATACATTTTTCAAAAACTACTGATCGGATTTACACCAAATCACAAAAAGCATTTTTACTGAATTGCTGTTTAATTTTCCTATGGAAAATTGCATGGAGAAAACACATTTTGCTACCACCCTAATTTCACGGCCCCCACCTTGAAGGATCACCCCAAAACTTTCCAGGTAGGAGCTGAGGTGTCTGACACTTTTTATTGGAATTGTTTGTGTGAAGATTCTTCACGCGTGTTCAAAGTTATTCCTATGGAAACGTGATCCCACCTATTACTTCCCAGTGGCCAGCGGGTGGTATAATAAATAAAAATAAAGGAGGAAACCATGCTGTACTCAGCCAAAAGCAGTGCACAGTAGGGTTAGGCCACCGGTGACCTTTGTCCATGCATAGTGTTAGTTTGACACTTAAGATTGGGTTGGGTGGAGGGCTTGGCTGCAAACCAAGACCTGCAGCCAACCCCTGCTCAGAACACAACTGAATGCTGCGCGCAGTGGAGTTTGGACGTCTGTAGCGGGTTGGGTGTTGGACCTAGCTGCAGCCCAGGTCCTGTGGCTAATCCCTGCAGCACTCTTCAAAGGGTGTGCACAGCTCAGACTGGCCTTCCTCTTCAGGTTGAGTGCAGGACTTGGGCACATGCCTAGCCCTGTGTCTACCCCAGAAGCGAATAGCCAAAGGCCATGCTCGGTGCTGGTGGGAAATAAAGTGTATTGCAAACACACATTTACATTCACTAAAACACCGCTAAAACGGTTACGGTTGTGCCTCAGAATTGCAAAACCACTGGAGTCACAGATAACGCACTCCCTAATTGACATCTACCGCCTTGCTCAAAACTCCCAATTACCAATGGCACAGGCAAAAGTCAGTCTAACAAGAGTACATCATGGCGGGCAGAGTCCATGGGTCTGTAAAACAGGCTGTCTCTAACTCAGAACTAAAAAAGGGTGCTGGCTGGGCTCGCGATTTGCATTTTCCTTTCAGCACAGTTAGTAAAAGGTCGCAGTCTGTCATCATTAGGACTGGATGGTGCAGGGATTTTCTCAGTATAGAGCATGTCCCACCTATGAAAACATAGCGGGCCAGATGTACGACCCTTTTTTGCGGCCGCAAACGAGAGAACTACCCGTTTCCGACCGCAATAAAGGGCAATGGCATGTACAAATGCTAGTTTGCGAGTCACTGACTCGCAAAATAGCATTTGCGACTCCGCTATTAGGAAGGGGCGTCCCTTCCTAATAGCGAGTCACCATGCGATGTACAATTGTTGTGCGACCCCCTGGGGACCCCTTCCCCTTTGTGAGTATGTGAGAAAATATTTTTAAGAGCAGGCAGTGGTCCCAGGGACCACTGCCTGCCCTTAAAAAAATGAAACTGAAAAGTTTCATTTTTCTTTTTTAAATGCATCCCGTTTTCCTTTAAGGAAAACGGGCTGCTTTTAAAAAAAAAAAAGACTGCTTTATTTAAAAGCAGACCCAGACATGGTGGTCTTCTGACCCCAGCAGGTCACCATCCTAGCCATTCCTAATGGGGTCGCAAATTGCGACAGCCTCATTATTATTCATGAGGCATGCAATTTGCGACCCCATTAGGAATCGCTAACAGTGTCTGAGACACTGTTATACATCCAGATTTGCGAGTCGCAAATGCGAAGCAATGTCCGAGTTCCAAATTGGTGGGTCGTACATCTGGCCCAGCATTCTTAAGCCAAACAGAAAGCAGTGGCTACAGTATTAGAAAGAAGTCCCGTACCAACCATTGTCTGTTACTAGGCTGACCAAGGCATCACTGACTTACAAGGAGCCTCAAATCCATAGAATTCTTCCTTGCTGGCGTCCTCGGATTCTTTCTGCAGCTGCCCGAGACATTTTTTTGTATTAAACTCTGCGTTTGACTTTTCAGGAAAGCTCTGGCGGCTGTGTGCAAATCCCCCGGAGCCTCAATGCGCCCAGGGACATTTTAAAGACACTGCGAGATACGGGGGCAGCAGATGAGTGCGAGACCGAGAGGGATTATTAGCTATCGACAATATGATTTTTAAATCCTTTAACATGGCAGGAAGAGTTTTAAAAGGTCTGTGCAAAAGACAGAGGCACAGCGCCCTCTCCCTGTTCTTGCAGAGTCCGTGGTTATCCGAACAGAGAATTATCACCTGAGCAAAGACTACCAACCCGGCCTTCCATTGCCAGAACAGACCGGAACTGCCACATGATGATGCCCCAGTACTATCAGAGAACCTCCATCAACCCAAGCAAACTCATTCATTTATTTACCAAAGAGGACATGCATCCAAGGCATAAAGAAATCAGCCACATACAGTTGGGATCCTGGAACACTTGAATACAGTCAATCCCTGCAGGTGCCGCCCTAATCTTGCCATTTCTAAAATTGGACATTATAGCAATAACAGCATATCTTTTATTAATCCTTCGTTCTCGCTTCTCTGTTTGGTCATGGAACACCTTAGTGACTTGCACTATCCTTATTATATACTGCATGGGGTACTTTATCCCATATATATTTATCTATATCTATCTACCTCTCTCTCTCTGTATATCTAAATATACTCACTAAAAAAGCACAGGTTAAAGCTTCGTTATATTAAGGTGAAAATGTCATTTAAAACATAACATTTTATACTAAAAAAATACACTGAAGTGCTCCAGGGGCTGTATTACAATAAGTGTCTCTGGGGCACAACAGGCGTTTGTACCCGCTTTGCGCGCCCCCGGGGCACTTTGGTATTATAGAAGGGGGCGCAGACCCTTGTGCATCCCCTTCTATAATACCGATAGCGCTGGCGCACTTAAAGCGACAGCGCTATCAACAGAGGGTGTTCCCTCAATTGCATAGGGGCGTGCCATATGCAAATGAGGAAATTCCTTTGACTCTGCGCCCGCGCCATATTACAGACACAGGTGCAGAGTCAAAGAAGCCCTCAGAAGGCGCACTGACGGTGCGCCGTTTAAAAGGTGGCGCACTGTCAGTGCGCCCCCTGAGAGCAGCCCTCTGCAGGGGGTAAAAGGGGTCCCATGGACCCCCAGACTTACCGGGTGCCGCCTGCACTGTGAAAAAACGGAGCAGCTGCTCCGTGTTTTCACATGAATGTGCTGCCCCCAGGGCAGCGCGAGTTCACGGCTGCCCTGGGGGCAGCGCATACAATGTAATAGGGCGCATTATGATTGTTTGCACCCGGCGCACCTTTTAAAAGGTGCACCGGGCGTAAACAATGACAATGCATGATACGGCCCCAGGTATGTTTATCTGCAGTAACTATAACTCACACCCCGCCATGCACAGTGTTGTCTTCAATTTTGTTACTTCAGATGTCATCAGTGATGTTATTAATGATGTCACAGAACACATAATGAGGGTTGTAATATGTGAGGTCTTAAGCAGTGCATGAGGGCGCAAGTTATAGTTACTTCAGTTAACTATAACTGGTGAATTTCATTTTTTTTTTTAGTTTGAAATGTTATGTTTAAAGTAATATTTTCATCAAACTAGAACGTCATCTTTAACCTTTGGTTTTTTCAGTGAATTTTTGAGGTTCTTTTAGGCAAAGTAAGATATTATTATCAGACCTAACTATAACATCACTTTAACCTTTGTCTTTTTCATTGAATTTCTGAGTTTTTTTTAACATAAAGTCATAATCTAAAGAGATGTTGTTTTAAGTAAAGCAAATCTTCTGGCTTTGTCAAAGAGTCAGAACACCAAAATATAAAAAGCTGCCTACTGG
The DNA here is from genome assembly GCA_963921515.1 of Calotriton arnoldi. Classification (NCBI taxonomy): domain Eukaryota; kingdom Metazoa; phylum Chordata; class Amphibia; order Caudata; family Salamandridae; genus Calotriton; species Calotriton arnoldi. The sequence continues at coordinate 1,171,555 of CAWUFW010005039.1, forward strand.
CTTTGGCAAAGGGTCAGCACATCAACCTAATAAAGCAGACCTACTGGCTTTATCAAAAAGTCACCACAATAATTTATCAATAACCATATTCTAATGTATTCCTTATAAATAAACATATGGGAATGCATAATAATTATTTTCACAAGAATATATTTTAACTAAAGCATTTTTGTTCCAAACAACTCCAAATGGTTGTATGAGTCTTTTTTTAACACTTTTCAGACCACAAAATGCAGCCTTACAACCAAGCACAAGAGGTCCCTGCACTCCAGTTGAAGAACATACCGCTCCAGCTCGGAGTGCTTTAAAAATAATGGTAAGCTGGCCTGAGCTCATGCATTTTATAACCCAGGAGACTTACATTTAAAAACAAATTCCCTAGAGGGCTGCTGTGCTCTTTGCAGCCCTCCACAACACTTTTATAAATTGTAGGTGGTGCTCCTGCCCCTGCTTGGGGCACCACAGCAACAATATATATATATATTTTTAAAATGCCCATGCAGGGCATTATGTGGCGCAGTGGCACTCCCAGGAGGGAGCAGTTAATATTTTATGAGCGACTTTGCTGCTTCAATAGTGAAGCAGCGTCGTCGATTTTTTATATATACATAATTGGATGTCCAGGTCATACCTGAGGCCCCTAGAGTCAATTTATTTTTTAAATAGCAATGTAGAGAGCCCACTTCCACGCTGCCCAAGCTTTTTTTAACATTTTTGTTTTTTATTGTTAGTGGGTTCCCCGGTCCTACCTGGGGCATCAGCAACATGCACTATTTTTGAGGGCCACGAAGAGAGGCCCATGGCTCCCGCAGTCCCGTCAGCTCCCCTGTCAGCACCCATCCTATGTACCAGTGGGAGCCGGCTCTACTGATTTGCCTTGCAAGAGCAGCTTTTGTTTCTACTCCTGCCCACAGGAGCAAAGCTATGTTTCCTGCCCAGAAAAGTGCAGACAGGAAATTAGATATATATTCCCTGTTCACGCTCTCCCAGGCAGTAAACAAGACAGTGTCCTAGGGCTGGGGTCACCGTGACACTAGCTCTCTTCAGGTTTGGTGGAATAGTGTCCCTGGGCAGCTCTTACGGCTAGCGGAGGGGTGCCCCATGCCATTGGAGGGGTGCCCCATGGCCCTCCCCAAATAACTAATTGGATTCTGAGGGATGTGGTCCCCGGGGCCAAGAAATAGCTCACGGAGGGGACCGCACACTCCTCTCCCCATAATTTGAAAAATAACAATCACCTCAGGGCCCAGAGCATGGAGTTCCCACCCTCTCTTTACAAATATATGCACACTGACTCTCAGGCTCTGGCCCAACCAAGGGGGGTTCAAATAGAAAAGGGTACTACTGTGGAACTGCAGTATCATTAAAAAAATGCTTTTAGGCCTCAGCGGGGGTCCCTCTGGACCCCCCCATTTCAGGCCTAGGGCCAGGGTATCCTTACCCTGCCCCATTATGTCTTTTTAATTTTTTTTCAGGACATGAGGACTGAGTCCTGAGTCCTAAAATGACTGACAAGCATCTTTGTTGTTCCTACGGCAAACTGAATGGGGATAACGTGTTTTGGGATCCCCTTTTTCTCGTCCCCCACTTGAAGGATCATCCCAAATCTTTTGAGGAAGGAGCTAAGATGGACGAACCTTTGTTTTGAAAGTTTCATGAATATTCCTCAAACAGCACAACAGGTAGTAGCAAACCAAAAAATCAATATCCCATGGAAACTGAGGTCGAACTATAATTACACAGTTGCAACTGCCACTGTGTACTATGTTGTTATAGGGATTCTGCACACATACAGAGCTATGCACAGGATAATAGGACCTCGGAATATAGTGGTGAGCCAAACATAAACCTTAGCACCTAAAACCCCAACCCAACTAGCCTTAGCGTCCCATTAGCAACAATGTACCAATGATTAGATAACCCAGAACACGGTATCTCTCTCTCAGGACTCGCAGTAGCAAGAACACCCTTTCGTCACTCACTCATACCTGTCCACAACCGGCGTAAGAAGAGACACAGTATAGGTTAAAATGTTTATTTCAACATACGTGCTCTAAGATACAGTACACGTGACAGTACTATCAGCATAATGCATAAGAATAATATAATAAGCATAGTTACAACTCCATAGAATACTAACGGGGAAAGCATTTCATAAAGCAGTGGATAGAGGGCTGAATGACCTTACCACCCTCCCCGTGCTAGTAGCTTTTGTATTATAAAAATAGAAGACCTCTGGGCTTTGACAAGCGAACCCCCATACCTCAGTCTCTAGATGCAAGAACTACATCAGCAGACAATTACAGCTCTTCTCCCTGGAAAGGTTTTCTTCAAGTCCCTCTCAAGAGGGAAAAACGCAATAGTAATAGCCCACCAATTTCCCCATGGCAGCTGTACATAGTGTTATGTCTAGGTGCGAGGGACTGGCCATATCAGCAAGAACCAGGGATGTGTTTTTCGACCTTGTAACTGTTGTTCAGACTGAGCCCAAAGGGAACAGGAGAAAAGGTGAGAAACAGAAAATGCAGACAGTTGTAAAATAACTTGGCAGGAGCAGAGGGCGACAGAACAACGGCTAAGAGTTACGTGTGCAAAAGTCATCATGGCAGCCAGGCCTATGCCAACGTATCCAGGCAGGCCAGGAGGCCACACACCACAAGACACCCTCCCCTGGACAGTCCATCGGCCAAGACTAAGGACGAAGACAGAGTTCAAAACACCTGAGCAGAACAGAGGCGTCCATAGTGGAAGGAGTCCTAATGGAGGACAACGAACGGGGAAAGGTAGCAAAAAGACAGTCAGCGTGGCAGTTCACGGACAGTGAACGGCAAATCAATCCAAAAACGTGGAAGTGCAGAAAAATGCTATACCGTCCAAGAGGACATCATTGGAATCGTCAGAAAACGTAGACGCCATCCCGTCCAACAGGTCAAAGCTGCAGGAATGCTCCTCAGAGGACGGAGCATCCAAAAGCAATGCGGGACTGCTTGCGTGATATTCAATATAGCTTTGTTGTAGGAGATTCTGAGCAGCCGCCCAGATATCCCATTGTGCCAAAATCCCCAGTGCAGCCGCACGCGTCATGCAGCCTGCAACGGAACAGTCCCGTTCATGGGCCTCTAAGGGACCCATCAACCGAACAAAATCCGGAACAGACAACGACGTATTGGAGAGGCAATAATCCATGGCCCAGGTGAAAGGGCAGCAGATGCAAGACATCACAGGTTGCACGCAAGTGAAACACGCAAAGCGAAAAGAAAGGGTATAGGACACACTCAGTGTCGCCAACGGCAGAACTCCGAAACCAGATAGAATGCGCTCACGGAGCAGCAGTAGGCGTCCGGGGTCGAGAAGGGCCCATCGGGGATTAGCCATTGCGAAGGAAGCAGATCAACAGCAGTACACCAGACGCCAAAGCAAGGATTAATGGAAAGCCACCAAAGACGCTGGAAAAAATAGAATGAATAAACGCCGGTATCACACCAAAAATAGTTTGGAAAGAGGACACTAGGCCGGACCCCACCACCTTAAAAAAATGCACTAGACCTACAGTGTTAGATGCATTAAAAATACGGTGAATCAATTCACCGAAATGTTGTGGGAGGTTAGTGTTCAAAAGGGCCTGTATTTCACTGTGGGTACTTGCCACCTGGAGAACAAATGTCTGCCGGGCGGAAGTGTGCATAACCTCCTCGTTCTATAAAAGCGCCTTTATTCTGCTCAGTTTATTGAAATCCGCCTCCATAGTAGGAATGGAGGGCCAAATAGAATTATCTACGATGTCGTGAGGGGGAGGAAAAAGCACATTCTTGCAGCAGACAACCCTGTGCGAAACAGTAACAATATAGGGGATGCCGGCCTGCATGCCACAGCAGTTGTCGTTATTTAAAAGCAAATAGCTACCATTCGTAAGCAAAGTAAAGGTAGGAGAAATAGCAGGAGCAGGAATGCCCCTTAACACACAAGCAAGATTTGGAGCAGAAACATTACAAGCTCCGTGCAATTTAATATGTTTACAAACAAGGGAATGTCCCACTGTTGAATCGCATGACTCCCCCGTGAGAAACACTTCCTTGTCATCTCTAAGGCATTTATACATGAAAGGGAGGGACCAAAGTTCATGCAGGAAGGCACTACCCAAAGGCTGGAAACGGCCCACAGGATAATGTTTCATGCATGAACTAAATTCAAACAAGGAAAAAGGCAATGCGATAACCCCATGAACTAGCCACACAGCAGAATCTATTTCCGCTACAGAGAATGGTAAGGGTTCCACTTTCTCGATATGTAACAGAGTGTAAACTGCATCTTTCATGGACATGAACTGCTGTTTGTCAGTTAAATTAAAAGGCAGAAATAAGGCAGTAGTGTTCAATAAGTGCCAAGGAACCTTACCCAACTTAAGTGTTTGCAAAGTCCACGCAAATTGCATAACTGAACGTAATTGATTCTGACCATGATACAACACAGAAACATCATCTTGTACGATATCAACAACAGAGGACACAATATTCTCCAACGTGTAAATGCGGGAAGACAGGGTATTAATACTATTGTCTACAACAGCAAGCACCTTTTCCAAATTTGCTTGGTCTATTTCCCGTAAACGGGAAGCAGCCTCCATTTGCGATAGCTTCCAGAGTTCATTATAAGCTTCATAAATGAACCTCTTCGGTCTTGGACCACGAGGTCCCAATATAAAGTCGGACAGATCAATATTGCCTGAAAGGAGGGACAAATGTTGTTTAACAGAGTCTAGGGAAGAATGTTGCAACCATTGTTTACATAATTTACCAACAGAATAGGTGGTGACAGTACGGGAGTTAGAAAACCTAGGATCGGGCTTGGTCTGAGTATAGCCAGAAACTGTGTCATGAAAACGCAGTTGGCACTCGTTAGATGATATGGGCCAAGACAACCAAGGTGACTGAACAAGCGTAGAAATATTAAACGAATTGTTCTGAAACAACACCTGTAAAGTCGAAAGGGACATATTAAAGTGCGAGCTGTGGTTTAGAGTGGAAGACAGGGATGGAATTGATGGTGCATTCATTTGTTTTGTGGTAGCCAGACCCCAACACGTAGTCTGATAGATCGAAGCATTCAAAAACACCATTTGGGCTTTGATTAGGCAGGCACGGTGCAAGGCCTCGGTGCCTTGCACCTGCCAAGGCTTGGAGCCCCAGATTGACTTCAAATCCACCATTTCCGTCCAGTATTCATAACCACCCACAGCCAAGGCCTTTAAAAAGGAACTCGAATAAAGCAATTTAATGTGGGTCAACATGAATTTCTGGGTGAATGGGGCAGGTAATTTGAAATAATAGGACCCAGGGTTCGATCTATTAAAATCAGTGAAATAAGTAAATTTATTTCGAAGAGTCCGGGAGCTACCCGATAAAGGGTTTGGGCAATGTTCCCATTGAGTGTAGGTCATAGGGCTACGTAGTGCACTCGGTTTATGGACAAAATGGTTGCCCCAATGCTGGTAACAGTATAAATCGGCATAATTCGCAGAATTCATATACAAATCCTCAGCATTAAATGAAGCATAATATTTCAAATCAGCAAACAATGCTTCAACTGCATGCACATCCCAATCATTAGAATGAATATTACTTTTTACTACATCACCCATGGAAACTCGAAGGACATTCGGTACATTAATAACTTCTGTTGGTCCATGAATTTGAAAATTTACCGCATCCCATACGATGCCATCAGCAACTGGAAAAGCTGAAATGTTCACCAATGTGTGGTCACGCTTCATGATGTGAGATGAGGAATGTGGAGCCAAAGTTCCAGCAACACTGTTCACAGCAGAGCGTTCAGGCAAATAGTGACCATTGATCAGTAGAAAAAACACTGTGACAAAGCCAATGGACATGAACAAAAAAATCAAGAAAAGTACCAACCAAATGTATGTCCAAGGGGGAATCAAAAAATTGTCTCTAAACCAGGATACAAAAATACTGAACTTGGACGGGACAATCGACGTGGTGGAATCCGAGTCAAAGGAATAACGTGTCGGTCTCAGTGGCGTTGTTGGTAAGTGAGCCACAGATTCTGTTTCGGGATAGGTATACTCGTTCTCGTCAATGCAGGGGGTAACTGGAGGTTCGAGTATACTTTCAGGCAAATCAATCATCTCAATTGTAACATCAGTGACCGTTCGGGCAGTAGGGCCTCGAACACAAGTCCGGTAAATTGCAGGACAAGAGACCGCTGGTGTAACACTATTTAGGATCGGCCAGTTGTTGTAGCTTGACATTTTCCACTGAGATGTATCTGTTCTCCTTGCGACCAGGAAGCGGTGGTAAGATGACTGTACGTGTTCCCTTCAAACCCAGGACTGGAACCGGTGCACAATAAGAGGGCCGAATTCTTTCTTGTTCTCCACCTTCTCTCGAACCAGGTCTCCAATCTTCGGAAGCCAGCCGGCAACCGGAATCTGCAGGGCAGTATCTGTGGCTGAAGGTAAATGTGCGTTTGCAAGTTTGTCCCGGGCTTCTTGTAAGTCCTGTAACATAGTAGAATGGTTATCTACATCAAACTTGGCGGGTTGCGCCGCCATGTCTAGACCATCAAGGTCAGGCACAAACATTCTTTTGCCAAAGAGCATTTCGTATGGGGTCCGCCCACCCAGAGATCTTCTAGGGAAATTATTAAGTGCACGTTGTACGGTATACAAGTGGGCCAGCCAGTTCCTGCCAGTACCTAAGACCCTAGCTGTCAAGGATTGCTTTAAATCACGGTTCATTCGCTCCACAATTGAATTACCCTCAGGTCTGTATGGAGACGAAAACTTCACCCGTACCCCCAGTGAACCCATTGCGTCCTTGTACGCCTTAGAGGCAAACGCTGGACCTTGGTCAGAATGGAAGGTACCGCATGCGAAGATTCCCACAAAGACACGCAAATCCCTGATGACATTTCGAGCGTCAGCACTCCGTTGTGGCCAGACCCAGATGAAACGTGTGCACGAGTCCACTGCAACTAAGATATATTTATAGGCAGTGTCTGAAGAAAATGGACCGCAGTGATCCAAGTAAACACACCCAAAGGGTCTGTTAGAAATGTAGAGCGAGGTCTGTGGTGGTCGTGTAACCGTAGAAGGCTTAATCTGTTGACACACGTCACAAGAAAGCACATAAGTACGGGTGTCTTTATATAAACCTCGCCACCAGTACTGCTGCTGCAAGATGGAAACGGTCGCAGACACTCCAGCATGAGCCGAAGCCATGCCTTCGTGTGCTGCCGTTATCAAGGAAAGTCTGCGATCCGCGTTGGGTATCAGCCGATCACCAACATTTGGTATTGTTACATAAGGAGCCTGTTCGGGACCTAACTGATAAGAATATTTGGAAGGAAAACCCCTAGGGTAATTAGCACCTTCCTTTGTCGCAGCAATAGCTGCCAAAATATCGGTGTCAATTTTTGACATGGATCTGGTAACTGCTGCTACTGAACACGTGACTACTGCTGATCTGGCTGCTTCGTCTGCCAGACCGTTACCAACAGCGTGTGCGCCCACCCGCTGATGGCCTAGGGTGTGAACCACTTGTGTGAGTGGCAAACGTTGTCTCAATTCTGCCACCCGAACCCAAAGCATCTTATGCTTGATTGTGCTACCTTTAGCGTCTCTATAGTCGTTTTGTGACCAAAAGAATAGATTGTCATTGTATGATTGAACACAGTAATAAGAATCGCATACAATAAGTGTGGTCACATCCGGATTTACGAATTCAAGCGCAAGCACCAATGCGCGCAGCTCGGCCAATTGCGCAGTACTGTCCCCGAGTGTTTGAGTATGCACTACAGTGGACTTGAACTCTCCGTTCACAAAGGTACCTGCAACAATAGCACATGCGGCTGAATAAGCATGCTTGGACCCCGTGGCCGGTTGTGCCGAACCATCGGTGTAGATCACACAGTCGTAATCCTCAAGCGGCAGTAAAGACAGAGGAGGAGGATGAACAAATTCATACTGTAAAAACTCCTGAGTCTGTAGAGAAGAATCGAAAATGAATGTGACATCCGGAGACGTCAAAGAGGTTGCCCATTGTATCCAACGGGGATGCAAAGCTTTAGAGTTCGGTACACTTGCCTTTGTCACTGCTTCTAGAGCAGGATAGGGTGTTACCACTAGAATGCGCTTTCCCTGTGCCAGTGCGCGCTCCTTCAGAATCGCCATTTGCACTGCAGTCAGAACTTTCTCCACAGATGAAAAGCGCAGTTCTGCGGACGTGTACAGATGTGACTTGTATGCGATGGGTTCTGTGTCACCCTCGTTAAAGGTTAAATACGTGAAACCCACTGCCCCCGGAATTATTCTAATCACCAGGTTTGTGTGGTTATCACGCGTCAACAGGTACTTAGACTCAAGAAGGTCTGTCTGCAAAGACCGCAGAATGGAGAAATGCTCCGGAAGCCAACAAGACTTCGAAAAGTTTGGTTGTATCAAGGCATACAATGGCTTGATACGCTGGGCGTATTCGGGAATATAAGTACGCCCAAAGTTCAGGAAACCCAGCAAAGACTGAAGTTTTTTCAGAGTAGTAGGAGGGCACAAAAGTGCACATTTTTCCAAGAAGTGGGGGCTAAGCCCTTACCTTCATTGTTGAGCTCGTAGCCCAAAAACAAAACTGTTAATTCAGCAATGTGTGATTTGGCAAAGTTAAACTTATAACCTAATACCGCAAACTCGAGAATAATGCGGTCCACTCTGGAAAGATGCGGGTATATCTCGTCGTCTGTCAGGTAAATATCATCGACGTACGAACACGCATCTGGGTCTATGCCGTCTAACAAAGAGACAACACGGGCTGCGAACACACCTGGACTGTTTTTGTAGCCCATAGGGAGTCGCCTTAATTTGAATTGTTTACCACCGGAGGTGAAAGCGCTCCATTGGCTACACTCCGTGGCTAAGTTGTGCGTGTAAAATCCATTGGATAAGTCAAGTGTCGTTTTATACTTTTTACGAACAAGACTGTCTACTAGCGCAGAACTGTGGGTATTTTGCACCGCAAAGGTCCGACAATGAGAGTTCAAATGCCGGTAATCCAATACTAGGCGGTACGATCCATCGGGTTTAGAAACCGCGAAAAGGGGATTATTCATGGGTGATACGCATGTTTCTATTACTCCCTGATATTCTAACTGAGTCAGAATTTCAGAAACGGGGCCTTTGGCTTCACGTTTAATGGGATATTGGGGTTGTGGCTGCGGTAGGGACCGTAAAGATATCTCATGGGGGGGAGAATCTTCATCCCAACCCACGTGGTTGCGGTATAACGCAGGAGCCAGGGACACAGCCCACTCAGCTGCAAGAGCCTCTGCTTTGTCCTTTGGGACATGTCGAGAAAAGCTCGGAAGGATTACCTCCTCCCCTTTACGCGCAGCAAGTACGAATGGGGGTGGCCAATCCGCCTCCGCTAACAAAATGTCGTATGAAGAGGTCAGATTTTCCCCAAAAATCCCTTTAATTACACGCTGTATATCACCTTCAATTTGAATGGCGATATTAAATAGTCTGTCAGGGGGTGCCACTCTGGTGTCGGCTGTTTCAACAGTAATGAATGTTTCAGTTGCTGTCGCCTCCATATGAGGACGTAGCGCCTCCCGCACTATGGTAACTTCCGCGGCGCTGTCTAGGATGGTTACTGCCCACGTCCAATTCAGGAGTCTCGTTCTCACCGTCTGTGGCATATTTCGCTGTTACAGCGGCAACTTTCTTCTTCTGAAATTGTGGGCGAGAACGTTGAAAGTCTTCTGCTTTCCCTCTGACTTGTTGTTGAGGTTGATCTCGTCCCTGGGGAGCCTCTCGACCCCTTCCTCTATCCTGGCGATCCCCTCCACTGGCTTGTGAAGTTGTCTGTGCCTGTGAAGAACGAGGAGAACGCGTATCAGGGATCTGAAACCTATCCGGAGATTTAATTCTCGCCCTATCGCGCAAATCATATGTGCGTTCAGAAGAGACAGAAGCCGGGGATGCGCCTCGCGACCCCGGCTTCTTCTGTTGCTTACCCTGTTTTTTCAACCTCCAGCTCTTTTTAGTAAAAACTGGTTTCTCATCCTTTTCAGATTGAGTTTTAGGTTGTTGTTGTCGTATTTGTGTTTGCTGTTTTGCAAAAGGCTTATTGCCCAGGCTATTTCGGCCAATAGTTTTATAAGCCTGGGTTATAATTTTCGGTAATTCGCGCGGCTTGTCCAATTCTGGGACTAAAGCCAAAGCATTAGCAACTTGAAAGTTCACTGCATCGCCCTTGACATTCGCAAGGATCAGCTCAGCTACTACTTCGAACACTCCCACCAGTCTCATCCCTAATTCCACAGCCGCTTCAGGGCCATGTTCATCCTGTACTTTTTTAATTACAGAGGGGAGAACCGTCATGGAAGGAGTGCCGAAACACTTCGAATAAACTGCTGCGAATACCCTACCCCAGTTGTTGCATGCTGTCAACTCGGGGATTAAGTCTTTTGGCAAACTAATTGTAAGAATTCTATGTTTATCCACCGGTGTTGTATTTGGAAAAACTGCCTCCAACTGGTCAAATTTTTCTGCAAGCCAATAAGGAAAATCATCCTTATTTTGTGGACGTTTGCCCATCACTGAGTTCACCATGACGGGACTTATGGTCACTCCGCCTGCAGCAGCTGGATGGCCCGCAACTCCAGGTGGGGCCCCCTGGATATTGCCTGTAACATATTGCACTAAAGCGCGATGCACTCGCACCAAAGCCGAATACATATTGCGCAGGTCAGCGACTGGTATCTGCATATATCGCGGATGTGGGGTGTACCCGGCCAAAACAGGCCAAGTGGCCCCGTCAATAGACAAGGGGCCTAAACGGACCGTTGTTACCGGTTGTGGGAGGGCGCCATCAAACCACACACGGTGCTGCCAAGCCGTGAGCGGTACTTCAAGATTAGTATAAGGTCTATAGACAGCAGGAACAACGGTGGGTTCATATTCATGGAACAGATTATCGTTCGCTTCCACCGCTGGAAAGGTGACCCAAGAGTAGAATACTTCAAAGTGGAAAGCCGGATCGGCTTGAACCACAAAGATTAGTTCGACTCCCGTGTCCGGCACTCCATACACCCTTAAGTGATCACGGAGCGCTGTGAGCTATGTGCCGCTATGTTTACACCCGCCATTACGATCGGGGTTGTTCGACAACCTAACAGTAGGCAGCACAATAGAGGGTTCGATTAAGAAACCTTTTTAATAACTTCAAGCTTGAAAGAACCTACAAAAACGTCAATATAGGAGGTATTACCGTCACACACGCTTCCGGAAGCGTCCGTGAGGGTTGTTGTGGACAAGCACAAGCACTACTCAAGCGTCTCGCAGATAAGCAGCCCCACTCGTTGGTCGCGCCATGTTATAGGGATTCTGCACACACACAGAGCTATGCACAGGATAATAGGACCTCGGAATATAGTGGTGAGCCAAACATAAACCTTAGCACCTAAAACCCCAACCCAACTAGCCTTAGCGTCCCATTAGCAACAATGTACCAATGATTAGACAACCCAGAACACGGTATCTCTCTCTCAGGACTCGCAGTAGCAAGAACACCCTTTCGTCACTCACTCATACCTGTCCACAACCGGCGTAAGAAGAGACACAGTATAGGTTAAAATGTTTATTTCAACATACGTGCTCTAAGATACAGTACACGTGACAGTACTATCAGCATAATGCATAAGAATAATATAATAAGCATAGTTACAACTCCATAGAATACTAACGGGGAAAGCATTTCATAAAGCAGTGGATAGAGGGCTGAATGACCTTACCACCCTCCCCGTGCTAGTAGCTTTTGTATTATAAAAATAGAAGACCTCTGGGCTTTGACAAGCGAACCCCCATACCTCAGTCTCTAGATGCAAGAACTACATCAGCAGACAATCACAGCTCTTCTCTCTGGAAAGGTTTTCTTCAAGTCCCTCTCAAGAGGGAAAACGCAATAGTAATAGCCCACCAATTTCCCCATGGCAGCTGTACATAGTGTTATGTCTAGGTGCGAGGGACTGGCCATATCAGCAAGAACCAGGGACGTGTTTTTCGACCTTGTAACTGTTGTTCAGACTGAGCCCAAAGGGAACAGGAGAAAAGGTGAGAAACAGAAAATGCAGACAGTTGTAAAATAACTTGGCAGGAGCAGAGGGTGACAGAACAACGGCTAAGAGTTACGTGCGCAAAAGTCATCATGGCAGCCAGGCCTATGCCAACGTATCCAGGCAGGCCAGGAGGCCACAAACCACAAGACAATGTGTGTGTGTGCGTGTGTGCGCCTTTATGTAATATAGGTGTACATGTATACATATAAATATAAATATTATATATTTGCAAATGTGGAGAGTCTATATGGGGTGGAATGTTTTTTCGGATTTTCAATATTTTCAAACTACAACAAAGTGACAATGTCAGCAAGTGATTTAAGTGGGATGAAAAGCGTGGCGGGTCACTGAACAGGTGTGGCCAGAGAAGCATCTCTAGGAAACCTTCACAAGAAGGGGAGACTTTGGAACAGAGGGAACAGCCTAATGCATGTGAAATAGAATCCTGTGCTTGTCACTTTTATAAATGGGGTCTTACTGGACAACGCACAAAATAAAATAAGCAGGATATTTTAATTAAGAGTTTATATAGCACCTTTATTCTTGGGCATACGGAATAAAACTGTTGACAAAGTCAATTTAAAAGCAAGTGAAATAACTTGGTTATTCAATTGAAATGAAGCAGTGTTCTAGGCACTGGAACACCAAAGATAAACAGCAGCATCCGCCATGTTGCTACTCCCTGTATCACAAATGGGGCTTCCAATAATATTGCATTGCAGTAGTGGTGTATTACATGGAGGCAGGTACAGTTTTTTCCCTCCATCCAATGAATGAAAGAAATAGAGGACCCAGTGGGCTCTGGTTTGACGTCCACTTTTTTTCCGTTGCAAGACCTGGCCCACTTAAAGCACTACCAAACAGCTTACCAGAGGGATCAGCATTTGTATATCTCTCAGTGAGCTACCTTACAGCCACTGGATATCTGTCAAGATTCATGTGTGGTAGAAATGGCTTCTGCCGCCTACTCTTTGAGTTAGATCAGAGCTAAGCACTGCAGGTGCGCACACGAGCCCAGACAGAGCCTGTCTTCATCAATAATAATGCAGGTTTTGAAAGGCTCTTCTTGAGTGTAATTGAAGCTGAGCTGTAAAACACACTTTGCAATAGCAGGGGAGGTAAGCAGACAGATCATTAAAAACCATCCCTATTTCTTCATTTCAAGAGAAAGCAATCACAGGGGGCAACTCCAGTCCGTAAGGCCCACCTGCTCTGCTGAACCAAGCACAACTCAGCAAATTTATAATGTAGCTATTACTTACCGGTAATCTTCATTACTCTGAACACGCTTTTCTCGTACCGATACTTACTACTGTAAGTTGTATCACCTCCTTCCAGGCACGGCATAACTTAGTTTAAATTTAACCACCTGCCCTCCACCTCCCCTCACATTGCCCCTCCTCTAACATGCCAGGATATAGATGAGATTACTGATAAGTAATTGTACCATTACCTCATCAACCTTATTTCTCTACCATTACTTACTACTATGAGGGTGTACTACAACAGTCATAGCAGCCTGACTCCCTAAGAAATCACAACTCCTAAATGATGCAAGGATCCGTAAAAGTAAAAAAACATTTCCATTACAATAACAGAAAAAACTACCATTTATTGAGGAAATAGAATTTGCTAGTTCTCTCGCTCCAAGCTCAATATCAATGCAATTCTCTCACATCGAATCTATAGTGTGAGATAAAGGTAGAAGGAGTCATCCATATAGCAGCTGTACATATGTCTCTGGAAGAGGCTCTACATGCTTCATCCCAAGAGACAGCCATTCCCCATGTAGACGTATCCTGTACTTCACATGCTAGGACAGTGCTCTGAGACACATATACATGCAAATAAGGATAATGATGGGGTAGTGGTCTTAAAACCATGTGTAAAGACAACAAAATGCACAAAGAGATTCTCACTTTGTCTGGCTGGGCGAGCCCGATGCCTTGCTGCTGAGGACACGTCACTCCTCCCCTTCCTGCTCTCGTCACACGCACACAAGGCTGCTTCCGGGTCGCTTTTCCCGGGAGCCACGAGCCGCGAGCCATGGTATGCGCTCTGTTGAGGGTCACAGCGGATCGTTAGCAGCAGAAGTGCTACAAAACAGATCCTGCGGAAGAAACCCATAAGGAGATTGCAGGTACCTTGGTTGTCGATCTCCGGCCCCCCCGTGAGGACATGTGCAGCAGATACCGGGAACTGCTGCGTGAACCGGTGGCCTGCAGTGAGAGGTAAAACAGGGGTAAAGTAGGGAGCCCCTCGCTGTTGTGGTTGGCGCTGAAGTTAAAGGAAGTCTTCCATTGGACTCAAGGAGTCGTCTTCTGGATTTGTCCTGTCTGGGGGTATTTGAGTAGGTGCCTTTGCGCGCTCGTGTTGGGAGGTTTTGCGGTTGCCAGCGAAGCAGTATTTCCCATATTTATGGGGAGGGGCAAAAACAAAAAAAAACTCAACAAAACTCAAAAATTTGGAAAAGTAGTGTGTCTATACAATGTCCATATAGCAGACCTACAATGGCCTACAGTGTAGAAGCCAGAGACAGAGACACTCATTCTGGGGTTTGGATTGCGAAGCATGCAGCAGATGGTCCTGAGGGGGACAGTAATAGGAGCAGGAGCAGGTGCTTCAGGCCCCAGCCCTTCAGCACTAATTCAGAAGGGTAAGAGAAAAGCAGCTCAATCACGCATTCTTGCAGCCAGGAGAGGAAGAACCACACAGAAAAAAAGTGGGCGGCAAATACTTCAATGGATCCTTTTTCTCCAGGTTCCTCTCCTCAGGCGCTGGCCTCTTCAGGGTCCTCTCCGGAATTAATTACCCTCAATACGGTCACTGGGGAGGGTTGCCGTGGCCCCAGATATTTCCCGAAAGTTAGAGGAGGTGGATGTCCCATGGCCCTCCATCAATCTGCAGGAGACCGATGGCACTGGAAGTGATGTAGGATCTGCACAAATGGCTGCAAGAAAAGTAGCTGTGGAGAATAACAAAGCGGGAGGGGTGGACAATGCTCCTAAAGACTACCCCATATTTTCCTAAAATCGTAAGGCAATCCAAGTGGGCACTAATTTGCAACCTGTAGACCGGAGGTCACCCGGAGCATTATCTCAGGACCCCACAGTACAAGTCGCTCTGAAAATATTGCCTGGAAACAACCCGGATCAGAGGGGGCAGTCTGTCCAAGGGAAAGGCCTGGCTGCACCTTCACATGACCTAGAGATATCAGGCTGCCCAGGGTTATCGCCGTTTTCAGCATCCCGGAGTCTCCCGATGGAACCCAGGGCTCACAACCCCCTGCCAAATCAGCAGGTGGTTGTGAGGTGACTGTCTTTTCCAGGGAAAGCATCACCCTGAGCCAGTCCTCGATGGTCTCGACACACCAAATGCAACAGCTTTTCGAGACTATTCTGGGGGAGATGCGTGATTGTAAAACCTCTCAGGCCCAAGAGCTTTCTTTACTTCATCAGAGATTAGACAAAATCGAGAATATGGTACAGCAATTACCAGAGTGATTTAAAGATCTGGAGCAACGTGTATCTGACATCGAGGACCACTCCTTGTCTTGTGACTCTGATATTGCTTCTCTGCAGAAAAAGCTGCAGGCTTCATAATTGAAGATAAACGAGATGGAGAACTACGCTAGACGATAAAATTTGTGCTTCACAGGGATACCGGAGGACAGTGAATGCCTCAACGGTCAGTCTAACCCCTTGGCTTACATGCAGAGGCTGATTAGAGAACATATACTTGAGAAAGCACCAGAGGACCATACTATAATGAGGGCTCATAAGGTTCCTTCCCAGAAACTTCCGGGGGCTAAGTACCCTAGGAGGATGATTGTGAGTTTTTCTGATTATCGCATTAGAGAGGCTATTCTAACTAAGGCAATTCAAAGGAGGGATATTGTCCTATCTGATGGGACCAAGGTGAGAGTGTTCTCTGATATGTCGGTGTTAGCAGCACGTCGGCGGAGGGATTTTGTGGGCATGATGGGTCAATTCAAGAGCGCAGAAGCGGAGGTCTCTATCGTCCAGCAGTCCAAAATGAAAGTCTTATGGAGAGGCCAGTTCCATCTTTGCTCTATTCTTGAAGACGCTCAAGAGCTACTACAAAAGATATCCCAAGCAAGCGGAAAATAGAGAAATGAGGGACAACCCAACCGGATGCGGAATTTTTGGGACTGAATTTAGTTATATGAATTTGAAATGTAGTGCAATATATTAAGCTCGGTTTCTAGATGATCATATGCAAGTGGTAGTAGACTTAGTTCCTTGCACTTTGTACTTTGTGCACTTTGCACTTTATGCACTGTGCTCACTTTCACTATTGCACTTTGTTCTCCCCTTTGGGGATGTCTAATGGTACCTACTTTGATGTATTGGGTAAAGCAGCTATTCTCTTCTTTTATAGGTAATCGGTACCATAAAGCTAGATTGCACTTTGCACTTTATGCACTGTGCTCACTTTCACTACTGTACTTTATTTTCCCCCCTACGGGGTGCAATGGTATTTACCATGTCGTATTGGGAAAAGTGGGTATCAACCTCTTCTTTTACAAGTAATGAGTACCTCAAAGAAGATTTGCACTTTATGCATTGTGTTCACTTTCATTATTACACTTTGCTCTCGCTTTTTGGGGTGTTAAATGGTATCTATTAGACTGTATTAGGAAAAATTTGTTTTTAATCTCTTCTTGTATAGGTAATTGGTACCCTAAAACAGATGGAACTTCAGGTGTTTAGAGATTTTTGATACAAGGATTTCACTTGTATGTTCTATTCCTTGTTGGCACTTTGTGTGTAAGAGCTAATCTGCTTTTTCCCATGCTATGGGGTTTAGGTTTTGGCCCATAAAACCAGTTATAGCTGGGTATTTCTGGTCTGTGTGGACACTTAAAGCACAAGCACTTTAAAAAAAAAAAAGTCATTATTGTTAGCCCTTTATGTAGGATGTACTCTGGTGGTAAATAGTCACAGGACAAATAGCACTGAGGGGGAGGGGAGATAGACCTGTGACTAGGCGCCAGGTCAAGGCGCCTTTGTTAACTGGGTGGGCTGAGGAAGGGAGGTAAGGGCTACCCCCTTCTTCAGAGAGGGTTGGGTGGCAGGGGGTCGAGGGCTTGTGGGGAGAAGCATGAAAAACAAATGGGCAGGAAAATATCAGGCTAGCAATGGTCAAGATACAGGAACGGAATAAAACCAAGTACAGGGGTCAAGGAGCTTGCGGCGGTTTATATGTTATCAAGGGAGTACAGCTAACTTTAACAAATGGGACTATATGAACTGGGGTATTACGAAGGGTAGAGCGTAACAAGTATTCTTTGGTTGAGTTAATGTGCTATGTTTTATCCTGAAGAATGTCTCAACCACTAAAGATAATTTTGTGCAATGTAAATGGTTTTCTAAATGCGCAGGAAAGAGGAGCAATGTTAAAATGGTTGGGCTCATTCTCCCCCCAGGTGATTTTTTTGCAAGAGACACATCTTAAGTCCAACTCCCCCAATTTATCATTCCCCAGGAAGTATGCTCAAGCGCATTTTGCTGCAGCCAATAATGCGGTACGGGGGTGGGTATTTTACTTTCATCCGCACTGGACTGTGAGGTGGCAGAGGTGATTCGGGATGAAGGAGCAAGGTGGATTTGGATTGAGGTCTCAGTCAATGGGGTATGTCTCATTTTGTTAAACTAGTATGGGCCAATTTTTGATGATATTAAGGCCCTGAATTTCATTCATACAAGATTTAGGTCTAGACACTTCAAATAGGGGTAAACAGCAATTAAAACCAAAGACTGCTAAACTAATAAAAATCATGAAAGAAGATTATGCCCTTTTAGATCCTTGGCGGGTAGATCACCCAGCCTCTACCCAGTCTACATGCTATTCCACTAGATTTAAAACAGCTTCACAATTGGGCCTTTTTTTGATAAACAAGCAACTTGTTAGAGAGTAATCTGAAATTTTTGTCAACTCTTTTTCAGATTATTCGTTAGTCTCCTTGGTAATATACTTACGTACTCCCCAAAAAAATAATACCAGGTGGTACTTTGATAAAGCATTGCTCTCGGATCCAATATGGATCTCTGAAACTCGTGAGTTTATCCAGTGGATTTATAAAGAGAACGTGAATACAGCATTAGGGTTTATGGTCTGGGAAGCTTTTAAGGCCTCTTTTCGGGGGCAGATGATTGCGTATAAAGCTAATTTATATAAACTGAGGCAACGGAAGGTTGAAGGACTTCAGAAAGCTGTAGATCGAGCTAGGGTAAATCTTACGTCCAGGCCTCTAGGAGATCCTGAGGAGAAGGTGCTTCAGCAGGAACTACTAAGGGCAAAAGAGTAACTAAAAAACTTCTTTATTCTCGACGAGATCTCTGGGAGCAAAGCATTCCAACAGAAAGTACATGAAGAAAGCCAGCAGATAGGTACATTTTTAGCCTGGTCCACTAAAACACAACTGAGTAGGCAATTAATTCCACAAATAAGAGACCCCAGCACTGCGAGTCTGGTTAGTGATAAAGACAGAATTGCCAACATTTTTGTTTCTCATTTTAAGCAAATTTATGCTGAGGCCCAGTTAGTTAACATCCAGGATCTCAAGAACTATTTTACTGAAGTCCAGCTACCCATGATTACCAAGGATGATAGCGCGGCTTTGAATAAACCAATTGTACTTTCAGAATTGAGGGAAATTGTAAAAGGAATGGCTAGCGCTAAGGCACGTGGTAACAATGGAATCCCTATTGAAGTCTATAAGTTGTTTTTGGATAAGCTTTCTCCCTTTTTGATATTCCTGTACAATCAGATTATGGATGGGTTTCCTGTTTCTGACAGATTTAAGGAATTAGTTGTGATTACTATCTTGAAGAAGGATGAAGACCCAAATGACCCGAGCTCCTATCGCCCAATAAGCCTATTAAATGTAGATTACACGCTTTTTATAAAAATTTGGGCGAATAGGATCTCGGGATGTGCACAACAGGTGGTCCATGCTGACCAAACAGGGTTTTTGCTCGGTAGGTCAATGGCTGCTAATACCTTTTTTCTGATACAATTGATTGATTATTTTTCAGCCAAGAAGGATAGAGAGGCTATCTTAATGATGGATGCGGAAAAGGCATTCGATCTTGTGGATTGGCAGGCTCTTTTTTTATTTTAGGGAAGTTTGGTTTTCCACCCCGCCTGATAGAGATGTTGAGAGGAATCTATAATGGGACAGTGGCAAAGATAATTATAAATGCGGAACAGGCGGGTGAGGTGGTGATTAGGCGGGGTACCAGGCAGGGCTGCCCCTTGTCTCCCCTTTTATTTTCTCTTTTTATTGAGCCATTGGCAATAAGGATCCGTTCTAATACATCAATTCTGGCTCCGCTAACAGGGATGGCAAAAATTAAGCTGTTTGCCGATGATATGATTTTATATCTGAATCCAGATAAGGCAAACATTCGGGAAGCTCTGGGGGAAATCCAGGCATTTACAGCGCTGGGGGGGTATAAAGTTAACCAGGCCAAAACGGAGCTCCTTTTGTTCAACTCGGCAGAGGCTCATCTTCCTGTAGGGCTAAAATTCTTGCCATTACGACCTATTTGATATTTGGGCTTATATGTTACAGCTGATTTTTCTCAATTGTTTCAACTAAACTATGTGAATACACTTACTAAAGTAAAAAATCTTTTAGAAAGATGGTCGCTATTACCTCTGTCTATAGTAGGCCGAGTTTCCCTAGTAAAAATGTCTATACTGCCCTTGCTGGTATTTTTGTTTCTAAATCTTCCTCTAAAAATACTAATTTCATATTTTAATGAAGTGGATAAAGTTATCCGTGAGTTTATATGGGCAAAAAAAAACCTCGGGTCAAATTATCTATTTTACAACTAGATGTAGAGCAGGGGGCTAGCACTACCTCACTTCTCCACCTATTATCAAGCTGCGTTAGTTAGTTTACTAACTCAGCTAGCAGCCCCTTCCTCGAAATTTGATAATTTTATTTTAATTCTTATGCTAACAGAAAGCGCAATTAAGCTACCAGTATTTTTGCGCACTACGAAATTACCCAAGAAAACAAGATATATGGTTGTAAATATAATTGCAACATGTACTCAGTGGTTCTTTAAAACCTATAATGTTCCAACATGCCACGCATACACCTCTCTTCAAGACTGTGAGTTATGGGGTCTATAGTTTTCGCAAAGGGGACTGCAGTCCTATAACAATCTAGGCTTTTGTAAGCTAGGTGATTTCTATAACGGTACCCATTTGATAGCATGGGAATCATTTGTATCGCAATTCGAACTCCAAAGTCGAGACCTGTGGTTAAGTTTTAGACAAATAACATGCTTTCTTAAAAGCAACTACACAATAATTAATGAAAGGGAAAGAACAATCCTAAAAGCATCCTTTGAGAAGAATCTGAGTGGTGTTGGAAATTGGTATTGGCTACTGCGCCAGGGTACGAATAAGAGGCTCATTGAGGTAATGCTCCCTAAAATTGCTCAGGAAACGAATTGTCGGTTTAACATTCAGGAATGGCACCTAGTGTGTGAGTTTGGGAATAAAGCATTGATGGAGGCCAACTTTAAAAGAATCTCTCCTTTTTAGGTCGAGCCTCGAGTAGCGCGCAAGCGCTGCTTAGAGGCGAAGACTTTTAGTAAGTGAGTTTGAAAAGCAGTCCAAAAAACGCTCGTGCGTCGTGGCTGGCCTTTTTGAGATGGGTACGCGCGGCAAACATGTGTTTCCAATTATCGTGCCCAGACGCGGGCGCGATAATTGTAAACACATGCCGACAAAAGGCCATGACGCACGAGCGTCTGGTCAGCTGAGCAGGCTGCCGCGCTCCCTCCTCCCCCTCCGCTCCTCTGTGGTGCGCGCGCACCACTGTTTATTTATTTTTTTACCGCGCGGCCGCCATTTTTGTTTTACTTGTTTCAATCCCGCAGCAGCATGCCTATATCTCTCCCCATAGATAGCAATTGATACTGTCGGCGAACAATTATAATATTTAAAAAACCACACAGGGCCGTGCGTGTTTGCACATACCGTCCCTGTAATTCTTGGCACTGGACTGTTATCACACACAGCAGAATAAAGAAGCGGGATTTACATACAAAATAATAGCCAGACTTAACATTTTAAGACGAAACAATATTTAAAAGGTTCGTCTTAATGCCCGCTCCCGCCCTCCTCCTTGCTGTCTCTTGTTTTTGACCCTCTGAAGTCCGATGTCTGCATCCCGCTGTCCCTCATGTTAGTGCCCGCTCCCGCCCTCCTCTTGCTGTCTCTTGTTTTTGACCCTCTGAAGTCGATGTCTGTATCCCGCTGTCCCTCATGTTAGTGCCCGCTCCCGCCCTCCTCTTGCTGTCTCTTGTTTTTGACCCTCTGAAGTCCGATGTCTGCATCCCGCTGTCCCTCATGTTAGTGCCCGCTCCCGCCCTCCTCTTGCTGTCTCTTGTTTTTGACCCTCTGAAGTCGATGTCTGTATCCCGCTGTCCCTCATGTTAGTGCCCGCTCCCGCCCTCCTCTTGCTGTCTCTTGTTTTTGACCCTCTGAAGTCCGATGTCTGTATCCCTCTGTCCCTCATGTTGGTGCCCGCTCCCGCCCTCCTCTTGCTGTCTCTTGTTTTTGACCCTCTGAAGTCCGATGTCTGTATCCCGCTGTCCCTCATGTTAGTGCCCTCTCCCCCCCTCCTCTTACTGTCTCTTGTTTTTGACCCTCTTAAGTCCTATGTCTGTATCCCGCTGTCCCTCATGTTAGTGCCCGCTCCCGCCCTCCTCTTGATGTCTCTTGTTTTTGACCCTCTGAAGTCCGATGTCTGCATCCCGCTGTCCCTCATGTTAGTGCCCTCTCCCGCCCTCCTCTTGCTGTCTCTTGTTTTTCACCCTCTGAAGTCGATGTCTGTATCCCGCTGTACCTCATGTTGCTGCCCTCTCCTGCCCTCTTCCTGCTAATAATGTTAGCCTCCCCCATCCGCACCCGGTCAGTGACAGATTTTAATAGTATGGGGTGATACACGTCAGGGATCGGAGATCTGAAGCCGCCACAGGTTTGTGCCGATGTCTGTCCCCCACAGGTTTGTGCCGATGTCTGTCCCCTGGCTCCTCCACACGCAGCCACAGGTTTGTGCCGATGTCTGTCCCCCTCCTCCACACGCAGCCACAGGTTTGTGCCGATGTCTGTCCCCTGGCTCCTCCAAACGCAGCCACGGGTTTGTGCCGATGTCTGTCCCCTCCTCCACACGCAGCCACGGGTTTGTGCCGATGTCTGTCCCCTCCTCCACAGGCAGCCACGGGTTTGTGCCGATGTCTGTCCCCTGGCTCCTCCACACGGAGCCACGGGTTTGTGCCGATGTCTGTCCCCTGGCTCCTCCACACGCAGCCACGGGTTTGTGCCGATGTCTGTCCCCTGGCTCCTCCACACGCAGCCACGGGTTTGTGCCGATGTCTGTCCCCTCCTCCACACGCAGCCACGGGTTTGTGCCGATGTCTGTCCCCTCCTCCACACGCAGCTGCTGCCAGCGGGCTGTTACTTGCTGTTTATCACCTTCCTCTTTAATCAGCTTTCTGGGAGATAAACAGGTGAGAGCCGAGACAGACTAACCTTTCCAGCCAGCTCGGTGTTCTGCATACACTCCATGATCGGCATGTCAATGTAACCAAATCTCAACAGTCCGAATTTGTATTTCTTTTTATAGGCTGTTGTTCAATACTCTTGCAGGGCTCTTGACTTTACACAAGGCACTTGTCATTTTGTCTAAGTGTAAAAAAGCCTTGTTTTTGTTGCAGCTCTTTCTCTTCACTCCCCTCCACCGTAGTTATTTTAAGCAGTAAAATTGTATTTACTATAAATTAATGATGGTGCTGTTGTGTTTAAGCTGATATATATGTATGCTTATTTAATTGTTTTGGCTGCCAAAGTGTTGCACTTTACCCTCTTCAGAGGGTTTAGGACACTGTAAGCAGACAGAATTTCAGGAAAGAAATGTCATAGACCAGCACAGCACCACCACCTCAGCATGACTCAGCACCACCTCAGCAGCATTCAGCACCAGCACAGCACCACTTTAGCACCACCCCTGCATCAGTGCAACACTACTGCAGCACCACTTCAGCACCAGTTATCGTCACTCATCACCACTACAGCAGCACCATTGCAGCACCACCTGAGCATCACTCCTCAGCACCTGAGCACCACCACAGCACCACATAAGCATCAATCAGCCCCAGCGCAGCACCACCCCAGCACAGCACCACCTCAGTATCACTCAGCACCAGGACAGCCCCACTTTAGCACCACCACAGCATCAGCGCAGCATCAGCACAGCACCACCACAGCACCAATGCATCAGTGCAGCACTACCTCAGCACCATGTCAGCATCAGCGCAGCACCACTTCAGCACCAGTCAGCGTCACTCAGCACCACTTCAGCAGCACCATCGCAGCACCACCTGAGCGTCACTCAGCAGCACTTGAGCACTACCACAACACTGGTACAACACCACCTCAACATTATTCAGCCACAGCTCAGCACCACCTTAGCACCAGCGCAGCACTACCTCAGCACTAGCACAGCACCAGTGCAGCACCATCTGACTACCAAAGCAGCACTACTTCAGCATCAGTGCAGCACCACTCAGCACCATCTCAGCACTGTCATCTCCTCAACATCACTCAACACCACCACAGCACCACCTGAGCATCACTCAGCACCACCTGAGCACCATCACAGCATTACTGGAGCACCACCAAAGCATCACTCAGCGCCACCTGAGCACCACTTCTGCACAAGCACACCACCACCTTAGCACTACATCAGTTTAACTCAGCATGACATGAGCATCAGCGCAGCATCACCTCAGCACCACCTCAACACCAGCGCAGCACCACCTCAGCAACAGCACAGCACTAGTGCAGCACCACCTCACTACCAGTGCAGCACTACCTCGGCGTCAGTGCAGCACCACCATCTAAGCATCAGTGCAGCACCACCACCTTAGCATCAGCATAGCACCAGCACAGCATCACTCAGCGCCACCACTGCATCACTCAGCTCCAGTGCAGAATCTCCTCAGCATCACTCAACACCACCACAGCGCCACCTCTGTATCAGCACAGCACCACCTCCGCATCATTGCACCACCACCAGCAGAGCACCAACTCAGCACCAGCTCAGCCCCATCACAGCATCAGCACAGCACCACCTCAGCACCAATGCAGCACCACTTCAGCATTAGTGCAGCAACAGCACAGCACCAACTCAGCATCACTCAGCACCACCTCAGTATCACTGAGCACCACCTCCGTACAAGCACACTACCACTTCAGCACCATGTCAGTATAACTCAGCATCACCTGAGCATCAGCACAGCAGCACCTCAGCATCAGGACAGACAAACTAGAAGACATTGTATAGGTTAATTCTTTTTTAATAGGGTCGTTCAGTTGTACATAATGTTTACTTGGTTATATATAAGGTAACAAAAATGCTCTACAACATAGATTAAAGACAATGGCAAAGCCAATAGCTCTGGCTAAAAACACTTATAAGGTCCCAAAGGCGAGACCTATTGGCTATGCCAATGCTTGTTTTCTAGATGGTTAGTCTATTACACTCCCCTAAGATTACATAAATGGTTCCCATCAATTCCTAATCAATGTTTTAGATGCAGTTTGGCTGGGGCAGAAGACTGGATACATATATTTTTTACATGTCCTAGACTGCAACACTTTTGGGAGGAGGTGTTTAGGTTCATTAGTCGTTGTATGTCTTTGGTTATCCTACCCTCAATGTCACTGGCCTTATTTGGGTTTTCTCACACAGGTAGTCAGCTGCCAAAACATAGGCAATATTTCGTCCTCATAGCAATAGTGGTAGCCAAAGCCTTGGTGTTGCAAAACTGGAGATCACCGAAGGGACCTACAATGGGCCACTGGCTCCCTAAGCTGGACTAGACCTATCAATTTGAAGAGGCTTACGCAAAAAGGGTAGGGGCACTTCATAGATTTAGGGCTTCTTGGGAGGGCTATGTTTTGATTACTCATGCAAACTATAACATGCAATGTAGGCTATCTTCTATGTAATGAAATACGAGTTGTTTTATTATGTAATGCTTTTTTAGCCATTAGATTGATGCCAGTTTATAGCAATATTTTATTTACTTTTTTATTTTCATTGTAGGTAATTTATGTTTTGATATAGATAACGCTGGTTATATATTATGTAAAATGTAATATGAATCTATGCTATTTATTGTCTAATAAATTATGAGATTGGTTATTATGAAATGTTTTTCTTTTCACTTGTACCATGATTACTATGTCTGCTTTTTTCTGCCCAATAATAAAAAATAAAAATAAAAAGAGATTCTCACTTTGTCTGTAATCTTGAAATCTAGTTAAATAAACAGCTTTCATCACATCTAGTGTGTGCAGTTACTCTTGCTCATGCCTAGAAGAGAGGAGAAAATGTGCGGGGAATATAGACATCACTCTAAGATAAAAACCTGATCCTAACTTGACAACTTATATGGAAGGCTCCTTAGATATGGCATTCTTATCAATAAAGAACTCAGCTTTCCAACCCGTGTGCTGATATTATAGCACACGGGTTATCAACTTTTAGTATATACATCCACTTATCGGGTAAGACTATCGGTACACAACTTCACGCAGGAGCGTATAACTACACAAGTAAGTGAACAATAGACCGCGGGGGCATTTAACTAGCACTGCTTCAACCTTAGAAAACTCTTTAACAGCGACGTTACTCGAGCCCAATATGCCGGAGGTAATTTCCTCACGCATATTGTAGATCTACCTTGAGACATGTATTAAGTCTCCTTGCCAGGAAGTTCGAAAATAGTGCCCGTTTTTAATTGAATGTCCAGTGTGGGTTAAACAGGCTTTTTATGCGCTTTCCATTATCAAGTATAGCGATTCCATCTAATGTCCTCTAGTTTCCAGTTTAAAACTTGAAGAGGACATATGTTAGTATACTGCGACCTAGCGAGTCTGGTCGGAGGACATATGCAGATATCTCGTGAAGTGTCAATTGATACCACGAGAGACTATGATTTAGGGCATTATACGTCCCTGTAATACAGAGGACTTTTGGAGCATATCCTGCGATAGCTTATACAGGATAGCGGGTGATTGAGTGTTTTTTTACTCTTGTACTTCTTCCAGACCCGAATTATCAAAGGGGACCAGAACCAGTTTATTCGGTTCAAAGGGACAGAGGATACCAATAACGATCCCTTCCTGTATAGCGAGGATTCATATTTGGTCTATTTCAGGTAAATAATTCTCCTGTATTTTTTCTCTTTTTTCATGATTACTGGACTATTTATTAGTAATTTATATGATATTCAGCCATTTCTTTTGGCTTTGTAGAATCAGTGATTGGGGCCAGCAATCTTAATCGACAACGATTGTTAGTTAGAGTGACACCTTCACTCAAATCAGCTATAATCTAGAAGAGTTCACCTTCACCTTTTTCCATCAGGTTGAAGGTGGGTAATATTATGCTGCCCTATTCAGTATAAGGGCTGGTCTGCGTTTAGTGAGGCTTCTAACGATTGGATTTTATTGTACTCTGTTTTGCAGATTATATAATATCAGCCCTGATTTTAAAACTTCCAGCAGGACCTTTTTACACCCAGTTAACCATTCTCCGGTCATTATTATAATGATTTAGAGGTGAGCCTTCTAAACTTTACTCGGCTATACAAGCATTTAGAGGTGCTCGCTTTTTTCATCGTAGAGCTGAGCAATTGGTTAATTTTGTATATAGATAAATAAGTGAATGCTTATTATTCTTTCTCGTAACAGTACAGAACTGAATTTCCAGTTAAGGAATAGGAAGCTTTGATCCCCTCAACTCGAGAAGCACATGCTCAGGGTTTAATAAGTATTCTTCGTTGCCTTATAAAAGGTGAGGCTTGCTTTCAGCATTATGATGTTATATATCATTTGAGTCCATACCAATAGGGATGGCCAGTGTTGTATAGGTTTAAGTTATCATGGAGATTTGTGAAGATATGAATGTGATTAGTGGAAAGAGTGAGACATATATACCTGGATAATCATGAGATAGTAGGATTTGCCCTTTTTCTCTCTTTTTTCTTATGAGCCTTGTAATTCACAACTGTTACTAGACCACTGTATGAGGGATGTGGCATATTGTTTTAGCACTATTTTTAGTAATATTGGATGTATAAACTGTACACAAATTAATTAGAAATGTCAGGTTGTTTTAAATGTTAGGGTAACTTATTTAAATTGTTGTTATTTTTATCTTTCTTGATTGTTATTTGTATTTTATTTTTGACAGGTCTTTTAATTGGTTATATGTACATCATTTTCATATATATTCTGTTGAGAGTCCACAAAAGTTTTTTGTCTTGAAAAAGATGGTGCTATAAGAGTCCATCGAAATGCGTCGACGCTTCACTGAAAAGTACACAATCTGTCAAGTGGCTAGACCAATGAGTATCTTATGAATTGGACAGTACCTAGTATTAGCCCTGAAAGTTCTTCCATACGGATGTGTACGCTACCTATGACATAGGGTTGTGTGTCTTGTGATGTGTACTCTCTTTCTTTTCTATTTCTATCATATTGGTTTTATAAAGAATAGGTGTTATTAGGTTTGTTTTTAAGTTTTGTCACAATTGTATGTTGAATAATGATGATATTATGTATTATTGTCTTTAGGATTATTTGTGTATTTTTACTGTCTTTTAATTAATAAATTGATTTTGTATTTTATTACATCTGATGTTGTCAGGATTATCCTTTAGGAATATATGGTCTTCTTTCCAATGAATGTAGGTGGCTTGAGTGATTAAGAATGACTGGAATAGATTGATTTCATAGGTGATATTTTCTGCAAAGGATACAACTTTTGTGATACTCTGATATTATAGCTACCAGAAAGTAAACTTTTAGTGACAAATTGATCAGGTCTACATTTGAAGAGGGTTTAAAGGGGATAGACTCTTAAGCTTTTAGGGCCAAGGCTAGATCACAGGATGGAACTATTGTCTGTGCAGGAGGCCGAATAGAAGAAAAAGCTTTTAGTAATATATTACCTAATTAGTTACTCTGTCTCAGCAGTACTCCCCCCAAGAGGGCCTAATTGGTATTGTTGCAGACCACGGCTCCCTTAACATGGAAACTGACAATTCCTTATCAGAATCATCCTGAAGGAATTGCACTGTCCACCTAGGCTCAAATGTAGATGAATCCAAATATTTTTCAGTGCAGCAGGCGGAAAAAGAAGCCCAATGGTGATCACAGGACCATCTAGTGGATGTATGATGAGATTCCTGGACTGATATGGTTATTTGAAAGGAAAGTCTGGACCCCGCCTCTCAACAGCCAGACCATCAGACACATTCTCTGGCATGTTGCTAGAGGAACAAGCATTGGCATAGCCAATAGGTCTCGCCTTTGGGACCTTATGAGTTTTTAGCCATGCAGCACATTATTCTGGGTGCTTAACATTTACAGGTTTTACTACGTGTAGCACTAGGTGGCTATGTGGGCGGTGTTAGGGTGATTGCAAGCAAAACAAACGTACGCCTGTAGGCTCAAGGCGTTTCAAGTTTTGCGAGTTAATGCGAAAGGAAAAAAAGCAAAACAAGTTCATTCTAGTAAGATCTTTTGTGCTTGGCTAGAGTTGTACTTATAAATTTTCATCAGTACAGCTGTTTGGTGCCTTAAGCTTTGAACACAAGGGTTTCTTATAGGTACTGTTGGCTGTAGAAAGTCTTTGGATGTCTGATAAAAGTATGAATTAATTTGGAAGATCCTTAACTGGCTTTCCAGTCACAGAACTTATTGAAAGTTGGTAGCCCATTATTGCGCCTCATGTGGTTATATGTATGTTGTTTCTACAATCGCTACCAGAAGAAAGGTTTGATATGTTACACTTCCCTAACTATTAACACTTATTACCAATTTCATATGTACACCAGCGTCAGATTCTGTGTAATTTGAACTCTTTAGACAAGGATAACTAGTCTCTGAAAATATTAGGCCATTACTGAACATGAATTAAGGGGTACTTGTTTTTAAAGCTGCTCCAAAAACAAATAAACGAGTGTGGTTTTTAGTAGAACAGTTATGAAGCATTAAGGTGTTTTTATGTTTCATAATGCTTGCTTTAAAGTGTGTTATATAGATGCTACATAAGCTTATTTAACGACGTCAGCTTAGGGGTTTCATGATTCTATAGTGTGACCAGGCCATTGTCTCTGTGACAGGGAGAGTGCAATCTGCTGGGCCACTGCAAGCAAACTTTCACAGTTATGTGAAATCCAGAACCCGACACTCCCATCATTTGCTTTTAAATATCAAGTTCAAGAACAACAACTATTCCAGAGGCTGGTCCCAACTTCCCAAGATAACATAGGCAGAGAATTCTTCAAGTAAACATACTCAAGATGGCTCCCTCTAAAAAGAGGCATTTGGGTCAGGTGGGGGGCATTCTTTTAACAAGTTACATTAACAAATCCCTGCAATCGTAATCTCAAACTGCAACCATCTGAACCACTAGAAACAAGATTATTCTCCACTGAGAGGTCCCTAGGCCCTCAATCAAGCCTTCTTGAACGCTGCCTGTGAACCTGAGCCCCACAGCCCCGGATGTCTGACTCGTAGTCGCATAACTAGGATGCCCTGGGTCCCAGTACAAGCAAAGAACATGTTCTCTTTACTGCTCCTGGGGTAGTAAAATACAGTATTGTCAGTGTTCGATGGGCCTCTCAGTGCTCTTGGCCGTGGTGCCACTGCACCTGTTGCACCAATGGTGGCTACGCCTCTGCTGACTCTTCGGTTCAACAGCCCCACCCCCAAGTCCCTGCCAAGTACTCGCAGGTTGCTCGCACTAACCCAACACTGTTCTCTGCTCCACACACTCTGTTGCTTTTCTGTGCTCCTATGTTTCGCCGCCGTCTGTGTTTTTTCCCGTTTGTGTCATTACCCCTGGTTTAGGCTACGAAAGTGCCCTCTGTTTCTTGGCCTAAGTGTACGGCAACGCTACATAAATACATCACAGAAACAAGCAGATTCTTTTTTAGGGGCGACCATTTAAATTTCAAACAATACCAGAAAAATAAATATCCGTAAAAAATAATTTCATAACCACTCGTAATAAACATGTGAGTATGGTAAAATTGAGCACGTTTTCCATAACGTAGGGTTTTATCAACCAATAAAATGTTCTATTCCTTCGCGAACCACAATCAATGTAACGCCCCATACAACTCAAAGCACACAACTTTAAACTCCACATATAGGGAACAGTGCAATAAATGTGCATGAGAAGCACAATGCAAAATGCATGACATGGCTTGAAAACTAAGTTTGACAAGCTAATGAACCGTAATGCATGACTAAATCACTAATACCCCCCCCCCCCACGAACAATCTACTTCACATCTGCAAAGTGCTTTGGCGCCTCATACTATACAATATATACATCTTGCGTCTCCTTCACCCACGACCACATAATGATATATACAAAAAGACAAAAATCTGTACTACGTTTTCGATGTACAAACCGGAGACATGTCCCCATTCTTCTGTTTAATGCAGCACTAATGCAATGCTGAGCTAATGCCACACGTGTATCCGACCTCCAACGCATGACATAATCTACACACGTGACTAGGGCATGAGTGGCCGCGCTGTGCATGTTTTAACGCTTGCACCTGCAAATGTACCTGATGCACAAATAAAAGTCAAATAGTACTAGCTGAAACACGTATGTGCTGCAAAGCAGGCATTTTCAGTGCTGTGGCGGCTGACAGGGCTGCCTGCCTGCGATGTGATGCCTGTCACTGTGTTCTGTGAACCGCAGAAAGGCTTGTCTGAATATTGTGTCAGCTGCATGCGATCATCGGGAGCTGCCACTCAGAGGGCCCTGCAGATGCCGTCACACCTCCCTGTGCAATGAACAGAGGTGGGTGGAAGTGAAGTGCAGCCCGGCAGCGCAGTCAAGCACATGCCCGTGCTTGTCTGGCAGCCTCGGGGTGCACAAACAGGCTCGCCGCAAAAGGACCCAACTCCGGGAGCCTCCCCAGTTCAAACAAAGATGCCCCCTGCATGCAAATGTGAAACGCGATCTCGCGCCGACAAAGGAACTCACTCTCGGCTAGGAAACTCGATCTCGAAAACATCCCCCGCATCGACAAAAGATCTCACCCTCAGCTGCGATTGGCTTGTTGTGCATGAATGAATATAGCGCTTTCGCAGTGCCCGTTCAATCCTAAAGTAGGCGCTTGCTCGAGCTAACAAAAATATCATTGAGAATACCTTGCTCGAGCTAACAAAGATATATTTGAGAATACCCAAGCCCCCGCCCACCACCTTCTGTTCCTATAAGTTTTAACAAGCGCGCACGCAAAAGTGTTGGCAAAAGTGAAAGCGTTTACCTTGCGGGAGTGAGCAGCGCCAGGAGCGATAATTGCTAACACCTGGTGCCAAAGCTCGCTCCCGCAAGGGAATCGCCAAACGTGCACGCGTTGCCATTGAAAGCAATGTAACGAGTGCACGTTTTTAGGGCAAAAAGCGAACCGATTCCAAAAGGTCTTTTTCCTATGCAGCGCATGCAGCGCATGCGCGCTGCGTAGGCGAGACCTAAAATGGGGCCCGAGATGAACAATGATCCTTCAGAAACACCCACTCTTGCATTCTGGACATCATATTGAGTAGCATGAACCAACTCATTCTCTGTCAAAAGTGCATCACCTGAATGAGGTCCACTCTCTCTTTCCTAAGTTGGGTTAAAAGTTTAGCTATCAATGGGAATTGAGGAAACACATATTGAAAGAAAGTTAATGTGTCTATCTCCCAGCACCCCTCCTCCGGGTACCAAGACAGAAACCTCTGCAGAAGACTATTGCCTGAACTGGCAAAAACGTCTACAGCAGAAGGTGTTCCAAATCTTAGACATATTCCTTTGAATGTATGTGTTGCCAAACAGAAATTGTGGGTTGAGGGAATTTCCTTCTTAACCTGTCCCCTATCACATCCCCCTCCCCTCAAATGTAGGTTGCTCAAAGAGTACATGATTCTTTGCCCAACAGATTATCTGATAGGCCAGGGTCACCAGTGAACACTAACCTATCCTTGATTGCTTGTTGAGGTAAGACTTGGTGTCTGGATTGTCATTTCTCACCAGAGTCAACTGATTCTTCAAGTAATGTGAGAAATGTAGAAGTGCATAGCAAACTATAGTAATTCTCCTCCAATTTGAGGAATGAGACCTTTCACTCGAAAGCCCCTTTAACTGAATTGACTGATGTCCGAAGGCAACCCCCCCACCACACCTTGGTTGCGTCTGTGGCTAACACTTGTGAAGGAGGTAGACACATGGATCCCTTTGCTGAGTTTTAAAGGAATCATGCATCACTGAAGGCCACCCAAATACTGTCTGTTACAGGTATTTGACAGTCCAGGAAGGAAGGATTCCAGTGACTCAGGAGGTGTTGAAACAGCAAACGCAAGTGGAGACGAGCCAACAGTACCACAAAAACACAAGAAGCCTAAAGAAAAAAAAAAGGATTTTGTACAATATGCACAAAACTTGCTGACTTCTTTTTTTTTTTTTAAACTGTTTTTATTATTTTATAAGTCCAAACATAACAAACACTCAGTAGCGATTAAAAGTTATACTTTACATCCTGTCTTCAGCTCCTGGGCCCCCATTTGTTCCTGTGATGAGACTTTCTTGCTTTTCAATCTAAGACAATATAAGTCCCTGCACAGCAGGCATCAGGATGTACACATTCTCAATTCAATGAGTGCATAGCACCTTACCTAACACATTATCTATTTAGCAATATAAGCCATAGAATACGCAACAAACCATCGCATTCGAACTCCCTCCCCTCCCTCTGCCTCCGGTGTGTCCAAACTTCTAGGCTCTTAGTCTAATATAAATATCAGTCCCTTCAATTCACGTGTCGGGATAATGTGTGGGACAATACCTGCTGCACTCCGTACCTCTCGCATGACCCCATGCACCCACCTCAGGGTTAGGCCCTTGCTGCCGGCTCTGCTCCGTGAGCGATCAGGGGGAGCCCACTAGATCTTCCCCAGCCAGGCCCGCCTCCGAGTCAGTGTCAGGTATTTGTAGCGCTATCACTAGGGCCTCCCATGCTCTTGCTGCTTCCCTCGCCCCCTCATTGTTAGTACGTATAGCCTGTTGCAATCTAACTGTACCCTCGATTTTGGCCCATTTAAGTAACTCCGACTTCCACTTCCCCATGGTAGGTCCTCGTCGTGACTTCCATGGGGCCGTGATCTCTCTCTTAGCTAACAGCAGGCCTACGTCTAGAAACTTGCTTCAAGTGGCGCTGGATAGCTGAGACCAGGGCTGCATGCAACAAATAATCTCCTCGCGGCAGGTCGTACCGTTCTTGCAAAGTTTGAAAAGGCAGTAGTACCCCATCTTCGTACAAATCCCCCATGACCTGGACCCCCAGCATCTCCCAGTCTGCTAGCGCCGACCAATCCCCCCGTGGGGGAGGGCGGTGCACATGCCCAGGGGGATCTCCGGTGCATATGGGTTACCAATACTAGCCCTGCGGTGGCACCGGTTCCAGCATTGTCTCAACTTTCGCCCCTCGGCAGTGAGCGACCCAATATGCAAGGGTTGCTGCAATATGATAAATGATAATACATGACGTAGTATCCACCGACCCTCAGGACCCTCCGGGCCCCGAAATTCTCGAGCCACCGCCTGTGTGAGCCACTGCAGCTGAGCTGCCAAGTAGTAAAGTTCGAAGTCTGGCACCGCCAGTCCTCCATCCACCCTGGGTCTCATCATGGTGTGTAGTGCCACTCGCCTTCTGCCAGTTCCCCACAGGAAGCCGCTAACCATGGATTTGATCTGCCTGAAGATCGCCCCCGGTATCCAAATCGGCAATGTCCTAAAATAATATAGCAGGCGGGGAGCGCCACCATCTTCAGGAGCGCCACCCTCCCTGCAACCGAGAGTGGCAGCGCACTCCAAAAAGTCAGGCTCCCCGCAGTCCGCGCAAGGCCCTTCCCACATTCCCTTCCAACAACTCCGCATGTGTATGATATATGTTAGTCCCAAGATAAGGCAAACACGACGGTTCCCACCGAATTCCCGCTACCTGATCAGGGCCCGCTACTACTGGGAGCACCGGGAAGAGACAGGTCTTCCCCCAATTAACCCCCAGCCCCGAGATCTCTCCGAACACCCGCAGTAGGTTTGTCGCTCCTTCCAGCGCCGCCCCTGTATTAGCCAAGAAAATCAGTAGATCATCAGCATATAGGGAGATATATTGTGCAGCGCCCCACAGAGCCAGGCCCCGATAATGGCGCCCCAGTCTAGCCTGTACCGCCAGTGGCTCAATGGCCAATGCAAATAACAGTGGTGACAGCGGGCATCCTTGTCGTGTTCCCCTACCTACTGAGCAGGGAGATGATATCATTCTCCCCGTCCGCACCCTAGCTGTCGCATCTCTGTACAATAATCCCGTCCAGCCCACGAATGCCTCCCCAAGACCAAATGCGCTCATAACATGGTACAGATACAGCCACTCCAGGCTGTCAAATGCCTTCTCTATGTCCACTGAGAGCACCGCAGCACCAGGAGTGTCTCCGTGGTCCGCATCCAATATGCGGAGGAGGCGCCGCACATTAACAGCCGTGTTCCGGGTCGGAATAAAACCCGCTTGGTCCTGATGGACCAAATGTACCATGTGGGGTAGGAGCCGAGTCGCCATAATCCTGCTTAATATCTTATAGTCAGATGTCAGCATAGATAACGGGCGGTACGCCGATCTGTCCAGAGCGTCCCTTCCCGGCTTCGGAAGTGGGACAACAATAGCCTCCCTCATAGAAGCTGGAAGCCTCCCCACTGTCCGCGCTTCTTTATAAACCATCAACAATTTTGGAGCAAGTATATCAATATAAGTTGAGTAAAACTCAATAGGAAGGCCATCTGAGCCCGGTGTTTTGTTACGCGCCATGTGCTTAATGGCACCCCGTATTTCCCCCAGCGTGATGTCCTGCCCTAGTAGCTCCGCTTGGTCCTCTGCCAGCTGGGGCAAGTCTATACCCGCCAAAAATCCCTCCAGTGCTTCGTCGGGGCCCCTCAGGCAACTGCTATATAACCCAGCGTAATATTCTAGGAACAGGTCGTTAATCCCTCTCTGGGTATACACCGGCGCTCCCAGTGAAGAGTTCAGTGCCAGGATAGGCGTGCCCCGGGGCGTTGGATTAGCCAGCCAAGCCAGTAGTGCACTCGCCTTGTCTCTTTCCGCGTGCGCCCGTGCCAGGTAAGCCCTGTGATCATAGCAACGCAACCTCTCTATCTGACTCGCCACCTCCTCCCGTGCTCTCAGTAATTCCTCCTGCACTTCCGGGCGCCCCGGCCGCTCTCTCTCTGTTCCTCTCAGCCGAGTTTCTGCTGCTTCCACTTCCCTAAGCAATGTCTTCCTTACACCCACCTGTTTGGTAATACACAGTCCCCTCACCACCACCTTAAACGCGTCCCACTCTATCGTTATGTCAGACGCTGTCCCTTCGTTCTCAGCAAAATATTGCTCAATGCCCGTTTCTATTTCCCTACGGAAAACAGCGTCCTCCATCATCTCCGGCCTCAAGCTCCACGTCGGGATTACAGGTCTCTCCTGTGTCCACCTAATCGTTAGTATTAGAGGGTTGAGGTCCGATATCGTTCTAGCCAAATATTCACTATGTAGAACTTTTGCGTGTATGTCAGGTGTGCACAATATGGCATCCAAACGCACATGCAGGTCGTGCAAAGCAGTAAAGAAAGAGTAGTCACGGTCTTCAGGATGCTGCATTCGCCATGTATCTACCAGCCCCCATCTGTCCTGCCATTCTCTCCTGGCCTTTGATATTCTATGCACAGGGGCTTCCTGCAATGGCGGATGAGACCTATCTATATCGACATCAGTTATGGAGTTAAAATCTCCCCCAATATCACAGGGCCAGTCAAGTAAGGTGCCAGTTTCCCTGACATTTGATCGAAAAGGCCATCTGATCAACATTAGGGGCATATATGCTACATAACGTTACCTCTAATCCATTCAGTCGCCCCCACCACTACAAACCTCCCTTCTGGGTCAACAAACTGGCGAGTCATCTGGAAGGGCACCCCTGCTCTGACCCATATTAATGTTCCTCTGGCAAATGCTGAGTACGTTGTACAATAGACCTGCCCCCGCCATCTTCGCTGTAACGCACTGCCCTCCGCCCGATCAACATGGGTTTCCTGCAGGAAAGCAATATGTACCACCCTCCGCACCAAGTAAGCATGGACCTTATGGCGCTTCCGCATTGTATGCATCCCTCTCACATTCCACGTTAGGCACTTAACATCAAGCAGGGTCCCCATAGTAGTCCTCCAATCCCTGGAACCTCTGCACTGTCACCATGGACACACCGGAAGCCCCTATAAGCCCAAACAACATGCACAACAGTCCCCAACTACCCCACCCCAGAACAGGTCCTAACAAAGCAGCACCCATCCAAATTCTCAACTAAATTGCGTCCTCGGTAGCTACCGGGGATCACCAACGACAATAACAGGGGAGGTGCCCAAAGGCCAGATGCTTCCGAATCAAAATTGTTCAATCGGCTCGCACCGTGCCCCATTCTCATTAATGCCACAGTCCTGCTGCAGTGCCCCATTCCGAGGGAGCACCACCCCAGAGCCCCCCCCACCACCACCCCCTCACATTCCGCATCATAAAAAAAAAAAAAAACAGAGGGGGAGTGTCACTACACAAAGATACCACCCAGTCCTGGAGAAAGTCTTACTGTGCTACGCATCGACCAGCTCATCCGCAGTCCCTGGCGTAACATGAGGGAGAGTGACGCTCACTGAGTCCGATTCCTCCGACGCCGTTCCAGCTGACCCCTTCTCAGATTCGGTCACTCCCTTTGGTTCCGGTCCTTGCTCCTGAGATATCTCCGTCACTGCTTTAAGCGCCGCCGACCTTTCCCGTTCCGTCTGAGACATCGTTGGCTTCTGGGCACGGAGCCGCCGCCTCTCTGAGCGCAGTGGCCGATGTGGGCGCGACACCCCCTCGGCAGCCCCCAGACCTCAGCCAGCCTCTTCTTGTCCCGCTCTGTAAGTCTCCAGCCAATCCGACGCTTCCTCCGGGGTGCTGAAGAAAAAGGTTTTACCGTCCACTGCCACTCTTAAACGCGCTGGAAACATCAGTGAATATTGTAAGCCTTCCGTGCGGAACGCTTTCTTGACTTCCAAGAAGGAGGATCG
This sequence comes from Calotriton arnoldi, assembly GCA_963921515.1. Taxonomy (NCBI): domain Eukaryota; kingdom Metazoa; phylum Chordata; class Amphibia; order Caudata; family Salamandridae; genus Calotriton; species Calotriton arnoldi. The sequence continues at coordinate 1,208,963 of CAWUFW010005039.1, forward strand.
CTGTCTCTGCACATCGAAGGTGTAGTCGGGAAACAGCGTCACACTACTATTATCTACCTTGAAGGGGCCTACAGAACGCGCCTTATTCAAAAGCAGATCTCTGTCCTTGTAGTGGAGTAAGCGTGCCACCACAGGCCTGGGTGGTCTCCCAGGCAGCACCGGGCGCGCCGGCACCCTATGTGCCCTCTCCAGGGTATAGAAAGGGGACAATCCCTCTGGGGCTACTTCTGACCTCAGCCAGGTCTCCAGATATTCCACCATACTGGGTCCTTCCACTCCTTCAGGCAGTCCAACCACCCGTATGTTGTTCCTTCTGTTCCGCCCTTCGGCATCCTCAGCCCTCTTTTCCAAGACTTGCAAGCGACGGCATACTTCTCCCATCTGTGTCTCAAGCGCCTTGTGTGCTGGATCCAGTACTTCCAGAGTGGCTTCAGTTTGTTTTACCTGGTCCGTCAGTTTTGCATGATCTGCTCGGAGCAGGCCCAGCCCACTGATACCTGTGCTATGTCCTGCTGAAGGGCATCTCTAGTATCCGTATGGCTTTGAGTATCACTTCCACTTGTTGCTGCGCCATCCCCTCAGGTTGGGACTCCGACGCCTCCGTCTTTTGCCTATCCGTCGTCTCCTCCTCTTGTTCCGGGGGTGCGCTTCCCTGCTTGGTCCGCGGCTTACCCATTATCGACCTCTTCCTAGGACCAGCGCCCACGGCGGCTCCCTGCCGGTTCTCCTCTGGTCCCTAGCTCCCGCCAGCAATGTAGGGCGATGTCCCTCGTTGCGCGACGTCCGCCCCACACTTCGCAGCAGAGGCCGGCCGCCCCGCGGCCCGCAAGGCTCTCAGGACACTCTCCTAGTTTCCCCTTGCCAGTCGTGACTCTGCCCGGTGAGGCGTTCCACCAATCCACTGGTTTCCCAGTCGGGTCCACTCTCAGGGTCACTCCTCAGCGCTGGGTCCCGAGGCAACAGGCGCGACCCGCCTTATCCCAAGAGCAATGCTCCCGGCGAAGAATGCTTAGTTCATCCGCTATGGCAACTGGCCGTACGCTGTCTTCTAGGGTCCAATCCCTGTTCTCTGGCCTGAGCCTACGGATCACAGCCCTTGCTCCGCACCCTGGTGCCCCACTGGATGTGTACTCAAGGTGGAGATCGTTACCCCTAGGCCGTCGGTGATAAGGGCCGCACGTACTCCTCCACAGCTACTCGACAGTTCAGGGTCCTGCTCCTGGCAGCCCTCTTCATGCCACTGAGCGGCCGCTCCTGACTCCTTGCTACCTCCTCGTGCCGCACTGGTAGTACTCCAGTCAGTCCCCCAAGTCTCCGCAGTGCTGTCCGGAGGTTGCTGCATAGTACGTCAGTGCCCGGCCCTGCCCTCAAGGTCCACACTCACTAGGGCCTCTCCCCCAGCAGTCCAACCTCCAGGTCAATGGGTGAGCGCCTCGTGGGCCGCTCCCCTCACAGCTCCACCGCTCCGCCGTACCTCCATGGATTCAAAATGGCGGTCACGTAGGGATCGCAAGCCGTCCTCTGCCTGCTCGTCTTGCAGTTCCAGGCCAGGGAGGTCCTCTCAGCAACACCTTCAGTTCACTCCCGCTTCGCGCCGGGGCTCCACGCTATATCACCGTCCTCTGCCGCTGCTATCTCAGACTCCCCACTCAACACCAGGAGAGGGGGGGAAGGGGGGAAGCCCCGTGGCCTTCTGCGGCCACCGCCGCACCAAAAGCACCGCCGCCGCAATGCTCTCGGCCCGCCTCAAGATACCTTCAGTGCCGGGCAATCAGCGGTGGCGGTCCGATCTCCCGTTCCGCTATCTCGTCGGATGTGAGCCGCGCTACTCCTCGGGTCTATTTACTGCGGTCGGACCCGGCGCCATTTTGCGCGACCGGGGTCCGGCCGCATTTCTTCTCCCGAGCTTCAGCGGCAGTATTGCTTCTGCCAATAAACGGCACCGGCACCCACCAGTATGCCTGACACGCCGCCAGATGCCCTTTCAGCGGCAAACTCAGACCCCTACCAGGATAAATAACGGGGTTGGCGCGGAGCTCTCAGCTCACGCTGCCATCCGCATCGGCACCTTAGCCACGCCCCCCCAAAACTTGCTGACTTCAATAGCACAAATCCACGTCCCATGAGTCCCTGAATCTGGAGCCACTCTCTCGCAGATGCCATCCTCTGTTGACCCAGCCTGGTCACAAGTTGCTGCATCCTGGTAGGTCTTAGTTCTGGCAAAAACACAAGTCCCCCCTTGGTCTAGAACTGAGCTCCTATGAAGTATAGATTCTGAGAGAGAATACAATGGGAATTTTTGTGGGTGAGAAGGAATTTGTGTTGAATCAATACTTGATATAAAAAGTCCGTCTGCTCCTGAATTCTGACTATTGATGCTAAATAAATCAGCCTGCCATCCAGCTATCCCTTGTATGCAGAAGGATCACTAAAGGGACTAGGACTTTGGTAAACACCCTTGGTGAGGATGTTAGCTTGAAGGGAAGTATATTATCCCTGCCAGTGACAACCTGCCAGACAGAATCTGAGAAACATTTGATGACCTGGGACTATAGGGATGCCAAGGCCCAAAGTCACCATCCACAACCCCAGTGGCACCAATGAGATTATCCATTGCAGTGTTTACATCTTGAAATAGACTTTCCTCTAAAAATGATTTTGATTCTGCAGTTTTATTATTAATCGTAATACTCCTGATGCCTTTTGAACCAAGAAGACACTGGAGCAGAAATCCTCACCCCTCTGTTTCTTTGGAACCGCACAGATTGTTTTATTGGCTAAAATACTTGCAAATTCCTGTATTTATTTATTTATTATTTAAGAGTCTTATATAGAGCTGGCCAGACCCGAAGGTATCAGAGCGCTTTACAACATTTATCATGGTGCAATAGTACACACATTATTTCAATGAACAGCATTGTCTCGTGTCGAATCCTGTTAAGGCCTGGAGGGGATCATAGGAGCGAATCAAAAGGCAGGCGATATAAATGCCTTTTTATTGAAGTGCCTATATTCTCCTCTGGGCAAGATTCCTGTGGCAGAGGAACTCTGTCTCGTCGGGTGGAAGCTATCCATTCAGATGAGTTTGGTTGAGGAAGAGGTCTTTGAGCTGTTTTTTGAAGTTTATGAAGGAGGGATTAGTCCTGATATGGACTGGGACTGCATCACTGCCTTTTGCTTTCTGGGATCCTGAACACAACCCATCAGAACAGGACCCATATCTGGTGGAATCTCTTCAAATTCGAAGATGTAACCCTGATTTATTATTTGTCACATTCCCTTGTCAAATTCGGAGGAAGAATAAAAGGCAGTCTCCCTCTGCTATGTTGGTATAGTCAGCAGCGCTTCTTAAGCCTAGAAGCAAGAGAAAGATGGTGAGCATTTTGACCATAGAAAGAAAATTAACTACATTTGTTTTTACCTCCTGAAAAAAAAAAACGCTTTGGCAACGCTTCTTTTAGGGACAGGAGTTTTTGTTGGAGCATGTTACGTGTTTTTAAATGCTCTATGAAGCATTTCCTTCAGTTGATCCCCAAAGAGACATTTGTTAGAGAAATTCATGTGCAATGGCCGTGACATTTGAGCACCTTCCCGCTTCCAGTCTCTAAGATAAATATGATGTCAAGCAGCTACAGTGGAGACTGTAGAAAAAGCTGAAGACTTCAGGATATCACACGAAACATCTGATAAAGACTTCCCTTGTACCTTCATAACTGAAAAGAGATCAGAACAGTCCAAACATTCTGAAATGGCTGTTGTTAAAGACAGAAAATCATTTGCTATCAACTGTCTGAATCTCAACACTGACAAGACAGAAGTGCTGATCTTTGGTAACAACGCCTCTCCTTGGAACGACACCTTGTGGGCAGCTCAACTCAGACCCACTCCCACACCAACAGACCACGCCCACAACCTCAGCATCATCCTGGACAGAAAACTCACCAAAAAGTGACAGATCAACGCAGTCTCCTCTGCCTGCTTCCACACTCTCCGCATGCTCAGAAGAATCTTCAAATGGCTCTCCATCGGCACGAGGAAAACTGTCACTCAAGCACTAGTCACCAGCCGGCCGGACTACGGCAATGTACTGTACGCAGGAACCTCCACTGAACTCATGAGGAGACTACAGATGTTATAGAACTCAGCAACCAGACTCATCCTCAACCTGCCCATATGGACCCACATCACCCCACACCTCAGGAACCTCCATTGGCTCCCTGTCCCGAAAAGATGCCAATTCAAGATACTGACACACGCCTACAAAGCCCTTCGTGACCTAGAACCAGCATACATCAACCATTGCCTGAACTTCCACCAGCCATCAAGAGACCTTCACTCTGCCTCCCTCCCCCTTGCAAAGACTATACGTGCCCACCGAAGCCACAGTGGAGGCCGTTCCTTCTCCTACCTCGCAGCCAAGTCCTGGAATGGACTTCCCCCACAAATCCGGACAGCACCCTCGCTGGTGGATTTCAGGAAGAGACTCAAGACGTGCCTGTTTTACTGAGCCCTGCAACCTAGCGCCTGGATACCCTCACATGTGATTAGTAGCGCTATACTAATACGGCTTGATTGATTGGTGCATGTACTGCCTATAGAGCAGCTCTCATTATCAAATTTAGTACCGTAAGTGTGTTTTCAAAGTTGTCTCTTCCTTGTGCACTACCACATCTGACATAAAAACTTCTTGTATTATAATGAATGATTGACCAGCTGGGTAAGCCTGCATTGATCTATTTTTAAATTCCAAGGTAGCTCAAGTTCTCCCTTTGCCAAAGGATGAAGTTTGATCTGGGACTCTTTCCTTTCCCACTAAAACAGTTCTTGATTTCCTTGTTTATTGCTAAACAGAGAGGAGGATGGGACTACAGTAGTTGAAACATTCTGGAACTAATACTTGGCTGTAGGTCCTCCATAGGGACCTGAAGGGTATCTGTTAAGTACTTAAAAATTGCACCTAGAACAGCTTTCTGGATAAATTTGGCTTTTGTATCTGGCATTTGGCTTTCTTCATCATACACAAGAGAGGGCCAGGATGAAGCAGAAGATTTATCGATGTATGCAATAGATGATGTATGTGAAGACGGAGCCCAGAAGATGCATATTAAGCCTGGGCGGTAAGCGGAACTCCGCGAAGTGCAAATAAAAATCTGCCGCACTACGCGAAGCTCCGCAAGCGGTGGAGTGCGTTAGATAAATGCTGCTTTTCAGTGCCAGATGCTTGTCCGCACTGTGCAATCATTACGAACGGCACCATGCACAGCGCAAGTGGGCGCTGCTTCCTTTCTGCCACTCGAGTAGATTTTTACTCGAGCAGCTGCTTTCTCAACGCAAACGGACAGTTTCTCAATGTGAGCAGTCGCGAGCATACGCGACCACTCGCAATGAGAAATCTGACCGCCCGCGTTGAGAAATCTCGCCGGGAGGTTGATTTTCCAAGCTCGTGATCGCCAAATTGACATTGACGAAAGCGTGCTACGCGAAGCAGAGTTTTTTGGAACTCCACGAGCTCTGCGTAACGCGGAGTGCAGAAAACTCTGCAAACTTCGTGAGCGGACCAGAGTTCACTGCCCAGACTCAATGCATGTGTGTTTCTTCAGCGTCTCCTGGGTTATGCATTAAAAAGGGGGCACCTGTATCTAAATAAAGCAGGGAAACCTATCTTTTTGATTGGGAAACAGGCTCTATACAACGTCTTATCCAGGCAGAGAGGATAGGCACCACCTTTCCTCTCTCACTGCTTGGTAAAGCACAGTCCTCAAAATCTAATGGAATAGGAAAACCCTGCCTTGCTAAGCACTCAATCCCAACAATGCAGAAAGGGTTTCGCTGGTCCTGAAAACAGAGGAGGATGGCCCACTTTCAATGAGGAAGAAAACAGATGCTTCTCACCGCCCAATGGAATCAGGAAGTCCCCACCTCACAGTGCTTGGCAAAGGCATGGGCTTTAGGGTTGAAAGGGTGAGCCATTAACTACCCTTAGAGGTGTGCATAGCTGTCTTTCCCAGTCACAAGTTGGTTATAAGGGGAAAAGCCTAGGGTCCCTGCACTCCACAACCCTAGATGTGACGAGGGGAAGCTACAGGCACTGCAAAAAAAACGTATTCGTTAGACTGAAATTATCAGACTCACCATGATGTCCTCAGGAAGCATATACAAAAACAACAGGAAATATGGTGGGCTTTCCTCACATATAGCCTCACAGGTAAGAGGATGGAAAATGTGGGGACAGAAGGTTTCATCTAAATTATGCTGGCTCACATGGTGGTTGTGGAGGAGAGTATTTTGGGTCTTTTTGAAGTAACATTAGGAGTGTGTTATAATCGTGGTTAGTTTACACTCACATATACTCTGTGTGACAAATATAAGAAGAGAAGAAAAAGGATTACAAGGTGATTGCATATCCTCACGATCAATCAGACGTTCATGTATATTTTAGAAATCTACTGACAAGGAGGTGAATTTATACTGTGTGCAGGGATAACAAAGTACATATGTTTATCGACTTCTTTAATATTTCATTCATAACCTTAAGCGTATCAAGACTTGCCACTCATAATTATTTAAACGTGCTTAAAGTATTCTTTAGTTGTTTATAGAAAAGGTGCATATAATGTAACCTGTGCATTGTTAATTTAGCCTAGCTGTAGGCCTGAAATTAATCTCTAATGTAATTTTTAGCTAACGTTTGAATTCGTATTTTACTTGCAATGGGGAATGTTGCATGTATTTTGTGTTCCCACTGCAGGTGGACAAGGCTTGATTAGTTGAGAGAAATAATTATTATTCCTAGAAGATAGAGAGGCCTGAGAAGGAGAAAGTGATAACAGATGGAGGACAAGTTCTCGTGGGAGAAGTAGATGGCGGCAAGGACGTATGAAATATTTCAGTGTGTGAACATGGAGGTGGAGAAAGGAAGCCAGAGGCCGGTGGGGATGCAAATTTACCATTGGCGTAATGGGAGATGCCTTATTTCAGTGATTGCTTATGTTATAATGCAGTTAGGAACAGCTGGCACTCTGCTTTAGGACGCCTTGAGGTACACACCTCATCTTTGACTTTGTGGCTTCATGCTAATTGACCCTGGTTGGAGTTACTTCTTAGGAAGGCTCTAACAGCTGACACCTTTTTCTTTCCTTTCATAAACCTGCCCTAGATCAGGTTTCCCATTTTAAGGTAGTGTTGGGATAGTTAGGGATTTTGTAGAGCTTTTACCTGAAACTTGATGCAATCCAAAGTGCATGTTTGGCTTTTGACAACCTACATTGCAGTAATTGAGTTCGTTGTTTTCTTTTTTCTGTATCGCCTCAATCGGTTTCGGAGATTTCACTTCATTCTGTTTACTTTGCATTTTTACACTCTAATGCTTCGATTGGTGTATATTAATCCGTCTCAAAATTTGAATTAAACAAACTAACCTGAATTTGGTTGTCGACCTGGATTTTTACCTGGAAGCGTAAAGTTCTTAATTCTAGATATTTCGAAAGGAGTTTTCTCTTTACCTTTCATGCTGCTTGAGTAGAACCATTGGTCTAAAGAATTTAGGAGTATGGGTTCCATCTCTCTCACTCCCATTTCTTATTTGGAATACAGTCTATCAATAGTTTGTTACTGCTCTTGCGATCAAAAACTGCTGATCACTTACTGACCCCTCGAATTTGGGGTCGCAACTAATTCGCAGTCTGGCAGAGATGTTGTGAGAGTCGTGTGAATGTGGTGATAAGTTATTGTTGAAGTTGTTATCAGGTCCAACATAGCCAAAGATCCCGGGATATATAATAAGGTGCAGAAGACACTGTGTTGTATTTGTCTGCTGTGTTTTGTGGAGGTTTGTTGTGAGACGTCGTCAACGGCCCCAATTGAGATAGGGAACTTTGTGTGAATGGGACAATAGTGAAAGTGTAGTAGACCTTTTCGCGCAGAAGGTAAATTATACATATTCAAGTGATTCCCTGCTGATCAAGGTTTCATTGTGAGAGTGCGTTCTTGAGTGATTTAATTCTATTGATTCTTTTAGAGGAGCAGACAATTGTTGTTTGAAAGGGAGAGTGTGTGTGCAAAGAAATTGTGAAGGAGGGTGAGCCGCTGCAAGGAGCGATGGTGACATCAGAGAGTGCCGCGCTGGGATAGGTTGAAATAGATATCTGAAGTTGTGTTGTTGTGGGTGGAACTCCGGAAATTGACATTTGAAATAATTGTGTATTGTCGATGAGAAATATAAAATGAAGTGCTTTAAGGCAATCAAAGATATGTTTAGAGGTGATGTTTATGTGCCGACTAGAATGGGGGAAGAGGCACCCCTGGCGGAGATGTCCGCTCACTATATGGCAATGAATGTTGGGCTTTACACTATCAAATGGCATAAGATCACAAAGAAAGAGGGTGCATTGATATTTCCACGCTATGGCACATTTAATTTGAGGATAATTGATCATTTGAGAGGAATGTTGTATGCAATAAAGCCATTACCTAGACTAACACAATTTGAAGCACTTGATGCATGGATGCGTGCTGCACATGTTAAGCAGAGGGATCGCTATCAGGGGAAGATGAAAAAAGAGATGCGTGCTTACCAAGATGCACAATGGGATGACACGCAAAAGAGATGGAGAGTAGATATGATTGAGGGAGTGACATTGTACCCTGCATTAGTGATTGTGGGGGGCGCGACTGAAAAGGAAAGGAAAAAAGGGTTAAAAGGTGATCAAGGTGAGGTACGAGAGGACAGTGACAGTGATTTGGGTGACAGTCTGTTGGAAGAGGTTTGGCAGAACTTCCACCTCCGTATAGCCAGTCATACCTTGGGAATGGGGAAAGCCCAAATGCCACTAGCAACCCCACTGGTGCTTCAGCTCCTGTGGCTCCCAACCCAAGTGTGGTAGGAAATTTTTCGAGAGGGACGTCCCCAGTTGAGAGGAGAGAGGAAGTGTGAACAGATGTCTCAGAAATTTCAGGACGTTTTGATTCCAATCCTACCGCAAGAGTTCTGGATGCCCTTACAGAACCGGTTACCATTGGCCCTATCGTTCCCAAATATGATCCGAACCCACGGGGGAAAGGGGACCACAGGATGCCCATAGTAACAGAGGGGGGAACCTCACAGAAAAGGGTTGCGGGTCCTCATACGAGGTTTGTTACCCTAACATGCAGAAAGACCGTCACCCACGCACTCATAACCAGCAGACTGGACTACGGTAATGCCCTCTACGCCGGAATCAACAAAACCCTGCTACACAAGCTCCAAACCATCCACAACCCCACAGCCAGACTCGTCCTCGGAACCCCGCGACATGAGCACATGACCCAGCACCTACGAGACCTCCACTGGCTCCCCATCGAGAAGAGAATAACCTTCAAGCTACTCACCCACGCCTACAAATCCCTCCACAACATCGGACCCAAATACCTCAACGAAAGAGTCTCCTTCCACGTACCCAAAAGGAACCTCCGCTCCGCCGACCTCGCCCTGGCAGAGACCCCACGCATCCGCAGAACCAGAGCAGGTGGAAGAGCCTTCTCCTACGTCGCAGCAAAGACCTGGAACGAGCTCCCACTCAACATCAGACGCTCCCCCACTCTGCACATCTTCAGGAAGAGCCTCAAGACCTGGCTCTTCGACTGATCCGGAGCCGCACCCCCCTGCTCCCCCAGCGCCTTGAGACCCTCACGGGTGAGAAGCGCGCTTTAAAAAACCCTGATTGATTGATTGATTGATAACACCGATAAATACGAGCTCTCCTTGTGTGGCAATTGCAGATTCCTCTGCAGTTAAAATTGGGTCTGGGACTGTTAGGCCCCTTTCTGAGGTTAGGGGGATAGACATCCCTCTGTGGGAGCACGAAGTAGCACACCTCGAGAGACTGGGAACACACCAAAGGCACCTGAGAGTCAAAGCCTATTTGATGTTTTGGACTTAGAGAAGTGGTTGAAAGAACATAGCAATACTAGAGAGAGCCAAAATACAGAGCCGAGCCAGGGAACTAATAAGTTTACCATAAAAGTGGATTTTGTGGACGTGCTCATGTTGAAGATTAAACGCAATGATAAGTAGAACATTGGAGCTTTATCGAATAGACTCTTACCAACAGAATGAATTTCTATTCATGAGTACAGATGTCACTAGAAGGGTGAGAGAGGCACATGCAAAGTTATCTGAATAAGCCAGTAAGTTTGAGGTTGATATGGAAAAGACTTAGGCATTGCAGAAAAATCATTGGCTTGCCTTTAGTGATCAAGACATAGAGAATTAGAGAGTGCCAGGACTTAAAACATAGATTTGAAAACTAATATTGTGCATTCGCATTTGGAGTACTTTGGATAAGTGGGAGGAGAGATGGGTGAAAAGGAAGACTGTGAAAGAGAAGGGAGCAAGTGTTCAAGCCTTCCCTCTGCGAGAGGTGGTACGTGGAGGATATGCACATGTACCTTGGAGTAGAGGTGATCGGGCTGCATTTTTCAATGACTTCCTGAGGTTGAGAAAAAAAGCCTGTAGAGTGGTACAAACAGGTCGATCGTTTTGTGAAAATATCTAAGATTTTGTGGAGTGATCTCAATACACTATTTGAAATTGTTGTTCTGAGTGATTTGTGGTTGACGTGTAAGGTAGCTATAGAATGGCCAGATGGAGAACCCGAAAGGGATACCATGATACATGGTCCATCACCCATAGTAATGAAGAAATATGATCAAGTGATTACATGGTTAAAGGCTAAAGTGGCCCTGCAGGATGTTGATTGGGTCAAAATTGATAGAACCACACAGGAACCTACGGAGACTGTTCACGCCTATAATGAGAGGCTGTTGCAGGCTTTTAAGCAGTATAGTGGGATTGACACACTTGAATCGAAAGATATGGGACAGTTTGTGCCCAAATTTTGATATGGCTGTGAACTGAAATTAGTTTGATGATCCAACAGCATTTGATCTGCTGGCAGAACAAGCCTGTTGATGAAATTCTGCATTATGCTAAATACTGTAGCAATTAAATTGATATGATACACAAAAGGATGAAGGAAAAAATGATGTTAGTACAGATGAAGGCTGTCCAGAGAGGGAGTCAGGGTCAAGCCTATAGCGGAAATGTTACTCCTATGACCAGACCTTATCAGCAAGGAGTCCCAGTGCAGCAGGGTGGAGGAATGCAGGGGCAAGGAACAGGCAGGGGTGTTGCGGTAGACCCTAAGACTGGAATAGATGTGGCCACCTTAAAGAAAACCAGCCCGTACCAATATTTCAAAAGGGTGGGTCATTGGAAGCGCGAATGACGCTTAAATCCTGCCAACCAAGATCAGAATGTGGGGTCTTGTCAGCTGCAGGGAAATGTTGTGTCACCTCAGAGCATGCCTAGGCTGAGCTCTCAAAACATGGGAGGATCGCAAGGCCCTGTGATGCCGGTGCCGCAGCCTCCGATGCTGTCACAAGCTTCGCATAATGTCCCTTATAACAATGTTCCATTTCAGCAGTATCCCATGTTTGATGCGCTCCATGACTCTGGTACCGATCAGTCATTATGATGGTGCCTGAGAGGGGAGGAAGACTGTACACTTGGCGAGGTCTTTGAGGTAGACCAGAGTGGACCTTATGTAGATGCTGATGTGGATGGTCACAATATCACCTTTTTGGTCGATACTGGAGCTACCTACTCTACTGTGAGAACAGCAGAAGCTCCTAACCTACCCCTCTCTGGAAAAACAAGTGGATACCCAGTTTTTCCCTACTGGCCAAACCTCTCCAGAGGTTGACACACAAAGCTGTGTCTGATCTGGTACCTTCAGACGATCATTGTTTGAATGCATTCCTGGAATTGAGAGAGAGCCTCTGCTGTGCTCCAGCTCTGGGAATGCCATATTACAATAAAGCATTTTCTCTCTTTTTTCATGGAAGGGAGTGCTGTGCTCTCTCAGTATTGACTCAAAATCATGGAGGTGCCCATAGAACAGTTACATATTTCTCTGAAAATTTGGATCAAGTACCGTCTGCCGTGCCCAGATGTCTCAAATCCAGTGCTGCAACAGTTGTCAGCCTGGAAAGACGCAACAGCATTGTGATGGGTCATACACTAACTGTGTATGTTCCACACTCAGTGGAATTACTGCTAACTAAAACCAGAACACAGCACGTCGAACAGTAGGCTTACACGCTATGAACAAGTCATTTTGGCAGCAGAGAATGTCACTATGAATCAATGTTATATATTTAATCCTGCCACACTGTTGCCGCTGCCCAACTGTGAGGAGGAAGAGACTGAAAGAGAGCATGACTGCCTTGATGTCACTGAACTATGCACCAACCCGCGACCTGACATCGCTGATGAGCCATTATCGGAGTCTGATCAAATACTGTTTGTGGATGGCTCATGTTTAAGGGATCGTGAGGGAAATTTGAAGGCTGCCTATGCTGTCCGTACTGCCTCAGGGGTGGTGGAAGCTCCTTGCTTTCAAGGAGTAGTCTCCACAGAAGTGGCTGAATCAATTGCTCTGACACATGCATGCTGTGTCTCTGACCAACTGAGGGTGACGATATTCACCGACAGTCAGTATGGCTTTGGTGTGGTGCATGACTTCGGGCATCAGAAATGGGGAGGGTGCGAGAAAACTGCTGGAGGCTTTGCAATTGCCACAAGAGCTTGCAATCGTCAAGTGCCCTACACATTGTAAAGGAAATGATTATGTCTCCCTTGGAAATGGATACTCTGACGAAGTTACACGTTATTGCGCTCTGAATGCCTGTAGTTTCAATGGGGAGTACGTAAATGAGCAAGATGATGAGATCGATCTCAACCTGTTGATGATGGTTGATGATACATGGGATGAGGTGAAGAGGTTGCAGGAAGAGGTACCCGAGGAAGAGCAATCGGGATGGATCAGAGCTGGATGTGTAACAAGCATTTTCAATGCAATAGGTCTCGCATTTGCGAGAGTTTGAGTTATTGGCATTGTAAATGACAATGCCTTTTATTTATGCGTTGTTTTTAAAATGGATAAATAAAAGGCATTGTCATTTACAATGTCAATAGCTTAAACATTCGTAAATGCAAGACCTATTGCATTGTAAAAGCTTGTTCCACCTGGCTATTGCACATCTACTGACAGTGATACTTGGGCCTGAGCCATCACACACACAAAGAACCAGCGCTGCAGGTTTAACGTGCAGCGTTCTAACACTGCCAGCGCGACTCAGGATGTGCCCCACTGATTCTAGGTGCTTGTCCGTGCACCAGAATAAACACACTATGTAGAAGATTCCAAAGTAAAAAAAAAATAAAGTCCAATATACAGTACATTCTATAAGCATCGATCTACATTACACTTGGCATTCTTCATAAACTGCGTATTTACTGAAGTGTAAATAAGTGACTCAAAGCGCATCCAGTCTACTTGTTTTCCTTGACTGCTGCATCACCACCAAGTTCGCATTATCTCCTAATACTTTTTGATCTTGTGTTATGATCACGCCCTTCTTTCTGTCCCAGGTGGTTGTCACATTCATTGTGAATTTACATATGATCTTAAAGGGCAAGGATATTAACCTGACACGGTGGTATAGCTGTGTTGTAACGGGAAATTCGGCATTTAAAATTGCAATGATTGCTAAGTCACACTGAATCCGGTTTCTGTTTGCATACGTACCAAACAAAACTTTACCCACTTAGTGTTAAGCCTTATGTTAAATGCGCTAAATGTAGGAATGTCACACTACCGTTGAGTTTTTTCTTTTCCCCTGGGAACTGTGCAGGCTGGGATTGACTGACAGCCTACTGCCGCACCCCCATTGGTTCTTCTTTCAAATGTGAGCAACCTCAAACCCAGCCATCGCTTCCCTCATTGGACCACCACGCTAAGGTCTCACTACTGTGCAGAACGGTTCATTTGTTTTTCTTTAATTTAGTTCTGTGATATTTTGTATTGTCTTCCCAGAGGGTCGCAAATAACCTGTTGTGCCGGTTCATTTTATAACGCCGAAATGAGTCAAGCAGAGGGAGTGAATGAAAAAAATACAAAGCGAAACGTACAATGACCATGGAAGTGGGGACCTTGGCACTGAGGAAATAGGACAGGAAAGTATTTTACATAACTGAAAGTGAATGGAGTTAAATAAACAGAAAGGTGGGAGTATGAACGAAACAAAGGCAGAGGGAGGAAGCATAAACTGACCCAGAAGGAAGAACGACTGGCCCATGCAGCGAGTAAAGAGGAGCAGAGTGAGCGTACCGGAGGAAATAAGGCTGCGACAGCGTGCCGAGAGGAGGAGCGCATGAGACCTCCGGCAGCTGCATCGTGGAGAAAGGAGATCAGCGTGGATGTTGGCGCGTCTCCTATTGTTTCATATATAAAAAATAAAAAAAATTATAAAAACAAAAAAACACGCACACAGAAAAGGGAGAGGGAGAGGGACCTGGGAGGTGATGAACATGGACAACGGGAGGGGGCGGGAGCAAAGTCACACGGACAACACGTAGGCTCAGTGATAGGAGCAGATCATAAATCTGTGTCAAGGGAAAGGGAACGAGAGCGGCCGCGGGCAACCAAGAAACGGCGCAGTACCATTCAAAGCAAAAAAGAGTGAGCCGGATGAATGATAAATAAATCCATGTGTAAGGGCACTTGTAACAGTGGCAGTCACCACTAAAGAGAAAACACACCCATAGGTGGGACAAAGAGCAGCGTTTCACCAATCAAAAGAAACCAATCTAGAAAAGGCACAGGAAGCAACAAATGGGAAGTGTGGGTGTGGCCTATGCACTCAGAGGGATTACAGCATGCCTCGCAGAACAGCGCATGCGCGCTGCCTCTAGGCTCGACCTTAAAATGGAGAACGACATCTGGGTATCTGAGGACAGAAGACCAGTGCAACAAAATAGCTTGTTACATCCGATGGCTAGGCGCATTCATGGACCAACACATGTGGGAAGAGATGCGATGGTAAGGTTGTTCAGGCAAACATGGTTTAATCCCAAGTTTCGAGTGAAAGCTGAGGCGCTGTGTCACAGATGTGTGACCTGTCAGCAAATGAATGTTGCCAGAGGTCATATTGGATGGTCAGGAGGGCCCTTTATTTGAATGCAGCTGGATTTTGTTGAGATGCCTTTTTGTAATGGATTGCGGTACATTAAATTTTGGTGGTGGTGTGCATATTTTCTCGGGGGTGGAGGCATATCCTACTAGAAGATGTGATAGTCCTACAGTAGCTAAATTGCTTTCGAGGGAACTTATCCCAAGATTCTGATTTTCAACTACTTTGGAATCAGACCGAGGACCTCATTTTAATAATAAGATTATGAAATTGCTGTGGAAGCTTTGCAAGTGGAACAGGGACTCCATTGCAGTTATCTGCTGGAGGCTCCCGGTATAGTGAAGCAGAATAGTGGTACTCTGAAATCCAAATTGGCTAAATTCTGTGCCTCAACATCCATGAAATGGCCTGATGCTTTGCCTCTTGTGTTGATAAGACTTCGTAGCATCCCAGACAGAAGAACTGGACTCTCGCCACATGAGATTCTCATGGGGCGGGCTATGAGGTTGCCTGCTGTGGTTTCTAACATACTTGTGAATACATTGGATGATCTGGTGCTGACTACTGTAAGGGGCTGGCTGAAGTGGTTCATTCTGTGTCTCACCAGGTTGAAGCAGCATCTGAGCCACCACATCAAGAGCAGTGCCATAATTTACAACCCGGTGACTGGGAGCTCATAAAAAAACAAGTAAGGAAGAGCTGTCTTGAACCTCGTTGGCGTGGTCCGCTCTAGGTGATTCTAGTCATGACGATTGCTGTAAAGTATTGTGGCCTCTGAACTGGGTGCACACCTCACACACCCACAGACACACCTGCAGAGTCTTGTGCCCCCTTGATGAAACAGCTCCTCTCCCAGAAGAGATGCCAGCGGTGGCTGAGAGTCCACCGGGGAGGGTCAGTCAAGCTGTTAGGGGACACTCTCCAGTTGCAACAGCACTAGAACAAGCTGAAAGAGGATTGGAAGAGCAGAGAGAAGAATCTGGCTCAGATGAAATGGATGTCGAGGGGGAGAATGAGATAGATTCTGCTCTTTATCAAGAAGCTAGTGCTGTGGGCCCGCAAGTGGAGGTGAAAGAAAGTTAGCCAAAGGGGTCATCCGGAAGAAGTTTAGCAATGCCAACCGATCGAGAATTCGCACCCATAAGAGAAGCGTCTGAGTCAGAACAAAGTGAAGGTGAAAGTGGAGGATCCGGCTCAAGGAGATGCAAAATACTGAGGGTGCTTTGTCGGAGGTACGCTACTCCTGAGTGGACATATCTAGCTACAAATGCAGACGAGAGCGAGCAATGAAACTTCAGTGCTGATAATAGATGTTTTGCTGAGGATTCAGGGGACTGATATGAATGCTCTTCTCTTGTTTGCTGTCCCCTACCCACTGAAGCTGAGTGGCTTGTGAAACCTGATACTGAATGATACTGTCTTCCTCATTCAAATCCAGAACAATCACCTGAAGAGGTTGCCAAATTGAGAGCAAATATGTTACAGTTGCTCATAAATTAATTGGGATCAGAGCTTATAAGAGATGTTGAATGACATTTCATGAACTTTGATAAAAGTGCTTGAAGAAGAACACCTAGGCCCGAGTGGAAGAAGAAAAAATGTAGGGTATGACAACTTAGAAGAACACTGAGTAGAGATAGGGAAGTCTCACAAAGATTGTATATAGTTGTAAATAGACTGAACTCTGAACAAGAGACTGTTTTGCTCTTTGCACAGGTGGAGAACAACAGAGAAGGGTCTGTAGCAGCCATTACTCTGCTGAACTTGGTCTGAGTCTAAAGTAGAATGAAAACTAATCGCTCTAATAGTAGGCGTAGATGCCAAATGTATGTTACTATGACACTCATGGTAATAGCATTGCTAGTGTTAGTTGTCGGGCTGAGTTTGAGACCTGCAGGTAGTATAAAAGTGATCTAGCTAAATCCTGTGCACACACACAAGGTAAAACAAGAAATACAATTATTGATGCAAGCAATCTGTAGAGTTCTTGAGTGTAGCTGAAAGTTCTTTATTATGATGAAAAACGCAACCAGCCGACACGTGTTTCGTCAGGGATGAGTAGTCCCTCGACTCTTCAGGGCTGTAGGGAGTTGCGTGTACACGGTATCGTCCCGTAGCCGGTGATAATTCCAACCCGGTGGGGCACGCTTGTTACAGGGTAGAAATTCAAAACAGCAAAAATTTGAAGCGTCTGTCATAAGTCGGAGTAATGCAATAAGTGCGGAAAGCCGGTGATAATTCCAACCCGGCTATCCTGATGCGTATTCAAGGATATAATGTGGAAAGTGATACTCTTAGTTAGAATATAACAATAAACAGTACACACCTACCACGAAACCGGTGCTGCTAGGACGCGCGAATATTCTTTCTACTGAGGGCATTGGTAGCACACACACGTGCCTAGGCCATACCTTAATTTTGATACAGACTGTACCCGTTGGAATCAAGCACTCCGAATCACTTTAATCGTATTGGAATTGGAATTTGACGTATCCCCTACTCGCGGCACCTGTTTATTGTTATATTCTAACTAAGAGTATCACTTTCCACATTATATCCTTGAATACGCATCAGGATAGCCGGGTTGGAATTATCACCGGCTTTCCGCACTTATTGCATTACTCCGACTTATGACAGACGCTTCAAATTTTTGCTGTTTTGAATTTCTACCCTGTAACAAGCGTGCCCCGCCGGGTTGGAATTATCACCGGCTACGGGACGATACCGTGTACACGCAACTCCCTACAGCCCTGAAGAGTCGAGGGACTACTCATCCCTGACGAAACACGTGTCGGCTGGTTGCGTTTTTCATCATAATAAAGAACTTTCAGCTACACTCAAGAACTCTGTACAGATTGCTTGCATCAATAATTGTATTTCTTGTTTTACCTTGTGTGTGTGCACAGGATTTAGCTAGACTGTTTTGTTGTAGGGTTCTCCCTACACACATTGAGGGGTTTTAAGGGTCTCCCCTTCCTGGTCAGCACCATACTTACTAGTTCACCCAGACACACGGAACGTAAATTTGCTGAGCGCCAAGACTTCCTATGCACTAAAACCCTCTGCTTAGTTGTCTAGTATAAAAGTGATACCTATACCTGCACAGTCACCTTCACCTGAGCCAGGGGAGGGGAAGTGGCAGTATTAGGAGGGCAACACTTACATACTGATTTGTCCAGAGAGGATTTCAGAGTAAATGCTTATGCCAAGCTGCTCTATGAGTATGTGGACACTATGGAAGCGAGGTATTGTTATGTTTGTATGCAATTACCTGCTTCTACAGCTGAGGGCATCACTTACCATCACCTTCCCTTGATATATGGTATTAGTTGCAGTTTGGTTCTTAGTATATTTTATAATAAGGGTCATTTGAGTATTATTTTCAGAATTATGATGTGGTCCTTTCGGAGGTGCCATTGTTTAAGCACTTGAACAAGCATACAGACACTAAAACGGCTGAATTTGCTGGTAGATATTTTGATTCACCACAGACAATAGATACTGCTTATGCACACTGACATAACCTAACTTGTGCACTCATAGTGAATGAAAAGAAATTCATTGATCAAGTAGAGGATAGATTTAGAGCAGTAGTGGCTAATGCTGAGATTGGATTTTGTGTTCAGGAGCGTTATCATTAGAATGACATCACAAGGGGAGATTGTGTGTACACCATGGCCAAAGAGACTACTGTTCCATATTTGTGGGGAAGTGTAAATGTGACTACACCTTTGAAGTTTGCGGGTCATTGAAAGCTGTATATGGATGGGAGAGACCCAGTGATTCCTGGGGTTTATTACATTTGTGGGAGAAATTCTTATTTCAAACTACCCAGTAGATGCTACAAAACCTGTTATCTGGGCGTGGTATTTCCAAAAATTTTGAAATGAATATGTGGTGGGTGGTGCACACCAGTTTTTTCTTTTTCTACTTTGTTTAAAGATGTAATCACTGGGTGCATGCAATACAGGTTAAGAGAACTGCCTGTTTCCCTAATCTGATATGAGAGCAAAATTTCCAGACAACAGTTGCCAGAAAAGCCTGTGTGCACTGCTTTTGTGTGTTTAACTTCATGTGTAATCAACAATTAAACATAACATTATATACTCCTTTTCCAAGATATGTGCAACATCAAAAACAATTTTCAAAGCAATTTTCAAACCAAAAGTTTGTTTAATGAATTAATCATATGTGTATTTAAACATCATATTAGATTATTATAACAGAACCAAAAACGAAAACAATCAGACAGTGTTCATTACATAACATAATATTTATCAAATAACACTGTTTTTATCTTCATCTGTGAGGTCCACAAAATTGTTCGATGCCCTATGCCTTTCAGGACCCACGGTCCCTTCTTCGGGGGCCACTATTTTAAAAAACAAAGAAATCCCAATTAAATAAATGAAATGTTCATTAATTCATAATTTATACATTGCTCAAGAAACCAACATGAGGTACAACAACTCACAACAACTCCAACTGTGTCACGTGTAACTGGTTCACAACCATACTTAGACAACTTGTGATTTTTCACCAATGCCAAACATCTTTTTATCAATGCCCTTACCAATAGAGGGTACTTCCGAAAAAACTGTGAACCAAAATTCCTGAAACAACAATGTAAATTATAGTCAACGTGGATAAACCTCGAGTAAGACTGCGCAAGACTATGGGGGATATTAGCAACAAATGGCGATATTTATCGCTAACCGCGTTTAGCGCGATATTTTTTATCGCCGTCGAACGCCGGAATCAATCGCCGTGTTAGCGGCGTATTAGCAACACACCGCTAACAGGCGATAGCTTCCCTTTACGGCAGAAATGGACGGCAATAGATTTAGCATGACGGCGATAAAAAGCCTGACGCTAACGTAAAAAAAGTGCTGATGTGCCAATTAGCGACGGAATCTGATCGCTAATTGGCACCAGGCCTGCATTTCTCACGTTCAGCGTGAAAATGCACTACAAAAGGCCCTCCAAGCAGGAAAAAACAAAATGGAAAATAGCAGAGGAGCCAGGGATGAAGCTGGGACCAGTGCAGAGGCCACCAACAACCCCACAAATATCCGGGAGGACCAGCCAGAGCCCCATGTGAAGGTCAAGAGGAAGAGGAACCCCAAGTTCAGCCCGCAGGAAAACCAGGTCCTGCTTGCGGAGGTGACTGAACACCAACAAGAACTGTTTGTCACCTCCACAGTGACATTGGCAAGAGAAAAAAAAATTTGGCAGGACATTGTGGCCAAGGTGAATGTTGTCGGAGAGAGGAGGAGGACAGTGGACGACTGCAAGAAGCGCTGGCATGATACTAAGCGCAAGACCAAGGAGAAACTAGCAGCCAACCTGAAAGCAGCAATGCAAACTGGAGGTGGGAGTCCAGCGCCACAGGAGGAGCTGGATGGGGTGGTGGAGCAGGTTTCCCGAGCGATCAGGGAGGAGACGGTGGTTGGAGTTGCGGGCCAGGACACTGCTGACCGTGACCAGACAGAACAACAACAGGGTGAGTAAGAGCCAGGGACTTGAGGGGACGGGGGCGGATGGGCCCAATGGCACTCGTGCACAATTAAATATCTCGCAGTGCATACACATAATTACTGTGGATCATGTCCTGGATACCCTTGTACATGGTGGCACAGACACATATCACCCTACTAAAACAATACATTGCAAGACACATATTGGCGGGCACACAGACTTTGAAATGTGCACAGAAAACTTAGCACAATATAGTCCAAGATCACCCTCAGACCACAAAATAAATGCCACAGGAAATGGCAAAGTGGCACATTAACTTGAGATGCGACAGGGTGGCAAAATGGCCCCCTAGCCTCATCACCACGCATATACAAATTGCCTGCACAAGTACGCGTCTCTCTCTGACGCACAATTGATGATGCACTGTGAATTTGACTGATCATGTGCACGAGTAGGCATGCCACCACCAATGTCAGCACACCTGCAACATTGTGCACGTGTGTTTGAGTTGTGTGCAGGAATGTGCATGTGCAAATAGGTGGACTTTACTGCACATACACAACCTTGCACACAACTCAGACACAAGTGCACAATGTTGCAGGTGTGCTGACATTGGTGGTGGCATGCCTACTCGTGCACATGATCAGTCACCTGCACAGTGCATCATCATTTTGGCGTCAGCGAGAGATGTGTCCTTGTGCAGACGATTGGTATATGTGTGCTGATGCGGCACGGGGGAAATCATGACATCCTCACGCATCTCCAGGCAATGTGCACACTTGCCTGTTCATGAGATGCAGTCCTGTGTACACCAAGTGGGGAAGCATCTAGTGAGTCTGCATACCAGACACACATGCAATGTCACAACAAAGTGACCATGTAGGCCGCTGGCTAAAAGATGCACATCCAAAAATGCACACAAACAGCAGACTTGACTCAAAGTGCGATGGAATACAATTTGCAGGGGGGTATGCCTACAACACCACAGTACGTGGACTATGCAGATTAGGAATGTGTCACACAATTATGTACTGCATGCCTTGTATGTGTGACATACTCACAGAACCTAAATGTGACTGTAAAGCAGTATGACGATCAAAGTATGACAACAAGCAAGGATAGCAAAGTTGCAACAATTAAAGAGAAAGTCAGAAATGTCACCCTCAACCCTTAGGTCAAATTGCACTCCTCCACCCCCAAGTCTACACATCTGCCATACAGAAAACAGCATTTCACATCAGTCCTGATGTGAGTTGCCCGTCACACCATCATGTGCAATTAAACTTAACTGTTTGGTAAGTCAACTGTGTCAGTGAACTATTTTGCAGTCAGGTAGTTATAACCCACATGCTAAGCCAGCCATTGATAACCAGAACCAGGACAGCATGTATCATCCATGTCAGCAGATGCATGGCACATACACAAACACACATTACCCTGCCATTTGCATCTCTTCTGAGGGTGGCGGTGACAAGGCCTGAGCACCATAAATAGGCATCATGAAATGCACATACATCAAATCACAGATCACTTACACACCACACGTGGGGTCAACCTTGAGGGTAATGGGTGTTGACACTGTCAGTTCAGACAGCAGCAACAACAATAGAAACTCACTATGCACCATACTCACAACGGGTAAGCCAACAGGTGGGCAGTATTCAATGCATGCAAGATAAAAAATGATGGACGACATGCACACAAGAACAATGACAATAGACAAAGCTATCTGGATGCAAATGTGTACTACATAGTGCAGCACACGTTGAAACACCAAGTTGGCTCTCGTTGCTAATGTGCACAAAGGGGGCCCTCCTCACACATAGCTCATCTTGCACAAAACACATGCACATTTGCATTACCCTGCAAAGCTGCGTGTCCATGAGCCACACTGACAAGGCAAGTGACAGTGCATGATGAATAGCATGCCTTCAGGCACAACATCTTAACATGGTGCCGGCCACCTCACTGAGGTGGCTGAGTGTGGACCACATCCTTAAAGGAGCAGGTCACACTCTGACACATCCTTGTGTACATACAACCCCTGACGTAAACAAGACATTTGATGACAAAAAATGCACAAGTCTCCCAACTCTGACCAAGAACCATATTCCACCCAGCTTGCGACATCTCAGCATTGTAAATGCACAGAAGTGAAATGCTCACTGCCTGAAAGGTATAACGGGCAGTAAAACTAAAGCTGCAGGTGCCACAATCACACAATACAGTGCACACACAAACAAATCTTAGCTCATCAACATTGTCTAATATGTGGAACAAACTGCATCACTCACACAAATGAACATAGGACACAACATGTGCCGTTTGTAGGTACAAATACGACAAGCATCCTTTGTCATAGCTGTAAACTGTGAGATGACAATGTACAACAACAACATCACATCGGTTATGTCCTCAAAATAATCACTATCCAGCAACAAATAGGCATCTCCCAATAAACAGTCAGAATGTACACTGTCCTGCAGTTTGCTTGTAAACTCATACAATGCATGATCATACATGAAACACACTGTTAATATCTATCTCCCCTATCACATTGCAAAGGGAGAGACACCACCTCCTGGACAGCAGACTGGCCCAACCTTCACTAATGACGAGGACGATTACACCACCATTAATCAGGATGAACTGCAAATTCTGCTCAATTCACTCAGCAGCCCACCTCCAGGATCAGGGCAACCCAGCAGCATCGCGGCAACCCCCCCTGCACAAACCAACCAGCAGCAAGCACCTCCCACCACATCTGGCTCCCAGGACCTCGAGGACCCACATCTGGCCTTCCAATGCCATGTGCTAGAGGTCCAGCGGGAGATGGCTGATCAGGTGCGGGTGGGGTTTGAGATGCTGGTGGCCAAACTTGATGCCATACGTGGGTGTCTGAGTCCCATCCGGGACCACATACAGAAGCTCACGGACACCCACAGCCCTCTCGATGCTCTCCAACGGTCCATGGCTGACATTGCTGGAGTCATGATTCTGAGACAACACCAACTGTCTGGTCAGAGTGGCTCCAGCAATCTCAGCCAGGATTTGTCCAACATCAGTAAGATAATGGAGAGCATGGAGCGGATGCAGGCACAACAATTGGCTGTCAGGGCTGAACACCAGCGCGATGTTGCTGGAATTCATCATGCCCTGCAGCTGCTCATCACTGCATTGCTGCCCCAAGGTCTGGTGTCAATCAATGCTGCTGCTGCTTCTATATCCTCAGCTCCGCCCCCTGATGTGTCAGTGCCTCACAGTGCTGCACCCACTATACCACCACCCACATGTGAGGCACATGACACATCAGAGGACGAAGATGAGGATGATAGTGCATTATTGCAAAGGAGAAATCGGTAGCATACATTGACGCCAAAAGGCCTGTTTCTTCTTGGTTCTGGGCTTAGTATCATGCCACAGAAGATCATCTTCCACTGTCTTCCACTGTCCCCCGAAACTCACCTTGGACCTCCACATGGACTGCCAAATCATATTTTTCTTACCAATGACACTGCAATCAGCCTGTGGACTGAACTGTGCCTCTTCCCTTGGACCTGTTACCAACAAAGGACTCTGTCTGGCCCTCTAACGGGCATCCATGCAATGTGTGGTTGTATGGCCAAGCACTGGTCCAGTCTTCATTCTGTTAATGTAGATTAAAATCTTGAACTCACACTGTTGTGTGTTGTCTATGAACAATCAAGTATAGAAGTCTGTAAAAAGTGTATGGACAATGAATCCACCAGAAGGTACCCCAAGGGAAATACGAGCAATGTACATGTTTTACCTGACACAGATAGGCAGTGAGATGCCCTTGTATGAGTCAACTATCTGTGCTCTCATTGCAAAAGAAATACAATCTAGCTATATCACAACCTATACCCACGTCCAATATGGAATTTGGCATGTGTGCTAAAATGTCAAAGTTTGTAGCAGGCCACAAGGAATATGTGACGTTACAACGCGATCAAAATGATCGCGGTACGTTACATCCCAGTTTTTACAACGCAAGTCGTTACAACGACTTGCGCTGGAGGGCGCTGGACTTAGGAATAGTATGATTTACTATTCCAACACCAGTCTACGTACAGTAGGGAAGGTGTTGGAATAGTAAATCATACTATTCCTTAGGTTAGAGCGCCATCCAGCGCAAGTCGTTGTAACGACTTGCGTTGTAATACCCGCGATGTAAAGGCATTGCGATGCAATGCCCGCTTGGTAATGGATGTCTCCCGGCCACAAGTAGTGTCCCCCTTAACAATTGCAAACAATTTTCTCTTGGCATATCTACTCACACTCTACGTGGTGGACAAAGCCTGTTGTGATGGTGCGCATAGCATGTCACATCCCAAGATGGTGCACACCATATTCACATTGATGAAGTCACGTAAGGGCACATGTCTACCATACATATATGGAACCACAATGTCTGCCTCAGTGAAGTTGAGTTGCCAATAGGGACTCACACCAAAGTGCAAGGCGTCAGTCAGCCCCTTCCTGTGGACAAACAATGCACAACAAATATTTACCCCTCCCATGCTGTGATCACTGTGAGCGTATTGGGCAATGTGTCTAGGGATGTGTGGTGCACTGCACTTAGCATATAGTCAGATGCAAGGCCAATATTTCATGGGGGGCATCACTATGAGACAATGCCAGAGGAACCGCTGGGGCAAGTGGCTATGACACTGTCACTACAGGGAGCAATGCAACATTTACCCCCTTGTGTGCAGCAGAACAGTGTGCACGCAACAAAACCTTACCTGTGACAAAATCACATTTTGAAAAATTAAGTGAGTCACGAAAGGCATTGATGAGAAGTGAAGTCAGTATACCTAACTGTCCTACTCATAAATGCCATTTGTGAATAACGTAAAATGTAAAGTCATTACTTACTCTCAGATTACTTATCTGAATCAGGATGACTGTTGTGCCATGTGCCGTACATAATGGACACACAAATTTACTAACTCATGCATGTGCCTGAGTTTGAGCGCCCATCCACAGGAACATATAATTCAGAGGAAGCTGAAACACTGGCAATACGCAGAAAGTGTGCAAAGGTCTGTGCAATGTAGATGGACTCAGCGCCAGGAGCATCTGATATGCAGGTGTGTGACGGAATCTGTGTTACCCTGCGCATACATCCATCTCAATGATGGATAACATTAGCAAAATATATATACTCTCAATGCCATGTCCCTAGGTTGTGTTGTAAATGTGCACCAATGTGCTGTACAACTATGTGAGTCACACTTAAGATGTAGAACGTGACAAACAACAGTCCCTAGACTAGGCCATAAATACTACTTGCCACCCTGCCATCCATGCAAGTTCACTGTGCTCACATCTAATGTATCCTGACACAATACATCATGCTAAGTAACATGTCATGACCAGACTTACACATTCCATGGATTGTCCAGTGATGGTATGAGTTGCATACAAGCCAATAAGCCACACTCCCTAACATCATCCCTGACAGAAGTGCAAGCAGAAATACAAATTTTTACAATTTTATTTGAGCAGTAAAAATAATTAACAACCCTAAACTAACACTGAACACTAGAACTACTACTAAAATCTAAACTAACTAGAAAAATCTTACTTACCTAAACTATCTACCCTAACTAATCCTAAACACACAACAACATATCTTAGACATCAACCCCCCTCCCACCCTTCAGGCACACCACGAGACAGGACAAAGACATCTAAGCTATACATAAACTAACTACACATGTAACCTACACAAAGATATCTTTTTTTGTATTTTTTTGTATTTTATTTTCCCAAAAATACATCAACCCCCCACCCAAAGGAAAAGGAAACTTATCCCCAAATACAGCATCATAATAAATATCTAAAATCTACCATAAAAGCTAACACTAACTATAACCTACGCTAAAACTACACTACCTAACAATTTAAAGAACTAACCTAACACTACCTAATAACAGATCTTAAAACATTGGGGGAAGGGAGAAGAGGGGGATGGGGTCCAACATCTCCAGGCATCATGGCAGTCCAAAATGTTTTTTAAGGTCCGTTAAATGTCTGTTCATATCAGCCATTTCCCGCCTCATCTCTGCCAGTAACACATTGTTATCATGAATCACCCTCCTGTCCCTAACTATAAATGGCACCACCTGATCGCCAGGTGCAGGTGGGACTGTCCCTTGGGGGGTGTGGCCATAGGGGGATGTGACACCTGTCCTGGCTGGGACCCACCACTGACGCCAGAGGGGCCTGGGATGGGCTGTGTGCCAGTTGTTAAAATCTCGAGCACCGCCTTCCATGTCCCTTTTTTCCGTTCCTCCTGGTGCCTTTTGGCCATGTTGCGGTAACCCTTCGCCACCTTCATTACGTGCTTGAAGCTGTCCTTCCTCACCTGGAAGGCATGTTGTTCCGCTGGCGTCATGACGTCTGTAAAATATCAACAATGGAAATTTTGAGTCCTTTAGACTATGTCAATGTTCTGCAATAACATCCGTAATACAAGATCACTTAAACAGGGGAGCCTACACTCCAGCATAACTATGTGAAGTCAGAGAGTGACCTGGACAACGAAATGTTGAAGCATGGATCAGTGACTACATGCTGGGGAGACTGACATGACAGTGCATGGCATGGTACATTACTGTCACAACCAAATGGGACTGACAGTGTCAAACAATGGTGCTGTGACATGTACAAGCAATCGGAGGAGGGAGGCATTATCCCTCCGTGTGTAGCACCACCCTCATCCTCTCCTGTGACACAGTGCTGCATGATATGTGCAATGCCCATGTGCAGGCCTGTGTGTCCCCCAGCAACTGTGTGCAGTTCATCAAGTTAGCGCCAACACAGGCACTCTTGCACAAGAGTGCATGGGTGTCTGTGTGCTGGGGGCCTGGTAAATGTTTTGGAAGTTTACCCAACCTGCTTTGGAGCTATCCGGGGACAGCCCTACTCACACTTTCAACTATGCTGCATCATGCAGCACACATGTAAACCTGTTGTATGGATGAATGCTGAGTTATACATGATGCGCTGTCCCGCTCTCCAACACTACTACACAATATGTGAAGTGTTGCTGCAGAGAGGGGGAAACATCGTTTCCTCCAAATTCTCAATCACTCATGCATGTCTTGTATCCGCTAAGCTCACTCCGTAGTGAATCAATATAAGCATGCCTTTACAACGCAAAAAGTCACAATGCATTCCCCATTGTAACAGCACCCTTCAGTCATGATGCTCATAGTGTTTTTAGGGGTAATGCTTTCTCACATATAGCGTTTGATAGCCCTGCATTGTAAAATAAATGGCACAGCAATGGAGGCAGAGCCAAACCATGCGTGGGAAATGCATGCACAGTAATGACAACACTTGGGACAGAGGAGTTCCCACACCTGGTCCAGAGTCAATCAGGGAATGGCCTCAAGGAGACAGCTTGTCGACACCATTGCAGGGGACACACATGCCAATGAGATTCATCAGGCCATCTTTGCTGTGTGTTTGGGGGACGTGCCATTGATATGCTTGGCTCAAAGATACACACTGCCACTTCTTTGAAGATGACATGCAGCATACCTACAAATTCACAGTGCCAAACTCTGTCTGCGCACTTACAGACTGAAAAGCAATGCCTCCTTGTGCATCATCGGGCACACTGGCACAGTCATCTCATGCAAGAACGTAGATGCATTCCATGTCATCTGATAGTCATCAGCAACCCCTCTTACATGTCTCCTCTCCTATCAGTGTCCTGTGCAATCCACAGGCATGTGCTGTGGTGACAGTACCCATAGACCTAGGGGCATATTGAAAAGGAAGTGGCGGAGACAGGCGTTAGCCTCCTTGGCTTAACGCCTCTCACCGCCAATTTGGAAACGCAAGTCTGCACCATATTACCAAGGATGTGGTGCAGACTTGAGTTCCCCCCGGCGATGGTGGCAAGTCTCACAACTTAGTGGCTAGGCAGGCACACATGCACCAGAGTGCAAGGGTGTGTGTGTGCAGGGGAGGTTTTTTTCTGTATAGGAAGGTGCCCCTTCATGGCCATAACCAATCCTACTATACCATGTTGTAACTTTCATGTGTGCTGAGTCGTGCAGCACACAGGAAAGATACAATTTTGATTATTGTAAAGTTTTTCTGTATGTACAGGAAGGGCCACCGTCCTGTACATATCCAAACCATGTCATTTTGCTTACTCAATGTGTGCTGCACAAGGCAGCTCACATGTAAAAAGAAAAAATGATGAGAATAAAAGATTCATCCTCATTTAGCCAGATTACGACCAGGATGTCACTACTGTTAAATTGTGCGCTGCCATCTATCAACGCCACACTTGTACATAGGTGGCAGCATCAAATACAATGGGTGTTGCTGTGGAACACCAACCGCAACACCCACTGCACGCCACTTTCACGCTAAACACAGCGTGAAAGTGTGCCTTATTACAAATGAAGAGTTATTACACGTGAAGTGGATTAACGCTGGCTCCCTCATGATGCTAGGCCCCTATTGACAACACCACTTCAATGAAAGTGATGTTGTGTTGGCAATAGGGTCTCGATGATATGCACCTTACTTACTATGTGTATCACAGACTGGGGATGGGCAAGGTTACAACAGTGAGACCAGTGCATTGCTCATACTTCACTTACTGATTTGTGCACACTTCTGACTTAAACAATACATCATCACATTGTACGCAAGGGACATGTGATACACACCCATACTGCATACTACAACGTTGATCATTTGACCCAGACATCCATGACACCGCACTATGCCAATATATTATGTCCAAACTCACCAGTGGCGTGTGAGTCCTCGAAGCTGTCGATGTCCCCCTGTGTGATTGGTGGCCGACCATCTGTGAGACAAGAAAAAATATATGTGTTGGTATCAGACGTTAAATCATATGTGTCATATTCTTCAAACCAATCATCACCATAACAGAAAATGCTACGTAACTGTAGTGTTGCGTTTCATGTTGGATACATGATTGTATCCACTTTGACTGCCATTCACAACAGAACAGTGAATGCTGAGTCGGGACAAACCAGACTGTAATGCAAGCTAACATGCACATGCTAGTAGTGTGAGACATCCACAAGGCACCATTACTACATGCTTCATGCTGTTATACATGCTCTTTGTACAATTGCATTGTGGCGATCGCACAAGGCAGTTTCACAGAGCTTGTTGGTGTATGACAATCTGGACATGTCCAATTTCCTTTGACCATTTGTTCCTAGTAAATACATTGTCACACATCAACTATGTTCACAGGGCAGCGTAGGTAATGTAACACAATTCATGAGGAAAGCATTCTAACACTACCTTTTGGCCAGCACACTGCTCACATGAACAGTTCCTTGGATAGTGCATGTACAGTCACCCCTGCCGTACACAAACAATATTCTGCATGCACGCACTTTTTGTGCAGGTGTGCTAGCTATGGCACAACAGTGCTAAGTGTTGCTCCTGTGCAGTGGTTAACACATACTAGCACCCTATGCTTGTCAATATGATGCAGCGTTGAGTCTCGGATGTGCCAATGTTATGCGTGAGTGCATTACATCTCCCACCTCACTCAGCAACCTTTTTTTTATTTATTTTAGTTTAAGCAATCACAATTAAATGTAGAGTTTGTACTTACCACCCTGTATGCCAGTCATGACTCCCGTGTAGTCCAAGAGGTCAGCTTCACGGGCCAGCAGATCCTGCCAGCGGTGCTTCCACTAGCGCATGGTACGGTCCACTCCAAAGAACCGGAGCGGCTGCACCCGCACACGCTCCCACCTCATCTTCCGCACACTGACATTGTATCCTTGAAGGATACGGCCTCCCCTCTCCAACATCAAGGGCAGGTAGAATTTTATCACCTAGAGGAAGCCTCCCAATGCCCCCTCAGACATCCTGCCCTCCCTGCCCACACCCAGCATCTCCCTGCACACCTGAGAGCTCACAGCCAAAAATTATAACCCTCTAATATTCCAAAAACTACTTAGAAAGTTAACTACACCAGACAAACACCCAACAAATTTGAGTACAAGAGACAAAAAAACACACAAAATAAGTACACAACACTTCACAGACACTATCAACAGGACACAGGACACAGCAACACTCTCAAAATCTCAACAATGCAGCACACACCACCAAACACCTCCAACACTCTCCACAATCACCAGCAATGTGCTCAAAAGAGAAAGTGAAAGTGCAAAACACTACTCCAGTAGACAGGAAGCATGCAGACATCACTTCCTGTCTCAATGCGGCCCGTATTTGAGAAAGCGGTAAAATCTGCACGCGAATAGGCTCATGAGTAATATTTAGCATTGTACAATGTGTTGAGCGATGTATTTTTCCATCGGGCGAGAAAAAAATCATTGCGTTATCGTTGTAGCGGCAAGATCTTCACGCTTACAGGAAATTCGTACATAGATGTACAGTCTTAGAGCTAAATTCATTTCAGACACCTATAACAACATGAAATGCTTGATTAGCACACAAATGACACCTTAAATATGATGTTTCACAACACATGACACCCTAAATTGCAACTTTCACCCCAGCTGACACCATAATTGCATATTTCACAACAATAAATTCAATCAATCAGGGGAATTGTAAGTGTGCTATTCACCCGTGGAGGTCATGAGGCGCTGGGGTGGTGGTGCGCAGATCTGTTGGCCAAAGAGCAAGCTCTTGAGGGGCTTCATGAACGTGTTCATGGAGGGAGCGTGTCTGATGTCTGTCGGTAGCTTGGGCCAGGTCTTGGCTGCAATGTTACAGAAGGATCTTCCGCATGCTCAGACTCTGTGGATGCGAGGGTTTTTGGCCAGTGATAGTTTTGTAAATTGTGGTCTTCTTTTGGGTACGTGTAAGTTGATTCTGTAATTGAGGTATTTGTGTCCATTGTTGTGTAGGCATTTGTAGGCATGAGATGAGGATGTTGGAGCTGACTGTTTTCTCCTCTGTGAGCCGGTGGAGTCATTGTAGGTGTTGGCTGATGTGTATGTGCCAGGGGATGACGAGGACGAGTCTGGCGGCGGTGTTCTGTATTTTCTGTAGTTTGCAGAGTATGGACTTGCTGATGCCAGCATGAAGTGCATTTACATAGTACAGTCTGCTGGTGATGAGTGCATGGGTGACTGTCTACCTTGACTCAGGGGGGATCCATTTCAAGGACTTCCAGAGGATGCGGAGTGTGTTGAAGCAGCTGTAGGTGACGGCGCTGACCTGTTGGTTCATGTTGAGTGATGAGTCGAGTATGATGCTGTTGTTTTTAGCGTGGTCTGCGGGGAGAGGTGGTCTTCTGAGGGCCGTGAGCCAACAGGTGCTGTCCCATGCTGAAGGGCTGGTTACAAGGACGTGGTCTTCTGTCTTCTCGGGGTTGAGCTTCAAGCAGCTGTTGGTCATCCAGACTGCCCCGTGTTGCATTACTTTCAGGAAGTTGATAGTGGCGGTGAGTGGTCTTTGGTGGGTTAGAGGATGAGCTCGGTGTCGTCAGCGTGGGATAGGATATTGAGGCCGTGTTGTTGGACGATGTCTGCGAGGGGGTACATGTATATTTTGAAGAGGCTCTGGCTCAGTGATGAGCCCTGTGGGACTCTGCAGGTGATTGTCGTGGGATCAGAGATGAAGTCTGGCAGTCTGCTCCTTTGCCTTCTTACGGTGGGGAATGATTGGATCCAGTCCAGGGCTCTACCTTGGATGCCTGCGTCATGTAGTCTGGTGACTAGTGTGCAGTGGGTGACGTTGTTGAAGGCTGCTGAAAGGTTGAGTAGGATGAGGTCTGCATAGTGTCCTTGGTCCAGGAGTGTGTTGATGTCGTCTGTGGCGTCAAGTAGGGCGGTCTCTGTGCTGTGCTTGCTTCTGAATCCTGATTGTGATGGGTTGAGGATGGCGTTCTCTTTGATGAATCTTGTCTGTTCCCTGTTGACTGTTTTCTCGGTGACTTTGGCTGCAAAGGTGAGGAGTGAGATGGTCGGATAGTTCTTGAGGCCGGTGGGGTCAGCTGTGTGCTTATTGAGTAGGACCATTACTTCTGCACGCTTCCATTTGTCTGTGCAGGTGCATGTTTTGAAGTTGGTGTTGATGTTGCGTAGTGGTTCGTGTGTGCGGGTCTGTGGTAGTTGTGAGGGGTCCAGGGGTCTGTGTGGGCCCCCGAGTGGATGCCTTTCATGGTGTAGGCGGTGTCTTCATCCGTGCCTGGTGTCCATTTGGAGATGGTGGTCTGGTTGGTGTCTCAGGGCTGCGGGTGGTCCGGCTGCCGCGTCCGGTGTGTGGTCCAGCAATTTGTCTTGGTGGTTTATGAAATTGAGGTGGAAGTGGGTTCAAAGGTAATTGCAGATGACACCCTAAAAAATATCTTTTACCCCATTTTACGCCCATTTTTCATCTTTGACCCCATTTCACGCCCATTTTTCATCTTTTACCCCATTTTACGCCCATTTTTCATCTTTGACCCCATTTCACGCCCATTTTTCATCTTTTACCCCATTTCACGCCCAATTTTCATCTTTGACCCTATTTCACGCCCAATTTTCATCTTTGACCCTATTTCACGCCCATTTTTCATCTTTTACCCCATTTTACGCCCATTTTCCATCTTTGACCCCATTTCACGCCCATTTTTCATCTTTTACCCCATTTCACGGCCAATTTTCATCTTTGACCCTATTTCACGCCCAAATTTTCATCTTTGACCCTATTTCACGCCCAATTTTCATCTTTTACCCCATTTCACGCCCATTTTTCATATTTTACCCCATTTCACACCCTAAATTGCATAAATTAACACAACAGACACACTCTATTGACTTGTTGCCCCAAAACGACACCCTACAATTAGGATTTGTGCACAGAGGACAAACTATGTTTCATGATTTATACAACAGGACACACCAAATATTCGAGTTTGTTAGCACAATTTACACAATTAAAAGTGTACTTTGGCACATTTGACACACTGAAGAGCATCTCTTTACTGAGGAGACATTCCCACCATTAATTGAGTATTGTGATGTTCTTTGCAATCATTCTGCTACGTACTCTTGTCATAGTGATGTACTTATGCAGGACAGTAAAATGCAGAGAGGGTATGTGTGTAGTGCATTTGTATTGACACAAACCGTGATTGGGGTCATTTTGCAGTGATATACATTTGATGGGGACTGTCAAAATGTGACGTGCTCAGTTGAAGAAATTGTTTATTATTCGGTTCCATCGGGCAGTTCCTGCTGCATTAACTGTGGTGTGTGCTCCACCTGCCTCATCTTCATCTTCATCCTGGTCATCGTCCTGTGCAGCAGGCACTTGGATCCATGGAGCATTGGTGCGCACACATATATTGTGCAATACACAACATGCTAGGATGATTTTGTTCACCATTTCGGGGCTGTACAGCAGTCTGCCACCTGTGATGTCCAGGCTACGGAAACGTGACTTTAGCACGCCAAATGTGCGCTCCACAATGGACCGGGTGCATCTGTGGGCCGCATTATACTGCCTCTGTGCTTGGGTGGTGGGGTTTCGGAGGAGTGTCATCATCCACGGGCATAGTGCATATCCTTGATCACCTGTAACATGTGATGGAGAGATGTGTTCATTGTTATGCAGGCTGTGCTGTTAGTGTGGATGGTTTTGTGTTGTGTGATTTGTGCTATGTTGGATTTCATGTTAGACATGTGTCGCTTCTGACTGGTTACCAGCATCAATGCTAATTGCGTTGCCTCACAGTTGATCCTCCGTCCCCGGAGCCATTTTGATTGTGTGCACTGTGTGGTTGCATCACTGGCACTCCTACTGTGCTACTATGTTAAGGCCATCTGCGCATAACCGCAGACATAACACACACACCAACCGGCACCCTGGCTCTCCTAGCGTCTAGCCATTGCACTCATCCTCCGTCCTCAAACTCAATAGCATGATAACTTTCAAATGGCAATAGGGCACACCAGGCACGGATCACGTTCAGTTCTGATGCTGCCGCTGCCGCAAGATCTGCCCGACCGCACAACACAAGCCGTTTCATGTCCAGAGCTGCCACAAAGCAACACTAAACAGCCCCCTCGCCTGCAGGGACCACTGAGGGCAGGAACGCTTCACCCACACCATCAACATCATCAGACGCCATGCCATCCACTCCATGGACTACGTACGCATTCCTGAGCGGAGGCTCCAAATCACATACCACGATTACACAAAATCCATTACAATCTGTGAAATGTTTGCTGACATCAGACTGTCCAAAATCTTCACCACAATGACCCACAAGGCAGGGCACACCTTTGACACCTTCTTAGCATGTGTAAACTTCGACTAGTTCGTCAACCCCACTAAACGCAGATGTAGTGACCACAAACGCATACACTTCCTCGTCGGTCAACCCCAAGCCACCCTAGACCACATGCAGACCCACACAAAGTTAGTGTAGCTCAGTCAACGAGGTGATGCTACACACCACCATCAACAGCAACACCCACAACGCTGCAGTAGTCACCAATGGCGCTAGATCAGATTTTACTGACATGTATCTCCAACTGCGCATACACACTTGCACCACTATGCAACTGCAACATACAGCGTGCAAGAAATGCCACCTCGGTCACAAACAAACTCAAAGATGGCAGATGCATCTGCTGACACATGGAGAAGAACTGGTACAAGACTGAGGATACCATTAAACATCACCACCTACAAGGACACACAGCTCATATTCTCCATCAACAATACGCGCAAACACCAAACCTGGCTTCCAGGAGGGATTGCTGTCAGTTGCAACATGAATGATCACCAGCTGGGGGGTGCTATACGCAGAGGAGACATGAGTCCTCATCCTCATAACGAAACCATCAGCATGTGGCATCACCTGGTGGGACGACAGCTTCAGCAGCCCCTCCCAGCCTAGGTACGTAGGCACCGTATGTGACTCCTCGCTCTCCATGAACCAATAGGTCTACGCAGTGGCCTGCAGCTGCTTCAACTGCCTCTGCGTCTTCCATGCAACCTTCAAATGGATCCCCCCATTGTCAGGTAAAACAGTCACCCACACAGTCATTGGCATCATGCTGGACTACAGAAACTCACTATATGCCCACATGGGCAGGTCTGCACTCAGCTTAGTCCCGACTGTCCAGCACAACCCCGACACACTGTGCCTTGTGTACATACTTTCATTATGGATCAAGTCCCTTCGTCACACATACTTGGTTCCCACCTCTCCCCACATTTGCAAATGAGTGGCAGAGGGGCTGAGCCTTTGGGGATCGTTAGTCTACATAGCTAACCACAGTTCCCACAGTTCCTTGTGTTGTTGTGTCTGGTAAGTGGGCATGTTGATTGACGTGTTGTATGGGAAATTATGACATGTACATTCTAACAATTGGGAGTTGCATGTATGTGCAGTTGAGGCGTGTGGTGTGTTAAGTTGGTACTTACCAACAAGAACTGCATTTCCGTATGTGCCATCCTGGAAGCGCTGGTTTATGATGGACTGTCGGAAGATGTAGGAAGCATGCACACTCCCAGGAAACTTGGCTATGACATTGGTGAACAGTCCCCGGTGGCCCACTATTGCCTGCACATTCATAGAATGTGTGTGCTTTCTGTTGCGGTATATGTGTGCACTGTCCGCAGGGGGCACAAATAGGACATGTGTGCAGTCAATTCCCCCCAAGACCTGTGGGAATCCAGCTATGGCATGGAAGCCTTGCTTGGTCGCAATTTGTTCTTGCACAGTGTTGGGGAAGTGAAGGTGCTGGGGTATCAGGCTGAGTATGCCATCCAAGACCGTAGGGAGGAAGATTGAAAAGGCTGCCTGTGATACTCCGCCGACTCTGGCCGTTGTTGGTTGAAAGGTCCCAGAGGCCAACATGTGCAGCACAGCCAGCCAGCAGCTTTGTCTGTGGAGGAATGTTCGTTCTCCGCTGTGTTGGTGCCGTCAGCCTGTGGGCTATCAGGTTCAGGATGTGTTGGATGGATGTCCTTTTGAGCCTGTAGTGGGCAATGGCATCCTCTGGCATTAGGTCTGCGAGGCTGACACGTCTGCGCAGGGCCCGCAGTCTTCTTCGGCGCTGCGTCGGTGGTGGTCCTGGGCGAGGTGGCAGTGGCGGTGGTGGTTGTTGCCTTCATGGTGCTCCAAGCTGAATGAATAGTACCTCCATGGCGTCAGTGGCTCTTCAGATGGGTCTCTGGGCTACTCTCCCTTATATGCCTCCCTTTTTCACCATTTTTAGACCAGCTTTTTTCTGGTCTTCAGTTCCTGCTGCTAAAGGGCCTTAGCGTGACTTTTTTTATCGCTTCGCGGGTCTGGGCCATCATTGCTAATAGTGCGATGTGGTGTTAGCGACTTTTTTCGTCAAATTTTGAGAAGGAATGCCTACTTTGCATATCATTAGCGAAAACTATCGCTGGCATTCCCGGCGATAGGAAAATCGGCCGCAATTGCCAGAAAGCTGTCGCTAACGCTTGCTAGCGACAGCTTGATGATAGGGCGATAATTTAACGTGGCGTTAGCGGCATAAAAGTGCTTCTAAAGCTGCGAAAAATTGCTTGATAATATGCCCCTCTGCTTTTAAAAATGTTCCATGCATACCTCAAAAGTAGTCCAACCTGCTCAATCTTGTCAGTTTTGTCAATTTTAGCTTCTCAAACGAAACACCAATCTGATGATGTCTAAAACCATAACAAACATCATCAGTAATTCACATAGCAAACTGTTACCTTGCATTCCCTTGCGTGGGAACATTGAGGCGGAGAAAGGAAGCCAGAGGATGCTGGAGATGGAAATTTCCTAGTAGCACTATGGGAGGTGCCTTAATTCAGTGATTGCTAATGTTATAATGTAGTTAGGGACAGCTGACACTCTGCTTTAGGACGACTTGAGG
The DNA here is from genome assembly GCA_963921515.1 of Calotriton arnoldi. Lineage (NCBI taxonomy): Eukaryota > Metazoa > Chordata > Amphibia > Caudata > Salamandridae > Calotriton > Calotriton arnoldi. Next base: position 1,246,345 of record CAWUFW010005039.1, read on the forward strand.
TACAGACCTCATCTTTGATTTTGCGGCTTCATGCTACTTGACCCTGGTTGGAGTTACTTCGTAGGAAGGCTCTAATGGCTAACACTTTTCTTTTCCACTTTTTTGCTAAACTAACTCTAGAATAGGATTCCCATTTTAAGGTAGTGTAGGGATAGTTAGGGATTTGTAGGTCTTGTACCTGAAACTTGATTGGATCCAAAGTGCATTTTTGTGGTTGTTTTCTCTTTGCTTTACAGCCTCAATCGTTTTTAGAGATTTAGCTTCATTCTGTTTTCTTTGTATTTTTACACCATAATGCTTCTATTGGTGTATATTAATCAGTTTCAAAATTTGAATTAGGCAAACTAACTTGAATTTGGTTGTCGACCTGGATTTTTACCTGGAAGCGTAAAATTCTCAATTCTAGATATTTCGAAAGGAGTTTTCTCTTTACCGCTCATGCTGCTTAAATAGAACCATCAGTCTAAAGAATTTAGGAGTATGGGTTTCATCTCTCTCACTCCCATTTCTTATTTGGAATACAGTCTATCAATAGTTTGTTACTGCTATTGCAATCAAAAACTGCTGATCAGTTACTGACCCCTCGAGTTTCTGGTTGCAACTAATTCGCAAAGGAAAACAACCTCACTGTGGCAGTTTCCCCTAGGAGAATTGTGTCCAGCGGCCTCGAGGAAGCAGACTGTGGTACAAGGGAACAGTGCATGCTCCCCTAGGTGGCATTAATTATTAGTAAACTTTTTTTTAAAAAGGCAAAAGCAGCAGATCTTGCTTTAAGGAACATGGGATGTTTAAAAAAAAATTCAAGGGGGTGGTCAGCCAGATCTTAAGATGGCCCCATGATCTTGGGGCTCCTAGCCCAATACCTTTATGTTGGGTCATGCAATGCCCTGCTGAGTCATTTTCTCTGCTGTTGTGGAGGTTTCATGTTTCAGTGAGGGACGGTACTGAGCCTGCAGGTACATATGGTAGCTGAACAGAGGGGCAGCATAAGCTGGAAAGGTGGCAATGGCCTCCCTCACCTACCTTTCAGGCCTTATAACAGAGGTGCACAGCAGAATTTAGTACCCGCTGAAGCCGGAGGTGGTGATCTTGCTCAGCCTAATCCCGGAACAGGAGGCAAGGTCAAATGGATAGTATAGAAACACCCAGATGTGCCAGGAGGAGGAGTGTCAACTGCAACAACAAGATAATGGATTGAATGCTTGAATTAAGCTCAGCCAATGGCAATCACTCGGGCCACATTCCAGTTCATTGGGTTTGTTTTTGCCCACCATGGCACTCTAGATAAAGGATCTCCTTATGAAAATCAGTATCGACCCTGCTTCTCATGGGAACAGTCAGTCCTGGACTGCCAGATAAGGCCCCCTCCAGAAGGGACCACAAGCAACCCCAGATCGGTATTGCCCTACTTGGGGCTCATCAGCAGGGTATAACTTGAGTCCCATGGCACAGCTAGCACAGGACCCATGCCTAGGCCTACCAGTCGAACTTAGGGAGTCAACTGCACCAACATGGTGATGGTAAAAAAAGATGGACTGGTAATGCGGCTCTAATAATTGCCAGTGACTGAGATTAATTCAAGCAATCCATCTATCACCTTTTTGTAAACTTCAGTGCTGCACCCTAATGGTGACGGGCACTCGCACACGGGGATCAGTGATGATGCAACTTTAACCTTCCAGCTAGAATATGCAGGTCATCGAAAAGAGACATTAGGCCTACTAGGGTCCTAGGAGCAAATAACGCCAGCTAAAAAATCAGATGAAATCTTCAGTATCATGAGGATGAGTGTGAGAAACTCAGATGTTGTCTCCAGAGGATCTCGATCGAGTTCAGTGGCAGGACAAATGGCTGGCACATAGCCATCAGGACTATCCAGGACAACCTGCAATATTCAAGAGCCCGCTCTGACACAGAAAAATTACCTTCCAATAGTTTCCATGAAGGTGAAGAAATTAGACTGTTGAAAAGAAAGCTAAACTTTACAGCAAGAGAACTCACTAGGGAAGACTCAAATAAACATTCTAGAATGACCCTACTTCAAACCAGGAAACAGTACAGGAGAAAGATCTGGGAACTCAAACAACATTGCAAATGTCTTTACAACAAAAGTGTCTTTACAACAAATGTCTTTACAATGACATTCGTTACAATGAATACGCCTTTGCCACGAATGCCTTAACCACGAAAATATAAGTATTTTGCAGGTTAGTATAAACCCAGATGTATCTGAGACCCCTCAGGAACACAGGTTCGGATATTAGTGGGTCGCATTGGGCACTTGCCCTTTATTAGATTTGTGAAGCATTGGCAAAAACAATCTATGAAACACCGAGAGTTATATTGAATTCTCTTGAGGTGATAATCCAGAATAACAGAAACAACTACAACAAAATGTAAGCTGAAGATTCCAATGTCATTTTGTGTTGGGAAAGATGATTTAAGTAGCGGCGATGTGCACATGTCACTTTAAATGGAAAAGGCACTATGTCACTTTATGTGTTAGATTTGCACTGTCACTTTAACCCCTTGACCGCGATCGGAATTCCGCTCGTGTGCTGGACATTCCGATCGCGGGTGTGGTCGTGACGAGCTGAGCTCGTCATGCGCACAGCGCTACCGCGCAGCATGACGAGCTGAGCTCGTCACGAGCATCGAAGGGGTTAAGGCTTGTGAAAGGCCCAGGAACATGTATTTAAAGAAACTAAGATGGCAACCACAATTGGTTTGACAAAGGCAGCTGAGGCTGTTGAAACGCGTTAGCGTTGTTTTTTGGACAATAAATCGTGTTTGTGAGCGAATTCGAGCGTGCTGGAGTCTGTCCATATTTAAAGACAGGCATGTGGAGTTGAATATTTCACTGAATATTTCATTGAATTTGTGTCCGAGTTTGAATTCCAGCACGCCCTCTCGGTTTGGAGCACCGCGGAAATCAGGGAGGAGAGAGTATTGCACAGCATGCACAGCGCGGAGACCCCCCCACTGGAAGACCGAGGAAGTCGGAAAGGGAGCAGCAGGCGCCGCCTGAGGAAATCCCTACGGCAACGCGGTAAGCCTGATTCCTGTTCAATTCAGTGGCATAAAGGGGAGAGAGGAGAGCAGTATTGAACCGAAGAGCGAGACGGGACAAGAGACGATTGTTGGCAACATTGTTGCAAAAAACATGGACTGGATTAGGGAGGGAGAGACAGACGCTGAAAGGCTGTTCGGCGATGCAGATATAACTGAGGAACCGAGCAGCTCCGGTATAGAGGGCAGCATAACAAAGCCCAAGGGGTATAAGGAGATCTTTAAGACGCTGGAGAAACGTACAAAGCGCAAGACATCGAAATGGTGGGATAGCAGGTCACTAACCCGGTACCTCGAAGTTCGTAGGGTACCTAGAGGTCTAAGGATAGTAATTGCTCCCACCTACGAGAACCCGCATCCAGAGATGTTAAAAGAATGGGCAGAGAACAACGCCGATTCTTCGATACGGATGCTGATTATACTAGTGAAATATGCGGAAATTGACCGGCAGACCCTTTTGAAAGAGATTGAGCTCCTTAATGAGGAACTAAATAAACTACCGGAGCAGGAGGCAATTAGGAAAATGCATTCTGAAATGCAAGAGAGAGTGAAGAAGTATGAACAGGTCATCAAAGACCGCAAGGCCACAAAATTCAGGCGAGATAAGCTGGATTACCAGTCGGGTCAAATCTTCACATTCTCTAAAAGATTTGAGGGAATTAGGCGACAGAAGCTGTCTCAGAGCTTACAATCAAAGCTATTGCCTAGTATTGAAGAAACCAGCTCAGAGCCCAGTTCGGAGGTGGACACAGACAACGAGGATGGGAGGCAATTGATCGGCAAAATACCCACAAGGAAGGATGAGCTCAGTTTTTTACGGTGGGACAAAAATATAAACCTCAGACTTTTGGCAAGCCAGGAAAGAACACATTGAGGAGGCGGAAGAGGCAGAGGAAGAACAGGCAGTCAGGAAGGACAAATGGCCAGCAAGGGAGCACAGAAGAAGACCAAATGACTTTGGACACTTCTGATTGCAATGTAATACATTTAACAGACCTTGCATTAAATACAGGGGAAATTAATATTCTTTCAGGTGGATTATATTTTTGTGTTTCAGAGAATATAGACTATGTCCAAACAAGAATTGATTGTTTTAAATTCATACGAAAACTAAGGTTAGCCAAGTTTTTTGCAACTAGCAAAAAAACTGGAGTGGTGCAGCAAGAGGCACCAACAGGTGGTGAGAGTTTGGAGGTTTCTGATTTGAGTTTATTACGTGACCTGGATAGTTTATCCAGGGATGATGCAACTGAACTAACAGATGATGTTTTGGCCAGGGAGCAGGATTTGTATGTTTATGGTAGACCTGTTACTCCATTCAGACCCAGGTCGATTTTCCTGCCTATGGTCCCGAAGGATTCTATTGATACATTAACTGATCTGATAGTTCAGGACCTCAAGAAACTTTACACACATTTTGAGGTGGGGGAGACATCGGATCCATGAGTTTGGTGAAAAAGTTACATTCCCGTTCTGACATAGTGGTAAGACAAGCGGACAAAGAGGGAAATGTTGTATTGTGGCCGCTAGCTATGTATCAGGAAGAGACATTAAGCCGACTCAGTGACCACCTGTGCTATGCAAAAGTAGATAAAAACACCTTACAGGGTGTAACCACCAATTTCTATTCTGATTTGAACCATTGGAGCGCAATGGGTCTTATCTCACAGGCAGAATTTAAATTTCTCAAAGTAGAGAATCCAATTACACCGGTTCTCTACTTGATACCGAAAGTGCATACAAACATCAATGTACCACCTGGTCGACCCATTATTTCGGCCATAGGAAGTCTCTTCAAGAATACCTCCAAATATTTGGATTATTTTCTTCAGGTCCCAGTTAAAAAGCTGCAATCTTATACTAGGGATACTGGAGACTTTTTGAAAAAGATCTATGATGTAGGATGGCAAAGAGATTACATCATGATTACACTTGATGTGACATCCCTATATACTAGTATTTCGCATCAAGACGGATTAAGGGCAGTGCAACACTTCTTAAGCTCACGGCCAATAACACTATACAAGCACACAGAGATGTTGCTAAGTATGCTTAAATGGTGTTTATGTAATAACATCTTTATGTTTGGATCTGACCTGTATCAGCAGATGAGAGGCACAGCCATGAGCACCTGCTTCGCCCCCAGCTATGCGAATTTGCATATGGGCTGGTGGGAGGAGCAGGTGCTGGCAACGAAATTTGCCACTGAACTGTCTAGTAATGTGATCTTGTGGTCATGTTATATAGACGATCTTTTCGTCTTATGGCGTGGCGACAGATCCTCAGCCACAGAATTTGTGAAGAGATTAAATGATAATGAGCTTAATCTCCATTTTACTTCACATATAAGTGAGAAAGAGGTGGAGTTCCTCGATCTTACTATCTATGTGGTAGATGGGACTCTGCAAACTAAAACATTCAGGAAGAGCACGGCAGGGAATACGGTGCTGCATGCTCGAAGCTTTCATCCAACAAAGCTCAAAAATAGCATACCCTATGCAGAGAATCTCTGCATGCGGAGAAACTGTAGTGAGACAGAACAGCTCCGAGTAGCACAAACAGAACTAGCAGGGAGGTTTTTCAGGAGAGGGTATAGCAAGGCCACGTTGGAGTCAGCCAGAGTTAGGGCCAACCAGAGTCCCAGAGACAAGCTCATCTTTACAGAAGAAAAGCAAAGACACATTCAGACAGATTCAGGGCAGCCCATAAGGTTCATCACGGGCTTTAGCAACCAACATCAGGAGATCCGTGCCTTTTTCCAAAAGCATTGGCACTTGATTTGTAGTGACCCAATTCTAGGTCCTAGAATCCACAAATGCCCCTGCTAACATTCCGGAAGGCTAGATCCATGAGAAATGATTTAGTCAACAACACTCCTGTATTAAAACAACAGCAGAGCTGGCTTAGTGGCAGTAAAGGATTTCGACGCTGCCATAAATGTAAGGCATGCAATTTTGGGGGGAATACTACTGAGGTGCCTCTGCCATTTTCTGATACCAAACGGAAGATTCTAAAACCGCTAACATACAGGAGTGAATATGCTGTTTATGCCTTGAAGTGCAGTTGTCACATACTATATATAGGGAGCACTATTCTAAGAGTACACCAACGCATCCTACAACACATCCGTACCATCAAACACAAGGATAAAACGTATCCTGTTGCAAGACACTTCGAGCAGATCCACAACAGTGATGTTAACAATCTAGAATACTTGTGTTAGATCAAGTATTAGCAAGACCAAGGGGTGTCAATAGAGAGAGGTATTTGAGGCAGTTAGAATCAAGATAAATCTTAAGATTCAACACGAAGATCCCACATGGCCTCAACACTGAAGAGGATTTACATGCCCACTTGTAATATCATGATGAATTTTTCATTGTTGGTGATTTACAGTAGAAGACCTCATGAAATTTTCCCATTCTTGTATCCAGTGTTTACATAAACAAAGTCTATGAATGAAGTTGCTGCTTCAACTCTGTTTCCCAGAGTTATCCAGACCATGAATAATGCATTGTTTGCATGTGCTTTCACAGGGTTTTTCTCCTTTTTGGGGTATTCATACATGCGATTAGTTTGATTTTATTTTGTATTTTTTGCCGCATTTGTAGCTTTGACACAACATGGAAAGAAGCAATATCACTGTGTAATTGCATAATAGTTGCAAAATACTGGGTGACTATGGGGGCACTTGCCCATGATGTATCTGAGACCCCTAAGGAACACAGGTTCGGATATTAGTGGGTCGCATTGGGCACTTGCCCTTTATTAGATTTGTGAAGCATTGGCAAAAACAATGTATGAAACACCGAGAGTTATATTGAATTCTCTTGATGTGATAGCCCAGTATAACAGAAACAACTACAACAAAATGTAAGCTGAAGCTTCCAATGCCATTTTGTGTTGGGAAAGATGATTTAAGTAGTGGCGATGTGCACATGTCACTTTAAATGGAAAAGGCACTATGTCACTTTATGTGTTAGATTTGCACTGTCACTGTAAGGCTTGTGAAAGGCCCAGGAACATGTATTTAAAGAAACTAAGATGGCAACCACAATTGGTTTGACAAAGGCAGCTGCGGCTGTTGAAACGCGTTACCGTTGTTTTCTTGTCTATAAATCGTGTTTGTGAGCGAATTCGAGCGTGCTGGAGCCTGTCAATATTTAAAGACAGGCGTGTGGAGATGATATATATATATATATTCACTGGAAAAAACATAGGTTTTATGGACAGTTATAGTTAGTTGGACATTGCACTCGTACAAAACCCATGAAATTCCCCCGTTATAGTTAGTTTAGCTAACTATAACTCGCGCCCCCGCAATGCACTGCTGATGACGTCACATATTACATCACTCATGACATGGTCAGTGACATCACTGATGACATCACTGATGACATCTCAAATGACATCACTGATGACATCATCCAGTGACTGTGTGTTTCTGTAAAGTTTAAATATGTTTAATATATATAGGGAAAGGCGTATTGCAGAATGAGTGGGTGTATAAGTGTCTAAATGGATGATTTAGTACGTGCGTGACTGACTCTACAAGTGAGTGATTAAACGTATCTTACTGAATGCATGGGTTAGTGACTAAACTGTGTGAATGTCCGTATCCGTCTGTTTGTTGGTGTGTAAGTGGATGCATGGATTTGCGAATAGCTACATGAGTGTCTATATGGGTTATTGATTGGTTCACAGAGTATCTGTATGGCTGCCTGAGTGTTTGTGTGGGTGGGGTGTGTGTGACTCTGTACATAGATGTGTGAGTGGGTGATTCACTGGGTGCATGATTTCAAGAGTGCATCTGTGATGGACTGCTTGGGTGGGTGAGTGTGTGTATGGGTGTGTTAGTGAGTGAATGTATATCTCAGTGGTACATGTGCGAGTAACTACATATGTAAAAGGCAGTATATATGTGTGTTAGAGTATTTAAATGGCTATAAGTGAGAGTGTGTGATTGTGAGAGTGGCTGTATGGATGCATGTGTGCTTGTATCAGTTATTGTATAAGAGCGTTAGAATGTGCTAGTATTTGTATGAGTAAGTGAGCTGGTGTGTGTATAACTGTATAGGTGAGTAAATGGGTGTGTGATTAATTTTTTGCATGACTGACTAGGTGTGTGAGTACCTCTATGGATGAGTGGCAGTGTGTGAGTGTTTATATAGGTGTATGAGTGCATATGATAATCCTGTACTGAGTGACTGTAAGTATGAGTGACTGTACAGGTGAGTGAGTGGATGTGTGTGTAGACCTAAGAATCAGTGAGTGGGTATGTAGTTATTGGTGTTGGAGTGTCTATGGTTTTGCGAATAGCAGTCTTTAATTTAGAGTGGGTGTATGAAAGGTTATATTAAGGTGTGAGGAGGTGCATCAGATTATCACGTAGATGATGTCATCAGTGATGTCATTTGAGATGTCATCAGTGATGTCACTGACCATGTCATGAGTGATGTAATATGTGACGTCATCAGCAGTGCATTGTGGGGCGCGAGTTATAGTTAGCTGAACTAACTATAACGGGGGAATTTCACGGGTTTTGTACGAGTGCAATGTCCAACTAACTATAACTGTCCATAAAACCTATGGTTTTTTCAGTGAATTTCAAAGGTTTTTTAAATGCTAATTTCTAACTATAACGTGCGTGAAACCTATGGTTTTTTCAGTGAATTTCAAATGTTTTTTAAATGCTAATTTCTAACTATAACGTGTCTGAAACCTATGGTTTTTTCAGTGAATTTCTAAGGTTTTTTAAATGCAAATTTCTAACTATAATGTGCGTGAAACCTATGGTTTTTTCAGTGAATTTCAAAGGTTTATTAAATGCTAATTCCTAACTATAACATGTCTGAAATCTATGGTTTTTGTCAGTGAATTTCAAAGGTTTTGTAAATGACAATTTTTAAATGTATAAATTGTTATATTTATTTTTTTGATACTGATTTACTACATTTTTTTAAACTATTTATTTTTAGATATTTTATTTTTAAATTACATTGTAATTACATTATACATTACATTACAAAATATACTTTCTCACAATCAATTACTTTAGTTTAAATACTTTGCAAATAGGCAATAGACTTTTAAGTACAGTAGTTACAGTTGTTGCAATGGGCAACACAATTTCAAACACAATGCAACATTGAGCTCAATGGGAATTTCTAGTTAAATGCAATTAGTTACTTTATGGATTACTTTTCTAACCACAGGACTGGATCCTAGACTCAGTCCTGGGACATCTCCTGTAAACAGTTGAGTAAAAGCGTTTTGGTTACAGTAGTGATTTTTAAGGAACATTATTGTATTTTAAAAGTTGACACAAAAACTTTTTCACATAGAATCACCAATGTTATCCTATGGGAGGAAATTCACTTAGCAGGTAAGTAGTGTTATCGTTACTTTTTCTTACTCAGTGGTGGATCCTGGATCCAGCACTCGTGCATCTCCTGTAAATAGTTGAAAGAATGCGTTTAAGCCATACAGGCGATTTTTAAGGAATATTTGTAGTTTGTGAAAATCGACACTTTGAAACTTTTCTACTGAAAACCAGACAATGGATTCCTATGGAAGGAAATACAAGTTACTGGTAAGTACTGTTAGAATTACTTTTCAGGGTCAGAGCTGGGCTAAAAGATGCAGCACTGAGGTCTCTCCTGATAACAGGTGAGTAAATCGGAATTCGTAGTTCGGCTGATTTTAGATGAATATTTTAAAGTTCCAAAACTCCACACTTAGAAGAATTTCCAAGTGAAACCAGTCAATGTTAGCCTATGGAAGGAAATTCAAGTTACTGGTAAGTACGGTTAAAATTACTTTTCAGGATCAGTACTGGGCTCAAAGATGCAGCACTGAGGTCTCTCCTGATAACAGGTGAGTAAATCGGAATTCGTAGTTCGGCTGATTTTAGAGGAATATTATAAAGTTCCAAAACTCCACACTTAGAAGAATTTCCAAGTGAAACCAGTCAATGTTAGCCTATTGAAGGAAATTCAAGTTACTGGTAAGTACGGTTAGAATTACTTTTCAGGATCAGTACTGGGCTCAAAGATGCAGCACTGAGGTCTCCCCTGATAACAGGTGAGTAAATCGGAATTCGTAGTTCGGCTGATTTTAGAGGACTATTTGCGCAATGGTGAAGGAAGGGGGTGGGGCCTGAGGTGACATGTCTGCAAACACGCCCCGTGGTGCGTTTTAAGTTGGGGGATTAAGTCACCTTGAATCATGAGGGTCCCTGAGGTCCAACTAGCCCACCCTGTACCTCCAGTATGCGCCAGGGAGCTGCGTTGCAGAGAGGTGTTCAGAGGCCACGCCCCTTTTACACCTCTCTGCAACGCAGCTCTGTGGCGCTTTCTGGACGTACCTGGTGGGCTAGTTGGCCCCAGGGACCCTCAGGATTGAAGGGATTTAATTCCCCATCTTAAAATGCGCCACGGGGCCTGTTTGCACACATGTCACCTGCAGCCCCGCCCATCCCTTCACCACTGTGCAAACGCACCCCGTGGCGCATTTTAAGTTGGGGGATTAAGTCCCCTTGAATCCTGAGGGTCCCTGGAGTCGAACTAGCCCACCATGTACCTCCAAAAAGCGCCACAGAGCTGCGTTGCAGAGAGGTGTATAAAGGGGCGTGGCCTCTGTACACCTCTCTGCAACACAGCCCCCTGGCACATACTGGAGGTTCCTGGTGGGCTAGTTGGCCCCCAGGGACCCCCAGTATTCAAGGGGAATTACTTCCCCTTCTTAAAATGCGCCAGGGGGCGCGTTTGCACATTGCTGCAGGGAGGGGGGCGGGGCCTCCAGCACGATGCCGGTTTTTTGCGTGGCCTCCCTTCCCTCGGCCACTTTTGGCCCCGGGGACCCCACCCCATGGGGCCTGAGCATTTTTTTTTGTTTTATTTTTTTTTTAAAACAAAAAAACAGGAAGGGGGCCGCGTGGCCCCCCTTCCCTGGGCCTCTATTGGCCCCGGGGACCCCATCCCCTGGGGCATGCCCTCTTTTTTAAATTTTTTTGAAAAAAATTTTGGAGGGGGGCTGCGTGGCCCCCCTCCTCAGGCCATTTAAGGCCCCGGGGACCCCATCCCCCGGGGCCGGCCTGGCCTTTTTTTTTTTTTTTCTTTAATTGGGGAGGGGGGCTGTGTGGCCCCCCTCCCGGGCCACTTATAGCCCCGGGGACCGCATCCCCCGGGGCCTGGCCTCTCGTTGGAGACTGTGGGGGGTCCCCAATCCCCCACAGTCCCAGCCGGCTCCCCACCTCCTGCGGGAGCTGGCATTGCTTTTCCACATGGGGAGCAGCTAACATGCTGCTCCCCGTGTGGAAAAGCAATTGAGTTTGCATTTTGAAGAGAGAGCAGGTTTCCTGCTCTCTCTTTCAAAATGCAAACCAAGTTTGCTATGACAGGACGGGAGCCGCGATGCTCCCGTCCTGTCATAGCAAACTACAGTGTCCCGGGGGTAGGCACCCCGGGACACTGCAGGAGCCAGCCCTGGGGGGTGGTGGTCCCCAGGGCCATCACTGGCTCCAGGAGGGGGGCCGCGCGGCCCCCCTCCCAACTTGTTCAAAGCCCCGGGGAGGTGGTGGTCCCCGGGGCTCTGGGGGTCCGTAACGGACCCCCATATTTAAATCTTTAGTGCCCCGGGGAGGTGGCGGTCCCCGGGGCGTGTGGGGGGGCTGGAGCCCCCCCACACAGGTTAAAAAAAATAAAAATAAAGAAGCCCCGGGGGGTGGCGGTCCCCGGGGCAGCGGGAGGGCAAAGAGCCCTCCCGCACCATTTTTAATTAAAGCCCCGGGGGGTGGCGGTCCCCGGGGCTTGGGGGCCTTAGAGGCCCCCCACATTACAACTAAATAACCCCCGCATGCCCCCGGGACTTGGGCCACCCGGGGGCAAAATACCATCGAGGCGCGGGAGACCGCGCTTCAATTTTTTTTTTTCGGCAGGATCCGCGCACCCTGAGCGCATCCTGCCGATATTTTTTTAAAAAAAAATGCTTTTTTCTGCCCAGGGGGTCCTTGTGGGACCCCCTGAGCAGGCACAGGGGGTCAGGGTGTTTCTACCCTGCCCCCTTTGTGCGTTTTGCGCACTTGTTTTTGTGCCTCGGTTCTACCGAGGCACAAAATGGCTGCCAACACTTCCTGATTCGGAATGTTGACAGCCAGCTGACAGCCAATTAGCATGCAGCTCGTGATCGGGACGGTGCGCGCAGGGTGCGCTGAGGGTACGTGGATCTGACTCGGCCATAGATATATATGTGATTTTACTTGTTAATTTCTCAGGAACTACTGAACGGATTTACACCATTTTAGCAAAAGGCACGACACTGAACCAAGGGCTACCTCTTTGCCAAATTTGGTGTAATTCCGTTCAGCAGTTCGGGCTGTAGCTGCGACTAAAGGTTCCTATGGAAAAATGAATGGGGAAAACACGTTTTGGGACCCCCTGTTTTCTCGGCCCCGCTTGACGAATCACCCCGAGACTTTCAGGATAGGAGCGGACCGGAGCGCCCCAACAAGTTGGAGAATTTCGCGAAGATTGGTCAACCGGCGCCAACGTTATTTCAAATAGAATGTTGCAGATTTCCTATGGAAAATAGGTTTTAACTATAACTATCTACTGACGACCGCCAGTAGATAATATGTATATATATAGAGATATATATAGATAGATATCTATATATATATTCACTGAAAAAAAACAAAGGTTATAGGGACGTTATAGTTAGGCTCAGGTTCCACTCACACAAAACCAGTGAAATTCAGCAGTTATAGTTAGCTGAGCTAACTAAAACTCGCGCCCCCGCAATGCACTGCTTAGGACCTCACACGTTACATCACTCATGACATGGTCAGTGACATCACTGATGACATCTCAAATGACATCACTCATGACACCACTGATGACATCATCCAGTGACTGTGAGTGTTTTTGAAATGTTTATGAGTGTTAAATATATATACCAAGGTGTATTGGTTAATCAGTGGGTGTATGAGTGCCTGTATGGAGGATTCAGTGGCTGCGTGACTAACTGTATAAGTGAGTGATTAGGTGTCTCAGGGAGTGTATGGGTGAGTGGCTGGTTGTATGAATGTTTGTATCAGTCTGTCAGTTGGTGTCTAAGTGGCAGTATGGTGTGTGAGTGGGCACATGAGTGGCTGTACAGGTGATTGATTGGTTGTCTGAGTACCTGTATGGGTGTCTGTGTGGGTGGGTGAGGGTGTGCATGACTGCCTGTATGGATGAGTGAGTGGGTGAGTCAGTGGCTGTATGGGTTAGTAAGTGTGTGTGTGTGAGGGGATGTATGGGTGAGCGAGTGTGAGTATGGCTGTGTAGGTGAGTGGGGGTGTCAGTGTTAGATGGGTGAGTAACTGGGTATGTGAAAGGCAATATAGGTGAGTAATGGGGTATATGAGTGACTGTATGGGTGAGTGAGTGAATGTGAGTGAATGTGAGAGTGGCTGTATAGGTGAGTGCATACATGTTAGTATCTGTATGAGTAAGTAAGTGGGTGGGAGTGTAACTGTATGGGTGAGTAAGTGGCTGTGTGATTGATTGTATGGGTGAGTGAGTTGGTGTGTGAGTAGCTCTATGGGTGACTGACTCAGTGTGTGAGTTGCTGTATGGGTGTATGAGTGGATATGTTAGTGGCTGTATTAGTGAGTGAGTGGGTGTATGAGTGGCTGTATGGGTGAGTGAGTGGATGTGTGTGTATAGATCTATGAATCCATGAGTAAGTACTGGTATGGGTCTGTGAATGGGTTTGTGAATGGTTGCGTGGGAGTGGGTGTATGAAAGGTTCTATGGGGGTGTGAGTAGATGCGTTAGTGATTTTGTGGCTGATGTCATCAGTGATGTCACTGACCATGTCATGAGTGATGTAATATGTGAGGTCATAAGCAGTGCATTGCGGGGTTGCAAGTTATAGTTAGCTCAGCTAACTGTAACTGCTAAATTTCACTGGTTTTGTATGAGTGGAACCTAAGTTTAACTATAACGTCCCTATGACCTTTGTTTTTTTTTGCAGTGAATTTGTAAGGTTTTTGTAAATGCTAATTCCTAACTATAATGTCCCTGTAACCTTTGGTTTTTTCAGTGAATTTCTAATGTTTTTAAGGAGTAATGGCGTTTGCAGAGTGGTGGAGAAAGGGGGTAGGCCTCTAACCAGCTCTCAGGAATCCCGGTGTATAGGACTTACAGAAGGTACCAGGAGGGCTCCTTGGCCCCCACGGTCCCTCAGCGTACGAGACGACTTCATTCCCCAACCTGCTGTGTGGGACTTACTGGAGGGATTATTTGCCCCCAAGGACCCTCAGCAGCCAAGGGGACTTCATGCCCCAACTAGTAGTGCACCAGGAGGCGTGTTTTCAGAGTGGAAGAGAAAGGAGGCAGGACACAAAGACCTCTCAGCAATCCTGCAGTGTGGAACTTACTGAAGGTAATAGGAGGAGTAGTTGGCCCCCAAGGACATCCTTGGGGGCCAACAACTCCTCCTTTACCTCCAGTAAGTCCCAGACAGCACAATTGCTAAAAGAGGTCTTCAGAGGCCACGTCCCTTCCATCGTGTGATTTAGCCCGGGGAGGTGGTGGCCCCCAGGGCTGTGAGGGGCCCCCTTGCCCCCGCATTGTTTTTGTTTAAAGCCCCTGGGAGATGGCGGTCCCCAAGGCTGCGGGGGAGCCCTCGCCACCTCCTACATTATGTAAATTGAAAGCCCCCGGGGAGGTGGCGATCGCAAGGGTTTGGGAAGTCCGCGCGGCCCCCGCATTATGTAAATTGAAAGCTCCGGGGAAGTGACGGCCCCCAGGGCTGGTGGGGGGTCTGCATTGCCTCCCGCTTTGTTTATAGATGAGGGGGAGATGGAATTTTTAGCCCTCCAATTTATAAAACTAGAAGCCATGGGGAGATGGTGGAACCCGGGGCTGTGGGGGAGGCCCGTACAGCTTTCGTTTTTTTATGAAACCTCGGGGAGGTGGGGGTCCCCAGGGCAATAGTGAGCCCCAGGAAGGGGGCCTGTGTGCCCCCCTCCATTATAAAAAAAAAATGCCCCCAGGACCTGGCTCATCTGGGGCAGATAATGAACGGAGTGCGGGAGCCCGTACTTAATTTTTTAAAACATTTTGGACCAGATCAGGGATCCCGCTGAAAAGTTTTCAAAACAAAATCTTTTTTGGGCCCGGGGGGAGGGGGCACTCCAAGAGGCTTAGGGGGTCAGGGTGTTTGTACCCTGCCCCCTTTTCTTTTTTTAACATTTTTTGTGGCTCTCGGTTCAACCGAATCCCAAGATGGCTGCCACACTTCCTCGTTGAAGTGTTGGCAGCCAATCAAATTTCAGTAGCATTTCAGTAGGTTTTTGGGCTACCAGATATCTATATTTTTAAACTTAAATATCTCTACAACTACTAAATGGATTTACACCAAATCACAAAAAGCACGCTTTCTGGATCAACATCTATATTTATGCCAAATTTGGTGTAATACCGTTCATCGGTTTGGGCTGTAGTCATCTTCAAAAAATGAAAATTCCCCATAGACTTAGCATGGGGAAAATTCGTTTTGGAGCCCCCTTTTTTCTCGACCCCTGCTTGATGGATCACCCCGTGACTTTCAACACAGCAGCTGAACCCAAAAAAAATTAGCGAAGTTTCTTCAAGGGGTACCATAGTTAGTTATTGGCAAAACAAAAACCGCTTCTCCTATAGAAACTTTGGTCCTAACTAAAACTACCTACTGGCGACCACCAGTTGGTAATTCATATATACACATAGATATTGATATTCCGGTTTAGGGTGGGAATGGGTTTTTGGGTGGCAAGTTATTTTTTAGGGTTTTGGAAGGGCATGGGTTATTGAGTTGTAAAGAATCTTTTAGGGTTTAGGGTGGATATGGATTTTTGGGCGGTAAGGGATTTTTTAGGGTTTAGGGTGGGATTGGGTTTTGGGTGGCAAGGGAATTTTTAGGGTTTAGGGTGGGTATGGGTTTTTGGGTGGTAGTGGATTTTTAGCGTTTTGCGTTTGTATGGTTTTTTTGGGTGGCAAGGGATTTTTTAGGGTTTAGGGTGGGTATGGGTTTTTGGGTGGCAAGGGAATTTTTAGGGTTTTGGGTGGGTATGGGTTTTTGGGTGGTAAGGGATTTTTTAGGGTTTATGGTGGGTATGGGTTTTTGGGTGGCAAGGGAATTTTTAGGGTTTTGGGTGGGTATGAGTTTTTGGGTGGTAAGAGATTTTTTAGGGTTTAGGGTGGGTAAGGGTTTTTGGGTGGCAAGTGAATTTTTAGGGTTTAGGGTGGGTGTAGGTTTTTGAGTGGTAGGGGTTTTTTGGGTTTATGGTGGGTTTGGGTTTTATGGGTGGCAAGGGAAATTTTAGCATTTAGGGTGGGTGTGGGATTTTCAGTGGCAAGGAATTTTGTATGGTTCACAGTGAGAATGGGTTTTTGAGTGGCAAGGGAATTTTTAGGGTTTAGGGTGGTTATGGCTTTTTGGGTGATAAGTAAATTTTTGAGTTTACAGTGGGTGTTTTTTTTTGGCTGGTAAGGTTTTTATTAGGCTGTACAGTGTGTATGGGTTTCTTTCCATTCCTTGGAAGTGAGGTCGATTAACGAGGATTACTTGATTCATTCGACTGAAGTAAAGTGGATGGCTTCCACTCTCTGATCGATGGTTTTACCACGATTTTCACCGCAGCACTCACATTTTGAAGTACGACCCATTTTTGGAGTGTCCTGTTCTCTCTCCCTTCTGAACTTTGGAGCCATTGAGCCCTTTTCGTCCTTGACGACATTTCGCGCCTATGAGGACTTCCTTCTAATTTAGTCACGGTGCCCTCCCCCCTTTCACTCAATCACTTGTCCTGAGGAAGACCCCGCCAGTAAGGTTCCTAAGAGCACCTACATACATTCAGGGGTCGAAACGTCGACACATTACTGATGCCAGTATCGCCAACAGTGCATGCCGCACTGTGACTTTCTATGTTACATGGCTATGTAACTTATTGTAATTGTTTCCTTTTTGTTAAGAAATGTGTGGCATTGAATAGCATGCCCAACAATTTGATTGTGATACCCACTAGTAGTGTCTTTCACTTACCTCACTGCCTCACTTAAGTCACTGCCCTTTCCCCTTCCTACCCAATCGGGCACATCAATGATGGTTTATAATGTCTTTTTCTAAATCTGCATTTTGTGTTCAGTGTGATTAAACAACACTTGAACACTATTGAATTGCCATTTTTGATTTATTGTTGTGAATACAATTGTATTTTTTAGTTTTTACACTGTATGGATGTAATAGTACTGGGACCACCACGTTCTATACTGGGTTTTTGAGTAGCAAGGGAATTTTTAGGGTTTAGGGTGATTATGGGTTTTTGGGTGGTAAGGTATTTCTTAGGGTTTAGGGTGGATATGGGTTTTTGGGTGGCAAGGGAATTTTTATGGTTTAGGGTGGGTATGGGTTTTTTGTGGTAAGGGATGTTTTAGGTTTTAGGGTGGGAATGGGTTTTGGATGGCAAGGGAACAGTTAGGGTGGGTATGGGTTTGTGGGGCGTAAGGTAATTTTGTAGGTTTTAGGGTGGGTGTGTTTTTTGGGCTGATAAGGTATTTATTAGGGTTTATGGTGTGTATGGGATTTTGAGTGGCAAGGGAATTTTTAGGGTTTAGGTTGGGTATGGGTTTTTGGGAGATAAGGGGATACATTGGGCGTTGATACTGATAGTGGAGAACTGCTGTACTTTCTCATTGGAGAGAGCCTGGGAATCAAGGTCATCTCAACAAGCTTGGGAGCATCACTGGCCAACGGAAAAGTACCTATGAGGAGGTGGCCTGACTAGATCGCGTGACTCCTTGAAGGATCCTAGAACACCACCTGTGCTATTGATGTATCGTAACTAGGGAAAGAGCCCTGGGACTTCTTCTCTGCCTCGAGAGAGAGAGCATCTAAGAACGAGCTCTGTCTTAGTAGCTTCATGCTGCTTGACCCAACTATTGTGGGGAGACATCTTAGGAAGACTTCACACGCTGACACCTTAACTGATCCTACTCCACAAAATGCTCATTTAGGGATGTCTCATTAGTGATAGTGTAGGGACAGACTAATGCTTTATTCCCACAAAAGTTCGATGCTGGGAAACTTGGATGTTTGTTCCCTAATCTTTTTTATCCTGATTCTCAAACTAATTATTCTGTGCATGTTGCACCGCCTCTAATTTCACCTGCAGATTTGGCTTTGTACTTGTCCCAATGTACTTCTACACCCTCATTTTGAGGTGTTTGTATGTTCAGTTATTTTGTTCTTTGTAATAAACCAGCTAACCTTATTTGGTAGTCTGTGATTCTTAAGAGTCATAGTGAATTGAAATTGAAATGATTGATCCACTAATGATTTCTCTCCCTGCCACGCTTTCATGCTGAGAAAAAGTACCATTGACTCGAGGTTCTAGAGTGGATCTAGAATGCGGAAACTCGGCTCTTTCAACATCATGGCTTGAAGTCTATGGTTGAAATATCTGCAAATATTTGCAGGATCCAACGATCAAAGTTTTCCAGTTGTCTTCACTTTGATGTCCTTTATGTTTGAGTTTGCTCCTCACATGAATTCAAGCAGGTCATCCCACGCATACTCAGCACATATGAGTGTTAGAAACCAAGTAGGTGCTCCTAGGTTTTTCAACATGCATATCAGCTCACCGTGACGACGATACCAATACCCATTGGTGCCACGTTGGTCTGCCATCAAATTATTCACGTTGTATTCCAGGTTTTCGTCATTTTCTTGCACTTTGTCAACAAATTCCCTTGCTGTGAGATTTTGCAGATTCAATCCTGTTTTGAGAATGTGATTTACTGCATAAGATAGGCCTGGCAAGTTGCTCTCAAATAGTAGATGAAATATATAGGGTATACAATGGGGAAATCTAGACTCTTCTGAATATGGTCTAGTTGATCTCTACTTGGCTGCTGGAATTTGTACAGGCCCGTTTTCATATCTACCACCTACTCCAGTAGAAAACAGATGTGGAAAACATTGAGCTTCTGAACTTTTCTCCCACACACTCATGGGAACTCCTTTTGCTTAATTTCATTTCACACAGATCAATAGCATCACCAATACTCTCTTTGAAATAATGGTGGCCTCAGGCGCTCCACCCCCCTCCCCCCAACTTTGGCTTCTACTGTAAAAAATCTTGGCAAAATGTTTGACTCTGATCTGTCCTTTAAGGTTCAGATTAACATGCTCACTTCTTCCTGTTTCTTTCTTCTACGCAAGATTGGGAACATTCTTCCTTTTATTCCTTTTGAATTTAAAAAATTACTGGTCACAGCATTAGTGCTATCGAGGCTTAATTACTGCAGTGCCCGCTACTTGGGCATTCATCAGCGCTCACACAAATGCTTCAAGTTTTTCAAAATGCTGCAGCAAGACTTTTGAACAAAATCCCGAAATTTGAGTCAGTGGCTGAGTTTTTTCGAGAACCCCACTGGCTTCCAGTGAACAAGAGAGACAAGTTGAGGACATAATCCTTAGCTCATAAAACCCTTTATGGAATTGCCCCAGCATACCTGAAAAAGAATCTTTCCTGGTATAGACCGAAGAAGACACTTCGATCAACTAACTCCAGGACAATAATCATACATAAAATCAAAAGAGAGAAGTGGGGTGGCAGGAGTTTCTTCCATACAATTGTGGAACCATCTCCCTGAATGTCTGAGAAGCCAGCCTAATCTGCTTAGATTTAGGAAGGAGATTAAAACATGGTTATATCTGGCCCATTATGATAAGTTTATTGAGTAGGCCTTAGTCCAGACCTATTCATTAGACAGCGCTTTGATATTAGCGCCACAACACCATTGGCATTCGAGCGCTTTCAAAATTTAATCAATATCAATAACAATTTCAATCCTAATGGGTCACCCTCCATATGTGTTATATCTTGAAGAGCATCTACATTTTTATAATAAATATTGTTTTGTACCAGATATAATGTTGCTTTTTTTATTTTACTAACATCCACTAACTCATGTCATATTTTTTTACTCCTGGTAGGGACAGCATTGACTAGAAAAATAAGTGCTTCTTCAAAATCTCTCTGCACTACAGTTTCAATATTCTGCTTGAAATCTAATGGCAGGTACACAGCTCTACATTTAAGACCTTTCTGTAACTCTGTTGCAGGTAACTTCCCTGTCTTTGGCTCCATACAGACTATAGCTTGGAATGGATGTATAGACTTTATAAGAATTGATCATACAAATTTAGATCTTGAAGTTCTTGTAGAATTGAAACTAGTTTTAACTTGTTATGGACTTTTCAAGCTGGCATTTTATTATCCTCAAACTTATCATAGCAGTAGTTACATATAATTTGTAGTGTGGAACAATCAAAGCATTCCTCTACAAATAAATAAGCTGCAAATTCTTGCCTCTTATCTCTGTTCAGTTCTTCAGTTTTTGAAGACACAACCACATAATGAGTTTGACTTTTACAGTGATTGTTTCTACAACATATACAAATCCAGTTTGGTTTCTCTGAACAGACCGTGTTACATTTTCTAATCTCTTCTTGAAAGTTATCAACAGTAATATGTGTGTACTGTTCCACTACACTGGCAGATACCAAGCCTTCATTTTCCCTGCACTCCTCTTCAGGACCAAAGAAACAAAGCTGAACATCATCCCAAACATTTTCTACCTCTGCTACTGTACCATGCAAAATAGATCCATTCATTTCTCCTAAACATAGGGCAGGAGTTTTGATATAGTAAAGCCTTCTAACTAATGTTCGTATTTACAAATACAGCTGACATTCTGAAATGATGAAAGGTGCGTTGTCACACTTTCTTTGATAGACATGCTAGTGAATGTCCATGTAAATCTGTATACTTTCTTACTTTGCATGGATCTAATTATTGCAAAGCCACAATTTTCTGTTTTAGACTTCTGTTTGGAAACTTACGTAGGAAAGATCTCAATATATCAATAGATTCCTGCCGAACACTACAAATACTGCTACAGTCCGATTTACATACAGGGGCCAGTCTACGCCTTCCCTGTACCTCTTCAGCTATGACTTCCTCTACATTTCTAGGTACCATTCCCTCTTTTGCACTAGGATTACCACCCTTCATCTTATAACATCGTCCAGATTCTTCAACTGCATGTACTAATGTGTTCTCTTGGAAGTAGCTCCCTTCATTAAAGAAAGGATCAGTACTAGAAGTATGTCTCCATTCACCACTGAAAACTTTGCAAAAGTTACTTCTATTGACAAGTCTTTTCTTTTGGGTTCTTTTCCTCATAGACAACATAATTGTATCCAGTGTCTTCATTTTGTTTAGAATCAAAATAAACAGCTTTCTCTTGAGAGCAAAAGCCTTATCAACTATAGCCTCAACACATTCCTTTTGTCTGACAGCTTCTCTTCTTCTTTTATATTTCTTCATAGTTGTCATTAAATTGTGAATTTCTCTTCTATGGAACAGTCTCACTCTGATTTCCTAAAATTGCCTCTGTCTTCTGGTTAAACTCTCTGCTTTCTTGTACAAATGTTTACTCTTCACATCATGTAACTTTTTTCCTTTCTTAGTTGATCTAAAACTTTGTTTTTTATTTACTTCATTTTGCTGACTTTAGAGTTGTTCACATACTATTTTAAGAAATGACTTTGTTCTCTTATCAAAGGAAAGAATAAGAAGAAGCTCAGTTGTAGGGATTCTGCACATACACAGATCTATGCACAGGATAATAGGACCTCAGAGTATAGTGGTGAGCCAACCATGCCCCTTAGTACCCACAATCCCAATCCGACTAGCTTTAGAGTCTCATTCGCAGCGCAGCTACCAATGATTAGACAACCCAGAACACGGTCTCTCTCAGGACTCGCGGGAGCAAGAACACTCTTTCATAACTCACTCATACTTGTCCACAACGTGCGTAATAAGAGACACTGTATAGTTTAAAATGTTTATTTCAACTATCGTGCTCTAAGATACAGTACACGTGCCAGTACTATCAGCATAATGCATAATGATAAAATAAGAAGCATGGTTACAATTCCATAGAATACAAACGGGGACAGCATTTTATAAAGACGGTGGATATAGGGCTAAATGGCCTTACCACCCTCCCCGTGCTAATAACTAGTTTATTATAAAAATAGAAGACCTCTGGGCTTTGTCAGGCGGACCCCCATACCTCAATATCTAGATGCAAGGTTTACATCATCAGACAAGCACAGCTCTTCTCCCTGCAAAGGTTTTTCTCCAAGTGTCACAAACAGCGAAATCACAATATTAAAAGCACACAATTTCTCCAGTGCGGCTGTATTTTGTGTTATGTCTAAGTGCGAGGGGCTGACCAGATCAGCAAGAACAAGGGACGTTGTTTTTCGACCTTGTACAGACGAAACCCACAAGGAACAGGAGAAAAGGTGAAAGGCAAAAAGGCAGACAGTTCTAATATAGCCGGGCACAAGCAGAAGCTGGAAAAACAACGTCACAAAGTAACGTGTGCAAAAAGGCATCATGGCAGCCAGGCCTAAGCTAACTTAGCAATGTAGGCAATGAGGCCACAAACCACACTACACCCTCCCCTGGGCAGTCCCTACGTCAAGACATAGGATGAAAACAGAGTTCAAATAGATGGAGAAGAATGTAAACGTCTAGTTGCCAAAAGGTCCCATGAAGGAAAAAAAATATTTTTGCAGTACAAAAAGAAAATCCAGAAATGCAGTTCGCTGAAAGCGAAGGCCCCTAATCCAATAGAGTGTATGTGCAGTAAACTGCCACACCTGCCAAAGGACATCATTGGTATCGTCTGAAAAAAGAGATGCCATCCAGTTCAACAAATCAAAACTGCATTCATGTTCCTCATAATAGGGAGTAGTGATCAGCATTGCGGGACAACTTGCGTGATACTCAATAGTACTTTGTTGTAGGAGAATCTGAGCAGCCGCCCAGATATCCCATTGCGCCAAAACCCCAAGTGCAGCCGCACGCGCCATCAATCCAGTGCCGGAACATTCCTGTTCATGGGCCACTAAGGGGCCCATCAACTGGCCAAAATCCGGGTCCGACTGAGACGTATTGGAGAGGCAAAGATCCAAGGACCAAGACAAAGGACATCGCAAGCAAGACATCACAGGTTGTACGCAAGTGAAATACGCAAAGCGAAAAGAAAGTTTATATGACACACTGCGTGTCGCCAATGGTAGGATGCCGAAGCTGAGGAGCATTCGTTCACGAAGCAGCCGGAGCAGACCTTGGTCGAGTAGGCCCCCAGGAAGTGCAGCCATTGCGCAGCAAACAAATTAAAAGTAGTATACCAGCAGCTAAGGCGAGGATCAACGGAAAGCCGCCAAAGACGCTGGAAAAAATAGAATGAATAAAAGCCGGTATTACACCAAATATAGTTTGAAAGGAGGTAACGAGGCCAGAGCACACAACTTTAAAAAAGTGCACAAGACCTTCGGTGCTAGACGCATTGAAAACACGGTGAATCAGCTCACCGAAATGTTGTGGGAGGTTTGTGTTCAAAAGGGCCTGTATCTCACTGTGGGTACTAGCCACCTGGAGGATGAAGGTCTCCCGTGCGGATGTGAGCATAACCTCCTGGTTCAATAATTGCACCTTTATTCTGCTCAATTTATTGAAATCTGCCTTCAAAGTTGGAATGGAAGGCCAAATGGAACTATCTATTATGTCGTGCGGGGGAGGAAAAAGCACATTTTTCCAGCACACAACCCGGTGGGAAACTGTTACAATGTAGGGGATGCCGGCAAGCATTCCACAGCAGTCCTGATTATTCAGAAGGAGATAGCTACCATTTGCAAGCACAGTGAAAGTAGTTGAGATAACAGGAGCTGGAATGCCCTTTAAAATACAAGCAAGATTCGGAGCCGAAATATTACAAGCTCCGTGCAATTTAATGTTTTTACAAATGAGGGAATGACCCACTGTAGAATCGCAAGACTCTCCTGTGAGAAAAACCTCTTTTCCGTCCCTAAGGCACCGGTACATGAAAGGCAGGGACCAAAGTTCATGCAAGAAGGCACTGCCTAAAGGCTGAAAACGGCCAACAGGATAATGTTTCATGCAGGAACTGAATTCAAATAAAGAAAAAGGCAAGGCGATAACCCCGTGAACTAGCCACACTGCAGAGTCCAACTCCGCCACAGAGAATGGTAACGGTTCTATTTTTTCGATATGTAAGAGAGTGTATGTTGCATCTTTCATGGACATGAATTGCTGTTTTTCAGTTAAATTAAACGGCAAGAATAAGGCAGACGTGTTTAAAAAATGCCAAGGAACTTTACCCATCTTCAGTGTTTGCAAAGTCCATGCAAACTGCATTACTGAACACAATTGATTCTGACCGTGATATAACACAGACACATCATCCTGTACAATATCAACAACAGATGAAACAATATTCTCTAATGTGTAAATGCGGGAAGACAGGGTATTAACACTGTTGTCAACAACAGCAAGCACTTTTTCTAGATTTGCCTGATCGATTTCCCGTAAACGGGAAGCAGCTTCAATTTGCGAAAGCTCCAGAGCTCATTGTAAGTTTCATAAATTAATCTCTTAGGTTGAGGACCACGAGGCCCCAGAACAAAATCGGACAGATCAATGTTGACTGATAGGAGGGATAAATGTTCTTTTACAGAATCTAATGAAGAGTGCTGCAACCACTGTTTACACAGTTTAGCAACAGAATATGTTGTAACAGTACGAGAGTCAGAGAACCTCGGATCTGGCTTATCCTGTTTGTAACCAGGAGCTGAGTCATGAAAACGCAGTTGGCAGGCATTGGATGTTATGGGCCAAGCCAACCAGGGTGACTGAACAATCGTGGAGGTATTAAACGAATTGTTTTGAAACAAAGCTTGCAAATCGGCTAGGGAAATATTAAAATGCAAGCTTTCGTTGGGACTGGAAAACAATGCGGGAATGGAGGGTGTATTCAATTGTTTAGAAGTAGCCAAACCCCAACAGGTCGTTTGATAGATCGTACTATTTAAAAATAAAACCTGGGCTGGGATTAGGCAAGCACGGTGCAAGGCTTCCGTACCTCGGACCTGCCATGATTTAGTGCCCCAAATAGACTTTAAGTCAATGGTGTCCTGCCAGTGTTCATAACAACCCACTGCTAACGCGTTCAAAAAAGAACCCGAATATAGCAATTTAGTGTGGGTCAACATGATCTTCTGAGCGGACGAAGTGTTCAATTTAAAATAATAGGACTCAGGGTTTGATCTATCAAAGTCTGTAAAGTAAGTAAATTTACTTCTAAGAGTGTGGGAGCTACCTGGCAAAGGGGTCGGACAATGTTCCCATTGGGTGTAATTAAAAGGACCCCGAAGAGCACTTGGTTTATGGAGAAAATGGTTGCCCCAATGCTGGTAACAATATAAGTCAGCATAACTTGCAGAATTTAAATACAGATCTTCAGCATTAAAAGCAGCATAATATTTCAAATCAGAAAATAACGATTCAACGGCATGCACATCCCAATCGTCGGAGTTAATATTACTTTTAACGACATCACCCATTGAAACACGGAGGACATTTGGTACATTAATAATCTCGGTTGGTTCATGAATTTGGAAATTTACTGCATCCCATACGATGCCATCAGCGACTGGGAAAGCTGAAATGTTCACAAATATGTGGTCACGCTTCATGATGTGAGAGGAAGAATGAGGTGCCAATGTTCCAGCGACACAGTTCACCGCAGAGCGTTCAGGTAAATAATGACCATTAATGAGCAAGAAAAAAACTGTCACAAAGCCAATGGACATGAACAGAAAAATCAGGAACAGTACCACCCAGATGTATGTCCATGGTGGGACCAAAAAATTGTCTCTGAACCAGGATACAAAAATACTGAAGCTGAACGGGATAAGTGATGAGGTGGAATCCGAATCAAAGGAAAAACGGGTTGGGCTCAGTGGTGTTGTTGGTAAATGAGCCACCGACTCGGTGGCGGGATAGGTATACTCGGTCTCCTCGTTGCAGGAGGAAGCCGGGAAGTCGAGCAGATGATCAGGCAAATCGACCATCTCAATGGCAACAGCAGTGTCTGTGTAAGATGGACGGCCACAAACAGGAGTCCGTGAAATGGCTGGACAGGAGACCGCTGGTGTTACGCTATTCAGGTTCGGCCAGACGTTGTAGCTTGACATTGTCCACTGAGATGTATCTGTTGTCCTTGCGACCAGGAAGCGGTGGTAAGATGACTGTACGAGTACCCTTCAAGCCAAGGACTGGAACCGGTGCACGATAAGAGGGGCCAAATTCTTTTTTGTTCTCCTCCTTCTCTCAGACCAGATCTCCAACCTTCGGAAGCCAGCCGGCAACCGGAATCTGCAACGCAGCGTCAGTGGCTGAAGGCAAGTGTTCGTGTGCAAGTTTGTCATGGGTCTCTTGTAAGTCCTGCAACATAGTAGAATGATTATCTACGTCAAAGATTGCGGCATTTGCCGCCATGTCTAGACCATCAAGGTCTGGCACAAACATTTGTATACCAAAGAGCATTTCGTATGGGGTCCGCCCACCCAGAGATCTTCTAGGGAGATTATTAAGTGGACGTTGCACGCTATACAAGTGGGCCAGCCAGTTCCTGCCAGTACCTAAGACTCTAGCTGTCAAGGATTGCTTTAAGTCACGGTTCATTCGCTCCACAATTGAATTACCCTCAGGTCTATATGGAGACGAAAATTGCACCCGCACCCCCAGTGACCCTATAGCGTCCTTGTAGGCCTTAGAGGCGAACGCTGGACCTTGGTCGGAATGGAAGGTGCCACAGGCAAAAATTCCCACAAAGACACGCAAATCCCTGATGACATTTCGAGCATCAGCACTTCGTTGTGGCCAGACCCAGATGAAACGTGTGCACGAGTCTACTGCAACTAAGATGTATTTATATGCAGTGTCAGAAGAAAATGGACCGCAGTGATCCAGGTAAACACACCCAAAAGGTTTGTTAGAAATGCAGAGCTGTGTTTGTGGTGGTCGTGTAACCGTTGAAGGCTTAATTTGCTGACACACGTCACAAGAAAGCACATAAGTACGGGTTTGTTTATATAAACCACGCCACCAATAACGCTGCTGCAAGATGGAAACAGTCGCAGATACGCCAGCATGGGCCGAAGCCAAGCCTTCGTGTGCGGCCGTTATCAAGGAAGGTCTGCGGTCCGCGTTGGGAATCAGCCGATCACCAATGTCTGGAATTCTTACGTAAGGAACCTGTTCGGGACTTAAGTGATAAGAGTATTTGGAAGGGAAACCCCGTGGGTAATTAGCACCTTCCTTTGTTGCAGCAATAGCTGCCAAAATCTCATTATCTATTTTAGTCATGGATCTTGTAACTGCTGCTACTGTGCACGTGGCTACTGCTGATTTGGCAGCTTCATCTGCCAAACTGTTACCGACAGCGTGTGCGCCCACACGCTGGTGGGCAAAGGTGTGAATCACCTGTGTGAGAGGCAGATGTTGTTTAAGATCTGCCACTCGAACCCAAAGCAGTTTATGCCTAATTGTGCTGCCTTTAGCATCTCTATAGTCGTTTTGCGACCAAAAGAAGAGGTTGTCATTAAATGATTGAACACAGTAGTAAGAATCGCATACAATAAGAGTCGTCACGTCTGGATTCGCAAACTCAAGTGCGAGCACCAATGCACGCAGCTCGGCCAATTGTGCAGTACTGTCTCCTAGTGCCTGTGTGTGCACTACACTTGACTTGAACTCACCGTTCACCATAGTACCTACAACAATAGCACACGCTGCGGAATAAGCATGCTTAGAACCCGTGGCCGGTTGTGCCAAACCATCGGTGTAAATAATACACTGATACTCCTCAAGCGGTAGCAAAGACAGAGGAGGAGGATGAACAAATTCATACTGTAAGAACTCCTGTGTCTGAAGAGAGGAATCAAAGATAAAAGTGACTTCCGGGGATGTCAGAGATGTAGCCCATTGTATCCAACGGAGTGCAAAGCCTTAGAGTTTGGTACACTTGCCTTCATCACTGCCTCAAGGGCAGGATATGGTGTTACCACCAAAATGCGTTTTCCCTGTGCCAGTGCGCGTTCTTTCAGAATCGCCATTTGCACTGCAGTCAATACTTTCTCCACAGAGGAAAAGCGCAACTCCGCTGAAGTGTAAAGATGCGACTTGTATGCAATCGGTACTGTGTCACCTTCGTTAAAGGTTAAGTATGTGAAACCCACAGCCCCTGGTATTATTCTAATCACCAGGTTTGTGTGGTTATCACGAGTCAACAAGAACTTAGATTCAAGTAGGTCAGACTGCAAAGAGTGCAGTATAGAGGAATGCTCAGGAAGCCAGCATGACTTCAAAAAGGTAGGTTGTATCAAGGCATAAAGAGGCTTGATACGCTGGGCATATTCGGGAATGTAAGTACGCCCAAAGTTTAGAAATCCCAGTAATGACTGAAGCTTCTTCAGTGTGGTTGGAGGGCGCAAAAGTGAGCACTTCTCCAAGAAATGGGGAGCTAAGCCCCTACCTTCATTGTTGAGCTCATAGCCCAAAAACAAAACGGTAAATTCAGCAATGTGAGATTTGGCAAAATTAAATTTGTATCCTAAGACCGCAAATTCAAGAATAATGCGGTCCACACGGGAAAGATGCGGCCATAATTCGTCGTCTGTCAGATAGATATCGTCGACGTACGAACACGCATCTGGGTCTATACTGTCCAACAAAGAGACAACACGGGCGGCGAAGACACCCGGGCTGTTCTTGTAGCCCATGGGCAAACACCGAAATTTGTATTGTTTACCACCGGAAGTGAAAGCGCTCCATTGGCTGCACTCCAGGGACAAGTTGTGCGTGTAAAATCCATTGGATAGGTCAAGTGTCGTTTTATATTTTTTATGAACAAGACTGTCTACGAGCGCAGAACTGTGGGTATTTTGTACCGCAAAGGTCTGACAATGAGAGTTCAAATGTCGGTAATCCAACACTAGGCGGTACGATCCATCGGGCTTAGAAACCGCAAAAAGGGGATTATTCATGGGTGACACGCATGTTTCAATTACTCCTTGATATTCTAACTGTGTCAGAATGTCTGAAACTGGACCTTTAGCTTCCCGCCGGATGGGATATTGGGGTTGTGGCTGTGGCAGTAACCGCAATGGTATATCATGGGGTGGAGAATCCTCATCCCAGCCCACGTGGTTACGGTATAGCGCTGGAGCCAGGGCCCCAGCCCAATCAGCTGCGAGAGCCTCCGCTTTGTCCTTGGGGAAATGACGAGAAAAGCTCGGAAGGATTACCTCCTCCCCTCGACGAGCAGCAAGTACGAATGGGGGCGGCCAATCCGCCTCTGCCAACAAAATATCGTAAGAAGAGGTCAGATTCTCCCCAAAAATCCCTTTAACAACACGCTCAATGTCACCTTCAATTTGAATGACAATATTAAATAGTCTGTCAGGGGGTGCCACTCGGGTGTCAGCTGTCTCGACAGTAATGAATGTATCAGTTGCTGTCGCCTCCACATGAGGACGCAGTGCCTCCCGCACTATAGTAACTTCTGCGGCGCTGTCTAGCAGCGTCACTGCCCACGTCCAATTCAGGAGCCTCGTTCTCACTGTCTGTGGCATACCGCACCGTTAAAGCTGCAACTTTTTTCTTCTGAAACTGTGGGCGAGAAGGTGGGAATTCTTCTGGTTTCCCCCGGACTGGTTGTCGAGGTTGGTCTCGTCCCTGTGGAGCCTCACGATCGCTGCCTCTATCCTGGCGATCTCCTCCACCAGTCTGGGAGGTCGATGGTGCCTGTGAAGAACGAGGAGAACGCGGATCAGGGACTTGAAATCTCTCTGGAGATTTAATTCTCGCTCTGTCGCGCAAATCATAAGTGCGTCCAGAAGATACGGAAACCGGGGATCCAGCACGCGACCCTGGTTTTTTCTGTTGCTTACCCTGTTTCTTCAACCTCCAGCTCTTTTTAGTAAAGAACGGTTTTTCATCTTTCTCAGACTGAGGTTTTTGTTGTGGCTGTGATTGAGTTTGCGTTTTAGCAAAAGGCTTAACTCCCAGACTATTGCGGCCAATGGTTTTATAAGCCTGTGCAATAATTTTCGGTAATTCGTGTGGCTTGTCCGGTTCTGGGACTAAAGCCAAAGCATTAGCTACTTGAAAGTTAACTGCATCACCCTTGACGTTCGCAAGGATTAGATCAGCCACTACATCGAACACTCCCACCAGTCTCATCCCCAATTCCACAGCCGCCTCAGGGCCATGTTCATCCTGCACTCGTTTGATTACAGAGGGGAGTACTGTCATGGAAGGGGTGCCGAAACACTTCGCATACACTGCTGCGAATACCTTGCCCCAGTTGTTGCATTCTGTCAACTCGGGAATTAAGTCTTTCGGCAAACTAATCGTTAAAATCCTTTGTTTGTCCACAGGAGAGGTATTGGGAAAAACTGCCTCCAGCTGGTCAAATTTTTCTGCAAGCCAACAAGGCAAATCATCCTTATTTTGTGGGCGTTTGCCCATCACCGAATTAACCATGACGGGACTTATGGTTACACCGCCCGGTCCAGCTGGATGTGCTGCAACTCCAGGAGGAGCTCCCCAGACGTTACCTGTAACATATTGTACCAAAGCTCTATGCACGCCAATTAAAGACGCATGCAAAATGCGCAGCTCATCTATTGGAACCGTCAAACGACGTGGATGTGGGGTAAACCCAGCCAAAACAGGCCAAGTGGCCCCTTCAATCGATAAGGGGCCTAGACGAATCGGGGTAACCGGATGTGGGAGGGCGCCATTAAACCAAACACGGTGTTGCCATGCCGTGAGCGGTACTTCAAGAGCCTGATAAGGCCTATAAACATTAGGAAGAGCGGTGGCTGTATATTCGTGGAACAGATTATCAGTTCCATCCACCGCTGGGAAGGTGACCCAAGAGTAAAACACCTCAAAGTGGTAAGCAGGATCCGCTTGTACCACAAAGATCAGATCGACACCCACGTCAGGCACTCCATACGCTGTCAAATGAGCTCGGAGCGCTGGGCGACTATGTGCTGCGATGTTGACAGCCATTAAGGCTAAGAATGTTCGACAACCTAGTACGAGGCAGCGCTATATAGGGTTAACATAAACACCTTTTAATAGCTTCAAGCTTGAAAGAACCTATGAAAACATCAATATAGGAGGTATCCCCCTCACACACGTTTCAGGAAGCGTATGCGAAGGGTGTTGTGGACAAGCACAAGCACTACTCAAGCGTCTCGCAGATAAGAAGCCCACCACGTTGGTGGCGCCATGTTGTAGGGATTCTGCACATACACAGAGCTATGCACAGGATAATAGGACTTCAGAGTATAGTGGTGAGCCAACCATGCCCCTTAGTACCCACAATCCCAATCCGACTAGCTTTAGCGTCTCATTCGCAGCGCAGCTACCAATGATTAGACAACCCAGAACACGGTCTCTCTCAGGACTAGCGGGAGCAAGAACACTCTTTCATAACTCACTCATTCTTGTCCACAACGTGCGTAATAAGAGACACTGTATAGTTTAAAATGTTTATTTCAACTATCGTGCTCTAAGATACAGTACACGTGCCAGTACTATCAGCATAATGCATAATGATAAAATAAGAAGCATGGTTACAATTCCATAGAATACAAACGGGGACAGCATTTTATAAAGACAGTGGATATAGGGCTAAATGGCCTTACCACCCTCCCCGTGCTAATAACTAGTTTATTATAAAAATAGAAGACCTCTGGGCTTTGTCAGGCGGACCCCCATACCTCAATATCTAGATGCAAGGTTTACATCATCAGACAAGCACAGCTCTTCTCCCTGGAAAGGTTTTTCTCCAAGTGTCACAAACAGCGAAATCACAATATTAAAAGCACACGATTTCTCCAGTGCGGCTGTATTTTGTGTTATGTCTAAGTGCGAGGGGCTGACCAGATCAGCAAGAGCAAGGGACGTTGTTTTTCGACCTTGTACATGATGTGCAGATGAAACCCACAAGGAACAGGAGAAAAGGTGAAAGGCAAAAATGCAGACAGTTCTAATATAGCCGGGCACAAGCAGAAGCTGGAAAAACAACGTCACAAAGTAACGTGTGCAAAAAGGCATCATGGCAGCCAGGCCTAAGCTAACTTAGCAATGTAGGCAATGAGGCCACAAACCACACTACAGCTCTAGCAGGATGGATAAACAAAAATTTTAAAAAGAGGTAAACGTGTTATTTGTAACCTCACTGGGACTGAAATCACCGTTTAAGATTGAATCCTGTCTATTCAGTTGGACAGAGTACAATCATTATTAGAGGCATTACTGTGCTACAGTCAAGAAGAACACTGACATCAAGAAACAGTTCACATCACAATGTTAACTTGTGTCACATAACTAACATATTTTCCAAACAAAATTATAAATTTGTTAACACCATACATTAAAGAAAATGTCAGAGAACAACATTTATGTGCAGGTGAACATTAGGACCGCGGGGGGGGGACAATACACAGTTACTAAAGGCGACAAAAGAACGCAGTCTACAAATAGGAGCGCCAAAATATAGTAGACCAACTCATATAGTGCACAAATCAATTCTCTTACTAGCAGCTCTTTTCTCTTTCATCACTTTCTCCACATTTTGCCCCTTTTGTTTCTCAGTTGTGAGAAGATAGTATCCTTGCTTCTATTTCTTTCTTCTCTGACTTGTTAATGGCATTTTAACTGTCTGTACATAACTAGAAATGTATGCCTGAAAAGATACAAAAATAACTACATTTACGTTTAATACATACAATTGCATTACATATTTTAAGTTTTTAATTACAAACAAAAAAGCAGTTGTCTTACTATAATAAAGCAGACATTACTCTATTAATTTTCATGTTTACATCTCTGTGTCAGTGTATGCATTACTCTTACTGGGTATACTACCATATCTATTACTATGCTGCTGTGTATCGACCTATGTTTAAAGGACTACTTCTTTGGATGTCAGTGCTTGGCTAGATAGCTGAGTGAGTGTATGAGCCCAGCTGTAGAAGTGCTATCAGATGGTTAAGTAAGTGTACCAGTATATGACTCTCTATTTTCGTAAGTCTATGGCTCTCAAAATGTGTTTGTGAGTGGCTAAATGAATTCCTCAGTGTCTCTGTTAGAGATAAGAGGGGTATGTAAGTGTGTCTGCAACTGCTTTTGATACTGCTGCTGACATACATACCTTTTGAGCATGTGAGTGAATCTATAAGTCCCTCTGTCACTGTCTGACTACAAGAGAGAAAGTCTTTATGCTTTGGAAACATGTATGTTAGTTGCATTGTGGGTGGTATACTGTATGTAGTACTTGGCATAGGTGTCTGCAAGTGCATGAGTAACTTACTGAAACTGAAAAGGACCTCTCTGTTCTTCTAAGCACAAAGCATTGTGCTTTATGGCATACCTACAGATTCTCTTAAAGGAGACTGATGTATACTAAAACATGGGTTGAATAGTTGGCGATTCTTTTACATGCAAAATTGAGAGGGAAGTGAGACTGCACAAACACACTCTGCACTAGTAGGCCTGACCCCTATTTAAAGGACTGTTTGTCTGGATGGATGACTAGGTTGAGTCAGGACTTGTCTACATATCTGAGTGAGTGTAGGAGTCCTGCTGTAGCAGAGCCATAACATATTGAAGTATCTGTCCCAGTATATGACTGTCTGTTTCAGTAACTCTATGGCTCTCTAAATGTATAGGACAGCGACTAAACAAATACCTCTGTACCTGTGTTAGAGAATATAGGGGGTATGTAGGCATGTTTGCAACTACTTTGCATACTGCAGTATTCTGAGCATATGAGTGAATGTATAAGTTCCTCTATTGCTGTCGGAGTGAGTGAGTGAGAGTCTCTATTCTTTTCTGAACATGTATGCGAATTGTATTATGGGTGGTACACTCTATGTAGTACTAAGCATAGGGGTCTGAAAGTGCACGAGTAACTTACTGAAACTCAAAAGGACATCTTTCATATATTAAGCACAAAGCACCGTGCTTTATAGCATACCTGCAACTTATCTCAGAGGTGATTTATGGATACTAAAACATGGGTTTAAGACTTGATGAAGGACTTTTACATGCCAAGTTCAGCTGGCTGTGATACTGCAGAGACAGGCTCTGCACTGAGCACCCTGACCCATTAAAAAATGGATGACTAGGATGTGTTAGTACTTAGCTACATATCTGATTGAGCATAGGAGTCCACCTATAGCAGTGCCATGAGATGTTTTAGTAAATGTGCCATTATGTGACTCTGTTTTAGTACCACTACAGCTCTCTAAATGTGTATGTAAGTGGCTAAACAAATTGCTCAGTGCTTGTGTTAGGGATTAGAGGGTGTATGTAGGTGTATCTGCAACTACCTTTCATACTGCTGCATACATAAGAAGTTTATGAGTATGTGAGTAAATATATAAGTCCCTGTGTCACTATGTGTCTGGCTGAGAGAGGGGGTCTATGCTTTAGAAACATATATTTCAGATGTGTTATGGTTGGTATAGTCTATGTAGTGCTTGGCATAGGGGTCTGCAAGTGCATGATTAACTTATTAAATCCCAAAAGGACATCTCTGAGTCTTTTAAGCACAAAGCACTGTGCTTTATGACATGCCTACAGCCTATCTCAAAGGAGAGTTATGTGTACTAAAAAGTGGATTTAACTTTAACACTTGACAGACAGCCTTTACATGCCAAGTCAACTGGCAGTTAGAGGGCACATACAGGGTCTGCATTAGTAGGCATGACCCATGTTTAAAGGACTATTTGTCTGGATGTATGACAAGGTTGTGTCGCTACTTGCCTACATATCTCATTGAGTGTAGGAGTCCACCCATAGAAGTGCCATGAGATGTTTAAGTAAATGTGCCAGTAGGTCACTGTCTGTTTTAGTATGCCTATGACTCTCTAAATGTGTATGTAAGTGGCTGAACAAATACCTCAGTGTCTGTGTAGAGGGGTATGTAGGTGGGTCTGCAACTGCCTTTCATGCTGCTGCATAGATAAGTAGTTTGTGAATATGTGAGTGAATGTATAAGTGCCTGTGTCGCTCTGTGACTGGATGCATGAGAGGCA
Organism: Calotriton arnoldi; assembly: GCA_963921515.1. Classification (NCBI taxonomy): domain Eukaryota; kingdom Metazoa; phylum Chordata; class Amphibia; order Caudata; family Salamandridae; genus Calotriton; species Calotriton arnoldi. Next base: position 1,281,511 of record CAWUFW010005039.1, read on the forward strand.
CAATGCTTTGGAAACATGTATGTCAGTTGCATTATGGGTGGTATACTCTATGTAGTGCTTAACATAGGAGTCTACAAGTGCATCAGTAACTTACTGAAACTCAACAGGACATCTCTCAATTTTTTAATCACAAAGCACCATGCTTTATTGCATACCTACAGCTTATCTCAGAGGTGATTTAGGTGTCCTAAAATGTAGATTCAAGACTTAACAAACAGCTTTTACATGCCAAGTCAAGCTGGCAGTGAGAGCACACAGACAGTGTCTGCACTAGTAGGCCTGGCCCATGTTTAAACACTGCATATTTAACTACACCCAGCAACCTGATACAGCACATGTGACTGAGTATTAGTTTAAAGAGCCTGTCTTACCATCTAAGCACATACAAACCTGCCTTATGATTTACCAACACCTACCCTAAAGGTTATCTAATACATTCCAGTCAAGTTTCACAGGTTCATGCATTATGTACATCTACGGTGTATGTTTTTTCTTTCAATTCTGAGTCTTGTAGTCTATTTTAAAAATGGATCAAATAGGACTACAAGTCTCAGAGTTCAAAGAAAAACTGAGCATCACATCATGTATAGACAAGTAAAACTTTGCAGATCTTCTAATACATTGTTAAGTATAAGTATAACCATTAGCGAGCAGTTTTGTTTCTATCAATTTCAGCATGCAATAAAACTGCGCATGTACAATATTCGAATGCACTTTTTTTACCTCCCCTTTTTTCTTGGGCCCCGCTTGACGGATCAGCCTGAAACTTCCCATGCACATCAAGATTTATGCGGGCACTGGGAAACTTTCGTAAAGATTCGTTAAACGGCGCTGAAGATATAGGCAAGTCAAAAAACAGTTTTCCTATGGAAACGTACCTAACTATAACTACCTGCTGGTGAATGCCAGTAGGTAATAAATATACATACATATATATAAATGGTTTGTTCTTAACTTTTAAAATGCTTACATTTTCGTGGTAAAGGCATGCATTGTGAAGGCATATGTGTAGAAACAAATTAACATGTAAGTATAAACCCTATATACATATATATATATCCAAAACAATCCTTACTCCTGGCAAGAAGAAGGCACGCACACGAAGACTGAAGGATCAAAGCTTCTTTATTAAAAGGGCCTCCTTCGACCCAGCGACTGAAGAGACGCGTTTCGGCTGACTCAGCAGCCTTTATCATCATATATCCACACACCTCCTTTTAAACAACAAAAGAGTCCAGGAACTCGGAGTCGGATTGGGCTGTGAATTTTATTCAAAGTTGATTGCACTGTGCAGTCCAGAGACGCGTTTCAGCCTTAGTCAGCCTTTTTCAATCTGGCTCCTTAAAACTTGTGTTTGTCAAAACATTATTAACAGCAAGTATATATATATATATATATATATATAGATAGATAGATAGATAGATAGATAGATAGATAGATATAGATAGATAGATAGATAGATAGATAGATAGATAGATAGATATTTCGTTGAAAATTTTCTCTCCCAGAAATAATCCAGCACTCCAAGGGGAGCTATTCACTCAACTTTTATTTAGTGAGTTAGATGGCATCCACGCGCTCCGGCTGTCACATGCAGCCTTGTTCACTATGCAGGTAGCCATTTTTTCAAACAATAAATACACATCTGTTGAAACATGAACACAGACAAAGGACAATCCCAATGCACATCTCGGCCACTGATTTCATTAAGACGGGCGCCATCTTGGAACGTACTTAAAACACTACTAAAATAAATGCTTTTTCATGCAAGTGCATTATTAAAAGCATTAACTACAAGTTATTCACAGTGTACAATCATCACTGTATTCAACTTCAAAAATGAAAATAAATACATCATAAATTTCATTTTACGTAATGTTCTTGAATCAACCAATATACGCTCCACGCTCGCCCACTGTGTACTTTGGTACATCTTCTAATAATTTATCAGTATGGCTTTGTTAAAGTGCTAAGTGCTACAGTACTGTTTTTTTAAAGTGCTAGTGCTTTTTTTCTATTTTACATTTTTATTTGATTTTAAATCCTATTTTATCTAAAAACATATTTAATTGTATATTAAAATTTCATATACTTTCTACTTGGGTTAAAGTGCTAGTGCTAACTAATCCAAGGTGCAAGATAATAAAGGGCATGTGTCCCTTGTCCTTCTCCTCATTTATAATTAATAATAGTTTAAAAAAACAGATTTTATGAGTGTGCAGGTAGACTTCCTTATTATTTCTACAGGCTCGTAAACAAATCCTCATCAATATTGAGTCCGTTAGTCTCTCTACTATCAAATTCCAGTATGAAATATGTTTCTAATCTCCGAAGCTCTCTTTCCCTGTTGCCCCCCCTCCTTTTCTTAGGAACTTCTGCTATACAGCTGTATCTCATCTGTTTGGGGTCACTTTGATGTTCCTTCTCGAAGTGTCTGGCAACAGGGTAGCTTCTATCATTATTAGTAATAGCTCGTCTATGCTGCAGGATCCTCCGGTGTACTGGCAAGGTGGTACTGCCTATGTAAACCTTTTTACAGGGACACTGCAACTGTAAACCACAAAATTTGATTTACACGTCAGATGACCCCTGACTTTCATAGTTCTATTAAAAGGTGTTTTAAAATCCACGATGTTCTCTCCATGCTGACAGGCTTTACACTTAAAACACTTTCTAAAACCATCTTTGACTGATAACCATGTCTGTTTCCTTGTTACTTCCTGATATTCACTATTCACTAAGTGATCCCTAAAAGATTTTGATTTTTTATAGGTTATCGCAGGGTATTTTCTACTCTCTGGGCCCAATACAGGATCCCCTTTAATGAGATACCAATGTTTTTTCAGAATTTCTTACTTCATTATGTTTGGTGTTGTAAGTTGTTATAAATCTGTGGGATATAGAACCTTCTTTCTGTTTTTTCCTTTTGGCCATTCTCGAGGGTTCAAAGAGTATTCTGTCCCTATCTAACTTCCTCGCTTTTTCTGAAGCCTTCTGAATCACTTCTCGGGGATACCCTCTTTGAATAAAGCCATTAATCATCTCGTATTCTATTTCCTCATATTCTTCCGGGTTACTGTTCTCTTTGCCCTGAAGAACTCTCCGAAGGGTATACTTCGGATAAGGTGTGCAGGGTGGGCACTCCCTGCATGTAAGATGGTATTACCCGCCGTTGGTTTATGAAAGATAGTAGTTTCCAGCCTATCCCCCTTAACAGTAACTCTTACATCAAGGAAATCAATAGATGTTCTACTATATTGTCCCACAAATGTAAGATTCAGATTGTTCTTATTTAGATCATTGATAAACATGTCAATGTTTTCTCCTGTGCCCTGCCACAGCACAAACACGTCATCGATAAATCTGACCCACAATAATACATTAGTCATCCACTGTTCCAGCCCAGGGCCATGGAGCACCTGCTCCTCCCACCAGCCTAGATGTAAATTAGCATAACTGGGGGCGAAGCAGGTGCCCATGGCAGTTCCTTGCTCCTGCTGGTACAGGTCCACTCCAAACATGAACATATTCTTTGTTAAGCACCATTCCATCATTTCTAAGATCATTCTGTTATGGTGCACAAATCTCATTGGTCTAGTTTTCAAAAAGTACTCCGTAGCTTTCAGTCCATCAGCATGTCTAATGCTAGTATATAATGTGGTTATATCTAGCGTTAATAACATCATATCACTATCCCATTGAACATCATAGATATGTTTTAAAAAGACAGCAGAGTCTTTAATATAGGAGGTGAGAGTCCTAGTAATCGGGTTAAAAAAATAATCAATGTATCTTGAGGCATTCTCAAATAAACTACCGCCTGAGGAAATAATTGGCCTCCCTGGTGGATTTTCAATATTTTTGTGCACCTTCGGCAACATATAGAAGGCTGGAATAATGGTATTATCCTGTTTTATGAATTTAAATTCATCCCAACTTAATAAGTCCTGTTGTTTCCAACTTTCCAGTCTTTCAGTAAATTGATCTTTCACTGTTTCATACTCAGCTCTTTCCACTTTCTTATAACAATCTCTGTTATTTAGTTGATTCAAAGCCTCTTTGCAGTATAGGTAACGTCCCCAAAGTACAACATTTCCCCCCTTGTCTGAGGGTTTCACCAGTTTCTCATCCTTATTTTTTATCTTAGTTATTACTCTATGTATTTGACTGTCTTTAGGATCCAACTCATGTTTCTGTTTCCCCAATTGGTAATACAGCATCTCAGATCCATAATTACATTGTCAGAAAAGACATCCACATTGTCCCTTGACATTTGTGGGATATAACGTGACCGTGGGCGAAAAGGAGTACGATCAGTTTTTTCCAATTGCAAAGTGAAAGGATTGGAATTCTCACTCTCTATTTGATTTTCCATATTTTCAGGTACAAAGTCATTGCCTTCATTTTGTAAAACCCACAACTCTTCCAAAGTTGGCATATCCAGCACTGTTAAATTATTCTGTTCAATTTGGGGCATTTCAGTCAGAGGTAGTACTGAGGTTTTTTGGAGGTTCTTATGTAGTTAAGTCAGTTACATTTTTCGTATGAATCTATATAGATCCATTCTACACTCTGCATAATTACATTCATTTTTGCCGCAATACGAGAGGCCCAGTTCTAACACCGATTTTTCTTCCTCAGTTAATATCGTACTGCTCAAATTAATTACTGTATTATTAGTAATTACTTCTTGGATACCTGTTTCGTGCTGGAGCGCATTGATCTGTTTGTTAGCCCTCCTGCAATTCCTCCGATATCCTTCTCCTCCTCTCCTCTGTTTCCTCTTCCTCATGCCCCTCATCCTCTTCCCTTTCCGTGACCTCTCGTTGTTTAATGATCTATTTTCTGGTCTAATTGTAAAAAACAAAGCTCATCCGTGACGTTGAGTCTGGTATTAGGTACACCTCTCCTAGTGGACTCCTCTTGTTCCACTTCTGACCCCGTGTCTGAGCTTTGTTCACTCTGTGATGCATTTTGGCGAAAAGCATTGCCACTTTGTACTTTCTGTCTTCTTTCTGGGTCAAATCTTTTGGCAAATGTATAGATTCGCCCATTTTCATAATCTAGCCGGTCACGTAAAAATGTTGTCGCCTTTCTGTCTTTGATCCTTTTCTCGTATTTCTCAAGTCTAATTTTCAGGTCTCCTTTAAATTTGATTATTCTTGCCTGATCCCCATTTACATCCAATATGGCAATTAGTTCTTTGATTTTAGTTACCACTTGTAGTCTCTCTATTTCGGCATATTTAATGAGCATCCTCACCATATTGTTGGAGCTATTGGCACTGTTCTCAGCCCATTCTTGTAAAAGCTCCGGGTGGGGGTTTTCATGTCGGTATTATCATTACTCGTAATTCCCTTGAGACTCTGCCAACTTGGATGTACTGCTTTAGTGATGCGACTTCCCACCATCTAGAAATTTCTTGTTTCTTTAATTTCTCATAATCCTGTAACAATTTTCCTATCTCATTACTGGTTGAGGATGAAGCTTTTCCTCTTTCGTTGTTTAATGTTACTCCTGCTTCATCAAAGAGTTTGAGAGCTTCAAGCTACCTTGCTGCACACTCGTCATCACTCATATTTATTAGGTTGGCGAAACACCCCAAAGCTCGTGATCGACTCTTTCACTCTCCCCCTGTACTCCTCCAGGAAAAGTTTGTCGTTCACGCTGCCCGGCTCCCGCTTACACCGCGCTATTCCTCCGTACCGGAATTCGCTCGAGTACTTCAACGACGTCCGGACTCCTCCGAACCCGGTCCCGCGGTTCCTCGCGCTTTAATCCGTTCCTGTATGGATCGCTTCCATCGGTAAGCGGGGGGCACGCCTGTCTTTTTCTTCTTCACTGCCTCTGGACGGTTTGCTGGCGTGCTTCCGAATCGCCGGAGGTGCTGGTTTTAAGACGGCCGCCGCGTCTTTGTGTATTTCGTTGAAAATTTCCTCTCTCCCAGAAATAATCCAGCACTCCAAGGGGGGCTATTCACTCAACTTTTATTTAGTGAGTTAGATGGCATCCACGCGTTCTGGCTGTCACATGCAGCCTTGTTCACGATGCAGGTAGCCATTTTTTCAAACAATAAATACACATCTATTGAAACATGAACACAGACAAAGGACAATCCCAATGCACATCTCGGCCACTGATTTCATTAGCAAACGACACACAATTGATGGACGGAATGCAGAACAAATCAAAACATTCACCCCAGTCAAGAGATCTGGGTTAAATCCATCATTCTTTTGCTCACCATGCCACCCCAGTTTAGACCTGGCCATATGCAAATCAGTCTTGACCCTGTGCCTCATGGGAACAGTCCAGCCTGAACTGCCAAGCCAGGTCCTCCCTGGACCGGAAACAAGCATCCTAGGACCGGTTTCGGGGTTTCACCCTCTTCAGCCAGGATAGCTTGAATCCAGTGGCACAGTGAGCCCGGGACCCACGTCTGGGCATACCCGGCGCACTTAGGGCGAGAAAGCAAAAGACACACAATTGATGGACGGAATGCAGAACAAATCAAAACATTCACCCCCAGTCAAGAGATCTGGGTTAAATCCATCATTCTTTTGCTCACCATGCCACCCCAGTTTAGACCTGGCCATATGCAAATCAGTCTTGACCCTGTGCCTCATGGGAACAGTCCAGCCCGAACTGCCAAGCCAGGTCCTCCCTGGACCGGAAACAAGCATCCTAGGACCGGTTTCGGGGTTTCACCCCTCTTCAGCCAGGATAGCTTGAATCCAGTGGCACAGTGAGCCCGGGACCCACGTCTGGGCATACCCGGCGCACTTAGGGCGAGAAAGCAAAAGACACACAATTGATGGACGGGCGCCATCTTGGAACGTATTTAAAACACTACTAAAATAAATGCTTTTTACAAATGTGTATATATATATATATACATATATATATATATATATATATATATATATATATATATATATATACATATATATATATATATATATACATATATATATACATATATATATATATATATATATATTATATATATATGTAGGGTTTAGACTTGCCTGTTAATTTTTTTCCCACCCTTAACCCTAATTTATTCCCACCCTTAACCCTAAAAATGCCCTTGCCACTCAAAAACCCACACCCACCTTAAACCCTAAAAATACCCTTACCGTCCAGAAACCCTAAAAATACCCTTGCCACCCAAAAACCCACACCCACCCTAAACCCTAAAAATATCATTGCCACCTAAAAATCCACACCCACTCTAAACCCTAAAAATACACTTGCCACCTAAATATCCATACCAACCCTAAACCCTAAAAATGCCATTGCCACCCAAAAACACATACCCACCATAAACACTAAAAATACACTTGCCACCCAACAAACCCATACCCACCCTAAACCCTAAAAATAATCTTGCCACCTAAAAACCCATACCCACCCTAAACCCTAAAAATACCCTTGTCACCCAAAAACCCACACCCACCCTAAAACCTAAAAACACCCTTTCCTAACATATATACATTCATGGATATGTATACATATATTTATTTATAAATATATTCCACTTACCTGAAAAACACTTACTTTTTTGTTGTGAAGTCATGCGTTGTAAAGGCATATTCATGGTAAACAAAGTCATATTAAAGACATTAGTTGTAAAGACACTTTAGCTGTAAAGATGTAGTTGTGAAGGCTGTTTCCCTTTATATCTACTCATGACCTAGAATAAGGGGAAAATTTGAAATGATTTTATTTTAGGTTTTAACTTGAAGTCCTTTTCTTATTGAAACGTTCATTTTGAATCTTTCTTTGTAACTGTTTTAAATAACTGTACAATATTTACTTCTGCGACGGGCACTGGAATCAAGCTGCACCTGACTGATGAGCACGAATCGGGGCAGAACCAGTCTTTGGTTGCTTGTGTTCTGGTTCAGAGAGGCTCTGACTTTACAGTTCGGGCTGGACTGTTCCTACTGGAGCATGATCAAAGCTGATTTACATATGGTCGGGTCTAATCTGAGGTAGTATTGTGGTCAAGAAACGCTGGTATGCGGTGCAAATAATTACCAGCAGCTGAGATTAATCTAAGCATTCTATCCATCACTTTTTTGCATATTTCGGGAGGAGGTGTGGGGGCATGGTGGTATAGAGGGCTGCGGCCTGACTGGAACCGAGGTGGAACTTGGGCGGATCCCCAGGGGGCATGTAGATAATATGAAGTGCCGGACGAGTGATACATATGTCTCTGAAGGGCAGTGTGATCTGCTTCCCTCTCCAGGGTCGGAGGGCGAGGATGCTCATGGAGTCCTGATTGTTGCACCCCGTCGAGCAGACTATAGTGGCATGTTAGCAGATGGCAGATCAAATCTGAGATGACATAGCAACAAGGCAGCAGTGGCGTAAAGCAAAATGATGGAGCCCACCAGCAGAATGTGGTGAGGGGCCCCTAAATCTGCCATATCTCACAGATTAACATTGACCTTACTGAATGGGGGCCCCTGAAGATTTGAGAGCCCCTTGAAGTCCTGGGGCCCTCATGCACCGCAGTGACTGCAAGGGTCTGCCTTACGCCCCTGCATGGCAGATAGGAAGAAATTCAAGGAGAATTTCTTTAACCTCCACAGGGCTGCAAACAGGAAAAAATGGAGACCCCCCCTTGTGTTACTTGCCCTTAAAGGAGGCACATGGAATATAAGCGATTGGTTTTAGGTTCCTCACTTGCTTCCACTTTCTTTAGAAATCTACGGTAATTTGGGAGAAGTGTAATAAGCAGAAATTTGCCTGAAATAGACAGTCGTGACATTTTTTCTTTTTTCTTTCTTTAAGCAAAGGGGTGACAACAGTCCTCTTAAGAAGGTCATCAAATAATAATTTCCCTGAACAAGGCATTGATTAATGGCAGTTGGATAGTTGTGATAGCATAATTATTTGACCCAGTATCTGGCTTATCAATCAAGCTAGTTCCTCTGATAAGTCGACCTAATGTCGTCCTAATGCTCTTTTTTCTCTGAATTATTTAAACTGTTCAATTATTACAAGAAGGTTTGTGATTGAGAAATACTGGATATTGCTCTTGGTTGAGTGAAAAGCCTCTGCCCCCTACGAAAAACCGCTTTCAGATTATTTTATGCAAACATGATTTCTTGGTGTCAAAATGTAAGTTAGTGATCAGAATTACATTTTTGATACTTTTTCATTTTTTTTCAAATCAAAGTTTGTCAAAATCTGAGTGTTATTGCCCCATGTCTGCTCTGTCTACCTTCTGTTTTGATTCCATGTCTTTAGGCTCATGAGTATGTCAGGCTGCAGTGTGAGACGGAATGCAATTTTTTACTGATTGGTAGCTATTGTATCTGCAGTATTATGCAAATGCTCGTTCAAGAATCAAGCAGAGATTAATGTGAGTTTACTGCAGATATGCTTTTAATTATGCCAATAAAAAGAAAAAAAGTATTACGGCTGTGGATTTCCCTCTATTGCTTATGCGGCAAAAATGACTAATTCTAAAAGCTTTATCTTGGGCGTATGCATGGTCACCAAGGAAAGTCATCTAAAATACAAATCCATAGGCAGACACATCACTGGATCTGGTGTACTATTGGCCTCACAAATATTAGGGGACATGCACACATGCAAAGTCAAAAACAAAGAAACACACTGGGAGGAAAAAAACAAACAAAAAACAGTAGGATGGGACAGAGGGCACAAAGAGATGAGGAGTCCCCCATTGACCCTTCCTATGGCATTGAAAACCCATGTAAATGAACTTCGAATTGTTAAGCATGAACTCTCAATCCTCAGTGGTTATGTGTAATGAAATGAAATGATATTTTTAGAATCTATACTCGGGGTGTGGAGGGATTTGGTCAGTGGTAGTCTAGCACACTGGCGTACAAACTTTATAACACCAAGCCCCACTGAGCAAACTGTTTTTGTACCAGCCGCCCATCAAGCTCACATGTGTCATTTTTGGGAGCAGATGTATTAAGGGGTGGGGGCCTTTTCAACTGTATTGCACAGTGAGGATTGTACTGGGGCATGACGGGTAAAGGAGTGGGCCTTTCCTCTTTCCTCCTCACTCCAAGCTTCTGCAGCTCTTTCTCACTGCTGAGCCTTGCCAGGCCCACACAGTCTCCTGCCTACACCCTTACCCCCAACTCCTGCTGCTTTCCATTGCCCCCTCTCGGCCTCCCTCTAGCCCTCTAGCCTCATACAGTAACCCCTCCCTCCATGACATGCCGCCAAAGTCATCCTCATCTCGAGAGCATCACCTTTCAGACAAGCAAAATCGCTTCCATTAACCTGAATGGGGTTCTCCACCCTTAAAACCTTCCTTAAGTGAAAAAACTGTTTTATAACCATTGATGTCGATGGGATCACCCTTCAAAACCTCTCGATCTCAAAAGGTTGTATGCGTCAGTATCCAGCAGCACTTACTTCCTCCATGCTACTGCAGCTTTTTTTGCCCAACGCTCCCCAAGTGTTCCCTCAGCCCATGTTCCTGCGGAACCCTCTTCCTCCAAAATTTTGGCAATATCTCTTGCTCATTAATGACGCACTTCTCAATCCCTCCTTGCTCTTTCACTATAGAATGTATTATCAACTCATCTCCACCAGATCCTGCAGACCCCCTCTTCCTTAAGTCTCCTGCAGTGCCCTTGAGGGTCCAGCAGCTCTCCCTTCCTGGACTGTCTGCTGCAGTGCTTAATTTGAGCAGGTGGATTCCAATGCTTAGCATCAGCACTTAATTGTCAACACCGGCGCTTGTGAGAGTCTGCCACAAGGTGGCGCTGTTTGGATAATTTAGAGATGACCACAACAGTTAATTATTAATTATATGTAATTAGAAATGACTATTACCTGCCACCCAAGCCACTCTTATTGCTTTGGGGGCCTTGAATAGTCCGAATTATCACACTTGTAAGAGTGTGATGGTTAGTAGTTGTGTTGTTACAATCATTGGCAGTACTGGAAGGGGAAATGTGTGGTGCAAGCTGCAATGGTCTCCTGACAAGAGCCCTGGAAATTATTTGTTTACAAATCAAGCACTGGTTTGCTCTCTCTGGGCTCCATTTTGCTCCTTAATTGCATCCCTTGCAATGCTCCTATGCTGCAGGGTATGAACAACCATTGCCATGGATGCTTTCCCCACCACACTCACAACTACCTGTAAAAAAAAAAGCCAAAAACAACACTAACCCACACAATGATAATGGTAAACCTATCATCATTATTATGTGGGTTAAGCTTGTTTTAGGTTTTTTTCCTCAGGGACTTGTGCTTATTTGCATGTTCGTGCTCTTTTCTGACAAGAAGAGCCATAATTGGGATTTTCCACCAGCTATTGCTGGAAAGCCCTAAGTTTTTAAAGTCATGTAGGCAAATATTATGCCTTCTTTCTTGCATTTATTTAAACAGCAGCTAGACAAGTTTTTTTTTTTGGCAGATTTTATATAGCATGAACTCTACCCAAAGGTATTGGAATGCTTTACATGAGCACCAGTTACATTACACGAGGACACATTATTTTTTTTATTTTTTGTAGGCACAGGAAGATTAAGTGATTTGCTCAGAATCACAGGATGTTGAGCTGACACCGAGACTCAAACCCAGTTCCCTAGTTCCAAAGTCGGCGGCTCTTGCCGCTATGCCACATCCTCTAAGTTAAACAGTGAAAGAAGAAACAAAACAACATTTACCAGCAGTCTCTGGTGCTGTTGCTACATTTGAAGAAGATCTGGACACCAGATCTGGAATGGCCAGAATTAAGTAATTATGGTCACCAAACACAATTCTCGTCTGATTTTTGATAGTCATTGAGAGATCATTAGAAAGGGAGGAAAAGCATAAAGGTGTTGTTAGTTCCAGAATTGGAGAAAGGCATCCATGGCTAATGGTTATCAGATCTGGTTTTCAACTGTAAAATTGGGAAGTCGTTTGTTCAGTCGAGAAGCGAATAGATCTATCCTAAAGGGGGACCCCAAATTTCCTGAATTTGAAGGAAAACTGGAATGTGTAATTTCCAGTCGTTGTAGTCCCTGAGCCGACGAGAACATTAATCCATCACTGAGTTCATCTGTTCTTTAATATATTCTGCTGTGACCGATATGTGTTAGAGGAGACAAAACTACCAAAGAAGTTTTGCTAGGTTTGCTAATAGTTCACACCGAGTGCCACGAGATGATTGATATAATGAACAGATTTCAAATTGTCAATTCTGAGGAAGATGGGACAGCAAACTCAGTCCTTTACAAATGATTGGATCGCAAGCAGCATGCCAGCAGTTCTAAATAATTTATGCCCATTGTATACTCCTCTGTGACCATACTCTTTCAGTCAAAAATTGGCCGAATCTTGCACCCCACCCTGATGAGCTTCCGTTGGACTCTAATAGAAGTTCTGAGGCAAGATTGAAGTTAGACATTTCCATCCATGCTTCAAGGTGCTCTAACCACCAATGAGCTACTTCCTTTGTTTCTTGTTTTGATGGAATAAGATCTGAGTAACTCAAACATTTCATCAAATGTCAAATTTTTTAACTTTGGTGTGCTCTGTAATGAAGAAGTCCCACAAAAAGAGCTTACATTGATGAGGCTAATAGATTCACTATGTAAGCTAAATGTCTGAGGGTGATATGTGAGGCGGTTATAAATTGGGATAACTCTATCTTGATGATGACAATATTGGATTTTGGCAGGTGTAGGAAGCAGGACTGACAATTTACCAAGAGATCAAGGAATTATCTCTTTGGATAACTGAAAAACTCTTTTTAAGTGACTTGGGTTATCGTTGCTTCTCTCTGTGGCTTAAGTCCACAATTTCAATGACTAATGTTGGCATTCACTTGGTAGTGTTTAAGCACTCTTGGGCACACTACAGCAATCCCTCTGGCTAATGTCAGCAGTCTTTTTGTACCTAATATAATTACTTTGTTGCTGAAATTAGTGTGCATTGTATCCTCTGACTATTATCAACACTCTATCTTGCAATGTCGGCATGCTCTATCACCAGTGCTTAATTTGTAATAGAATGAATGCCGGTGCCCAAAGCTCTGCAAAGAAACCCACAGCTGGTGCTTTTAAACTTCTTTGCACCAAATAACAGGGCAGCATAGTCTTAAATCGACCTCATTCCTCTTTAAACCACTACCGGCAATACCTGACACTCCCTGGCCTTTTATCACACTCGTGCAGGTTCCTGCTTTCCCCCTTTGTGACGGATTTTCCATCTTTCTCTTCTTACTTTTTTCCCCTTTGTGTGTTATCCCTCTCCTGCTCCCAGTCAATGTTTGATGAGGAAAAATAAGTGCCAGCCCCTCAAATTTGAGTATCAGTGGGCCCAATAGCACCCACAGGTTCAAATTAAGCACTGTCTATAACTAATTCTGGCACTTTGACTCCATAATATTGAAATCAGTGAAATCTGCCTAATAACAACACTCTGCCTATTTTGTGCACTCTGGCTTACTAAGATGGCAATTCTCTGGCTAATGCAGATTCTCTTTTTGACTTATAATGCGATTTTTGTAGGTTAATCTCATACTCTCTCTGGCCAGTATTGGCCAGTGCTGCCAACTTTCTCTGCATTCTGGACAAGGTTGGTGGTCTTTCTAGCTAATGTTGTGCTTGTATCTCTATGGCTAGTATTGAAATTCTCTCTACCTAATATTTCTGTTGGGCTAATAGGCACACTCTCTCTGGGTCATGTACAGATTTGGACCCCATCATTGCGAAATACATTCTATCTAATTTAAAAGACATACAATCAAGGTAAATTATAAGTTTTCCTGAACAATACTACTTTCTAGAGGCATGAGGCAAGGATGTCCCCTCTATCCCAATATATCGCCCTTATTGATGAGCCACTCATCGAGAAATTAGCTGCCAACCATAGCATAAAGGGGATGACCCTGGGTAAAAAAGACCATAAGTTGCCTTTGACATACTGTGCTTTTGAAAGAATCCAAAGACTTACACCAACACTTCTCGAAGTATTAAAAGTCTTTGCAGGGCTGTAGAAAATTATGCCAAATCTCAGAAGCTGAGCATATGTTACCCACTAGATGACTGAAAGGCTGTCTTGATTGACTGTAGCTTGACATGGTCAACCAATCAATCACAAAGTATATATAGAGTGCTGCTTGTCACCCTAAAGGTTATCCAGGCGCTTGCTGTAGGTGCATAGGGCCCTATCAAGCATAAGGGTATACAGTGGCCCAGAAAGACCTAAGATGGTCCAATGCCACCACCCACCCCCCTCTTTTCCTCAAATTCTTTACAAAGCCATGTATAGATGAGGGAAGCTACACATTATCTAGACAGATAAAATAAAATTTGTGTAAGTAAACTTTCTGCCAAGCCTATAGCAATGAGCTTCCACTTAGATTCCCTAAGCCGCTGTTGATACAAATTCTAAAGAGAGTGTTGCTGTTTCTTTAAAACCACTCTGTTCCAATGACATAGTGGATGGATTCCTGTTTTTTTTTATATTGAACATTATGTATGTGCAGCTCAATTACGCCCAGCATTAGACTATTATTCTTACAGGAAGTCAAGGGTTTACTGAAAATCAACTTCTCCCATATCCCTACCAGTAAGCTCTGACCTCCTTATGTCAACAACCATCTTACTAGAAAACTGGACCAGGTTTCCAGGAAAACTGGTATTACCACCTTCCCCTCTCCCTTTACCCCACAGATGCACAATGTCTGGGATACTTGATGTAGATTTCAAAGGTGGAATTCCCAAAGCCCTCTTTTCCTGGGTGAACTATTTACTAGAGGCAACATTCTTACTAGAGAAGAATGCATAGAAATGTTTGACCTCACCCATGATCATTGAGTCTCTCTTACCCAGCTGTTGCATAGGGCTCGGACAAGACATGTGAAAAAAGCTTTGAGGAGAGAGAAGGCCAACTGACGTTTTTAGGTTTAACCTGCAAGCGCTTGCGCTATGCTTGTGAAATCTCTTGTATTTAATATATTCTTAAAAGGGGGCTCTTATCAGTTCCCATTGATGAATTACTGTGTTTATACCTTTTTTTGTTGTTAAATTCCCCTGGCTGCAAGCATTTACAATACTTCTACTAAAGCTGTTCACAATGTTTAAGTCCCATTCATTGTCAAGATAATATCTCTTCCGAGGGAAAAGGCAGACAACTTCTAACAGCATGCTGGAGTGCTTGCTTTTTATTACTTAGTTGTGTAAAGCAGATGCTTTAGCCTTAGAACGTTTGTGGCATTTCCTATTTATGCCTCAGTACCTTTCTTTGCACTCCGTAGGCATTATCGAATTGATTTCATCAACTTAATCTAGTTGGTCATTATGATCAAATTCTAAATGTTGTAATAAACATTGAACATTAAATATTAAGTTGATATACAAGAGCAACGTTATATTTTACTACTAAACAAGCAACCACAAGTTCACTTACCTTGCAGACAACAGGGTCATGATTTGAATGGTGCAGCAGGTGCAGTGGCCCCAGGCCCAAAAGTTGTCAGAACTCCTCTAAACACCTAATATTGCTATATGTTACTATTATACAGGCAGTCTCAATTGCAGTTACCTTGCAGTTTAAAGGGGCTTGGTTTAAATGGTGCGGCAAGTGCAGTAGCACCAGGGCCACAATTTGTCATAACTCTACTAAACTCCAAATATGCTATAGTTTTCCATTAGACAGGCAGTCCCAAGTGCAGTTATCTTGCAGGCAATAGGGTTATTGTTTGAATGGTGCAGCCGGTGCAGTGGCACCTTGCCCCAAAGTTATCAGAACTCCTCTAAAAACCTAATATTGCTATATTTTACAACTAAACAGGCAGTCACAAATGCAGTTATCGACCAAGAGCTTGGGTCATGATTTCAATAGTGCAGCAGGTGCAGGACCAAAAGCACCAGGCACCACACTCAACACAGATTATTGCTATATTTTACTACTAAACAGGCAGTCGCAAGTGCAGTTATCTTTCAGGCACATGGGTCATGATTTGAATGGTGCAGCAGGTGCAGTGGCTCCGGGCCAAAACTTTGTCAGAACTCCTCTAAACACCTAATATTGCTACATTCTACTGCTAAACAGGCAGTCACAATTGCAGTTACCTTGCAGTTGAAAGGGGCTTGATTTAAATGGTGCAGCAGGTGCAGTCACACTGGGGCCAAAAGTTGTCACAACTCCACCAAACACCAAATATTGCTATATTTTACTAGTAAACAGGCAGTCAAAAGTGCAGTTATCTTGAAGGCAACAGGGTCATTATTTGAATGGTGCAGCAGGTGCAGTGGCAGCAGGACTAAAAGTTGTTATGACCTCCTCTAAATGCCTAATATTGCTATATTTTACAACTAAACAGACAGTAATAAGTGCAGTTATAGCACTAGCGTCATGATTTCAATAGTGCAGCAGGTGCAGTCGCACCAGGACCAAAAGCTCCAAGCACCGCACTAAACACCTGATATTGCTATATTTTATTCCTAAACAGGCAATCACAAGTGCAGTTACCTTGCAGAAAACAGGGTCATGATTTGAAGGGTGCAGCAGGTGCAGTGGCACTGGGGCCAAAAGCTCTAAGGATCCCACTTAACCCAGATTATTGCAAATTTTTACTACTAAACGAGACACCCACAAGTGCAGTTACCTTGCAGACAATAGGGTCATGATTTGAATGGTGCAGCAGGTGCAGTGGCACCTGGCCCAAAATTTGTCATGACCTCCTCGAAACACCTAACATTGCTATATTTTACCTCTATACAGGCAGACACAATTGCAGTTATCTTGCATTTAAAAGGGGCTTCATTTGAATGGTGCAGCAGGTGCAGTGGCACCAGGGCCAAAAGCTCTAGGGGCCCCACTAAATGCAGAATATTGCTAAACTTTACTACTAAACAGGCAGTCACAAGTGCAGTTATCTAGCAGGCACTAGGGCCATGATTTCAATGGTGCTACAGGTGCAGTGGCACCGGGGCCAAAAGTTGTCAGAATTCTTCTAAACACCAAATATTGCTATATTTAACTACTAAATAAGCAGTCACAAGTGTAGTTACATTTCAGGCACTAGGGTCATGATTTCGATGGTGCAGCAGGTGCCGTGACACCGGGTCCCATAGCTTTAGGAACCCTTCTAAGCACCAAATATTGCAATATTTTACAACTAATCAGGCAGTCACAAATGCCGTTATATTGCAGGCACCCGGGGCATGATTTGAATGGTGCAGCAGGTGCAGTGGCACTGGGCCCAAAAGTTGTCAGAACTCCTCTAAACACACAATATTGCTGTTACATCAGTAAATGCTATTATTTCCCTCTTTCATTTCATTTTTCAAAAATTTTCTATTACTTACTCACACATTGCCACTTGTAACAGCACAATATATTGACTTTTTGTAGATAAACATGTCATAACACTTTAACAGTCTTTCTGTAACATATTGTACAACTCCTCAGCAAGCTACAACTTACAACAAAAAACTGCTTATTAGTAATCACATAGGCGAAACCCAATGCCTTTAACCAATGTTTGTTTCTACAGCAACAATGTAAAACTATATTCCAGGCCTCTAGTGCCACACTAATAGTTTAAGACATACACATAAACAAATTTACATGTGTAATTGGAAAAGGGACGTCAATATGGAGGTGACAGATGAGACCTGGACTAAGATGTGGGTCCGAGCTGCCAAATCTCCAATATGAGTACAGTACAGGGAGATTGGCTAAAAAATAATGACGAAGTGGTACCTGGGTGCATGATGGTAATATAGAGTAAAAATATTGTCTGACACAAATATCAAAATCGCTATCACAATAATATTGTGGTAGAGACTATTTCAGGTAAGAGAATATTGTTTGTAAGTGTTTAACCTGTTTTTAAAAAATATAGCTGTATACAAAACTGATTTTTCATTATTTTGTAATGTTTTATGATTTTGTGTCTTAGAAGTTATTAATATTTTATTGGTAATGGTCTGCAATTTTTTGTAGCTTATTTATAATTTTCGAAATATTTGTTAAGTTTCATTTTTGAATGTGTTGTTTTTAAATACTGGCTGATTGTTGAGTTTATAAGGGGAGTAGGGTGGGGAGTTTTTAGCATATATTTTACATTTCTTTTAAATTTTTAGACTTTCATCAGATAATTAGGTTATTAATTATGTAAATTATTTAATTCATACATTTTTTAATGAATATTTTTATAAACTATGTTTTAATTGGATAAATAGATTATTACTTTTATTGTTTGAACTAATTGATTTAGTTTATTTCAATGCGTTATGTTTTTATTCTGTTAATATTTAGATTTTTTCATAACTTTTTTATTAGCTGTAAAGTATCAAATTTTTTAGTATGATATACAAACTTTTGTGGGTTGTTGGGATTTTAAACAATATATTTGTACTTTACATTGTAAGTATGTAAAGCCGATATTTAAGACCACAATATTTTTGCTGCAATATGTTTGTATTGCAATAACATTGACATCAATATTACGCCATAGAAGATGTATCTGTCCTCATTTAAATTAAGAGCGATGTTTGAATGGTCTGATGCACATTTGAAAGGTTATGGCGAAGTGGTACCTGGTCTCCTGTGGTGGTCATGCACACATATGCAGTCTTATTGGAAAGAGATCCTGTCTTACATTAAAGCTGTCACAGGGTTAACCCTCTCAATACACACCCACCATCTTGTTATTCAGGCATCTAGGAGATGACTGTATCTATCCACTCACAACCCCAATGGGAAAATTGATCACATACCTACTACTTATTTTCCAGCTGGCTGTTGTGCAAATTTGGAAGCTTCAATTAACCCATCTGATACATCGCTGGTGGGACAAAATTTGGAACATATATGCAATGGAAAAATGATGGCCCTTAATCAATTATAAAGTGTATATTTTGAAAAAGTCTTGTTGCCATTCAAAACCCATATGAAAAGAGATCGAGTGATTGGGGGGAGGGTGGCCCTGCCTCAATGCCCAAAGTACTACGTTGTTCCACACCATATGAGCTATCCTCATCTCCCTGGACCTCGACAGCTGATGAACATTCTCCTTTGCATCTTATTTTGCAGACAATATTTTCCTAGTAATGTTCTTTAGCAATCATGATAGTATTATTGATTGTGCTATGTTCATCACTCATGCTAGTTCAGATATTGTCCTCTTCTTGCCAAATATTGCAATTCAAAATTATGCAATGAATTATTTTAATCCTGTGACTGTGAAATATGAAACATTTAAATCAAGTTGTTTAGAAAAATGAAAAATAAAACTTTGGTATGGGTCTCAACTCAATTGACCCTGCACCAAAAACAGAGAGATTTGAATTAGAGACGGGATAGAGAGGTACAATTGCAGAGGTAGGTACAGGTTGTGAGAGAGGTGGGGTAGAAAGGTGCATTGGTAGACAGAGGTGAGGTAGACAGAGTTGAGATAAAGCGAGAGGAGGTTGGTATACAAAGACATATAGAATTATGCAGAGGGTTGATAGTTTGTGGGGATTTTAATATAAACTTGGAAGTGGGTATTTTTGATGAGAATTTAAAAAGGTATGTGGGGAGGAAGCCACAGGTATTTAGAGATGTTACACATCTGAAGGAAAGGCATGGGCTAGTAGATATCTGGAAAAGGAAGAATCCCTTGGACCCTGGCTATACTTTTTTTCATATCCGCACCTGAAGTTTGCTCGCCTTGATTATTTTCTGATCTCTGTAGGGTTTGGTGGACAATGCAGCTGTTAGAAGATTACCAAAAGTTTTTTTGCATCATAAGCCGCTAGTGCTAGAACTCACAGGACTAGGCACGGGTAAGCCTGTTGGTAAATGGACTTCTATAAAAAACTGCTTTTAGATGTGAACTATTTCGAGCATTGAGGGGGCGTGGCTAAGCCGGCTGCAAGATGGCCGCACCTTGAGTGGGCTCTGCCGGCCAAGCCACATTATCCGCTAACATCCTGCAGATATCCTACCTGCTGCTGCCCAAGATGCCACTGACGATCCTCGCCTGACGCCCGGGAGCGGATGGTGCCCGTTCCATGTCCGCTGCGGCGCCGGTGTGCGGAGATACGCTGCTGTGCCTGCCTGGGGCCTGGACCGCGCGGAGACGCTGGGGACTCCTGTGATGCCCTCCGGGACCTGACGGGGACCCGAGCGCCAGCTGCTGGTTGCGCCTGCTCCCTCGCCCGCCGTGTCCGGTGAGTGTTCAGCTGGCGGGGGGCGTTTTGCGGCGGGGTTGAGGGCGCGCCCGTTGTACCGCCAGGCCCGGGCGCTATTTGCCGCTTACACACGGCCGCGGCCTCGGCCCTCTCTTCCGGGCCTGGCGCGCTCTCCGTGTCTCCTCGCTGCACTCGCCCCCCCCTGATCCCGGAGGGCTGCTGCTGGGCCTTTGCGATCGGCCCCCCTGCCTGCGTGGAGCCCTGTGGAGCTGGGCTGGGCGCCCTTGCTGTGGTGGGCTGGACGCTGGCCTGAAACTTCCTCGGCCTCTATAGACTGGCGCGGGGGCGGTGCACGGCGCCCGCCCGGCGGCCCCAACTTTGTACCGGCCCACCGGGACTGGTCCTGCCGCCCTATTGTGCCCTTGGATCGTGCCGGTGGCGGGCGTTGCGGCGCTTCGCCGACTGGGCCTTTCTTGCTGGTGACCTACTGCCTCAGCTGCCACGGACCGGGAGGAGGCTATACTCTGCCCGCAAATGAAGCCGTCTGGCCCCGCGCTCTGCTCCTCCGTCTGGCGCCACTCCTGAGTGCCCCTGTTCCTGGGTTGGCGCGGAGCCTCCTGCCGCAGCGAGGCCAACTCCCCTGCTTGGTGCCTTCTGGGTGGCATTCACTCCTGTGCTTGCACGGTACATCAACCTGGGACTCCTACCGGCTGCTCTCCAAGCCGACTGTTCTTACCATACCTCACTACTGGTTCGCCTGCTTCAGTCTTCTTCTGCCTATGCTGGTGGTTGGGCGGGTCCGGACAGTTGGCCCGCGGTTGATTTGCCCACACGGCAGCTACTCACCCTTGCCGTTGTGACATTGGGTGCGGGTGCTGGTCACTCCTGAGCCTGATCTTCGCCTCAGCCCCGCTGGTGTTCTTTCCTCTGGGCCTGTCCTCCTCCTGCCGCACTAGGGACTGTTACTTACTGGCCGGGCTCGACCTCCAGTGACTGCCTGAGCACTATGGGTCACACGGATCCCAAGCAGCCCAAAATCACGTTTGACCAACGGCGCCAGACGCGTCAAGACGGTGGCGGAGTGGACGGGGAGGACTCTGTGTCTCCGCCCGACTCACCGCAATCTCGTGAAGATGACCTGAAAGCTATCATGTTGGATGTAAAAACGACCGTCACCGGCATCGCGGCCCAGCTAGATCAACTGTCTGCCCGCTTGGACACTGTGAAGGCCCGGGTGGACACACACGATGCAAGGCTGCTGCACGTGGAGATGAGAGTGTCGGACGTGGAGGATGCGGCCACCCAGGATCGTCAGAAATTGCTACACATGGACAAACTCCTGGAGGTAATCCGCAATAAGAATGAGGATTTGGAGGCGCGCTCCCGGAGGAGCAACCTCCGTATCACTGGGGTGCCGGAGTCCACCAACATATCCTGCATGGAGGATTTCGTGGAGCGGCTGGTCCGCGAGCTGTTCGAGGACGCTCTCTCGCCTGTGTTTATCGTGGAGCGGGCCCACCGTTCCCTTGGCCCCCGTCCTGCTCCGGGCCTGCCGGCCCGTCCCATAATTGCGAAGATCCTGAACTTTAGGGACCGGGACGCCATCCTCAGGGCAGCCAGAGAGAAGGGCGAGATCCGCCATCAGGGCAACTCCCTCTCGTTTTATCCAGACTACACCCAGGCGGTCCAGGCGGCGCGTCGTGAGTTCCTGCCTGCCAAGAAAATCCTACAGAAACATGAGATTCCGTATTCCCTGGCCTATCCTGCCAAGCTGCGAATCCGTCAGGGCTCCAAGACTCTTAACTTCCCGGATCCCAGGGAGGCTCTGGCGTTTGCCAAGAAACTTGACCGGCCGCATCGTTCTCCACCCGCTGGCTCCCAGGTCGCTCCTGAGGCCCTTCTCAGCGACAATGACTGATCTGAAAATCGATTTAACTACTGTGTCTGAGGACGTTGTCAATCTCTCAGCCTCTTGGCCGACCTCGGGCACTGTGGGCCCTCCTTGTTTCCACTGGTACTGTTGCTTGATGCTTGGGAGTTGGTGGTGTGTTTCCCATTCTGGCTGTATTAGCTGTTTGTCTGCTTCAACATGTTGGCTTGGCCACCCTGTCTCTTCGACAGGGGTGTACGCCGGCGACGCCATGCCCCCACGGGATAATTCCCTTGATGGTTGCTTACTGTTTCCTTCCTAGTTGTGTGTTCCTGGGGTGGGAGTGGGTGGTATCTCAGCCTGATTGGGGGTTGGTGTGGGTGTGGGGAGGGGGTGCTCTGTGGGGCTCCTAGTAGGGAGGGTGGGGGGTTGGGTGGGTGGGTGAGTTTTTGGGTCTGTTGTTGTTTGCTTTTTGTCTGCTATTGACTGGCCAGGAACTGGTTTTCACACTGTATTTTGTATGGTGGGTCGGGTTGGACTGGGGTGGGGGTTTTCGAGGGTTTTGCTTATCATGCTTTGTGGGCCTCGTTGTTATTGTGTTCTTATATTTTGATTCCTTATAGACTGCATCACCTCATGGCTAGACATGTTCAATTTAGCACGACGGTTCCTGACATCCCATTTCTTTCGATTGGCACGGGGTTCCCTGCCCTCTTTGCTCCTGGCGCACTGGCTGCTTCTCTCATGGTTGGGCCTTCTCGACTGGTAGGCCACCGGCCGGCCCCACTCTCTGCCTCTTGCGCATGTCCGGTCCTTCCCTGTTCAGGCACCGTTGGTCCCAACGACCATACTGGCCCCCTCCGCCATTTGGCCCCCTGCTCTGCGTCCCAGTTCCATTTAGTTATAGCGCAACATGACTGACACCAGATGTTGGACCTGGAATATCCGTGGTCTTAATGATCACCGTAAGGCCAGGCTCATTCACTCTCACTTACAACGCCACAAGGTCGACGTATGCCTATTGCAGGAAACCCATCTGCTGCCCGAGACCGCTACCAGACTCCAGTCGCGCTACTGGGGGGAAATGCACTCTTCTTTTTATTCCTCTTATTCTAGGGGAGTTTCCATTCTGATACGCAGGGGGTTCCCCTGGCAGACTACTCAGGTATTCAAGGACCCGGACGGACGGTATGTTATTTTGCATGGTTCCCTGATGTCCCAACCAATGACGATTGCTGGTGTCTATGGCCCTAACTCGGACGACCCTGATTTCTTCACACATATATGGCACCTCATCTCTTCCCTGGACCCGGCGGCCCTCATCTGGGGTGGGGATTTCAATATTACACTTTCCGCAGTCCAGGACCGCTCAGGCTCACACTCATCGCACCCTCGCTCTACTGCTCTACTCCAGTCCATCCTTACTGACAACTCGTTATATGATGCCTGGAGGCACATGTGGCCCGATGCCCGTGAGGGCACTTGCGTCACTGGCGCCCGGGGCTGCTGGTCCCGTATTGATTTAAGGATTACTTCACTGGATGTCCTCACTTGGCTTACTTCCGTTAATCATATGGCGCGCACTTTCTCCGATCACGCTCCCGTCCAGATTTGTCTTCGCCCCCCCCCCACTCCCCACAGCGTGCATTCACATGGCGGCTCCCTCCGAATGCCCTCCGTGATTCTGTATTTTGCGACGAGATCCAAACGGCGATTACCAACTACTTTGATTTAAATGTCGGTTCGGTGGAATCCCCGTCCATCCTGTGGGAAGGCTTTAAAACAGTTATACGAGGCGAGTGTATCTCCAAACAGGCAGGCGTCCTCCGCTCCATCCGCGCGTTATTGGACAAGATCGAATCGGAGATTAAGGCCCTGGACGCTGAATATGCTGCCCACCCCGTCTGAGACCCTTGCGATATTGCGCGCTAAGCACTCGGAATTTGCTGCGGAGGCCGACAGGGAACTCTCTTTTCTTGGTAGGGAGGCCAGAGCCCGTCGCTTCGGAGAGGGCGATCGACCCGGCAAGACCCTGGCCAACCTTCTTCGTCCCCCCGGGCGGCGTCGTACATCGCGGCTCTTCGGGATGGTGGTCCTGCCAGAACCACCTCCCCTGCCGAAATCCAGGTCCGTTTTATGGACTACTACTCGCAACTCTACGCTGCGGGCCCCTCCTTCGCCCGAGGCCTTTGAACAATATTTCGATACCCTTGCGCTGGTGTGGCTGGAGGACCACCATTGTGAATTTTTAGATGAGCCCTTCTCTAAGGAGGAGATACTTGCGGCTATAAATAGTCTGCCTAGCGATAAGGCCCCAGGACTGGACGGCCTACCCGCCTCGTTCTACAAGGCTTTTGCCTCGCATCTGGTGCCACATCTGGCTGCCATGTATAACGACTCCTTTGACACTGGCCTCTTCCCGTAGTCACTCCGCGAGGCAATGATAACGCTACTCCTCAAGCCGGACAAACCAGCTGACAGTAGGGATTCCTTTCGCCCCCTCTCTTTAATTAACATCGATAATAAGATATTTGCTAAGTTATTGGCTTCCCGTCTTCTCCACCTCATGCCCCTTATCGCCCTCCCTGATCAGTCCGGTTTCATTCCAGGCCGTGCCACCTCGCATAACCTTCGTACCATTTTTTCGGTCCTTCATCAAATCAACCCTAACCTCCCCGCGGTGGCCGCGCTACTCGATGCCACTAAGGCATTCGATACGCTGGAGTGGCCTTTCCTCTTTTTTCTCTTACCGCGCCTAGGCTTCAGTAATATTTTTATTCGTAAGATATCTCTTCTCTACACTCGCCCCTCTGCCCGCCTCCGAATTAATGGTCAGGTATCAGCACCCATATTGATTGAACGAGGCACTCGGCAAGGTTGCCCGCTCTCCCCTATGCTCTTTGCGATTGCGATGGAGCCTCTTGCGGCCCGGCTCCGGCAACACCATACTCAAAAGGGTATTGGCTTTGCAGCCCGCGCCCTCTTGGTTTCTATGTATGCCGACGACATCACGATGTATGTCCGTCATCCCCAAGATAACCTCAGCCCCCTAGTACGTGAAATAATTCGATTTGGTGGATTGTCCGGTATTCAGGTGAACTGGAGCAAGTCAGTGTTGTTCCCTCTTACCGATGCCACCACGCCATTCACTCCGGACTTTCCTTTTGTCTGGGCCTCTGGCCCCACCCGTTATTTGGGCATTTGGCTGAGCAGGAACTTGGACGACCTCTGGAGGGCCAACTTCGGGGGCGCGTTGGACTGGCTGGAATCTAGAATACCCCATTGGAACCGACTCCCCCTGTCTCTGGCGGGTCGCATAGCTATTGCCAAGATGGTGGTCCTCCCGAAATTCCTTTATCTCTTCTTGAATATCCCAATACCTCTCACTGCACATTTCTTTCGCAAAATTCGCTCTCTGATCATTTCTTTGGTCTGGGCTGGCAAACAGCCCCGGATTGCATATGACATCCTTACTCTCCCAATGTCGTTTGGCGATATGGGTGCTCCCAATTTCAAACTCTATGCCTTAAGTGCCCAGGCCAGTTTCTTACATTTCTGGATTCACCCCACCCCTTATCAGCCGCACATTGCGGTTGAAGCTGACCTGGCGGCTCCTTGGCCGCTGACCACTGCCCTGTTCGCCCCGGTGTGTCGCCCAGGTGCTGAGGTGAACATGGTCGAGACACTGCGCTGGGCCTGGCTGGGACTGCGCCATCTATCCAATGCTCCGTCGTTATCGGCTAACGCTATGCCTATTGTGCGACATCCTGCTTTCCCTCCTCTCCAACCCACAGGCATGTCTAAACATGCCGCTCGAATGGGGCTGACGATTCTGGCGGACCTTTACCCCGGAAACACTTTTTATTCCCCTCCTGTCTCATCTGGTCGGATGGACACACTGCTCTTCTATCAACTGCGGGCTATCTGCAAGAAGCTGCATCCCACGTTTCCCCAACCTCCACCTTCGATGCCGGCTCTTGACTTCATATACACATCCCCCACTCCCCGCAAATTGGTAACTAAATTATACGCCCTAACGCTGTCGACCACCTCCATCTCCACTGACCGTGCACGCGCGGCATGGGGCGATGAGTTGGGCATGGACATCGCCCAAGCAGATTGGCTGTATTGCTGTAACCAGACGAAGAGGCTATCTCCTAACTATCGTCTTCGTCTCATTCATTTTAAATATTTGCATAGGCTGTATCGCACTCCAGTTCAGCTACATAAGCTGTTACTTATTCCCCACGATAGATGCATGCGGTGCTCTGCCCCTACCGCGGATTTTACTCACCTTGCGTGGTTGTGCCCTAAGGTATCGGATTTCTGGCTGGCGGTGTGTGCCGCCATATCTGAGATCACTTCTGCGCAGGTTCGGCCTGACCCTCCGTTGTGCCTGCTGGGCTTTGTCAAATTCTGCCCAGATGCTTCGCGCCGCCTGATCGCGATGCTGCTTGTCCTCGCCCGGCGTAGGGTGGCCATGTGTTGGGGTCGTAGACCAGCGCCCAAGTTCACTCACTGGCTTGAGGATGCTTCGCGATGTCAGACCTTACTATCTGAATTTTGGGACTTAATGCCTGCGAGGTCCCGCCCATCTGATATATGGGGTCCCTTAGTGTCGTACCTCCATTCCCGCCCTCAGCTGAGCCGGGCTGCCTCTCCCGCGCTCCCCGCCAGCACTCTGCCCGCGGTGGGCGCCGGCGTTGGTCAGTGATTGCCTTTCTCCCTGACCCCATCTTCCCCTCCGACTGTGCCTGCCCCTCTCCCTGTGGCGCTGACACCCCTCCTTTTAGCTAAATGTTGTGATGTACAGAATAACGAGTCTTTCTGAATGTGATTGCCCTCTGTTTATATTATTCAGTGAATAACCGGCTATGTACGATGCTTTAATTTGATGCAAATTTGTATTTTGTTTATGCAGAGTTTGTCAATAAAGGTTTTGAAAATTAAAAAAAAAAAAACTATTTCGAGCATTTGGAAAAGTGTATAATGGAGTTCATGAACAGAAACAAGTGTAGGCTTTAAAAGGCGTGGTTTGGGACTCATTCAAGGCCTCTGTGAGAAGCAGAACAATCAGTTTTGTTGCTCATTCCCGCAGACAGCAAGAGAAAGATCAAGAAACTGAGGGGTATATTCACAAGAACGTGCGATAACTACCGCAAGAGTAGCGTAACGCAACTTTCAATATCGCAGCCTATCGCGGGAAAATAACCCTGTGTCAACGTGGAATTCACAACAAGGCGGTAGCAAGCGATAGTCTGCTGAAACCGCGGACAATGTCCGCGATACAACCACCACGATGGAGATAAAAACACAAACCACAACACCAAAAAACACTCGATGGGCCAAAGCGCGATGAGGAAACCAGCGACAAGCAGCGCCAGGCCTGCAACACACACCTGGCAGGCGTCAAAAAACACCATATAAGTAGAAAAAACACCCACACACAAACTGACCAACACACAAGCACCATGGAAAGAGCCGGAGCAGGCGCAGAAGACCAGCGCAACCCCACAAGCACCCCGGACGACCAGCCTGGGACCTCGGGGACAGGGAAGGGCAAGGACAAGAAGACGAGGAAGACCAAGTTCAGTCCGCAGGCGAACAGGATTATAGTCACGGAGGTGATGGAACACCATCAACAACTCTTCATCACCTCCAAAGTGTCATTGGGCACCAAAAATGGAATATTGCGGGACATCGTCGACAAGGTGAATGCCGTCGGAGAGCACAAGCGGACAATGGACGAGGTCAAGAGGCGATGGAATGACATCAAGCGAAAGACCAAGGAGAAACTCACCGCCAACGAGAAGGCAGCAACGCAGACCGGAGGTGGGGGCCCAGTGCCACAGCTGGAGCTGGATGACATGGAGGAGCTGGTGTCGACAGTCATCAGTGTGGAGACTGTGGCTGGAGTCGGGGGACCCGACACTGCTCGACAGGACACAACACAACCGCAACAGGGTGAGTGACCACCAGGTACTGGGGGGACGGGTGGAGATGGCCACAATGGCACACATGCACAAGCAAGCAGGGCACAGTGCACACCCACAATGACCCTGGGTCCTCGCCCAGACCCACAGACTGTCACAATGTACAATGCCATGCTGTCTGAATGTCAACCTGTACCATGCGGCTACATACATGTGGACACATTGTAATACACCATCTCCTCTTCACATCGCAGGGGCATCTTCAACACCTCCTGCAGAGCAGTCCCAGCCACTCTTCACTGATGACGAGGAGGAAAACACCAGCATCGACACCCAAACCATCCAAGACATCATTGACCTCATCCGCCACTCACCTCCAGGAGCAGGGCAGCCCAGCTACATCGATGAGACCCCACCCACCACCCTAACCACCCAGCAGGAGGCACCCACAACTCCGGCACCCTCCCAAGTCCCCCAGGAACAACAAATGGCCTTCCAACGCGTGTGCTGGAGGGCCAGAGGGAGACGGCCGAGCAGGTGCGGGTGGGGTTCGAACTCATGGCTACCAAACTGGACGCCATCCTTGGGTGTCTATGTCCGCCCCATGGTCTCCAACGAGCCCTGACTGACATCACTGGAGTCATGACGCAGAGGGAAGAATACCTGTCCGCTCAGAGTGGACCCAGGGATCCCAGCCGTGAGCTGGCACACATGCGGAGGCTCATGGAGGACATGGTGCGGATGGAGGTGGAAAGGATGGCAGCCACCGCTGCACATCAGCGAAATGTAGCTGGCATCCACCAGGCCCTGCATGTCCTCATCATGGCATTGCTGCCACAAGGCGTGGCGATGATGAATGCTGCTGCCCCCACACCATCCACATCTCTGCCCCCTGGTGTGTCAGTGCCTCCCAGTGCGGCAGGCGTATCCACTCCGGCACCTGATGTGTCACTGCCACACAGTGCGGCCGACAATCCTCCTCCGGCCCCTGATGTGTCAGTGGCACACAGTGCCGCAGCCAGTACTGCAACACCCACAGGCGGGGCAGAGCACACATCTGAGGACGTGGATGGGATTGAGATCAGAAGGAGGCACTAGCATTCATTTCCACCACCTTGCCTGTTTCTGCTTGGTGCCGCACATGGCCTCAAGACCTACCACTGACCCCCGATACACTCCGATGCACTCACCTTGGACAGCGACATGGACTGCCACATCCTGTTTGACGACCAATGACACGGCGGACAGACTGTGGACTGTACCCTTCCTCTTCAGCAGTACAGGCCATCCCCAGATGGACACTGGCTGGCCCTCCACGGGCCCATATTGTGTAGTGTGCTCGGCATTGCCCTGTACCGCTCCAGCTGCATGACTGCACTGGATGTGCAAATAAACATCCAGTGACACACTGCTATGTAATGTCTTACGTCATTCATGTATGGATGTGTGGATGAATGTGGGGACAGTGCCTTCCCTTGCGTCAATGATGTTCATCCTGTGGGATGCCAGTCAGAGGGTGCGACATTGCATTTTGTGTACCGAGTCCCGTGAACACTACAACAGGGACACACGCATCAGTCACTTCCTTGTCCGGACATGGACTGGACCACGCCCAGAGCCCACGAGTCATTGTTGCAAGCCCTGCACTGGTCCGGCGTACAGCAGGCCAGGCCGCTCCGCTAACGCCCCGAGGGGGGGCCCTCTTTGCTACCCGTCGCAGCCATACTCGCTGGTGGTGTGCAGGTCACTGGTCTAGTTGTCAGCATGTCACAGCCACTCCCTGAGGGCAGGTTTTCACACACACACCACACCCATCCGGCACAGGCGTCACAGGCCATGTGACTCCGCCAACATAAGGGGCCGATGTCGTCACATTCCCCTCTTCCGGTGGTGACTGGATGACGGACGCTCCACGGTTCTCACTCATATAGGGCCCATGAGTTGTTGCGCACACTGGGGTTGCACAGGGTTAGTGGCACACGGGGCCTTGCGGACGGCACAGGAACCCTGCCACGGGACGGTGACTTTGGGTGCACTGAGTCAGTGGCACCTTAAGCTGCTGAGCGGGTGTGCAGCCTGCGGTGATGCCCCGTCCCGGCGGTCCGGACAGCTCAGGTTTTGTGTGCCCTGCTGGACCGCAGTGTAGGCCAGAGCCAGCGGGCAGCGCGGGCCTACCGCCATGTGGCGTCGCTTCCGGGATCCCAGAGTTGGTGGCACCCATTGGGCTGAGCGGGTGTGCAGCCTGCGATGGTGCCGGGTGCACTGGTATGTCCTATGCCATGGAGTAATCAAGACCCAGCACCAAACGTGAGACCTGGTGGCCTGCGGAGCGGGGCTGCATGATGTGGAGGGTGCCATGCCCTGGGCTTGTGGCTTGCAACGGCACGTGGTGGGACCTCCTGTCTATGCGCCGGTGGCGGAAGGTGAGCATTGAGGCCTGGGTGTGCATGGGCGGTCATGCTACGATGGGTGGCAGGAGGGGTTGGGGTGCCTCTGCCTGGGTGTGCATGGGCGGGCAGGCAATGTTGTCTTGTGCAAGTGTGTGTACTGTGCCAGTCATGTATCATGACTCTGTTTCAGCTGACGGCTCTGACTCAGATGTGTGACCTGGTGTCCTGCTATACATACCGGCACGTGGTTGGAGACACACCGGTGGCAGCAGGTGAGCAGTGTGGCCTGTGTGCGCAGGGGCGGCACTCTCTCTCTCTCTCCTCTTCTCTCTCTCTCTCCCTCTCTTCCTCTCTCTCTCCCTCCCTCTCTTCCTCTCTCTCTCCTCTTCTCTCTCTCTCTCTCTCTCTCTCTTCCTCTCTCTGTCCCTCCCTCTCTTCCTCTCTCTCTCCTTCTCTCTCTCTTTGTCCTCTGATGTGCGCAGGACACACCTTCTCATCATGTTTTTTGTCTTACAGGCTGTGACCTACGTATTGTCCCGAGGGGAGCGGCCATGTGTCTTCATTTCATTTCGGTGTTCATTTTAATAAAGTTTCATTTGTTGCTTCGAAAGTGAATGTGTGCTGCTCATTTCTGTGACGACACATGCATGTCACCAGTTGTGATTGTGCGACATCAAGCGGAATATTTTGTACATGTTTAGGTGTGGCTGATGTGGCATGTCTTTGGTCGGGGGTGCCAGGGAGGGGTGGTCCTGGGGGGTGGCGGTGGGTGTTGTGGCCCTCTTGGGTGTCCGGGCCGCATGATGGGTGGCTCCATGGCATCTGTTGCCCTTCCGATGTAGCCCTGGGCTGTGCTCCCTTTTGGTTTGCAGGCTGCCGTCCGAGTTTACACCAGGTCAGAGCAGGTGTAGATTTCCTGGTGCTAACGCTCCTTATCGCCTGTTTTGTGTTTTTATCGCCGATGTGGCTGGTCGTTGTGAATGTTGAGGTGTGATGTTGTCTCGGCTTTTGGCACGGGAACGCCTACTCTGCATCTCATTAGCGATATTTGCGGGGGTCCTCTGTGGCGATGTTTTTTGCGGCTGCTATCGCGGGTAAACTGGTGCTGTGGGCTGTTAACACTGGCTTGTGAATGGGGAGGTAAATTTATCACGACTTTGGCTGCGATAAACTGCCGTTAATTCGGCGATAGCTCCTTGTGAATATGCCCCTGAGTGCCGATCTGGCATGTCTAGAGACGCACCAAATGGGCTTGATCCAGGCAGGTCGAGACGGGCAGGAGATTCAGCAGCCGATTGTTATAAAGAAAGGCTATGATTAATAGGTATTATTCAAGAATCCTTGCTATTATTCAAGAATTCTTGGAAGGAAATTTCAGGTTTACAAATCTGAAGCCTAAGAATATAGCTAGTCAGTTGGGAGGATGCTGTCTCTCCGCACACGCCAACAGGAGGTGGAAAGTGTATTTGAGGTGATTGAGGGGAGCGACGGCAGAAAGCTACTACTTGAAGGTATTGTTAAGGTCTTTGAGGTATACTATACAAAGTTGTGCAGTGAAGATATACAACCCCCTCCAAAGGGCAAATAGATGAGTTTTTTGGGGCAGGGGAATTTGGTGCTTTAGATAATGGGGAAGCTGAGCTTCTAGACTCTGCCATTACAATCGATGAGCTAAGGAACGCTCTAAAGGCGTAGCCCTCTGGAAAAGCGGCAGGTCCGGACCTAATCCCGTTAGAGTTTTATAAAACATCATTTTCTGTACTAGCTAAAGATTTGTTGGGATCTGATTACAAGGATACAGCAGGGAAGGGTTCCACCAAGCTCCTGGCAGGAACTAATATTATCGTTTTTAGGAAAAAAGGGAAGCCTCCAGAAAAACCAGGGTTGTATAAACTAATATCCCTGATCAAAGGGGATACCAAGCTGTATTATAAGATCCTAGCGACACGTCTGGGGAAGGTTATTGGACAACTAGTTTCACCCTGGCAGCATGGGGTTATCCCAGGTTGGGGCACAGCTGGTCATGTGAAGCATGCTTTTGTTTTATTTGACATTGCGGCAACCACAGGAGCCCCCTTGGCTATGATCCTTCTTGATGTCGAGAAGGCATTTGACTGAGTGGCCTGGGGGTCTCTCTGGAGCATTCTTGAGCACAAAGAATTCAGGCCCCGTACAGTGCAGGCTTTGAAGGCTCTATTTTATCATCCCTATGCCCAACTGTAAATCAGGGGTCAAGAATCAGCATAGATCCAGATCTTGCGTCACGCACTACAGGGCTGCCCCTGTTCCCCCATCCAGGGCCGGACTGGCCGTAGCGGGCACCGGGCGTTTCCCCGGTGAGCCGCTAGGGTGGGGGCCGATTTTGTTACCAGGGGCCGGCTATATCGGCCACCTGTAACAAAATCGTCCGAAACCGGCCCTAGCAAACAGCTGGGCCGCACACACTCTTCTCCCCAGGGGGGGCGTCCGAGCAGATTGCCAGGGCCGGTTTTGGTTCTCAGTCCGGCCCTGCCCCCATCTTGTTCACTTTGTACATCGACCCCCTAATAAGACAGATAGTAATCTGTCAGATAGTTCAGCCTGTCAGTGTGAATGGATTTGAAACAAAAATACTATCATACGTGGATGATACTGCATTGCTAACGCCTGAACCTCAGACAGCACTTTTGGAAATGGAAAGATTGACATAGGAATTCGGAGCACTTTCAGGGTACCATCTCAATCTGGGGAAAACCCAATTGATCTGTACCAGTAATATTGATTTTTTGGATAATCGCTATGTGGATAATGTCACATATTTGGATATAAAATTGAGGCATCAGTGGACTCTATTTATAGACTTATTATAGAGCCGCTGTTGGAAAGATCAGTCAGGACATAAGACAGAGTAACGGATTACATTTGACATTATTTAGGAAGTGTAATGTCCTAAAAATGATGGTTTTGCCCAAAAGATATTACTTGTTTAGAACAGTTCCTCTGGAGCTTGAAGGGCAATGGCCTAAAAAGTTGAAAGCTATGGGGCATATTCACAAGGATTCAACTCCGATTTATCTCCACCTTAACGCAACAAAAGTGGAGATAGATTTAACACCCCATTCACAAGCTGGTGCAAACTGCAGACAATGCCAGTATTCCCGCGATAACTGCCCCAAAATCTAACACCACAGCGGACACCACCAACTAACCCTAATGAGATGCAGAATAGGCGTTCTCGTGCAAAAACACACGAAAAAACAACAACACCACTTTCACAACGAACTGACAGAACTGCGAAGCGAACCAAAAACAGGCAATAAGCCGCGGTAGCCGCAGGTATTTAACACCTGCCTCAAGCAGGTGTAAAGACGGACGTCTACCTGCAGTGAGGCAACGGAGCCCCACACACAGCCATACCCGAAGAACAAACGACGCCATGGAGCTACTCATCATGCAGCTCGGAGCCCCAACAGGGCCACAACACCCACCGCCACCACCCCCAGGACCGCCACCACCCCCAGGACCCGGACCCGCCCCCCCCCCAGACCACCACAGAGGCTGCGTAGAGTAAGACAGCGGACCTACTGAAAACGCACCACTCTCACAGACCTAACACCCGCGGAAGTCATTGCCCACTACAGGCTCAAAAGGACAACCATCCTACGCATCATGACCCACATCGCCCACAGGCTGATGGTCCCAACACAGCGGAGAACAAACATCCCTCCGCAGACAAAGCTGCTGGCAGTGCTGCACCTGTTGGCCTCTGGTACCTTCCAACCAACAACTGCCAGAGTTGGAGGGGTCTCACAGCCAGACCTATCAAAGTTCATCACACCTGTCCAGGATGCCATCATCAGCTTCATACCCCAGTACCTTCACTTCCCCAACACTGCGCAGGAACAGCTGGAGACTAAGCAAGGCTTCTACGCCATAGCCGGATTCCCTGCCATGTTGGGGGCAATCGACTGCACACATGTCCCACTTGTGCCCCCTGCGGATACTGCACACCACTACCGCAACAGGAAGCACATGCATTCCATCAATGTGCAGGCAATAGTGGACCACCGGGGACTCTTCACCAATGTCGTCGCCAACTACCCAGGCAGTATGCATGATTCCTTCATCTTCCGACAGTCCATCATCAACCAGCGCTTCCAGGATGGCACATATGGAAAGGGACTGCTTGTTGGTAAGTACCAAATCAACACACCACACATCCCACAGCCACCAACGCACAAAGCACAACTGTGGGGATGCACACGTGACCAAACCACATCCGACATGTCAAACTACACGACCACCTATCAGACACGACTACACCACTCCATGGTCATCCTGGGCTACCCCTGCACCCAATACAGACTTCACATGGCACCACAGCCACACAACAGCTGAACGTGTGGAGATGCGGAATGCAGCCATGACACATGTGAGGCACTGTTCTGCCCTCCTGACCCTACCCCAGTCTCCCGCAGGTCAGCGTCCCGTGGCGGTGGGCCCGTGTCGGCCGCTGTGCATCCGGGGCGACTAGCCCTGTGCGACTCGAGTCATCCCCCCTTGTAGTTCTGACATTGCATGTCTGTGTGCCTGATGACTGTTGTTGCCAGCACCAGCTACTCCCTGAGGGCTGGCTTACACTTACCCCACACACAGCCAGCACAGGCGTCACGGAATTGGTGGGCCTGCCATCACATCCTGCCGAACCAAGTATTGACTCTTTTCTCCCTGTACTGTCACAGGTGATCAAGGATATGCACCCTGCCCTTGGATGATGACACCCCTCCGGGACCCGAACACACCTGCCCAGAGGCAGTACAATGCGGCCCACATACGCACCAGGGGCATTGTTGAACGCACATTTGGCGTGTTGAAGTCACGTTTCAGGTGCCTGGACGGCACTGGAGGGAAGCTCCTGTACAGCCCGGACGTCGTGTGCAAGATGAACGTTGCATGTTGTGTGTTGCACAACATCTGTGTTCGCACCAGGGCCCCATGGATCCCAGTTCCAGAGGTACCGGACGATGATGGTGGTGATGGGGCAGGTGGCCCACATCCCACTGCAGCTGCGGCAGGAATGGCCCATAGGGACCTCATCATTGACACTTACTTCTCATGAGCACGTCACATTGTGACCGTCCGTGGCATTCATGGGACAGTAGTAGATGTCCAATTGCACTGCATGTGTGAATAAAACATATTTGCAGGTTACAGGTTGGAATTGTACATTGTCATGTTACATATCCCTGGGGTTTCAGATGTGATTTGCCAGGTTGTGCACATTTTCCGAACCAGTTGTGTCCTGTGTTCAGTTGTGCAGGTGTTGCTGTTTGTACCGGGATGTTGTCAATGTCGAGGTGCACTTCTGCTTATGTGCGTATGCTGCACGGTGGGTGTGTCGCTCCTGCAGCTCTGATTTGTCTGCCACTGGCCTCTTTCATGCGGTGTGCCTGTAGGTTCTGTTCTTCCATGGTGCTTGGATGTTGTGGTGTGCATGTTGTCCTCTGCAGTTGGCCAGGGTGCATCCGTGGTACTCCGCTGTTGATGTATTTTGTTCTGTGGCATTTTCCGTATGCTGTTCTTGTGCTTTTTCCTGCATTGCGCGTGAGTATTGCTGCCCTTGCGCTGGTTGTCACTGTTTTCTTATCGCGCTTTGGCCCATCGCAGCTTTTTACGCGTTGTGGTTTGTGTTTTTATCTCCGTCGAGGTGGTTGTATCGCGAGCATTGGCCGCGGTGTCGGCCAACTATCGCATGCTACCACCGTGCTGTGAATTCCACGTTGTCACGGGGTTATTTTCCCGCGATAGGCTGCAATGCTGAAAGTTGCGCTGCGCTACTCTTGCGGTAATTATCACACGTTCTTGTGAATATACCCCTATGTGTACTAACTTTATGTGGCAATATCCACGGGCTAGACGAGCTTTAAAATATATGGTTCTCCCAAAACACCGAGAAGGATGGGCATTTAGGTTATACTATTGGGCTGCACTGTTGCAGCACATGGGAGTTTTACTTACAGCTAAGGATAAGACTAGTTTATGTGGCTCGTTAGACGATCCCCCCGGCATATATGAACTGGCATTGGATGGAGTGGTTTTTAAGACAGATTGAGCCCAGCTTTCATGTAAAGGTTAAGTTTAAGGTAATTGGGGCTGTGGCGAAGATTTGGAACAAGGTTAAAAAAATTCCCAAATATAATCATTACACTCCATTGTGGCATTCTCCGCAATTCCCAACAGTCTTTCATGATGGGTTTTGCAGGAGGTGGGAAGAGGTAGGGATAGTCAGGATGGGCGACCTGTATTTCCAAGGTCAACTGTGCTCCTTTTCTGATCTGCAGCAGGATTATGGTTTGGAAAAAGGATCTTTTTAAGCATCTGCAGAACAGAGATTGTTTGATGAAGCTGCCAGGTTATCAGTTGTCGCTCGAGAAAATTGCTCTTGTAGATTTGCTGTTTCGCCCTGTTATCAGGATTGGTCAGGTTTAAACACTCTTGAACAATTTGGCAAGGATGATCTAGATCATCAAGGGGACATGTGGGCTGCGAAATCGGGGATACAGCAGTTTGTTATTTGGGTTTCAATAGAGGTTGCAGTGAAAGTGCTGATGACTGAAAGCCTGAAGGCCCAACATTATAAAACAATCTTTAGACCCCTGTCAAATTGTTCAGCTGGGGTAGAAGGGTTGATAGTAACTGCCCTCAGTGTGGGAATAGCCCTGCCGATTTGGGACACATGTTCTATGAATTGATTCCATTGAGAGTGGGCACTGAGGAATGCTGGAGTAAGCTTTTTAAAAAGAAGGTATATTTAAGTCCATCCCTGATGCTATTTTGGATTGACTCTTCTCTCACGGGAGATGCAGGGCAGCTTTATTTCCTCTTTATATCTGTGGCAGTGGCATGTCTCCTAATAGCAACTGCCTGGAAGGACTCTGAGCCACCTACTGTACAGCAATGGTTTTCTAGATCAATTAATATGTATAGTATGGAGAAGACACTGTATAATTGCAAGGGGAAAAGCACCAGGAAACGGGGATGAACATCTGATCCCCCTTTACAGACTGGATTGTAGAAAACTATGGCTACAGTGATTGGCTATCTCTTGAGATATAGAAACAGTCTAGGCAGTCACTTTGGCTCCATGCTGCCAAAGTTGCTTGCAATATCTAATTTTTAAAATGCAAAGAAGTACAGGGGTAAAAAATATTCAAAGAATTATGTAAGTAGCAATGACTTGATTGTGATTTATTGTGTGGCCTGTTGGTAAAGGAGCATATGAATTACTGGAAATTGTATGAAGTGATGAATAATACTGATTATGCTCAATAAACAAAACAACAAAAAAAGAATTATGCAGAGAGAATAGAAATTGTTCCTAACTCTTGTGTAGGAAAGTTTCAATTCTATTAAGGACATGGAGGCGAGGATTATGCTTAACTCTCTCCACTTTATTAACATAGCAGCCTTTATTTAACGCAACTTTTATCTTTGAAACCTTTCATGTAAAGGTGAAAAACAAATAGTCCCATGAGACATTGGGAACACAGTTCAAAACATGGGCAATCAGAACACAGCTGTAGTCCTTAGGGTAGCCAATAAGGGTGCCGTTGAGCCTGTAATAGTCCACTCTCGTCTTCAATCCCCCTCTTTCTTCATGCAGGTTAATCCTCAGCCACTTCCTTACTGGTCCAGTTTAGCACCATCCGAACCTAGGAATAAGAGAGGCCTTTCAAGCCGAGTTGTGACATATTGACTAACCACTGAGGTCAATACCAAAGAATATCATCAACATTTCCCCAAGGTATGACATTACAGTTGCATACCGTCATAAAGAATCTGGTACTTACTCCTTAGGGTGGGTTCCCTGAAGGGAAAAGAACCTTCTCGCCAGGTGGGTTAATCCTCGCCTCCGTGTCCTTAATAGATTTGAAACTTTCCTACCCAAGAGTTAGGAACAATTTCCATTCTATGTCGGGACTGGAGGCGAGGATTATGCTGGTTCAAAGCTTGCTCACCACCAAATGCGCCATATCCAGCACCGGCTTGAAGTAAAATCTTTTAAACGTCGAATCTGAGGACCAGTCTGCAGCATTCATTATGTCCTCCAATCTAGCTCCCAGGGAGAATACCTTGGATGCCATAGCTCCCGTGGCCGAATACATCCCAAAGGCAGACAAATCAATGCCTGGCTTCTGCATAATCCACCGCACTCACCGTGCAATCGTGGGTGAGGAGACCTCTGTGAGGGGCTTTCTTAATGCAATTAGGAGCTGTCTTTCGCCCATGTTGGACTGAAAATGCGTCTGGCTGACTCTCTTCTAGTTTTGAGCGAGTTAGGTTAGCATTTGCGGCACCATTTTGTATTCAGCCGCCATTTTGTACCATGATCGAAATGAAGCCTCTGCTTCATACTGTCAGCCTCAGCAGAAAGCAGCCTCGATTGTTTCTCTTTAGCATTCAAGGTTGAGCTTCGCTGCACTAATGAATAGATCTTTCTGTATCTGCATGCCTTTCCCCGTAGGTAGGTCTGCTCCCACTCTCAGGCATGACGAGTATGGGCAGAGTACCCTTGACACTAAGATAGCGTGTACCCAGTCTCAGGATGGAAGCTCATCATTCTGTACCTCCTTTGTTCATCAGTGCCCAGGCTGGATAATTCCAGTCTGGGCGGGTCTTAGGGGTGTTGGAAATGTATATCTGACTTAATCTTATGGACTGGGGTCAGTCCCTCGGCAGCTATCTAAGGAGGCTGGTCAGACCGGATTCCGCTCGAGCACATACTAATAAATAACTTTGGTTTGTATTGTCTACTGTCTGACCGACTCTTCATTTGTATGGAAGGCTGAGATGTGGTCGCAAGTGATCGGAGTGGCTCTAAATGGGTCACTTCCTTCACCCACGGGACGAATCTCCTCTGACATTTCCTAGTATGCCTTTAGGCACTGTATCACACACAGCTTTGGTGAATCTGGAAAGGCTGGATACTCAATAGTCGTGGTGTTGGACTTAGTTCTTCTAGAGACTGTGAACGTTACCCCAGAAGGAGAAAATATCCTACCTGTGATATCAAGGGCCCGGACATCCGACACCCTCCTATAGGAAACTAAGCATAGCAACATTGCTAGCTTAGCGGAAAGTTCTTTGAGAGACAGGAATCTGTTTGTGTGCCAGGAAAAAAACAGGTTGAGAACCTGATTAACGTCCCAAAGCGCCAAATATCTCAGCAAAGGTGGAAGGGACAATCTAATTCCTCGCAGAAGTCTGCATACAAATGGGTGTTCCCCTATTATGGCCCTCTCTACCGGGCTATGCCCAGTCAAGATAGCAGAAGGAAGGTGTTGATGGAATGGTATGCTAAACCTTCCAAGGCCAATCCCACTAAAAATTTCAATACATGAACAACATCCGCGATCACAGGATCCACACTCCGTTGCAGACACCAATGTGTCCATCGGGTCCAAGCTGATTTGTATCTCTTGACAGTACTGTCAGCCCAGGCTTTGGAAAGGAGTTCCTTAGCCTGGTGCAAAAGGCTCGGGACCGACCATCGTTCCCTGTAATCCTCCAGGCCATGAGAGTCAGAGAACCCCTCAGCACTAACTGCAGTAGCGGTCGGTGGTGGGAGTGCCGCCGGGCGCTGACGTGGGGCAGGGGAGGGGCAGGGTGGGGGGTAGTAAACTATGGATTACGGGCGATTTCAGGTAAATACACATATAAATAAATAAAATGAATTTGCTTCTCGCGCTGCATCGCCAAATGTGATGCAGCGAGAAATGAAATTCATTTTATTTATTTATATGTGTACTTACCTGTAATCGCCCGTAACCCGTAGTTTACTACCCCCACCCTGCCCCTCCCCCGCCCCACGTCAGCGCCTGGCGGCGCTCCCACCACCGACTGCTACTGACTAACTGATAGGGAACTCGGTCTGGATTTGAGAAAGAGGTGAGGAAACTGGGAGAGTTTGATTGGAGAATCCCAAGAAAGTTCCAGAAGAACTGGAAACCAGACTTGGAACCTCCAGATCGGTGTGATCATGACCACTTCTGCTCGCTGCTGCCTGATCTGGACAGAGACTCGAGTGATCATAGCGAAGGGAGGAAAGGCATAACCCTTCTCCAGGATCCAGTCCTGTAGGAATGCATCCGTTGCGGCTGCCAGAGGGTCCGGTCTCCAACTGAAGAACCGGGGGTAATTGATGGTCCAACCGAGATGCAAACAGGTCCTCTGAAAATGAGCCCCATCTCTCTTGAAATTGCGCAAACACCTGTGGATCTAATTTCCACAGGCTGGAATCCCTTAAATGCTGAGAATGCCAGTCTGCCACTTGATTGTCCTGGCCCGGTAGGTATTCTGCATTCACTGAAACGTGATGGTCCAGGCAATATTGCCAAATGCTGGTCGCTAGGTTGGATAGGACTTTGGAGAGTGTGCCTCCAAGGTGGTTGATGTACCTGACGGCTGACACATTGGTCATCTTGAGCAGAACACAGGATGGTTGATAAACCTGATGGCTGACACATTGGTCATCTTGAGCAGTACACAGGATTGGGCCCTGCCCTTCGTCCAACATCGGACAGCGAAGGACTCCGCCAAGAGTTCCAAACAGTTGATGTGTAACGATTGTTCCTGGGGAGATACAATAGACATCAGCAAATAGTGATGAGAAGGAAGAGAAAATAGATCTGTGACAAAATAAAGGAAAGACAGGAAGAAAAGAAGAGGTGTGTGCAAGAAGATATATGAATGAGTCAGTAGTGAACAGTGAGTACATTGGTGGGTGGTGGGGAAGTTGACGAAGGAAGAAAAGAGTAAGGACGTGCAGAAGGAGGAAAAAGGGGATGGAGTAGGTTGAGGCATTGATATGGGCCAGGTAACGAAGATAATGACAAAAGTATGACACTATGGAGCTCATTTACAAGACCCTTGCACCGCCGGTACATCACTTTTTCCCATATTACAAGGGATGCACCGGCGTTTTAGGGTCTTCTTAATAAGCCCCTATGTTTGTTTTCTGAGTTTCTCATTCAACCACCCCTTCTCGGTCTTCCAGTGGCTTCTTCAGTGGCACATGTACCAGTACTTCTGCTGATGTCATTTCTGGTAATGTCATATGGTTCAAAGGTTGAGTCTTATAGCTCAGTACCTCCCCAGTCCTGGGCACTTTGAAAGTTTGCTCCTCTAATCCTATTCTACTCCTCTGAAAGGATCTTTCAATCTCGCTCTGGTATTCCAGCTACGACCTCCTCCTTGACATGAAAGTCTTCAAGAAGTACCGCACAGTAGCAGGAAGTGTTTTATTACTTCTCT
Organism: Calotriton arnoldi; assembly: GCA_963921515.1. Taxonomy (NCBI): domain Eukaryota; kingdom Metazoa; phylum Chordata; class Amphibia; order Caudata; family Salamandridae; genus Calotriton; species Calotriton arnoldi. The sequence goes on from CAWUFW010005039.1 coordinate 1,323,122, forward strand.
TATGTAGTTGTTTGGACACTATGGGGCAGATTTACTAGATTCTCATGGAGCGCAATGCAGCTGCCACAAATGCTGCGCTGCGTGAGATGTAGAGAGCAGGAGAGCTCCACATTTACAGAAATATGGCACTCTCCTCCCTAGCGCCGGTGCAGAAATATGCTGCTGTGCACCACGGACACATCTTTTCACCATAGTGCGAGGGTGTGTCCGCAAGTCTAGCATAGGTTTTGAACTGGAAGCGGACCCTTCCAGTACAAAATACCATGCTTAGACTAACTTGAAACCTTTTCCCATTTTGCATGTGTGCTGTACAGTGCAGCACAAATACGAAGTCAGAAAAAGAAAGAAGAAATGAAAGCATTTCTCCTTCATAGTGAACATTTGAAATGGGAGTTGTTTTCTTACGCTAAAAGCCTGTATATTTTTTTAAGTAAATAGGGCTCAGCATCAGAGACCCTGGTGGTTGCATTGGAATGCCCATTCACCACCCATGGTACTCCCCCTGGGAGCTAAGTAATGCAAATACAAAAGTCAATGTAATTAGTGTCCTTAGATGATTCTGAATTCCAAAGGTAACTCAAGACCATAAACAATCACAGGGATGATTTAATCTTGTCCATTCTTCATCAATGCTAAGTCTCTATGCTACTTACACAACGTATCAAAAAGTAATTCCCATCTCTCTCTTTGGATGAATGAGAAGCAGGCCTCACCCAAAAATGTCTATTTCTGGCTGAACAGGGACACTAATGCCTGGCCCCTGAAGAAACGTCTTTTACCTCACATGCACTTGACTTTGAACTGGCAGAGCCTGACATGCTGTCAGGACTGATCCATGTCAGCCTGACCGGATGCTTACAGCTTCAGCTTGGCTTGCCAAGGTATATTCGTGGCATTATCCCAGAGGTTGTGTCTGTGTTTTCTGAGTACATGAGCATGTGCTGTGCACACTACAGGTGAACGTCCTGGAAGGACTGTGAGAACTACAGCAGGGACGTAACGCAGGCCTTTCTCGTCCTTCTTTTTTCTAACTTTTTTCTAACTTTTCTCCTTTTCACTCTCTTGTATGGAATAAGGTCTGATGTTGAAAAATAAATTCCAGTATCCAAAAATGGGTGCCGGTGCCCTCCACCGGCACAAATTAAGCACTGGAGTACTTTAGTTCATAGCATTGGTAGAGGTAGATTTTCTGGTTTGGGGATGAAAGCTCCTCACAGCCCAATGCTCTTTGTGGGTTGGCAGGCTTTGAAACTGCTGGAACAAAAAGACTGCTCTTATTAACAACTAGCCAGCAAGCAAGCAAGCTCAACCCTTCAGGAAAGATTTCCAATTCTCCGAACAAAAGAAATTTTAGAACAATGGCGTTAAATCGTGCCTCTTACAGATACTTTTTCATATATATTGGCTAAAACGCCATAGGCTTTAGGGCCAGTTCTGACGGAACACTCATGAAATTATTCAATAGCTGTACAAGTGCTTTGCTAAGGCACGAGAGTGCAGCAGCCGTGCTGTACAAGTACGTGAAATTATTTAGTTTTTCTTTTGGTCAAATTTGAGCCAGAGTTTAATTTGAAATAAATATCCAATTTTTTGCAGTTTTATATAGTGCAACCTTGGTCCCAGGGTATTAGTGCTTTACTCGAGCACCGGATTACAAAACATGTTTTTTTTCTTTTAGTATGGGGAAATTAGGTGATTTGTCCAAGATCAAAGAATGCTGAGCCAAGGGCGGGATTTGAACTGGTTCCCAATTCCATAGTTTGCATCTGTAGCTGTTAGGCCATATCTCCTCCACTGAAATGAAAATGCAGAAGTGTGCTGGGGAGGGGCCAGCTATTCAATTTCAAACACTCAAATACATTATACCTGAAAAAGGTTTTGTACCAAATACGGGCATAGCAGTGGCTCAGGAACAACAATTCAGTTATCCAAGAATCCTGTCGATACAAGTATATGACACGTTGCTTGCACAATACTCTGACACTTCATGTGATTAGGGAATTATACACTGACTTTCGAATGAGACCAGAGCTGCCTTCTGTTACTCTGCATCAGCGTAATATTAGTATATTTTATATACCCCCAAAAAAGCTAAGGGGGGACGAAGGGGGGGTCAGACATATATTGCAAAAAAATTGTCAAAAAGTGAACTTCAGAACATGTGCAATGCTTATTGTAAATGCAAGAGTTCCTACATGCAGGGGCTTGGCTTTTAATAGTGCAGCAGGTGCAGGGGCACTGGGCTGATGTACCCCCAAATTAGGATGTTTTACTACCCAAGAAGGGGCTGGGAAGGCATTTTATGCTTGCATTAGAGCCCACAGTACCACCATACACCACTGATTACACAAACACTTTGCACTCTCACACAATATTAAAGGCCCCTAATTAATAGCTGGGTATTGAAATAGGGGCCATAATAGAAAATAAAGACCCATTGTTGATTTTTATGAGGTGAGTATTGCAGAATAACAGACATTAGATACAACACACACGTCCTAACCATCCCAGTCATCATCTTTAAGCACCTGAAAAGTCATCCTTTCTGACAACCATATATGGCCTGGTACCTACTTTTTTCTGCCTCTATTTTTATGTCAAGCCTAGGCATCACTGTCTCTTCGAGACATGTTGTATATACTTTGTGGGCTTGCAGCCCACCCATTGCCTTTTTATTCATAACTTTGATTGTCCTTGAAAAAATATTGCTTGCTAGTGGTTATTCTTTGTCCCTCCTTTTTGTGTTTTGTTTCCACCCAGGGAGCATCAGCTAATTAATGGTATCTTTACACTTTGGTGCTTATGTGTTTGTTTTTGTGCACTATTTTTGTCTTTGTTTCCTGCTCGTGTTAATCGAAACTTCCATTTTTTGGATTCCTCGTGGCAGCTTAAAGGCATCGTCTTTGATATGATATGTTAATTATTCTCATAGTGCACGAATCACCCAGACAGGGGTATCTCGGCATGAATGCACAGGAGCAGGGCAAAAGCAAGCGTTGTTAAAATAAAGCACTCTTCAGTTGTTCCCTAAATTGGAGATGATCCACACAAGAGCGAATTTAAAGCGGCAGCTGATTCCAGTAAAAAGGTGCTAAGTACGAAAACGAGCTGCCACCTGAACAGGATTTTCTGAACCAGTCAGCAGAGCTTTATTTTTAAATCTTAGCAGTCTAGATGGAACATAGTAAGTGAACTTCAAGGAAAGGTAACTAGGGCTTTTCCCAAACAGAGCTTTATGGGTTAAGCAGAAAATCTTAAAGATGATTCTTTTACGTACTGGTAACCAGTGTAATGCAAATAAGAGAGGGGAAGAAGCTGCTCCTGAAGGAAGAATGCAGATGAGACGAGCTGCGGTATTCTGTACCACTTGTAGCTTTGATAACAATGTCTCATTTGCTGAGCCTTTCAGTCTGTCTCCCTTATCCGCGGAGCTGCTTTTTGCTTTAACCCCTCTGCCCCCGTCTGTTTCTTCTCTACCATGATACATTCCTCAGTAAACTTTTTTATAAAATGAAGTTGCTTGGCAAAACAGTTTTGAGTGGGCTATACCATTCTGTAGCAGGAGGTTCACAGAACCTGAACACATGTTCACAATCCTTAAACTTTAATATGAGCAAAAACGCCTCTTAATATCCATAGCGTAGTTTCGCGGCGGCTGCTTCTGTGTCTGAGTCGAGAGTTTCACACCCCTCCTCCCTTTTCGCAGCGGTTCATTCCAATGGGCGCAGTGTAGTTATACTCTGCGAGGGATGTGAAACCTCAGCTGTGTCATAGTATTCTGTAGCAGGGGGTTCACGCTGCAACTGCTGACCAACGAGTAGAGAGGTAAAGTATAATCACTATTGAGCTCCTCAGAATTCGGTGATTAAATTATCTTGTGAAATCAGGCGTGCGGTGCTCTCGACTGATATATTCCCATTATACCCTCATCACGATTCAGTTGGGCTGCATATCTCCCGCTCCATGTACTCTATTTGTTTGTGCCGCCTCACGTAGTGTAGAAGCAGAATCTATTAGAATGGTTTTATTTAGCTTCATTTACACGTGCATGTTTTGAGGCTGCTTTGAGTCACTTGTCCGTAGAAGAAAGTTTTTTAAAGTGTCCGTTTCTGAACCTACTTCGTGCATATAGACTCATAGTTGTTACTACACACATTTCCCCTCAGTTTATTATGCTTTATAGCTGGAGTCATCGCCACATTGCAAAACCGAACACACAAAATGCTCATAGCCCATGTCACATGTGAGAAGTCAGTCAGTGTTGGTTTTTAGTCAGAAGATTTGCTTGTATAGATGGAATTTGGTCCCCAGGGATATTGGAGTGCTTTAGATTGAGCACCAGTTACATTATACAAGATTACATACATTTTTTTTAGGCATGGGTAGATTAAGTGTTGCGTCAAGAATCACAGGCTCATGCACTGACACAGGGAATCAAACATGGATCCCCAGTTCAAAGGTCGGCAGCCCTGCCCGTAAGGCCACATCCTCTGCCTGCCACTCTACCCTCTCTCTGCATTCCTCATCTCATCATGTTTAGAAAGCGAGGAGTATTCTTGAGAGGGGTGGGGAGGGAGCCATGGGAGTCTCTTTTCAGTCAGACATCACAGGTCCTCATTTAAAGTGGAGACAGGGTAATGCACTCAAATTATTTTTGAGGCTGCAATACAAAGCAGGGAAAGGTGACAGTCCATGAACAGATCCCTACTGGTCTGGTGCTCCAGAGACAGCCAGAACTCACATATAGCAAGGTTCATGCACTGCTCAAACAATTGGGCTTTTGTAAATTCAGTGCACAGTTTACACTGGTAGGTGTGTTAAATCTGTCATCTTATTGTGTTAAGCATAACTTGCCTCTGACCCTGATTCTTCAGGCTGTTCAGTACTCTAGTGATGCACTCGAACACAGAATGTTATAGTGCTGTTCAGTTGCATCGAGGCACTTGTCTTTCTGTCTGTGCATTAAAAAGCTTTGGAATGTGTCCATAACTGTTTCCTGAGGCAAGCATGTATTCCTGAATAAGACTGCAGGCCCCAGTGTGAAGTAATTGTATAGCTCTTCAATCCCTGGCAGCAGAGCACCCAGGATAGTGTGCTGCATGGCTAAACACTTATAAGGTCCAAAAGGTGAGACTTATTGGCTATGCCAATGCGTGTTGCTTTTCCATTCGCACCTGGCTCTTAATTTCCTCATCCACACACTTCTGCATCTAACAGCTATGACTAGGTCGCGAAGATAGGCAGCCACTTTACAAAAAGGACAAATAAATAAAAAATTGTATCGATTGATATTTTCACTAGCTACTCATTCACAAAGACGTGCATCATTATAGCAGTTCATCTTTAATCCAGAGATTATAATGATTGTTACTTTTTTTGGCTCATTACGAGTTGTCCATTGTTACGCGTGTTAATTATTGCACCCGATAAAAAATGACAGCGAGGTCGTCGGTGATTATTGGGTACAATATTTATCGACTAACAAAAGTTTTTGGGGAATAACTTGCAGATTTTGTTGTTTACATATTCTGGTATTTACTGGGCATTTTTGACAAGCCAAATTTAATCTGGGGAATGGGTTTTTAACACAGAACTCATAATTCTGATTTGTGCAGTAACAAGAGTTAGCACACATATCAGAATTCGCCAGCCCACTCGTACTGAGGACTATATTATGCTAATCCGTAGTATATGTCTGCCTCCAGGCATAACACATTTGGAAAAGCAAGGCTGTCAACCACTTATATTTGTAAAAAGACTCTGATAAGGGAGTAGTAGTGTAGTTTCAATTTCTTTTTACTTTCTACTGGGCTACTTCAGTATCTTTGAAGATTACACTCCATGTTGCACATGTTTTTGGCATAAGCAGATCTTACAATGGGCACATTAACACACCTGCACACAAGCACACACACATCTCTACAACAGGCATGTTAACCAATTTAGGAATCGTACAATCAGGGAGATATTCTCAAGAACGTGCGATAATCTTTGCCAAAATATGTTAACGCAATTTTTCACATCGCCGTCTATCGCGGGAAAATAACTCTGTGTTAACATCGTATTCCCAACACGGCGGTAACGTGCGATAGTCTCCCGACAACGTGTCAAATGTCCGTGATAAAATCACCTGGACGGCGATGAAAATCTAAACCCGAACGTGAAAAAAGTTGCGATGTGCCCAACTGCGATAAAAAATTCCGCGATAAGCAGTGCCAGGCCTGCAAGTCACACAAGTCAGGTGGGAAAACCACTATAAAAGCGGCAAACAAAAACACAACCAAGACACAAACAACCGCCAAGCACCATGGAGATAGCTGGAGCAAGTACAGAGGACAACCAGAACCCCACAAGCCCCACGGAGGACCAGCCTGGGACCATCATTGGGGAGACGGTGGCAGGATTTGGGGGACCGGACAGTGCACAACATGACCTGACCCAACAGCAACAGGGTGAGTAACGACCAGGGACTGGGGGGATGGGGGAGATGGGCACAATGGCACACATGCACAATTAAGTATAGCACATCTGCGGACAAACCATGCCCAAGAGTCACAACTCCGAACAAGAGACCAATTTACCCAAGTCCGCAACATCTCAGCACTGTATAAGTACAGAAGTGAAAGGCACACCACCTGAAAGGGATAAGGGCCAGCCAAATCAGAGCTGAAGGGCAACTCACCCACAATGCAGCACACACACATAAGAATCAGAGCACCTCAACATTGACAACAATGTGGTACAAACCGCAACATTCACACAACAGAACAGAGGACACAACTGCTGCCGCTTGTGTGTAGAAAATGGCCATTTGCATGTGGCATAGCAGGAAACTGTGAGATGATAATGTACAAGTACACCCTCACATCCCTGATGGTGCAGAAATGTCAACTGTCCCGCATCAAATTGGCATCTTCTCACAAACAGTCACAATATACATTGTCATGCAGTCTGTGTGTAAACTTGTACAATGCGTGAACATACATGTGAACACAATGTCAATCTGCATCTCCCCTTCACATTGCAGAGGGAGAATCAACACCTCCTGCAGAGCAGACCCAACAACACAGCACTGATGATGAAGAGGACCACACCAACATCTACACCGACGCCCTCCAACAGCTCATGGACAGCTCCGGCACCCCACCTCCAGCAGCAGGGCAACCCAGCTGCATCGATAAGACCCCACCCCCTGCACAGACCACACAGCAGGAAGCACCCACCACCCCGGCTGTCTCCCAGGACCCCCACGACCAACACATGGCATTCCAACGCCGTGTGTTCGGGTGCCAGGAGAAGATGGCTGACCAGCTGCGTGTGGGGTCTGAACTCATGTCAGCCAAACTTGATGCCATACATGGGTGTCTAAGTCCCATCAGGGACGACTTACAGTCCCTAACGGACACCCACTGTCCGCTCCATGCTCTCCAACAATCCATGGCTGACATCGCTGGAGTCATGACTCTGAGGCAAGAACAACTGTCTAGTCACAGTGGCTCCAGCGATTTCAGCCGGGAGTTGGGACACATAAGGAGAATGATGGAGAGCTTGGAGCGGATGCAGGTGGAAAGAATGTTTGCCACGGCTGCACACCAGTCAGATGTAGCTGTGATCCTCCATGCCCTGCAGATCCTCGTCATGGCATTGCCACCACAAGGCCTGGCGCGGATGAATGCTGCTGCTACTACTCCATCCACATCTCCGCCCCCTGAAGTGTCAGTGCCACACACTGTGGCAGACATTCCACCTCCGGCCCCTGATGTGTCACTGCCACACAGTGATGCAGACAAAACACCACCACCCGAATGTGAAGCACCGGACACATCAGAGGATGTAGATGATGATGAATCGGGCTTTGTGGTAAGAATGAAGTGGTAGCATTCATCTCCGCCATATGGCCTGTTTCAGCTTGGTTCTGCCCTCTGCATCATGCCCTGGAATAACACCTTCCACTGTCCCCCGATACACTCAGCGACACTCACCTTGGACCTCGACATGGACTGCCATATTTGGTTTGGTTACCAATGACACAGCAAGCACACTGCAGACTGAAGTCTTCCACTCCCGATGAACTTGTCAATCCCTAAAGAACTCCGGCTGGCCCTCCACGGGTCAACATTGCAAAGTGGGGTTTGCATGGCCCTGTACTGGTCCAGCTTCAACACTCCACTGAATGTGAATAAAACATTCTAATTCACACAGATGTGTCATGGCTATGCTCAATCAAGTATGAAAGTATGGATGAATGTAGGGACAGTGATTGCACAAAAGGTACTCCTGGGTAATGCTATCATTGCGAATGTATGGCCGTGACCCAGATAGGCAGTGAGACACACATTGTCATTCAAACCAACACTCATCACAGTTGAATACAAGTGAAGGTGCGTAGACTTTATTAGCATATGCGTGTCAGTACGGGCAAGATTAGTGCCACAACATGCAGACCAATGCAGCAGTATGTCAGAATGAGGAACGTTGCCAAGTGCTGCTGACCACTCCGGGGGAGTGCCTCACCTTTCACAGGTGTGTGTTGTTCGGCGTTGTTGTCTGCTCATGTATTCGGAGTCCAGGCGAATGCAGCCATGTCCACTGTTGTCGTGGGATATGTGACCAGATCTCCAAGATGCAACAAGGTGTTGGGACATGTGCAATGGGTTCCAATATGTTGTGGCTGCAGGTACGTAGTTACTCATCCATAAAAGCGATTGCAGCTTCGTAGGCTATCATTTCCAACATGAGCTTGTTGTCGACTTCATCAACAGGACGGCGAGGCCATCCATTAGCAGTTCCGGACAGATGTGCTGCGTCCACCCCCTTTCACCAATTAGCACTACAGCCCAATAGGGGAGCGGTTCAATGTGGTCACTGCACACGAGGAGTTGTGCAATCTCCCAGGTCCAGCTACCAGCATGTATGCCAAGTATCAAGGCATCCCATAAACGGGTATCACGGTGACACTCCTGGTCATGGGCCAACAGGGGGCACACACACATGTCAAAATCCAGTTCAGCTACCGTCCTGTTGGATAGGCAGACATCCATGGACCACTCGAATATGCACGATCGACAATGCAACACAGGCTGAACGCAGGTGACGTTGGCAAGGCGGAAGCTTAGCCGGTAACTGATCCGCAGCACTGCCAATGGCAGTACCCCCAGTAAATGCAGCATACGTGCACGGTACAGTTCCACGTGACAGGGGTTGTGCATGTGTCCAGGATGTTCTGCCATTGCGTTAGTGGCTCTAGTTGAAGCGGCACTGTTCTGACCTGCGCCAGTTCTGTGGATGAAATGCCACAGCTCGGATCAATGAGTTGTTTTAGTGCAACGGTTGTACGCCTGGGATGGTGTGGGAGTAAGTGTGAAGGCCATTCCATGCAAGATGACTCCGACCAAGGACTACTGTGTGTGGGGTGTGTATACGTTGGTCTTTCGTCGGGCTGTGCGTAGTGTGAGTCGACATCAGCTGCTATAGTATCTGTCAGGGGGTGCCGTGCACATGCAATTCCGATGTCGGAGGTGCAGATGTGCTTCCGCCTGATAGTTCAGACAAAGGAGCTTTTATCCCTTATGTTAGTTTCTCATCTGCTTGCATTCAGGAAATGTGAAGTGGCTTGTTGGGGGTGAGGTGGGATGTGTGCGACTTTGGGATTCATGTTTGACATGCCTTGCATGTGGCAAATGTGCGGCATCACTGTGTGTTACTTTGCCTCACAGCTGCTCCTCCCTCCCCCGAGCCTATTTACTTGTGCGCGCAGCGCGGTTGCATCACTTGCACTCCTACGGCACACCATTGTCATGCCTGTCTGCGCATGTCCACAAGCCTGACAACCACACTGTGATGTTGTCCGTTGAAGGTGGGTGAGCGTAGGCCTATGGTAAGGATAGGGCGGACACAGATGTAGAGTCCATGCATGGCTGAACTCGCGCTGCGAGTAGGTCTAGGCATTTGGCTCTTGCTGCGGCATTACAGATACACACAGCACTTGGCATGTATGAGCCAAGACCCCGAGCGGTCTTGCGCTCCTTCAATTCTCCGTTCGTGCGAGCCCGCCCTCAGGGTGCATGCTACATTGCAACATTGTCGATTGCGAGAAGGGTGGCGCCGACACTACAACAGAGACACACGCATTAGTTACTTCCTTGTCCAGGCCAGAACCGAACCACGCCCAGAGACCCGGGCAAATCCTTCACACCCCTACGCTGTCCTGGCGTACGCCGGCCCAGTCCACTCCGCTTATGCTTACAGGGGGGGACGACACGGATACATGACCGGGGTCTTCCCCACTGCCTGAGGTAACATGATTGCATCCACTGTCCACAACACTACAAACACCAGCAGTATATGTCCACATGGACATGTCTGTGCTCTGCATACTGTAGTCTGTCCAGCACATCACCGCCACACTTGGCATTGTGTACATTCTTATTCATGGGTGACTTGCCTCCTTCACACATACTTGGTTCCCACCTCTCCCCACATTCTGCAATTGTGTGGCTGAGGGGCCATGCCGTTTTGGGAAGGTCAGCTGTCTTGTTCTGCGCTGCCTCGGTGGTAGTCCGGTGGCGGTGGCTGTTGTGGCCCTCTTGGGTCTCCGAGCTGCATGGTGAGTAGCTCCATGACATGTGTTGGTCTTCAGATGTGGCTCTGGGCTGGGCTCCCTTTCATGCTGCAGGTTGTCATCCTGCTTTACACCAGTAAAAGGCAGGTGTTAAATCCCTGCTGCTAATGCGCCTTATCGCCTGTTTTTGGGTCGCATCGCGGATCTGGCTGGTCGTTGAGAATATCGCGAAGTGGTGTTTTCGTGTGTTTTTGCACGGGAACGCCTACTCTGCATATCATTAGTGTTAGTTGTCGCTCTCATCCGTGGCGATGTTTTTTGCGGAGGATATCGCTGGGAAACTGGCGATATCAGCAGTTTGCACCAGCTTGAGAATAGGGCGATAAGTCTATTGCCACTTTTGCAGCGCTAAAGTGCCGGTAAGTCGGCGATAAGTCCTTGAGAATATGCCCCTCAGTGTTTTAATTGGGCAGGTGCTATCTGGGACTCAGTACCTGCGCTTCTTTAATTTGGAAGGAATAGTATTTAGCACTGCTCCACTGTTTTTCATGGGACAGTACCGGCATTTCTCAGCAGCAAACAAGGAGTACCGCAGCACCTGCATGTTTCAGTTTCAACCACTGCATAATACTATTGTACCATGTAAACTGCAGCTTATTTGTTATCATCCACTCGAACGTTCAATTATAGATCCAGTGTTTTGTGAGTACTATCACTTTCTCAAGCGCTGAAGCTTTGAATTTCTTCCCGTGTATCATATTTGTTTTTAATTATATTCAATACATTAATTATTAACCGGTATAAAACTCTTTATATCTGCCATCCTAATTTAATTTGCCGATTTAGTAAATGAGATTCACAATGTTTCCCCATTTAGGTCAATTATCCTAAAGTAATTAACAACAGGTGTTAGCTTATTAAACAAATTAGTCCTCATTTTAACGATTTTGGAGAAATATTGAGTCAGCCGCTCTGTTATTCCAAGTAGTAAATCTTGAGTTAAAGATTATTTCCGCAGCAGGTTTGTTTTCTCAATCATTCATTTAACAGAAAAAGGGACCTGTGTCAATGTTCTACTAGAATTGGTTGAGCTAAATCATATTTTTCGTTCACACTGCAGACAGATTTAGCTATTGTTACATAAAGCACTGTGACCAATACTTTAACATAAACTTAGAGTGAGGTTTGAGTCTTTGCTCATAATTGGATGGCTTTCTAGTTTATTTCAATTCCCTCCTCCTAATTCAATGACTTTGCTCCCTATTCTTGTGTTTGACCTGTCCATGGAGCATTTAGGTTTCACCCTGCTTTTTGATTGTTTCAGTTTAACCTGCTACTACTGAAGCCAGGGAACAATTGTTCTTATTGTATGTTTCTCTGACATACCAGCTTTTGCACTCAATGGGAGTGCATGTCCTGCTCCTTCCTCTCTCTCGTTTTCACTCCTCTTCTCTCTCTCTCTTTCAATCCCAGCCTCACGAGTCATCCTTGGTATGTCACCCCGACAAAAAATAGCTTCTGTATCACTTTCTAGGGAAATGCAACGTTGTGGCCATCTTTCAAGTATACAAATGCCTCTAAGTGTGACACAATTTTACAAATATTGGCAAAGCCTGCAGAGGCCGGCGGCCATCTTGGAATGTTATTTTGTGCGCCTCCAAAATGGTCACCAGTCAATCAATGCTGGTCTCCTTTCAGTCTGCAGGCACATAGCTTGTCACTGCCATGGTTAGTAATACCCTATTACTTACGGGTAATCTTCATTATTCCTGGTCACATTGACCTCATCCCATTCATGACATATGGAGATAACCATCTTCCGGACAGAAAAAAGACCAAAAGGAATGCTGGGACCCTTTCCCCACCTCCTCCCACTGGGAGTAATTAACCAGTATTTACCCGGCATTCGTTCAGAACTACCAAGCAACCAACAGGAAGGCCAACCGAGGGAGGGAGGAAGAGAGGGAAGGAGGGGAGTCATGAATGGGATGAGGACAACTGGACCAGGAGTAATGAATATTACCAGTAAGTAATAGGGCATTACCCCAGGTCCCCCCAGTCCTCGTCACATTCATGACATATAGAGCATATCAAAGCCAGAAACCTGGCCTTCTGAACTCCCAAAGAACACCAGGACACCAAACTGAAAACAGCACCCCAAGTGAAGCAAATGGAAGAACCACAGAAACAAACAGGCAGGAGCACACAGCCCCCAACACTCCCAACGAAAAAAAGGGACTCACCACTCAAAACAAGCAGGAGACGACAAAGGCGAACAAAAAAGCAGAACAGCAAGCCCACGGCGCTGCCGCACAACCACAGCGAAGGATCCCCTATGCCACCCAACCCAGCAGACAGCCAACCCACACTGGGAACGCCCTCGCACCCACACCGGAGAAGGACCACCAGCCAGGTAACAAGCCAAATAAAGCACCCACGGACAGCAATAACTGAAGAATAGCGAGAACAGCGAGGAGGCCACAGACCGAAGAAAGACCCAGAGCGGCCAGAAACACCAGTACAGCCCGGAACAGACTAACAGGGAAAAAACCAAGGCACTGGAAGGACCAGGACCCAACACCCCAGCTGGAAACACCAGCCCCTGAGACAAACCCCTAAAAGGGAAACGGCTGCAACGCCACAGGACAGGAAAGAGAGAAAACATGAAGCAACCACACCACCAGAACAACAGGCACAAAGGAAGACCACAACAGACTGAGTACCCCACGGGGCACGAAAAGCCAGAAAGGGCTCCCACAGGGCCTCAAGGCCACCATCACCCAGTGCTCCTCAACCTGTCCCAGAGACACTGCAGCAGAAGTGACAGAGAGCACTCCAAAGCAGACAACAGAGGGAACTCACAACAACGCTGAAAGTCCCCACAACAAAACACAGAAGAGAGTCGAGGAGAAGCAGTGGAAGACCCCAAAAGCCACACGCTCTAGCCAGGCAACGAAGTGCAACAGGGCCAATAACAGGACCAACAGCCCCACCACTGGGGAGTACCATAGCAGAACAGCCCAAAACAGGCAGGAAGGGCCCATCGCCGCGGGCAAGGCACACACCCAGAGGACCAGCCAAGGAATGGACAACACAGCCATATCCGAGGAGGCTGCACACGAACCACTCACAGAAACCTGTGGAACATGTGCACGAGGAGGAAAAAGAAATGAAGTCTGAAAAAGACAAAACTAGGAAGGGAGGAAGCATTGACCAAGGAGCAACCCCCACCCCCCATCAACTAGACGGGCATGGCCACCAGGTATCACAGAGGACATCACCGCCACCAAAAGACCCAGAGGAGGATGAGGCCAGAAAAAAGGCACAGCGGACAGCAAATGATCCACAGCAAGAATGCCCAGCACTGACCAGCAGTGCAGATACAGGACGAAAGCCAAGTCACCCAGACCTGGAGAAGGAGAACTGGAGCAGTGAAACTGGGAGAGACCAACAGGCAAAGACAGAGACAACCACAAAGAACGCAGGCGAAGCAGGATCTCAACACTGGGAACACCGCCTAATGGAGCCACAGATGCCCATGGCCCCATAAAGGAAACAGGCCCGAAGAGCGCCGATCCCCAGCCGCCCGAAGACCAACCAGGAGGACCAGGTAGCCAGAAGCCGGCATCCCACCCAGACCAAATAGACATGGGGACAGCCAGCGAAGAGAACCCAGCGAGGCACAAAACCCCACCAGGAAAAGAGGCAAACAACATGGCCCAAACTGAGACCAGATAAAGCCACCCCCAAGGGACAGACACCACAAGTCTCCAAACCGGAGCAGGACCCAAAAACCAGAGAGGGCGAAGGGCGGAGCAAGGCAGAACCCCACAAGACCAGGGGAACCCAAAGACCAAACAAACCCACCAAGGACGACACCCCCATCCGCAACCTCGGGGGACAACCCAAGGCAGACAAGCAGCCTCCGGAGAAAGACAAACCCAGAGGCTGACGGAGATGAGTCACACACCGAAAAACACCAACAGTGACCACCCACAGCACACCCATGACCCAACAGCCGGGACAAGTGCAATAGGATCCGAGCCCATCCAGCAAAAACCGAGAAGGAGGAACTCCCATCCGACAACAAACCAACCAAACGGCCAGGAGGGCAAAGGGCAACATATAGGAAGCATCCCAAGCAAGTCCCAACACCAGCCGCAGAAGGGCCAACACAAATCCCTACGACTGCCCCAGAGCGACAGGAGACGCTGCCAGCTACAGGCCCCAGAGCCCCGGGCCAAACACCGCCAGGAACACAACCACCATGCCATGACCACAAGGACAGGGGAGCCAGAAAGCACACCATACAAGCGGGGCGGCCAAAACCCCAACATCGCCAATGTCCGCAGAGGCACCCGAAAACCAGCTGACTGAACCAAAGACCAGCCAGCAGAGACAGGAGGAGGAACCCTCCGTAGACCACCAAAAATCCTGGCACCAAGACAGGAAGGCTGAAGCTGCCCAGGAGAACGAGCAACAGCACGCAACACCCAGGCCAGCGATCCGAGGACAGAAAACAGAAAACCAGAGACTGGCAGGAAGGGCACAGCAGGCATCCCAGCAACAGGGATACCACCAACTGCCCCCTGAAACAAAGGTGTCGACGTAGATGGCCCTGGCACAGCCCAAAAGGACAGAAGGAAAATAACCCTCACTAAAAGGCTGGCACAACCACCCCCAGAATGGGAGCAAGGAGGCCACCAACATGGCTCCTCACAGTCTGGGAAATGAACGACACAGGGACACCAAACAATCACCCCTCCCCCCCTCGTAACACTCCAACACCTCAAGGGCAGAGAGAAATGCCCTCTGTAACCATGCCCAACCAAGGCCACAGAAGCAACACACCACAAAAAGTGGCCGGGAAGCCAGGGTCAAAGCTGTATGATGTCAAGAAGATGAAGGGATGCCAGAATGTCCAAACTGCAAACACCCAAAAGGGGACCCACAAGGAACCAATGCCCTCAACGTCCAGGACCAGACATACCCCCGGAAGGCAAGCCCCCCTAAGCCAGGAAGCAAACCTTCTATATTCAAGGTTAAACACAAATTAAATGTTAGACTCTAACGTGAGCTTGTACTGAAGCAAATGCTTGAGGCCACAAATCATGTCAACTTTAGCAGTCCACCAGGTTAGAAATACGTGCACATTACTTAAACAACTAGTGAATGAATAAATGCTAATAATTGCATTAGAATTTCATCTTCAAAATACACCAACATAAACATAATTCTTGTTACATGTATCAATGTCTAAACACTAGTTTACATATGCATTGTATACTATTAGTTTCATGATAAAACACACTACAAACTCGAGTTCTCCCAATATCCTAATATGAAAGTATTACAGAGAACTTTATTAATCACATATTTAAACACACTGTTTGTTCTGTCATGAGTTTTCACGTGGAGCACCTTTAAATATGCAATACTCCATCTTCCATTAGAAACATTAATCAGACAGAATATATTTGAGTGCTGAGTACGCATGATTATGATGCACTCCTACAGTATCTGAAGATGGAATCAAAATTACGCTGCTCCAGTATGAATGGACAGGGTTGGATTGGGATCAAAAATAGGCCCGGAAACCCTAAAAAAAGTGGTCCATTTTTGCGGATTGCACCTTTTTGCGAAACCCAGCCTCAGTGTTTTACGTATTTTGAAAAGAAAGGGGGTTCTCAAATAAAAAAAATGCAAGTGTTGCCAGGACTCTTTGTTCACTGATTAGTTCACAATGGTGAACCTCACCTGACTATAAGCGAAGCCGCTTCTGCTCAGGCCCCCTTCCCTTGCTTACTCTGCATACATTAATGGGCCAGCCCAGCAAGAGACTGTCAATGACACCTCTGCCCCGTTGGTAAAATGGAGGTAATAGAGATCCATCTGCTTCCGGAATGGCCACTCAGGCCCCTAGTGGGCCGCGGGCGGCATTTGAACAGCACAGACACAACCCAAATCGGGCACCACGCTGGCCAAAAAAGTAGCCCATAGCAGCAACTCAGACACCGCCCCACCGCCCATTGTCCAAGGGCCCGACTTACCAATCCGACCGTCCCTGTCAATGGAGTGCATTCAGTACGTGCTTTATACGTACTATACTCCTGGCATTGATCGGAAAACATCCTTTCGGAGTCTGTGTGTGAGTGCTGGGGCATAATATGAACTGGAGTTTTATCTTGCTTAACACAGCACACTCACTGACTGCATTTATCCCACCGCCATGTAGAAAATATGCTATGAGTTAGCTGCCTGCCTTCCACAGGTGTTGCGAGGATACTCACAGTGTGGAAAGTAGGGTCAACTTTAAATTCATCTGACTGGATACACATTGTGGAAATGAGTCAGAGTAGCAGGAAATCGTTTTGTGTTTTTTTTATTAATTTACTAACATTATTGCTTCAGATCGGCGTCATTTAAAAACGATGGCCTCTTTGCGTGGTTGTATGACGGAACAACACAGGGAAATACTCTGCATGCCTTTACCAGCATTTTTTGCCCCACAGTTTTTTTAGAACGCATATGCTTTTACAACGTATGCCTTTACCACGCATTGTTTATATATATTTATGTATATAAACAATGTATTTGTCGGGAGAGACCCCCACACCCCCAAACTTTCCTTAAATGCGTGGTAAAGGCATACGTTGTGAAAGCATATGCATTCTAAAAACATGCGTGGTAAAAAATGTGAGGTAAAGGTACAGCGTGGTAAAAACCTCGTTGTAAAGGCTGTTTCCCCTTTGAGTAATTAGGTAGTGATTTAAACGAACAACTACAGCAAACCCTGCAAGATGGTGTAGTATTTTACCTGGACAGTTCTTGCCAAAACATCCAATGTATTCCCCGCTTTACTTACCATGAAGTCCCACATCACACACGCTGCAGATATCTGGCACTGCAAACAACTTACTACCTGGTGGAGTGTCTTTAACCTGAAAGGAAAAATAATGGCCCTGAGGGGGTCATTTTATACAGGCCAACACACCCGATTCATGTGGAAGACTCCTAGGGGCATATTCTCAAGGAGCTATCGCCGAGTTAACGGCACTTTATCTCAGCCAAAGTCGCGATAAAATCATCGCCCCATTCACAAGCTGGTGCAAACAGCCCATATCACCACTTTACCTGCGATAGCACCCGCAAAAAACATCGCCACAGATGATCCTGGCAACTAACGCTAATGATATGCAGAGTAGGCATTCCCGTGCAAAAAGCCGCGAGAACACCACTCCACAACATTCTCAACGACCAGCCCGATCGGCGATAAGATCAGAAAACATGCGCTAAGGCGCGTTAGCAGCAGGAAATTAACACCTGCTCTTCCCTGGTGTAAAGTCGGATGCCAACCTGCACCAGACAAGGGAGCACAGCCCATAGCCACACATGAAGAACAACAGATGCCATGGAGCCACTCACCATGCATCCCGGAGCCCCAAGAGGGCAACAACATCCACCGCCACCACACCCAGGACCCTCCTCCCCCCCGAGGCCCCACTCCGGGCACCCCCCACCCACACCCGGACAAAGATATGTCACATCAACGTCACGAAATCATAAACAAAACAATGTGCCTGATGTCGCACAATTACAACACCTAACATACATGTGTCGTCAGAAAAATGAGAATCATACATTCATCTTGGACTTAGCAAATAATTCGTTTCATTCAGAATAAACACAAAATAACTATTTTGAAGAGTCATGGCGGGTCCTCTCAGGACAACCTGTAAGTCACAGCCTGCAAAACAAAATTCCAGATAAGAAGGTGTGTCATGCGCTCATCAAAGGACAGAGAGAGCGAGCGAAAGTGAGAGAGCGAGAGATAGAGATAGAGAGAGTGAGAGAAAGAGAGGGAGAGGGAGTGAGAGAGAGAAAGAGAGAGATTGTACAAGGAGCGCAAGGCCAATCGGGCTCTTGGCTCATACATGCCAACTGGTGTGTGTGTATCGCTATTGGTGCACACTAAGTCAAAGGCCTGGCATCAATAGCAACGCGAAGGACACATCACATTTTAAAAATGCAAGCAGTAGTCAGACCAACATCAGGAATGAAAGCTCCTTTGTCTCAATACACAAGGCTGAAGGACATCTGAACCCCCGTCCTTGGTCCTGAATGCGGCTGGCACTCCCTGCGAGAGGTACCATACCAGATTGTGACGACTCCCACACCACGAACTGCGCGAATGAAAGACCAACGTGTCCACACCCCACACACCCTTGTCCCTGCTTGAGGCACACCTGCTTGGGATGCCCCTGACACATAAGTAAAAAACAACCTATACGCCCAAACGTTGCACACAAATACGACTCATTGCTCCGAGCAGCGGCATATCATCCACATAACTGCCGCCTGTCAGAAGAGTGCTGGTGCTACGAGACCAGCAAAGGCAATGGCTGGCAATCCCGGGCACATGCACAACCCCTGTCACGTGGAACTGTACCGTGCACGAATGCTGCATCTGTTGGGATCACTGCCACTGGCAGTGTTGCGCATCAGTTACCGTCTGAGTTTCGGTCTTGCGTACGTCACCTGCGTCCAGCCCTGGTTCCACTGTCGATCATGCACATTCGAGTGGCCCATGGATGTGTGCCTATCCAACACAACGGTAGCTGAACTGGATTATGACACTTGTGTGCGCCCCCTATTGGTCCACGAACAGGAGTGTAACCGTGATACCCGTGCATGGGATGCCTTGATATTTGGCGTATGTGCAGGCAGTTGGGCATGGGAGATTGCACAACTCCTCGTGTGCAGTGACCACATCAAGGCGCTCCCCTATTGGCTGTGTTGCGGATTGGTGAAACGGCGTTGACGGAGCACAGCTGCCCAGAGCAGGTAATGGATTGGTTCGCCCTCGTGTACCTTGACCTCGACAACGATGTACTCTTGGAACAGGTTGCCCATGAAGCAGCGCTCGCATACATGGACGAGTACCTACGTTCCTGCAGCCACAACTGATTGTCACTCACAGCACAGGTCCCCACAACTTGTAGCATCTTGGAGGAATGGTCACATATCCCAGCACAACAGTGGACATGTCTGCCTTCGCCTGGACTCAGAATGCCTGTGCGTGGACCTACGCATGTGTACACACACCTGTGCAAGGTGATGCAGTCCCATGGGCGGAGCTGCACAGCGTCGCCTGGCAACGTTCCAAAATCGGAGAAACTGCTGGGGGGAGAGTACACACATGGCAATGTAGTACGACATGTGATCTTGTAGGATCCTTTCACCTGCTCACTGTCAGCAGAGCACACAGTCAGCGCAGTCAGGTGCTACAGCACTATGCAGATCCCATGGGCTGTGAGTCGTGTCCCCTGACACGGGCCAATGAGCAGACGCAAAACATCACATGACTCGTCCAGCAAGGCAAGGTGGGTTTGACATCCGTGATGATTGGTGTACATTTCTGCCACCCCATTACTTGCACTTCGACATGTTCCTAAGCTGACTGTAAGTGTCTTAAACATTGGTCTGCATGTTGTGGCCCTTGCCTTGCACATACTGACCCGCACATGCTAATAAAGTCTACGCAACTTCACCTGTGTACAACTGTGATGAGTGTTGATTATAATGACAGATCTTGTGCCTACATGTGCATTGTCCGTACACAGGGAGGGATTGACTGACGCTTGTGAATTGGGGGTGAGTCCCTATTGACAGCTCCACCTCTGTGAGCCAGACATTGTGGCTGGGATAGTTGCTGACAGACCTGTGCTCTTACGTGTACCCAGCAATGTGCGTATGGTGTCCAACTTCTTGCCATGTAGATCAAGGTCATCCATCAAAACAGACTGTGTCCACACAGATGTGTGTGAGTAGGCATGCGAAGAGACCTTCTGTGGTCACATGTGATGGGGGACACCACTTCAGGACTGCTACCGAATTTGACATTTCCACACACAGCCCTATTTAATACATGGACGTGGGGCTACGTTGAGGGGCAACGAGTTTGTTGTTACTGTGCAATGAGGCCACAGCTAGTTCACACCTTCACAGTCATCTAAGTGGCCATGTGGGTCAGGGTCAAACATGCGCATTGATGACATTTACCAGGGTGTACCTTTTAGTGCAATCAATGTCCCTACATTCATCCAAACATGTATATGTGAGTGAACATAGACATGACACAACTGTGTGATTTGGAATGTTTTATTCACATTCTGGGGTGTGTCGGAGCTGGAGCAGTACATGGCCACTTCAAGCCCACATGACATGGTTGCCCAGTGGTGGGCCAACCAGAGTCCTTGTGGCAAGGCAAAGTTAATCTGAAGAGGAAGAGTTTAGTCCGCCGCCGGATTGCTGTGTCATTGGTACCAGAGCAGATATGGCAGTCCATGTCGGGGTCCATGTGAAGGTCGCAGAGGGTTTCGGGGAAAGTGGGAGATGTTCCAGGGCATGATGCAGAGAGCACAACCAGGCAGGGACAGTCCATATGGCGGGGACGGATGCTACTACCTCCTTCCTCACACAGTCATTACCCTCCACATCTTACTCCTCTGAGACGTCTTCTGTGTCGGGTGTGTGTGGTGGTGTTATGGCTGCGTCACTGGGTGCCACTGACACATCAGGGTGTGAAGGGGATAGGGCTGCCTCACTGTGTGCCACTGACACGTCAGGGGCGGAGATGTGTGTGTCGAGGTTCCTCCATCAGTCATCTGGAACAGGCTCAGTGGCAGCAATGGCAAGATGAGGATCTGCAAGGCATGGAAGATCACAGTGGCAGCCATACTTCCAGCCTGCATCGGCTCCATGGTCTCCATTGTCCTCCGCATCTGTGCCAACTCTGTGCTGTCATCGCTGGAGCCTGTCTGCCTAGACAGTTCTTGTATCCGAGTAATGGACCCAGCGATGTCAGCCAAGGATTGTTGGTGAGCATGGTGCGGACAGTGGGTATCCGTTAGGGACTGTAGGTGCTCCCTGATGAGACTCAGGCACCCACGTATGGCATCGAGTTTGGCTGCCATGAGCTCGAAACCCAGCCGCAGCTGATCTGCCATCTTCTCCTGGCACCCTAACACACGGCGTTTGAAATCCATGTGTTGGTCGTGGGGGTCCTGGGAGGCAGCCGTGGTGGTGTGTGCTTCCTGCTGTGTGGTCTGTGCAGGGTGTGGGCTCACCGCGATGCAGCTGGGCTGCCCTGCTCATGGAGGTGGGGTGCGGAGGCTGTCCACGAGCCGTTGGAGTGTGTCTGGGCAAATGGGCAGGGTGTCCTCTTCATCATCACTGAAGAGATGTGTGGTCTGCTCTGCAGGAGGTGTTGATTGCCCCTCTGCAATGTAAAGGGGAGATGCAGGTTAACAGTGTGTTCCATGTATGTTGACGCATTGTAGATGTTTACATTCAGACTGCATGACGATGTACATTGTGACTGTTTTGGTGAAGCTGGCTATTTGATGGGAGTCAGTGGACATTTCGACTACATGACGGATGTGTGGTTGTACTCGTACATTATCATCTCACAGTGTCATGCATTGCCAGATGTGATTGGCCAGTTTCTACACACGAGCGGCACCAGTTGTGTCCTCTGTCCTGTGGTGTAGGGGTTGCACTCTGTCCCACATTGTCGTCAATGTTGATGTACTGTGATTGCTATGTGTGTGTGCTGCATTGTTGGCGATTCGCCCCTGCAGCTCTGCATTGGCGGACCCTTATCCCTTTGAGTCGGTGTGCATTTGACTTGTGGCTTTTCGGGTGCTGGGATGTTTGCGACTTGGGTCATTTGTGCTACTGGAGATATTTGATACTCTTGTGCATTGTTTGTCTGCAGATGTGTTTTTGACGTCATGGGTCGTAGGCGCACGTGGATGTGTCAGAGTGTGACCTGCTCCTTTACGGATGTGGTCCACACTCAGCCACCTCAGTGTCATCTCATGCACCATGTCATGTATTGTGACTTGAGCCATGCTATCTGTCATGCAGTGTCACTTGCATTGTCAGTGTGGCTCACAGAGCCGCTGCTTTTCTGGATTCAGCACATGTGCACGGGTAGGTTGTGGCATTGGTGATATGGAGGGGGGCCCATTTGTGCACATTGTGGACCGGGGCCTACTTGGTGTTTCTATGTGTGCTGCAGTATGCCAAGGGTATCAGGGACATGTTCCACACTCATTGTGGGTGTGCAGTGTGCTGCACATGATTGTGCATGTGTGCCATTGTGCCCATCTGCCCCCGTCCCCCCAGGTCCCTGGTCGTTTCTCACCCTGTTGCTGTTGGGTCAGGTCATATCGGGCTGTGTCCAGACCCCCAACTCCTTGCACCGTCTCCACACTGATGACTGTGGCCACCATTTCCTCCAGCTCATCCAGTTCTTCCTGTGGCGCAGGACTCCCACCTCCAGTCGCCTTTGCTGCCTTCATGTTGGCAGCGAGTTTCTGTTTGGTTTGGCTGTGCACTTCATGCCAGCGCCTCTTGACCTCCTCCATTGACCTCCTCGACACTCCGACTGCATTCACTTTGGTGACGATGGACTGCCATATTTCCGTTTGTGTTGCCAATGACGCAGTGGAGGTGACGAACAGTTGTTGGTAGTGTTCTATCACCTCCGTGACTGTGATACGGTCTTCCTGCGGACTGAACCCTCTTCCTCTTCTCCTTGCCCTTCCCCGAACACGGGGTTCCTGGCTGGTCCTCCGTGGGGCTTGTGGGGTTCGGGTTGTCCTCTGCACTCGGTCCGGGTGCATCCATGGTGCTACCAGTTTGATTTGGTTTTGGTGTGTTTTTTTGGTTGCTTTTATAGTGCATTTTCCCGCATGACGCGTGGGAATTGCAGGCCTGTGGCTGGTTGTTGCTGGTTTTTGTATCGCGATTTGGGGCATCGCAGGGTTTTTCGCGTTCGTGTTTCGCATTTTTTCTGCGTCGCGTTAGTTTTTGAGCGGTCATTTGGCGCATTATCCTGCTACTATCACATGGTGCCGCCGGGCTGGGAATGCCACGTTAACACAGTGTTATTTTCCCGCGATAGACTGCGATGTGAAGGGTTGTGTTAAGCAACTTTTGCAGTAGTTATCACACATTCTTGAGAATATGCCCCCTAATTTTTTAAGCCCCAAATGGATTAATGTAGCTGTCTCTCGCTTTAAATCTCCTGGATTTCAAAGTAAGTCAACGTGAAAAATTGAATCCCCAATATTTTTTCAACATTTCCAGGTTCAAAATGTTGGCATGTATGCGTCATACCTCCTGCTGCCTCCATTAGCATCTACAAAAACAATGAGAAGCTGGATAATACACAGCGAGCCAGGAAATGACGCTAGTAAATGGTGCCTGTCACTGGGGCATGGTCTCTAATTGCATCTTAGTAGTAGCGGCTGCTCTTCATTACAAGTAGTGGGGCGGGGGTGGGGGGGTAAATAACACAAAAAAATAAGAAAAAAACACTTACCTGCCGCTGCTAGCCGCTGTCTCGGGGTTCTTCTGCTCCGGTCCCAACTCCAATTCCCCACAGGCTGGTACAAACTGCGCAGCCTCCTAGACACCAATGAAGACACTGCTCTCATACTGGTAATAAAGCATGAAAGCAGTGATGTGATTGACCTGAGTGGGCTGGTTTTATGCTTGCTCAGGTCCTAGGAGCCTGTGCCTCTTCTCCACCCGATGTGTAGGACAGCTCGGGTGGAGAGAGATCTAAATACGCATGACAGTGTGGCCGGCCTTAGACAGCCGGCCAAATCGTCATGCGCACTTACAGTGTGCACTACTCCTTCCCTATCATCATGGCCCCGCCGAGACTTGGTTAGCTCTAGCGAGCGTGGAAAGAGCAACACTCCTCCACTATAGCAGAGAAGCCGCCCCTGCATCTTAGCAGAAACATGTTGCTCATTTGGCTCGTCAGCAGTGACCGGCGTACTTTAATGTCCTAACCTGACTTCAATATCAAGGGTTTTTTAACGACCCTGCACTTTGCTGGAATGCATATGCATGGCAATAGGTGCATTAATAAATATATATGGGATGCTCAGCACTTCTTGCAGATATGTCAAATAACTTAGTTACCCCTTTAACGAAAGTGACCACAGATTTTGCACTACATTCCCCCATACTCCCTCCTCCCAGCGGGGCAAGTTTCCCTTGGGCCCTCTAGACATGCTCAACCACAAACGTTACCAACTCACAAAGGACACAACAGACCTTCCTTGGCCCAATTTATTACGTTATTCACAATTTTGAGACAAAAGCGTTGTTCATCGTTATGTTCAGGGCATGCAGCTATCTTAAACATGCAGTGAGTCTTTCATTGATAATGCATCCGTTTACAGTGGTAACATTCTTCTATCATGACCAGTCATAAATCATCTTACAGTCATAACAATTATTGGTTGGCCATACATCACCTTGTCCAGTGCCATGATTCCTATTGTGACAGCTCTTTCTGCTGCTTCCATCGTACAGCGAGTCACGACTTCGAGGCCTCCCTAGCTATGGATGCCTGACATTCGCTGCCTTGTGGGAGTGCCTGGGCAGCAAGTGCTGTGGCCGCCCGGCACTGACCATCTCTTGGCCCTTTGCTTGTCCATTAGTGCCTCTGCTGTGAGGCATCCCAAGGACCCTGTTTTGGGCATTCTTCTCTTTCTGTCCTCGTGTGGTGACATTTCTTGGCAATCTTGGTAGCTAGGCCCAGCCCCTTCAGTGTCCCTGCTATGAGGCATCCCAAGGACCCTGTCTGGGCATTTTTGTCTTCCCACCTGTGATTCCAGGTTGTGGCCATGCTGGGAACTGTCACCTGCCCCTTCGGTATCCCTAATGCATCCCAAGGACTTACGCTTGGGCATTCTCTCATCTTTTCCCCCTTGGGATTCTGACTTTGATTTTTCTCTCTTTCTTTGTGGTTATCACCTGCTCCCTTGTTTTATTGGCAGCTCTCTCCGTGGCTGCGACACCTGCGATTATCTGGTGTGGGAGGGTAGGATGACAAATGCAGCAATACTGAGGGGGGCCCTGCTTGCAGCGCCTCCTTTTGGCCACGTAGTGATCATGCCCATCGGCCCTGATTGAGCACTTTGAAACACAGGGGCTAATTGCTGCGTGTTTCACAAGCCTCTCGACTGCCTGTCCCTATGATGCTGCCCGCGGTGGGCATTAGTCCCAGTCCCCTCTAAGGTCCAGCTATCGCCTCCTTTGCCTGAGCTTCAGGGGGCCCCCCCCCCCACCAAGTGCGGCGAGCTTCCCTTGGGCCCTCTAGCCATTCGAAACCAATTACCTACCCACCAAGGCCACAACAGACCTTCCTCGGTGTGAGAACAGGTGCAGTTTATTACATTATTCACAATTTTGAGACAAAAGCTTCAGTCATCATTAAGTTCAGGACATGCAGCTATCTTATACATACAGTGGGCCATTCATTGATGATCCCTTCATTTAAAGTCATAGTATTCTTTTATAATGAGTAGTCATAAATCACCTTACAGTCATAACCATTATTGGTTGGCCACACATCACTTTGTCCAGCACCATGATTCCTATTGTTACAGCTCTTTCTGCTGCTTCCATGGTACAGCGAGTTGCGGCTTCGAGGTCTCCCTTGCAACAGATGTCTGGCATTCACAGGCCTGTGGCCATGCCTGGGTCCATGCTGTGTCCGCCCAGAGCTGGCCTTCTCTTGTCCCTTTGCTTGCCCACCAGTGCCCTTGCCCTGAGGCATCCCAAGGACCCTGTTTTGGGCATTCTTCTCTTTCCTGTCCTAGTGTGATGTTATTTCTTGTCCATCTTGGCATTGTCATCCCCATACTGCCAGGGGTTCCACAACCGCTGTCAGCTCCCCTCATCACCCCTATTTTGGGAGAAAGAAACATCCTACCCCATGAAAAACTACATGCTCAAGTACCCCTACAATATTCAACAGAAACCTGTTCATCCCAACCCTGGATAAGTGAACCATGTCATCTGAGTAGTAACCTGGCATCCTGAGGTTAATGAGGCCATGTATGACAACTTCCCAGCCCATGCCCTTGCAAAATTTACTCATTGAGTTGTTAAGCTTCCTTCTGGACCTCTCTAGCGCGCCATGGTTAATGAACCCCCTCCATTCAAATCTTGCTATCACCTCAGACCACAACATATCTGCGGGACAGAGCAGTCGGAAGACAGTTGTCAGGTTGGCCTTCATTTCTTCCAACAGTTGCTTGCGCCCTAGGTCGATGAGGTCATTGCCACCAAGGTGCACCGTGATGGTGTTGGGTTTTTCCAGTGTCTGCAGCACTTCGTGCACTCTAGGCAAAAACTGTGACCACCTCATGCCTGGCTTGCCCATCCAAACCACCGTGGTGATGCTAAGCCACATAGCTCCATAAAGTCTCAGTGCGCTGGCCCATTGCTGGGCACTTGTAAAGTAGGAGTGGACCACTATCCAAACCGTCCGTCTTCTGCATTCGACCTCTGTAGCAACAAAATTGTGCACTGCTTTAATTACCGTCTGGTCTGATGTAAGCCTTGAAGGTGAGGATTTTCACCTGCTCGGCTGCATGATCCCATCATCCCCCAGGCTGCAGGCAGCAGAGGTCATGGCTACACCGATGTGAAAGGAATGTG
Source organism: Calotriton arnoldi (assembly GCA_963921515.1). Lineage (NCBI taxonomy): Eukaryota > Metazoa > Chordata > Amphibia > Caudata > Salamandridae > Calotriton > Calotriton arnoldi. The sequence goes on from CAWUFW010005039.1 coordinate 1,350,219, forward strand.
ACCCAAAAGACCCAGGCATGAGACCAGCTCATGCTAATGCCAAATGCAGCATGTCTGTGAACTGAAACCTGCTGAGATGTGTTCCATCGAGGTGCATGAACAGTAGGGGGCTGACCTCTGGTCTGTTCTGCAGGTAGCTACACATAATCATATGTCTTTCCCCCAAGTACACGTCATGCAGCTGCAGGCACACATTCCCTGGGTTAGTTCTGGAGAGGGCCATCAGCTCACTGACTCTGTAGGACTCAAAGAATGCTAATACAAAGGCTGCCTTGATACCCCCATGGTGACTAGTGTGCTTTACAAATACTGATTGATTGATTGAATAGGCCCAATGTTATGCAAATGCCAGGTAGCGTGTTCAATAGCTCCCTTAACCAGGTGAAATTGATGGGCTGACTGTCGTCCTTGCTTTTCGCCTGAATCCTGCCTCATCCCGCATTGCTGTGCGGTAGTAAAAACAATTGGTCAGATCCTTCCCTCTGTACAATTTAAAATAATAAGCAACCACACTCAGGTGGGTCTATGTCCAGGCATTTGACTTCCCACTGGTGAATGCCCAATGTATGCATTTTTCCACCTTACTAGTGCTGCATGCCCTGTATGTCACTCCTCCAGTCACCCTTTGGAAGAGCCCCCAGCACTTGCTATAAGTGGCAGCAGTTTTGGGCACAAGGGCCTTGTCAATGAGGACTGCTAGGTCTGTTCCACCACGTCCCACAGGTCAACGGGGAATGGCGTCATGTTTTCGTCTGCCCACGGTGCCAGTTGGTGGGACCGTGGTCACTGGAAACGAGAAAGAGGATCCGCGATTGAGTTGTCACATCCAGAATCATGTCTTCCTTTTATTGCTATGTTTGCGCTCAGCTGGAAACCCACCAACCATCGCACCAGACCCAACATCCTCTGGCACTTAGCTGCACTCAAGTTTTTTTGCTTGTACCACTGCGTGGTTGTCAGACCAAATGGCAACTTGCCTGATGGCAAGCTTTCCTCACCATAGTGAAAATGCCACAACAATAGGAAATAGCTCCAGCAGGACCACATTCTTTGTCCAGCCTGCTTCATGCCACCTGTTTGGCCACCGAGCCACACACCAGGCCCAGGATGGCCTGAAGCCTGTGCCCCACGCGGCATTTGTGAAGAGGGTCAATTGCTCGGCAGACCCCCAGAGATCCCACCAGACTAGAGTCCAATTGAAGTTAGCAGGGAAATTCTGCCACTCCATGAGGTCTCGTTTGATCCTGACCATCAACCGGACCCTGTGGTGCTTCTGAGAGAGGCCCCTTATCAGCCAAGTCAATCGCTTAGCAAATGCTCTTCCCACAGGGAGACTCTTGTTGCAAAAATGAATTTGCCTAGTAGTCCAGCAAAGGCTCTGCATTGTGCTGAGACGAAGTCATCAAGGTAATGCAACCTCCCACCTTCTTGACATCTATCTCCCAGTGCCCACTCTAAGAAGGTGCTAAAGGCCTCAAAATATGCGCTGCGTATGTCACAGCCCATGGGATGGCATCTATCGTAATAGAAAGCGCCATCGAGCTGGAAGCCCAGCAGGTGGTAACTGTCTAAGCATACCGGGAGGAATCAGAATTCAGACTCAATGTCTGCTTTGCCATTAAGGCTCCCCTACCTGCTGCCCTCAGCATATCCACTGCATCATCCACTGTGACATATGATACTGAACATTGGTCTTGTTCAAGACCGTCTTTCACTGACCCACCCTGTGGGTAATACAGGTGGTGAAAGAGCCTTAACTGACCCAATTCTTTCTTGGGGATGACTCCTAGTGGGGAGACCATGAAATTCTCAAAAGTTGGTTCTTGAAATGGGACAGCCACACGGCCCAATCCGAGCTCTTTGGCTACTTTGTGCCTCGCAACCTCAATATTTTCTGTCACAGATTTGAGATTGTTACTGAGGCGCCATACCTGTGGACCTTTATAGGGGATAGGAAAGCGTTTTTGGAAACCTTCTGCCAGTAAACGCACATCATCCTGTTTGTGATAGTGATTAAGTAATTGGATGAGACAAATAACTTGTATGGGGGTGGGAGATATCTCTGTTTCTTGTGTAAATATGTATACCCCCAAATGAGTTCCTATGTTACTTCTTGTAGTGGTCCCTCTTGTCATTAGCCCTTTTCCCTTTTTTACACTCACTAAAGGGTTTAGATCCTCCACAGACTCTACATGCATATCTGAGTTTGAAGGCTTTTCTCCACCTGCATTCCCCCTTCTCAAATTTCTAGCAGTTTGTGGGCTGGGACCTTGTGGACCTCCGACCGGAGTGCTGCTTGCTCTTATTCCTCTGTTGGTACCAATCCTTTTTTTTTGCTCCCATATGACTAAAATGCGAGTTTGCTTGGTTCAACTCCCTAACGCACAGCGATCATATGTTCTGTTTAGCCTGCGACATCCTGATAGTACCAATCTATGATAGGCCATGTTTGCATTTTCGCGCTGAACCCCTCGTCATAAGTCAACCAGTCTTCACCTTGATACTTGCGCTGCGCCTTGTGGACTTTTTGCTCATATAGGAACAGTGCTACTGTGCTGTGGGGGAATATTTCAATGAAGACACATGTTAGTCTGTGAAACGCGTGAAGCCAGTTGTCTATGGACTTCTCAAACCTGGGCCTCAGCCTGTCCCTACTTTCTTCCTCCTCGTCCTGCATAACTAGGTCTAAACCTGTATGCTAGGCTTCGAGCAACAAAAAGATGTCTATGAACTCTTTTTACCAGATCCTCTCTTTTACAGTCAGGGGAACAAGACTTCCTAATCCTGTCTAGCGTGCGATTATGTGTGGGTCCCCTGGTGATGGTCTAATTTATTCTCTGGCAGGTTTGCCATTGGTGGTACCCAGTGAACTACTGCGCTGCGCCCCTGCATGCTCCTGACTCATTGCGCCCTATTGGTTCTGGGCTGACTAACCAAGACTCCATCGTTCCGCAAGCCACATGTATCTCACCCTACTTTGCCTGGGGCTCACACACCTGATGCCGGACTGCCTGTTGGGCACCACCGTTGCAGTTCTAAGTGCCTCCATTGAGCCTGTGTTGCCAAGCACCTCGTCAGCACTCCCATAGTCTCTGGGCAAGCAGATGATAGTGCTCCTCCTCTTGCGTGGGGCCGCCGTTGTGGCTACATGCCCTTTTGCAGCAGGGCACCTTCTTGATGAAGCCTCTCTGCTGCTGGAACTCAGTTGGTCATCCCACCTGGACCTCCTTTGTTTCCACCGGCCCCAGCCTTGTCTTTCCACAGAGCTCGGCCCTGTGCTCTAGCTCTGGCTAACCACGTGCCTGGCCCGCCTTGTCTGCTTTGCTGTCCCGTGATTGGAAGGTGGCTATCGCTGCTGTCGCTGCTCCTGGTATCACCTCGGCTGGACCTCCTCACATCGGCGCATTCCCGGACCCCACTGCTTTAGTGGTTGGGGCCTAAAACTAGGGTGACCAAGCATCCGTAAATTTCACGGACCGTCCGTGATTTGGATCTCACGTCTATTGTCCATGACGATCCCCTTTACGGACGCCGTTTGTCCGTAATTTTGGAGTTTGAAGGGAGCAGTGCTGTTCCCTACGAGAAGCCTCCGCTCCCTGATGGGGCTGCCTCGCACTCCTCTGTGCTCAAGAGCGGCCCCGCCCTGCCCATTGTCATTCTGTATGCGGGCTGATTGTCACATACAGAATGATAATGGGTCACAGCATGTGGTGACCTCCTCCCGCCTCGGTCTAGGGCAGGGCATTCCATCAGATGGAAGAAATGTACAAAACAAATGTACAAAAACGCCCATGCTGCTATGTGCCAGTTCATGAAAAGAAGCCGGTGAAAGAAGTTAAAATGAAGAGGTTATAGTTCTTTCATAGTCTTATCATTTCAGAGCTGAAGCATTTTCAATATTATATACAATGAAGCCATAGTTGCTGCTTCTTTATTTTTATTTATGCAACTAACAACCATTGACAAAGCCAATAGTCATGGCTTGTTGTAGTTGCAATGTTACTGAATGCAATGATAGAAGCAGCAAAATACCAGTGGGGCAGCACACTATGCTAAGCACAGATTTTTAGCTTAAGTTTTTTTAAGCCATGCCCTTAATATCATCAGACACGCCCTTTGGAGGGACCCCCAAGTTTTTTCAACCCACTTAAAGCCCTGGAAACAACCCCATGTCACAGTCACCTCACTTCCTGGCACTGTGTATCATGCACGACTCATGACTTCCACGTTTTCAATTTGCCTATGTGCAGTAAGTGGCCCCTCACACAAAACCAGCCAAGGGCTGGATATAGTGATTCCACTCAACATCAAAGTATCAAATCTAAGTGCCAGACCACTTATGGTCCGATTTATCTTCTTAACATTAAACACGGCCCCAGGGCATTGAAACAAATGCTGGGCCGCTTTAATTCCAACCAAACAGATCAATAAAGTAAATAAAGCTCCAAAAAGATAGTGTGAACAGCATCACCAGATGCATCTAGATCAAAAGCTCTTCACTGCCCCGTAACCAACACACTCACTTGAGCTTCTCCAAAATCAAAGTCCTAGGACAAAGAGGCATCTTACACACATGCAGGAACCCTATACTAGAGCTCCTCAATCAAGAGAGAATATATGCCAACAAAGTAATATCGTTCAGAACATTTTATTTCTTAGCAAAAATACTTTGAAGTACAAGATCACATCAGAGTGTTGTCATTTGTGTCTGCCAAAAGAACCCTAAGACTATTACTCACAAACATACCTCAATACAGTTGGATCTTCTGGTTGAACTCAGTAGTTCCATATGCAGTCAGTCTCATAATAGCTGGCTGTTGATATTCCAATGATCGAAACTAAATCAGTTATTCCAATCTTCTATATCGGAACCCTCCCCCACCCCACCCCTTGCTTTAGGAACTACAGCAAGGATGGAGTTCTTGATGGGCCTCTTCTGTCTGCAACTCTGCAGACAAAGGCTCTGCTCATAATTAATGTGAGAAGGTGGGTGAGTGAGTAAGTGAAGGGATGGGTGAAATGGCTTGATGGATTAGTGAAAGGGTGAATAGATGAATGGATGAGTGAAAGGGTGAATGGATGGATAGTGAGAGAAAGGATGGACGGATGAGTGAGTGGAAGGATGGACGAGAGAAAGGTTAATTAGATGGATGTATGGGTGCAAGGGTAGATGGGTGGGTAAAAGGGTGGATGATGAGTGAGTGAATGGGTGGATGGATGAGTGAAATGATGGATCGATTGATTAATTGATAAGTGAAAGGGTGAATGGATGGATGGATGAGTAAAAGAGTAGATGGATGAGAGGATGGATGGATGACTGAAAGGATGGATGAGTTATAGGGTCAATGGATGGATTCATGAGTGGATGAGTAGATGGATTGGGTGGATGGGTGAAGGGTGGATGGAAGGATAGATGGCTAAGTGAAAGGGGGATGGAGAGAGAAAGGGAGGATGTATGGATGAGTGAAAGTATGGATGGATGATTGACAGTATGGATGGGCGAATGGGTGCTTGGATGAGTGAAAAGGATGTAAAGATGGATGAGTGAAAGAATGCATAGATGAGTGAAAGGGAGGGTGGAGAGCTGGAAGAAAGGATTGATGTATGGATGATTGAAAGGGTCAATGAGTGGACGGATGAGTGACTGGGTGGATGGATGAGTAAGTGAAAAGATGGCTGGATGGGTGAAAGGGTGAATGGGTGATGGATGAGTGAAAGGATGGATAGGGTGAAAGGGTGCATGCATGGATGGTGGATGGATGAGTGAAAGGGTGGATGGAAGGATGGATGAGTGAAATGATGGATGGAAAGATAGATGATGGATAGGTTTTCAAATGGTTGAATAGGTTTGAATATGGATGGGCACACAGATGGAAGCACAGAATGAATGGTGAAAGACTGAATGATGGATGAAAGAATGAATGAATGACAGAATGTAAATGTGAAATGATGGAAGGATGAATGGAAGGATGAATGGCTAGATCCTTGGACAAGAGAGCTCTTCTGGGGAGGGTTGTGATGACTTACTTTGCTTTCTTGGTGCCATAAGAGCTTTAGTTCAAAGTGGGAGGTATTTTAATTTTCTGGCTACTCCCTTGCCTATGTGTGACTTTTCGGTATTTGCTGTGTGCTTATGTGTGGGATCTATACATCATGCATATGACATTTTGAGTGACACCCAACTGCTACTTGAATGTTAAACTAGTAATTGTAAATGTTTGCATGTTTTGTTTTAGTTGTAAGGTTTTAGGGAGAGCCTCATAGTGCCATGAGCTGTGCGTGAGCTGTATATTGTGTTTGTAGCAAAAGGCAAGGCGTCAAAAATAAACCATGTAATAGTGTATTGACAGTGCCTTCTTTAAGAAAGCGGCAGGGAAAAGCCCCTTTGTGACTTCCGTTAGCCAGTACCACTTGCTGAAACACCCATAATGCGCTCCCTATAGTGGGATTGTCACAGCAGTCCTCCCGTTAGTTCATCTATGTGTGCCACTTTACATCTCACAATGGCACTCAGATATGAGATGCTAGTAATAAAGTCTATCCTAACAGATCTTCCTGACCACTTCTCTCAGCAAACATGCCTGCTCAGGACCATGAATTGTCAACAAAATATCAGACTGGACAACCCAATGCAGTAACCAAATAAATAGATTATTATCATATGAAATACCACAAAAAGACCTACACAGTTGCTCAAAGCTGCGCGCATAACGAAAAAACGTGAAGTACACGATTGTCTCAACCTAATATAAACATAGTTTGACTTGTACTTATGTGGTTGTCTATTTACTTACTTATATACTATGTGCAACCTCCTCTGATAGGTCTGTAAAACTTACCTTTTGTCCCAAAGTTTTGTCCTGAATTTTGACCTTCTGTCCTGAAGTTTTGTCCTGAATTTTGACACTTTGTCCTGAATTTTTACACTCACCGAACTGATTTTTCACCCATGCTAGTTGGTCACCCTACCTAGGACCTGCTCCCGCAACCAGTTGTTTCTACATTGCACCATTGCCTCCTTTACCCGCTCGATCAGCGGGTTCATCTCCAGTTCGCCAGGTGTGGTCCTCCTGCGCTGAGCCCCTGCTTGCAGCCTCCTCAAGCCCCCGCTCTTCCAGTAACCAGTTTCAGCAGGCGAACGCGCCTGACCGCACTCCTCGCCGTCCCCGATGCCGACTGGTTTTCGACAGGTCTTTTTTAGGTCGAGGTTTCGAGACCTATTGTATCTTCTTCTGGGGGTAAAGTCCACCCACTGCTATTCATTTGTTTGTTTCAATGTCCTTTAACCCTTTAAGTGCGCCCGTCGGCCAACGGCCGTCGCAAGCACTACCTCGGTAGTGCTGCGCACGTCCGTTGGCCGACGCGGCCGCCCACATAATGGAACGCCCCGCACTGCGGCGAAATTATCGCCGCGGTAAACGGGTTAAAAATCCTCTGTTGTTATTGGTCAGTCATTCTCGTGTCCCTCCTTTTTGCCTTTCGTTTCCTCCCACACAGCATGGCCTGACTACTGTATCTTTACGCCTTGGTTCCATATCTGTGTTTCGTGGGACTATATTTATCTTCCTTTCCTGCCTGTGTTTGCTGTTGCCTGTTTATTTTTGTCACTCTGGGGCATATTAGCAAGAACCTCGTTAAAATTATCGCAGTTTTAGCGGCAGGAAACTGCCGCTAAAACGGCGATAATGGGCTTGCTAATATGCGTTATAGAATTCCAATAGAAGCCCAGGTTAGATGTCCTGCAGATCTAACCTGGGCTTCTATTGGAATTCTATAACGCATATTAGCAAGCCCATTATCGCCGTTTTAGCGGCAGTTTCCTGCCGCTAAAACGGCGATAATTTTAACGAGGTTCTTGCTAATATGCCCCTCTGTTTCTTATCTTGTTGCAGTTGCTATTCATTGAAAGACTGCCCCTTTAACAATCCTCATGCATTTGGTGTGCTCCTTTAATTTCCTTCGGCCCTACAGACCATCTGCTGTGCTCCGATCGGAGCTGCTGCAAAGGTGGTGCTCCCACTCGTTTTTTTTACTGTTTTTTTTTTTACAATGCATTCACACGCGGCTGCATGCCTTTTTTAAAAAATGGATTTACTTTTTTTTTACTATGCATTCACCGCTCTTTAGCTTTAAACAACTTAAGCTAAAACGCGGGTGTCGCGATTACTTCAAAAGCAAAGAAATGGAAAAAAAATGTTTTGTATTTCTTTACTTTTGAAGCAATCGCGGCACCCGCGCTTTAGCTTATGATGTTTACAGCTAAAGCGCGAGTGCGGAGATTGTAACAAAAGTCAACAATTTTTTTAAAAAGCATGGACGCAATTTTTTTAAATTTGCTTACTTTTGTCACAATCGCAGCACTGGCGCTTTAGCTGTAAACATCATAAGCTAAAGTGTGGGTGCCGCGATTGCTTAAAAAAAGTAAAGAAATAGAAAAAATCTATTTCTTTACATTTTAGGCAATCGCAGTACTCGCGCTTTAGCTGACAATGTTTACAGCTAAAGCACGAGTGCCACAAAGGTCACGCATTTTTTTCATTTTCCCAACAATTTGTACCGACATTCTGGGCTACATAGCTTTCACTGCTGCAATTTTCCATTGGCAAAAGCACAGCCTGAAAATTGGAAGCCCTTGTTTGCACTGTCTGAGAGGTGAAAAAACTATTGGTTGGTTCAAACGTCCCTGCAACACTGCATGACACAAGTGCAATAAATGTAGTTTGCTACCGTTCAGCTCGGATACAGCACAATATCATGTTTTCAAAATACAATTAAAGAAAAGCCAACAAGCAGACTAGTGAGAGATTACTGAAAACATCCATTCGTTTACAGCGCTCAGTTAATCGCGGCACACACAGGTTTGCAAGAGTAATTAGAAGTCACTCCTCTTCCCACGGGACCATTAGAAAACCTTTCATGGCAGCAGAAAGTTATTCAAAGCGGAATCTTTCATAAAAAAACAAGGTCTTACACATGACAAATTAACATTTTTTCCGAATTTATTAATTAAGTCCCCTAATTCTTTTCCACACAGTGCAATACGAGCTTAGTACTGATGTGCTATGAGTCAGAGGTCATAAGATCAAGAAGTCCAGTTGTGTGCTGGCCATCGACGTTCGATATACTGCAATATTTACCACTAAAATGGGAACAGAGCACAGTACTTTGTACACACAAGAGTTGAATGGCAGCTGCGGCGCCTGCGAGCATTTTGGTGGCTTAGGTGAGGTACATTTGTTGCAGCCCACTCTTTGTATAAATATCCAGGCAGCTATGCCCTTGTTCAGTAGCTTCATAAGGGTGATCCCCAGTAGAGAACGCTGTTGGAAATAACTTGTGTAGCCAATACATAGAAACTTGTAGTATTAGTGAGAAAAGACACCAGAGTGCGTGATGGATGTACACGTTGCTTTTTTGATATCCCACCCTCTCCTGGTAGGTGACCATTTTCTCTCCCAACCAGAGAAATAAGTAAATGCTATGACAGGAAATGATCACTCTACTCTCCATCAGGGAAGCACACTAGCATTGTTTTCATTCTATGTGGGACCAAGCTCCCTCTACAATACATTCATTGCAAGTCACTGAAGGGTTCCCTGAGCATGTAGAGGAACAAGGCTGATGGCCAAGCTCCTTTTTAAAATCAAATATTCCAGAGGTGACTTGATATTTTATTCCTTATAGTACATGAGCACATCTTTCTCCTTTCACCCCTAAAATTAAATCTTTCATCTCTTGCAAGTCCATTTGAAAGATATAGAATGGGTGGAGATATCTGGAATAACTGTGGACTCTTTAGTGCACAAATAAACAAGCCAATATGCAGCTAGCGTTTTGATGCAAAAACATATAAGCAGCTTGGTATAAGTCGTTTGCAAAAACAGTTGTAATTCAGAAGGTGCTGTAAGATGCAGAGAAACAGGTATTTTGTAATGAGCTACAGCAGCAGAAAAATAAACATATTGTCATCAAAGACTCCTCCCTGGTAGTGACTGCTCATTTTCAGGGAAGAATTGAAACACTAGTTCTGCCTTTTAGGTTCATACAGCAACTGTAAATGTGCTCCTTGACTGCAGGTATTCTCACAACTCAACTGTAATAAATTATTACAGTACAGTAGCTACTTCCCTTCCTTATCATAGGTGACTGGAGCAGTCACATCTAAACTATAAGAACAAAATTAGAGAGATTTCCATACATGTATTGTAGCCTTCCATGTATTACAGACATAATAAAGTCATCTTTTGCGCTTCTCTCCCATCCTCTTTCGCCTTTCTTTCCTCCTCACAAAGCCTCTTCTTCCAGTGACTAGATTGGTTTCCACTTCGTTTTCTGCCAGGCTACCCTTATCACATTATATATGCAGCTCGTGCCTTCTTTATACCTTACCTTCGCTAGATGGACACTGCTGCTAGCTCCCCATCTCAAATAAAGAAAATACATACATCATGCCATTTTTGTCTTAAAAAAAAAAATCAAAAAAGAACTGAGATACTCACATCTCTACGTTTGTTGGCTCCTTCAGTTCTCGGTACTAAAGCACACAAGTCGTGGGATATTTCTCTCCCTACACAGTCATTCAAGAACAAGTATTCTTAGAAACAAATGCTTAAACAGAGCTGTCAGCACTTTCAGCAGCATTCCTGACAGAAGGCACACAAAGGCCGTTGTTTTTTCTTCGTTTATCACAACTGGACTGAGGAGCAGGGGTTCAGAGCCAGGAAACAGGATGTGCCCTGGGTTCAGATATCAGATTCTGAGGGCCGCACTTTACAGATGTGCCCTGGTGCAGACACAAGCTTCTGGGGGGCACACTCCTTACATACAGATGTGCCCCGCTTAAACTGCAAACCAGATGAGGCGACAATGAACCTGGCTTTTTCCCTGTGTCCACAGCACAGACATCACAATCGGTTTCTACCTTGTTTTGTTCTAACCAACTATATTTGTTGCATCTAAAATGGTCATTTTTATTTGGAAAAGACTCCAAGCAACTCGAAGTATAATTTCTCCTGCATCCATAGAGGGGGCCGGGCCCGCCCATTTGCTCCACCAATACCACCACCAATACCATCACCAATACCAATACCACCACCACCACCAATACCACCACCACCACCAATACCACCACCATCACCACTAATACCACCAATACCACCACCACCACCAATACCACCACCACCAATACCACCACTACCAATACCACCACCACCACCACCACCAACACCACCAATACCAATACCACCACCACCACCAATGCCACCACCACCACCAATACCACCTCCACCACCAATACCATCACCACCAATACCAATACCACCACCAATGCCACCACCACCACCAATACCACATCCACCACCAATACCATCACCACCAATACCACCACCACCAATTCCACCAGCACCAATACCACCAACACCACCAATACCACCACCACCAATAGCACCACCACCACCAATACCACCACCACCAATATCAATACCACCACCACCAATACCAATACCACCACCAATACCACCACCAATTCCAATACCACCACCACCAATACCACCACCACCAATACCACTAATACCACCACCACCAAAATCCCCAATACCACCACCAATTCCCCCACCACCAATACCACCAATACCACCACCAAAACCACCACCACCAATAACACAATACCACCACCACCAATACCACCACCACCACCACCACTAATACCAATACCACCACCAATATCACCACCACCACCATCACCACCAATACCACCACCAATACCACCACCACCACCAATACCACCACCACCACCACCAATACTACCACCACCAATACCAATACCACCACTACCAATACCATCACCACCAACACCACCAATACCACCACCAGTACCACCAAAACCAATACCACCACCAATACCACCAATACCACCACCACCGCCAATACCACCACCATCGCCAATACCACCAATATCACCACCACCGCCAATACCACCACCACCGCCAATACCACCACCACCAATACCACCACCAATACCACCACCACCAATAACAAGCGGCCGAGAAGGCCCTTTATTGCAATGCAACAGGTCTCGCATTTGCGAGAGTTTAAGCTATTAGTATTGCAAATAACAATGCCTTTTATTTATGTTTTAAAACTCAACACATAAATAAAAGGCATTGTCATTTACAAAGCCAATAGCTCAAACTCACGTGAATGCGAGACCTATTGCATTACAAATGCTTGTTTTGTGCTTGCGCCTCCATAAACTTGGAGAATGGGGCATCATTTTCGCCCTTGAATGTTTGACCATGTTCTCTTTTGCTCATCTGGACGGGGTATGATACATAAATGAGAAACTGAGGTGATGAGCATGGTGATAAATACAGTCACCACATATTTCAGACAATTATGTAGAGCTTTTTTAAAAAAAATATTAAAGCTACAGCACTTAAAACGAGTACAGTTTTTATTACAATACACGTTGCATTCATAGGAAAAAACGCACACATTTTTAATAAATTGCACACCACTTTTACTCTGCACATTCGATTTACGTTTTAAAATCTATAACTTTGGAAGCTCAGTATCAAGTTTCGTCTGCGTTCACTACATATAAAGACACACTCTATAACGAAGCTTAGAACTGCCTATAAAGAAACTAAAATCAATTTGTACAAATATCGTATTTCATAATAACACTTATCTAGTAGAGATCATTATAATGGTTTACACAATTTGTTTTACTGCTTAACTATGTACTCTCTTGTAGATATGAACACTCATCTAAATACTTTCATGCTGTACTAGCTTTTTGCAACCGTTAATCATGCCACCTCACAAAAAATGCTCATCACCCTTATTCATTAAGTTAGTAAGCGTGTCAAATTTTAATTTTGGGGGATCTTATCTGCCTGACACTGAGTTTGCTGAACCATGCAACTGCACCAGGGAACAAACTGTCTCTTCATGGATTTCATTGCCTCGTAGGTAGTAATACCCTTTAATTATCATATCATCATTATTTAATCTATTAAAGGCAGTTAACACTAATTACATGTAAAGGTTATTTTGTTTATCCGTGAAAATTACATCTATTGGACTCCTACATTACAGTACGTTTTTTTTCCAAAACTCCTTTTTTAGATAAACAACGTCAAAAGCCATTGGCAAAGCCAATAGGTCTGCATTGCCAGCGACAAAGCGAGACCTATTGGCTTTGCCAATGATTGTTTTACCCCTACTACTGCTTTATATCAATAAGCAGGGTCAAAGTCTTTGTGTTTTTCACACCTCGAAGTACGCAATCCATATAGGTTGCATGTTCAGTACTCAGCACTGCCAATGGGATTATCGTGAAAATCTGTGTTTTCCTTCAAGCGGTCCAGGGGATAGCTCATCTTGGCACATGCACTTGGTATATGGATGAATGATTTGGCAGTAAGTGTACCAAATAGAGAAAAGAGATGGCTTTATTCTAAATGTATGGCCTTGAAAAAAAATTACTGTGGTGAAAACTACAGGTACACGGTTTAACAAGGGCTGAAAAAGTTGTTAAAGTTCATAAAACTGAGAAATGTATTTTCAATCAGTTGTATTAAAGAGAAGAAGAGTCAAGCTCAACAGGCAAATTCGGAGAAATTGTGTGAAGTGATGCAAAATGTGCTACAGCAGTGTAAGACAAAATGATGCCCACCCAAGAGAAGAGGGGGCACTGACTCTCCCATATCTCACAGATATTCATTGGCCTTGAGTTGATTGGGGGTCCTCTGAAGAATTTGTGGGCACCTGAAGGGTTGATTCCCCCCCACACTGAAGTGGCTGCAGGGCCCTGCTTTACACACTTGGGGAGGTTGCGCGGAGATCGACGGAGCAGTTTGCCTGGTTGTGCTGGCTGTTCGTGGATTTCCATGCTGCCTTCAATTCTACTGCCCATTGATCTCATGGCAAAAATTGAGTTTCAGGACATTCCAATGGGCTCATTGTCAATTCTCATGTGGCTTCATGGTCAAAATTGAGCTCACACAGATGTCGACTTGAACAGGCCTCGGCTCTAACCAGGAACATATCAATCCAGAATAGTCTTAAACAAGACTGTGTATTGGCCACAGCACTATTCATCATTTTTTGGCTCCTCTGTCTGTGGTGGCTGAGTTATCCTCTTCTGTTTCTCTCAAAATAAGTAAGGGAAGCTTGTCTTACACTGACAACATGGCCATGTTAGAATAAAAACAAATTGACTTCCAGCAAAAAAACAAGGAATTGGAATGTAAGCAATGAAAAGTAATGTAATGGCCATTTATGCAGCACAACAAATACCAAATAGTGTCCTGTTGCTATATGGATGAAGTGATAGAAAAGGAAAATCCTCTTTACTTGGAAAAAGACTTGTTTTTTGAAGCCTTATGGGACCCAGACAGTGTGTCTTGCAGCCTGTAGTCCGGGGTGGGGAGTTCCACAGCATGGCAGCTTTCACCAAAATTTCTTGGCCTCCCATCTGTGTCCGACGTATCCTAGGGGCCGACAAATGGCAAGCATTGGCTGATCTCAAATAACAAGGAGGAAGATAAAAATGGAGTTTACCTTGCAGGTGTTGGGGTTGTGTTTGATGGAAGGCCCTGAAATCCTGGCACGCAACCTTGAATTCAATCCACTAAGATGCAGAGAGACTGTTAAGAGGTTTGAGTGCCTGAGAGGCCGACGATCATTTAGGTAAACCCAATACCAAACAAGCGGTGGCATTTTGAATCCACTGTAGTTATTTTAGTAAAGTGGTAGAGGATGCAAGAAACGGAGAGTTGCAATAGTTGAGTTGACTGTGAGCATGGAATTTGTGTGTCAAATTTAAATAAATGCGGTGCAAACTTTCAATAACCATTAGGACCCATTCCCACACCAATTTCTACTTGCTCAGGCGATGGATCTTTACCACCATATTTTGATCAAAAGAGCTACTCCATCATCACAAGAAATTTTAAATGCAATTCCAAATTTCAGTCAATAATGAGAGCTGTGAGTAGTTTTACAGGGTTTTATTTTCAAATTAAAGTTTAGATATTTCTGATTCATTATTCATTGGTCAAATATCAATCAGGTTACAGAACTGAAAATAGAAAAAAATGGTTAGTGCAGATCATAATAACATAATTGTGAGAAGTTGGCCTGGTATATGCTGTTCACTAGTTAAAGTGGACACCTTGCACCAGTACTATTCGACTCTTATGGTAGGTAGGTTTAAGACAACCTTTATAGAAAGCTATCCTAGTGGTAGCTGTGGAGAGCAGCCTTCAGGCTAAGTCTTGGAGGAATGTAAAGCAGCTTGTTTTACCACACAATCTCTTGAATCACCAAATGAAAAGACACCACACAGGTATATATATCAAATATATATGTATTTATTACTAAACAACTCTCTACTAATCTCTTTATGAGATTAGAAGTCAAGAACATATGCACAAATCAACATTTCACAATAAATTAAGCACAAATATGGCTGGGGCCCTAGGGGCGTACCAGACCATATACTAAAAAAGAGACTTAAGAACAACGACTTACAAAGGGACAAGGCCCAGGGCCTTCAGAAGTGTTGGGGCCTCACGAAACCACCCAAGGCAGGTAAGTAAAGGACCCACGGGGGACGCGTGCAGTGAGTGAACACAGGCGCGGATCGCCGTTGACTTCAATGGGGCAAGTCGCGGTTAGAAATTAAGAGTTTAAGGGCACTTCGGGAGTAACTACAAGCAAGTCACTTACAGGGTAAGTAGTTCTAGGGCCAACACCCACATGAGCACCGTAGTGCTGGAGTTACCTCACCCAGGGAAGCCGGGTGCATAGGTGTCCTTTGGTGTCGGGTCGCGGCGTCGTTTTCAATGGGAGCCAATGAAGACTTGCTGCTTGTGAAGTCCGAAGAAGTGTCCGGTGGAATCCAAGCCTGGATTCGGAAGAAGGAAGACCTGAAAGCAGAGGGGACAGTGTTCAAAGTCACTGGGCAGTGACCCGGGGCAAGGAAGATGAATGCCCACCGTCGTCGGCAGATTCAGGTTGTTCATGGGTGTCTTGACTCTTCGGCCATGAGGTCAAGGAGGTGTTGACGACAACCAGGAGCTGGATTCGGCGTGTCCCACAAAGTCTGCAGCTGACTGCGGTGTCGGTAACCCAATTGGAGCCAACAAGCCTTAGTAGCAGCAAGTCTTGTGGAAAGCGTAAAAAGTCAATGGTGCAGACCAGCAAGGTCTGGGGAGCTCACCCAGCAAGGATAAGTCAGGGCAGGCCTGGAGCAACCAGGGGAGCCCTTTGGTTCTTTAGAAAAGTCTTCAGGGGACCCACAAGCCAGCTGGCAAGGGATCGCAAAGACACCTTGGGAGGATTCCTTCAACAGGGGCCCACGGTCACTCGGGACAGGGTAGGCCTCTGATCTTCGAAGGTATTCCTGCTAGAGGCTGGGACCACATGTGCTCCAAAGCACAGGTTCGTAGAACGTCGTGAAGGGGTTGCACTTGACAATAGTGCACGGTACCCAGGGACTGCGGTTCCTCGTCACTCGTGGGGTCCACTGGCCTCAGCTTCGCTGGGGATTCACGATGGCCTTTGAGAAGTCAGGAAATCTTCACCTTGGGCTGCAGGGACCTCGGGCTCCGGCGGGAGTGGCATAGTTTGCAACCATTGTTTGTAGTTTTTGGTGCCTGCCAAGCAGGGGAGTCACTCCTTGACTCCAAGGGAGATTCTTCAGTCTTCCAGAGGTAGTGGAACTTCGAAGGTCCAGGATTCTTCAGTAGAGCGTCATCCAGGGAGATCTAGTTTGCAATGCACAGGTTCCCCCTCTTATACGAAAAGAAAGGGAGGGACTAGCTCTATGACCCCACCTATGGGAGGGTCAGGGGAGTAGGTGGCTACACCCACTTCCCTTTGTCCAGTTTCGCGCCAGAGCAGGGGCAGGTAGCCCCTGAGCTGGTTTGAACTGGCATATGCACAGAGGAGCCTTCTGCTCCCCCAGTGCAGGACTTCAAAGCACTCTAAGAGTGCACCCACCCAGCCCCAATACACTAAACCCTGTCTGGAAGGTGGTCACACCCTCCTGTGACAGGATACCTATTGTTGGGCTTCCTCCACTGCGAGTTTCGGTCATCAGCAGGAGGGCAGCCCAGTGTCTGTGACTGGTGGCATCCATTTTGTGATGCCAGGGCTCTTCAGGATTCTACCGCGTTTCCACAGTAGGTACATGTCTATCCCTCTAGAAGGGTGGAATGCTACCCCCGCCGCCAGAACTGGCGGGGGGTAGTATTCCAAGATGTTTGACACCAAACACGACATGTTTCCGAGCAGCCATCCCAAAGTTAGCATTTAACGCGAGGTTATAATGCGCTTAAGAGTATATGGTCAGGCTGCACTACAAACAGCCTCAGAGAAGGGTCTCCGAATGCTGCAGAGGGGCTCTGCTCATGCAGGGGCACCCTCTCACATAGGAACCAAGCACTCTGCCTTCAGGATTGATAAGGCCTGCCATAGGAGTGACTTATAGGTTTATATGTGTGTATCTATGTAGTGATATAGGTAGTCTATATCACAGTAAGGGTGCATGCACCACCTTACCCAGGCTGCAGTAGCAGACCTGTGGTGTCAGATTTAGTCTGCTTCCCAGGGGTGGCATAATACATGCTTCAGCCCCTGGTAGGCCTGTGAAGTACCTATGCCCTTGGTACCTAAGGTACCATATACTAGGGACTCATAAGGTACCACAGTATCCAATCACTAGTGCACCTAGAGTGCACTCCAAGTCGTTTAGAGAGAACAGAGAGGCTGGGGCCCTGATTGGCAGGGTCCCAGCCTGACTATAGCCAGAAACCAGTGTAAACATCAGAAAAAAAGTGGGGGCAACATAAGAGGCAGATCCTACTCTCCTACACAACCCCCCAAATGCAGGGACACTAAACTAACCTTGACCAGTTGAGTCTTCGTGCTCTAAGTGGAAATACCTTGAGAGTCCATCTGCATTGGCATGTTGGAGTCCCAGGCCTGTGTTCCACTGTATAGTCCATCCCCTGTAGGGAAATGGACCACCTCAAAAGTTTTGGGTTTTCACCTTTCATCTGTTTAAGCCATAGGAGGGGCTTGTGGTCAGTCTGAACTATGAAGTGAGTGCCAAACAAGTATGGCCTCAGCTTCTTCAGGGCCCACACCACAGCAAAGGCCTCCCTCTCTATAGCTGACCAACGTTTCTCTCTAGGGGTCAGCCTTCTGCTAATAAAAGCTACTGGCTGGTCTTGACCTTCATCATTCAGTTGAGACAGTACAGCTCCCACACCCAGCTCAGAAGCATCTGTTTGGACAATGAACTTTTTGGTGTAGTCTGGACTCTGTAAGATGGGGGCAGTGCACATGGCCTGTTTTAGGTCTTCAAATGCCTTCTGACAGCTAGCTGTCCACTGAACCTTTTTTGGCATTTTCTTTGAGGTCAGATCATTCAAGGGGGTCACTATAGATCCATATCCCTTCACAAACCTCCTATAGTACCCAGTCATGCCTAAGAAGGCTCTCACCTGAGTCTGGGTGGTTGGAGCAACCCATTCCATTATGGTTTGGATTTTACTCTGTAAAGGCTGAACCTGGCCTCCACCCACAAGGTGGCCCAGGTATACAACCTCACTCTGCCCTATCTGGCACTTAGTGGCCTTGATAGTGAGGCCTGCTTTCTGCAGGGCCTCCAAAACATTTCTGAGGTGGACCAGGTGATCCTGCCAGGAGGAACTAAAGACAGCAATATCATCTAGATAAGCTGAGCAATAAGTTTCCATCCCTGCCAGAACTTTATTCACCAACCTCTGAAAAGTGGCAGGTGCATTTTTCAATCCAAAGGGCATCACCACAAAGTGGTAGAGCCCACCAGGGGTCGTAAATGCTGTTTTGGCTTTTGCATCATCAGCTAACCTGATCTGCCAGTAGCCAGCTGTTAGGTCAAATGTACTTAGATACTTGGCTGAGGCTAAAGTATCAATCAGCTCATCTGCCCTTGGTATGGGATAGGCATCAGTCCTGGTGACTGCATTGAGGCCTCTGTAGTCTACACAAAACCTCATTTCTTTCTTACCACCCTGGGTATGAGGCTTCGGTACTAGGACTACTGGGCTAGCCCAAGGGCTATCTGAAGGCTCAATCACACCTAACTCCAACATTTTCTGGACTTCAGTCCTGATACAGTCCCTGACATGGTCAGGCTGCCTGTAGATTTTACTCTTGACAGGCAGACTGTCTCCAGTGTCCACCTCATGGGTGCACCAGGTAGTCTGACTAGGGGTCAGGTTAAACATATGTCTGTACTGTTGCAGAACTTGTCTGCACTCAGTTTGCTGATGGTCAGTGAGGCTGCTTGCCAAAGCAACACCATCTACTGACACATCATCAGGGTTCTGTGAGAGCAGGTCAGGGAGAGGGTCACTCTCCTCCTCCTGGTCCTCATCAGTTGCCATGAGCAAGCCCATGTCAGCCCTGTCAACATATGGCTTTAATCTGTTGACATGGAGTACCCTCAGGGGGCTCCTGGGAGTTCCAAGATTCACCAGATAGGTGACTTCTCCCTTTTGCTCAACAATTGTATGGGGGCCACTTCACTTGTCTTGGAGGGCTGCTGGGGCCACAGGCTCCAACACCCACACTTTCTGTCCTGGCTGGTACACAGTCAGCACAGCCTTTTGGTCATGCCAAGCTTTTTGTAATTCTTGACTGGCCTCCAGGTTTTTGGTTGCCTTTTTCATGTATTCGGCCATCCTGGAGCGGAGACCAAGTACATAGTCCATCACATCTTGTTTGGGGGGCTTGAGAGGTAACTCCCAGCCCTCTTTTACCAAACATAATGGACCTCTTACAGGGTGCCCAAACAGAAGCTCAAATGGGCTGTAACCAACCCCCTTCTGTGGAACCTCTCTGTATGCAAACAACAGGCAGGGAAGAAGAAGGTCCCATTTCCGCCTAAGCTTCTCTGGGAGTCCTTTAATCATTCCCTTCAGGGTTTTGTTGAAACGTTCAACCAACCCATTGTATTGTGGGTGATAGGGGATGGTGAACTTATAAGTTACACCACACTCCTTCCACATTGCTTTCAAATATCCTGACATGAAGTTGGTACCTCTGTCAGAGATGACCTCCTTTGGGAAACCCACTCTGGAGAAAACTCCAATGAGGGCTCTTGCCACCACAGGGGCTGTGGTGGTCCTCAGGGGAATTGCCTCTGGGTACCTGGTGGCATGATCCACTACCACCAGGATAAATCTGTGCCCAGATGCAGTTTGAGGGTCAAGGGGACCAACAATGTCAATCCCTACCCTTTCAAAGGGTACCCCCACCACAGGTAGTGGTATCAGGGGGCCTTTGTGGTGCCACCTGCCTTGCCACTGGCTTGGCATGTGACACAGGAGCGACAAAACTCCTTTGTGTCCTCTGACATATGTGGCCAATGAAAATGTGGAACAAGCCTGTCCCAGGGCTTGTTTTGGCCCGAGTGACCTGCTAAAGGGATATCATGTGCTAGGGTCAAGAGGAACCCCTAAACTTCTGAGGTATTACCAACCTCCTGGTGGCTCCAGGGGCTGGATCTCTACCCTCAGAATATAGGAGTCCCTCATCCCAATAAACTTTATGGGACCCACTAGCACTCCCAGCAGCCTCAGCAGCAGCCTGCTGTCTGAGGGGTTCAAGAGAGGGGCAGCACTGTTGCTCCTTACTCAGATCTTCCCTAGAAGGGCCCCCTGCCCCCAAGAACTCAACCTGATCAGGCTCAAGTTCCTCTGCGGCAGTTCCTTCTTCAGGATCTGCTCCTCCTCCCTTAAGAGGGGAATCAATGATCTGAGACAGAGGGAAGGCACTGCCTTAACCCTACTGCTCCTCTTCTTGGGAAGCATCTGGTCCATAATTTCAGGATCCAGAGCTGGTTCAGTGTCATGCATTTTGGCCTGTGACCTGGTCACAGCAAATACCTCTGCAGGGATGCCTAACATCTTAGCATGAGTCCATAACTCTACTTCAGACCAGGCTGAAGTTTCTAGATCATTGCCCAATAGACATTCTACAGGGAGGTCTGCACTGACTACAACCTTCTTGAGGCCAGTTACCCCTCCCCAGGAGAAATTCACAACTGCCAGACTATGGTTGGTCCTGACATTGCTTGCATTGGTCACCTGGTACATTTCAGCCCAGGATGATCTGTCCAGGATCCACAAGATCCTCTGCCACCATGGTGACACTAGCACCTGTGTCCCTAAATGCCAAAGCCTGTTTGCCATTTATTACAGGCTGCTGTTTGTATTTGCCCAGATTACTGGGGCTTACCAGGAAGGACATGTCCATGTCTCCATCACAAATCAGCATTGCCTGAGTGGGTACTCTGACTAGGCCAGAGTCCACTTCAGAACCCAGGGTCAACCCTACTACACCCTTATTCTGTGTACCACCTCCACCAGTAGCTGAACTAGGGGAACAGTTGCATTAGGGGCAGGAGTGGTGGTGGTTTGGTCTTTGGACTTGTTACAATCAGAAGTCCAGTGCCCTTTCTGTTTACAGAATTTGCACCAGGGCTTCTTTTGGCCTTTTCCCTTGTTGGATTGTGACTCCCCACCAGATGCAGATTTTTGGGGGCCTTGTGAAGACTTCTGGTCTTTTGACTTATCCCCACCTTTCTCAGAGCCCTTAGAATCCTGCTTCTTTGTGTCACCCCCTTGGTTCTGGGTTTTCTGCCTCACCCTGCTTCTGACCCACTTGTCTGCCTTCTTTCCCAATTCTTGGGGAGAGGTCAGATCTGAGTCCACCAGGTATTGATGCAACAACTGGTTCTGGCAATTATTAAGGATCTGTTCTCTCATCATCAGATTATACAATCCCTTGAAATCAGTAACCCTACTGCCAACCAGCCAACCCTCCAACCCTCCAGAGCCTTGGTTGCACAATCTACAAAGTCAGTCCAGTCCTGAGTCTGTGCCTTCTGGGTGTCTCTGAACTTCAACCTGTACTGCTCAGTGGTTAAGCCAAACCCATCTATCAGTGCACTCTTCAGGACTTCATAGTCATCAGCATCCTCTTCTCTAACAGTGAGGAGCTTGTCTCTACCTTTATCTGAAAAGGAGAGCCACAAGATTGCTGCCCACTGCTTTTGGGGGACCTGTTGTACTCTACAGGCCCTTTCCATAGCAGTTACCCATTTATGGATATCATCCCCACTCTGGTAGGGAGGAACAACCTTGCTCAGGTTCCTATGGTCTGGAATATATTCTCTGCCTCTAGGGACACTGTTGCTGCCACCAGGGGTCCTAACCCCTCTTTTCTAGAAGCTCTCTGGAGCTCCAGGGCTTCCTTATCTAATGCCAACTGCTTGGTTTTGAGGGCAAATCTTGCTTCCTCATACTGCAGCAGTTTGTACATTCTGTCAGAGGAGGTCTCTCTTCTTGGGAAGTAGGAGTTCCTCTGGTAGACAGATTCTCTGCCAGAGTGATAGGAGTGCTCAGATTCCCTAGAAAGGGACCTAGGCCTGCCCTCCACTATGTCATTTCTCTTAGGGAGAATTCCTCTGTCCTGTTCAGACCCCTTGGGGCCTGGCCCTACAACCACAAAGTCTTGGTCATCCAGATGTTCATCATCTGACCCAGACACTGTAATTGACCCACCCACTGATTCAGATCCATTAGCTCCTAGAGCTAATCTAAGATCATCTGCTGTCAGCAGATCTATCAGGTGTAGTGTGGAGGGACTCTGTCCTAGCTTCAGGTGCCTTGCAGCACACATGGCTCTCAAGTCAGAGAAAGCCATGTCCTTATACTGAGGCTGAGTGGATCCACTGGGTCCACCCTTTAAGGACATTCTAGTGTTGTGCAATGTGTACTACCTACACTAGTTTGTGGCCTACTGATACTAGCTTGAGCTGTAGAAAGGGTGTGCTATCCCTTGGCACACAGCTCTAAGTTCAGTAGAACTTATTGATACTAAGCTTGACTTTATATGTACCTTGAGTACCTATAGTGGTTTTCAGTTAGTAATTCAAATAGAGATTTTCTGGTAAAACAATAGCAAGCTGGAATCCCACACGCTGCCACCAATGTGAGAAGTTGGCCTGGTATATGCTGTTCACTAGTTAAAGTGGACACCTTGCACCAGTACAATTCAACTCTTATGGTAGGTAGGTTTAAGACAACCTTTATGAAAGCTATCCTAGTGGTAGCTGTGGAGAGCAGCCTTCAGGCTAAGTCTTGGAGGAATGTAAAGCAGCTTGTTTTACCACACAATCTCTTGAATCACCAAATGAAAAGACACCACACAGGTATATATATCAAATATATATGTATTTATTACTAAACAACTCTCTACTAATCTCTTTATGAGATTAGAAGTCAAGAACATATGCACAAATCAACGTTTCACAATAAATTAAGCACAAATATGGCTGGGGCCCTAGGGGCGTACCAGACCATATACTAAAAAAGAGACTTAAGAACAACGACTTGCAAAGGGACAAGGCCCAGGGCCTTCAGAAGTGTTGGGGCCACACGAAACCACCCAAGGCAGGTAAGTAAAGGACCCACGGGGGACGCGTGCAGTGAGTGAACACAGGCGCGGATCGCCGTTGACTTCAATGGGGCAAGTCGCGGTTAGAAATTAAGAGTTTAAGGGCACTTCGGGAGTAGCTACAAGCAAGTCACTTACAGGGTAAGTAGTTCTAGGGCCAACACCCACAGGAGCACCGTAGTGCTGGAGTTACCTCACCCAGGGAAGCCTGGTGCATAGGTGTCCTTTGGTGTCGGGTCACGGCGTCGTTTTCAATGGGAGCCAATGAAGACTTGCTGCTTGTGAAGTCCGAAGAAGTGTCCGGTGGAATCCAAGCCTGGATTCGGAAGAAGGAAGACCTGAAAGCAGAGGGGACAGTGTTCAAAGTCACTGGGCAGTGACCCGGGGCAAGGAAGATGAATGCCCACCGTCGTTGGCAGATTCAGGTTGTTCACGGGTGTCTTGACTCTTCGGCCACGAGGTGCAGGAGGCGTCGACGACAACCAGGAGCTGGATTCGGCGTGTCCCACAAAGTCTGCAGCTGACTGCGGTGTCGGCAACCCGATTGGAGCCAACAGCCTTGGTAGCAGCAAGTCTTGTGGAAAGCGTAAAAAGTCAATGGTGCAGACCATCAAGGTCTGGGGAACTCACCCAGCAAGGGTAAGTCAGGGCAGGCCTGGAGCAATCAGGGGAGCCCTTTGGTTCTTTAGAAAAGTCTTCAGGGGACCCACAAGCCGGCTGGCAAGGGATCGCAAAGACGCCTCGGGAGGATTCCTTCAACAGGGGCCCACGGTCACTCTGGAAAGGGTAGGCCTCTGATCTTTGGAGGGATTCCTGCTAGAGGCTGGGACCACACGTGGTCCAAAGCACAGGTTCATAGAACGTCGTGAAGGGGTTACACCCAACAATAGTGCACCGTACCCAGGGACTGCGGTTCCTTGTCACTCGTGGGGTCCACTGGCCTCAGCTTCACTGGGGACTCACGATGGCCTTTGAGAAGTCAGGAAATCCTTATCTTGGGCTGCAGGGACCTCGGGCTACGGCAGGAGCGGCGTGGTTTGCAACCATTGTTTGTAGTTTTTGGTGCCTGCCAAGCAGGGGAGTCACTCCTTGACTCCAAGGGAGATTCTTCAGTCTTCCAGAGGTAGTGGAACGTCGAAGGTCCAGGATTCTTCAGTAGAGCGTCGTCCAGGGAGATCTAGTTTGCAATGCACAGGTTCCCCCTCTTATACGAAAAGAAAGGGAGGGACTAGCTCTATGACCCCACCTATGGGAGGGTCAGGGGAGTGGGTGGCTACACCCACTTCCCTTTGTCCAGTTTCGCGTCAGAGCAGGGGCAGGTAGCCCCTGAGCTGGTTTGAATTGGCATATGCACAGAGGAGCCTTCTGCTCCCCCAGTGCAGGACTTCAAAGCACTCTAGGAGTGCACCCACCCAGCCCCAATACACTAAACCCTGTCTGGAAGGTGGTCACACCCTCCTGTGACAGGATACCTATTGTTGGGCTTCCGCCACTGCGAGTTTCGGTCATCAGCAGGAGGGCAGCCCAGTGTCTGTGACTGGTGGCATCCATTTTGTGATGCCAGGGCTCTTCAGGATTCTACCGCGTTTCCACAGTAGGTACATGTCTATCCCTCTAGAAGGGTGGAATGCTACCCCCGCCACCAGAACTGGCGGGGGGGTAGTATTCCAAGATGTTTGACACCAAACACGACATGTTTCCGTGCAGCCATCCCAAAGTTAGCATTTAACGCGAGGTTATAATTCGCTTAAGAGTATATGGTCAGGCTGCACTACAAACAGCCTCAGAGAAGGGTCTCCGAAAGCTGCAGAGGGGCTCTGCTCATGCAGGGGCACCCTCTCACATAGGAACCAAGCACTCTGCCTTCAGGATTGATAAGGCCTGCCATAGGAGTGACTTATAGGTTTATATGTGTGTATCTATGTAGTGATATAGGTAGCCTATATCACAGTAAGGAGTGCATGCACCACCTTACCCAGGCTGCAGTAGCAGACATGTGGTGTCAGATTTAGTCTGCTTTCCAGGGGTGGCATAATACATGCTTCAGCCCCTGGTAGGCCTGTGAAGTACCTATGCCCTTGGTACCTAAGGTACCATATACTAGGGACTCATAAGGTACCACAGTATCCAATCACTAGTGCACCTAGAGTGCACTCCAAGTCGTTTGGAGAGTACAGAGAGGCTGGGGCCCTGATTGGCAGGGTCCCAGCCTGACTATAGCCAGAAACCAGTGTAAACATCAGAAAAAAAGTGGGGGCAACATAAGAGGCAGATCCTACTCTCCTACAATAATGCAATCAGCACGTTCCATAAAGGAAAATACCTATTCCAGGAAATGGGGTACAAGTGTCAGTCAGAACTCAAGAAGAGTTCAAAAGTAAAGGCAAGAGTGAGAATGGAGCAATGAAGCTCAAAATTAATAATGAATAATTGTAGAATTTCCCATAAAGAGAAATAAAGCAATAAACAAATAAGCCTTGGCAAAAGCCAATTAGTTAAAGCATAAAGCTTGGGTCTGATAGATGTCAAAAGGGCTCATCATGTCCTCTCTGCTCTCCTCTGCCCTGTCCTGCTCTCATCTGCTGCTCATCAGCTGAGGCTGTCTCCCAAACTCACCTGCTGCAGCCCCCCTCATCTGCTCTCATTAGCTGCTGCTCCAAACCCAACTAAATCTGAATCTCACTCTGGTCTGACCTCATCTGCTCTCGTCTACTGATCTGTGTGCTCCAAATCCCTTCTCAGCTGAATCTGAACTCCTAAAACTTTTAAAAGACAGTAATTCATGTTGCAAAAGCATGTGGCCTGTTCTCGTCTCCATCCAATGAAAATTCAGCATTCTCCAAAAGGCACATTTCTCTTCATTCTCACACATATTTCCGTCATCCAGCAGGATGTGACTGGTTGTATCCTTCTACATTTGCAACAAGAAATCTCCAAGGCACATTTCTTAGCTTCCTTGACTTCACTTCCCTAACCTTCTAATAAAGCAAAGTGTATTTTAACTAAACAAATAATCATGTGCAAAACTTTTCTACAGCTGCAAGAAAAAGCTTATTAAGGAGGAAATTCATTCGATCATAACATGAAATTGTTACCAGCAACAAAATATTATTTCAGTCAAAGTTCTGAGTTACATCCTGTAATTTACTTGAGAAGTCTTTATTTCACAAAATGAAAGGCAACATTCCTTTTCCTATGTTATCTTGAGGCCTAAGCTGAGGTCAGCTTTTCAATCGTGTCGGAAAGCACATTCTCAACTATTATTTTAGCAAGCTGTCACTGTGTTTTGCACTATTAAATGTTGTTTTAATTTAATACAAAGTGCACATTAATTCTGTACACATGTTTTAATTTGTAAGTTTAATAAACAATACATTTCTACAATTAGGACAAAATCTTAAGGCAGTCACATTAAGTATATTTGTGCATGGTTCAGTATTTCCTAAAGCATTTATTCATTATAGGGAAAGAGTCTAATTAAAGCCTTGCATTGAATATGAAAGCCTTGTGTTTTCAGCACCAAATGTCTGTGTGTCATTTTAAATAGCATTTTCATATTTGAAGCCCAAGGCAGATTATCATTAGTAGTGACTAATTTTTATAGGAAATTTTCTGCTCTCACAATTTGGATTAATATCTTTTACTACCTAATCTCTAGTCTAAGCTGGTAGGAAGGCCAGGATGATAGAACCCTTATTAGAACATTGGAATATTTAGAGCTCAATTGAAGACAATGGAGCAGCAGCTGTCTATATAAACTGATATAGGCCCACTACTCCCAACATTTCAATGTTCTAATATACAGCCTTTGCCTTTCTCTTTTCCCTGCCTCTCCATAATATATGGAGAGGGCAGGGTAAAGGTAAAGGCAGAGGCTGTGCTGCAGGGCAAACCGGAGCTCTCCCCCTTTCTCCTCCAGTAGTTCACATTTTCAC
Source organism: Calotriton arnoldi (assembly GCA_963921515.1). Lineage (NCBI taxonomy): Eukaryota > Metazoa > Chordata > Amphibia > Caudata > Salamandridae > Calotriton > Calotriton arnoldi. The sequence continues at coordinate 1,377,677 of CAWUFW010005039.1, forward strand.
TTGAGCCTCTGGAGGAGGGACGGGGAATGCTGCTCAGTTCCTGGGTCTCCTTGGCCTGGTTGAATGAGAAAAAGCAGTTCAGCTGAGCCCAGAGAAAACTAGAGGCTGACTTTGGGCCCCTTTCACAGCTATTGCTGTGAATGTTCAACAGCTAAGACCTGTGGCCCTGTGCTTGGATGTTAGCTGTTGAACAATCACAGCAACAGCTGTGAATTAACGTCTTCAGAGCCTCTGGGATTTCAACCCCCTGGAGTTCCGAGAGGCCTTTGTCTTTATAATTAGGACATTCTACCCTCAAGGGGCGAAATGTTCTAATAGTCTTATAGCCTGCTGTGGCAGGCTATATCGGCAGGTAAAGGGCCGCTCACTTGTTAAAGGCCTGAGCCGACGCTGGAGCGGACCTTTAATGGCCAGTATAGCCCACTACAGCAGGCTATAAGGCTATATATACATTTTATTTTGTTATACCGAGCATATCATTACCATTTATCCATGTGTACAACTAGGGTGATAGAGCCAATCCAATGTTTTATAGACTCTTTTTTTTAATATATATATTTTTTTTTATTGTTATTTTTTTTAATTATTATTATTATTATTATTTTTTGCCATAAGTATAGCACAATACAGTACAATCAACAGAGAAAAAAAACGGGGGAGAAGAAAGTAGGTAAGACATAGATTGTACACTAACGTTAGAAATGTTAACATCACATGATTCCAATCCGTCACTGACTCTATTATAGCTGTAGAGATAGACCAGGTATAAGAGAAAGACCATCAAAAAACAGAGATGTAAGAAACGACAAAAATTTCCAATTTTAAGGTTTGAGATAGAAAATTAATGTCTATAATGACAAAAAGGGAGCCATAACTAAACGTATGCGATAAAGTGACAGTGCGTCGTTAATCCCATTGGAGGCTAGCCCAAATCATATTAAATTTAAGCCAAGAGCGAGGCCCTCTGGCCTTAGCTAGAGCAAGTTCCATCTCATACACCTGCCTAAGCAGAGCCCAAACTTAATTGACGTTCGGACCGACATTGTTAATCCAGACTCTAGCGATACATAGTCGGCACATACTATAATGATAGTAGTTAGCAAACTCACATAACAAGCAGCTTTGCATTTGATCCCCAAAAATATTTCCTTTTCAGTGACCTGGAAATTTTGGCCCAGAAGTTAAATGAGAATATTGGAGACCTCACTCCAGAGTCTATTAAGCCTGGGGCAATCAATAAACATGTGCCTTAAGTCTGCGGCAAAGAGTTGACATTTCGGGCAGAATGACTTAGCTGAAGATCGAAATACAGCCCACTTGGAAATAATCACTGGTGTGTAATACAACATGTAGACTGTCCGATGCTGTTGTAGTTTCAGATTGACAGAAGTTACCACTCGGTCTAATACGCCCATTGACTACTGTATTTCCTCAGCCGTTATTTCATTTCTAAGAATCCGACTTAGTTTAGTAGCTATCTGTATGCTATCATCATTAGCTGCTGCAAGAAATTTCTGATAAGCTGCACCGATTGCGCCTCAGCCGGAGCTCATATATATTCCAGACTAGGCTATATTAAGTTTATGTAAACAGTGGATACCATATTCACATGACTGGCCAATATCAACACTTAATTGATTTAAACACTCGGATCCCAAACCCCAGAGACCGGGATGGAGGAGGGTCCATTTGCTCAGGCCAAAATCCAAGTGGCAAGGTTTTGGGGGAGTTTTTCCCTACATTCATCAGTAACTCTGTTTTCTATGACTGGAATGTTAACAAGTTACTATACATCCAGTTGGTCGCTGTCACCATACATTCATTGAAAGAGCTCGCTGAGTCTCCATGTCTCTGAAAAACTGAAATCAATAGCTGAGTATCATCGGCGTAGTAGGCAAATTTCAAACTAAAGGTGAGGATTAAACATACAAGTGGTTGAACATACAAATTAAACAAAGTAGGGCTTAGGATGGACCCCAGAGGAAGCCCTTGGTCCACTGGATTGAAACGAGATTGGAAAACTCCCAGTTGAACTGCCTGAATCTCTCCATTAGATACTATTTGAACCCTCTACACTGACCTCCCCTAGCCCCTCAGTAATCAGCTGTGCAAGAAAATGTCAAAGGCTTCGGAGAGATCCAGTAGCACCAGGGTTGAAGAATTGCCCTGATAGGCCAGCTGTCTGAGATCATCCAGGACACAGACTAAAGTTGCCCTGCACTTAAACCAAGCCAAAAGCACGGTTGGGCCCTATTGAAAGTCCAAATTTCTTTTAAAAAGGATGAAAGTTGAATATTCATGATCTTCTCAAGGACTTTTATCGATAATGGCAGGAGGGATATGGGTCAAAAATTCCCCATTACCTTTGGATCAGAATTAGCCTTCTTTTAACAGAAGTATCACAACTGCCTATTTCCAAATTTGGGGCACTTTTGCCAACTACAGAAGTGTTTGATACATCACTGTGAGCCCTTTCTATATAATCTGGCAGGGGATAGGAATCGAGAGGAGAGCCTGAACCACTCGTATCCAGCAGTTTAGGCAGATCGGCCAATTTAATAGGCTAGAAGGCAGCCAGCTTTTGTGGAGGTTTATTTGGGGATTCTGAAAAAACAGCCTTGTCCTCATCCAGGGCGCCAGCTTCAAGATGAAAGATCTCGCAAGTAACTCAGATTTTATCCTTAAAAAACCCTTAGAATTTGGGATGCCTCCAAGGGAGATTTCATCGTTTCAGGGTATTTTTTGATGATCTAGATATGGTAAAAACATCTCTGGTGGAGGTTTGGGCTGATAGATTTCTTTCGGCATAGTAACTGGCTTTAACTGTCACAACTTTTTTTATACTCTTGAAAACTATTCTTCAACTTGATTCTTACCACAGGGTCATAGCTATTTCACTAGAGTCTCTCAATTTTTTTAACTCTTCTGAATTGCGTTCAGTTCATAATAATCAACTCACAATCAATGTTAACAAAACTAAAATACTAATGTCTGATAAATGATAAATTGCCACAACTGGTAGCTTTCTGGTAGAGCACTTGAGATGTTTGAAATGTATAAATACTTACATATGATGATGGTATTAAGGGATTTTACTAGGATATCATCAGTGTTAGGACATCAATTCAAGCATCTTGATGTTACTATGGGATGCCTACTAGCTTTTATGTCTTGTTTGGTGATCTGCCTTTCCAAGCATTTCTAGAGTCATAACAGGTGAAAATACATCCCTTCAGACTTTATCGTACAGAACGTCTCTCGTTGGATGGAAGATGGACTTATCACTGTGGAGAGGAAATCTCTGAAAATGGGCCTGTGCTTCCCTCAACCCTCCAGAATGCAAGCAGTGAGGGCAGAATTGAGAATGTGTTCTTGAAAATTTGCTCTTGAAAATTTGTTGGTAACGCCAAGGCATTCAAGTTTTTCGCTTGATTGAAATTAATGGTTCAGGGAAAATCTCACCACTTGGGTGGTTTGAAACGAGGAAATTACAAAATCACCCAAATAATGTTACTTTACTGTGTTATTCAAGAAAGCCTGGTTACATGTTTTGAATTCTTAGCTATTCCCTCTGGGTTGGAGTAACAGAACATAAAGAACTACAACTGAAAGGCTGACTTGAGATCAAGTATCTACTTAGATATGTGCTACCTTTCGAATGACCCCTGGGTGCCACAAACCAGAGATAGTTAGAGGAGACTTTGAAGTATTTGGCCATTTATGTTTCATTTCCAGCCTCATAAATACAGCTGGAATCTTAAAATGTAATGCCAGCAAGGTTTAGACGCAGGTTGTGAGAAGAAGGGTCTCAAGGAAAAAACGTAATGCAGTGATAGAAGATTTATGCTGTTTTAAAGGGCTTGATCCTAAATAAACATTTTCTCTTTTTTAATAATAATTAAATCAGATTTTTAGTTTTGACCTGAGTTGTCCAACACACTGACGTCATCACTTGTATTTACTGAGAGAAACCCCCTTTCACTGTGCGCCATTTCCTTCATGCTGAGCACTGAGCCATTGCAGGTTTCATGAAATCTGATGCTTTATTACGTTAAAGGGTATCAATAAAACGTAATGCTTTGCTTGTCAACCAACACTGACTATATGTGTTCTTTCCACAGTCTGATTTAGAGGGCTGATTCTTTGTATAAGATTTGTTGCAATATTGCTTTGTACAATTATGAACATTCACAGAAAAAATATGAATTGAATAAACTGTTATTTTGTAATATGTACCCTGGTACCAAAATGGTTTACAGGGTAGCCCTATCTCTGGCTGGCAACATATTGCATCCCAACTACACAGACGATATTTAACAATGATGCCTTGCGCAAAGACACACCTGGGTATAAAACATTGGAAGATAACACCTTTGTTGCCCCAAGCCAAAAGCATGCAGAATGTTGCATGTTGACAATGAAGAAACAAATTCGAACCTCAAAAACTCACTGAGATCACCATTTTCAACCTGTCTGCCAGATCCTTAGAAACTTTTTCAGCACTCCACATCGCTCCACGGGGAAGTGCCCCTCCAAGTTATTATTAAGGGAGGTGAGACAGACACACCTGGGTCAAGTCATACCTTCAACAGGAGAATGACAACTTCATCCCAAAACCCAAGAAGAAGCACTACGCAAATCACACCAAACAGGTTGTCTCCTACAACATGCCGTGACAATACAGGAATGCTGACATCTCACTCCAAGTCACTCCGATGTATGTCACTCAGTTCAAGGGAACAATGCTGCCCCACAAATCAGATTGCCACTCCTTAATGAAGAATGCATCTTCTTTCAAGAAACACCACTATTCAGATATATGCAATAATTCTGGGACCCAAACAAGAGCGAGTTGGCAATAAAATTACAAATGTCCTACCGCACAGAATATTTACATAATTAACAGAACAAGAACACCCCACCCATTTTTCTTCCACAAATTTCACGGTTCATTCCCACAGTGAAGGGGACCGATGGTGGAGTTTGTGAAGAATATAACGATGGAGAGTGTGGTCAGAATTTTGGAAAGGGTGTTCAGAAGAGAAGGGAATCCAGGGATTTTAGTGAGAGACAACAGAGCGCAGCTCACGTCTACGGTGTTGAAAGACTTCTTGAAAGGACATGGCATTAGGCCTCTACGTGCTTCATTATTTAGCCCACAGGAAATGGGATGGTGGAGTGTACTAAAGGTATTGTTAAAGGCACGATTCAGATGGAAGTGAGGGCCAGAAATGGAGTGAGTGAAGCGGTGGAGAGAATGGTGTGGGCGTACAATACTACAGAAAATGGTGTGACGGGCAAAACACCTTTCAGGAGGATGAGAGAAGCAAAAACGAAGCTGTCACCACAATGGAAAAAGGAATGTGGACAAAGAAGAGAAAGAAGCACCAAAATGGAGGGTGGTAGGATAGAAAGGGGTGATTTTGTGAAAATCAAATGAAGAAGTCGAACTGATGGTGTCAACAAGTTTTCGGATCCCATGGAGGTACGGAAGGTCCACAAAAGGCATGTGGTGTTGCTTAATGAGCAAACATGGAACAAAAGGAGGGTGGCATTGTACTGTAAAGGAGGAGATGTAGCACAGGAAAAACAGGAAGGTTGGAAAGAAGGAAAGCAACAATGCTCTCGGTTCATGATGATGGATGATAATAAAATACTAGCAGTAGGGGAAAGTGCTAGAGAGAGAGAGAGAGAGAAAACAGTGTTGGCTGGTGCAAGGAGGAGGTGATACGAAGTGAATGGAGGAGATGTCTTTGAGAGGAGCAGGGAACGAGGAACGTGTCAGGTTCCTGCCAAGTTCCAAGATTATATGATGGATTGAGAGTATCCCTTCACTGTGGGAATGAACAGTGAAGTTTGTGGGAGAAAAAAGGATGGGTGTTCTTGTTGTGTTAAATATGTAAATATTATGTGCGGCAGGGCATTTGTAATTTTATTAAATGTTAATGTTATAGTGTGGGTGGTAGGATTTGTAACATGCTATTATAAAAATGTAATTGGTTTTGAAAGCAGCAACCATTGTAAGATTATTAGGCTTATATATGTTCAATAACCGATTTACGTCGGTACTCCCTTTACTATGGGTTGTCAATGACATTCAAACGTATGATAGGATGTTGTATGGAATACGGGTTGTGTTGTAACTTATTTGTGTAAAGAAAGGGATATGGTATAGTGTGGGCTGATGTTAGTTCCTGCTTAAGTAGTCACTGTGGCCATGCTGTCACTGTGACTGCATCATGGAATGTTGGGATGAGCTGGGAATGTGACAGTCGATGTGGAGCGGGTGAGGGAGGGGTTCATGCTGGATCTGGCCTGGAGGACAGGTGCTCGTTGCCAAATTGAAGAAGACCCCCTGGCATACGTTTATTCGGAGCCAGATACAGCATAACCCTCCCCCTCGCCTGCTCCCCATCGACTGTCACCTTCCCAGCTCATCCCAACATTCCATGATGCAGTCACTGGGACAGCATGGCCACAGTGGCTACATAAGCGGGAACTAACATTAGCCCACACTATAACAACCCGCCTCCATTTAGATGGGACTAAGGCCAAAAAGATATTCTCCACCCAGAGTGTTTGAGTTATGTGTGCCTGTAATGAGTCAATGAAAGGGGGGGGGGGGGTAGATATGAGTTACAGCTGAATATAAAGGTATACTTACCTTCATGATATTCTTGTAGTCGGTATTAAGGGACAATACTTTTGTGTAACAATATTTTTTCCCTCGCTGTTCTGACCTTCACCCTTTCTGGGTTATTATACATTCAGGGAGTTAACCTCTATTTGTACAATAATGACACTCCAACCTCGTAGAGATTATCACCTCCAATACATTTTCAGGAGGTCTTCAGCATATTTACGGTGGGAACAGAGTGCATTTTTAAAAGGGATGGTTTCAAAGCATAATAGTGCAACTATAACCATGACCCATTCAAAAAGACCCACTTCTACAGTTTGTTGCAAAATTACAGATAATCAGAACACTGTTATAAGGAGGCCTAAACTCCCTCTATCATAAGCAAACGTCTGAAGGAGACTCTTGTGGCAAGAGCTTGCCTGTGTAATCCCCCCACCAAAATCTGTCTAGACCAATGTTATGACAATATGGACATCAGCTTAGTGTAGAGAACCATGGTGGCCATAGAAGTTGTCCATTTTTGTATTATTGGCTTACACAATACTTGCCAAATACAGCAGCCATTTATGCTCTGCCAGGAGAACCATGCCCTGCCTACCACCTTTTCACGCAGTTCAAACAATGCATTTTCAACAATTCAGTAATCCTTGTATCTAGGTTTCTAACTGTATCCACAGACATCAACAATTGACCCCAGGTCATAGATGCTGTGCAAACCCTCGTGGATTTGTAAACGTTTTCAACTCGATCACATAAAACCTGTGCCCCTTAAGATCCTTTCATTCAATTCCACACTTAGCTTAAACATGTCTCCCTACATCTGTGACGCTCCCTGTGTGATCTCCCAGCAACCACTGCAGGTCTGAGATCTCACAAAATGACAAGTGAAGCAGGAATGATTGGAATGTGGTGCTGACTCCAGGCCTAAGATGCTCATCGAAACCGACTCTCAATGCACTTTTTTAACATTTGCCCACAGCACTGTAAGTGGATACTTCCACCAGCGCCCACTCTGTGGTTGTGTGTTTTACTTTTTTCATGATATGATGTGTGCAGCAGCAAGCAGCGCGAGCCCTGATCGCATGCGTCTCTGCCAAAGGCAACCTCACGAGTATGATTAGGTTTTTCACAGGTTGTAAAATGTGTCTCTTTTCTCATTATCCCATCGGGTGGCCGGTGACGCGTTGTCTTTGGGGAGGGAGAACAGCGAGAGGAAGCTCCAAGGCCTTTTCATGGCGGAGAATGATCATGTGTCCAGCCCAGATTCCAGCCTGGACCGGACCCTGCTGCAGACATCATGAGATTGCAAAGCCCCCAATTATCAAGAGCGGCAGGGCGCCCCGAATGTATAGAAGAAAAATAGAATGTGCATTCTCATTTGATGGAGACAATAAATACATAAAAACAACAAATATTAACAATTTATGCATTCAAAGAACAGCATATAAAATAAATAGATTAAAGTAAATTGAACATATGAGAATCTAACCTCAATTATTAATAGAAGAATGAAATTGTGAACATTATCCCTCTTCCTATTGAATTTCTTAGCTACTTTCCTCATCCCCACTTATATCCATTTAGGTGCTGGAAGTACCAAACATAGGGGCATATTATCAAGGGCAGTATCGCCACTTTAGCGGCACTTTTTGCCGATAAAGCGGCAATATTTTTATCGCCCTATTAGCAAGCTGTCGCTAACGGCTGTTAGCGACAGCTTAATGCGATAAGCGGCCGTTTTGTTGCCGCTTTGCATGTCAGCGATAATTATCGCTAATGACATGCAAGTAGGTGTTCCCAACTAAAAGCAACTGCAAACAGTCGCAAACACAACTTCCCCCTATTATCAATGCCCGCGAAGCGATAAAAAAGTTGCGCTAACCGCGATTATCGCTGGAATTTAAAACCTGCTAAAAACTTGACTTACCTATTTTCTCAATGGGAGGTGGATTGTGAGGCTAAGTCCACCATTGCCTATCATCAAGGATTCCCCTATCGCTGGTGTTTTTTCGCAGGATTTCCTGCGATATTCTCGCATTTCGCCGCTATCGCTGGATTTTTTATCACCTTGGAGATAAGCGTTGCTAATAACGCACTATCTCGGCGATGAAATCCAGCGATAGCCGGCGATAAAAAAAACAGCGCTAAGCGCGCTTTGCGATAATTATCGCAAATCGTTGCTAATATGCCCCATATTTTCTTACGAAAGATGCTTTAGGACAGAAAACATGTGAGCATTGTCATAAAATATATGCATTTGTTACCTAAATGTTTACACATTCAGTAAGCAGGCTATAAGTAAATTCAATAGCATGCCACTTTAAGGATGACTAATCTATCTATCTATCTATCTATCTATCTATCTATCTATCGCTCTATCTCTCTATCTATCTCTCTATCTATGTATCTCTCTGTCTATCTGTCTGTCTGTGTAATTATTTATTCATTTATTAATTTTTTATTGGACTGTTTTGTGTAGCACACGTGCACTGCTGGGGCATTAGAGCACTTTACAAAGAACAAAGCTGGCCTACTATTAACATCAAACATCTCTGAGTAAAGTATAATAATTGGGAAAGCATATGATCGACAATGCATAGAATTGGTGTGGAGATCTGACTAGTTCAGGTATTGGTAGAAGGGTGTAGAAATAGATGGAATAATCAGTAAATCAGACAAAACCGTATTTTATTTTGGCTACGAAACCTTTAACCCCTTTGCTGCCAGGCCTTTTCCCCCCTGTGCCACACCCTTTTTTGGCTATTTGGGTTAGTTTGCGCTTAGGCCCCCAATAACATTTTGTCCACATATGGGGGCAGATTTACAAGAAACTGACTCATCTGTATAGATGCGTCAGTTTCCCTGCGCCTGCGTGAAAAACCCTTGCGCCACCATAGATGCGCCATATTTACAATACGGCGCACTATGGCGCAAGGATTGACAGATGCGTCAGAAATTCTGACGCATCTGCTGGCGGAAAAGTCATGCATTGCTGGAGTCCTGTCGCAAGCACGACGCAACTCCAGCAATGAGTGTTGGGGCCTATTCCCAATACACTGCGTCACTCCTTACGCCTGCTTCAAGCAGGCGTAAGGTTTTGACACAGTGACGTCCTAAAAGGCACGCAGTAAAATCTTGTAGATTTCACTGCATCACTTTTACGAGGCTTTCCTGCGTGGGAACGCCTACCCTGCATACATTATACCTGACGCAGGTATAATGTCACGCAGGGCTTTACAACGTGACGCATCTCCCTAGATGCATCACGTTGTAAATTTGCCGCATTTTTTACGCTGCCGTTGCGTCACAAACGTGACGCAACGGCAGCGCAAAAGTGACACAAGGGACTTGTAAATCTGCCCCTCGGTATCCACGCCAAATTTGAATCATTTTCTTCCAACATCCTGAGGATTCTAAAGGTACCCAGGGTTTGTGAATTCCCCTGGAGAGAACCGAGAAATTAGGCAAAATACAGCTAACTTTAGTTTTTTGGGGGAAAAAAGTGCTGCAGAAGACAGTGACTGATTTTTTCCTTTCAAATGGTATCAACGAAGGGTTTGCGGTGCTAAAATCACCATCTTCCCAGCTTTCAGAAATAGGCAGACTTTTGTCAGAAAAACTAACATTTTCTACACAGTATTGGCATTTTACAGGGACATAGCCTTTTTCCCCTATTTTTTGCTCTTTCAACCTCCTTCCAGTTAGTGGTAGAAATGGGTGTGAAACCAATAAAGGATCCTGGAAAGCTATACATTTCTGAAAAGAAGACAAAATTCTGAATTCAGCAAGGGGTCATTTGTGTAGAAATTGAGTTGAAACAAACAGCCATTTGTGTCTACATTTTCACCTGTAACTTTTATAACTATGCTAGATTTTTTAAAGCATATACTGTTACGTCTGCGGGACCCTTCTTGTTGCAGAGATATATTGGGCTTGTAGGTTCACCAAGAACACGAGGTACCCAGAGCCAATAACTGAGCTGCATCTTCCAATGGTTTTTCATTGTGTACTGGGTATACAGCAATTCAATTGTGCAAAATATCAAAAGTGAAAAATAGGTATCAAGGAAACCTATGTATTTCAGAAATGGGAACAAGATATGGAGTTTAGAAGCAGTGGTTATGTGCACATCTCTGAATTTGTGGGTAGCCATACTAGGATGTGAATTAGGAGGAATTTTTCAAAATGTCTTCTTTTTTACACACTGTCTTACATTTGGAAGGCAGAAATGCATAGAATGACACTGTTAATATCACTTACTATACTATTCTGTATTCCCCTAAGTCACCCAATAAAAACGGTACCTCACTTGTGTGTGTAGGCCTGGTGCTTGCGACAGGAAATGGGTCAAAACGCAACGTGGACACATCACATTGTTCCACTGAAAACGGACCCTTTTTTGCAATGTGCCTAGCTATGGATTTTGAGCCCCAGCTCAGCATGCACCTAGAGAAAGCTAGCAAACCTGTGCATTTTTTTAAAATAGAGACCCCGGGAAACCCAGGCTGGGGTGACTTGTGTGGCTCTCACAAAGTTCTGGTACCCAGAATCCCATGCAAACCTCAAACTTTGTAAAACAAAAAACACATTTTCCTCTCATTTCTGTGATGGAAAGTTCTGGAATCTGTGGGGAGCCACAAACCTCCACCCACCCAGCATTCCCCCAAGTCTCCAAATAAAAATGGTACCTCACTTGTGTGGGTACGCTGAGTGCCCACAACAGGAAACGGCCCAAAACACAACATGGACACATTTCATTTTTCCACAGAAAACTGACCCTTTTTTTGCAAAGCGCCTAGCTGTGGATTTTTGGCCATAGCTCAGCCGGCACTTAGGGAAACCTAGCAAACCTGTACAGTTTTTAAAAGCTAGATACCCAGGGGAATCGAGGATGGGGTGACTTGTTTGCCTCTCACCAGGTTCTGTTACCCAGAATCCCTTGCAAACCTCAAACTTTGTAAAAAAAAAAAAAAAAAAAATGTCTCACATTTCTGTGATGGAAAGTTCTGGAATCTGCAGGGAGCCACAAACTTCCACCCATCCCACATTCCTCCAAGCCTTCCGATAAAAATGGTACCTCACTTGTGTGGGTAGGCCTAGTGCCCGCAACAGGAAAGGGCCCAAAACCTACTGTGGAGACTTGAAAATTATCAATCACAAAACGACCTGGTTTTGCAAGGGGGTCACCTGCTTTTTTGGTCCAGGGCTCGGCGGCCATGTAAGGAAACCTACCAAACCCAGACATTTGTGAAAACTAGATACCCGAGGGAGTCCAAGGATGTGTGACTTGCATGGATCTTTCAACGTTTTCCTACCCAGAATCCCCTGCAAACCTCAAATTTAGCTAAAAAAATCACATTTTCCTCACAAGTTTGTGTGGGAAAGTTGTGGAATCATTGTGCCAGCACCAATTTACTAGCACCCAGCGTTCCTCCAAGTATCCCAATAAAAATGGTACTTCACCTGTGTGGGTAGGCCTAGTGCCCACAACAGGAAAGGGCCCGAAACTTACTGTGGAGACTTGAAAATTATCGATCACAAAAAGACCTGGTTTTGCAAAGGGGTCACCTGTGTTTTTAGTCCAGGGCTCAGCGGTCATGTAGGGAAACTACCAAGCCCATCATTTTGATGCCTCCACAATAAGTTTTGGGCCCTTCCCGGTGGCGGACACTTGGCCCGCCCACACAAGGGAGGTACCATTTTTATCAAGAGACCTGGGGGGACGCTGGGCAGTAGGGCATTTTTGGCTTCTTTCTAATTCTGAAAGAATATGGCACAGTAATGCAAGGAAAATGTGTGACTGTAGTCACATTTAGAGGTTTGCAGGGCATTTTTGGTAAGAAACCTTGTTGGGATTCATGAGAGGGACACCACCCTGTACTCCCCTGGAGTTCTACTTTATGATAATATCGAGAATTGGTAGATTGTCCCTAGAGACAATGTACACCCTGGTGGAGAAAGCCAGAAAATGCAAATAGTACTTCACAACCAGCTATTCTTCGAGTACACACACATATTGGTTTGATTTGGCACGAGAGTGAGTGAAGGTTCAGGGCTTTCACAAAAAGGAAATGCACTGTTAATAGTTAAAAGGTTAAAAACCTGAACCAAATACTCACAGCTTGTGAGCTGTAAAGCAACGACAAGGCACCAACCTCTTTACAGGCCATTCACACACCTTTCATGCATGACGCTTACAAGACCATTCACACTGCCAGCCACGGGCCCAGCACATTATAACACTCACAGCAACAGTGTTGAAAACATGTACACCCTGGCAGAGAAAGCCAGAAAATGCAAATATTACTTCACAACCAACTATTCCTCAAGTACACACATACTGGTTGGATTTGGCACAATGGTGATTGAATGTTCAGAGCGTAAAATTTTATTAACAAGAGATTTCACAAAAAGGAAATGCACTGTTAATAGTTAAAAGGTTAAAAACCTGAACCATTTACTCACAGCTCGTGAGCTGTAATGCCATGGCAAGGCAACAACCTCTTTACAGGCCATTCACACACCTTTCTTTCATTCATGACACATACAAAAACCATTCACACTGCCAGCCGTGGGCCCAGCACATTACAATACTCACATCAAAAGGAAGCGCCATTCAAGGGCCCATCACTTTCATAAGCCTACATGCCTGACCCAGCAACCGCACCAGCTGATGGAGTGTGTGGACTGGCGTTTGGCTAGCAGTGTGTGTAGTGACCAGCAGCACATCACTACTCCGCCAGCCAAGCTCCAGTCCACACACTGCCAGCCAAGTGCCAGTCGACACTCACCACCAGCAAAACGCCAGTCCACACATACCACCAGCCAATCGCCAGTCCACACACACCACCAGCCAAGTGCCAGTCCACGCACACTGCCAGCCAAGCACCAGTCCATGCACACCGTCAGCCAAGCACCAGTCCACGCACACCGCCAGCCAAGCGCCACTCCATGCACACCACCAGCCAAGCGCCAGTCCATGCACACTTCCAGCCAAGAGCCAGTCCACACACACCACCAGCCAAGCACCAGTCCACACACACCACCAGCCAAGCACCAGTCCACGCACACCACCAAACACCAGTCCACTCACACCGCCATAACATTTTTTATGCAAAAAAGAAAACACAAACCAATTGGCAATAGATACAAACCTATAACTACAAACACAACAGCTCTAACTAAATACATCACACTTATGCCAACCATGAAATCTGAACAAAGAATACAAAATGATACATACCAGTCAGTTTACTTTTATGCTCACGGTTGCAACCAAAAACTCTGTTGCGTGTGGTACAATTTAAAACATGTGGGCACACACAGGCCAGGATTAGAAGGAAAATAGGGCTTTACATATGACTCTCCTTCCCCACACGTCTTTGGGCACAGACTCTACATTTCTTAGCGGGAAAGTCTTTTTTGGCAATGGGAGGAAGGGGATCAGGAAAGTGGCAATCTTTCAATCTAGCCACATTCTCCACCACTGTTTCTCTAGGAACTCCTACCTGTTCCACTAAAACCAGGCTGCCTATCAGAGAGTGCTGAAACTGAACAAATGTCATCTTTGACTCTGGAGAGCAATCCTTAAATACAACAAAGATATTGTAGCTTGCTAAATGGAATAAATGGATAGACAACTTCTTATACCAAACATACGCCTTACGAACAGCAGTGTAAGGGTCCAACCTCTGATCTACTCAATCTACACTACCCATGTGCTTATTGTGTCTAAAATGCACACAGGTTTGCACACTTCAGCAGCCTGATCCCAAACTGTCACAGGTGAATTACTTTAATCATGGATGGTAGTCAGCATATAGACATCTCTCCTGTCAGAAAATGGCACAGCTAGAAGCTCATCATTGAGCAAGGCACTGCACTGTCCCTTCACAAGATTTTTACAAATTAGCTCTTTTGAATAACATTTACAGTTAGAGCAGATTGTGCCACAAGCAACAGTGTCCACTTTGAACAATTCCCTGAACAATGGCACACCAGTGTAAAAGTTATCTACATATAAATAGTGACCTTTGTTAAAAAGTCCTCTACCAAGTTCTGACTCAATTTTCTCTGTAAATCCAAAAGTGGGAGGACAACCAGGTGGGTTAATACTGGAATCCCTACCAGTGTAGACCCTGAAATTATAGACATATCCAGTACTACTCTCAGACAGCATGTACATCTTAATTCCATAACATGCCCTCTTGCTAGGAATGTACTGCCTAAAAACCAATCGGCCCTTTAACAAGAGGATCAAAGACTCATTCACAGCTATTTCTTACCCTGGCACATAGATCTCTGAAAATCGATCTACAAAGTGATCAAGGACAGGCCGAAACTTAAAAAGACGGTCACAATCAGGGTAATCTTGAGGCAGCCCTAAAGCATTAGCAACAAAATGCAACATCCGAAGAAGAAGCAAATACCGATTACGAGTCATGGTTGCAGGAAATATAGCTGTTGCCATCAAGGGATTAGTAGACCAATATGAAGACAGCGACGGCTTCCTTATCAGGCCCATCAAAAAAGTTAAACCTCTTGAGCTCATCCATGTTTGTGGGAGTCCACCGGGTAGCTCTTGAGTGGGGCTTAAGTCTGGCACTGTTGTCCCTCAAATACTGTTCAGCATACAAATTAGTCTGCTCAACATTCTCAGCCACAATACATAATCCGTCCATAAACAACTGATAGAAATTTATAGGCAAAAAATGTTCACAATTCACTCTACACTCTGCAACACCACTAATGACAGGCAACACCAGCTGCACTATGTTTGGGTCAACCCAGAGTCCAGCACTTCCAATGGGAAGCCCCGGGCTACAATCAGATGCCTCTTGCTGCAGCATCCGCTCATCAGTGTACTCCTCTAAAACAGGCACTTCATCCGCACTGAGAGTAGCTTCATCTGCAATGTGAGTAGCTTCATCAACAGATGATTCCTCTCTGACAGAAAATTCACTGCCAGAATCCTGGCCTTCCTCCTCTGCCTCAGATGCAGAGTCAGTATCATGATCATGGTCAGAAGAAGACTCGAAAAGTATACCAACAACCTGCTTAGCGGTCATCCTGCAACTAGCCATAATCCTTACCAAGAGAAGTAACTTGACAAATAAGTCAACAATACCCAACACTGTGTAAAATAAGTAATAAACAAAGTGTGGATTCATAAAACAAAAAGTAAAACTTCTGGCATATAGCAATTGCAAGGTAAAGTCAATCAATACAAAGCACGCAAAGACCTATATACTATAAAACAATACAGCTCACTTGCTAAAGACAGCTAGACTCACCAGCACCTACTCTGCACAGGTACAGCAATCACCAACGAAAACCCACTAGGAAAGAAAGACAAAAGAAAATTACACACAAGGAAACACAATACCCATTGTGTACAAATACAAGGAAAATTTCACACACATTGAAACAGAAGCTAAATAGGCTGCTATTATTACAGCATTTTAAAAAGCACATTCATGCAGGTCATTGATACTAATTTCATTTTCTTACCAAACACCTGCAACCACACAAACTGCAGGTCTACCAGTGTCGAAACCACAACCACGAGGAAAACAAAAGCTTTGCACTAGAATAAAAAGGAGAAAAAAAACATTACAATCACTAATGATGACAAAAATAACAGTTAACATTATCAAACACTATGAAGTCTGCCCATAACCTTCCAAATGCCAGCCACACACACCGCCAGCCAAGTGCCAGTCCACACACAGCCCGCCAAATGCCAAAACACTCATCAGCCAAACTACACTTAACACACAAACTTTCCCTGGTGGTCTAGTGGCTTCTGCCCCTGGGGGCAAATGAGCCTAAAAATACATGGCTGATCTGCCCCGGGAGCAGAAACAGCCAAAATATTCATCCCAAAACCGCTCCCAAAACACTTTGCATATATAAAAAAAATCTCTGGTGGTCTAGGGGCTCCTGCCCCCCTTGGGGGAAAATGAGATTAAAAACCAGAAACGGCCAAACTATCAATGTCCCAAAAGGGGTCGCAACCCTTGCCCATGGGGTCGCTTCCCCTAAACATAATGCACAAAATCCCTAACTTCTAGTGGATTTCAAACCCCCGAGGGCTAGATTGGTCAAAAAAATGGCTGATCTAGCCGGGGGGGGCGAGACACAGGAAAACATGCTGCCCCCTGGGCAGCGACCCTTGCCCAAGGGGTCGCTCACTTATAAATATATTTACATTAAATCTCTGGTGCCTAGTGGGTTTCGAGAAAAGGGGCAAAAAAAGTCCTTTCCCTCTGCGTCTGTACTCCTGAAATTCCCCCCCCCCCCTTCCCCACCCCCCGGGAGAAGGACTTACCAAAAATATCCTCTCCCTAGAAGCACTGGAAGCAAATGGCTTCCAGCACGTCCCCTACTGCACTTGATGGCGTTGGCGCGCCGTGAGCATACCAGTGTCATCAGATCGCTGGGGGGGTCGGGTGGCAGATCACCGAGGGGGGTCAGGTGGCAGTGAAGTCACGTGGGTGGGTACCCATGGTAAAATGTGCCAGGACGTATTGGTTATGTCCTCGGCACAGCAGAACCGCTGCCGAGGACGTAACCATTACATCCTCTGCACCGGAGGGGTCAACAATACAGCACTAGCAAATCAATAGTTGTATCTCTAATCTTTATTTGAACTACAGTTCTAGTACAGCAATTTAACTAATGTGAATGTTGTTAACATAAGCCTAGTAGTTTTGGGCTATGTTTATAACCTAATAGTAATTGCACTGCAATAGCAATCTGTGTTAGATCCAAATGGTATTTCTAACAAACCACACTATTGGTTATTTTTTTCACGTGATTAAAGTTAGTCTGTCTTTCACATGTGTTTTAGACAAAACACCAAATACATAAGAGATAAACGGTGGGTTATCCTTGTAATACTACAGTCTAATGGCTTACACTCTACTATTTGTAAAGTATATCATGTAATCTTTTTGGGATTGAACGTGCTTCTCTTTTTGGGATTGAATGTACTCTTTGGGGTATATTTGCAGCCAAATCTCACATATAACCAATCAGCCTGTTTCTTTCATAAGTGCAATATGTTATACACAATGTAATTGTACATTGTTGTAAAACAGACATCCATGCTTACCTTTACTACATTCAATCTCTGTTTCTTGAAAATGCTTGGTAGTCTTGAAACAATATGCTTTATGTGTGGATAACTGGGCACAGTTATACATTTGGGGCTAGAGAATGTGCCAAGAAGAGAGGAATTGAACATACCTGAGGTATAGCAACATTTTTGATCACATGGGCAGCTGAAAGTGGTTTAAGGTGGAATAACATCCTACCTCTCATTTCATCTCTTGCTGCTTGTCAGCACCCCCATTTTATAATTATTCATTGTGGAGGCCATGATATTGGTTACCTCACTGATGTGCGAATTGAAATACAGATGAAAGCTACACCTTCCTACACACAAATAATCTTTACAGGCGATTTGCTGCTTCTCTGTGTGCTGCAGAATGCAGCACACATGGAAGGAGCAAAATACGAGGAGCAAGAAAGCATTTCTCCTCGTATCGCCTGCTTAAGACCAGGTATTCCCTGGTGATATTTTTGGCGCTGCCCTATACCTTGTAAATATGGGGCAGTGTCAAAAAGCAATGGGTGTTGCGGCGGAATGCCCACTGCAACACCCATTGAACGCCCCTTTCAAGCTAAGTGCTGCATGAATAGGGGCATTATTTACAAGGCGGCGTTAGGCCACGTGAAGTGGCTTAACAGTGCCTTGTAAATAAGGCAAGGGACTTAACGCCACCAGAACGTTGGAAAAAGTGACGTTCTGGTGGTGTTAACTCCTTTTAAATATGCCCCATGTCTTCCAGATATCATCTCAACATTATGTTTTCCAAACCTTACCTATATCTTGCAAATGGTGTACATTTTACCACAAGTGGCAATAATGTCTTCATTAATAACACTCTCCAACTCCTACTGAACCATGTCTAAATACAAAATAGACACTTGTAATAAAAGCTTTTTTTAAGAGCCAACCTAACAGGAGGTTGAGTAAATGTGAAAATCTATGGCTTCTTTAAAAAAATATACTTTTACTGTACCTCGGTACTCACTATAGACCAACATCAAAGTACTGCGATAGATAGATAGATAGATAGATAGATAGATAGATAGAGGTGTGTGTGTGTTGCTGTTTGTGTGTGTGAGACCCAGTGTCAACCGCCAATGATGGCCGGTGCTCATGCTACTGGTGCAGCTCTCGTATTCTAATCTTCACACACCTCCTCCCAGTAAGAAGTGCTGGCACACCGGTATGCAGAGTTCAAACATGATTCATTAGGACGTGGCTCTATACATTTAGGCGATTTTGTATTTCACAGCAGTAAAAATTGTGTCCCATTTTCCTCCAATATAAAGTAACATGTGCACAAAAATGATAGAATTGCAACATAACCATAAAGGGTCTGTACATTGTCGCCAAAAATTACAAAGTAGAAAGTTCTGTATTTGATAATATGCATCCAAGATTAAGATCCTCATTTTTCTAATTCATCCTCAATTTCACAACCGTTCACTGACAGAATATCGATGTAAAAAATATAGATAAAAAAATATAGGATGCAAAAATATCGACTCCCTATACTTAAACAGGTAAATACAAAAATATCCATAAAAATATCGATGTTAAAAATATAGTTGTACAAAATATCGAATTTTTATATATAAAAGATATTATATATATCAGATTGATAAAGGCTGCTGTGTCAGCCGAAACGCGTCTCTCTTGACTTCTTGGGCTGAGGAAGGCCGGATGAAATAAAGAAGCTTTTTACTTTGCAGCCTCCTGTGCGTGCTCGTTTTCCTTTTGGAATGGGAGCTGTGTTGATATATATATATATATATATATTATAAACAATGTGCCCCAAACCATTAGAAGGTCACTCGACACCACTCTCACCATCAGGCATTAATTTGCAGGTCGCCTTCATGCTCCAGCAATTATTCATTAGTGCCGACGCGTTTCGAGGTTTAAAACCTCTTCTTCCTGGGCTGCTGAACAAACGAGGCATCACTGGCTCACATTATACCAATTTCCGGCATTATTTATTTTCATGGCCCCCAGTGGGCTTTTGCTAAGTGCCAAGTCCTTTAGTGCATAATGGGACATGTAGTCCCTAATGTGAGCAAAGAGTTCTCCTGTAGTAGGTATGATGCGCACTTTGTAAATTAAAAAGCTTTTAAATATCCTTGGTAGGATTCGGGGCATTGTAGGCGACTTCTCTTTGCATATGGAGTGGTGTGCTGTCACAATGTCAATTAGTTTGACTCCACAGCCTCTCTGCGTCCGAGATGGTGCTCCTTCCCACGGCAGGGCTGCCGTGTACGTAGATTATAAACAATGTGCCCCAAAGCATTAGAAGGTCACTCGACACCACTCTCACCATCAGGCATTAATTTGCAGCTCGCCTTCATGCTCCAGCAATTATTCATTAGTGCCGACGCGTTTCAAGGTTTAAAACCTCTTCTTCCTGGGCTGCTGAACAAACGAGGCATCACTGGCTCACATTATACCAATTTCCGGCATTATTTATTTTCATGGTCCCCAGTGGGCTTTTGCTAAGTGCCAAGTTCTTTAGTGCATGGTGGGACATGTAGTCCCTAATGTGAGCAAAGTGTTCTCCTGTAGTAGGTATGATGCGCACTTTGTAAATTAAAAAGCTTTTAAATATCCTTGGTAGGATTCGGGGCATTGCAGGCGAGTTCTCTTTGCATATGGAGTGGTGTGCTGTCACAATGTCAATTAGTTTGACTCCACAGCCTCTCTGCGTCCGAGATGGTGCTCCTTCCCACGGCAGGGTAGCCATGTACGTAGATTATAAACAATGTTCCCCAAAGCATTAGAAGGTCACTCGACACCACTCTCACCATCAGGCATTAATTTGCAGCTCGCCTTCATGCTCCAGCAATTATTTATTAGTGCCGACGCGTTTCGAGATTTAAAACCTCTTCTTCCTGGGCTGCTGAACAAACGAGGCATCACTGGCTCACATTATACCAATTTCCGGCATTATTTATTTTCATGGCCCCCAGAGGCTTTGCTAAGTGCCAAGTCCTTTAGTGCATGATGGGACATGTAGTCCCTAATGTGAGCAAAGTGTTCTCCTGTAGTAGGTATGATGCGCACTTTGTAAATTAAAAAGCTTTTAAATATCCTTGGTAGGATTCGGGGCATTGTAGGCGAGTTCTCTTTGCATATGGAGTGGTGTGCTGTCACAATGTCAATTAGTTTGACTCCACAGCCTCTCTGCGTCCGAGATGGTGCTCCTTCCCACAGCAGGGCTGCCGTGTACGTAGATTATAAACAATGTGCCCCAAAGCATTAGAAGGTCACTCGACACCACTCTCACCATCCGGCATTAATTTGCAGCTCGCCTTCATGCTCCAGCAATTATTCATTAGTGCCGACCTCGAAACGCGTCGGCACTAATGAATAATTGCTGGAGCATGAAGGCGAGCTAAATATGCCGGATGGTGAGTGGTGTCAGTGACCTTCTAATGCTTTAGGGCACATTGTTTATAATCTACGTACACGGCAGCCTGCTGTGGAAGGAGCACCATCTCGGACGCAGAGAGACTGTGGAGTCAAACTAGTTGACATTGTGACAGCACACCACTCATATGCAAGAGACTCGCCTACAATGCCCCGAATCCTACCAAGGATATTTAAAAGCTTTTAGTTTACAAAGTGCGCATCATACCTACTACAGGAGAACACTTTGCTCACATTAGGGACTACATGTCCCATCATGCACTGAAGGACTTGGCACTTAGCAAAAGCCCACTAGGGCCATGAAAATAAATAATGCCAGAAATTGGTATAATGTGAGCCAGTGATGCCTCGTTTGTTCAACAGCCCAGAAAGAAGGTTTTAAACCTCAAAACGCGTCGGCACTAATAAATAATTGCTGGAGCATGAAGGCGAGGTTCAAATTAATGCCTGATGGTGAGAGTGGTGTCGAGTGACCTTCTAATGCGTTGGGGCACATTGTTTATAATATATATATATATATATATATATATTATCTACTGGCGGTCGCCAGTAGATAGTTATAGTTACAACCTATTATCCATAGGAAATCCGCGACATTCTATTTGAAATAACTCTCTTGCCGGTTGACGTATCTTCACAAAATTTTCAAACTTTGTGGGGCGCTCCGGTCCGCTCCTACCCTGAAAGTCTCGGGGGATTCGTCAGCGGGGGCCGAGAAAAAGGGGGTCCCAAAACGTGTTTTCCCCATGCAATTTTCCATAGGAAACTTTAGACACGGCTACAGCCCGAACTGCTGAACGGAATTACACCAAATTTGGCAAAGAGGTAGTTCTTGGTTCAGAAAGAACCCTTTTTGTTAAATGGTGTAAATCCGTTCAGTAGTTGCTGAGAAAATCAAAAGTAAAAAGATAGATATATCTATGGCCGCGTCGGATTCGCGCACCCTCCCGATCACGAGCTGCATGCTAATTGGCTGTCAACACTCCAAATCAGGAAGTGTTGGCAGCCATTTTGTCCCTCGGTAGAACCGAGGGACAGAAACAAGTGCGCAAAGCGCACAAAGGGGGCAGGGTAGAAACACCCTGACCCCTAGGTCTGCTCAGGGGTCCCACAAGGACCCCTGGGCAAAAATTTTTTTTAAAATCGGCAGGATGCGCTCAGGGTGCGCGAATCCTGCCGGAAAACATCGATGCGCGGTCTCCCGCGCTTCGATGTTAGTGGCCCCCGGGTGGGCCAAGTCCCGAGGGCATGCTGGGGGGTTAATTTTATGTGTGGGGGCCTCTAAGGGCCCCCAAGCCCGGGACCACCACCCCCGGGGCTTTATGTGTAATGGTGCGGGAGGCTCTGAGCCCTCCCGCAGCCCGAGACCGCCACCTCCCGGGGCTTCTTTTTATTTTTGATTAACCTGTGTGGGGGCTCCAGCCCCACACGCCCGAGACCACCACCTCCCGGGGCACTAAGAAAATTACAATGGGGGTCCGTTTTGGACCCCAAGCCCCGAGGACCACCACCTCCCGGGGCTTTCAAAATGTAAGGAGGGGGCCGCGCGGCCCCCTCCTGGAAGCCTGTGGTGGCCCTGGGGACCGCCACCCCCAGGGCCGGCTCCTGCAGTGTCCCGGGGTGCCTACCCCGGGACACTGCTGTTTGCAATGACAGGACGGGAGCCTCGCGGCTCCCGTCCTGTCATTGCAAACTGCTTTGGATATTGGAAGAGAGGCAGGAAACCTGCTCTCTCTTCCAATATCCAAAGCTGATTGCTTTCCACATGGGGAGCAGCATGTTAGCTGCTCCCCATGTGTAAAGCAATGCCGGCTCCCGTAGGACACGGGGAGCCGGCGGGACTGTGGGGGGTTTGGGGACCCCCACAGTCCCCAACGAGGCCAGGCCCGGGGGATGGGGTCCCCGGGGCCATAAGTGGCCATGGAGGGGGCCACGCAGCCCCCTCCCCAAAAGTAAAAAAAAAAAAAAAGTGCAAGGCCGGCCCCGGGGGATGGGGTCCCCGGGGCCTTAAATGGCCTGAGGAGGAGGGCCACGCAGCCCCCTCCAAATAAAAAAAAAGAGGCCATGCCCGGGGGATGGGGTCCCCGGGGCCAATACAGGCCCAGGGAAGGGGGCCACGCGGCCCCCTTCCCGTTTTTTTAAATTTTAATTAAAAAAAGGGGTAAGGCCCTGGGGGATGGGGTCCCCAGGGCCTAAAAATAGGAAAAAGGAAGGGGGCCACACAGCCCCCTTCAGAGAAAAAAAAACAACAAAAAAAACGATCGGGCCCGCAGGCCCCGCCCCTTCCTTCACCACTCTGCAAACGCGCCCCCTGGCGCGTTTGCAGAGGAGGCAAATTCCCCTTGAATACTGGGGGTCCCTGGAGGCCAACTAGCCCACCAGGAACCTCCAGTATGCGCCAGGGGCTGCCTTGCAGAGAGGTGTACAGAGGCCACGCCCCTTTTACACCTCTCTGCAACGCAGCTCTGTGGCGCTTTGGAGGTATATGGTGGGCTAGTTGCACCCCAGGGACCCTCAGGATTCAAGGGGAGTTAATCCCCCGACTTAAAACGCGCCACGGGGCGCGTTTGCACAGTGGTGAAGGGAGGGGCGGGGCTTCAGGTGACATGTGTGCAAACAGGCCCCGTGGCGCGTTTTAAGATGGGAATTAAATCCCCTTCAATCCTGAGGGTCCCTGGGGCCAACTAGCCCAACAGGTACGTCCAGAAAGCGCCACAGAGCTGCGTTGCAGAGAGGTGTAAAAGGGGTGTGGCCTCTGTACATGTCTCTGCAACGCAGCCCCTGGCGCATACTGGAGGTTCCTGGTGGGCTAGTTGGCCCGTAGGGACCCTCATGATTCAAGGGGACTTAATCCCCCAACTTAAAACGCGCCACGGGCGCGTTTGCACAGATGTCACCTCAGGCCCCGCCCCTCCCTTCACCATTGTGCAAATATTCCTCTAAAATCAGCCGAAATACGAATTCTGATTTACTCACCTGTTATCAGGAGAGACCTCAGTGCTGCATCTTTCAGCCCAGTACTAATCCTGAAAAGTAATTTTAACCGTACTTACCAGTAACTTGAATTTCCTTCCATAGGCTAACATTGACTGGTTTCACTTGGAAATTCTTCTAAGTGTGGAGTTTTGGAACTTTAAAATATTCCTCTAAAATCAGCCGAAATACGAATTCCGATTTACTCACCTGTTATCAGGAGAGACCTCAGTGCTGTATCTTTCAGCCCAGTACTGGTCCTGAAAAGTAATTTTAACCGTACTTACCAGTAACTTGAATTTCCTTCCATAGGCTAACATTGACTGGTTTCACTTGGAAATTCTTCTAAGTGTGGAGTTTTGGAACTTTAAAATATTCCTCTAAAATCAGCCGAAATACGAATTCCGATTTACTCACCTGTTATCAGGAGAGACCTCAGTGCTGCATCTTTCAGCCCAGTACTGATCCTCAAAAGTAATTTTAACCGTACTTACCAGTAACTTGAATTTCCTTCCATAGGATATAATTGCCTGCTTTTTGCTGAAAAAGTTTCTAAGTGTTGATTTTTGAAACATACAAATATTCCTCTAAAATCAGCCGAAATACGAATTCCGATTTACTCACCTGTTATAAGGAGAGACCTCAGTGCTGTATCTTTCAGCCCAGTACTGGTCCTGAAAAGTAATTTTAACCGTACTTACCAGTAACTTGAATTTCCTTCCATAGGCTAACATTGACTGGTTTCACTTGGAAATTCTTCTAAGTGTGGAGTTTTGGAACTTTAAAATATTCCTCTAAAATCAGCCGAAATACGAATTCCGATTTACTCACCTGTTATCAGGAGAGACCTCAGTGCTGCATCTTTCAGCCCAGTACTGATCCTCAAAAGTAATTTTAACCGTACTTACCAGTAACTTGAATTTCCTTCCATAGGATATAATTGCCTGCTTTTTGCTGAAAAAGTTTCTAAGTGTTGATTTTTGAAACATACAAATATTCCTCTAAAATCAGCCGAAATACGAATTCCGATTTACTCACCTGTTATAAGGAGAGACCTCAGTGCTGTATCTTTCAGCCCAGTACTGATCCTCAAAAGTAATTTTAACCGTACTTACCAGTAACTTGAATTTCCTTCCATAGGATATCATTGACTGCTTTTTGCTGAAAAAGTTTCTAAGTGTTGATTTTTGAAACATACAAATATTCCTCTAAAATCAGCCGAAATACGAATTTCGCTTTACTCACCTGTTATCAGGAGAGACCTCAGTGCTGCATCTTTCAGCCCAGTACTGGTCCTGAAAAGTAATTTTAACCGTACTTACCAGTAACTTATATTTTCTTCCATAGGAATCCATTGTCTGGTTTTCAGCAGAAAAGTTTCAAAGTGTCGATTTTCACAAACTACAAATATTCCTTAAAAATCGCCTGTATGACTTAAACGCATTCTTTCAACTGTTTACAGGAGATGCACCAGTGCTGGATCCAGGATCCAACACTGAGTAAGAAAAAGTAACGATAACAGTTTTTACCTGCTAAGTGAATTTCCTTCCATAGGATAACATTGGTGATTCTATGAGAAAAAGTTTCTAAGTGTCAACTTTTAAAATACAATAATATTCCTTAAAAATCACGACTGTAACCAAAACGCTTTTACTCAACTGTTTACAGGAGATGTACCAGGACTGAATCTAGGATCCAGTCCTGTGGTTAGAAAAGTAATCCATAAAGTAACTAATTGCATTTAACTAGAAATTCACATTGAGCTGAATGTTGCATTGTGTTTGAAAATGTGGTGCCCATTGCAACAACTGTAACTACTGTACTTAAAAGTCTATTGCCTATGTGCAAAGTATTTAAACTAAAGTAATTCATTCTGAGAAAGTATTTTTTGTAATGTAATGTATAATGTAATTACAATGTAATTTAAAAAATAAAATATGTAAAAAAAAAATTCTAAAAATGTAATAAATCAGTATGAAAAAAATTAATATAACAATTAATACATTTAAAAATTGTCATTTACAAAACCTTTGAAATTCACTGAAAAAACTGTAGGTTTCAGACATGTTATAGTTAGGAATTAGCATTTAAAAAACCTTTGAAATTCACTGAAAAAACCATAGGTTTCAGATAAGTTATAGTTAGAAATTAGCATTTAAAAAACCTTTGAAATTCACTGAAAAAACCATAGGTTTTAGGGACAGTTATAGTTAGTTGGACATTGCACTAGTACAAAACCCGTGAAATTCCCCCGTTATAGTTAGTTCAGCTAACTATAACTCGCGCCTCACAATGCACTGCTGATGACGTCACATATTACATCACTCATGACATGGTCAGTGACATCACTGATGACATCACTGATGACATCTCAAATGACATCACTGATGACATCATCCACGTGATAATCTGATGCACCTCCTCACACCCTAATATAACCTTTGATACACCCAATCTAAATTACAGACTGCCATTCGCAAAACCATAGACACTCCAACACCAATAACTACATACCCACTCACTGATTCTTAGGTCTACACACACACATCCACTCACTCACCCGTACAGTCACTCATACTTATGGTCACTCAGTACAGGACAATCATATGCACTCTTACTCCTATATAGACACTCAAACACCGCCACTCATCCATAGAGGTACTCACACACCTAGTCAGTCATGCAAATAATTAAACACACTGCCATTTACTCACCTATACAGTTATACACACACCAGCTCACTTAATCATACAAATACTAGCACATTGTTACGCTCTTATACAATCACTGATACAAGCACACACTCATCCATACAGCCACTATCACAATCACTCACTCTCGCTTATAGCTATTTATATACTCCAATACACATATATACTGCCTTTCACATATGTAGTTACTCACACATGTACCACTGGGACATACATTCACTCACTAACACACTCTTACACACACTTACCCACCCATACAGTCTATCACAGATGCACTCTTGAAACCATCCACCCAGTGAATCACCCACTCACACATCTATACACAGTCGCACACACCCCATCCACACAAACACTCAGGCACCCATACAGATACTCAGACAACAAATCAATAACTCTTATAGACACTCATGTAGCTATTCACAAACCCATGCAGCCACTTACACAGCAACAGACAGATACAGACATTAACCCAGTTTAGTCACTAACCCATGCATTCAGTAAGATACGTTTAATCACTCACTTATAGAATTAGTCACGCACCTACTAAATCATCCATACACACACTTATACACCCACTCATTCTTCAATACGCCTTTCCCTATATATATTAAAAATATTTAAACTTTACAGAAACACACAGTCACTGGATGATGTCATCAGTGATGTCATTTGAGATGTCATCAGTGATGTCATCAGTGATGTCACTGACCATGTCATGAGTGATGTAATATGTGACGTCATCAGCAGTGCATTGCGGGGCGCGAGTTATAGTTAGCTGAACTAACTATAACGGGGGAATTTCACGGGTTTTGTACTAGTGCAATGTCCAACTAACTATAACTGTCCCTAAAACCTATGGTTTTTTCAGTGAATATATATATATATATATAAATATATTGCGCTTTCCGTTGGCACTCGAGATTCCTCCCCGCCACACACGGACACGGACCGCAGAGTAAGTGCTATATTTTAGATTTTATTTTGATGCCGCCATTACGCGTTTCAGCTCCTCAAGAGCCTTGATCACATGACATTGTTGCTGTACTATTTTTTCATTTTTAAAGTGACACTATCATTTTACCTCTAGAAAAACTAAGGACAACCTTACGACTAGCTCTCTATATGAACACTAATTCCAGTACATGGGTTCCCAATGTTCGCTGCTGGAATGTTTCTGATTTGTCCTTAGTTTTTCTAGAGGTAAAATGATAGTGAACCTTACGACTAACTCTCTACTTTCACCCTCATCTTAGACTTAGATATATGTGCAGAACTGTACTTTAACTTACCTGTATCAAGATTTTGGATTTTAATCATTTTAATCCGTTTTTTATTTGTTCTTTGCTTTCATATAGGAGGAAAGGAAGGGGCATTAACCAGATGTACAAGAGGATCTTGGTACCCTACCCTTTTCTTCGTGACACATCACCCTCAAGAGGAAGACGCAGCATAAGATAAGACTGCTGTTCTATGTATTTATTTAGTATTGTATTTGATCATTTTTCACGTTTTGTCTTTTCACTTAATCAGTAGATTTACACATGTGCACCACAATCAAAAACAAGGGAATTACCAGTAGGGAATGCAGTAAGAGACTGCACAGCTAGAGACACAGGAACAGATGTGAAACTATCACTCACAACGTTGAAAAATAATAACACTATCGCCACTTTGGCACCTGAATTGGGAGATTCTCTCCCACTGCCCTTCCCCTATAAAACCTTGGTTTGTAGCCACTAGAGCAATTATAGCGTAATACCATTCAATCCTGAAATAACATAGGATAAGCCAAGTATCTCCCGCTTCTCATGGAGATATGGCAACTGACCATACTGTAGAATAACCATATTGGGATAATGTCCATGTTGTAGAGTACAGGGCACTTGGTCTAACACATCAGTAGCCCCTAGAGCGCAATCAAAGAGTAAAACTTTATTGAGAGTATATCGGCACATTAACACAGGAGAATTTCCGATGCAGTCACTG
This sequence comes from Calotriton arnoldi, assembly GCA_963921515.1. Classification (NCBI taxonomy): domain Eukaryota; kingdom Metazoa; phylum Chordata; class Amphibia; order Caudata; family Salamandridae; genus Calotriton; species Calotriton arnoldi. The sequence continues at coordinate 1,406,526 of CAWUFW010005039.1, forward strand.
CACGCAATCAAAGAGTAAAACTTTATTGAAAATATATCTGCACACTAAAATGGAGTACAAAAAGAAAAAATGGAGTAAAATGGTAATAATAAGTAGGCGCAGAAAAGGCGCAAAAAAGCAGTGCGACTGGAGATGGGGTGATAAACCGCCCCACATCATGAGACGTTCCGATGCAGTCACTTTAATTTACGTGTAACATCGGGAACATAACACTGGGTGATCAGACAGCGAATAGGATTAAAACCTGCGAAGCCACATAGACAGGAAATTGTAGTCTACAGGAGGCCGGAAAATACATGCTAAAATTCTAATGCATGATATTGAAAATATAGGAAGGAATGAGGTTAATTCCCTTCCTTAGATTCGACACACAATAGGGGTTGAGGCTTGATGCAGAACACTGCCTAAATACATATGCAATTAATATGTATATACTGTTACAACGTTTGTGACCACTTCAAAATGGATGCCATTATAACTTGTGTTTTCACTTCGAGATTGTACACTTAATGTGATATGTTTGTTTCCATGACTGTATTCATAACTGACACTGTCTCTACATGCCAGTGTGTGAGCAAGGCTGATTGACAGCTGAAACGCGTTACTGGCGAATAAACCTCTGGTAGTGTACCGATCCTGAGAGTGCGATTACTTTCTTTTTGAACTATCTTTATATATATATATATATATATATATATTACCTACTGGCGGTCGCCAGTAGGTAGTTATAGTTAGGACCTATTTTCCATAGGAAAAGCATTTTTTGTTTTCCCAATAACTTTGGCGTCGTTTGACGAATCTTCGTGAAATTTTCAAAACTAGTGGGGCGCTCCGGTCAGCTCCTGTCTTGAAAGTTTCGGGGTGATTTGCGAAGCGGAGGCCGAGAAAAAAGGGGGGTCCCAAAACGTGTTTTCCCCATGTTATTTTCCATAGGAAACTTTAGACAGGGCTACAGCCCGAACTGCTGAACGGAATTATACCAAATTTGGCAAAAAGGTAGCCCTTGGTTCAGAAAGAGTCCTTTATGTTAAATGGTGTAAATCCGTTCAGTAGTTCCTGAGAAATTCAAAAAATAGAGGTCGGAAAATCAGTTTCCCATAGGAAACTTTAGACATGGCTACAGCCCGAACTGCTGAACGGAATTAAACCAAATTTGGCAAAAAGGTAGTGCTTTGTTCAGGAAGCGTCCTTTTTTTTTAAATGGTGTAAATCCGTTCAGTAGTTTTTGAGATATTAAAGGAAAAAATCTTTATATATCTGGGCGGGAACTAACTACACAAGCATGAGCTTGGCTCTAATTGGCTGCCAACACTTCAATCCAGGAAGTGTTGGCAGCCATCTTGGTGCAATGCTTTTTAGGTCTCGCCTAGCGACGCAGCGCATGAGCTGCCCGCTTGCTGAGATCTATTGTTGTCGATCTACCCAAACACCACTGCACTACCCTAAACCCAAAAAAACTACCCCCAGCACGACCCCCTACACTACCCAAACACCACTGCACTACCCTAAACCCTAAAACACTACCCCCAGCATGACCCCCTACACTACCCAAACACCACTGCACTACCATAAAACACGACCCCCTACACTACACAAATACCACTGCACTACCCTAAACCCTAAAACACTACCCCCAGCACGACCCCCTACACTACCCAAACACCACTGCACTACCCTAAACCCTAAAACACTACCCCCAGCACTACCCCCTATACTACCCAAACACCACTGCACTATCCTAAACCCTAAAACACTACCCCCAGCACGACCCCCTACAATATCCAAACACCACTGCACTACCCTAAACCCTAAAACACTACCCCCAGCACGACCCCCTACCCTATCCAAACACCACTACACTACCCTAAACCCTAAAACACTACCCCCAGCACGACCCCTACACTACACAAACACCACTGCCTTACCCTAAACCCTCAAACACTAACCCCAGCACGACCCCCTACACTACACAAACACCACTGCACTACCCTAAACCCTAAAACACTACCCCCAGCACGATCCCTACACTACACAAACACCACTGCACTACCCTAAAACACTACCCCCAGCACTATCCCCTACACTACCCAAACACCACTGCCCTACCTTAAACCCTAAAACACTACCCCCAGCATGACCCATCTACACTACACAAACACCACTGCACTATCCTAAACCCTAAATCTACCCCCAGCACGACCCCCTACACTACACAAACACAATTGCACTACCCTAAACCCTAAAACACTACCCCCAGCACGACCCCCTACACTACACAAACACCACTGTACTACGCTAAACCCTAAAACACTACCCCCAGCACGACCCCCTACACTACACAAACAACACAGCACTACCCTAAACCCTAAAACACTACCCCCTACACTACACAAACACCACTGCACTACCCTAAACCCTAAAACACTACCCCCAGCACGACCCCCTACACTACACAAACACCACTGCACTACCCTAAACCCTTAAACACTACCCCCAGCATGACCCCTACACTACCCAAACACCACTGCACTACCCTAAACCCTAAAACACTACCCCCAGCACGACCCCCTACACTATCCAAACACCACTGCACTACCCTAAACCCTAAAACACTACCCCCAGCACGACCCCCTACACTACACAAACACCACTGCACTACCCTAAACCCTAAAACACTACCCCCAGCATGTCTCCCTACACTACCCAAACACCACTGCACTACCCTAAACCCTAAATCTACCCCCAGCATGACCCCCTGCACTACACAAACACCACTGCACTACCCTAAACCCTAAAACACTACCCCCAGCACGACCCCCTACACTACACAAACACCACTGCACTACCCTAAATCCTAAAACACTACCCCCAGTAGGACCCCCTACACTACCCAAACACCACTACACTACCCTAAACCCTAAAACACGTACCCAGCACAACCCCCTACACTACACAAACACCACTGCACTACCCTAGACCCTAAAACACTAACCCCAGCACGACCCCCTACACTACACAAACACCACTGCACTACCCTAAACCCTAAAACACTACCCCCAGCACGACCCCTACACTATACAAACACCACTGCACTACCCTAAACCCTAAAACACTACCCCCAGCACAACCCCCTACACTACCCAAACACCACTGCACTACCCTAAACCCTAAAACACTACCCCCAGCACGACCCCTACACTGCACAAACACCACTGCACTAACCTAAACCCTAAATCTACCCCCAGCACAACCCCTACACTGCACAAACACCACTGCACTGCCCTAAGCCTAAAACACTACCCCCAGCATAACCCCTACACTGCACAAACACCACTGCACTGCCCTAAACCCTGAAACACTACCACCAGCACTGCCCCTACACTATCCAAACACCACTGCACTGCTCTAAGCCCTAAAACACTACCCCCAGCACGACCCCCTACACTGCACAAACACCACTGCACTGCCTAAACCCTAAAACACTGCCCGCTGCACTGCACAAAGACCACTGCACTACCCTAAACCCTAAAACACTACCCCCAGCACGACCCCTACACTACACAAATACCACTGCACTGCCCTAAGCCCTAAAACACTACCCCCAGCACGACCCCTTCACTGCCCAAACACCACTGCACTACACTAAACCCTAAAACACTACCCCCAGCAGTACCCCTACACTGCCCAAACACCACTGCCCTGCCCCAAACCCTAAAACACTACCCCCAGCACGTCCCCCTACACTGCCCAAACACCACTGCACTGCCCTAAGCCCTAAAACACTACCCCCAGCCACGACCCCTACACTGCACAAACACCACTGCACTGCCCTAAACCCTAAAACAGTGCCCCCAGCACGACTCCCTACACTACACAAACAGCCACTGCACTACCCTAAACACTAAAACACTACCCCAGCACGACCCCCTACACTATACAAACACCACTGCCCTGCCCAAAACCCTAAAACACTGCCCCCAGCACTGCCCCTACACTGCCCAAACACCACTGCACTGCCCTAAGCCCTAAAACACTACCCCAGCACGACTCCCTACACTACCCAAACACCACTGCACTGCCCTAAACCCTAAAACACGACCTCCTACACTACACAGAACACCACTGCACTACCCTAAGCCCTAAAACACTGCCCCCAGCATGACCCCTACACTGCACAAACACCACTGCACTACCCTAAGCCCTAAATCTGCCCCCAGCATGACCCCTGCACTGCACAAACACCACTGCACTGCCCTAAACCCTAAAACACTGCCCCCAGCACGACCCCCTACACTACACAAACACCACTGCACTGCCCTAAATCCTAAAACACTACCCCCAGCATGACGCCCTACACTACACAAACACCACTGCACTGCCCTAGACCCTAAAACACTGCCCCAGCACGACCCCTACACTACACAAACACCACTGCACTACCCTAAACCTAAAACACTACCCCCAGCACGAGCCCCTACACTGCCCAAACACCACTGCACTGCCCTGAAGCCTAATACACTACCCCAGCACGGCCCCTACACTACACAAACACTACTGCACTACCCTAAACCCTAAAACACTACCCCAGCAGTACCCCCTACACTATCCAAACACCACTGCACTACTCTAAACCCTAAAACACTACCCCCAGCACGACCCCCTACACTACACAAACACCACTGCACTACCCTAAACCTAAAACACTACCCCCTACACTACACAAAGACCACTGCACTACCCTAAACCCTAAAACACTACCCCCAGCACGACCCCTACACTACACAAACACCACTGCACTACCCTAAACCCTAAAACACTACCCCCAGCACGACCCCTTCACTACCCAAACACCACTGCACTACACTAAACCCTAAAACACTACCCCCAGCAGTACCCCTACACTGCCCAAACACCACTTCCTACCCCAAACCCTAAAACACTACCCCCAGTACGACCCCCTACACTGCCCAAACACCACTGCACTACCCTAAACCCTAAAACACTACCCCCAGCACGACCCCCTACACTACACAAACACCACTGCACTGCCCTAAACCCTAAAACAGTACCCCCAGCACGACCCCCTACACTACACAAACACCACTGCACTACCCTAAACCCTAAAACACTACCCCCAGCATGACCCCCTACACTATACAAACACCACTGCCCTACCCTAAACCCTAAAACACTACCCCCAGCACTACCCCATACACTACCCAAACACCACTGCACTACCCTAAACCCTAAAACACTACCCCCAGCACGACTCCCTACACTGCCCAAACACCACTGCACTACCCTAAACCCTAAAACACGACCCCCTACACTACACAAACACCACTGCACTACCCTAAGCCTAAAACACTACCCCCAGCATGACCCCCTACACTGCACAAACACCACTGCACTACCCTAAACCCTAAAGCACTGACCCCTACACTACACAAACACCACTGCACTGCCCAAAGCCCTAAAACACTGCCCCCAGCACGACCCCCTACACTGCACAAACACCACTGCACTACCCTAAACCTAAAACACTACCCCCAGCACGACCCCTACACTGCCCAAACACCACTGCACTACCCTAAACCCTAAAACACTACCCCCAGCACTATCCCCTACACTGCCCAAACACCACTGCACTGCCCTAAGCCCTAAGACACTGCCCCAGCATGACCCCCTACACTGCACAGAACACCATTGCACTGCCCTAAGCCCTAAGACACAACCCCCAGCACGAGCCCCTACACTGCCCAAACACCACTGCGCTGCCCTAGAGCCTAAAACACTGCCCCCAGCGCGACCCCCTACACTGCACAAACACCACTGCACTGCCCTAAACCCTAAAACACTAACCCCAGCATGACCCCTACACTGCCCAAACACCACTGCACTGCCCAAAACCCTAAATCTGCCCCAGCACGAGCTCCCTACACTAAGCAAACACCACTGCAATGCCCTAAACCCTAAAGCACTACCCCCAGCACGACCCCCAACACTACACAAACACCACTGCACTGCCCTAAGCCCTAAAACACTACCCCACCATGACCCCTACACTGCCCAAACACCACTGCACTGCCCTAGACCCTAAAACACTGCCCCCATCATGCGCCCCTATACTGCCCAAACACCACTGCACTGCCCTAAGCCCTGAAACACTGCCCCCAGCACGACCCCTACACTGCACAAACACCACTGCACTGCCCTAAGCCCTAAAACACTGCCCCAGCACGACCCCTACACTACACAAACACCACTGCACTGCCCTAGGCCCTAAAACACTGCCCCACCATGACCCCTACACTGCCCAAACACCACTGCACTACCCTAAGCCCTGAAACACTGCCCCCATCATGACCCCTGTACTGCCCAAACACCACTGCACTGCCCTAAACCATAAAACACTGCCCCCAGCACGGACCCCTGCACTGCACAGAACACCACTGCACTGCCCTAAGCCCTAAAACACTGCCCCAGCACGGACCCCTACACTACACAAACACCGCTGCACTACCCTAAACCCTTAAACACTACCCCCAGCACGACCCCCTACACTGCCCAAACACCACTGCACTACCCTAATCCTAAAGCACTACCCCCAGCACGACCTCCTACACTATCCAAACACCACTGCACTGCCCTAAACCCTAAAACACTACCCCATGCACGACCCCCTACACTGCCCAAACACCACTGCACTGCCCTAAACCCTAATTCACTACCCCAGCACGACCCCTACACTGCACAGAACACTGCTGCACTACCCTAAACCCTAAAACACTACCCCCAGCAGTACCCCCTACACTATCCAAACACCACTGCACTACTCTAAACCCTAAAACACTACCCCAACACGACCCCCTACACTACACAAACACCACTGCACTACCCTAAACCCTAAAACACTAGCCCCCTACACTACACAAAGACCACTGCACTGCCCTAAACCCTAAAACACTACCCCCAGCACGACCCCTACACTACACAAACACCACTGCACTACCCTAAACCTAAAGCACTACCCCCAGCACGTCCCCTGCACTGCCCAAACACCACTGCACTACCCTAAACCCTAAAACACTACCCCAGCACGACCCCCTAAACTTCACAAACACCACTGTGCTACCCTAAACCCTAAATCACTACACCCAGCACGACCCCTACACTACCTAAACACCACTGCACTATCCTAAGCCCTAAAACACTACCCCCAGCACGACCCCCTACACTATACAAACACCACTGCCACTGCCTAAACCTAAAACACTACCCCCAGCACTGACCCCTACACTACCCAAACACCACTGCACTACCCTAAACCCTAAAACACTACCCCCAGCACGACCCCCTACACTACACAAACACCACTGCACTACCCTAAATCCTAAAACACTACCCCCAGCATGACGCCCTACACTACACAAACACCACTGCACTACCTAAACCCTGAAACACTACCCCCAGCACGACCCCTACACTGCACAAACACCACTGCACTACCCTAAGCCCTAAAACACTGCCCCCAGCACGACCACCTGCACTACCCAAACACCACTGCACTGCCCTAAGCCCTAATACACTGCCCCAGCACGACCCCTACACTGCACAAACACTACTGCACTACCCTAAACCCTAAAACACTACCCCCAGCAGTGCCCCTACACTGCCCAAACACCACTGCACTACTCTAAACCTAAAACACTACCCCCAGCATGACCCCTACACTGCACAAACACCACTGCACTACCCTGAGCCCTAAAACACTACCCCTACACTGCACTAAGGACCACTGCACTGCCCTAAGCCCTAAAACACTGCCCCCAGCACGACCCCCTACACTGCACAAACACCACTGCACTGCCCTGAAGCCTAAAACACTGCCCCCAGCACGACCCCTTCACTACCCAAACACCACTGCCCTGCCCCAGACCCTAAAACACTACCCCCAGTACGACCCCCTACACTGCCCAAACACCACTGCACTACCCTAAGCCCTAAAACACTACCCCCAGCACGACCCCTACACTACACAAACACCACTGCACTACCTTAAACCCTAAAACAACAGTGCCCCCAGCACGACCCCTACACTACACAGACACCACTGCACTACCCTAGACCCTAAAACACTACCCCCAGCACGACCCCTACACTGTGCAAACACCACTGCCCTACCCTAAGCCTCAAAACACTGCCCCAGCACTGCCCCCTACACTACCCAAACACCACTGCACTACCCTAAGCCCTAAAACACTGCCCCAGCACGACTCCCTACACTGCCCAAACACCACTGCACTACCCTAGACCCTAAAACCACGACCCCTACACTGCACAAACACCACTGCACTGCCCTAAGCCCTAAAACACTGCCCCCAGCATGACCCCTGCACTGCACAAACACCACTGCACTGCCTAGGCCCTAAGACACTGCCCCCTGCACTGCACAAGCACCACTGCACTTCCCAAGACCCTAAAACACTGCCCCCAGCACGGACCCCTGCACTGCACAAACACCACTGCACTGCCCTAAGCCCTAAACACTACCCCCAGCACGACCCCCTGCACTGCCCAAACACCACTGCACTGCCCTAAGCCCTAAGACACTGCCCCCAGCGCTGCCCCTGCACTGCCCAAACACCACTGCACTGCCCTAAGCCTAAAACACTGCCCCCAGCATGAGCCCCTACACTGCACAAACACCACTGCACTGCCCTAAGCCCTAAAACACTGCCCCCAGCACGGCCCCCTGCACTGCCCAAACGCCACTGCACTGCCCTAAGCCTAAAGCACTACCCCCAGCACGACCCCCTGCACTACTGAGCACGCCACTGCTGCCCTAAGCCCTAAGACACTGCCCCAGCAGGACTCCCTACACTAAACAAACACCACTGCAATGCCCTAAGCCCTAAAAGCACTGCCCCCTGCACTGCACAAACACCGCTGCACTGCCCTAAGCCCTGAAACACTGCCCCCACCATGACCCCTGCACTGCCCAAACGCCACTGCGCTGCCCTAGGCCTAAAACACTGCCCCCATCATGACCCCTGTACTGCCCAAACACCGCTGCACTGCCCTAAACCCTAAAACACTACCCCCAGCACGACCCCCTACACTGCACAAACACCACTGCACTGCCCTAAGCCCTAAAACACTGCCCCAGCACGACCCCTGCACTGCACAAACGCCACTGCACTGCCTAAACCACTCAAACACTGCCCCCAGCATGACCCCCTGCACTACCCAGACACCACTGCACTGCCCTAAGCCCTAAAACACTGCCCCCAGCACGACCCCTGCACTGTCCAAGCACCACTGCACTGCCCTAAGCCTAAAACACTGCCCCCAGCACGACCCCTGCACTGCACAAACGCCACTGCACTGCCCTAAGCCCTAAAACACTGCCCCCAGCGTGACTCTGCACTGCCCAAACACCACTGCACTGCCCTAAGCCCTAAATCTGCCCCAGCATGACCCCTGCACTGCACAAACACCACTGCACTGCCCTAAGCCTAAAACACTACCCCCAGCACGACCCCCTACACTGCACAAACACCACTGCACTGCCCTAAACCCTAAAACACTACCCCCAGCATGACCCCCTACACTACACAAACACCACTACACTGCCCTAAACCTAAAACACTGCCCCCAGCACGACCCCTACACTACACAAACACCACTGCACTACCCTAAACCTAAAACACTACCCCCAGCACGACCCCTACACTGCCCAAACACCACTGCACTACCCTAAACCCTAATACACTACCCCCAGCACGACCTCCTACACTGCACAGAACACTACTGCACTGCACCTAAACCCTAAAACACTGCCCCCAGCAGTGCCCCTACACTGTCCAAACACCACTGCACTGCTCTAAACCCTAAAACACTACCCCCAGCACGACCCCTACACTACACAAACACCACTGCACTACCCTAAGCCTGAAAACACTACCCCTACACTGCACAAAGACCACTGCACTGCCTAAACCCTAAAACACTACCCCCAGCACGACCCCTACACTGCACAAACACCACTGCACTACCCTAAACCCTGAAACACTACCCCCAGCACGTCCCCTACACTGCCCAAACACCACTGCACTGCCCTAAACCCTGAAACACTGCCCCCAGCACGGACACCCTACACTGCACAAACACCACTGCACTGCCCTAAGTCCTAAAACAGTACCCCCAGCACGACCCCCTACACTGCACAAACACCACTGCACTGTCCTAAACCCTAAAACACTGCCCCCAGCACGACCCCCTACACTGTACAAACACCACTGCCCTACCCTAGACCCTAAAACACTACCCCCAGCACTGTCCCCTACACTGCCCAAACACCACTGCACTGCCTAAGCCCTAAAACACTGCCCCTAGCATGACCCCCTACACTACACAAACACCACTGCACTACCCTAAGCCCTAAATCTACCCCCAGCATGACCCCTGCACTGCACAAACACCACTGCACTACCCTAAGCCTAAAACACTACCCCCAGCACGACCCCCTACACTACACAAACACCACTGCACTACCCTAAATCCTAAAACACTACCCCCAGCATGATGCCCTACACTACACAAACACCACTGCACTGCCCTAAACCTAAAACACTACCCCAGCACTTGCCCCTACACTGCACAAACACCACTGCACTACCCTAAACCTAAAACACTGCCCCCAGCACGACCCTACACTGCCCAATCACCACTGCACTACCCTAAACCCTAATACACTACCCCCAGCACGGCCCCTACACTACACAAACACTACTGCACTACCCTAAACCCTAAAACACTACCCCCAGCAGTACCACCTACACTATCCAAACACCACTGCACTACTCTAAACCCTAAAACACTACCCCAGCACGGACCCCTACACTACCCAAACACCACTGCACTACCCTAAACCCTAAAACACTACCCCTACACTACACAAAGACCACTGCACTACCCTAAGCCTAAAACACTGCCCCCAGCACGACCCCCTACACTACACAAACACCACTGCACTACCCTAAACCCTAAAACACTGCCCCAGCACTGATCCCTTCACTGCCCAAACACCACTGCACTGCACTAAGCCTAAAACACTGCCCCCAGCAGTGCCCCTACACTACCCAAAGCACCACTGCCCTACCCCAAACCCTAAACACTGCCCCAGTACGACCCCCTGCACTGCCCAGAGCACCACTGCTGCCTAAGCCTAAAACACTGCCCCAGCACATTTCTTGCCTGCACAAACATGCTGCTGCCCTAGGCCCTAAGGCAGTTTGGCACGACCCTGCTGCACAAACACTGCTGCACTGCCTGGGCCCTGAAGCACTGCCCCAGCCACGGGCCACCCTGCATATTGCAGGCACCGCCTGCCTAGGCCTGGGACACTGCACCCCCAGGCACTGCCCTGCACTGCCCCAGGCCTGCTGCTGCCTAAGCCTGAGAGCACTGCTGAGCCCCAGGGCTCCTGCACTGCCCAGGCCACTTGCTGTGGCCTGGGCCCTGGAGGCCGTTTCACTGCTGAGCCTGCTGCGCACCTGGGCCTGGGCCGCTTGCTGGCGCGTTTCTGCGCTGCACTGGGCCCTGCACTTGCTGCCTGGGCCATAAGGCACTGCCCCCTGCACTGCACCAGAGCACCTGCTGCCCAAGACCTAAGGCACTTTGCCGACACGAGACCTACACTGCTGCGGCATGTGCTGCCTGAGGCCTGAGGCACTGCCCCCAGCCTGGGCTCCTGCACTGCACTGGTGCACTGCTGCCCTAGGCCCAAGGCCTGGACCCTGCACTGCTAGAGCCACCACTGCACTGCCCTGAAGCCTAAGACACTGCCCACACAGCTGCGGGCCTCACACTACAAGACCTTGCTGCACTGCCTGGGCCTGGAGCACTGCCTGCACTGCACAGGCCAGTACTGGTGGTGACT